>OX031056.1:27544776-28794776 GCA_943736015.1 Tridacna crocea
ATTTTCTCCTTTTCCCACAATGTTTTCTATCCTATCATAGACAGAAATCATCTTTTCAGCAAGAGTTGAATTGTCGTCTGCAAATGCTTTCAATTTGGTCTAGTAAAAAAATTTGTCATTTGGGAAAGGGTTAAAGGAAAGAAAACATTGAGGTAAAAAAGAAAATGCTGGTTACCAGCATTTTCTTCTTTTCAAACAATGTTTTCAAAAGGCTTCTTCTCCAGGAGCGTCAGAAGTTGGCCTTGTGTGGTAAAGGGTTAAATGAGTTCCTCTTTGTCAATATTTGGTGTTTGGTTGACCGCTACTAAACAACAAAATTTTACACCAAGCCACAATTCAGGGTATTGCCCATACAAAGTGCTATTGAGATAATGCATTGCTATGCAGAGGGGTACACCAGAGAGTACAACAAAAAAGAACTGTGCAGGATTTTGATTTAGTTTCCCATAGAAAGGGTTTAAAGCATGAAATAAATAGAATATTTGCTGTTTTCAGTGAAATTTATTCCATCAAGTGAACATCATTAGTTATATGTCCAGAAGTGGCTGTCTTGTGAACATCATTGGTAATATTTTCACAGGTAGCTGCACCACTTGTGAAAAATTACTGAAGATGTTCACTGGATGAATTGATTTCGATCTTCCACCGTAAAAAAACAAGTATCCTTTATATCATTGATAAGTGGATGTTTTATTGTGACTCAGATGCTGAGTTGTTCATTCTAGTCTTTCATGTGCTATTTTACCTTTACACCATTAAAGTGACACAAGTAGCTACTGGTGTTGGAAAAAGCTAAAATGTTGTCAACTTGTAAAGGGTTAAATTCCACACTGATGGGTAAATTTTTGTCATAGGCATACTTACACAATGTTTATTTGCTTGTTTGTGTGGTGTGTTAAAGTATTGCTTTCAACTTTACCCAGCTGTAGCTCACAGATAGCTTTCAAGTCAGTGTATCTGACTGGTGACCTTCAGGTTGCAGGTTTGATACCTGTTTGTAATGAACTTTCTTTCCATCAGTTTTTTGCTTCTCACCTGATGCATGTGAGAAAGGTAGTTAGTGGCACTGGAAAAGTTTTTTCAGTACTGGTGTGAGAAAGCCAGGAAACACATGGGTGCATCACTGACAGCCCTGATATGACCTAACTTGTTAAATAGGTGTTAAACTCATGTGCAATCCAATCCATTTCAACTGCAATTCAGTTACAGAAAGACAACAGCTTGTCTATGTATGATGCACAAAACATTCAAATAAAAGGAAGTTGTAAAATTGAATTGTAAATATTTTACTCTTTTCTTTTCAGTGGCAACAGGGACTGTAGATCCTTACAGTAGAAGTATAGTGGCTGGGGGTGTTTGCATCAATGGTGCTGACTTGACCTTCACTAGGACAAATGTTGCACAGAGTGTTGTCACAGAGACAGTCAAATTCATACCATATAAATCAGACTCATTGACTGAAAAACTTTCAAGACAATCAAATGCTGAGGTCCAGCTCAAAGCTTACCTTGAAAAATGCTCCAGAGTTGCTTTGAAAAGCTTATTGAAAGTTCAGGAATACCTCGACTTTTCATGTAAAATGACAGAAGTAAAATCACTGATTGCTACTATTATGAAGGTTACAGAATTTGACCCAGAGGAAGAAGCTACAGAGGATAGTCAAACATTTTCTGAAATACCTGGCCAAAATGCACTTTTAAAATACTTACAAAGAATGGAAGCACTTCCAGTTGGAGACACCTATGAAGCCAATCTCAATAATTTATATGAGGCTTTTGAGGCAGACATTAGAAAGGACCCACTGATGATTCACAAATATGATCCCAGTATACTGAAACCATGTTTTGACACAGTTTATGAAAACACTGATAGTTCCACATTAAGAACTCTTATCATTAGCCAGAATAGTGGAGAAGGAGTTGAGAATATTAGACACTGTGCTGAATGCTATCCTGACCTTCAGCTTGACCTTTCTGTTGCATCAGACCAAACATCAGATTCCAGTGAGGTAACACTGAAATGGAAGATTGGAGATGGAGTCGTAGGTAATATGACGCCATATCACCTTGTTGTGGTAGAATTTATCAGTGAACAAAACAATCTTAAATGGGCTTTGCAACAAGTCCTAGATCTGCTATCTGAGAAAGGTTTCATACTACTGAATGATGTTACAGATAAACTGGAAATCATGGTAGCACTGCACAGTTTAAGATTCAACAATGCTAGTGTTGAGGATAAAGAAGCAAGGGACATAGGCCACTGGTCAACAAGACCATCTTGGAAACAAATTTTCAAAAACTTGGAACTAGAGTTAGTTTCACTTACATCTGATCAGCTTCAGTCAACTTGGTTTTTACTAAGGAAAACTATGGAGAAAGGAGTTGCTACTAACCAGTTGACTGTCAGTGTGGCTGATCTTGAATGTGATTGGTTGACTGAACTGAAAGAGAAGATAGTTGCCTGTCAGAAGAGACCAAAAGGAGAAAATTTGTGGTTATTCTCAAAGAACCAGCCTTACAATGGTATTGTTGGGTTAGTGAAATGTCTCAGAAAGGAACCAGGTGGATCTAGAGTGAGGTAACTAAGTTAATTTTAATGTTTCCACATTGAACAACATTAATTGTTGCCTCTCTTTCAGCATACTACTTAACCCATTACGGCAAATTCCCTATTTTTGACGACCCTGAGAAAGAAGCCTTTAGAAAACACTGTGGGATAAGGAGAAAATGCTGATAACCAGCATTTTCTCCTTTTGCCACAAAGTTTTCTACCGTTCATGGAACAAATTTCAAATTTTGGGTCATTTTGTTGTCTGTAAATGCTTTTGATTTGGAAAAGCCTAAAATACTGTTGTTTGGTAATGAATTAACCCCTTTACCTGACAATCCCTAGTTTTCATGACTCTGAAATAGAAGGCTTTTGAAAACAACATAGGAAAAGGAGGAAATGCTGGTAACAGCATTTTCTCCATTTCCAACAAAATTTTCTACCCTAATGGAAACAAATTTCAATTTTTGGGTTATGTTTAATGTGCCGTAACTCAAAAATTGAAAGTTGTTTCCTGCAGGGTAGAAAACATTGTGGGAAAAGGAGAAAATGCTTGTTTCCCACAATGTTTTCTACCCATCCGAAATCAAATTTCAATTTTTGATTCACATATATTATGTTCTTACAGGTGCATTTTTGTTGATGGACATTGTCCAGATCTAGATGTGGATGATATCCAGCAAAGCAAAATCTTTGCTGACCTTGTAAGAAATGACCTTGTGATGAATGTGTTTAAGGATGGTGTCTGGGGATCATACAGACACTTGCCTCTTGAACTAGGTAAGCATTAACACAGAATTTGTAATTGTGTAAGATCCATTGTAATTACAGTTATCATTGTAGTTGTTTGTAATTTTTGTATCAACCACTTTACCACACAATCCTAAGTTTTTAACTCATTACCAAACAACAACATTTTAAGTGTGGCCGAATCGAAAGTATTTGCAGATAACAAAATAAAAGTGACTGAAAATTTCACATTTATTTTATGAAAGGTAGAAAACATTGTGGGAAAAGGAGAAAATGCTGGTTACCATCATTTTCTCTTTTTCCCACAATGTTTTCTAAAGGCTTCTTTCTTGGGGTCATCAAAAGTAGGGATTGTGTGGTGATGGGTAAATTAAAAACCTAAGAGGAAGCTTTTGAAAACATTGAGGGAAAACTAGGACATACTGGTAAACAGCATATTTTCCTTTTTTCCACGATGTTTTCTGTCCTTTTAGAGACAAATGATACAAGACATCTAATTTATCAACAAGTACCCTCAATTTTGGACAAGTCTACATGTTGCTGTATGTTAACTCTTTACCAGACGACAAAATTTTAGACTTGTCCAAATTGAAAGCATTTGTAGATGACAAAATAAATGTAACTCCAAAATTGAAACATGACTTTAGAAGAGTAGAAAACATTGTGGGAAAAGGAGAATATGCTGGTTACCAGCATTTTCTCCTTTCCAGCAATATTTTCAGAGGGTTTCTTCCTCTTGGTTGTAAAAATCAAGGGTTGTTTGTATATGGTTAAAGACTTCATAGCTTAACCTTTGCAAGAATGATTTTGTGTATTTTTGCACATGATTTAAATTCAGAATTCTATAGCAATAACATCAAAGCAGTATCATCACCAATTTGTGCTTTTTTTTTTGCAGGTGTAATCTTTCAGAAGTCATCAACTGCCAGTGTTCAAACAACAGATAAATCTTCAGAGCCTATTTGGGTTGGATCCTTAAATGACTCGGTATATTCTGCTTATGGTGATCTTGAAAAGGTGACCTGTTTCCCAAGATTCTGCTCTATATCTGAGAAAGATGTTGCCATAGCAGCAGACATCATGAACTTCAACGATCCTGTCAACAACTCTGGTTCCATGAAATATTTTGGTATGGAGTTCAGTGGCTATGATGATAGAGGCCAAAGAGTCATGGGGATTGTCCCATATGGAGTGAGTGCTCTTGAAATATCTGTACTAGGCATTGTTACAACATCTATACTATGTGAATGTTACTTTTGCAGACTTTGTGACATTTGTGTATAGTCTTTCAGGAGAGTAATGCTCATAAAGTCAAATTTTGGCTCTTGTTAAGCCAGTATTCAACAAGTGCACCAGAGACACTCAAATGGGTTTACTTAATATTTTAAGTAACTAGCATTTTCTCCTTTTCCCACAATGTTTTCTATCCTATCAAAGACAGAAATCCTCATTTGAGCTACATCTAGAGTGTTGACTTCAAATGCTCTGAGTTTGGTCGGGTCCAAACTTTCGTCATGTGGTAAAGGGTTAACCTCTACAAGTTAACCCCTTTCCCAAACAAGCCCTGGTTTTTACGTGTCTGCAGTAAAAGTTTTGAAAACACTGTGGGAAAAGGAGAAATTGCTCATAATGAGCAATTTCTCCTTTTCCCACAGTGTTTTCTTCCATTTTTTAGAACCTTCTGCCATTTTCTCCAAATCAAAAGTTGTTGTCTGCAAACTCTTTCAGTTTGGAAGGTTCCAAACTTTGTTGTTTGGGAAAGGGTTAAAAAACTATTGCTTTCTTTTTTCTTGCAACTGTCAGGCTATGTCTACCAGTGTGACTGTAGAAAAACATCATTTATGGAATGTTCCTCAGGATTGGACATTAGAAGAGGCCAGCACAGTGCCCATTGCCTATTGTACAGCCTACTATGCCCTTGTGAAAGGTGCCAACTTAGAGAAGAGTCAGGTGATACCCTTGTTTTGTTCTTTTTGCTGGAAAAAAATTTGAATTTTTGAGTCACATTAATTTTGTTGTCTGCAAATGCTTTCAATTTGGATCAGTCTAAAATTTTGCCGTTTGGTAAAGGGTAAATTTGGATAAACCTAAAATTTAGTCATTTGGTAATGAGTTAAATCCCTGTCATGGGATCATGAATTGAATCATTATAATTGAAGGTTTGACGTTATTTTCAGAAACTTCATAATTTCATTGAATAATGGTTTTTGTTTCTACTGATAGAAAGTTATCCAATGCTTGGAGAGCAGTTTAATATAAAATTTCATTTTTACTTCAGTCTGTTTTAATTTTGGGTACAAGCCTTCAAAGTTTAGCAGCCATTGAGGTTGCCTTGAGCTGTGGGAGTAACATATTTGTTGTCATGGAAACAGAGAAAACTAAAGCCTCATTAATGGGAAGATTTGGAGATAGAATAAAGCCAAAACAAGTTTTGATGGACAAAGATGGATTTTTTCATCTTGATATACTACGGCAAACCTGTGGATCAGGTATGCAATTGTTCTCAATAATTTCAGATGCAACATATAAACCATTTACCACATAATCCGGACTTTAAACGACCCTGAGAAAAATGTTTGCTGAAGGCATTGTGGGAAAAGGAGAAAATGCTGGTAACTAGCATTTTCGCCTTCTCTTACGTTTTCTTCCCTTCCTAAAATAAATTTCAAATTATCAGTCACTTTTATATTGTTGTCTGCAATTGCTTTCAATTTAGACCAGTCTAAAATTTTCTCATTTGGTAAAGAGTTAGTCATCTTTTGAAGTTTGTATCAGAAGGAAAGGATTTGACTAGAACAACTTTTAGCTCAAGTGCACAAAGTGCTCATGCGGATCTTTTGTGATAGTGCTGTGTCCTTATTATGTAGTTTGGGCATCAACAATTACCTTGTGTGAACGCTAGAGGTCACATTTTCAGCCTAATACTCATGAAACTTTGTCTGAATATTTGTCTTAATAATATCTTGGACAAGTGTGACACTAGGTCCTGTCAGGTCAAAAGGTAGGTCACTGTGCCAAATCTTGGAAAAACCTTGTGTGTTCTGTAGAGGCCACATTTCAGGCCTGATAATTAAAAACTTTATCAGATTGCATGTCTTCATAATATCTTGGACAAGTATGACACTGGGTCATGTCAGGTCAAAAATTTGGTCTCTTGGCTATACCCTAGGAAAAACCTTTGTGCCATTTGCACATCATATTTTCAACCTGATACTTAGAAACATTGTCAGCATGATTGTATTGATTATACCTCGCTCAAGTTTGAAATTGACTCACATCAGGTCTAAGAAAGGACACTGGGCCAAATCACAGAAAAACTAGTGTGCATTCTAGATACACAAGAAACTTGATCAGAATGTTTGGATGATATCTTTGAAACATTTAAAGTAGGTCATACCTGGTCAAAAAGAAGGTCTCTTGGCCAAATCATGTAAAAGCCTTTTGTGTTCTCTAGAAGGCTACATAATTATGCAGTCAGATACTCATGAAACATTTTCAGAATGTTTGTTTCGATGATATCTGAGACATGTATGAAATTTGGTCATGTAGAGTTAGAAAGTTGGTCACTGGGCCATCTTAGTGAAACATTGTTTGCACTCTAGAGTCCGTATTTTGAGCCGATACTTCTTAAACTCTGTTTGAATGTTTGTCTTGATTGTATCTCTCTACAAATTCAAAAATAGATTAAGTCCGTCTAAATGTAGGTTACGAACACTAATGATCTTGAAGATGTTTTACTGCATGCAGCACAGGTGTTTGATGTATTTGAGTGAAACAAAAATCTCTTGTTACTGGAAAAGTATTGTCAGAAGAAATGAATTATTCCATCAATGATTTATCTTCTTTGTATATTTGATATAGGTGTCGATGTTATTTTCAATCCTGTAGAAGGAACTGCGCAAAAACATTTCCGGCTGCTGAAAGTTGGAGGACACTACTTCCATTCTGCTGCCAGCAGACAACAAAGTAGGTTGTCTCAGTCATAGAAGTTGGTGCATGGTAGATTTTTACTCGGTATCACATAGAGTAATATTGGATCTTTTGATGACTAGTGTGTTTGAAATAGAAAGAGAAATGAATAAAAGCTTCTTTCCTAGGTCATCTAAAATGTTCATAGAGTTCAAGAACCCTCTGCCAAATGAGGAAATTTAGATTTGTCCAATTGGAAAACATTTGCAGAGGACAGATAAAATGTGGATGGAATTATGGAAATTGTCTTTGGGACGATAAAAAACATGGTACAAAAATGGAGAAAAACCTGGCTACCAGCATTTTCTCCTTATCTCACAATGCCTCCGAAATATTTCTTCCATTGCATGTTAAAAGTTTTGATCATGTGATAAAGGTTTAAAGAGAAAATAGCCAGTGGCTTGGTCTGTTATTTCTAGAACTTGTGAAGCAACTCAAAGCATGCATTAAGTATTGTGATATATACCTGTGAAAAACAAGTCTTAACCTTTTACCACACAATCCCTACTTTTGACGCCCTTTGAGAAAGAAGCCTTTAGAAAACATTGTGGGAAAAGGAGAAAATGCTGGTAACCAGCATTTACTCCTTTTCCCACATTGTTTTCTACCCTTCACAAAATAAATTTCAAATTTTCAGTCACTTTTATTTTGTCATCTGCAAATGCTTTCAATTTGGACAAGTCTATAATATTGTCGTTTGGTAATGAGTTAACCCTTAACCTGATATGCCAATTTGAGGCTCTTCATTTCAGCAGCAAATAAAGATATGATGTCAAAAATATGGACAAATGAGGATACAAATATCTGATTAAGTGGAAAACATTGTGGGAAAAGGAGAAATTGCTCGTTACGAGCAATTTCTCCTTTTCCCACAATGTTTTCAAAAGCTGTCTGTTGTTGATGCGTCAAAATGAGTATCTATGGAGTAAAGGGTTAAACACCAAAGATGAAGGTCAGATGCCACATTTTGTGGCCATTGCTAGCAAAAGCATGGTAGTTTGTGTCTGTTATTCTAAACAGAACATTGGTTTGTAGTGGTGCAAGTGGTACATAATTATCTGTGTTATTTACTGTTGCAGAGGTTTCCCTTCAGAAGATCTGTAAGTATGTGAGTGTGTTATCTGAGGATCAACTGGATGAATCTTGTTTCACCTTGTCTCAACTGATGCAACAGGGCTTATCAGAAAAAGTTATCAAACCATTCCATTCAAGAGTATTTGAAGGAGACAAATTGGCTGAAGCTTTTGCATATAAAGAACGTACTAAAGAAGCTGTTTCAATTAAGGTTTGTTTCACTTTTTACTTGAATGGGATTTGTGTGACAGAATGGAACTCCTAGAGTGCCTATCGCACCTTTGTTTTTGTAGACAGTACAGATGGTGATCGAACAGTACATATTGATACTATCTGCTGTACAGTGATATTTGGTTCAGAAGGCAAAAAAAAAACCACCAAACATATACTTTGGTCTTTTTTCTAACTTAAAGTTTTCATTTTTGTTAGTTTGATGGTTTCAGAATACCTTTAAAATATACATACAGTCTTTTCATAGTTTTTGACATGCAGTTTTAATTTTTTGATTTCATTCTTCTAGTTTTTTTCAGAGCATAACATGTCTTGTTTTTGCTTTTGAAGAAAAGCATCTTTTCATGGTGTAGTGCAAGAAAATATAACATACCTTTTTAATACAGTTAACTCATTACCAAATGACAATATTTTAGGCTTGTCCAAATCGAAGACAACAAAATAAAAGTGATTGCAGACAACAAAATAAAAGTGATTGAAATACAAAATTTGTTTTGTGAAGGGCAGAAAACATTGTGGGAAAAGGAGAAAATGCTGGTTACCAGCATTTTCTCCTTTTCCCACATTGTTTTTAAAAGGCTTCTTTTTCAGAGAAAGTTGGGATTGTGTGGTAATGGGTTAAACAACAGAAGCAGTAATTTGTAAGGGACAAATTCCTTATTGACAATGGCATTTAAGCAGATACTATATCTCTATTTCATGTTGGTTATTAAGATTTGACATAGAAAGTTTCAAAGGCACAGGCTGCAAAATTGTTTCAGGAAGTTAATCGATAACCCTTTATCACATGATCCTGACTTGTAATGACTGAAAGAGGAGGCATTGAAAACATTGTGGGATATGGAGAAAATGTTGGTAACTAACATTTTCTCCTTTTCACACAATGTTTTCAAAGCCTAACAAACACAGAAATCAACATTTTAGCAGCATTCAGTTTGTCATCTGCAAATGCTGTCAACTTGGTGGAGGCCAAAAGTTTGTCGTTTAGTAAATAGTTAACTTTAATTAGGACTGATATGAACCATCCACATAGGTACCTGTAGGCTATGTCCATCATTGCTGTGCCATGCAATCTTGTGATTTGACAACCTTGAGAAAGAAAGTCTCTTGCTATATTGTGAAAAATTTAACATTTTCTCTTTTTCTGACAATGTTTTCTACCTTTTGAAAGAGAAATCCTGTATTTAAGCCATATTTTTTTGTCATCTTCAAATGCTATCAGTTTGGACCATTTAAAATTGTCAATTCATACAACTAATGAAGAACAGCTTGTTGATATATTTCATCAGATTGGGGATGAAGCACACAGAGGATCTGCTGAAGTCCTAGCCAGACGAAGGATCTTCTTTCTGCCTCAGAAATGTTACATTATAACTGGTGGGCTTGGTGGTTTTGGTTTGGAACTGGCTGAGTGGATGATTGGGAGAGGAGCATCCAAAATGGTTCTCTCATCTCGTTCTGGTAAACAAAACTTGTTTTGCAATACCTTTGAGTCATTCTCTTCGAAAAGTGGGTAAATATGTTGAAGTTATTTATGTAGTATTGTAGGCTCTATATGTTTCAGAAGTGGAGAGATTTCATACAAAAGTGTGATTAGGTTTTTTTTTCATACCTCTATGAAAAAAAATAAGATTCTCTTCATTCCTTTTAATTTAATATTACAGACATCATACACCCACGGAAATGATTCAAACCACATTCATTTTCTTTAGTTTTTTTAAAACTAATGTTTGAAACTGAGTTTCTAAAGTCCCTTCCACTCATATTTGTATGGGGCAAGAATTCAATAGGGTAGCAGTTTTCAGATCCCCAATACTGATAATAAACCAATAGATCGAAAGTAAGTGAGCAAAGCATTGTGTAGGACCCCGGAAAAGTAACAAATGTAGTTCCGGCACAAGGTGATTGTTTTTTTCATGGACCTATGAAAATTTTTTTTTCAGGCAATCAGAACTCGCCAATGTTCATGAAAACAAGTGATATTATTTCGAAATAAGAAATGTGTCAAGCATGACACCTTCAAGGCTATGTGTATAACTGCCTCCTGCTACTGAAAGTATTTCTAACACAAGGGATGTGGTTGACCCATAGTAATTACAGTAAATCAAGGATTAGAATCAATACACATTGATAGAACATGCCGTTATTTTTCCACAGTGTTGGATCTATTAACCTTTATATCTTGTAGGTGTAAGATCAGGATATCAGTATAGGAAAATTCGCTTGTGGAGGTCCAAGGGAGTGACAGTTAAAGTTAGCAACCGAAACATTTCAACCATCCAGGATACCAGGGAACTGATTGCAGATGCCAAGACATTAGGTCCAGTGGGTGGTGTGTTTAACCTTGCCATGGTAAGAACAGCTTATAAAAATTGAGTTCATTTTCAGCTGAGTTTGCGCCCAAAAATAATTTCATAAAGCTGTATCCTGCAAGACAGGTAAAGTAAAATATTTGAACCTGATAGTTAAAACATACTTTTTATAATTTCAAAGGTATTTCCTTGTCAAACAATGTAGATCCAAGATCAGACTGCACATTCTGTGCAGTCTGATCATGATCTACACTGTCAGCAAAAGGTCCTTGAATTGTGGTCAGTAACCTAAGGCTTAACAGTTTAGAATCTCAGAAACCTGGAAAAATAGACATTAATCTATAGAGAGGGAGGAGAGGGTTGCTAAAAAATTAAGAATTACTGCATAAGTTGGATCTAAATTGTTCTTAGACATCACTCAGAAATTTCATGCTCAGTTGAATATAGCGCAAATAATGTTTTATAAGCAGTGAGCTGGTTTGGATTTCATCATTGAAGGCTTTTGTGAAAAATTTATGGTCTTTTTATTAAGGAGCCTTTTAATTCTCAAGTTGATATTTCGTGGTGTTGGTGATAAATTTACAGTAAATTGAACAACACCATTTTGTTACAATAGATTAATCCTTTGCCACATTTTCTACAGTTTCCATAGGTATAGCTTTAAACTTACCACAATGAATCTCTGTGATGTGTATTTGCGCATGTGACTCTTTGGATTCCTGTAGACATTCTAGATTTTACCCCTTTTCCCTGACATGCCCCTTTGCATGTATATACATGGTTTTGTGAAGATCTTTTTTTCTGCAATGGTTTCAAAAAGCTTTTTTTCCTCAAGGCTATTAAAACTTGGGATTTTGTGGTAAATGGTTAAAATTCTGGGATAAAAGATGCAAGGATTCTAGATGAACATTACACATGGCTCTTTTGACAGTATTGTATGATAATCATTATCCCATTCTCACACAATCCCGACTTTGAACGACCCTAACAAAAGAAGCCTTTTGAAAACATGAAAACATTGTGGGAAAAGGAGAAAGTACTGGAAATTAGCATTTTTTCCTTTTGTCTTCTGCAAATGCTTTCAATTTTGATTAGTCCAAAGTTTTGTCATTTGGTAAAGAGTTGTCCTGTTTTTGTAGGTTTTGCGGGATGGGTTACTTGAATCACAAACTCTGAACAATTTCTTGTCAGTTTGTGATCCAAAGATACAGGGAACCAAGAATCTTGATCAGGTGACCAGAGAAGCTTGTAAGAGGACTCTTGATTGGTTCATTGTCTTCTCCTCTGTGAGCTCTGGGTTTGGTAACATAGGTCAAGCAAACTATGGATTTGCAAATTCTGCAATGGAAAGAATTTGTGAGAAAAGACAAGAAGATTCTTTGCCAGGTGGGTATGCATAATTATACATAATATAAATTGATCTGCTTTCTTCACCACTATTATTATTTGTACACTGTGAACAGTAAACCTCGTATGGTACCTTATTTTAGTCTTGTCCAAATTGAAAGCATTTAGCTGACAAAAATGGCTCATAAGATGTATTCCAAAGGATAGTTTTGAAAGGGTATGAAACATGATAGGAAAAGAAACAAAGAAGCTGTTTGCCAGCTTTTGTCCTATACCTATAGTGTTACCAGAAGCTGATTTTCTTATGTTTGTTGAAACACTAGATTGAATGATAAACGGTTAAATGTTAAATGTATATGTATCAAAATGCATAACTTCAAGCAAAATCAGTTGAACAATGATATGAAGTTTTACTTCTTTGTTTCACAGCATTTTCAGATTCCATTTGGAGAAAAGAAAAATACAGCTAGAAATATGCAATCTTTTATAACAAGTTAAAAAACAGTTAAAAGATAACTTTTTCAGAGTTATGGATATCTTCATAAATAAGGTTTGATTTGAAAAATTGAAAAGATAATCACAATTTCAATATTTTAGGAATGGCCATTCAATGGGGAGCTATAGCTGATGTTGGTGTTGTACAAGAATCTGGCAATGCTGGTGATAAAGCAGTAGGAGGTACCATACCACAGAAACTGGTTTCTTGTCTGGAATATCTAGAAAAGTTCATGTTGAAACCTCAGCCAGTAGTAACAAGTTTTGTTCCAGCTAGACAAGCCAGAGATTCAGCAGCTGATGGTGGTGCTGCTAGTAGTGAAAAGCCTACTCTTCTCGATAAAATTTGCAGAATTGTTGGTAAGCTTGTGTACAAGCTAGAGGTCATATTTTCAGTCCAGTAATTATGAAAGCTTGTTGGAATATTTAGAAAACCATGTGTACACTCTAGAGGCCATATTTTTAGTTCAATACTCTTGAAAGTTTGTCAAAATTTTTGTCTTGATAATGTCTTTGAAGAGTTTGAAAATGTGTCACGTTGGGTCAAAACTAGGTGACTTGAGCACATCATTGAAAAAGCTTGTGTAATCTCTAGAGGCCATATTTACAGTCCAATACTCATAAAACTTGTATTTATTTTGATAGTAACTTGAATGAGTTTTAAATTGGATCAGATTGGGTGAAAAACTAGGTAAATCATACAAAATCTTGTGTACACTCCAGAGGCCATGGTGTAAATTCAATACTCATGAGACTTGGTCAGAATATTTGTCTTGATGACATCTTGGATGAGATTAGAAAAGGTTCTGTACAAGGTAGAGACCAAATTTTCAGTCGATTATGAACGCTTTTTAGAATGTTTGAAAGAGGTTGACAATGGTAATCAGCATTTTCTCCTTCTCCCACAAAGTTTTCTGCCCTATCAAAGCAAAATTGCACCATTTGAATCACTTTGAAATTGTTGTCTGCAAATGCTTTCATTTTGGGTAGGTATAAAATTTTGCCTTGTGGTAACTGGTTAACCCTTTACCAAACAATCCCTGGTTTTTACGACCCTGAGATAGAAGCCTTTTGAAAACATTGTGGGAAAAGGAGAAAATGCTGGTAACCAGCATTTTCTCCTTTTCCCACAATGTTTTCTACCCTATCAAAGCAAAATTGCACCATTTGAGCAACAATGTTTTCTACCCTGCTGGAAACAAATTTCAATTTTTGAGTCATGTTTATTTTGTTGTCTGCGAGTGGTTTTAATTTGGACCAGTCTAAAATTTTGTCATTTGGTAAAGAGTTAAGCAACAATTGATTTATCATCTGCAAATACACTCAATTTGCTCCTGTCTGAAATTTTAGTTCACTCCTGTCAGAGCATGAATCAAATTGTGTCAATATGGATAAGTTAAAATTTAGTTTTCTGGTTAAGAGTTACCTTTTTTCTTTTTTCTGATATATCATCAAATCATCTAAAAGCATGATATATCGAAGTTTGCTGCCATTTTGTTTTAAGAATAAGTCAGTTGATACTTTATCAAAATCAAGGCTAGTGAGGTCATACCATTTGATGATTTTGGTATCATCTGCAAAAATCACAGAGAATTAACTCTTTACCACACGACAAAATTTTAGACTGGTTCAAATTGAAAGCATTTGCAGACAACTTAAAGGCGACTTAAAAATTGAATTTTGTTCTGGGAAGGGTAGAAAACACTGTGGGAAAAGGAGAAAATGATGGTTACCAGCATTTTCTCCTTTTCCTACAGTGTTTTCAAAAAGCTTCTTTCTCAGAGGCGTCAAAACTAGGGATTGTGTGGTAATGGGTTAAGGTTTAAGTCTGCAAATTGGCTTGAAGGACAATAATTGAATAACACCTACAATTAACATGAATTCATTTTTTTACAGCTATAACTTAAGTGAATAAACACTGAAGCTTAACATTCAATTTTCAGTTTGTCAAGGATATATTACAAGTGATTTGTTGTCCTCGGGTTTTGCTTTACAGGTATCAGAGATAAGAGATCATTAAAGAAAGAAAATAAGCTAATAGATCTGGGACTGGATTCGCTGATGTCTGCAGAAATACGACAGGACCTTGAGAGAGATCATGATATGGCCCTAACTGCAGATGAGGTAAGATTTGTATCATTATACCACCGAAAAACGAATGTTTTTGGGGATATACTGGAATCAGCCTGTCTGTCCGTGCATTTGTCCGTGTGTGCGTCCGACCATGTGTCCATCTGTGTACAAAATACTAGTAATTGCCTGTTTCTGTCAAAGCTCTGGCAGGGATGTTAAGTCACATTCAGTGACAGCTCCAGTTGAACCAAGAATGGTACCAATTTATTGTGGACATGGTAGGGAAATATTGCACAGCTGGAAAAAAATATTGAATCACTTGCCATATATTTGGAAAAAAGGTCTGTTGTTTAGCTCCAATCAGTATGAGAAAAGGAGGGCTTACTTATATATAGCATTGCTTCCTTTTCCCACAATGCTTTTTACTCTGTTGATAAATCTAAGGATTTGAACAACATATAATTGTCCATTGAAACTGCTCTAAGTTTTGTGATTTGATTAAGATTTAAGACGAAAGTGCTTTTCCCAAGTATTCCGTGTATGAAGGAAAATTCCATTATTATAGAAAGTTTTGGTGGTATAATTTTGGAATATGATTATGTTATCATGAATGCCAAAATTCAATACTTATAAAAACCATGCCACCAATGAATACATCAACTTTGGTGTCAATGAAATGATATTACATTAACCCTTTACTCCATAGATACTCATTTCTATGCATTGCTTGTTGGAGCCTTTGGAAAACGTTGTAGGGAAAGGTGAAATTGCTCGTCACCTTTTGCCACAATGTTTTCTATGCTATCAAAAGGTGTCATATACACATAAGAAATGGCTTGATCCTTGCTGTTATTTACGGTCAATTAGAGATACTAAAGGGGCTAAAGGGTTAAAACAAACAACAATTCTTGTCTATTCCTTCCATGTGAAATTTTACAGAATGACAAAAAAAAACTTGCTTATCAGTTTGTGATTGAACTTAATTTTCTGTCTGATTAGGTCTCCATCTCGTTATGTCTTTATGTATGTGTCTGTGTGTCTGTCTCCATTTGCAAAACCCCAATTTAACTCTTTACCACTCAACAAAATTTTAGACTGGTTCAAATTGAAAGCATTTGCAGATGATAAAATAAAGGTGACTGAAAAATTGAAATTTGTTCTGGGAAGGGTAGAAAACACTGTGGAAAAAGGAGAGAATGCTGGTTACCAGCATTTTCTCCTTTTCCCACAGTGTTTTCAAAAGGCTTCTTTCTCAGGAGTGTCAAAAGTAGGGATTGTGTGGTAGTGGGTTAAGGGTATTTTCATTTATAATATTGTTACATTTAAAAGTTAGACATTAACACTTTTCATTTCTATTTGACCTATAGGTTAGGCAGTTAACCATACAGAATATTTACACCATATCCAATGAGAAAGAAACAATTCCTGTGAAGTCTAGCACAGAACAGCCATCTCATATGGACAAAAAGAAGCCATCTTTGGTTGAACCACATAGTGATAATTTTGACTGCATTGTTAAATTAAACAATGTAGAAAATGATAAAATACCAGTGTACATTGTTTATGGCGAAGGTATGTTCAAGTAATTTAGCTTTTTACCAGATGACCAAATTTTAGATTGAAAGCATTAGCAGATTTCATATATTGGATTTGGCTTATGGATTATTTTCTGAAACAGCAGAAAACATAATTGTAAAAGGTAACTGCTTGTTACAAGAGTTTAACTCTTTACCAAACGACAAAATTATAGACTGGTCCAAATTGAAAGCATTTGCAAATGACAGAATAAACACAACTCCAAAATTTAAATTTGTTTCCAGCAGGGTAGAAAACATTGTGGGAAAAGGAGAAAATAAATGCTGGTTACCAGCATTTTCTCCTTTTCCTACAATCTTTTCTAAAAAGACTTCTTTCTCAGGGTCATTGAAAGTCAGGAACGTGTGGTAAAGAGTTTAATTTAGGATTGTTTGGTAAAGGTTAAGTACTTTTTTCCCGTAAGTACTCATTCAAAAAACCAGCTGTTGTCTGTCAGCCTGACTTGAATAATTATGGTTGTAAGCCAAACCACAGCTAGACATGATCAATGTGATACAATTTCGGGAGATTCAGATGACACTACAAACCCAAGACAAATTCAATTTCCTGATCAGCCTGTTGCATGCATGTTACGTTTTGAGTTGGTTCTTGATAAAGTAATACAGATACATTACTTTATGTCCCTTCTACACTGACAATTTATCGGACGACAACACTTTGGACTTTTAATTTCTTCTAAAGTGTTGAAAACTATGTTGAAAAAGGATAAAATGCTGGCTCTTTTTCCGACAATGTTTTCAAAAGTTGTTGTCCTCTGGATCATTTAACTTTTTACCACACAATCCCAAATTTTAACGACCCTGTGAAAGAAGCCTTTTGAAAACATTGTGGGAAAAGGAGAAAATGCTGTTAACCAGCATTTTCTCCTTTTCCCACAATGTTTTCTACCTTTCACAGAACAAATTTCAAATTTATAGTCAATTTTTATTTCGTCCTCTACAAATTTAATGCTTTCAGTTTGGACCAGTCTAACATTTTGTCATTTGGTAAAGAGTTGAGTACAGGATTGTTTAGTGAAGGATTAACCTTTGTTTACACCGTTGTTTCTAAAGTTGTCTGCTGCTTTTTGTTTCAGGAAGTCATGAATAAATAACATTATTTATTGCAAAATATAACTTTACTTTGTCCTAGCAGACGAGAAGGTGGACATAGACAAGATGATACAAAATATAGACTGTCCAGTGTTTGGAGTTCACACTGTTAATGATGCCCCCTTGATGTCTGTGTCAGGCCTGGCTGGATATTTCAACCAGGTGAAATTTTAAATCTGATTCTATTATTTCCAACTAAGAACAAAATTTGCTGTTGTAGACTGAGATGAGCATGTAAATATATGTGGTCTGATGTATGTCCACACCTTTACTTTTATATCTATGAATTTAGGTAGATGTTCCCTTGATAACTCTTTACCAGATTTGAGGTAATACTGGTCTGCTGAAATTGAAAGAATTTGCAGACAAATTTAGAGTGGCCAAAAGGCGGTATTTTTATTCTGTAAGGGAAGAAAACACTGGAAAATGGAGAAAGTGCTCATTATGTGCATTTTCTCCTTATTCCACAGTGTTTTCTAACACTTTCAACCACAGAGCCGTAAAAACAAAGGTTTGTCTGTGAAAGGGTTAACCCATTACCACACAATCCCTACTTTTACGACCCTGAGAAAGAAGCGTTTAGAAAACATTGTGGGAAAAGAAGAAAATGCTGGTAACCAGCATTTTCTCCTTTTCCCACAATGTTTTCTACCCTTCATAAAACAAATTTCAAATTTTCAGTCACTTTTATTTTGTCGTCTGCAAATGCTTTCAATCTGGACCAGTCTAAAATTTTCTCGTTTGGTAAAGAGTTAAAGACATTAAAAATTAGTATCTATTTCAGTGATAGATACCCTTGTAAAATTGGCAGGAGTGTTTGTCAAGTCCTCTCTACATGCTCAAGCAGTGGCTTGTTACATAATTATAGGAAACAATTCAGGCTATATATTCATTTACATGTATTTCTTTTGACCCCAGCTTAAATTGTAGCTAAACAAATGAAAATTTTTGAGCATAGAAGAGAGAATAATTTGCTACTTTCCAGAATGTTTATGGATAGCAGACAGTGCAGATTCAAGATCAGATTGCAAATTTCTGATTAGCCTGATGTTAATTTACAATGGCTGCAGAAGCAAATATAATTGTGATAGACTCTTAACCCATTACCACACAAGAAAAATTTAGACTGGTCCAAATTGAAAGCATTTGCAGACGACAAAATAAAGGTGACTGAAAAATTGAAATTCCTTCTGGGAAGGGTAGAAAACACTGTGGGAAAAGGAGAAAATGCTGGTTACCAGCATTTTCTCCTTTTCCCACAGTGTTTTCAAAAGGCTCTTTTCTCAGGGGCGTCAAAAGTAGGGATTGTGTGGTAATGGGTTAAATTTGTACCACACAATTCTAACTATATTGTTTCAGCAACTGTACATGAACAACAATGCAAACAAGATGATCCTGGTAGGCCACAGATTTGGGTGCCCTGTTGCCTTGGAGATGGGTCTCCAACAAGATGAAGATGACCTTGAACTAATTTCTCACATAATATGTATAGAGGGTTCACATCATTGTATACCAACCACCCAGAACAGCTATCTGAACCACCAGATTTATATGCAATATAATGATGATGAGAGAGAGAATGTTGCCATAATGGACTTTGTGGAATCATGGACAGACCTGACAGATGAAGTAATCTAGACTGTTTATCCCTTTACCAAACAATCCCTTTTTTTATGACCCCCAGATGGAAGCCTTTTGAAAACATTGTGGGAAAAGGAGATAATGCTGGTAACCAGCATTTTCTCCTTTTCCCACAGTATTTTCTACCCTGCTCAAAACAAATTTCAATTTTTGAGTTACATGTCATTCTGCAAGTGCTTTCAATTTGGATCAGTCTAAAAAACTTTGTCATTTGGTAAAGAGTAAACCCTTTACCACACAATTACACATTATTAAAATTCTACTCTTGAAATTTGGTCAGCATATTTGTCTTGAATATATCTTCAAGTTCAAAATAGGGTTATTTCAGGGGAAGAAGTAGATCACGGTAGTGAGTTATAAGGCACAATGAATAAAGCACTTGGGCTATTGCCTCCATGGTTTATCACTGTGCATAATAACTCATAACTGTGAATTATTGAATGATGGACCATGACAGAAAGAATATCTTTTCCATAAAAGGTAACCATCCCTTGATCAAAGAAAAACAATTTCATATTTAGTATACACAGGAGAATGATGCAGATTGATTCCCTTGAATTAACTATGGCTGCTCCAGTTACTAATTCAAACACAACCCTGCTTGCCAGTCAGTAAATTAAAAAAAGAAAATCAAAATATCCATAAAACCTAAGGCATCAAACACAAGAAAACAAATGTACTAATAGAAAAAAACGAATGTACATGTATTAGCAAGCATTAGAAATGCAGTTTCTTCAAATGCAGAATATTACCCAGTTCATTCAAAATCTCAATTCCAAAACCGCGATGACCAATTTTGATGTGAAAAGACATGTAATTTAAACATATTTACTGGAAACATTTTAATTGTTCCAAAATTGTAACTTTTTATCAGAAAAAACAGTAAATATTAACCCTTTACTTCATAGATACTCATTTCTAAGCATTTCTTGTAGGAGCCTTTGGAAAACATTGTAGCAAAAGGTGAAATTGCTCATCACGAGCAATTTCATCTTTTGTCACAATGTTTTCTATGCTATCAAAAGATGTCATGTACACATAAGAAACGGTGTCATGCTTGCCGTTATTAAGGGTCAATATAGAGATGCCATAGAAATGCCTTATGGGGTAAAGGGTTAATAAATCCAGCAGTTTTTCTGTCCTCCTTGGCGGATGATTTGTTTACGTAAAGTGACTTATATTGACAAGATATCTAAGGCAGAGACTGTAGAATGAATTGGGTTCTACCTTGCACTGCACTGTGTTAATAGAGTGAATTTACATGTCATTTTATATTAATTGATACATGCTTATCTTTCAAGAGCACAATCTGTTACTATTTGAAATTTCAGGTTTTGCAACACCTTGACACTGTTGATGTAGGAGAAGGTCTGTCTGTAAAGATAGACACAGTGATTCCAGTAATCATGGAGGATCCTTCTTACAGTAGTGGGTCAGAGTTTGAAGTGAAGAGAAAGATATTTGACTATGTGCACAGATACATGAGGGTAGGGGCTTACAAGCCTATCAGGAAATATAAGCAAGATGTGACACTAATTCGAGGGCGACATACCCAAAAAGATATCAAAATAGCTGGTGATTATGACCTTGCTAAGGTAGGAGGATTACTAAGGTCTGATCAACCCCTATGTATTAACTCTTTACCTAACGACAAAAATTTAGACTTTTTCAAATTGAAAGCATTTGCAGATGACAAAATTTATGTGACAAAAAAAAATGAAATTTGTGCTTGGAAGGGTAGTAAACATTGTAGGAAAAGGGGAAAATGCTGGTTACCAGCATTTCCTCCTTTTCCCACAGTGTTTTCAAAGACTTTTTTCTCAGGGTTGTTGAAAGTCCGGATTGTGTAGTGAAGAGTCAAAGCTGAAATTTCTTATTCCATCACAAAACAACCCTACATTTTAAAACTGTAAGGAAGAATGCTTTTGAAAACACTGTTAGAAAGAGAGAAAGTACAAGAAATCAGCATTTTCTCCTTATTTTAGTATGTTTTCTTTTCTATAAACAAAAATTTCAGCATTCAAGTTAAATTTGATTTATTCTCTGTAATTGCTGTAATTTTAATGACAGAATTTCAGGTTTGTTCAAATGGAAAGCATTTGCAGATGATAAAATAACAGTGATTGAAATTTTGAAATTTGTTTTGTGATGGGTAGAAAACATTGTGGGAAGAGGAGAAAATGCTGGTTACCAGCATTTCTCCTTTTCCCTCATTCTTTTCTAAAGGCTTTATTCTCAGGGTCCTCAAAAGTAGGTATTGTATGGTACTGGGTTAACAAGTTTTATTGCCTTCAAAAATGGATGAATCTGCAAACTAGAAGTTTTAAAATTGATTTGAATGAGCTTGAAATTTTCTGATTGCAAAGAAACTTTTGCTTGGGAAATAATCATGATCCTGAATTTTAACAGCCCTGAGAAAGAAGTATTGAAAAAATTGTTGTAAAAGATGCTAGTACACGGCGGGGAATCACGTGACACAACAACAACAACAATGACCGTTATTTGAAAAAATTCCCCGACTTCAGGTAAGAAAATCTTCAATAACTCCGTTAATACATGACCGATTGGAATTTGGTTTGAAGCAGTGAAGGCGGAAGGACTCCGGGGATTTGCATGATGTGTTAGATTTTTTAAACAACACCTGATAAAAAAGTTATTGACGAGCAAACAAATTTTTTACCCTGGATAATTTGTTTGCTCGTCAATAACTTTTTTATCAGGTGTTTTTTAAAAAATCTAACACATCAAGCAAATCCCCGGAGTCCTTCCGCCTTCTCTGCTTCAAACCAAATTCCAATTGGTCACGTATTAACGGAATTATTGAAGATTTTCTTACCTGAAGTTGGGGAATTTTTTCAAATAACGGTCATTGTTGTTGTTGTTGTGTCACGTGATTCCCCGCCGTGTAGTAACCAGCATGTCCTCCTTTTCCTGCAAGGTTTTTGTCTATTTTGTCCTATTCCCATAGTGTTTTTGTCTAAGTTGAATTCCATAATTTTTTGAATCACATTAGGTATCTGTCAGCAATTGCTTTGAATGTGGACAAATTTACATTTTTGCCATGTGGCAAAGAGTTTAGGAAACTCAAGGAGTGCTAGATAGCTCCAGCCGCAGACTGAAATACTACAGAAAACTGTGTTAATCCTTTCTCAAATGATATCGTCTATTCATGGCATTTAGGAAAGAGGCTTTAAAAGAAAATAAATCGACTCACATGGAGTTAAATGCAGTGAAATTGATGTCATGACTTAATTGCACTCATTCTCATCATTTTATAAGGTTATTTTTTGTCCTTGTTTTCAGAACAAAATATTTGGTTACTTCTTTAGTTTTGCATACTATAAAATTTTGGTCTAGACCAAACTGAAAGCATTTGCAGACGACCAATCAAATGTAATGCAAATGATGATTTTGACTATGACAGGATAGAAAACATCGTTAAATTTGTAAGAAAATGCTACTTACCAGCGTTTTCTCCTTTTTCCTACAGGTTTTTCAAGTCTTCTTTCCCAGCATCCTAAAAACCAGGGATTGTTTTTGAAAGGGTTAACCCTTTAACACATGATCCCAATGTTTAACAACCCTATGAGAAAAAAAAGCTTTAAAACATAGTGGAAAAGAAAGTGCTGATTGTCAGTATTTTCTCCTTTCCCAAAATGTTTTCTTTTTTCAAAGACCAAAATGATCTTCTGAACCATATTAGATTAGTTGTCTGCAAATGTTTTCAATTTAGATAAGTCCAAGTTGTTTTGGTGATGGAAAGAATTAATCCATAACCTTATAAATATAACATTATGTGTCTGTACAAGTAACTTAAGGTAGTGGCCTCTTACTTCATAATATGTACATGTATTTGAGAAAAGTTGTCGGTGGCTGGGAAAGAAAGCAAGAAAACATGCATTGGTTCACTGACCCACATGACATGACTGCTTTTGACACTTCGCCAAAAGACCAAATTCTAGACTGTCCAAGTTGAAAGCACTTGCAAACGACAGAATAAATGGGACTCGAAAATGGAAATTTGTTTGGGGAGAGAAGAAAACCTTGTGAAAAAAGGAGAAAATGCTGGTTCTCTGGTCATGAAATGCATTAGGAAGACACAAATTGAAAGCATTTGAAGATGAAAAAACTGATGATGCTCCAAAGATGATATACATCTTTTAAAATGAAAGTAAAAATGGCTTTAGTTTCTTTTCCTACAATGTCGCTCACAGCCTTTTCTCTCAGGATTTAGTAAAACAAGGAATTGTGTATTAAAGGATTTATTGTTTTCATGTATGTTTTATAGATTGTTGATGGAGAAGTGTTGGTACACATTCTCAATAATGAACACCAGAAGTTCCTGCAAGAGATGGCTGATGAAGTTGCCGCCATTATTAATGCAGTGGTGAATAAGGTGACAGAAACTGAGAAGCAGAGAAACATTCCAAAGCCAGACATGAAATAAATGGAATTGAAAAGAACTTACTTCAGATTTTTTTTTTTTGTAACAGCTAGGGATATTGGATCATATGCTTGTCAGCCTTCAACAAGGGTCTGACACATGTTCTCAAATATTCATGTACCAGAGAACAATGAAAATAACATTGTAAAATAGTGATTTGAGTTCAGGGTTTAACACTTTACCATACAACAAAATTTTAGACTGGTCCACATTGAAAGCATTTGCAGGTGACAAAATAAAGGTGACTCAAAAATTAAAGCTTGTATTGGGAAGGGTAGAAAACATTGTGGGAAAAGGAGAAAATGCTGGTCACCAGCATTTTCTCCTTTTCCAACGATATTTTCGAAAAGCTTTCTTTCGCAGAGTTGTTAAAAGTTGGGAACATGCTGTAAAGAGTTAACACTTTACCAAACATTCCTAAATTTTATTGACTCCCTAAGAAATAGCCTTTTGAAAATCTTGTGGGAAAAGGAGAAAATGCTGGTAACCAGCATTTTCTCCTTTCTCCATAAGGTTTTCTACTTATTCACAGGGAGTAATCAACATTTCAGCTACTCTGAAGCTGTCATTTGCAAATGCTTTTGATTTGGATCGGTCTAAAATTTCATTGTTTGATAAAGAGGTTATAAGTGTAAAAACATTGTAGCTGAGAAGTTTGCTCACTTACCACTGTGTTGTCAAGGGCAACCTTCTTGTTGTATGAAAAAATACTGGTGATCTGTAGATTGAAATTTTTCCAGTATAAAGATGCATGTGGTGAACATGATACAATTTATTCTTTGCCCTGTAGGTTAGGTGATTGGTGTCACTGAATATCTTGATCTACTATTTTTATGCTCCCAGAAACATTTTGGAGGAGCATATAGTCGCCATGCTGTGCGTATGTCCATTCGTCCATGTGTCCTTTCATCTATCTGTCTGAAGCCATTTCTCCACAACCCTGGACCAAATTTTATGAAACTTCATAGAGGAACTCCTTCGAACAATGCACAAATACCTCTTTCCTGATTTCTCAATTTGTGGCTGTGTCACGGAACAAGGGAACTTCATGTAAAAAATGGTTTTTCACCAGTATCTCCTACATCAATTCTGAAAACTTCGTGAAATTTAAAATCTGAACTCATTGGAAAGTTGCCCAGATACTTCTTTCTAGGTTTCTCAATTACAGGCTGTGTCGCAGAAAAAAGTGGGGGGGGGGGGGGGGGCTTCATGTAAAAAATTGTTTTTCTCTAATATCTCCTACATTAGTGCTCTAAACTTCATGATATTTCAAATCTGAACTCGTTGGAACATTGCCCAGATACCTCTTTCCGGTTTCTCAATTTCAATTTTATACATTTTATGACAAGCACTTATTTGGGGAGCATAATCTGTCTCTGATGGCTCTTGTTTTCTTCTTTACAAAATAAGGCAATTAATACATAGAAATGCTGCCATCCTCCATTGTTATAGAATATGAATCACACCACATCTGTATCCCAATGAACATGTCCATAGGAAATCTGATTGTTGTATGGAACAATGTTTCGATATACATACTGCACAAATTTACTGCAGATAACTTTTGAAAGATGACTGATGTAAAAATTTTATTGCAAAAAGAGAAATTTCTTTTGGAGAATTTCTCCTTTGATCATCGCATTTTTCAAAAGTAGTCCAGCCTGATAAACCTTTTACCACACAATGACGACTTTTGACCACTGAGTTTGAAGACTCTGAAAAACATTGTGGGAAAAAGAGAAAATGCTCTTAATCAGCATTTTCTACTTTCCCACAATGTTTTCAACTCTTCCCAAATCAAATTTTGATTCTTTGGTCCTATTTATTGAAGAAAGAAATTGTTGTCTGCAAGTGCTTTCAATTTGGGCCAGTATATAAATTTGTCATTTGGTAAAGAGTTAAAGAACTGAATGTTGAGTGTTGGAAAAAATTACTGTTACAGGAAGTGATAAAGTTGATACCACATCGAGTTTCCACAATGAAGCAATTAAATGCTCTAGAATTGCATGAACTATTGTGACACTTGTGAAGCGAGACTGATCTCCCACATGAAAAGGTTTACTCATTTTCAATAGAACCTTTGTTGGAATTCCTGGCTTTATTTCATTTTGAATAAGTGTAGCAATCAGGCCTCGGCTCATGTTTGTAAAATCCATATTTCTCCTTATTCCAAGCAATTTTGTTTTTCAGTAAGTGATATTGCTGTAAAATATTTGTGGTTAACCCTTTACCACATAGCAAAATTGAAAGCATTTGCGGACGACAATTTCAGAGTGTCTCAAATGGTGCAATTTTGCTTTGTCAGAGTAGAAAACGTTGTGGGAAAAGGAGAATAGGCTGGTTACCCGCATTTTCTCCTTTTCCCACAATGTTTTGAAAAAGGCTTCTTCCTCAGGGTCATTTAAAGTTTTCATTGTATGGTTAAGGGTTACACAATAGAATAAAACTCTTTTAGAATGGAATTAATGAAATGGAATCTTTCAGAAAGGAAATTTCATCAGAAATTTTCTTATTTCAATGTTCTTTTGGCCAAAAACTGTAACAAAAGTGGTGGACAGTAGGTCCAAGATCAGACTGCATATTTTGTCCACCTTTATCTTGATCTCTGTTGGCATACGATAGCCTTAGTTGGTTCCTGGTCTGGTTGGACTATTTATTCTACTCCCACAAAATAAATGTTTTTGGGGGTATACTGGAACCAGTTTGTCTGTCTGTGTGTCCATCTTTGTGTCCGTCTGTGTCCAAATATCACAGAAAACATTGTGGACAAAAAACAAAATGCTGGTTACCAGCGTTTTACCTTTTTACTGACATTGATTTCAGAAGTTTTCATTTTAAGGAACATTAAGTTTTGATTCCCTGGTGCAGGGCCAAGATTAATATATTGTAAATAACTGGACTTTTATAAAAAGAACAAATTTTGCTGTGCCTCTAATTGATTATTGTTCTGTATCAAATTTTATAACTTATTTTGTAGCTGACTCTTTTCTAGACAAAAATATTTAGAATTGTCTGGATTTTAAACCTTTCACAAACAAAAATTTACTTTTGGCTCAAATAATGAACTTGTCTGTATCAGCAATGAAAACATTGTGGGAAAAGGAGAAAATGCTTAAAAGCATGTTTTGCTTTTCTCACAGTGTTTTCAAAAGCTTTATTCCACAAGTTGGTAAAAGCATGGAATTATATGGTACATGGTTCACACTTTTTTTTCTCATATTGTTCTCTTTCAATGTTTGCACCAGATGTAATTTCAAAAGATTGTAAGAATACAGAGCTTGTTCTTTGTGAACAAAGGAAAGGGTTCCAGCATTAGGAAATTGACTTTTCAGGCTTGCAGATTTTGTCCTGATTCACTTCTTCATTTGCACAACGGAGGAAAAAAAAAAGAAGCAAATGAAGTCATTATCCTTAATGAATTATCCTAATGGCTATGTGATGACGGAAAAGGAAGCATAATGATTTAGAAAAAGAGCATGTTGAAATTTTTGTTAACCCTAAGAACTCTGCATTAATTCTTTACCAAGCAACAATATTTTAGATCAGTCCAAACTGAAAGCATTTGCAGGCGACAAAATAAATGTGAGAGGAATGCTGAAAATTGTTTTGGGAAGGGAAGAAAACATTGTGGGAAAAGGAGAAAATGCTGGTTACCAGCATTTTCTCCTTTTCCCACATTGTTTTCAAAAGGCTTCTTTCTCAGGGTCGTCAAAAGTAGGGATTGTGTGGTAATGGGTTGACCTTGTTCAGATTTTCAGTCTAGTTGCATACCGAAATAAAAGCAATTTTATTGTTTCTTTTGTCCATCCTATTTTTAAAAGTGGATTGTAATGACCACAATTTCAGACTGCACATTATGACTATATAGTTTGATCTCTATTTACACTGTCCACAAAGAAAACTATACAGCTGAGAGGTGCTATACTGGGTAGCTTTTTGCAGGGCGACAAAACTCTTTATACATCATTTTAACGCATTACCAAACGACAATATTTTAGACTGGTCAAAATTGAGAGCATTTGCAGACGACAAAATAAAAGTGACTGAAAATTTGAAATTTGTTTTTGAAGGGTAGTAAACATTGTGGGAAAAGGAGAAAATGCTGTTTTCAAGCATTTTCTCCTTTTCCCACAATGTTTTCTAAAGGCTTCTTTATCAGGGACGTCAAACATAGGGATTGTGTGGTAATGGGTTAATAACATTTGTAGACAACCCAGCAAATGGGGCTTAGCAGAAGGTAATTTTGTGTCTGAAAGGTTAGGAAACATAGAGGGAAAAGACTATTTTGGTTGCCAGCATTTGGTCATTTGCCTTATACTCGGTAATTTTCAAATGTTCTCTTCTTCACTCCTTACCATACTACAAATCTTTGCCTATTTCAAATTTAAAACTTCTGTAGGAGACAAATAGCTCAGATAATGGGATATTTCTTTGAAAAGGTAAAAAAAATGTTGCTGAGAAGGAAAAAAAGCTGGTTACCAGCATTTTCTCCCATTTCCCACAATGTTTTCTAACCTTTTTCAGGGCCATTAAAAGTCAGGATTGTCTTGGAAAGGGCTATAGTTTGTAAAAATAATTTGATTATTTGGTGAAGGGTCAAATGAATTACGTATTATTAACCCTTTAACAATCCCTGGCTTTTACGACCCTGAGATAGGAGCTCTCTGAAAACATTGTGGGAAAAAGAGAAGATGCTGGTAACCAGCATCTTCTCCTTTTCCCACAATGTTTTCTTCTGTGCTGGAAACTAATTTCAATTTTTTAGTTACCATGTTTAATTTGTCGTCTGCAAATGCTTTCGATTTGGACCAGTCTAAAATTTAGTCGTTTGGTAAGGTGTTAAGTTTTTCTTTTGTTTCAATGCTTGGAAATGTTAAATATGTTATTTGTTCATTGTTTATTTTGTTATTTTGAAAGTTGAATACAGTTTATTCCTTGTCAGTTCAATTTCATGTTGTTGATGATCTCCCTCTTTCACTGATCCTTTCCTAAAATATATTGCAAGTAGGTTGAATTTTGATGATATGAATTAATATTTTAACCCATTACCACACAATCCCTACTTTTAACCCCCCTGAGAAAGAAGCCTTTTGAAAACACTATGGGAAAAGGAGGAAATGCTGGTAACCAGCATTTTCTCCTTTTTCCACAGTGTTTTCTACCCTTCAAAAAACAAATTTCAAATTTTCAGTGACTTATTTTGTCGTCAGCAAATGCTTTCAATTTGGACCAGTCCAAATTATAGTCGTTAGGTAATGGGTTAAAGATAAATTTGTGGAGAAACACTGTGGCAAACGTAGAGGAGGAGGAATTGCTAGTTACCAACTTCCAGACAAAAAAATTGTCGAGTCGAAGGACTAAAGTTGACTGATTCAAATGGGCTCTTTTCCCTTCTCTCATGCTGGCATATGTTCTTATTTTAGTGTATTTTTTCCCTGCAGATATGATGGCTTTATCTTATTTTAATTATACTATTTTGTCTTTCCTATCCTTTTCATGGTATTTAACCCTTTATCACATAATCCCGACTTTTAACACCCTGTGAAAGAAGCCTATCGAAAACATTGTGTGAAAAGGAGAAAATGCTGGTAACCAGCATTTCCTCTTTTTTTCTACAATGTTTTCTACCCTTCATTAAACAAATTTCAAATTTTCATTCACTTTTATTTTGTCGTCTGCAAATGCTTTCGATTTAGACAAGTCTAAAATATTGTCGTTTGGTAATGAGTTAACCCTTTACCAAACAATCCCTGGTTTTTACGGGTCAGGAATAGAAGCCTTTTGAAAACATTGTGGGAAAAGGAGAAAATGCTGGTAACCAGCATTTTCTCCTTTTCCCACAATGTTTTCTACCCTATCATATAGAAAAATCATCTTTGTAGCAACTGTTAATTTGTCATCTGCAAAATGCTTTCAATTTGGTCTGGTCCAAAATTTGCCATTTGGGAAAGGGTTAACACCATTTTCAACATTATGCAGTTAAATTGCAGAAGCCAGTGCAGCTATCCCTACTTTCCCAGACTGTCTTTTTACCAGTATTTCCCACAGAATTTTTTCACAGCAACTCATTTGTGTGAAAAGGAGCTAATGCTGGTAACCAACATCACTTTCTTTTCCCACATTTTTTTTTTCTATCCTTCCCAAGATAGAAACCATCATAGGCTGCTTTTAATTTGTGATCTGCAAATGCTTCAAATTTTGACATTCACAAGCCAAAATGGGTTGCTTGGTAAGGAGCAAATGCAACAACTGGATATGATAAGTCAATGAGAGGTAAAGAGCAAATCCTTTACAGTGACCAATTCTTTGTTTGCCACCATTCCTTTTGTTGCATATAAATTAAAGGCTAGAAATTAATAAACAAAGCCTCTTGCTATGGCACATGTTATTGGCGAGCAATACAATAACAGATATCTAAACAAAATTACCATACAATCCTTGAAAAAACTCCCACTAAAGCAAACGCTTGATAAGCAGTACAACAAACAATTCTTTTAATATCATAGATTTACCATACAATTTATGAAAGCCTCTTGCGCCCGCAAATATCTAAGACATACAATATAATAAACAAAAGCTATAACAAAATTATCAACCAATTCATACTGATTTATAAAGATTTTATGCTTTTTATGAAGACAGTGAAAATGTAGGAAAATGAAAGACCTGTTGCAAGTTGTTTTGCCTTTTGGCAAAGTATGTATCTCGCACAAAGATGTTTTCACTTACTTCATATATTTTTTTCTTTTGCTTCACTTGTTTTTTAGTGATCTAAGAATAGTTTAACCCTTTACCACAAAATGTCAACTTTTAACACCCCTGAAAAAGAAGGCTTTTAGAATACGTGGGAAAAGGAGAAAACACTGGTTACCAGCATTTTCTCCTTTTCCCACAATGTCTTCTTTCCTTTAAAGAAAAATAATTTCATATACACTAATTTCAATTTGGACAGGTCTAAAATCTTGTTGTGTGCTAAAAGGCTATATGAATATTAACACAAAAACCAGACATTGACTTGATCCTTTGCAAGACAACTCAGAATGACCCACAGAACAAAGGCTTTAGAAAAAAGAATACAGTAATACCCCTATTTCCAACTTAAAATTTCTTAAAACTTTGCCATTCTATAATATGGCATGCAGCATGCGAAAAGGTGCATTTGGGAAAAGGAGAATCCGAAATTACACTTTCCCATCCTGTGTAATTTTTTGCTTTGTGCAAGTCTCTTATAGCACAAAATTTAATACAGTTGTAAAGTGTCATCTGCGCAGCAAGCACAAACTGATTCGAGACAACACTTCATGCAAATATCTGAATGCCCCTTTTCGCATGCTGCAAGTCATATCAGGCAACTTCAGATGAGCATTGGCACCTACAAGTGGTGCTCTGGTTTTGTCATAACTCTTTACAAAACGACAAAATTTTAGACAGGTCCAAATTGAAAGCATTTGCAGATGACAAAATTGATGTGACTCAAAAACTGAAATTTGTTCTGAACGGGCAGGAAATTTTGCAGGAAAAGGAGAAAAAGCTGGTCACCAAAAAAAAAATTCCTTTTTCAGAACTGTAAAAACCAGGGACTGTTTGGTAAAGAGTTAAAGCAAACGGCCTTTCAAAAGAATATGTAAAAAGCAAAACTTGTTTGAGTATTTTCTGATTTAAATTTGCTACAACACTTTCAGAGAGTAACAATGGAATCAATTACTGTATGAAGTTCACTATGCATACTTTACGAAGATTTTTCAAATCCACCTGCAATAAATTTTGTCAGGCAGTTAATATATAAAATATAGTATGTCTTCACTCGGTCACTTCTGAAGAGCTCAGGTAAAGCATATTTTACTAAGATTTTTCAAAACCACCTGCTGTAAATTTTGTCAGGCAGTTGATAAATAAAATATATTACATGTGTATATCTTCACTTGGTCATTTCTGGAGAGCCCAGGTAATGCAATAGTCATTTAAATTTTTTAAAATAAGTAATGGCACAACATGCATATAATCTTTACGCCACAGTTATGAGTATCTACAAACCTGACAGAAATGGCTTTAGGAAAAAAAACCAACATTTTTTTGAGAAAAGGAGAAAAAGCTGGTAAAAAGAGTTTTTTTTCTTTTCCTTTAATCTTTTCTACATTTTGGCCGACAAATCTCATGCTTTTTCACGGCATATTATTTATTAACTGTGAAAGCTTTGGATTTGGTCAACTCCAAAATATTGCACATTGGTGGGGAGAAAATCCTCAACAATTTGCATAGAAGGAGAACCAATGAATTACAAATGATACCAATTACCAGTGTTTTTGATTTTCAACGGATCTATAAAAAATGAATCATCTAAACCTTTTGTGCATTATATCTTTGAAAAACGTTAGAAAGCAAGAAATATTATTTTGAATCATTAAATTTTGCAGGGCACCAAGACACTACATCTTTTCCGATAATTTTTTAAGCAAAATCTTACACTATGGCGGACATGTTTCAACCCAGTTAACAAAATTCTAAACTTACACATATCCACATCATTTGCAGACTAAAATGTTGCCTAAATAATTGTGACCCGTCACGCAAAAAGGGACAATCTGGGAATTATGTATATGAATAAGATGAAAACAGATCAAAGATAATACAATTAAATATAAGCTGATTGTTTAAAAAATGATTTTATGGTATGGTAGAATAACAACTTTTTATACAGAAAATATCATAGAAGTGAAAAGTGTGGACCCTGGTCAGCCTGTGCAATCTGCAGTCTGACAAGGGTCGACACTCTTTGCAATTCCCAGACTGTCCTTTTTTGACAGACCACAATATTGTATTTGGAACATAAAAAATGTTGGAATAAGAGAAAATGCTGGTTACCAGCACTTTCTCTATTTCCAAGACTGTTTTTTCTAAGCCCATTCAGTGCCCCAAAAACTGTAAGTTACATGTATTTGATAAAGGGTTTATACAAAAGTAAAACAAATAATTTTTGGAAAATTGTATATACAGCTATTTGTGCATTATGGACAGCTCTATTAATTATCATATAATTTCTTAACTCTTTACCAGGTTACAAAGTTTAACCCATTACCAAACGACAATATTTTAGACTGGTCCAAATTGAAAGCATTTGCAGACGACAAAATAAAAGTGACTGAAAATTTGAAATTTGTTTTGTGAAGGGTAGAAAACATTGAGGGAAAAGGAGAAAATGCTGGTTTCCAGCATTTTCTCCTTTTCCCCTGATGTTTTCTAAAGGCTTCTTTCTCAGGGGCGTCAAAAGTAGGGACTGTGTGGTAATGGGTTAAGGGACTTGTCCAAAATAAAAGTATTTGCAGACAATAATATTGGCTAAAGTAAGGGGAGTGACTTTAAAAAGGTAGAAAACATTGTGGCTAGTTGCCATCATTTTATCCTTTTGCCACAATATTTTCAACAGGCTTCTTCCCTAGGTTTCTTAACCCTTTCCAAAACAATCCCTGGTTTTTACAACCCTGAGATAGAAGCCTTCGCGAAAACATTATGAGAAAAAGAGAAAATGCTGGTAACCAGCATTTTCTCCTTTTTCCACAATGTTTTCTACCCTGCTTGAAACAAATTTCAATTTTCGAGTTGCATTTATTTTGTCTTCTGCAAGCACTTTCAATTTGGAACAGTCTAAAATTTTGTCGTATGGTAATGGGTTAAAACATTGAATTTTTCTGTGAAGAGCCAATTAACCCTTTACTTCATAGATACTCATTTTGACATATTAATAACAGACAGCTCTTGAAAACATTGTGGGAAAAGGAAAAATTGCTCGTAATGAGCAATTTCTCCTTTTCCCAAATGTTTCCACTCAATCAGATATTTGTATCCTCATTTGTCCATATTTTTAACATCTTATCTTTATTTGCTGCTGAAATGGAAGAGCCTCAAATTGGCATATCAGGTAAAGGGTTAAAAAGATGAAACAAATAGGTACACACATTCATCTTGAGCAAACTTTTCCTTTTTCATCAAATTTATGGATTTAACAATGGGCTGTTTTAATGTCATCTACTGCAGCATGTAGGATAGGATGTTTGAAAACTGAGTTACTGTAAATTGGCTATTTACAGCATGCAAAGTCAAGCTCAACAACTCTAGTGCTTGTAAACATCTCCCTGTTTCATCACCAGCCAGGACAATATACTTTAACACAATTGTAACACATGTAAATATCCCAGTCAGAGGTCATTATTTCGTATAAATCTGTTTCCTTCAGAATGTTTTCCATAGTAGACATATTTACTTTTTCCAAAGGAGCCTGAAATACATAACAAATATTGAAAGATAATCCTTTAACCCATTACCACACAATCCCTACTTTTGACGTCCCTGAGAAAGAAGCATTTTGAAAACACTGGGAAAAGGAGAAAATGCTGGTAACCAGCATTTTCTCCTTTTCCCACAGTGTTTTCTACCCTTTCCAGAACAAATTTCAATTTTTCAGTCACCTTTATTTTGTCGTCTGCAAATGCTTTCAATTTGGACCAGTCTAAAATTTTCTCGTGTGGCAAAGACTTAACTCTTTAGCAAGTGACATAACTTCAAATTGAAACCATTTGCAGACAACGAAATATATGTGACTCAAAATCTGAAACTCGACTTTAGAAAAGTAGAGAGCATTGTGGGAAAAGGAGAAAATCCTGGTTACCAGCAGTTTCTCCTTTTCCCATGATGTTTTAAGAAGGCATCTTCCTCCGGGTCTTAAAACCCAGGGCTTGTTTGGTAAAGGGTAACCCTGAAATAAATACCAATGATAATACTTTACCACACAAACTTGAGTTTTTTAACAACCATGAGGAAGACTGCTTGTGAAAACATAGTGGGAAAGGGAGAAAGTGCAGAAAATTTGCATTTTCTCCTTTTCCCATGTTTTCTAACCTTATAGAAAACAAACATTTGAACCATCCTGATTTTGTCATCTACAAAATTTCATACTTTCAATTCCATCAATCCCTTTACACCCCAATTAAATGCAATAAATAATTTGAGACACTTTGTCTACCAATGCTTCCAATTTTGACGGGTCTAAAACTTTATTGCCTAGTAAAAGTTGGTCATATCCCACCATTAATCCAGGTTAAAGCAAAATGTAAAGGTTAACTTACATGAATAACATGAAGGAAAAAAAAAACATTATTCTTTGGAATTAACTCTTTACCAAAGACAAAATGTAAGACTCATCCAAACTGAAAGCAGTTGCAGACGACAATTTTAAAGCAGCTCAAATGGGGGAAAAATGTCTTAGAAAACACAGCGGGGAATCACGTGACACAACAACAACAACAATGACCGTTATTTGAAAAAAATCCCCAACTTCAGGTAAGAAAATCTTCAATAATTCCGTTAATACGTGACCGATTGGAATTTGGTTTGAAGCAGAGAAGGCGGAAGGACTCCGGGGATTTGCTTTATGTATTAGATTTTTTAAACAACATCTGATAAAAAAGTTATTGACGAGCAAACAAATTATCCAGGGTAAAAAAATTGTTTGCTCGTCAATAACTTTTTATCAGGTGTTGTCTAAAAAATCTAACACATCAAGCAAATCCCTGGAGTCCTTCCGCCTTCTCTGCTTCAAACCAAATTCCAATCGGTCATGTATTAACGGAATTATTGAAGATTTTCTTACCTGAAGTCCCCGATTTTTTTTCAAATAACGGTCATTGTTGTTGTTGTTGTGTCACGTGATTCCCCGCCGTGGAAAAGGTAGAAAACATTGTGGGGAAAAAAAATGCTGGTAACAAGTATTTTCTCCTTTTCCCACAATGTTCTCAAGGTCGTTAGAACTCGGAATTGTGTGGTAAAGAGTTAAGATGCATGTTTTAGAAGAAAATAACACACCGATGTGATCTCCGGCATCTCTACTGTTCTCTGGTAATGGAGTATACGGAGTTGCTGGTGGCGGAATATCTTCTTGACCCTGAAATAGACACCATTGCAGTAGAACCGATAGGTCCAACACATATAGAAAACGATTTAACCCATTACCACACAATCCCTACTTTTCACGACCCCAAGCAAGAAGCCTTTAGAAAACAATGTGGGAAAAGAAGAAAATGCTGGTAACCAGCATTTTCTCCTTTTCCCACAATGTTTTCTTCCCTTCACAACAAAAATCTCAAATTTTCAATCACTTTTAACCTTTTACTCCATAGATACTCATTTCTACCCATTGCTTGTTGGAGCCTTTGGAAAACATTGTGGCAAAAGGTGAAATTGCTCGTCACGAAAACACTGTGGGAAAAGGAGAAAATACTGGTTACCAACATTTTCTCCTTTTCCCATAGTGTTTTCAAAAGGCTTCTTTCTCAGGGGCATCAAAAGTAGGGATTGTGTGGTAAAGGGTTAATCCTATACCACACGATGAAATTTTGGACCAGACCAAACTGAAAGCAATTGAAGTCAACAATTCAAAGATAGCTCAAATGATGATTTCTGTCTTTGATAGGGTATGAAACATTGTCGGAAAAGGAGCAAATGCAGGTTATCTGCATTTTATCATTTTCCCATAATATTTTCAAAAGCCTTCCTCCCAGAGTCAAGAAAACCTGGGGTTGTTTGGTAAAGGGTTGAAAAAAAAAAAGAAGAAAACCATGGATATCAAAATAATCAATTTTATCACATAAAACCTTTAAATCCAATGCAACAAGCATTTTCTCTGTTTCTCACAATACTTTTTCAAAACCCAGCCTCAGGGCTGCAAATACATGTAACTATTCAGAAAGAGATGAACTAAGCATAAACACCAAACTTACCATTGAATTTTCCCCTGTTCCTCTGACCACCATGAGAAAGGGACCAAGACGCTGGGCTTCCTCTCTGTCAAACTGTTTTACAGGAGAGGAATCCAAAAATTTCAAATCTGGTAATCTATATAATACAAGGTGTCTGGGAAAAAAAAAAATACAATATATTACTAAAGTATAATGTACATGTATATCATATTATCACAATATGGCCTACAATAAACAACAAAGGGCATACAGACTTTAGAATAAAGTGTCGCCTCAGATCATTTTGTGGAGTCTGCATAAGTTAATTTGAGACGACACTTTACGTCAACATTAGATTTTGTCGTACAGTAGACAAAAAATCACATAAGATCAGAAAATGTTATCTCGGATCAGCCTATGCAGACTGCGCAGGCTGATCCAGGATGACACTTTACGCAAATGTCCGAATGCCCCTTCTCTCGTGTTCCAGGCCATATCATGCTATATAAAATAGGCAAAATAAAAAACAATTTATGGCAAACTTATGATCGTAGGTCAAACTCTTGTTACATACCCCTTTACCAAACAATCCAGTTTTAGAAACCCCCAGGAAGTTAGCTTTTGAAACATTTTGGGAAAAGGAGAAAAAGCTGGTAATAAAATATTCAGTGAGGACATAATGAGTGATTCCATTCACCTGTTCTCGCACAATGTTCTGTGTTCTGGAATGCTGTCCTGGAACGTGCGAAAGGAATATTTCAGAACAAATACATTGTTCTAGAACTATGTTCTGAATGGAGCATTTTGGGAACACTAATTTTCTAATCAATACCTAAATTAATGTACATTGCCATGATGGTGGTTGCAAGAGCTACTGTCTTAGCTGTGTTAGTGGAGGATACGATTAGCTCCAGACAGGGAGTGGCGATGAGTCTACAATGCTCCTATTCATGCTGCTCATATCGTAAGAAAGACAATTGCAAGTTTCGCCATGAAAAATTGCCCATCTTTCAACCATCTTGTATCACCTAGCAACCGCTCAGCAGGTGCACTGCACCTCGATTGACTTAGAACATTTCTGAAGAACACAGCACAGTGTTCGGAAATACTCCATTGACCTACAACATGTTCAGAGTGTTCGAAGTAGCGAAAGGAATACGCCCAGAGTAAGACATTACACTAAACGGACATTATTTTGCATTTTCAAACAGACTTTTTTTGACAATATCGAAGCAAAAGCAGAAAATGCTTACAAGTCACAATGTTTTCACTGCTCTATTCCATTACCACACAATCCCCACTTTTGATGACCCTGAGAAAGAAGCCTTTACCAACATTTTCTCCTTTTCCCACAATGTTTTCTACCCTTCACAAAAACAAATTTTACATTTTCAGTCCCTTTTGTTTTGTTGTCTGCAAATGCTTTCGATTTGGACATGTCTAAAATTTTGTCGTTTGGTAATGAGTTAAATGGATGCTTGTTTAACCCTTTCCCAAATGACAAACTTTTGGACTAAACCAAATTGAAAGCATTTGCAGACGACAATTCAACTCATGCTGAAAAAAAAAAAAATTCTGTAAATAATAGGGTAGAAAACATTGTGGGAAAAGGAGAAAATGCTGGTTAGTAGCATTTTTTCCTTTTCCCACAATGTTTTCAAAAGGCTACTATTCCAGACCCGTAAAAACCAGGGATTGTTTGGGAAAGGGTTAAGCGCTTATTTCAACTTAAATGTTCACCAGACAACAAATTTTGGACATGTCCCTACATAAAGCATTTGAAAATGATACATAAAATGTGGCTTGAATGGTAGAATATATCTGTGAAAGAAAGAAAGTGAAAAGGAGAAAATGCTGGCTAATAACATTTTCTCCTTTTCCCACAAATTTTTTCAAAAGTCCTTTTCCTTCAGGTTGTAAAACCTTGGGGTTTGTGAGTAAAGATTAAAACAATAATGTGACTTAATTTCATGCTTTCAGGTAACTTATCTAGAAATATCAGTGAAATATTTTTTGATATTTCATGTTTTTTCTAACTCTTTGATTGAAGGCAGCAACAGTTGTTCCTGCGAACAAGTTACCTAGGTAAAATGTGCATGCCTAAAAACCAGATCATGATATGTAATCAGGACATAATTTACCTTACTTTTTCGCTCTTGATGTAATATTGTTAACTCTTTACCACACAGGAAAATTTTAGACTGGTCCAAATTGAAAGCATTTGCAGACCACAAAATAAAGGTAACGAAAAAATAGAAATTTGTGCTGGGAAGGGCTGAAAACACTGTGGGAAAAGGAGAAAATGCTGGTTACCAGCATTTTCTCCTTTTCCCACAGTGTTTTCAAAAGGCTTCTTTCTCAGGGGCGTCAAAAGTAGGGATTGTGTGGTAATGGATTAAACCATGGATGTGCCATGGGGATTAATTGAAAAAAGAACTATACCTTATTTTGTTGAGTTCTATTCCCAAAGAAAGGGTTAAAAACATGAAATAAATAGAATTTTTTTTATGTGAAAGAGTGAATAAATTTTGTCTTCCATCAAAAATTTAAAAAATCCTCTATTTATACTCTCACCTATATCTAACATAATCTTCTTCGTCTTTGTCATGGGCAGAGAGTTGATTGGGACATGCAGTGTTTCCTAGTAAACTTAAATACACCAATTTAGGATAATTGGATTTAATAACATCTAAAAATGGCTCTAGCTCTGTTATCTGAAAATAGAAACATGATTTGGAGACATAGATCTACTTATGAAAGAACCAAGAAGGTCTTTTAAGTTAGGAGAAAAAAAAAAGTTTACAATTTCATGGCTGTTCTAAATAAAACATTTTTCAGGGAGAACACATGATAAGAAATTCTAGACCCATGATTAGAATGCATATTCTGAGCAATCTGATCTTGATATGAAGTGTCTTTTTAGAATCTATGGTCGTTTTGTACATATTTAGAATTCAGGAACAATAAGAGAGGCCATAATCCTCTACTAGATTTGTAAATTCCCAAACGGAACTATAGTAAATTCTTAAAAAGTGAAAAATGATTTATCCTTATGCATTCTTTTAGTATCAAAATAGAAATTAATCATAATTTTAGTCAGAAATTGAAAAGTATCTTGTACATGTAAAAAGCAACCTTTTATTTCCAACAATGTTTTTCTTCCCTAAAAATGCCTAGCTTGGTACCGCAGCCTATAGAATATAGGACTTGAGGCTACAGGTTGCCGATATACATTCCTATCTCTGCTAATTTCTCTCTGAGGATTAATGATAATTATTGCAACAGGATTCCACAACTAATCGTGTCTTGATGGATGTGATGTAGGGAAGCAGCCAGTGGCTTTGGAAGATTATTGAGTGATGCACTGGTAAAAAAATTCCAAGAAACCATGTATAGGTGCACTGGCCACTGTAACAAAACTAAAACAATGTTGAAAATGGCATAAACACTTCACTCAAAGCCATTACTTTTTTTTGTTCTAATCATTTTTCAGTGCACCACCAGTAAAATGTTCATCCAAAATCAACTGGTGTAGAATTTTTCAGCCAAGAAACATTTTTGGATTTTCATTATTGCTTACAGATCATGCAAAATTGAACTTCCCCTACATACAACTTCTATATCAGTAAAACTAAAATGCCATATCTGAAAGATGTATTAGAGCTGTCAAAGATAAAACAGAACTAAAAAACAAAATGCAGTTACCTTGACATGCCACAAAAGCATTCAACATGTGGAGAAATAGGTCAAATGTATTTCACTACTGGTACTTACCTGATTCTTATTAAGTGTAAGAGTGTTTAACTGTGATAAAGGTGGAAATTTTGTGTCATTTGTCAGCTCATTATTATCTAGGATCAGTTCCTCGAGATTGATAAATTCCTCTAATCCATGCAATGTCCTGTATTAAGTGAGACATATATTGAAGCAAATATACTCCATCAACATTTAAAGATAAATAAACATTAGCCCGTACCAAACAATCTCGGACCATCTGAAAGAAGGCTTTTGAAAACATAGTGTAGAAAGGAGAAAATACTGTTCATCCTCAGTTTCTCCTTTCCCCACAATGTTTGCTATCCCATCAAATACAAATCTCTTTGTTTTAGCCATATCTCATTTGTTGAATTTTTTCTGATTTGGTCAATTTACTGAAGTCTAATTTTGTTGTCTGGTAAAAAAGTGACCTATAGGGCCTGTGATTTTAATCAGACCTTTACTTTAAAAGAAGATAATTGACAAAATGCTGGTAACCAGCTTTTTCTACTTTTCCCTCTATGTCTTCAAAATCTTTCTTTCTCAGGGTTGTTAAATTCATGAATTTTGGTAAGGGGTAAAGCATAAATAAGCCATGCTCTGACAAAAAGGATCTTAAAGCATCTCTGTGATGTAGGATACCTAGCAAATCATCATATAAGTATGGATATATAACAGCCACATACTCTAACATTTGACTTAATTATGAGGTAGTCTTAACTCTAGAAATACAAGAAATTCAACAAAAGTGATAAGTTTTGGCCCAGGTCAGTCTGCACAGGTCAATACTTTTTCGCAGATGCAATAAGGCCCTCTTCACAGTGCATAGCCCAAATATACCTTCTCATCTACCATTATCTGCCCTATCAAAGACAAATCCTATCATTCAAAGTATGTTTAATTTTTGGCAGCAAATGCTTTCCACTTTCACAAGTCTAAATTTTGGTTGTCTGGTAAAGGGTTACATCACAATATTACTCTGTGAACTGGCTGGGTAAAAATAATTAATCTAAAAAATTGTTAGCTTGTTAGATGCTTATCACAGCCAAGTAACAAGTGCTACACTATTTGGAACAGTCATTTATTTTCTTTACTTAATTTCTACAGACTCGACAAAAAAACATTTGTATTTGAAAAAGATGTGAAGGCTTTTGAAAACATTATGGGGAAAGGAGAAGATGCTGGTCACCAGCATCTTCTCCTTTACCCATAAAGTTTTCCAATTTCTATCCTTTCAAAGAAAAAACCATTACTGATGTCATTTACTTTATTCATCATCTCCATTTGCCTTTAGTTTGGCTTAGTCTAACTATTTCTTATTTCTCCTTACCTGATTCTATTAAAGCCGAGATCTAGTCTTCTTGTAACTTTGGAATAATCATCGATTAAATTTTGTGGTATACGTTCGACATCCTGACCAATAAAAGACAACTGAAAGACAAAAAGAAAATCTTGATGAACAGTATCCACAGATAATGTATGCAAAAATATTTGTGAGAGTATGGCAATTATACACAAAGTCATTATCATGCCCTACAAAATTTTGTTGGTCAGAGAATCTCATCCCCTGCCACATTTCATTAACCCTTTACCACACAATCCCAACTTTTAACGGCCCTGTGAAAAAAAAATCCTTTTTAAAACATTGTGGAAAAAGGAGAAAATGCTGGTAACTAGCATTTTCTCCTTTTCCCACAATGTTTTCTACCCTTCCCAAAACAAATTTCAATTCTTCAGTCATTTTTATCTTGTCTGCAAATGCTTTCAATTTGGACCAATCTAAAATTTTATCGTTTGGTAAAGAGTTAAACCTTAAGTTAACCTAGTCTCCTTTGTGATAAATTTTTTTTGAGTGCATGCTACAACACCTTCAATTGAAGGGTAGCTCCAATCTTACCGTTGTGATTGATCCCAACTTTTTGTGTAGCAAGAGACACAATCACAAATATAATATTTGAGCTACCTCCTGAATTCAGAATAATGCTTCCAATAATATGGTTTATTGATCATTTGTTGGAAATGCACAGAAAGATAAAGAATACCATTTGTGTCATATAAGCCAGAGTGCACCTATCAACATGTTCCAAGTGTTTTCTTTCAACCCCTTACCAAATCAGAATTTTCTTCCTTCCTTTTTCACAAGTAGTTACATACAAAGAAACTGTGTCATTTGAGTATCATATAACTGGTCGCTTGCAAATGAGCATGTCTAAAGTTTGGTCTCATGATAAAGAGGTAAAAAACTTGGCACAACATTTGGATTTCAATCTAAAATAAATGTTTACTCAATAAAACACTACCTCATGCAATTCACTCAGCTATGATCAGCAGTTTAGAGAAATCTGGAGCTAAAGCAGGTCTCATTTCTACTCAAACGTATTGATAAAAGCTATTTTCTACATTGCTACTTTATAGAGTGTAATATTACAGTCTGCAGTGCACGCTTTCAGGGCTAGTGATGCATCATATAAGACAGTCAAATCTTCGAAGAACATGAATTGCGCAGACAACACCCAGCTTGACCATAAGGAGAGAGGAAATATGGTGACCTGAAGTAAAGAGTAAAGAGTGTAGAGGGCACTGGTGAGTCAGACCACGGAGGATGGAAGTTGAAACAAGAAGGGAGGATGAAACAAGAAGAGAGGATGAAACAAGAAGGACAAAAGAGTTGTAACAATGTACATTTGTCTGGGTACTTGTTTAGGAACAAAATCGGTCTGCAGATACAGTCTGTACCGGCCATCCTTTTACCAACAGTTCAATTGCAGACTTTGAGTTTGACATGTCATGAGACCCGGTGAGATATAATTATCGTAATATCGAAACTTACTATGTTTTCCGAACAACATTGTTAAATCTTACCTGGCCTTCACAGAAGATTTCGCGATCTTCATCCTCATCGCCGTTTGTCTGACTGAAATTCGATACATCTTCGCTCAACCCGTTCTCCTCCGTTTCGGCCATTTTGACATCTTCCGTGTAAACAAAAAGCACGTGATTGTCACATGACATATTGATCGAGCAAAATTGCAGGTGCATAGCATGTACTGGGTTGTTATCGGTAGGGAAATTTTGAAAATAAATCTCATGTATCTATGTCTCAGGCAATCTGAGATCAAACTTTGATAAATAACCAATTAAACACGATTTATCTCTGTTAGTCATTTGGGAAAGAAAATTTCAGGCATTTGCTATTGATGCATGTGGTTTCTGATGGTGGAAGGAACAACAAACAGAGAGAAGTGCTACTTATCGCCATACATAGCTGCAGAATTGACGTTAGCCGCATACTTCATGATGAACCTGCGAAACAACCTTTGCTTTACACTGGGTTCCTTTTTGATTTTCATGAAAATACCAGCCAGTAAACTTACTCTAACATAATCTTCGCAAAAACAAGGATTTAGCTAAACTTCTTTTCAGAAACCAGCCCAAACTGTTCTAGTGGTCAAAGCAGAGCTTGGGAACACTAGTCTTCGAATGCATGAGACAGAGGTCCCGTGTGACGGTGCTACACACCAGGGATCATACATAACATGTTATATAGAATCCCTGTACACACCGAGCATGTTACGGAACGAGACGTATCATAGGATGGTTGCGTCCTTCATCTTGCACTATCCGCTCTTGCATAAATCTTCATGGAGTATTTTGATGTATGCTGTCCTCCAGGCCCTATGTGCGAGGGTTTTTTTTTTTTAACTATTTGGGCGGAGGTATTCGACTTATTTATTTGGCAAAACTGTCAGAAATATCTGTAATATACGTTATATTCTTTTGAACCCCTGTTACAATCGGACAAATTATTGGGGCGTAGGCCGCCGCCCCGCCACCGCTATTCCCGGTGTCCATGGTATCAAAGACAAGTCGTGAAGTGCCCCGTTGCTTAATCCTAACGGTATCATTATAGGCATACAATAAGCCTTCGCTGATGACACCGATCAAGATTAGGTAGATTTAGATCTAGTTCAGAAGTTGCTGTCTGACTTTGGACAACGTATGCCATTGGGAAAGTAGTTAAACAATGGGCAAAATGTCTACTTATTTGAATAACGTGTTATATATAACTTTTTTTTTTCGAACTTCGGTAAAAAAAATGTATTGCGGATAATTGAGTTAAGTGGATTGCATCACAAGACCACTATTGTTAAATGATGAAACAATGAAACCCCCTTTACTGACTCTCATGTGGTTTTAACGAAAGAAACGACAAGCTGTTCAGCATCTTTGGGTGGTGCAAGTGAATTTCAAAAGAAAAAAAAAATCTGTTAACTCATTTCCTCATGCAAATGATTCTTTTGATTGATTTTATATAGTGTTTAACGCCGTTTACAATATTTTTTCCAGATACATCCAGTGCACCTATCCATGCTTTTCTTTGGATTTTCTGTCACTACTATTTCGCAGAGTGTTCTTTCCAAGCCACTGGCACAATGATCAGCGGTGAGTGAGGAATGAATACAGCTGCAATGACTATCGTTAACCCTTTACGAAACTTCAAAACATTTGACCGTTCCAAACCCAAAACACTTGCAGCTACAAAATAAGCATAATTAAAAAATTGATTTTTTTTCCAGCAGGATAGAAAATATTGTGGGAAAAAGAGAAAATGCTGGTAACCAGCTTTTTCTCTTTTTCCACAATGTTTTCAAAAAGCTTCTATCTCAGGGTAGTAAAGCCAGGGATTGTTTGGTAAAGGGTTAGTCCTCGGAGAGAAACTAGCCGGGTGCGGAGCTTGAAGCAGAGCAGGGCCCGTATTCACCAACCATTCTTGAAAATATCTTTAGTCTAATTCTCCAAGGTTTTCTACATTTGTAAGTAATGGTTTAGCCAATCAGAAGTTGTGTTACATACAAATGTAGAAAATTCTAGAGAATAAGACAAAGAACGTTCTCAAGAATGGTTGGTGAATACGGGCCCTGGTCTACGAATTCCTTGTTTTCAAGTCCTGTCAAGTTACCGACCGCGAAACCAAGCATCAAATTTTGCGCAAAAGAAAATCTAATTTGACATGTGGAGAACAAACAAATACATAAATTTTCAGTCAGTAGACATTATGACCAAAGTTTGTATCTGTAAAAGTATATTTACAAGAAAATATTGATGCTGAACATCAATGGCGCCGCAAACCAGTTATTTCTGTAACAGGGCACAATGCGTTGGGCCACGTTAAACCGTTTATGGAAATCACGTGATCGTTTGACAGCTCAGTAGGAATCACATTATTGATCACGTGACTCATTTTGTCACATTTAACCCTTTACCTGATATGCCAATTTGAGGCTCTTCCATTTCAGCAGCAAATAAAGATATGACGTCAAAATTATGGACAAATGCGGATACAAATATCTGATTGAGTGGAAAGCATTGTGGGAAAAGGAGAAATTGCTCGTTAGGAGCAATTTCTCCTTTTCCCACAATGTTTTCAAAAGCTGTCTGTTGTTGATACGTCAAAATGAGTAGCTATGGAGTAAAGGGTTAACATGCCATATTTCCATATGTGGAGAAAATCGTCGCCCTTGTGAGATTTTGTCTATGTGTACACAAAAAAACATTTTTCGGTAATGAATTACCATACATTAACGAAAGAAAAAGTCTGTTATCGGACTGTGCTAAATCTGACACTCAAACACATATGTCTGGTATCATACAATCCCTCTTTATAGATATAATAAAGGCTTGAATGAAGTTCTTATTATATCTATATAGACTAGAGGGGTGGTACGATACCAGTCATGTCAGGCACTCCAGTATTGACCTAGTTACAGTCAGCTGGTCTTAAAAACACGATCGCGAAAGGAAAACAATATTTCTACAATCCATACAATACTAGAACAAAATAATAACTGGGGTCATAATATTTTATCATGTGACTTCTCGAAATACATCTTTATTATTTTTCGAAAGGAAAATGTTTATCATATATTTGTCATATATTTGTATTTCCTCTTGTTTTGTTAAATTTGTATCTAATACTGATGAATAAAATATGTTTAAACTAAAGGAAAATGTTGATATGTCTACGATCCGGGTTTTTATCCATCTAACAATGAAAGTACAATATATAATATAGTAAAAAAAATCCCACAAATAAATAAAAAAGTTAGTATGGACCCCGATCTGGTAATCAAAGTACAGTAGATATAGATGGATGTTAAAACAAAGCATGGAACCAGTTCAATATGGCTGCCTCCATAGGCACTTTACAAAACCGAATAAAAATACAGTGCCGCCGCTCAAGCGGCGTCACAAAAACATGTGACCGCCACTTTACTTTTCGGCCATTTTGTTTGACAAAACTGCGTAAATACACATTCTCTTATCGAAGTGCATTGTTCGGTTTTGACTATGGCTTTACGTATTTTATAGTCCTATCTTTTGCTTAATAAAGTAATTTATGTTGAATTGTATTGTATTTTGTCTTGTATGAGATCTAGGTATTAATCCGGAAATATGAGTTCACGCGCTTATTCACAAAACGCGTGAGGTTTTTATCACAAAAACAGTGAGGACCAATCTATTCATGCTACGGCAATTGTTTATCCCTTATCACGTTTTTTCCCTTTAGGCTGCCTTGCGGTACAAAAAAGCACTCTTGTGGATAGTGAAGATAAAGATCAGACGAAAATGTACGTGCAGCCTGATGTTGGACCCAAACTGTCCAATACGTTACGATATTTTTTTTTTCGGCAGAAAATAGCTTGAAATGGCTATGTTCGGACTCTTACAAATGGCTGGAGATTTTCATTAAATTAATTTAATATTCATTTAACCCTTTCCCAAACAATCCCTGGTTTTTACGGGTCTGGAATAGTAGCCTTTTGAAAACATTGTGGGAAAAGGAGAAAATGCTGGTAACCAGCATTTTCTCCTTTTCCCACAATGTTTTCTACCCTATCATAGACAGAAATCGTCTTTTCAGCAAGAGTTGAATTTTCGTCTTCAAATGCTTTCAAATTGGTCTAGTCCAAAAGTTTGTCGTTTGGGAAAGGGTTAACAATTGACCTGCAACGCATGAAAAGGGGCTTTCGGACATTTGCTTAAAGTGTTGTCTCAGCCTGCGCTATCTGCACAGGCTAATCCGAAACGATACTTCCCGTTTAATGTAATTTTCTGTTTTGCGTGTGTCTAAATCTTTGCGAGCCAAGCTTACGATCACTACGTGGATCTTACCTTGGCTGATTGAGCCCGATTTTGAGATTCCTGCGATGCACCCTCTATTGGATGCTGGTTATTAACCCCCTTTACACCATATTCCTAAAAGCCAATGAAATATCGTTTAACGAACCGCTTACGAATATACGTGAAGCGATGAACAGACGTCCACGTGGGTTTTCATGTTTACCTTCTATTCGAAAGGCAGCGACCTTGTTCTATTATTATCAAAGATGAAATGCTACGAGCGATTTCATTCGTTGCAGTTGGAGCTGGCTGCATCCAATGAAAAAGCGTATCGGGCGAATGTAAAAATCAAACTTGATCCGCCAAGGGTAGAGTAATGTAGTGAAGCCTTGGCTTGCGAAGATGGTGTGTCTACTGAAAGACAAAATCTAATCTGGTTGTGAAGTACCGTCTCGAATTAGCCTGCACGGACTAGGCAGGCTGATCTGAGACCACACTTAACGCTGTCCGAATGCCCCTCTTCGCATGTTGCAGGCCATATACGGGTTTAACCCATTACCAAACGACAAAATTTTAGGTTTGTCCAAATTGAAAAGAATTGCAGACGAAAAAATAAAAGTGACTGAAATTTTGAAAAGGAGAAAATTTTCTCCTTTTCCTACAATGTTTTGTAAAGGCTTCTTTCTAAGTGGCATCGAAAGTAGGGATTGTGTGGTAATGAGTTAAACGTACAGCTCCGTAAATAAATCCTCGTGAAGATGACGATTTTAGTAAGTGGACGAGAACGATTTTATTGCTATTATAACAAATATCTAAAAAAGAAATTTACAATACCGATCTAAGATCAGACTAGACCTAAACGAAAGTCTGACCTAGCTCTTCACTATCCTCGACAACAAACAAAGAGCGGAAAGCGCAATTACGTTTCTACATTTAAATTTATGAAAGTGTGTTAAGAAAATCTTGCGAGCAATTTTGCCATGCTAATTAGTAATTACAAGCTTCCCTCTCAAAGTATAGGAATCTAATTAGACAAAATATCCGTCTTTGAAGATTGAAGAGCCTACCAACAGGAATCTTTTTCAACTAAATTGTGACATAAGTGAGGTTCTTGAACTAAACAATGACGTCACACATATCACGTGGTTCCATAATTAGACTAACGATGTTGCAGCCAATGCTATCTTCTTAACCCTTTCCCAAATAATCCCTGGTTTTTACGGGTCTAGAATAGTAGCCCTTTGAAAACATTGTGGGAAAAGGAGAAAATGCTGGTAACCAGCATTTTCTCTTTTTCTCACAATGTTTTCTACCCTAGCATAGACAGAAATCATCTTTTCAGCAAGAGTTGAATTGTCGTCTTGAAATGTTTTCAATTTGGTCTAGTCCAAAAGTTTGTCGTTTGGAAAAGGGTAAATGTCGTATATCTTGTTATCCCCGGAGACATTTACCCGTTGTCCCACAGTTACAATCAGAAAAGCCTTGTTTGATTAGCGTTGTTGGCGCTGATCTCATCGAAGCGCTCTGTTTGAAGCTTTGAAGATCATCTGCATACCTAAATACAGTTTCCACTATTTCTCATCTTCGCGAGCCAAGTTTACGATCACTACATGAATCTTACCTTGGCTGATTGAGCCCGATTTCGAGATTCCTGCGATGCGCCCTCTGTTGGATGCTGGTTATTACTCCCCTTTACATCATGTTTTTAAAAGCAAATGAAATATCGTTTTACGAACCGTTTACGAATACACATGAAGCGATAAGCAGACATCCACGTGGGTTTGGTTGTCTTACCTTTTATTCGAAAGGTAGAGACCGTGTTCTATTTTTATCAAAGATGAAATGCTACGAGCGATTTCATTCGTTGCAGCTAGAGCTGGCTGCATCCAATGAAAAGGCGTATCGGGGGGTTGTAAAAATCAAGCTCAATCCGCCAAGGTACGATTCACGTAGTGATCGTAAACTTGGCTGGCGAAGATGCTATTTCTTGACTGTACAGTCATTTATTTTCTTTCGACGTGGTGCTAGCGATATCCTGTCAATATGTCATGTCCAGCTTTTGGACTTTTAACGCTTCGTTCCTGAAAACTTGGAGCGCAATGTAAGTCAAATGGATGATCATGCATGGTCGGTAAGGTAGATCGGGCAGATATTGAAACAAATAACGCTGGCCTTTTCCGGACAGGTGATGCTTCATACAAGTGTTAAAGGCTATGTAGAGGCCAGAAGTAAACAAAGGGGTGGTAAAATAAATCTAAATTTAAATCATATCGTTCAAAAGTAGGGAATACACTGTGAAGAGAACAATCTGTTCGGGTTGAAAATTGCCAAATCGCTCTACCCTTTGTTTACTTAAAATTACCTGATTTTGGTATTAACCCTTTACCCCATAAGGCATTTCTATAGTATCTCTAATTGACCCTAAATAACAGCAAGGATGAAACTGTTTCTTATGTATATATGGCACCTTTTGATATGTAGAAACTACTAGAAAACATTGTGGCAAAAGGTGAAATTGCTCGTCACGAGCAATTTCACCTTTTGCCACGATGTTTTCCAAAGGCTCCAATGTGTAGAAATGAGTATCTATGGAGTAAAGGGTTAATTTCCTCTCTTAGACAAACATTTGGGCTGACTGCATGTAATAATTTCTGTACTTTAAAATGGTACAGCTTAACTATGAATGCTTGTTTGACACCCAAGTAGTTTAATTTTTGCCGCTACTGGGACTTTAACGATAAGGTATGACCGAGCGAACATTCTCCCAGGACCCCAGAGAGGCAATAATTCAGACTTCGTTTCCCCACGCATTTAGGAAAATTTTATAAGGACTGCTAATTTTCATTCGCGTGCAAGGATGGCTAATGAACATAAATAGAATCACATGTAGAAAACACGAGGAATTATCGAGGCTTTTTGGGGGGCTGTAAAATTTCGCTTTCCTTTGGAAACGGTATATTAGTTGTCGTATAACAAGACATTACTGCAAGTCATGATCCGGTAAAAGTGGACTTAATGCATCCCCTTGATCAATGGTACCAGGCAAGCCATCACACACTTACGGACCCGTGATGTTTTTAATTAACAATTCACTTAATCACACGATAGAATTTTCCTTGGACAGACAGGAAAATGACTAAAAGCGAAAAGTTTCGGCTCAGGTCAGCCTGCTCGAATTGCGCAGGCTGACCTGGGCAGATACTTTTCGCCAATGCAGGAAGTTCATTTTCACAAAGCTTCGCTCAATTAAATTTCAAACACGGTGTGATTATTGCCCCCAGGGTTCTGTTGATACAGTTGTCCGACTAAAGTGTCGAAGGCCGTAGGTTCGAGTCGGCAAACTTTGCTCAGCTTCTTTAGCTTTTCCCAAGAAAAGGTTAAAAGAAAAGTGCTTATATTTTTTCATTACAAAATAAATATCAACTTTCCATTTTCATCCCCTCCCTAAAAAATGGATCAAAATATGGTGCAATGCCTATTTTACCCTTTATCACATTTTCCCGAGTTTCAACGACACTGAAAAGAAATATGCCTTTTGAAAATAATGTGGGAAAAGGAAAATTTGCTGGTAACCAGCATTCCCTCCTTTCTCACATTTTTGCTACCCTTCTAATCCCTTGTATATCCGCAAATGCATACCTTCTAAACTTTTGTGCTGTTGTAAAGGGTTACAGTTCTTTCGATATCTTTTTTTATGGTAGGTCATCTCGAACTGCATAGAATGGACCAGGCCGCATAGCTCAGTTGATACACGTAAGACTCATGAACGTAATGTTTCGAGTCACTGAAGGATCCAGGTTCGAATCCCACGGTTGGCCATCTAAGATACCAATAGTCTTTTAAATGACACGATAAACTGAGGTCACCTGTAACGGTGCTATACACAGAGCACGTTAGAGAACCAGGCGTAACTTGGGGCCCATCACAGGCTTGAAAGCTTGCATTTATCGTATTTTGAATAGACGAGCAAAATTCATGTTATAATTTCAATAACCGTGTCCGATGATCGAGCAATGAAAATTTTTGTGTTACGTATGACCATCGGATATGTATGGTTGGCTTCATAGAAGTGATGTTCAAATGTGCTATTTTTGCTAACGGTGTCGGGTGAACGAGCAATGAAAATTCTGGTGTATCGTGACAGACCAATGGAGTATCAAAAGCCTGTGGGTCAAGTTTCAAAGTGATGTGTTGTGGAATAATCTTTCTTTATCGGACGGTGTAGATCCAAGATCAGGCTGCACGTTCTGTGCAATCTGATCTTGATCTACACTGTCCGCAAAAGGTCAGCGAGTCGCGCTTAGCAGCCAAAGAGTTAATGCAAGTAGTAGAGTTGTATCACAGGTTTCACAATCGTCTTTATTATTGATGTTTCCAGCAGGGTAGAAAACATTGTGGGGAAAAGGAGAAAATGCTGGTTATCAGCATTTTCTCCTTTTCCCACAATGTCTTCAAAAGGCTTCTGTCTCACGGCCGTAAAAACCAGGGATTGTTTGGGTTAAAGGTGGGTATTTAGAATTTTCACATCATACTAAATAAAAAAATATATATATATCACTGAAATTTATATGAAAAAGCAATACAAAACATCAACAATTAAGAATCATAAAATCACCCAAAAATCTTTTTTGATAGTATTCCTTTAAAAGGCTACGTAGCCTCTTAAGCTATTTTTAGATTTGGCGCCAAAAATAATTAAAAAAAAGCATTGTGGGAATGTTGAGTGACTTGTACGTCACCAATGACTTAAATTTCATTACATAACAAACGAAATATTATTTTTCATAATATCTTCTTCAGACGCTATGTTTGAAGCTTCGTCCATGCATTTCCGGTTTGTAAATGAGCGAGTTGCTCATGTAAAAATAGAACGTGCTTCCCGTCGATGTCGACCTCGGCCGTAGTAAATCTCTAATTTCTCTTGTTGTCGGATGGTTTTCGACTACTGGGGTTTTATGAATGACAATTATAAGGCTTTGGGAGTATAAGGATGATATTTTTCTATTATTGTAAAATTTTCGTCCCAAATTCTGAAGGGCCACCTTTAAGGAATAAAAAACATGAAGTTGATATAATGCCTTCAAACCCAAAAAGCTTTTATTTCTTTAAAAAAAAATATTAACAAGAAGATTCTGGTCCCCTATCCATTTATTAACGCTATTTGAGCTACAACTAATTTGCTGTCTACAAACGCTTTATTGAATTATGCACAAGTCTTTAACTTTGTTGTCTAATGAACAGTTATCTTGCATGTCGAATTTTATTTCTATTTGCCTGCCGTTTGTCGTTCTTTATAGAGATGAAGATTTTTTTTTGCGGGATTTTTTTCCTCAATAATGAAGGAAATATTGGTCATGTGACCCAGACCGTTTAGATTAAATTTCTGTTTCTTATCCTTTGGAGTCTGTATCATGCAATGTGATTTGACATAATCCAGACAGATAGGCGGACAGACGTTGAACCATCAAATAGCTCCTTCTGAGATCTTGGTGTTTAAATGACCCCTGAAAAGTGAAGTGTTCTTCTTTCCAAATGAAATTTCACTGCTTCAAATAAAGCTTAACCCTTTCCCAAACAATCTCTGGTTTTTACGGGTCTGGAACAGTAGCCTTTTGAAAACATTGTGGGAAAAGGAGAAAATGCTGGTACCCATCATTTTTCGCTATTCCTACAATGTTTTCTTCTCTGTCAAAAAAGTTACTGTTTCATTTATATCATATGTAGGTTTGACTCTTTCTATCATTAATTTGGAAGAGTTTAGAGAAGAAATATTCAAGTCATTTCAACCCTTTCCCAAACAATCCCTGGTTTTTACGGGTCTGGAATAGTAGCCTTTTGAAAACATAGTGGGAAAAGGAGAAAATGCTGGATCCTTAAGCTTTTACCTCACAATGCCGACTGTTAAAGACACTGAGAAACAAGCCTTTGGAAAACATTGTTGGAAAAGGAGAAAATGCTGGATACCAGCATTTTCTCCTTTTTCCACAATATTTTCTACCCTATCATAGACAGAAATCGTCTTTTCAGCAAGAGTTGAATTGTCGTCTGCAAATGCTTTCAATTTGGTCTTGTCCAGAGGTTTTCGTTTGGGAAAGGATTAAAGTCTTTTGTCCCCCCATGTGACCTTGAATAAGCAGAATTTCACCACTGCAAAACAAAATTTCCTAGTTTAAAGCTAAGATGTTCGTTTGAATTGTATTATGAAGCTAAGACTTTTGGGCTTAGATGACCCAAGATCAAAAGAAATTTCACCAGTGTGAACCAAAGTTTCTTACTTCACTCCCTACCACACAATGGCGACTTTTAATGCCCTTAGGGGGGCGAAACATTGAAAACATTTGAAAACACTGAGGGAAAAGGGGAAAATGCTGGCAACAACAATATTTTCTACCAAATCTGCACCATTTGAGCCACATTGAAATTGTCGTCTGCAAATGCTTTCAATTTGGACAGGGATAAATTGTTTTCGTCTGGTAAATTGTTAAAACGAATTTTAGACCTGGGTTTGAATAATATACAACTCAAACTTTGATAGGGATCACTTACATAATTTTGTATGGGTTTATAAGTTACATCAGTTTTGCATAAACTCTTTACCATACTGTAAAACTCTAGATTTGTCCAAGTTGAAAGCATTTGCTGACCAAAATTAAATGCAACGTGCACTATGCTGTCTGCAGTAGGGTAAAAACATTGTTGAAAAAGGAGAAAATGCTGGTTACCAGCATTTTCTCCTTTTCCTACAATGTTTTCCAAAGGCTTGTTTCTCGGTGTCTTTAACAGGCGGCATTGTGAGGTAAAGGCTTAAAGATCCATTTCCACTGGTCACTTCATTGTTCAGTGTGGCGATGTAACTTATTGTAAAATCATACATGATACATTCCACATATATAATTTAGATTGAATCTTTTAGGGTGATCCCTAGCAAATTTTGAATAGTATACTATGACGCAGTCGTAGTCCTTCGCACTTAGGTGACCCCCCAAAAAACAAATTAGATTTCGTCATTGCCAACCAGTATCAAATGAAATTTAGACTAAAGGACTTTAAATGTATTATGGCGCGGTTTTAGACCTTCATGCTAGAGTGATTCAAAACTCGACAAAGACGCTTTTCCATTTCGAACAAAAAAATGGTTTCAAAAGACTTTGTAGATCCAACTCTTCAACAAAAGACATAATTTTTAACTCAACGAAACTGTAGGCATTTGCAGATGACAAATCAAATTTAGCTCAATGATGATTTCTGCCTGTGATCAGCTAGAAAAAATTGTGGGAAAAGGATAATGTGATGGTAAGAGCAGAACTTTCCTTCCTTTTTTTAAGGATCATTAAAAATCGGGCTTGTGTAGTAGGGCGTTAATTATTTACCATTCGACCTCGATTTTTAACGACCCTTAGAAACAGAGATTTTTTTTTTCTAAAAATGAGAAAAATAAGAAAACGCTAGCAAACAGCATTTTATTATTTTACCAGATTTTTTTTTCTCCTCTTCTCAGAAGATTTTCTTTTAGTTATATTAAGTTTATTGTCGTGAAATGCTATGTAATGTCTATGTGGAAAAGTCTAAAATTTTGCCGTTTGGTAAAGAGTTAAGGATTTTAAACCTTTTACCTGATATGCCAATTTGAGACTCTTCCATTTCAGCAGCTAATAAAGATATGATATCAAAAATATGGACAAATGAGGATACAAATATCTGATTGAGTGGAAAACATTGTGGGGAAAGGAGAAATTGCTCGTTACGAGCAATTTCTCCTTTTCCCACAATGTTTTCAAAAGTTGTCTGCTGTTGATATGTCAAAATGAGTATCTATGGAGTAAGGGGATAATGGTATTATGGTGCTATCTTGTTTAAGTGCGTTCAGAACTTTCCTATAATAAGATTTGTTGCTGGATAGAACCATTCTGAAAATTGATAATTACTAATCTTTTTTGTCGGTTAAATTCCCTCTGGAGCGATCTTTCGAACCTTAATTAAAAGATAAAAAGAATCCAAAACTCAGCATTTTCACTCAAGGACAGAAAAGTGAAATTAATAATTATGCCTAATCCGTGAACTGAAAGACACAAAACAATGCCAAATATAGAAATTTCAAGACCTTTCTGCTAGAGGTCGAATACTTTGGGGTTTACTCTGTACCAAACGCCAAAATTTTAGAGTGGTCCAAATTCAAAGTACTTGCAAATGACCAAATAAACGTAACTCAAAAACTGAAATTTGTTTCCAGCAGGGCGTGGAAGAAGCTTTTTGAAAACATAGTGGGAAAAGGAGAAAATGCTGATTTCCAGCATTTTCTCCTTTTCCCACAATGTTTTCAAAAGGCTTCTACCTCAGGGTCGTAAAAACAGGAATAATTTGGCGAAGGGTTAGATAACAGATCAGGGCCCGTATTCACCAACCATTCTCACGAATATTCTTAATCTTATTCTTCAGAATTTTGTCCATGTGAAAGTAACAGAATTTCTGATTTGCTAAACCATTTGGTTTAGCCAATCAGAAGGTCTGTTACTTTCCAAGTCAGAAAATCTTGAAGATTAAGCCAAAGAACGTTCTGAAGAATGGTTTGTGAATACGGGCCCTGAAAGCATGTTGTGAAGATTCTTATCTATATACCGATCTTAAAGTACATTTAAATATAACACTCCACAGTCTCTGTTCTTTCGTTATTTCCCCCTACCCTTTTCCTTTTCTTTTAACTAAATTGACTTAAGTTTTCTATAGTGATGATATGGTCATCGCGCGGGTCAAGATATCTTTCTCAGGGGGGTCTCACCGAAAACGCACTCGTCTTATTATAATTATGATACTTTGATTTCCGGATTTCAGTGGATGTAAGCCATTTACAAGAAAAGTCAACGTTTCCAGTTCTAAACATGAGGAGGTCTCCACATTTAGAACCTTTTTTTTTATTTTTCAAATGTATGACTGTATTTCACATAAATGCTGTGCAATATCAAACCAGTACCATTTCAAGAATCCAATAACCACATTTTTGCCAAAATTCCAGGGGAGGGGGTTCCGGCACCCCCCCCCCCCCCCGGATCTGCCTGGATCTGGTCATTTATTGACCTTAATTACCGTTACCTGGAATTTGGAGAAGAGTTCTGTAAGCCTATGCTTTTGTCCTTATCCTTGCTATCCAAATAGCATTTCGTTTTAACGATTTAGTATTTCGTTTGTCGAAACGGCGTTTCGCTTTAAAGATTTAGTATTTCATCATCTCGAAATAGTATTTCGTTTGAACGATTTAGGATTTAGATAGATCTGTTTCTGAAAAAAAAAGAAGAAATGTGCAGAGCATGACACCTACCGAGCTCCGTATTAACTTTTCGACCGCGAATTCTTTCAAATTAAACTAATGTAATACTTTGTCGTTTGGTAGAGGTATAGCTGCAAAATTTGCACCTTGATAATGTCAGTACTAGCCCATAGCATGCCATTCGCTCATTCAATTGCTGTTTCAGACGTTGTTAACTTTTTATCAAACGACAAAATTTCTAGATTTGTCCAAATTGCAAGTATTTGCAGACAATAAAGTCTTTTTTTAAGAAGGGTAGAAAACCTTGTGGGATTGGAGAAAATGTTGGTTACCACCATTTTGTCCATTTCCTTCCATGTTTTCTAGTGGCGTCTTTCTCAGGGTCGTTTTAATTTGCCATTGCATGAGTAAATAAAAAAAAAAAAGAACTTAACTAATCGTACAGTTTTATCTTGGATCTACCTTTTACAGTAATTCTTGCAATAGCTTGACTCAAAACGGCCCTGTAACTGTACCAACCACGTCTTACGAAACAACTAAATATATCGTTTATTATGCACTCAATATAGGCTGCAGAAGTCGTTGCACCAAGGCGAACACCGCGCTTTCAAGTCGATGTCGTGTTTCCTGTCTCCCATCTTGCTGGGAAAGGATGTCATACCTTAGTTCGTAACATCATTACTCGCGTCTTTAACTCATTACCATACTTTTTTTTGCTTGTTCAAATCGAAAACATTTGCAGACGACAAAATAAAAGGGACTGAAAGTTTGAAATTTGTTTTGGGAAGGGTAGAAAACAGTGTGGGAAGAGGAGAAAATGCTGGCTACCAGCATTTTCTCCTTTTCCCACAATGTTTTCTAAAGGCATCTTTCTCAGGGTCGTCAAAAGTAGGGATTGTCTGGTTATGGTTAAAACAACCATTTTGTTTATCATGCACTCCAGCGCTGGAGACGTCGCTGCGTCAATTAAGACAGTTATTAGCAAGGGTATCAAAATTGGTAACAACAAGCTTTCTAAACGATACCGTTCTTTATGTCTTCCATCTTTCAGGATGATGCTTTCATAAAATAATTTGTCGATACGGCTACAGAGATCGTTTACGTGATCTGTAAATTTTTGAAAACGTCTCGTGTTTTAACGACCCTGAAGAAGATGCGCTTGGGGGAAAAAAGGTGAGAAAAGGAGAAAATGCTGGTAACCAGCAGTTTCTCTTTTTCTCACAATGTTTTCTATCATGTCGAAGAACTCCATCCCAAAAGTGCTACATTCGATTTTTCTCGTCTATAGATACTTTAAAATTTAGCAGAGTGTAATTTGCTGTTTGGGAAAGGGTTAACAAGAGACCGGACTTATGTCTGAGTGCAGTATTTCAAACTGATCCAAAGTCCTCATGCAAGGTCATTTAGAGAAATTACCTCATCAGGCAATCTGTCTTGCTGGCTTTACCCTTTACTAAACCGGATTCTCTGGCTTTTCAACACTATGGAGAAGCTTTTGAGCAAAGGAAAGGAAAAGAAGAGAATGCTGGTTAGCAGCATTTCTCCTTTTCCTTCGTGTTCTCTTCTCTTCCAAAAACAACTCCCATCATTTGTGCCACGTTAAGCTAATTACGTGGCTCAGTGGTAAAGGCATTTGCCCTTTAGTATAAAGTTTCCCGTTCGATGCAAAAGGCTTTATATACACATGTGGGAAAGTCCCTTGATGAGCACTTGCATAGCCTGGTCTGATACCAGGACTTGCGGACATCCCATAATGACAATCGTTGGCAGAGCCTCGGTCTGGCACTGTTACTTAAACTGGTGGAAATACAACATTGATGAATGCTGGCAGAGCCTCAGTCTGGTACATGGACTTGTGGACACCCGAGAAAAAAAGTGAATACTTAACGATCCCAGTATTTTCTTCTTCAGGGTGGACATTCAACATTAACGAGCGCTGGCAGATCCTGAGTCTGGTACATAAACTTGTGGACACCCGAGGAAAAAAGGTGAATACGTGACGATCTCGGTATTTTCTTCTTCAGAGTAGTAATCAAAGGACTGATAGTCCTGAAAGTCGCCTGTAGGGTAATGGGTTAGTTCTAGTTTTCATCCTTTTTTGTTTGAAATCTGTTAAAAGCATTCAAGATACAAAATAACTTAACCACAAGACAGTATTATATGCAAGCATATTTCTGAGTTGTCATCCTAAAATTCAAAATATCCGTATTAAAATTTACATTTAAAAAAATGTGGTGGAAATTAAAATTTAGGCACCAGGACCAACTTTAATAAGTTCAACGTTTTTTACGCACAGACAACAACCCTTTACAAATAAAGACCAGATTATCTTCTGGTATAGGATCTAGTGTCATACTTTTAGACAAAAAATGCCCTTTTGCAACTCGCTCATATCTAATCTTAGCAGTCTGACAAAGTTTCATAAGTATTACACTGAACATAAATGGTTTCTACAGCTCTATTACGGTTTCGTCTGATTTGACCTAATGACAAGCTTTAGGCTTTTTCTTTTATCCCCAGGTGACCTATATACAGTTTTGTCAAAAATACTATTGAGACAAACAGCCGGGCAATTTCATGATCATTGGACTGAACTGTAGCCTTTGGAGCACAAACAAATGTATTTTGACTCAGTGATCTACCTGTCCTTTTGAAATTTGTTGTTGTTGTTGTCCAGGTTGAGGTTTTGACCAGCAATGGACTCTATGAATGTGGCTGCACTAATAAATTGTTGTTTAATAAATACTAGATCTCAGTCAATCGGTCATTGAAAAAAAAACAGCAGACTTTAACAAATTTGGCCGTCTTTATGAACGAAAACCAATTAAATATAGTAAACTTCCAAGCACTCTCTCTACATAGGTCAGTGCACGCTGAAAGTAAAGGCCGGTTCAGCGACTGATTCATAAATATGTAAATTCATAAAGATTTCCGTGGTGCAAATGACGTTTATACGTCACGTGATTACAAGATCTATATTTGTCGCAAAGCTACATTCCAGAAAACACCTGCAAAGCGATAACTTGGTACAGCCTAGAACCGTGTACATTGCATACGCTATGTACGATCTCTGGTGCACCTAGAATATGGGTGTGCAAAGTATCTAAAATCTAGATTAAAAAGCTGGAAAGAAGCAACGTGTAAGAATGTCTAAGAAGGCAATGCAACCATTCCATATCGTTATAAATTCGTTAAAAAAAAATTGCCTACTGTTGAGAAAAAAAGCAATATGTTAACTCGGCATCGCCTTTCTCTGTCCGATCACAGGTTGAGCGTTGAATTGAAATAAGGCTTGCAGTTAGGATTGTAAGATTGTAAGATTGTAAGAGCTAGAGTGTACTTCTAATAGGTAATTATCAAACAATTTTCACTGAGAATTGTCCACAAATAGAAGCAGAAAAGATGCTTGTGGTTGAAGATTTCTCAGCGTGTCCGCAGACTTGTTTAGTTCGCGGCAGCTATTTTTACATATACGTAATGCACTATTTTTAGAGATGATGTCTCACACAGACATCAGGCTAATGTGTACCCTTGTGGACGAAATGATAGTTTCAAAGGTTTGAACCGTTAAACAGTTCAGTCTTTATAGACATATTCATTATCACAAAGGCACAATTGTAAATTATTTACAACAGAAAAAAACTGGGTTGTTCACCGAATTATTAGAGAACTGTTTTATCTCGTAAACCGGAACTTAGGACAGGAAGCAGTACAAGGCCGGAGGTATGCTTACGTCACCCCATAGATCAGGACGATAACAATGAGAGCCTGTTTGCTACGCAAACAGGCGACTCAAAAACGAGTTGGATAAATACAACGTAAATACAGCTATATAGGGACACAAAGTTCAATATAATTGCGACACTCTGTAAACAATCGTCTCTTACGACAGAACTGCAGATTCATTTAAAGCCCCCGTAAAGTAAAAAAAAGGTAATTTTCACCGTTTATAACTCGAAAATATATCGTATATCACAACACATATATAAGATAGGAAAAACCGTGTAAGTTACTGCATTTATTGTCGTGATATACGGGTGCGAAAATGGATGAAGAAGCCCGTCGATTTCAGGGCAACCTTCGTTATCGTTCGTGTAGAACAATAGTTTGGTTCTGTACCCAGAATGGCCAAATTAGATGTGTATCTGTAGAATGCCATCTAATGGGAGATAATGCAAAACGATCTAGATAGTGAATGAAAGTTTTGTTTCAACGTCTTGAGTGATCACGTGGTGTTTGCGTCACTATTACGAGTACGTTAGTGCGGAGATTTACGAAGAAAAATCCGCTGATCGTCAGTGATCATCGTTTACAAACTGCACCTTTACATATCGTGCAAATAATAATAATCGCCATATTTTTACATGGTAAAATTGAAATTTACTTTTATTTTATAAAATTTTTTTTTTGATTAATTGAACTTTGCTGAGACTTTAAAAAACGAATGTTTTCAATGAAATGCTAGACCGATAATCATAGGTTGCCAGCAAATACAAAAGAGACGATGGTGCTAACGAGCATAAAGATTACTACTTCATGATAAAGAGACACTGGTTGGCCATTATGGTAAAAAAACATTCGAACAAGGAAAATCTAAGATTAAATTGTCCTTTCCTGGCAGTCTAGTCTGAAATACACTCAACCAAAAGTCGCCTACAATAAGTCCTGAAGTTTAGGATGGATATTTTAACAGTATGATTTTTATGTATCGTTAAAGTCATGTGGCATTTGGCTTTTGACAACCTTGACGCATTTCCAGCAGTGCAGAATCCCAGATCAAAGTCGTCTTCGCTATAGCCAAGGCGACGATCACTACGATGGATCAAAATGTTCTTTGTCATCTGAATTTGTATGTAGGTTTAGAGCAATGCTTTGTAAGAAAGGGTTTAACCCTTTCCCAAACGTGAAACTTTTGGACTAGACTAAATTGAAAGCATTTGCAGACGACAAATCAACTCTTGCCGAAAAGATGATTTATGTCTATGATAGGGTAGAAAACATCGTGGTAAAAGGAGAAAATGCTGGTTACCAGCATTTTCTCCTTTTCCCTCAATGTTTTCAAAAGGCTACTATTCCAAACCTGTAAAAATCAAAGATTGTTTGGGAAAGAGTTAATGCAAACACTTAGAGTATCATATCCTGCACAGGCTGACTTGGGGTGAAACTTTTTACTCTGGGTAAATTTTCTCTACATCTAAACACCATTCTACTAACAGGATTTTGCCCGTTGTTAGATGATAAAATTCTAGATTCCATAATTATGATGACTTGCTTTTGCTATACGTCACGGAGGCGAATAAACCCCCTTTTGCAGGGCACGACTCATTTTATTTGTGATAATAATCTGGCTCACAGATGCTTAGACTAAGCCTGCTTTTAGGTGCTCATCATACTCGAGCAGACCCACTTCATTTCATTCAGAAGTTTCATGCTTCTCAGTATGTTCCTTTAACCCTTTACCCCATAAGTCATTTCTATGGTATCTCTAATTGACCATAAATAACAACAAGGATGAAGCTATTTCTTATATGTATATGACACCTTTTAATAGCATAGAAAACATTGTGACAAAAGGGGAAATTGCTCGTCACGAGCAATTTCACCTTTTGCCACAATGTTTTCCAAAGGCTCCTACAAGCAATGCGTAGAAATAAGTATCTATGGAGTAAAGGGTTAAGCATGTTTTATTTCTAGCTGGTATATTTACATTTTTTAATATATCAATTCAACACTTACTTGACGTTGACATGCAGATTCAGTCGGATAAACTAATGGAGAAGGCAAATCTGGGAAGCAGCGAAGTGTCAAGTTCATTAATATGATCGGTCCTTATCAGTCCCGATGTCTCCTCAGAGATGCTGGTAATTGTTGAAATGAAACCGTGCTGTTGAATTTTACAATTAAATCAGACTTTTTTAAGGGCATTAAAATTTATGTGCCTGTCTTTTTGGCTGCCATTATTCACAATCCTTTAACTAAAAATACAGAAACAAAAGATTTATCATGAAAGCCAAATCAAAATATTAATCATAGGAGAAAAAAAACTCTGCTTTTCCTAATGATGATAGTAAATGATATGGCTGCATTTTATAACTACCTTAAGATATTTTATGGGTGTGGCAACAGTTAACCCATTACCACACAATCTCTACCCTTGACGTTCCTGGAAAAGAAGCCTTTTAAAAACATTGTGGGAAAAGGAGAAAACGCTGGTAACCAGCATTTTCTCCTTTTCCCACAATATTTTCTACCCTTCACAAAACAAATTTCAAAATTTGGGTCACTTTTATGTTGTCGTCTGCAAATGCTTTCAATTTGGATAAGCCTAAAATATTGTCATTTGGTAATGAGTTAACCCTTTACTCCATAGATACTAATTTCCACCCATTGCTAGTAGGAGCCGTTGGAAAACATTGTGACATAAGGTGAAATTGCTCGTGACGAGCAATTTCACCTTTTGCCACAATGTTTTCTACACTATCAAAAGGTGTCATATACACATAAGAAACGGCTTCATCCTTGCTGTTATTTAGGGTCATTTGAGAGATACCATAGAAATGCCTTATGGAGTAAAGGGTTAAAAGAAAGTCATACTGGAGTATGAATTATAGAAACTCATTTGTGGTTCAATATGTAGAGATATGAACAGTAACTACATCAGATTTTTTTTTATTCGCCCTTTTGTGTATTTTTAAAAATTGAATTTTTCAAATGAGTTCTATTTATCACGGTTAGATTTATGCTACAGTACTCATCGTTGGACATGGAGAAATTGCTGCTAAAATAGCGTTTGAAAATCAATGTACACCGCACAGTAGTGGGCTTTAGGGTAACCCATAAAAAATATATAATTACGAGTAACTGTATCAATCAGTATAGGAAAAGAATTAATCTCATCATATCTATTTGATCCTTGTAAATTGGGGCCACAAAAGGCAGATAGTAGCCCGCAGAATAAACATGGCTATATTGATAACAAATCGCAAATTACATTCGAAATACCAAGAGGAAGGTCAAACGCCAACTTGAACAGCTACGCTGACAACACTGAAACAATATTATAATTATACTAACAGTATCATAATCTATCATCGACGGTGTGACGAGGAAGTTAACAAACAGTGACTGATAGATTCATAATTATACCTTTGACTAAATGTTAAAATGGTTACTAATTCACCATCGGGAAAAGTCTTTTTCATTCCCTCCTCAGACAACTTCTGTAAACACTGCTTTAGGCAACTTCTTCTTTTACTACAAAGATTTCATACGTATGAATGTATTGAGCCTTTTTCATGTCGACTCTCCGCACTCGAGAAGAAAAACTTTTAGGTTTTTACGTTGTTTTAACCCTTTCCCAAACAAGCCCTGGTTTTTACGTGTCTGCAGTAAAAGCTTTTGAAAAAACTGTGGGAAAAGGAGAAATTGCTCGTAACGAGCAATTTCTTCTTTTCCCACAGTGTTTTCTACCCTTTTTGAGAACTTTCTGCCATTTGATCAACATCTAAAATTGTCGTCTGCAAAATCTTTCGGTTTGGAAGAGTCCAAAATTTAAGAGATGATATGTCAATAGGATACGTAAACCAGGAACACAAGTGTAAACTTGACGTCATTTCACTGATAGTTCATATATTTAGATCGTCAGATACTATTGTCGCGTGTAGTTTCATTTTCGAAGTTCCTGTAACCCTTCATCTGTTAAAATAGATCAAACAGCAATCCCAGCGAACTGTAAAGAATAAAGAATCAATACTGAAGTACTGCAAATCTCACCAGATTGGTGGATATGCAAGATCAGAAATGTTTGAAAGCATAAAAATTTCGATGATTGGCCAACCGTTTTCCCCTCCTGTAGTTAGAAGTTAGAGAAGTAGTCTTGAGTAACCAACTATTTTCGAAGGAGTGAGCGGAGCGGGGAAAGAGGAGTGAGCAGGACTTGGAAGGGGTGGGGGAGGCAGGGAAGGGTTGTGGGGGGGGGGGAGGTTAATGTTTCAACATATTACAAATTAGATCATTTTCATTCCTACCAAAAACAATAACAAAAATATCAGATCCAAAAACAGAAAACTCATTTCATTATGATGAAAGAGAAAATACAATAGAAAAGATTGAAATATTCATCCTGAAGGACCTGCTGTTGCAAATATTACTAATACATTATGAGACGCTTCTTATCAAAGGTATACACAAGAAAATATTGATGCATAGCATCAATGGCGCCACAAATCATTTGATTCTGAAATAAGGCACATTACAGCATTTCAAATTGACCAAAGTAAATTAATGCAGAACCAGGTGAGAAATGAACTGAAAAGTCCTAAACAACCCTTTGAATGCAACTTACAACCAAAAAATAAAAAGGTAACACACAATCAAGCCATTTTTCGGCGAAATTTCTCATAGTTTCAATTTGAGTTATGTACATATGGGGTTGCCATTCGAGAAACAACCCAAGAAAATAATATTAAAACTAGGTTCTAAGTTACCAAATTGATATTAAAAACTGGATATGAGATGAATAAAGCGGATACGAAATGATGGAAGTGATTACAAAATGACAAAAAATTGTACAAAATGGCCTCGGTATGAAATGACCTTGTTACGAAATGACTTGAAACCGAGTAAACAATATGGCTGCCTCCATAAGAACTTTTCCAAACCGAATAAATGTATAGTGTCGCCGCTCATGCGGCGCCACAATAAACAATACTTATACATCTGTTTAGTTGTGTGCAGGTGTAAATGGGGTTTTCCATCGTCTATAAGAGTCTTTTTTATTACGGTCGCAGTTCACTTGTTGACGCATTCCCTATGCTTCATCAGTAAAAGAGTATTTGTGGTACCTTGCTCGACCTTAATTACTGAGATTCTAAAGTTTGTGTCAAGTGATTTTGTTCTACATTGGTAGCGATCGCCAATCTAAAACTGAAAAAGAACATCGCAGTACGCATTTCCCACCTCATTCCGGTCCACTACATTATATTACTTTCAACTCGAGAAAAGAGGCATTCCGGCATTTACGTGTGCCGTCTCGGATTACGACTACCTTATATTTTGTCCTATAGTAGACTTGCTTGAAACAGAAAATCACATAAAAACAGAAAAAGTGTCGTATGGGATTAGCCTGTGCATATTGCGCAAGATGATCCGAGACGACACTTTAGGCAAATGACCGAATGTCCCTTGTCACGTGTTGCAGGCCATATGAGCCGTGCTCTGTGAAAAGGAGGTTTAATGCATCTCCTTGGTGCATAATACAAAGTACGTCGTCACATAATCATGGATCCATAAAACTATTTCAAATGAACAACATACTGATTCATGAGGTAAAATGATCCAAAGACATGCAGAAACTTAAAAGAAAAATTGTGATGTCAAGGAGAATTTGCTATAGTCAAGCCATTGTTTTCTTTGTTGGACGATGTTTTCAAGGGCATTTTGCTGCAAAAACCACAATGCAATCTGTAAGAAGGAAAATGGAACGCACACAAGTGGCGCAAATCATTAGAAAAATGGATTTTCAAAATGGCATGTCAAGATTTTTGTTCTTTTGGAAATTTTCCAAGTAAATTGTCGAAGAGAAATAAAAGACTCTCAGCAGAAAATCTCAATATGACACTTTTTAAGGCCCACGCAGACGTGCTGTCTTCATGGTGCCCTTGGGTGATAAAAATCAAAGAATAAAGAGAGGCTTTCTCCACGTAAACATGGGAAATCGTTATGAAAATAATTATGCCGGTTTTGTATTTGTCCAGTTTTACTTTCCGCACTTTCAACTCTGTGTCACACGATAAAAAATGTAGAGTTATCCAAATCGAAAGCAGAGCTCTGACAATATTAACTGGGATTGAATTATGAAAATTGTCTTTGATAGGGCAGAATGAGTGATATTGCTCTATGGCACATCGACAGCTTTGGTCATTTAACCCTTTACTCCATAGATACTCATTTCTACACATTGCTTGTAGGAGTCTTTGGAAAGCATTGTGGCAAAACGTGAAATTGCTCGTGACTAGCAATTTCACCTTTTGTCACAATGTTTTCTATGCTATCAAAAGGTGTCATTTACACATAAGAAACGGCTTCATCCTTGCAGTTATTTAGGGTCAATTAGAGATACCATAGAAATGCCTTATTGGGTATAGGGTTAACACGCATATATCTGCATTAAAATTGATTAAAGTGGATTTTGAACAAAAAGGATTTGAACAAAATAATGAGAGTAAAAAGAGTTGAATTAAGAAGGACTATGTGTAGTCTTGATATGCCCTAAACATAGAATTGAGTGACAGGGCAATCCGTATTTATACCCAATAGGTTAAATAATGAAGTTAAGATTGTAATGTAAAGATTTGAACAGACTGTTGAATTGATGGTAAAAAGTCTTTAGATGAAGAAGGACATGCAAAATTTTTAAAGTATATAAAAATGTTTTACCGAGTAGCTGGGCAATCCAAACCTACTTAAAAGTCTTTTTATATGAAAAGGTTAAGACTGTGAATAGTACCTATGAGGAAATGAGAGGTTAAAATTGAGAAATTAAGGAGCCTACAATGGGGTCAAGACAATTTAACAACAAAGGTCTTGCTAGGACAGAATACATTGTGGGAAAAGGAGAAAATGCTGGTTACCAGCATTTTCTTCTTTTCACACAATGTTTTCAAGAAGCTTCCAAGATCTTGCTACGACAAAAAACATTGTGGGACCTTCTCCCATGATGTTTTCAAGGGGCTTCTTTCTCAGGGTGGTTTACTAGGGGTTGTGCGGTGAAGGATTAAATGAAAAAAACTTGTTCTGGACATAGCTCTCTGAAACCTGTCTTCTGATTCCAAAAAAGTAAACGTTCCAGCCAAAACAGAGAAGATGATATGAAAGAGCAGAATAAGTACTAAAAGAAATACTCAATTGTCTCATTGCTCTGAGGGTTTCGTCACATTATCGAATTGGTTCGTTATCCAAAACGCATTCGAATGATTATTAACCTTTTACTAATATACAATTCCGAATGAAAATGGGCTTTTAAATACATTGTGGGATACCTTGCTGGCAACTAGCATTTTCTCCTTCTCCCACAATGCTTTCTTCCTATTCAAGGACAAAAAAATCATTTGAGCATTGTCTGCGCATGTCATATTCTTCGAAGATTCGACCTGTCTGCTTTGACGCATCACCCATCCCCGTATACCTGGGAAAAGTTTTTCTAAGCCACTGGCTGCATTTTATTATTTGAATAATCAAAATTGCAGTGACAGGGAATGAATCCTTTCTCATCAATTCTCAAATAGAAAATATGTCGGACTGGGAATGTGAGCCAGTGACTCCTAGGTTGCAAACATTGCATTGACTCTGCATATTGGGGAATGCTGCAACTGTACAAAGATGTCATACCTAATGTTGGTACCCGTCCCTTGGACAGTGTAGATCCAAAAGTAGACTGCATGATCTGTGGTCTTTATTTACTCTACATGTTCTTGATAAAATACACGAATCAAAGTTCTACGTATTTCGGGGTTATATAGGCGACCAGGGCCCGTATTTAGCAAGCATTATTAAGATCGTTCTTTGTCTTATTCTTCAGAATTTTCTACAATTGTAAGTAACACAACTTCTGATTAGCTAAACCATTTGGTTTAGCCAATCAGAAGTTGCGTTACTTGCAAATTTAGAAATCCTTGGAGAATAAGACTGAGAATATTCTCAAGAATGGTTGGTGAATGCGGGCCCAGAAACTTATATACAAATTGACAGATAGTATCTCTGTGTTAGAGGTCTGTGTTTCACAGATGAATATCTTGTGATAAATGCAAGTACATCTCGGAATTTCAAAGCGGGACCTGGTTGAATAACACAAATTACATTGGTAACTATTATGTAATAACATTTATTTGGTAAATGCATTTTGGTCCTGTATTTACTAGCATTTTACAAGTTTAACCATTTTCTTGTATTCATGATGCTGTATCAAATCTTTACTAGAAATAGCGAGGTGCTGCTTTTCTATTATAAACATCAAAATGTTGGACTGGTCCAAATTGAAAGCAACGGATTAGATTTTGTTGCAATCATGAGAGTTATCTTTGATAAAAATAAAGGAGAAATTGATGGTTATTTGCATATTCCTGTTTGTACACAGGATATTTAAAGTTTTTCTTTCTAAAGGGTCGTTAAAATAGGGATTGTTTGGCTAAATATCACGACCATTCTAGTTTAAGATCAGAATGTCTTTTTCGTGCAATTTGATCTAGATCTGCACCGGTGGCTAAAGTAGCTGTAATCGTTAAATGCTCTTTAATAAGTATTCAATAAGTTATGGTATTTAGACTCTGATCCAACAGTAGTTCATAGTTTATGGGGGGGGGGGGGGGGGAGGACATTTCATGTCACGTGATTAACTAGGTCATGACCATTTGGATTATGATCAGTTAAAACAAGACATGGTGCATATGGAAGAAAGGTGATTTTTTTAAAGAAAAAGAACATATAATTAAGCTATAATGATTATGGTCTAAATTTGTAGTGGGCGTCTTTGAAAAAACATATTAATTTTTATCCTCATGTCGGATTTATAATTATTGTTGACGATCACACAAAAAGATTTTGGTATGTAGATCGGCATTGCACTGATTTTATATCAAAACTACTGCTGGAGTAAAGGAGTAAAGGAGAGAGTAAAGCAAGATTACTTTAAAAAAATAATGCTAGAGTTACTTTGAGATGCATTTAAACTATGAAAAAGAACACAACTGGCAAGCATTTTTGCGAAAGAAATATAATAAATGAGTACCGTGGAAAACGGATACAATATCAGCTTGTAAACATTTTAACTATAATATCGAGGCATTGAAAACAATCTTTCAAAAAACCAATGCCTTCTAACTAAATAACTTCATCCCAGTATCACTGTACCTAGACATACATTCCCCAGTTTCTTTATTATATAGTCCTGGGCCCGTATTCACCAACCATTCTTAAGAATGTTCTTTATCTTATTCTCCAGAATTTTCAGTATTTGAAAGTCACACAACTTCTGATTGGCTAAACCATTCGGTTTAGCCAATCAGAAGTTGTGTTACTTACATATGCAGAAAATCTTGGAGAGTAAGACTCAGAACATTCTCAAGAATGGTAAGTGAATGCGGGCCCTGAGCAATTTATCCATTGGCTTTTACATGACAATTTTTGTATGTCTCTACTGAGAGAAATTTTCAAATTCTTGTCATTCTCTAAATGCCGCTGAGTCATTTTCGTAAGGTATAAAATGGCTTAATTCTTTATCGGACTCCAAACAGAGCTCTTTTGTGCTTGCCCGTGAGGGATTTTTAATACGTACAAAATGTAACACGTTGACAAATTGCTTCTTTAAGTTATTCTCGAGGGAAACATTTCTCTGTATATAATGTGTGGCCATGTAATCAAATATAGACTTTCTTAAGAACAGTTAACTTCATAGCTGTATAAAGAAATTGGTCCCTAAAGAGTATCAGTCAGGAATACATTGAGAGTATAGCCGAGACAAGAACAGTGACATTATAGAAGCCAAATAAAAATAGAAAAAATATTGTAAGAAGAAGCGCTATTGATTGAAGCATTGAAGGAAAATCATACTAAAAGAGCAAGTCTTCACCTATAAAAAAATTAATAACTTGAGGCATCAGTGGTAAAAGCTGACATCTGAATCTAACTTTTATCATGAATTCTTGTCACAGCGAAAAGAAGGCTTACTGAAGGTCGAAGGCAAAATGTCCATCTATGAAAGCGGGGCTCAAGGACCTTTCGTGGACAGTGTAAACGAAGATCAGACTGCACAGAACGTGCAGTCCGATCTTGGTTCTACACTGTCCGATTAGGAGACATCTTTTCCTAAAGAATTACCACTGACATAGCAAGCTTTAGTGTTTTTTTACTATCGTTTTGAAATTTCATTTTACTTATTTTGCAGGATAAAGTTAAAAGTCTTTATCATGATAGACCCTTTTGGGCGTTCGAACTTTCTTTAAAAGTCTGAATAAAAGTCAGTGTCACCCAGTGCCAGTTACCGGTTCTTGGAAGATAAAAGAAGTACTAATTTGATTCGTTACGGGACAAATTGTAAGAATTATCCAAATTGTAGGCATTTGTGAAGAAACATTGAGTACAGCTTAAATGACAAAATTTGTACAGTCTGAAAAGGTGAATGGCATCGTGAGAAAATGAGGACATGTAAGTAACAAGAAAGTCAAAAGTCTTCATCAGAGTTGATAAAATAATGAATTTACGTATCATATGATTCATGCTCAGCGAAAAGGTGGTTTAACTCATTACCAAACGACAAAATTTTGGGTTTGTCCAAATCGAAAGCATTTGCAGACGACAAAATAAAAGTGACTGAAAATTTAAAATTTGTTTTTTGAAGGGCAGAAAACTTTGTGGGAAAAGGAGAAAATGCTGGTTACCAGCATTTTCTCCTTTTCCCACAGTGTTTTCCAAAGGCTTCTTTCTCAGGGTCGTCAAAAGTAGGGGTTGTGTGGCAACGGATTAATATATTTGAAAAGGAAAAGGATCATTTCAGTCTGTGAAATCCTCCAAGGCTGACCTGGATCAAGATTTTTTTGTAATTTGCTTATGATAACTTTTCTGACTGTCACAGGATCGTTCTACCTCATGATTCAGCTAGCTTCTAGACCAAGTAACGGATTGTTTTGTATAATGCGTCGAAAAGATGCTCCCTTCTCTATGGGTACCGCTCAATATCACTGTGCCTAGGATAGCAAAGTGTGTCGTGCGTGATAACCGAGTTTTTTCGGCCTCAGACTGGTTTCTGGAAAAAATGAATATAACGGTTTCATTACTCTGCAATTTCGAAGACACGCTTTTGTAACAACTCGTTAGATAACTTTTGCGTTTTGGACCGAGATATTTACTACAATCTTGGGACGTGAAATGGTCTGAAATCACAGTAGAAAGTCGATTCATCAAAAAGAAAGTTATGGATATATTTGTAGATTTATATTTTGATATTTCATTTTGAAAACAACAAAAATCAGTGAATGATATTAAATGGCATTGCACCACATAAAAGTGGCTTTCACTCCAATCTCGTTTCGTAATTGTGTAACGAAATTCTAAGAAAGACTTATTGGGCGTATTCCTCCGAACACTCTGAACACGTTCTAGGTCAATGGAGTATTTCGGAACACCACACTGGAGAGACCTTACGAACTTGCTCCTGGTCAACGTTACTGTCCCTGTCAATTTTACGTACCCGTTCGAGTAAAAAACATGGCTGCGCCCACAAGATTACACACTGTAAGCAGAAAAACATACTTCTATATCAACCAGATGACTAGATGTGCTGTAGATTACGGAATACCGTTAGGGCCATCGCCTTTGAATGTGCTAATTTGAAACACGATACTCAATAGTACGATGACGATAACGCGAAACAACGAAACCACGATGGTGAAAACGCGATAGTACGATGACGATAATACGATACTACGATGGTGAAACCACGACAAAACGATAGTACGATGATGACAGTGCGATATAGTATCGTGTTTTCACCATCGTACTGTCGCAATTTCACCATCGTAGTATCGTATTTTCGTGTTTTCACCATCGTGCTATCGTAGTATCGCATTATCATCATCGTACTATCGTATTATCGTCATCGTACTATCGTGTTTTCGTCATCGTACTATCGTGGTATCGTCATCGTACTATCGTGTTTTCGCCATCGCACTATTGTATTATCGTCATCGTACTATCGTGTTTTCGTCATCGTACTATCGTGTTATCGTCATCGTACTATCGTAGTTTCGTCATCGTACTATCGTGTTATCGTCATCGTACTATCGTGGTTTCGTCATCGTACTATCGTATTATCGTCATCGTAGTATCGTGTTTTCACCATCGTACTATCGCCTTCCGGTGTGCATGCGTATCCTCAAATATTCAATACCTACAGGACAACAGTACACATGGACGAGTTTATAAAAAAGTCATTTTGAGAGAGGCTATATTAGTCAATAGATATCCGATATTTTTCCAGTACCGAAGTTCTTTAACTCTTCCACTGCCCGTGGGGATTAAAATCGCTTTTGGAGAGCTGAGACTGTGGATAAGAAAGTGCAGTCTGCTACCTGACGCTTTTTTTTTTTTAGCAAAACCATCTTACAGTACAAGAGTAATCTAATTTCAAGCTTTGAAAAACCCTGAATTTATCATTATTTTTCTTTTTGGTGGCAAAAAATTACAGGATATATTAACCCAACTAGATTGTGGAACAACACATACATGTAGATTTATTAGAAAAACATTTTCCTATTCTGTAAGTATATATCCTAAACAAAGGTGAAATGGGATTGGTAAATCTAAAAAAATAGCAGGTTAAATATAGGTTTGATTTGTTCGCGGAAGAAATACAGAAGTTTATGAAAGGAATATACACATTATCTTTTAGTTGTTTGGTTGTATGGTGTTTTACATCATTATCAGTATTATTTTAGTTTTATCACTGCAACCAGTCCACCTATCCATGCTTTCCCATAAATTTTGTTTCCGGTACTCCCCACAATATTTTTTTCGAGCTACTGGCTGCTTTCCCACATAACTATCATCAGAACAATGATCAGCAGAGAGAGAGGAATGAATCCTGTCACAATGACTATCATCAATCCTCGGAAAGGCCGAGGTGCGGATCAAACCAGTGACCTCTGTTCTCAAGTCTTGTACACTACCGACTTAGATACCAGGGCTTGGAAGATTATGCTCTAGACAATTAGTCGTACCCAATTATGGGAAAAACAAAAGAAGCCATTTTCCCCTCTAAATACCCCTTTCTGAAGTCACTGATACAAATTTGTTGAAGTCAAAGGCAAAAGTTCTTGATACAAATTAAATTTCTGACTATATCAATGTTTAAAAAACGTTAAGATAGTGGAGAAAATCTAGTTGAAAAAAAAAAACCAGAGTTCTATGCCGGATTTGAACCTTGGTCTACTTCACATTTAGTAGGTGCTTTATCCATAAGGCCATTGACTCCGGAATTGTCTAAGTGGGTAGATAACCCAATTTACAGGGATAGCCTCTCTCAAAATGACTTTGAATAAACTCTTCCATGTGTACTGTTGTCCTGTAGGCCTTGGAATATTGGAGGATGCGCATGCCCACCGGAAGGCGATAGTACGATGGTGAAAACGCGATAGTACGATGATGAAACTACGATAGTACGATGACGATAATACGATAGTACGATGACGATAATACGATAGTGCGATGGTGAAACTACGATAGTGCGATGGTGAAAACACGATAGTACGATGATGATACCACGATAGTACGATGACGAAAACACGATAGTACGATGACGATAATACGATAGTACGATGGTGAAAACACGAAAATACGATACTACGATGGTGAAATTACGACAGTACGATGGTGAAAACACGATACTATATCGCACTATCATCATCGTACTATCGTATTATCGTGGTTTCACCATCATAGTATCGTGTTATCGTCATCGTACTATCGCGTTTTCACCATCGTGGTTTCGTTGTTTCGCATTATCGTCATCGTACTATCGAGTATCGTGTTTCAAATTAACACATTCAAAGGCGATGGCCCTAACGGTATTCCGTAGTAGATGGTTGTCGCACGGAATGTCTGGGATGTTAGTGCATATTTCTGTATTGTTCCTTTGGTGGTTTGTTATTTGTTAAAGACGTTTAATCCAACAAACTTCCGTCAGCGACTGCGATTTCTGAATAATCAACACCCGGAAGTCAGCAAAAAGCTTTTTTAAACATACAAACACAATAATCTGAAGTTTGTGTTGTGTCAAGTGAATCACATATGCTTTATTCACCACAGTTGAAAACAAAAAAACTATACGACATCCATTAAAAAGCACTTTTCTCTCAATTTTTGTAGGCAACGCTCCACGCTCCAGAACACAATAAAACGATCCAGTTCCTGAATTGAAACAGAGAACGATATCATAATGTGATTGTGTACGAGTTTAATGATTTTTTCCCCTTTTTTTAATCAATAATTATGTATAACTGTCTCCTTGTCCATAATTCAGGTTTTCTTTCCGTCAAGTTTATTGTCCTTTTGATGCTTTTGAAATGAAATGCCACGATATAGACAAGGGAATTTGACATTCTATAACCAAAATAAATGATAAAATATGGAGAAAAAAAATCTCCCCTAATAATAAACACAAGGAATGCAACGTCTCGATTGCAAGCGACAGCACAAGACAGCCTTTCCCACCCAAAATCACCCACGAAACAAACATTGATCATAATTTCCTTTAGCCTAGCGATAGACAACACAAAAATGTACCTGCGACATTCAGCGATTCCTCAGTAGACACCTTTTAACCGGAGACAATTTCTATTCATCGAGGAGGCCATTCGCTGACGTCACGGGAAGAGCCGGGAAACGTATTTTCGCATTACGTATTACTATTATTTTTTTCGTTTTTAAGATATATTTATGGACATCACATGATACTTAATAGAAGTAACTAACAAAAGTATTTGACCGTATTATCTTTTAAAGAAAAGATATTTGACTCTAATACATAATCCAAAATTACACTTCCTGGCCCTTCCTGGGAATCCTGTGACGTCAGCGAATGGCCTCCTCGATGGATAGAAATTGTCAAAAAAAAAAATGTAATACATGACGGATATTTCCGGTTAAAAGGTGTCTACTGAGGAATCGCCGAATGTCGCAGGTACATTTTTGTGTTTTCTATCGCTAGGCTAACAGTGATCGGTAACGAATTTATTTCAATGAGACAATGGCTCCTGTCTTTGAAAACCAATGGGACATTTTCAAAAGTAATGAGACATTTAAATCTTCAGATGAGACGTTATAAAGATTTCAACTAAAGCACTTTATTCTATTTTATTGTTTTAGCACATGAATAATCAATACTGTTCATTTTTCCATATACAAAAAAACAATCAGACATATTTAAAGCATTTGCAGACGACGACTTCAACCCCCCCCCCCCCGAAACCTGTCTGCTATAGATCTATATTTTCATTTAATAAAACAACATTTTTTTCACTCATGAACGGAATTTAGCTTTCACTTATTGCTTTATTCAGAGATTTGTATAAATTCACTGTATAAATTCATTATCATGGATGAGAAGATAGTTTGAAGTCTCCCTGATCGGACGAGGTCAAGCTGCTCATTGTATTGTCATGGGTTTTCACGCTTTTTTGGCGATCTATTTTTTCGTGACAATTAATTTTTGGAGAAGTATTGCTACATGATTTAACATCATCTAGTCAGTTTAAATAGCAAATAAATTAAAAAATCTGTCACTTTACACTAGATAAGAGGAATAACACTTTTGTTACTCTGTCATAAATGACTCGACAGCCTCATTATCATCCGCGTGTCCTTCGCATTTTATACTGATCGTGTTTAGCCCAATTTTCTGCCGGATGTACGCAAGCTAGATTTTATGAAGCTCTGGACGATAATTTCATGCGTCAGATATTTTCCACTGTCAAAGACAGATCATTTCAAATTTCCAAGTCTCAAAACCCGGACTCAGGGATCAAACGAGAAGCGTGCCGAGTTGTCAAGTTTTGTCAAATAATCCATGGACAAAAATTTCTTTCTCATTTTTCCAGCCAATTTTGATGTTTGTTATCTACTGTTCAATCGAAGATTGTGATTAATGATAGTCACAAAACCAAGAATTCAAGTTTAGGCACCAAGCGAGTTCAAGAATCGACTACAATTGATTCCGGGTTTTCTCAATCGATTATCGGAATCGGAAGCCAAAACCAAATGACTTTCGACTGTAGTCGATCATCTGCCCACCACTAAGTGATAGATACAAGGACTTCCTGCAATGAGCAGTTTAATTTATGGCTCTGTCCCGATGATTCAATCTCAATATCTCGGATATAAAGTCGCATTTTATCAATGTATTATCGAGTAACATTCCCGAATACCGATGTTAAAATTAGATTCTAACGCATACAGTCAATAATAATATTCACAAAATACGAGAATACCTAACTTCACTTTTCTTTTGTTTTAGTTTTAGAAAGATTTGCAAAAAATATAGGCGCAACTTCCGTATTCCTATGAGACAGTTGGGCGCATTTCTAGGATTTTGAATGAGACAATCGAGACGTTGCAGTCCTTGTGTTTACATTATATAGGGGAGATATTTTTTTCATATTTGATCATTTATTTTGGTTATAGAATGTCAAATTCCTGTGATATAGATGAAGAGCTTGATGACAGACAGTATCATGCAAAGGATATCTATCATAACTATCTTGCAGAAGATCCATAACTATTATAAATACCATCTTCGATATCGTCATCAAGAGACTCGTTTTTGTGAATATGATTTAATAATAATGATCATCAACGACCAACCATTCGTATGCCTTGTAAGCGGCACACCTAAAAGTAACTATTAATATCTAATACTATGCTTTAAATATTGATCAGCGATACTCTGTGGAAAGGGGGGCTTAATGCATCTGCGGAAAGAATCTGCCCAGGTCAGCTTGTGCATTCCGTGCAGGCGGAAGTGGACCAAGACTTTTCGCTTTAGGTCAATTTTCTGTATGTTCAAGGACCAGTCTACCTAATGATACCTCTCTCTCTCTCTCTCTCTCTCTCTCTCTTTTCACGATGGGTGTCTGATTCTGCCAGCTTAATAAAATTGGGGATAGAAAAAGAGAACCCGAGATCGCCTGAACATACCCAGTAACATTAGGCCTATTTATAGAGAGAAGAGTTCAATGTGTTGTAGAATTGTACTTCCATTCAAGTTTTTATTTAACTACACTACGACTGTGACTACGATGATTAATATAGAATCTTGACCAACTTAATAACAAAATTGTTCACTGTAACACAAACCTATACGCTTACCGTATTTTCAGCTCAGAAGCTGAATCGTTGTATTGACTGTAGGAGCATCTTACGTTGTAATGTAAAAATGGCAAAATTTCCCTGAATAACTGCAATTTGATTTTTTATCGGTTTATAGTGCTGAGGATAATCACTGTATTGGTCATCTGACACGGCACACACTTCAGAATATTGAGTGTATATGTTTTACAAGGGTTTTTGGAGACTCCAAGTAGTGTTTTTATCAGAAATCGTAGTCCCCGGCGAAACTTTGTTGGATTAAACGTCTTCAACAAACGATTAACCACCAAAAGAACTAGAGATTAACGTGCACTGACATCCCAGACATTCCGTGCGACAACCTGCAACTGCATATCTATTCAATAACATGTTAAAAAAATTATGTTTTTGTGCTTACCTTGTGTAATCTTGTGGGCGCAGCCATGTTTTTTACTCGAACGGGTACGTAAAATTGACAGGGACAGTAACGTTGAACAGGAGCAAGTTCGTAAGGTCTCTCCAGTGTGAACACTGTGCCGTGTTCCTCAGATTATGCTCTGACTGTTCTAATCCAATCGAGGTGTAGCGCACCTGCTGAACGGTTGCTAGGTGATTCAAGATGGCTGACAGACGGACAATTCTTCGTGGCAAAATTTGCAACTTTCCTTATTAACGATATGAATGCCCTAAATAAGGGCATAGTAGTCTCTACTCTCTTTGCAGCTAATCATATTCGCAACTAACACAGCTAAGACAGTAGCTCTTGCAACAGCCATCATGCCAAAGTACTTTCATTTCGATATGGTTTAGAATAATGTTCCGAACGTGTTTCATTCAGAACATACTTCCGAAACAGCGTATTGTGTTCTGAAATATTCCTTTCGCAAGTTCGAGAACAGCATTCCCGAACACAGAACATTTTGCCAGAAAAGGTGAAAGGAATACGTCCATAATTTTGATACACGTGCAAAAGTAGCTTGAAGACTTAGAAATATATAGAAGTGCTTATATACTGGAAACGCTAGGAATCATCTCGGGGCCGTATCATAAACCATTCTTGAGAACAATGTTGATCTTATGACAGATTTTGAAAGTAATACAACTTTTGATTGGCTAAACGACTTGGTTTAACCAATCAGAAAGTATGTTACTTTAAAACTTATAAAATTCATGAGAACTAGACTGAGTATGTTCTTAACCCTATGGCTGCTAAGCACGACTTACTGACCTTTTGCGGACAGTGTAGATCAAGATCAGACTGTACAGAATGTGCAGTCTGATCTTGGATCTGAACTGTCCAATAAGGAGAGTTCCGTGAAGTCTGATCTTGATCTTCACCGTCCGCAAAAGGTCATTGAGTCGCGCTCGGCATCCTTCGGCTTATTACATTCACGTCAGAATATTTCAGAAAATATGGGGCACTGTATAGTTAAGGATCAGATTAAATATTAAGGGCATCCTGGTCTTGATCTACACTACGCGTGAAAATACCTATAAATCTTCCCCAATAATGTGACAGATTAAGTAAAGGGTTGAACCTCACTGCATGGTGTCGGTGGTGATTTTATTTTCCAATCCAAATACAAATTTGATGATAATAAAGAACCTTATCACATCTCAACACAGATAATGCTGACGGACATCTTGTTTTCAACGTGGAAAAAATGGAATGACTTTATTGAAACAAAATGATTTTTTGCTGAAAAATTTTGCTAATTTAGAAGCTTAAACCTTTCCCAAACAATCCCTGGTTTTTACGACCCTGAGATAGAAGCCTTTTGAAAAAATCGTTGGAAAAGGAGAAAATGCTGGTAACCAGCATTTTCTCCTCTTCCCACAATGTTTTCTACCCTGTTGTAAACAAATTTCAAGTTTTGATTAACATTAAATTTGTCGTCTGCAAGTGCTTTCAATTTGGACCAGTCTAAAATTTTGTCTTTTGGTAAAAAGTTAATTTCATTTGGTGAAGACGATGTTTTTTTTGATGTGGGGATCAAATACCATACGTCGCATTTCTTTTATTTTTACTACAAGTCTGCAGTAGTTATAGAAGTCGCTATAAAAATGCAAACCTATTTTCACCTTTTCATCGTCACAAAGCAGATAAAGTGGTTTTAGCGGATGACATTGATTAAGATTAGGCTGCACAGGAGGTGCAGTCTAATCTTAGACTCAACCCATCCGCTTGTTTTTTCAAGCCTACAAGATAACTTTTTCTTGATTTTTCTAGATTGTATTTGCACACGTCGAAAGAGATCGAGTTGTCATATCTGACTCGAAAGGAGTTCAGACTTGAAAAAAAAATACATGTATTCACATGGGTTACATTTATAAGTGTGTTTAAGCCAGATATCATAAAATGAAATTGAGAAGTTTTTGTAAAATTCTGTTGTCATTTTTCAAGTTTCTTTCATTAGATGTAAGCTGAATAGACTACGAAGGTCAAAACTGATATCGCAAATACAGAATTCAAGTCCAGAACGCAATGCATGTATGGAAGAAGCCTGCACTCGTACCGTGAAATAAGTTTTGAATCAGTGTATAGACTATTTGGACCAACAAAAACATGTACTGATGGCACAAATGAAAAACATTAAAAGGAAAGGGAATCATTATTCTTTGGAAAAAGGTTAAAAGTTTGGAAAAAGTAGGAATCGCTTAATCCATGGATGTGTACCCCTTTCCATTTCTTTTCATGAAGCTGCTAATTTTGCTGAGCATAAAAACTAACACCACTGTAACTGTATTGGTAGTTACAACGGCTGAGACAGATTTATTATATTGCAAAGAAATTTCTTGTCATTTGATTGGTTAACATGCCGGGAACATATATCATGTTCCCTGAAAAAAACCAAGCAAAACCAGTTTCTCTTTTGAGTGCCCCGTAAACATCACTACACGTGCAACACAACATCCAAAATGGCGGCGTCGATCGATCACCAGACTGCACATTTATGTACCAAACTGCACGTTTTAAAACTAAATAAACTAAACTAAATAGTGACGTGAGTTTCCAGTGACGTCAGATTTCATTGAATTGGGGCACACAGAAGGGAATTTTTATTTCGTCAGCATACTCGGTTCGTGAGACTATAAAAAAGGAAAATTTCGCTTAATATGCTTTGAAAAGGTATAACTTTGCAGTATAATAAATTCCTTGTACGGTCAGGTGGCAGGGGACTTGGAAACTTGTTCACGGCTGTGGTGAATCACGTCGCCACCTCGCCTTCGGCTCTGGGCGACATGATTAACCACAGCCGTGAACAAGTTTCCAAGTCCCTTGCCACCTGACCGTACAACTAACAATGTCCATCTGAAGCCAAACAACACCAACAGCGAGGTGAGAGGAAAAACTTGAGACGATACAGATGCTTGTGATATTAAATTAGCCGAACTCATAGAATTGTCGCAAAATCGAGTTAGGAAATGTTAAGCCACGTTGTATATTAGTCTCTAGATAATTTGTCTGCGTTGTTTATTACAGCTGTACTACGATTGTCTTCTCGTACATTTTTATTGCTGTTTTGACCGATAGTTGTTGAGTCAACACAAAGGTGCTAATATTGTTATATAAGAAAAATATGGGGAGCTTAACTCTTGAATGTTATCGTAGTGGACCCCTTGAACGGAAAACAGCTATTTCCACTATGATGTTATCCCACACAATTTTCTTTGATTAACCCTTTACCAAACGATAAACTTTTGGACTAGACCAAATTCAAAGCATTTGCAGACGACGATTCAACTTTTGCTGAAAAGATGATTTCTGTCTATGATAGAGTAGAAAACATTGTGAGAAAAGGAGAAAATGCTGGTTACCAGCATTTTCTCCTTTTCCCACAATGTTTTCAAAAGGCTAGTATTCCAAACCCGTAAAAACCAGGGATTATTTGGGAAGGGATTAAAAATGAGTGTCATTGTGCTACTTTAACCGAGCCATTTTCCTATTTTCCTTCTTATGATTTATAAATCTAAAAACACTATATTCTCATTACAAAGGGGAAAAATTAGCCCTTTCTTTTCAGAACAAAATGCGTGTATGAAAGAAGGCTGCACTAACGAGAGTATCAACAAATAATTTCAAGATACATGTAGATATCAAAGAAACTTGTTCGGTTAAAAATTGGCAGAAGTGTTATATCGGTATAAATACTTATTCAACAACTAACAAGAAACTAGAGGCATTTACGGGTCTGCTACCTTAAATGCCCCATAGGCTTCAATCAGTATACGCCAACAAAACGAATGTGTGCATGGGTAAATTAGAATGTCAGTCCTTCTGTCCGTCTATGGAATATATATTAATATGACTATGGCTCAACCAGAAAGGGCATTATCAGTTGTACGGTCATGTGGCAGGGGACTTGGAAACTTGTTCACGACTGTGGTTAATCATGCCGCCCCGAGCTTCATCAAAGCCGTGAACAAGTTTCGAAGTCCCCTGCCACCTGACCGTACAACGAATTTATTATACTGCAAAGTTTTACCCTTTCAAAGCGCGTTAAGCGAAATTTTCATGCATTATATAATCTCACGAATCGAGTATGCTGACGAAATAGAAATTTCCTTCTGAGTGCCCCAATTCAATGAAAACTGACGTCGCTGGAAACTCACGTCACTAAAACGTGTAGTTTGGTGCATAAATGTGCAGCCTCTGGTGATCGATCAACGCCACCATTTTGGATTTTGTGCTGCACGTGTAGTGATGTTTACGGTGCATTCAATAGGGAAACTGGCTTTACGAGGTTTTTGCCTGCAGGGAACATGACATATATGTTAACGAATCAGATCATGAGAAATTTCTTTGCAGTATAATAAAAATTTATGTTTCATACTCAATTTTTGATTGTCTGCTTTTAACTCTATATCAGAAAAAAAAAGAATTATCCAAAGTTATAACATCTTCAGAAGACAATTTAAATGTGACTCAAATGATATTCAGTTGCCCAACGCTATAAAACTCTAATAAGCGCCATGAATGGTTGGTAGTCCTTGAAAGATGTCTTTTTTTTTTTGAAAATAACCCACGTATGATTCTTGAGCACAAGCGAAAATGTGAATAATGTGAAATGTGTCTATGAAATATCTGTTCGACTTTCTGTAAAAGGAAATGAAAAAACACTCAGCACCCATTCATTCAGATAATTAGAATAACTGCAATCAAAATACCACCTGTAATTGAACATAAAAATTAAAAACGAAGATAGAAACAAATTAAGATTGATGATAAAGATTTTTACATCTCCATGGCAATGCTATTTAGAATCTTCTCTTATCTCAGAAACAATAATTTGAGCCATGCTTTGTGTAAAGGGAATATAACTCTTTACCAAAACAACAAAATTTTAGACAGATCCTAATTGAAAGCACTTGCAGACAACAAAATGATCATAACCAAAAAATCAGAATTTGCTTCTAGTAGGGTAGAAAACGTTGTGGGAAAAGGAGAAAATGCTGGTTACCAGCATTTTCTCCTTTTCCCACAATGTTTTCAAAAGGCTTCTATCTCAGGGTCGTAAAAACCAAGGATTGTTTGGGAAAGGGTTAATGCAGGAAAAATTTCGACCCAGATCAGCCTGCAGATTGTGCAGGCTGACCTGAGTCGAGAATTTTTTTACTCCTGGTAAATTTTCTGAATGTTGAAGCACTATTGTAACCCAGAATTCAGTCCGTTGTGGCATAAAATGGTTTTCATGGATTTATAATAATGTGATAGTTTGTGTGGTATTTTAGTTTGGCTTGCAACACGTGAAAAGGGGTATTCGGACATTTGCGTAAAGTGTCGTCTCAGATGAGCCTGCGCAATGCGCGCAGGCTAATCCGAGACAGCACTTCACTACTACGTTAGATTTTGTGCTACACTAGACTTGTGTAAAACAGAAAAATACATAAAAAACGAAAGGTGTCGTTTCGGAATAGTCCGTGCAGACTTCGCAGGCTGATCCGACACGACACCGTTAACGCAAATGTCCGAAAGTCCCTTTTTGCGCCTTGTAGTACAATTATTATGACATCACAAAGGTGTATGAAACCCGATTTTTCCTCCTTTCCAAGAGCATTGCTCATTTCTGACCAATCACGCAAAAAGGGACCATCTTGGATTTCTGTACATCAATTAGATGAAAACAGAATATAACGATAGTGCAGGTCACTTTAAGTTAATAATTCACAAATGATTGTATAACAAGGTACAATGACCACTTTTCATACAGAAAATGTCATTAAAGCGAAAAGTGTCAATCCTGGTCAGCCTGCGCAATTCGCGCAGGCTGACCAGGGTTGACACTTTTTGCTGTTCCCGGAAGGTCCCCTTTTGCGTGAAGGGTCACATTTATAGAGTGGATGCAAATTTCTCAGAAAACGACTGAAGTCCTACGATATCACAACGAGGTTTTCTCAGATTTTTGTTATTTCTTTTTATTCAGCTTTATGGCCTTGAATTTTGAATAATCTCTTAACCCTTTCCCAAACGACAAACTTTTGAACTAGACCAAATTTAAAGCGTTTGCAGACGACAGTTCAACTCTTGCTGAAAAGATGATTTCTTTCTAAGATAGGGTAGAAAACATTGTGGGAAAAGGAGAAAATGCTTGTTACCACAATGTTTTCAAAAGGCTACTATTCCAGACCCGTAAAAACGAGGGATTGTTTGGGAAAGGGTTACTCCACCACACCACTACATAATCTAAAATTTAACGACCCTGAAGAAGAAGCCTTTTATAAAACATTCTTGGTAACCAGCATTTTCTCCTTTTCCTGTAAAGTTTTCTTATCATCCGTAGAAAAAAAATGTAGTAATTTCATCCATGTTTACATTGTCGTCCACGAAAGCTTTCTGTTCGGACAATTCTAACAATTTGCCGCTTGGTTAAAGAATTAAACAATAGCACACGTGTCATCTCAGACATAACTGTGACCCCAATGAACCATTGAATTGCGCTTCAGAACTTAACTTGCCATTACGAGCATTTTAGTGTAAGATCAGAATGTCCTTTTTGTGCAGTTTGACCTAGATCTGCACTGCATCTGAGCCGCTGTAATCGTGAAATGCTCTACAAGAAGTCTTCACTAAGTAATGGTGTTTAGACTCTTATCTACATGTTAGTAGTTCTTGTTTTATAGTTGATGGGGGGGACTTTCATGTCACGTGATAAACGAGGTCATAACCAATCGAATTATGGTTTATTATTCTATTATTCCAACTGCCAAATTCTTGCTAAAGTGTGTTACGGCTAGCATGAAAAAAAAAATCCCTATAGATAATGCATGAAATTCCGTATGGATGTAAAAAAAAAAAAGGAGTCTAAAGGAGAAACTGCTGTGAATTGTAACGAACTATTGTTCAAATCACTAATTTTAAATGCTAGCATACCATCTCCAACTAAACTAGAACAGGATGTAAGTATATCAGACGAGACTATTCAACCTTGTCCAAACGACAAAACTTTGGACTTGTCTAAATTCAAAGCATTTGCAGACGACATATCAGTTGTGGCTAAAAAAGAAATTTGTTTTCAAAATCGTTTTAACCCTTTCCCAAACGACAAATTTTGGACCAGACCAAATTGAAAGCATTTTGTAGATGACAAATTAACAGTTGCTAAAAAGATGATTTTTGTGTATGATGTGGTAGAAAACATTGCGGGAAACGGAGAAAATGCTGGTTACCAGCATTTTCTCCGTTTCCCACAATGTTTTCAAAAGGCTTCTATTCCTGACCCGTAAAAACCAGGGATTGTTTGGGAAAGGGCTAACATTGTGGGAAGAGAAGAAAATTGTGCTAACATGCACTTTCTTGCTTTCCCACTATATTTTCAAAATGCTTTTTTCTCGGGGTCATTAAAACTGTGGATTGTGCGGTAGAGGATTTATGAATGCAATGAGATAGGAGGGGCAAAGAATCGGGGGTGTTTATATAGGAACATACACATCAGCCGAGGTTTTAATTCTTTACCAAAGGACAAAATGTTGATCATGTCTAAAAGTAAAGCATTGCAGACGCCAATTTTGAAGTGACTGAAAAAATGGAAATTGTCGTTAAATGGGTAGAAAATATTTTGGGGAAAGGAGAAAATGGTGGTAACAAGTATTTTCTCCTTTTCCCACCTTGAATATTTTCCAAAGGCTTCTTCAACAGTTTCGTTAAAACACAGGATTGTGTGGTAAAGGGTTATTTAAGCATTTTTTTTGCCGAAATACCAGATACCCTAAGCCGCCTGTAAGGCTGCATCGAGTTCCCCAGCTTGGCGCCTTCGCAGCACTTGTCTCATTCGTGCTTAGTTGAGTCATGCTGGCCGTGACAATTGGTTAGCCTAAATAGGCGAAAAGAAAATCGTCTTAATCCTTTATCAAGCAGTCCCTGGTTTTTACGACTCTGTGAAAGAAGCCTTTTGAAAACATGGTGGGAAAAGGAGAAAATGCTGATAGCCAGTATTTTTTCCTTTTCCAACAATCTTTTCTACCCTGCTAGAAACAAATTTCAAGTTTTGGGTTACGTTTATTTTGCATCATCTGCAAATGCTTTCAGTTTGGACCAGTCTAAAATTTTGTCGTTTCGTAAAGGCTTAAACTATTTACCAAATGTTAAATATCTTAGACTAGTCCAAACTTTAAATGTCACGCATAAAAGGTTAATAGAGTGTTATCCTTTTATCACAATATTTTCAAAAGCTGTATTCCCCGGGCTCGGTAAAACTTGGGAACTCGGAAATATTAATATTACCAAGTTTAGATACAACACTGACTAATACAAGACACAAATAAATCTAATCTTTTTTAATGAAATATGACATTGCTTCACTCTGCTTGTTCATTCAAAGATACTCATAATACGTCTTGCTGTTTACAACCTTTGCCTATTAGTAATGAAGTCAAAGAAAACTGAGTCGAGATACCCTATACAGGCAGGTGCAACAATTTAGGGCACACGGACCTAACCTTGAATCGCTTGACGATGTTGTAATTTGATGCCGAGACCGCGTTAAAGTAATTTCTGACAAAACTGAAATCTGTATCCATCATTATGTGAAAAAATCGAACTTTAACATTTAAATTAAAGAATCGCTGAAGACGGGGATACGGCCCTTCAAGCAGACGGAAAAGGGTACGCCCCTTCCAATGCTTTAACTCTTTACCAAACAAACCAGGGTTTTAACGACCCTGAAGAAGAAGGCTTTTATAAAAAATTGTTGGTGATCAGCATTTTCTCCTTTTCCTGCAAAGTTTTCTTATCATTCGTAGAAAAAATATCTAGTCATTTTATCCATATTTACATTGTCGTCCGCGAAAGCTTTCTGTTCGGTAACCAGCATTTTGCTCCTATTCTCACAATCTTTTCTATCCTTCCATAGTTTCAATTTTTGAGTCACCTTAATTTTGTCGCCTGCAAATGCTTCCAACTTGGACTTGTCTTCAACTATGTCGTTTGGTAAAGAATTTATTGCTTGTAGAATTTTAGAAAGGGAGGATACATATAAGTCACAGTTGCTTTCGTGCTAGATATCGCGACTGTTTACAAGTTTAAGCTGACGCAGTTTTCGCTTGACCAATATTCGGTTGTTGCTGTTGTTGTTGTTTTTATACTGTTATCAAAAATGTCACACATACTCTCTAGAGCCACATGAGTATTGGTAATTTATTCATTTGAATAACGAAATTTTGTAAATAAGGTCATAACTGAATGAAAATAAGTTCACTTACTCTTTCAATCGAAACAATCTATAATTCCAGATACAGACTCCGAATATGACAACGTTATCAATAATTGTGTTTGTCTTTTAATGAAGGGCAAAGAAAACCTTTTCACAGAATGTCAAAGTAATTTTGGCCCCGACATTTTTTTTACTGCTATTCCATGATGTGTCACCAAGATGTCGTATTTAGTCGTATTGGTGTTTTCAAAGATTTCAACCGTTCGTAATCTATACAACCCTGCAACCACCAGGGTTGTAATTGGCACGAAGCCACAAAAATGACAACACTTTTATGAATGAAAAATACTTGGGTTTATCACTGACTGAAAATGAATAACTGAAAGCATAAAATAATTCACCAAATATATTTTATCATTGTGATACTGAGATTTTCTTTGGAAGTCTCAGCTTACCATTTAAACAGGCCGAGCTGAAATAATTGAGGACAAGATTAATTTCATCAGAATGCCACATTACAATAGGGCCTACACTGCAACTTTTGGGTGCCAGTTCGATCTCCCCTGCTCTTATCTCCTATGAAAATTACGCCTCCATTCGACAAAATGGAAAGATAAACATTCCATCTTTGAAACATCCCTGTGTTCTGAGTAAGGGAAATTTATCATTGTAATTGGTTGCATAGAATACAATATTGTTTCGACTTATACAAACGAGATATTAAGAACAATTGAATGGTTTGGAAAAGGCAAACTTGTTTTGTGCTCTGCAGAAGGTATCATCAAAAAACCATTATGCACGAAACAGACAGACAGAAGGATGTAAGCCATTGAAAATGTCGTCTTAGACGATAAAAGATGTTGAATTATGTCAAGGCAAGCCACAGGTTCCATTCTAACCCTTGTTCAGAGTGTTGTAACATCCCGAACAAGGAAGCTTTTGAAAACAGTTTCGGCAAAGGAGAAAATACTTGTAACCAGCATTTTGTCCTTTTCCCAAAATTTTTGAACGCCTTTCAAAGACAGTTTTCACACTTTGAGTCATATTTGTGTTGTTTGCATATGTTTTGGATTTGAACAGATGTTAATATTTTTGCTCTTCTGTGCTTATTTTGTGACAGGAACTTCTTGGCTTTTTTTAAACTATGTTTGGCAGAACACAGCTTTGTGGAATCCATGCAGATATCCCTTTCCAAAATTTCTAATTGTTTGAGATTGTGTCACAATCTGTGATAAGATGATTAAGTCATTAGGTCTTCAAAGAGACTTTCAGCATGACGACTGGGGATACTTGATCATAAAGTAACTCTCATAAAAAAAAAAAAGATAGATACCATATAGAAATACGCTTAAATGTGTTTCATGTTTACCGGAATGTACAAATTAGAGTGTCTTTTAGCCTGTGCCCATCTTGAGATATATCTTGGAATACCCTGTAGCCTCGATGTGGTGGATGAAAAGCGACAGAAAGTTCTGAGGCAAACTATCAGAGCTCTAGATAGAAGGAGTGATTTTGATTTCAAAATTGAAAATATAAATTATTTTCCACTTAACCCTGTGTTGTGGGTACTCATTAGAATCGTCTCATTGAGACGATTCTAATGAGTACCCACAACATAGGGTTTCAAAGAGAAATAATGACTTAGATAAAGAAGACGATCACTCCCTTTTATCTGGAGCTCTGTATACTCCTACAATGCACTGATCAACCTTGTTCTTGTATTCCTGATATTTGTTTTGTTGTATCATGTGATGCAAAAATTGCCTTCGTTACGGAAAAGACACGCGGGAAAATTATTTTGTGCTTTGTTCACTTATAGATTTTACAAAACATTTCTTGTATATTGTTACAAGCTTAGTAGACCTGTGATGGTTTTAGGAACTTCGCAGTATTTATTAAGGTAAGTCATACCCATGCCGCCTGATCATCGCCTGCCTTCTTTTGATATTCAGTGAAAAGAACGACAAACTTTTAGACTTGTCCATTAGCATTATGGAAAGCAAATTTGTTGTGGCTGAAATTTTGAAATACGTCTTTGAAAGAAAGCATTATGGAGCATGACAATACGCCACCATTTTCCCACAGTGATTTTAAAAACCTTCTTTCTTAAGTTAATTAAAACTAGGACTGTGAGGAAGAGGGTCTTAGAGATTACGAGTTGACGGAAAGACTCGTTACTATTTAGAGAAGTAAAACTCACTGGTTTTAGACAATTATGATTATGTACATTAGGTATCGAAGAATGTAGACAAGATCAAACTGTTATCTCTAGCAAACTGATTTTCCCCATGTCTTCATGACGGGCATAGAAAGTCGGAATACGCGGAGTAAGAGATTCGATTTCAGAAATAGTCATAAAAACTGCGACTTTATCGGGGTTACTTGAGTTTTGTTGCTTGTTTTTCATACAAACTAAAAATCACCTGCCATGCAAAGTTTTTGACTCCTTGATCGTCGCCTTATACCCAGCTTTTTAAAGTTTAAAAAGAGAATCATCATCCAGGTTCAAACTGCAGGGGTGACATAGTAGATTGCGTGGAAACAAAAGGAATATCTCTTAATAGAAGAAAAGAAAATACACAACACAGCTTCTTTAAACGTGTTTCTGTCATGCTTAATTATGTAGGACTACAGGACTTATTGTAATAAACTAACAAAGAAATACTTATGGTCTACGACCACTAACTCTCCTATCTTTACTGATGAGTGAGTCGATGGCCCCTAGCTCTCATACGAGTATTAAAAGACGAAAACTACGAGATAACCGGCCCGTTTCAGTTTGAAATAGAAAGTCTTGTAGTTTAAGAGACTGACCTTTGTTCAGTATATTCACCTATCAGATACTGCAGTACGTGTAAATGGCGTGAGACTGTCCCACTAATTTAGGCATGTGACGACTTTATTCCATCATCAAAGCATCGGCTTTCAATACATGTCTGTTTCCATTCTAAGATTATCAATCTTTTGGTGCAGAATATTGCTGACTCACAAAATAGGTAAATTACTCGCCTTGATCTCTCGATATATTGGTTGTCAACGTGATTGCCCAGTGTATTAGAATTACTAAAACCGATAGAATAATCAAAGCGTTGAGATCGCTGAAGTGGTATGTGTCAAGGAAACCACTTGTGGAATTCATAAATTGAAAGAAAAAGAGAAATAGTACTCAATCGGCTTGTAAGTCAACCTGCGAAAAAAATGAATACCTTTTAATTTTGGCACAAGGGAGAGCACTCTTGACAAAGTTAGAATTATATGTGTATTGGTGGTCTCCCTTTGATCACTAAGAGGACTTAAGACTGACTTCTTTTGACAATAGGATGAATGATGGACAGAAAGAGAAACCATGTAAATATATCGAATAGAATTAAGTTTGTACCTGAAAACTATAATTTTGAAATATCCCTGGTCGTTAACATTGAATTCCCAACATTACAATCATTTTTTTATCCATAAATATTCATACCCAACCAAATAGAGTAGCATGCATTCATGGGATGAACGACAAACTGGTTTTGGAAAGAAAAAGCCCTGGATCAAACGATCGTTAAACAAATTATATAATATTGCGCCAATAAAATATATGGGCGAGTGAAATTATTTTCAATCAAAAATTAGTATTTCCACGATTGACTGCCTAACCCATTGTATTTTGATATGCCGTTTCGAATTTCATGTCTGATTGCTACCGAAAAACTCATTTCCCTGAGAAAAAATAAGTATAGTAGAGTTTATTTCCTTCGGTTTTGCACAAAATACGACACATAGTAGTCTTTATGACATAGTCTTTATGATATTGAACTCATACTGGTACTGTCTTCGACAAATACCACAAAAGCCTGGTTAAGATTACATCATTTAAACTTAACTTACAAGAGCGGTATGTTTAAGATTACTCATTCTTATCTTAAATGATCGATTTTTAATTTCTCCATTAGAAAATCACGAAGTCATTGCGTAAAAATGATAAGGAAGGTAACAATACCAGTTGATGAATTACATCTGATTCCATTTTCACGATACAAGCGTCGAAGATGCAAGAAGTCTATTTTGCTTCAACTTTTGTATAATAACGCAGAGTATATAAGCTCATTGATTTCCGTCCCTTTTGTTAGATTCTAACTAGAGAACTGTTAAATATTTTCCAAATATATGGTACAGAAAATATTTCAAAGGAATTAATAAAAAAAATGTGAATGGCGCTGTTGGAAAAGGGGTTTAATACTCTTCTTAATGCAATATGCCATGCAAGTGTTGCATAGTATGGATCAATACCGACACAAAACCGGTTGAAGCAAATGGTCATTTCGCCTGCAGAAAATTAACTAAGAGCAAGAAATGTCGACCCACGTAAGTTTGCGCGGACTGACATGAGTCGATACTTTTTTAGAGAAGAATTAAACCATTTGTATACAGAGGATGACACGTGTATTGGAATCCAGGCTCACTAAACATCTGCAACACGTACCTAATGCAGGTATAGTCACTATCTTCCTACAACATATCACAAATTTATACCTGTTTGCATATGTCCCGGAAACTAGCTCTCAAGTGTTATTAGAATTCTGACGCAAACATACAAAAGATTGATAGAAATAACACTGTATTAGGCGTTCTTGTGACATCTTAATGCCGTGATAGATTGCTCTTCATAGTACAACCCTTTTAGATTATTGATAATCCTTTCAACAGTTGTATTCGGAATAATCTTGTTTTCCTTTCACGTACTTGTATATACATTAGTGTAGGACCAGTTCGACTTGTCTTACATTACAAAAATGTTGAAAAGGTTGAACAGTGAAACAGTTGACAGATTATGAGGAGTGTCATATCGTCGGTTTACTTCAAAAGCCGCGTAACTACAGCTTGTTTCAAGCTGTAGTTAAGGTTTTTGAAGTAAACTGACGATATGCATTTTTCTTTGACATAGCATAATTATCTTTCCAACGATGCACATGTATGAAGTTACATACCACTGTCAGCCAAGAGTTCTTCAGTTCAGTTACTCATGATTGGTCAGCTTCATTAGAATACCACTTACTACAAATCGCCTGTAACTTACATATCTATATTTTGTTTAATCCTCTTTGCAAAAAAGAAATAAAACCAAACAGTATGAGTAGATGAAAAAATTCCATTACCTACTATCGCTCTACAGCCATGGCCAAAAGCCAGTGGCACTGTCACGGCTGCCTATCTCCTGAATCACAACACTGAGTTTTGAAAAGAAAACCATTGAGGAGTCATCCGGTTTTCCCTTAGGATTCTAGAAAGCGAGCGGATGCGAAGGTGGGTATGACAGTTGAACCCAGACTTTTGCTCTCCAGCGTCAAATATCAAAATCGTGGAGTGCCATGCAATCAACCCTTTTTTCATTTTCCATCTGAGCGACGTAAAAATCTTATCTAAACAAACAACCAGACCAAATTATCTGAAGTAAGTTTCTATGGATGAATTTAAGTTTTCAAATCAGGCTGGACGAAACGTACTGTCAGATCTTAGATTTTTGCTCTCTATAGACTTCGAGCTTGCTTTTCTTGTACAAACTAAAAATATATAGAGGATATTTGTTTTTTTCGGTGTAAGATCGAAATTTATTTCATCGAGTGGACACCATCGGTAATATTTTCACGAGTGGCGCAGCCACGAGTGAAAATATTACCGATGGTGTTCACGAGATGAAATAAATTTCGATCTTTCACCGAAAAAAAAAAACAAATATTCTATTTATTTTATGCTTTTAACCCTTTCTGGGAGGAGCTTTATCAAAATTCAGTACAATTCTTTTCCCTCATTCCCCGTGGCGTACCCCTCCCGCATAGCAACGTTACGTCAAGCGCGAGAAATGTAAGGTGTATGACGTCATATTTCCCATCTGGTTGTTAGGCACGCGCAATTTACCTAGGCAACAAGAACGTGAAAATCGGTATTTTCACTGGTGTTACCAGTGTAAGATCGAAAAATATTTTCACTGCTATTTCTCTACCGGAAAGCATGAAATAATGAATTTTACTTTCTTTGAAGTCAAAGATCTAATTATTAGTTGCAGCTGTCATTATTCTGGTGGACCATTGTTTCAATTTGATAAAGCGATATTTACTTTATTTTTTTGTAAAGACTAAAGAGCTTTGAAATCGATCAAATGGACAATATACTTCTCTGCACAGGTACACACATGTACCATACTCGTGCTCCTATATGGCTTGATCTCAAATGTCGCTCCGACAGATAGAGGGCGTAATAAAGAAGGATGCAGCGTTCAATAGGGTGGAAATTTGGAAAAGTCGATGTGTTAGGACAATAGGACATCAAATTAATTTTTGTTATACCTCACACACAAGTTTTCATCTGGTTATTTGTCTGGCCATTCTATCAGGGCACTCTCTGCGAACCAATTTCACAAATAGTCACAGCATTATAGCTCAGCAAGTAAATGAATCCTGTGACTGTAGCGGCCATCAGTTCTAAGAAAGAGTTTCGTTTTAGTGGAAAGCAGTTTGTCGCAAGTACAGACATGAATCTATTTCCTGCAGAGGGTTTTCGGAGAGCTAGCAAACACTTAAAAGAGATATTTTTATGCCCTATATAAAATGTCATCTGATGAACTCGCAAAAAGGATCGAAAACGGACAGAGCCTTTGCCCAGCCGAGCCGATATTCGAACATAATCGTTTCACTACAACTCTGCTGCTTTAAGTATTATGAGTTTGACAAGCAAGGGATATGGCGCAAATTTATGCAATGTTCAACTATCTGGGCTCGATATTTCGTGACATGATTAGTCCGACATTCGGAAAGCTCGTTATGTCAGGAAATCAAATTAGTGTTTCATTTTATACTGCACACAAGATTGAACATTTGATTATTTGTCTGGCCAGTCTATCAAGGTTACTTCCGTGGTCTCGATCACCATTCTGACCACTGATTGTTATACTGACATCCTTGATCTTGTCTGGCTTTACCGGAGAGGTCAAGTAAACACAAAATAGCTAGAAAGTTCCGCTGATATCTTTTGGTGTCAAAGCCAACTTTAGTAATATTATACGGATACCCATTGTCCAAGATTAAACCACAGGCATTTTCTTTTAGATGTTCTGACCTGGCCTGGTGCACTGACGTATTCCAGTGCTTTTCATTGACAGGAAATGTCTGTTTGGCCAGTTTTGCACAGTGTGTAAATAAGAAGAAATGTATTCGTTTTAGAGCTATAGGAGAAAACGTGGACTTTTGCGGACGGCAAAAAAGAAAATCAGACTGGACAGAACTTGCAGTCTGCTCTTGAATATATACTATAAGGAGCTCCAGATAAGAGGGATTGATGGTATTCTTAACAAGTTATTTCTCTTCCAAACCCTATGTTGTGGGTACTCATTAGAATCGTCTCAATGAGACGATTCTATTGAGTACCCACAACATAGGCTTTAGTGGAGGATTATCAATATTTTCAATTTTGAAATCAGAATCGTTCCCTCTATCTGGAGCTCTGCTATAGTGTGGCATAAAGGGTAGTTAATTTTTTTGGTTGTATAAGTTTATCTTTGCAGCCGGCGAAAGAGGCTGACTTACTTAACGCTGAAAGAATTAACGAATACTCTAAGGTGTAAGTACTTAATGAGCAACCAACCCCTTCGATGTGACTGAAACAATGCTGAACTTGGGGCAGGTTAATGGGCATTGTCTTTTGTTCTTTACTTTGAATTCTGTGTCTCAAGGTCAACAGTCCAGAGCTGCAGATAGAAGAAGTGTTTTGATTTCAAAATTCAAAATATGAATTATTCTCCACTAAACTCTATATACTGGGTACTCACTAGAATCGTCTCGATGAGACGATTCTAATGAGTACCCACAACATAGGGTTTCAAAGAGAAATAATGGATTTAGAATAGCGCTCCCTCTTATCTGGAGCTCTGACAGACTATACGAGAGACAGGACAAAGACAGTTCTAACGATGTAAAATGTTTGTCTGTGCTCGAATTGTTTGGGATGTGTTTCCCAGACATATCCGTAATTACTAGTGAAATTTGTCTGTATTAATTTCCCCATGCACGACTCAACTACATTTTTCTTTTCTTGATTTGTCATCAAATGCACATTATCTAAATCAGGTTTGAAATTAAGCGATGTACTGAGTATGTATTGTTCAGACTAAGATATTCTGAACACTTATGGAGGCGCGTAAATAGATGTAGGCGAGAGGTCTCAACATCAATGTTGCAAGTATGCCCTTTAACGAAAAAATAAGACGAAAGAAAGAGACGGTGGAGGCACTTGGCTGATCTTCATGAGCCTGATCTTCACATTTTTTTCCTGGTCACGCCCCTGGAAATGTATAAGTCTCGGTGGATGGTATCAATGTTAATGTCAATTGTAATATATAAGTCTCGGTGGATGCTATTAATGTTAATGTCAATTGTAATGTATAAGTCTCGGTGGATGCTATCAATGTCATGCGCGGATCCAGATATCTTTCTCAGAGGGGGTCCCACCGAAAACGCACTGTCTTATTATATGATACTTTGATTTCCGGATTTCAGTGGATGTACGAGTAAGCCGTTTACAAGAAAAGTCAACGTTTCCAGTTAAAAACGTGAGGAGATCTTCGCATTTAGAACCTTTTTTTTTTTAATTTATGACTGCATTTTACATATTCTGTGCAATATCAAACCAGTCCCATTCACGAATCCGATAACCACTTTTTTGCCAAAATTCCAGGGGGGTCCGGACCCCCGGTCCCCTTCTCTGGATCCGCCCTTGAATGTTAATGTCAATCGTAATGTCTAAGTCTCGGTGGATGCTATCAATGTTAATGTCAATCGTAATGTCTAAGTCTCGGTGGATGCTATCAATGTTAATGTCAATTGAATAAGTGATATTTTCAATTTTGAAATCAAAATCACCACCTGTACCTGGAGCGCTGTATATTGAACAATCCCATGGTAAAGAAGCGATGCATGTGACTGCTCGTTTTCTTCCAAGAGCGCGAAAAGTTATTTAAAGCGGGGGCGTATAAGCCGTGTTTGGTTAAAACAAGATTAAATTGAACTGGACTATATTTATCTTTCTATGGGAAAATAACACTATTTATACAACCGGTATATTTGCCGTTACAGGTGTTCTCATATCATCTTTTTGCCTATCCACGAAATTTGTTTTGTCTGTACAAAAAGCATCTGCACATAGGAAAAAAATAATTGCAGTTCAAATGGTTATATTTTCCAAAAATTGCAAAAGCATTGTGGGAAAAGGAGAAAATGCTGGTTACCAGCATTTTCTCCTTTTCACACAATGTTTTCAAAAGCTGTTCATCCTGACGGTCGTTAAAACTTATGATCATGTGGTATAGGGCTATCTGCTTGTATAACTTTTTACAATGAATGGTGTGCGTGATAAAGTCTGGAACTAGATACTACTTCAACACATAAGTGGTGTTATGGAGTGGAAAGCTGGAGCCAATTATTGGATCTTACATATCGTCGGTTTACTTCAAAAACCTCGTAACTACAGCTTGAAACAAGCTGTAGTTACAAGGTTTTTAAGTAAACAGACGATATGTAACATGCTATGTGAAAAGGTGGTTTGATGCATCTGCAAAAATATCGACTACGCAGGCTGGAATGGGTCGAAACGATTTGCTTTTCGTAAGTTTGCCTCATGATTTAACCCTTTCCCAAACAAGGCCTGGTTTTTACGTGTCTGCCGTAGAAGTCTTTTGAAAACACTGTGGGAAAAGGAGAAATTGCTCGTAACGAGCAATTTCTCCTTTTCCCACAATGCTTTCGACCCTTTTTGAGAACTTTCTGCCATTTTTTCCAAATCTAAAATTGTCGTCTTCCAACTCTTTTGGTTTGGAAGAGTCCAAAAGTTGTCGTTTGGGAAAAGGTTAGGCGGTTGTAAGATAAACTGGTTCCTCAGGATTCATAATTTTATGATGACTTGCTTGGTATAAAACATCACGGGTATGCATTAAGTCCCCTTTTCCCAGAGTGTTGCTCACCCGCTTACTCTTAAAGCTTTACTCTTAAATCTCACAGCGACAATTATATGGCTTGCAACACACGAAAAGGGGCATTCGAACATCTGCGTAAAGTGCCGTCTCGGATAAGCCTGCGCACTCCGCGAGACAGCACTTCACGACTACATTAGATTTTATTCTTCATATGACTTACGTGAAACAGAAAATTACATAAAAAAGGAATGTGTCTTTTCGGATCAGCTGTGTAGACTGCGCAGGCTGATCCCAAACGACACTTTACGCAGATTTTTAAATGCCCATTTCCGAGTGTTGTATGCCATATCAGCCGACACTGGACCTCTTTTGATGAAGGAAAATACATTTTTTTGAAATTCAGGAAGAGTGGTACTATAGGCTTGACTAAACAAATCTACGGTCTAGAATTAAAATCATACTGCATGTTCCGTGCAGTCTGAAAATAACCAATGCCGGTGTAATGCAGAGAAATGATCCTCCCTGACCTTTTGTGGGCAGAGTAGATCCAAGATTAGACTGCACAAAACGTGCAGTCTTATCTTAGATCTACACTGTCCGATAAGAAGAAATTATTCCCCAAAAACATAGTTCTGAAATAGCAAGATCTGGATTTTTTTATGAATTAAAAATTTCAATGTAGTTAGTAAGTAGGGTCCGTATTCACCAACCATTCTCAAGAACATTTTTTTTTAGTCTTATTCTTCAGAATTTTGTGAACTTTGAAAGTAACAGAAATTCTGATTGGCTAAACCATTCGGTTTAGTCAATCAGAAGTTCTGTTACTTTCATAGTAACAAAATCTTAAAGACTAAGATAAAGAATGTTTTTAAGAATGGTTGGTGAATACGGATCCAGGATACAGGTTAAAATCGTTTTTACTGGGAAGGGCTGCATGTTGCTTTTATCAACATGATTTTACTAATGTGTCTTTATCTTCTTGTATATCATCGAAGCACATTAACTTGTTTAGGGGATTGAGAGACTGGATTTGTCACTTCAATGGTATATTGATTGTGGCAGTGCAGCAAATTACTGGATTTAACATTTGTTTCTTGAGCACTAATTGTGTACTTTTAAGAACTGAAACAAACCCAATTCAACGCAGAGAAATACATTAATCTATTTTTTTTTTTCTTGTTGATTCAAATCCGTGGGGATTTTATTTGTGTGTGTGTGTGTTTTCTTTTCTCTAAAAGCAACATTATTTCATATCGTTTTTATGAAAAAAAAAAAGTATTTTAGGCGTTGTTTATCTAACTCTTTATCAAACGACAAAATCTCGAGTTGTCCATATCGAAAGCATTTGCAGAGGACAAAATAAATGTGACTCAAAATTATAATCTGTTTTTGGAAGGATAGAAAACATTGTGGACAAAGGAGAAATATAATGGTCACCAGCATTTTTTTCTTTTTTCCCGCAATGTTTTCGAAAGCCATCCTTTTTAACTTAATAAGATCGTTAAAGGTCGGGATTGACATAAACAGGGTCATGAACGCCAATTAAAAATTAATACAAGCCATATAAATGGGGAAAGAAACGAAGGAAAACTATATTGGTGTTAGCTATAAGTAACTACTGCGGGTAAAAGACGAGAAGTTTGAAGCTATTGCTTTTTTCTCATTGTTTTCAAAAGCTGCGAATAATTTGAACCAATATCTGGTAAAAAGGGCTTAATGCCTCTCCAAGATGATGACCAAGCAAGCAACCACATACTTATGGATCAGTTTTAGCCTGTGTAATGCAGAGAAATGACTTACATTATGAAATGACCCACGGTCATTTCTTGACGTAGAGGAATGAACCACGGGTCATTTCTCTACGTCGAGAAGTGACCGTGGGTCATTTCTCGACGTAAAATAATGACCCGGGTCATTTTTCTACGTCGAGAAATGAACCATGGGTAATTCCTCTACGTCGACAAAGGACCCGTGGGTCATTTTGTAATGAGGGTCATTTCTCTGCATTACACTGGCGTAATGCAGAAGAGAAATAACCCGGGTCATCAGATATAACCATCTGGAATCATTTCTCTACGTAGAATAATGACCCTGGGGTTATTTCTCCAAGCACAATAATGACCCGGGTCATTCCTCTACGTAGTGAAATGGCCTAGGGGTCATTCTGTAGGGGAGGGTCATTTCTCTGCATTAGACCGGCAGAGGCCAAGTGGTGCGACTTAAATACAGGAGGAATCGTGGGTTAGAATCTCCAAATCGGCATTTTTTTACGGGATTTAATGATAGTCACTACGACAGGATTCATTTCTCTTTCACTGCTGGTCATTGATTTGTCAATGATTATATGGGAAAGCAGCCAGTGGCTTGGGAAGAATAATGTGCGAAGTATTAGTGAAAGATACACCAGAAATGCATCGATAGGTGGACTTACCGTCGCGACATGACTGTGAAGCTGTTACCGTAGTGGACCCGTAATAGGAAACAGCTATTTCCACTGTAATGTTGTCCTACAAAATTTGCTAAGATTAAAAATGAATATGATTGTATACTACATTCACCGAGCCACTTTTTCCTATTTGTCCTTCCTAGAATTATCATTTATAAATCTAAAACCACTATATTCTCATTACAAAGGGATATGATAATTACCTCCCTTTTCTGGAAACTAACAAAAGTATCAAGAAATAATTTCAAGATAGACATCAAAAGAATCCCTGGTCGGTTAAAAATATGCAAAAACATTTTATTATGTACCTAGCAGTGAAATCCTGGAATTTCCCAGTATAATAAATTTTGATATCATCATTAGTGACGTTATCAACTTTCACTTTCACTTCCTGCCGTAATTTGGGAACTACTTTTTTTTTCGACTACATTTTTTTTTTTTCGACTTTAAAAAGCAAAATTACAAATAATGATGCGCACTCGTTTTTTCAACGCCTAACAACACATCCTCGTGAGATATCTTCTATATCAAAAACAACCAGTTGATTATCCTCTATATATCTGTATAACTCTGTCTTTATCAGCTGTCAAAAATTTTTATACCATGCTACACTAGAAGTGTTACGGGCCCACTGCACTTAAAAATAGACGTCAAATACCATACAATCAAAACCTCGTCAGACCAGACCTGCTCATTCAGGGAATCACGTCCATTTATGTCTATCGTAAAATACATCATGCATTTTGCATCACTTTCTCGAAAACAAATTAGCATATGTACTCAAGCCATAATGTTGGCAGTTTCTGATCATCACTCGATTCGAAACCAGCACTTTAGCGTGTGAGGCTGATACTCTTCCTCCATACCAGTCTCTTAAAATTTGCCTGTATAGTTTTTGCTTAACTAAACTATCCAATATTACACCTTAGGAAGAAGAGGCCTTATTGGTTAGTGGTCACCAGCACTTTCTCCTTTTCCGACAGTGTCTTCTGTTCCGTCAGAAACCATTTTCTTCGTTTATTTCATATTCAATATATCTCTGCAACAACCTTGAGTTGGAACGGGCCTGAATATTGTCAATCAGTAAAGGGTTGCTCTATATTGTTGGTCAGCATAGATTTTGTCAACAAGTTACGTGTTAATAAACGTCTCCCCTTATTTCAGGACAATCAATCTCCTCTCTCAGGCATTATAAGATTAACACCAAAATCGGCGAAATCTTGTAGAGAAATCTGTGCCAGCTCACTCTGAGAGGCGGAGAATTAATATAAGATGGACTGAATTTGCCGCTGATTTTACAGCTAAATTGCTGCTCTGTGGTATTGCCAGCTGAACCATTCAGTTCACTGTCGAAAATATAAAAAGAATAAGACAGTACGTAAAACATACAAAATAATACAAGGATCCGTAGCGACAAGATAAACCAAATTCCTTGGTTACTGTTGCTACTCGAAAAAAATAATCCGATGACCTGATTGGTCAAACATCGATTTTCTACGGTTACATGTATGTATTACTACATAAGTATGATTGTACTTCGCAGTTCGAGCAGGCTGACTGAAGCCGAAATAGCATTTAGTATTTAGCATGTAAAAAGAACAGTTACCACATGATGCAGTCGTTTGCTGGAAAAACAGATTCTATGGATATATAATTGGTAATGACTTGCTTCGTACCATGTATCACAGGGATGCACTACACTTCCTTTTGTCGCAAAACATAACTTTTTTACTTCTGTATACTCCTAGGGTAACGGCGTCGTTTTTTGCAAGCTGTTTATTCAGATGTTATGTCATTAACCCCCACCCCCCTTCCCCTCCTCCCCCAATTCTCACCGAAACGATTTTGTGGCAGACGCATTTCACCCTTTACCAAATTACAAAATTCTAGTCTTGATCAAACTGAAACAATTTGATGACGACATATTAAATGTGGACCAAATGATGTGATTTCTTTGTTGAAAAGGAAAAACATTGTATGTACGTATGTGCGGTCTGATCTTTCTTTAAACCCATCGCAATATAGACCTATGTTTGTAAACGGCAGGGTAGAAATTTACGCCTTCCCCACAAGCTAATGTGTAAATCCATCAATTAAATTCGAGTTACGAAACAATTAAAGGCAAACTTGAGAAATAACATTCTTTGGATAGTATATGATAGAAATTCGGGAAGATGAAAAATGGGCTGTAAACGACAATATTTGTTTCGTAATATGTGTGATGAAGAGGAGATGACAACATGTGAATGGGGACTTTCGAGTCTTGGTCTGCCAAAAGAAGTAGTCTTATGCATTTGCAAATTGTATCGGCCAGGTCAGGTCAGCTGGTTGATCTGGATCGAAACTTTTTTCTGTAGAAAGCTTTTCTGTATGACAGAGTACTATCCAAGGTCGTGAAACAAGCATTTTTATACAAAAAAAAAAAAGAGTTATATTTTACGATGACTTTTTTTTTGGTGTAACGGACACATTACGAAAGTGCATTGAAGCACCGTTTTCCCAGGGCGCCACTAAATGACTTTTCCAAGTTCGTCATAATCCCTCTCGGGTCAGACAAAGACCGTTATCAGTCATTAGACTTTATCTTATCAGTTTTCCATAGTTATCGCTTTCACAATTGTTTGTAAAAATGTGGGAAAACAAGAAAATAGCTCATACGCAAGAATAATATTTGAGCTAATAGGTGAAATGACATTATTTTTTTCCAACCCACAAAATTTAAGACGTGTCCAAATTCAAAACATTTGAGGCAACAAATGAAATATTGCGTATTTATTTTTAGAATAGGGCAGAAAACTTTCTAAGGACATTAGAAAATGTTGGTTACCAATATTTTGTCGTCAACAAGTGCTTTCAATTTGGACAAGTCTAAAATTTTGTTTTCTGATAAAGAGTTAAGAGAAAGGAAATGCGTGGATAACCCTTTACCAAATAACAAAGTTTCAAACTGGTTCAAAGAGAAAGCACTTGCAGACGACAAAATAAACGTAACTCAGAATTGAAATTTGTTTCCAGCATGAAAGAAAATATTGTCGGAAAAGGAAAAAAATGCTGGTTACCAGCATTTTTTTTTTCTTTTCCCACAATGTTTACAAAAGGCTTCTATCGCAGGTTCGTAAAAACCAGGGATAGTTTGGTAAAGGGTTAAAAGAAAGGGAACTGTGGAAGAGTACCATTTGCTTGCCCATAATCTCTTTCGGGTCACATAAGGGCTGTAACCCGTCGTTGGACTTTTCACTTTTCCCAATGCTTTTCCTAATAGATAGCATTCCTGTTCTTCTGTTGGACAATTAATTGGACAAATATGTGTGAGAAATTGAGAAAATACAGGACAGATAATTAAAGACGATAGCCTACCATCTGCATGCACATTTGTCAATGCCGTTTTCTTGACTGCAATGTGCGTTTCAACTCTTTATACCGAAAAAAAAAACTTATTTAGATTTGTTCATAATGAGAGTATTTGAAGTAGAAAAAATGAAAAAAAATGATGTTGTTAAACAGAGGATTATTTTCTTAGATATTGTAGAAAACATTGCGCAAAAGGGAACAATCCTGGTGCCAGCATTTTATCATTTTCCCCATAATGCTTTCAAAAACTTATATCTGTAGGTCGTTCAGGCACAGGACTGTTTTATGAGGGGTTCAACGTTATCATCCAATCTCTTCAAAACTCTAACTTTGGACAGCACAAAAAGTTTGAGGTGATTTAAAGGGTTAAATGGGTTTATTCGGGGAAGTTATACAATGCTATTTTTCTCTCAGATCGCTTTTTGTCGAACTTTTTAATCGGGTTTACAGGAATCGTCACCGCATGTTATTCACCGGACAAAACTCTGACCGGTCTATGACTTTCTAACTGACCAATGTATTATGATTAATTTGCTGACCAACCCATACGTCTTTCGTTAATATTTCCTTCATTTGCATCCAATTTATTTCTTTTCCATTATACAAAACCTTTACATAGACATAGGCATAAACATTTTATTCAGTATCAAGGCAACCAGCCCTTAACAAAAATATTTTGACCGTTGGAGAATTTCTAAAAATTAGGAACTATTTTTTTTGTTAGTGCAATGTTTCAGAAAGCTATTTCAATGCATTTATTTCTTATTCTGGACCATTTTCTATTTGTTCAGACGCCTTTGAGTTGGAATGGGTCCATATTTCACACGTAAGAGGGTAAAGCTCAATAGAACCAGGCTCTAATGTAATTATTCCTGATTTATGGTCGTGTCCGTTCAATAGTATCCTAACTTTGTCGAGATAATCCATCCGCCTACTGATCGATGTATTTTCAGACTTGTGTATGCTTAGATAATCTGAGCCCGTTCTTATCAACTCTCTTGTCTTCTTATTCTTAAGAACATTCCTAGTCTTATTCTCCAAGATTTTCTACTTTTTAAGTATCTGATTTTTAGCTCCACTGGCCGAAGGCCAGCGAGCTATTGTCATGGCGTTGTGTCCGTCGTGCGTCCGTCCGTCCGTGCGTTCGTCCGTGCGTGCGTCCGTAAACTTTTTCTTTAAAAAACTTCTCCTCAGAAACTATTGACTGGATTTTTACCAAATTTCACAGGAATGTTCCTTAGGTGGTCCTCTTTCAAATTCCTTCAAATGATTGTGCACCCAAAGTAAAAAACCTTTAAAAATCTTCTCCTCCCAAACCGCTAATTGGATAGCATCATTTTTTTGCAGAAATGTTCTTTAGATAGAGGTCTACAGAATTCCTTACAAAAAAGATCCGTCAAAAAACATGGCTTTTATGGGAGACTCATTTTCCTTTTATGGTATAAAGTAAAATCTTTGAAAAATTTCTTCTCTCAAACTACTTGTTTTGATTTCATTGTTGTATTGAAGGTTAGTTCCAATGGTGGTAAGTCTTTACCATACAATCCTGACTTTTAAGGACCCTAAAGAAGAAGTCTTTGGAAAACACTCTTGGAAAAGGAGAAAATGCTGATAATCAGCATTTTCTCCTTTGCCCTCAGTGTTTTCTACTCTATCAAAGAGAGAAATCATCATTTCATCAATGTTTAATTTGTTATTTGCAAATGTTTTTAGTTTGGTCACATCCCAAATTTTGTCGTTTGGTAAAGAGTTAAAGATGGTTGCTTTACATAATCTATAATCCTTTTCATATAAAACAAGAGAACCTCTGCACTTTGATTAGTTCTGGTAAAGGTTTGTTGACCTACTGGTGACCTGGTAGAAAGAGGGACAGGGCTTTACTGTTGTGATAAGGCATTTTGTTATCCAATCAAACTGATCCCTGACAAAGAAGACTTTAGAAAACATTGTGGGAAAAAGAGAAAATGCTGGTAATCTTTTCCCACAATGTAATCTACCCTTTACAAAACAACTTTCAAATTTTCAGTAACTTTTATTTTTTCATCTACAAATGCTTTCCATTTGGACAACCCTAAAATGTTGTCGTTTGGTAATGAGTTAACTATAACCAGAAGACAAAATTTTTATAACTGGCCATAATTGAAAGATTTTGCAGACAACATAATAAATCTTCAAATTAATAGAACTTTTATCAAAAAGGGTAGAAATTATTGTGTAAAACTAAGAAAATGCAGGTAACTTTGATTTTCTTCTTTTCTCACAATGATTTTCATAGCTTTTTTTTTCTTTAGTGACCTAAAATGCAGGAATGAATGGTACTTGTTAAAAACTTCTCTTCACCGTTACAGAAAAATCAGGCCTGTGGAGCGATACAGGCGCTCAAGCGCCTCTAGTTTTAGAAGCCAATCAGTAGTTTTGTTACTTTTACATTTGGAAAATCTTGGAAAATAGGATATAGAATAGTTGTTACATACGGGTCCTGTGTCCGTATTCACCAACCATTGTTAAGAGTATTGTTAGTGTTGTTTTCTAATTTTCAAAATAACGGATTTTTAAGTAGTCAATAAGTTTATATAGTTGTGTTACTTTGACATTTGGAAAGTCTTGGAGAATCAGATATAGAATGGTTGGTACGTAAGGACCTTCTGCCGGTATCCACCCACCATTGTTAAGAAGATTATTATTCTTCAGGATTTTCTACATTTGAAAGTAACATAACTTCTAATTGGCTAAACCATTTGGTTTAGCTAATCAGAAGTTGTGCTATTTTCATATATAGAAAATTCTGAAGACTGAGACTAAATTCGTTTTTACGAATAGTTGCTGCATACGGGCCCGGGTCTTCATCGCCAATTAATCCCTTACAAACTGAGAAACAATCAATCTAGTTTTAACGATCTCCAGGTTAAACACTTTTGAAAACAACGTGGGAAAAGGAGAAAATGCTCTTTACCACAATTTCTTTTCCCACTATATTTTCTAACATATCAGATAACGATTAACCTATTTGTCAGCAAATTTCTAGCATGACTTTCTATTAGTACTTTCAGTACTTTGATTTAATTTTGGCGAGTCTATTTTATTGTCGGGTGGTAAAGAGTTAACCTTGAAAATACAGTAAAATTCAAATAAAGTCTCACAACTTTGACCGACATTGCCGTTAGTTTAGCTCAAGACCCGACTGCATTGAACGCGTTAACCGCAATTTTATCCAATAATCTGAACTAAATTAGAATCGAAATTACATTTTCTGAGTCCCTTATTTATTTGAAAATTTATTACAAGGACAAATTTCGTAAATTAAGAAAAATGTAAGTTTTCGTCGGCAGATGGGTTGAATTTGGGCAATCTCAAATTTTGTTGTCTGGTATAAAGTTAACTCATTTAACCTTTTCTCAATTCATCGCTGGTTTTCACAACCCTTTTTGAAAACATCATTGGGAAAGGAGAAAATACTGGAGACCAGCATTTTCCTCTTTTCTCACCACGTTTTCTACTCTCGCAGAACAAATTTCTTTTGAAAACATCATGGGAAAAGGAGAAATGGTGTTAACCAACATTTTCTTCCTTTTACACGGTGTTTTCTACTCACCCAGAAAAAAAACAAACATTGTTTGTGTTGTGTTAATTTTGTTGTCTGAAAATGCTTTCAATCTGGAACTGTCTAAGATTTTGTCGTTTGGAAAAGAGTTAATGAATACCATTATGTAACCTAAGTGTTTTTCGCCTTTAGTTTTTCTAGTTTGTAAAGTAAAATAATTCAGTGCGTGCATTGTTGACAAAAACCATAAATGCTCTGCAACTTTTTATCCAACCATAAGATTTTAGACTGATTCAGTTTTAAAGCGGTAAAAGATAAATTTGACTTTGAAAGCATAAAAAAAATCGTGGTACAAAGAGAAAATGTTGGAAACCAGCATTTTTTCTTTTTTCCCCACGATGTTTTTCAAAAGCCACTCTTATTTAGGATCTTCAAACCACGGCATTGTTTTGGAAAGAGTAAACCCTTTACCAAACAGTCCCTGATTTTTACGATCAGATGGATGCCTTTTGAAAACACTGTTGAAAGGGAGGAAATGCTGGTAAACAGCATTTTCGCCATTGCACACTCTGTTTTCTACCCCGCTGAAAACAAATCCCAATCTTTTAGTTAGGTTTATTTTGTCGTCTGCAAGTGCTCTCAATTTGGATCAGTTAAAAATGTTATCGTTTAGTAAAGAACAAAAGAGATATTTTTCCTTTCGCCACTTTATTTCGAAGCTCTTTACCAAACAAACCTGCGTTAACTCGTATGGATAAGATCTTGAAAACGTTATGGAAAGAGGAGAAAGATGCTATAGCAACGACTGTTTTCTATCTTACCCTAGTGTTTTCTTTTACTCTTTAAAAGACGAATTCAGCATTTGAGTCACATTTAAATTGTCGTGATTAAACGCACAATTCTAAAATTTGCACAATTCGAAAATTTTGTCGATTTGCGACGGGTTAAAATCTGGTTTGCTGTAAGAAGGAAATGATTTCGTCTGCGTTAATCTCCTGTCGACATTCTATCTTTCAAATTTAAATGAACCAATTAAACTGGTTCAATTTCTTCCAAATTTGGAGCGATTTGTTCAAACGATTTGAATATCTTCGATTAGATAAAGCAATGTTCTCTTGAACTGAACCCATTACCACATACAAGGTCAAATTGAACGCATTTGAAGAGGACAAAATGCATGTTGTTCATGTCGTTTAGAAAAGAGTTGATAAATACCATTATGTAACCTATGTGTTTTTCGCCTTTAGTTTTTCTAGTTTGTAAAGTAAAATAATTCAGTGCGTGTATTGTTGACAAAAACCATAAATGCTCTGCAACTTTTTATCCAACCATAAGATTTTAGACTGATTCAATTTTAAAGCGGTAAAAGATAAATTTGACTTTGAAAGCATAATCATATGTGGTGATTATCCTCGAAATGGCAATAATCATTGTGGGAGAGGCACAAAAATTCTGGTTTCGCAAACATTCCTGCGTAGGGACGTTAAAACTTAGGATTGTGGAATAAGGGGTTTTAACCCATTACCACATGACAATATTTTAGACTGGTCCAAAATGAAAGCATTTGCAGATGACAAAATAAAAGTGACTGAAGATTTGAAATTTGTTTTGAGAAGGGTAGAAAACATTGTGGGAAAAGGAGAAAATGCTGGTTATCAGCATTTTCTCCTTTTCCCACAATGTTTTCTAAATGCTTCTTTCTCAGGGGCGTCAAAAGTAGGGATTGTGTGGTAATGGGTTAAACATAGAATCAGTTCACAAAACCTTTCGAATTTTTGTGTATGGCAGCAAATTACTATTAAGAACATTGTAACAAAATGAGTTGCTCAAAACGGACAAGTTTCCCCTTCCAAGCAACGCTTGTATATTTTATTAATCATTTCAACTTAATCTATGCTTCGTATTTCTATATTTAACCCTTTCCCAAACAATCCCTGGTTTTTACGGGTCTGAAATAGGAGCCTTTTGAAAACATTGTGGGAAAAGGAGAAAATGCTGGTAACTAGCATTTTCTCCTTTTCCCACAATGTTTTCTACCCTATCAGAGACAGAAGTCATCCTTTCAGAAAGAGTTGAATTGCCGTCTGCAAATGCTTTCAATTTGGTTTAGTCCAAAAATTTGTCGTTTGGGAAAGGGTTAAGGATACAAGTCGTTTGCAGCACCTTAATGTGTAAACTTTACAATAGTAACCTGTATTTTGACAACCCTGAGGATAAGGTCTTTTGAAAACATCGAGGTAAAAGTAGAAAATGCTGGTTTCCGTTCATTGACTAACCCGATCAGAAAGCAACATCTAAATTGTCGTCTGCAAATGCTTTCATTCTTGACAAGCCTTTGGTATTTTACCAGACAACGCAATTTCGATGTTTTCCAAAAAAGAAAGCACGTGTATTTTGACGTCTGCAAATGTCTTATTTGCAGACATCAAAATACACGTGCTTTCTTTTTTGGATTTGCCTTTGAAAGTATAGAAAACATTGTGGGAAAAGGAGAAAATGCTGGTTACTAGCATTTTCTCCTTTTCCAACAATGTTTTCAAATGCTTCTTTAAAAAAAGAAGTATTAAAAATTGTCGTCTTGTTAAAGGATAAAACAATCAGCTTGCCTGTAAATTGGGCGTATTAAATAAGGTTTTTATTTCTTTCTTATAGAACATTAAAATCGTGCTCTATCAAGATATCCATATATTTGCGGGATACAATCTACTTTTCTAATTTAACAGCCATATTTATTGGGATAATTAATGAAATGCTAGATAACAGCGTGAATTAACGTTTCCATTATTGCTTCGATTAGCATTTTTCTTTTTGTTTATATGAAAAACTTTATCCCTTCCCCCAATTTGAGATTCTGGTTCCAAATTATCAGCTTTATACCGCGACAAAACAGAAAATTATAATAAACAAAAAACAGCTATTTCTTAAAAATTTTGATATTCTGGAATAAAAGAGTGTAAATTTTTGGAATTCAGTATTTGCTCTATTGCTTATTATAAAGAGGTAAGTGTTTAAATTACTTTTTTGCGAAATGTTGTTTTGAGTTTTCCAACATTTCACTAAACATCGAAAAGAGTTAACCTATTACCACACAGTCCCTACTTTTGACGCCCATGAGAGAGAAGCCTTTTGAAAACACTGTAGGAAAAGGAGAAAATGCTGGTAACCAGCATTTTCTCCTTTTCCCACAGTGTTTTCAACCCTTCCCAGAACAAATTTCAATTTTTCAGTCACCTTTATTTTGTCGTCTGCAAATGCTTTCTATTTGAACCAGTCTAAAATTTTGTCCTTTGGTAATCAGTTAAGATAAAAAATACTCAGCCTACAAAGGGTTCATTGAAGGTCTACCTGATACCCATAGTAACTTTGCAGTCAAATTTAGTTCATACCATTTAAAAGTATGGTCATTATTTATATCATGAGTCTGACAATGTGTTACAAAACAGCCTGTCAAAAATAAAGAACGTTAGAAATTACAAATTGAAATTGGCAACTTTAATTCTTGTTTACAGATCTCACATAATAAAATAAACACCTTAAATGCAAATAACTAAATTTTGCTGTATTTTGATTCTCGAGTCGTTTACTTTTTGCCGTTTGTAGGTCTTTTAACTGATTACCAAACGAAAATATTTTCGGTTTGTCCGAATCGAAAGCATTTGCAGACGACAAAATAAAAGTCACTGAAAATTTAAATTTTGTGGTTACCAGCATTTTCTCCTTTTCCAACGATGTTTTCTAAAGGCTTCTTTCTCAGGGTCGTGTAAAACTAGAAACTGACGAGAAGTGAGAAGTTTTGCTGTGCTTTTCAGACTGTCGTTTCTCGTGATGTCTGTTATAAAACAAGCCGAGTTCCAGTAGCTCAGTCGGTAGCGTACCCGACTGGCATGAAAACAACGGGTCGCTGGTTCGATCGCCGGCTCGGTCATGTTTTTCCGATGATTGAGGTAAGTAATTGCGACAGGATTATTTCCTCACTCACTGCGGACCATGGTTTCCGCTATGGTTATGTGGGTAAGCAACCAGTGGGGCGGAAAAAGAATTGCAGAGTACTTGTAAAAGAAACCCCAGGAGAGCATGGATAGGTCCAATGTCCTCCGCGATAAAACTGAAATAATGTTGAATACGGCGTTGAACACTATACAAAACGAGCAATCAATCTATTGTTTCAAAAAGAAACAAGACCATACGACTCTTATTGTAGCGAATTAGACTTAAGATTATTTGTTTCCATCGGTTTTCTATGTTTTGGGCATCTGTAGCCCTACAACATCTCAACATGCGATTCGGCTCGACATTGCTAAAACCAACGGCCCCATACTCAAATAATTTAATATCAGTTGTTTTCATGAACATTGGTGAGTTCTGGTTGGCTGAAAAAAAAAATCATAGTTCCATGTAAAAAAAAAATCACCTTGTGCCGGAACTACTTTTGCTGAAGGTTACTTTTGAGGATCCTACACACTGCTCAGCTCCTTTTCTTTCATTCTATTGGTTAATTTTCAGTATCGGGGATCTGCAAACTGCTTCCTTGTTATATTCGTGCGTCATACAAATATGATTGGAAAGGTCTTTAATAACTCCAACATTAGATTTAAAACTAAAGAAAATGAATGCAGTTTGAATTATTACTGTGCGTGTTTGGAGCGGGGGCATGTAATATTAAATTAAAAGGAATGAAGAGAAGTTTATTTTTTTTTCATGGAGGTATGAGAAAAAACCCCTAATGATCTTGAAGCCTCATTCGGCTAACGACGGGTTATACGTTGATCAAGTTCCTGGGCTATATCACGAAGTTTAATCACTAGTCACAACTAGGCCAATTCCGTACCTACATCTAAGTTCGTCCGTATAAAGTTCATTTAACGTTGCCCCAATGTCAATCCTTTAGCAATGACATAAACAACCTCGATGACGTTTTTCACATCTGTCTGTCTGTCGATGATTTCCTCAATCAGAATTGATACACCATGTTCAAAAAATTAATGTATGAACTGTTTGTCAACTTCGTCAACTAAAATATAGCTAGAAAGTTTTCGATAGGAAATTGAAATTCAAGTTTTCTTTTGTAAGAAGAGACTGACAGTTTTCAGAACGGCAAACCCGCGTATTTCCGATCGATGAATGTACCGATGTGCAGCATATCACTCCACCAGATACAGCCGAAGGATTTGATAGCTCCCATTACCCGAGGTATGCCGAATGGAAATATGACATGCACCTACACGGTACATTTCTTCCCCGGAAATTCTCCGCTCCATCGTCCTGAAAATTATAACACTTCACTTATTAATATCAAGTAAACGCTAGTCAGAATTTCCATGGGAATCTTTCTAAATATATTTCCGATGACAAACAATTGGTACATTTATTTTTTAACTCAGTCAACCAATTCCGTTGGCCTTAATCAGCGATAGGTTGCTTCTCACGTGGCTGTTGTTCCCATTGGTAATTGACAGGGCGCAGCCATTTTTAAGGTCATGTGGCCGGCAGTGTTTCGAATCGGACCCATCTCCCTTGATATATACGAACGAGGTTAGATCTAGGTACGGAATCGGAGTTGTAACGAGTGCTTGGAGCCTGAAACCTCTCTCCATATTGTCTCATTGAAATACACACAAGTGTGAAATGATTTTAAAATTAGACAAGAGCTAGAAAAGAGATTCTAATTTGCAAAAGGACGGACGGCTCGACGGACGACCAGTGTGAAAATATAAAACGCCCCCTCGAGCATATAAAGATGTCATTAGCATTGGGGTAATGTGTTTGAGGACATATCAGATATTGAGGTCTTTGTCCTACAATACTCGCGGGAAATATCTTCTCATCTTCACAATCCGTCATGCCCAATATAATTTAATGGATGCATCAAAACCATACGATATTGAAGTGAAACAGTGTAACAAGAGAGATAAGAATAGTATCTGCCTTGCAGATCAAATAAATTGACATTTCTGTTGACTTGATATGCATGGCTAGGGAGTGGGTGCATGTCAGGGGATTAGGAATCTAACCAAGATCTCAAAAATGGTTCAGCTCATTATCAAATGAAACAGATGTAGGTTTATCCAAAATTGAGAACATTTGCCGACATTAGATTTAAATGCAACCCAAATGATTATATCTCTCGGTGGAAGAGTGGAAAACTTTCTGGGAAAAGGATAAAATGCTGCTTGGCAGCATTTTCTCCTTTTCCAACAAAGTTTTTAAAAGGCGTTTACGTGATGGTCGTTAACACAGGGAAAAGCATAGTATAGGGTAAGTGATATTTATTTTTCAATTTCGCAATAAGTGTTCTTTACATCAATGAATAATTAAAGGTAATCATTTGGAACTATGAAATATAGACGGACTTTTGTGCAGCAATCAGCCGAAATGCCTTTTAAATGCTCCAAAGAGCATATACATGCATAGCGGAACGGTCGGCTATCAGCTTATCACCATCAATACTTTGTTCTGACAAAGTTTAATAGTTTAAGCCAACGCTTCATTGCATACAACGAAGGTTATAAATTTATAAAAGGGAAATAACTGCGCCAAATATTTTCAGAGTTACCTACCTTTCTACTCTTTAGTGTCGTCAACAACTTGCCCGATTTTAAAGTTAATATGTATAGCAATGACAACAGAGACATCAGAAATCGCAATGACAACAGCTGAGCTAACCAAGAAGAAAGAGGGAAAGGCATCTTCTGAATCTTGAAAATATTGTGAGAAAAGGAAACAAATCTCTGAACGAGCAATCATCGTTTGTCCAATTTTTTTTAAGGTAGGACCTGTGTAATGCACTTCCGGTGAAAATTATAATTGGTTGATAAATAAGGATAAATAAGGATTTATGCAGAAATGATATTTTTGCACATTTCTAACGGATCAGAAATTCCGTTTATGTCTATCTTGAAATTATTTTTTGATACTTTTGTTAGTTTTCTGAAAAGGGAGGTAATTATTATCTCTTTTTGAATTGAGAATATAGTGGTTTTAGATTTATAAATGATAATTCAAAGAAGGAAAAAAATGGAAAAAGTGAATAGGTGAAAGTAGTTCAATAATACTCATTTTTAATTATAGCTAATTTTTCAGGATGATATTTTAGTCGAAATAGCTGTTTTCCATTACAAAGATCTTACCTTAACGGATATAGCAATATCATAAAACGTGCAAATGCATTTTGAAATATTTATGGCGCAATTTTAAACTGTTTCACATGCTGGTCACAATGATATTTTCAGTATATATAATTGCAGTCAGTAACCTTTAAGATTTTGAGCGCGTCTCATGTCACTTTTGCGAATATTGTAGAACAAGATCAGATTGCACGACCTCATCGTACTATCTATCTACAGTGTTATCATCATCGTACTATCGTATCATTACCATCGCAATAGATCGCGTTCTCGTCATCGTACTATCGCAATAAAGTCATCGTGCTATCGTCATCGTACTATCGCGTTATCGACATTGTGCTATCGCGTTATGGTCATCGAACTATCACGTTATCATCATCGCACTATCGCTTTCTCTGGCGCATGCTCACACATGTAAGATTTTCAGGACACACAATAAGACCATATCTATACAGTAGAGAAAGCAGACAGTGAATACGTCAGCTTCTAAAAAGTAATTAGTTGCCTAAATAATCAAAACTCATAATGTTTATGCCTACCTTCGTTATCCGACTCTGAATCCATCTTGTCGTATGAAGGAGAAATTTCTCTATGAGCATGCGCACCGGAAGGCGATAGTATGATGACGATGACGCGATAGTGCGATGACAATGACACGATAGTACGATGACGATAAAGCGACAGTAAGATGATGATAACGCGATGGTACAATGGTGATAATACTATAATGCGATGATGATAACGCGATAGTGTGATGGTGATAATGCGATAGCACGATGGTGATACCCGCATTTAAAATCAACAAATTCATAGGCGATGGCCCTAACGGTATTCCGTACGTAGCTGCATATACTGAAATTGGCGGTTGAATCCACGTCAGCATTAGAAATTCGCAAGGTAAGGTACCTCAGCAATGCTGTGGCAAAAGGGAGTTTCTTGCATCTCCGTGATTAATTCTCCCAAGAAAGTCATCACATGATAATAAAATGCATAAAATCTATTTCATTCTTTCTATCAAAATCCTCAGGTAGATTGGTCCTTGGACATGGAGAAAATTTGCCAAACGCAAAATGGTGCGATACAGGTCAGCCCGTGAGGACTGTGCAGGCTTACTTAGGTCAATATTATATATGGCTTGCAACACGCGAAAAGGGAGCATTCGGACATTTGCGTAAAGTGTCGTCTCGGATCAGCCTGCGCAGTCCGTGCAGGCTAATCTGAGACGGCACTTTACGTCCACATTAGATTTTATCCTACTGTATACTTGCGTGAAACAGAGAATTACAGAACAGAAAGTGTCCTTTCGGATTATCCTGCGCGGACTGAGCAGGCTGATCCGCGACGACTCTTTACGAAAATGTCCGGACGCCCCTTTTCGCGTGTTACGACTGAAACCAAAACAATTAAAGAAGCATTGATCCCCCTTTCCCAGTACATGACTAATTTGTTTAATTCTTGATCTTTTCTTTCTTCAGTGCTAAAGTACAACACCTCAGAACGTCATCAGAACACCGAGATCTGTAACCACGACGTTCAATTCTTAACTCCCAATCAGTGGCACTTGTCACGTAGGCATGTCAAAGAGCAAGGCATTGCTTAAAGTAGTCTCAGCTTTGTAATAACTCAAGAACAATTGAGCTGTCGCCCCGATTCAATCGTAAAAGTATTGCAAAGAGGGACTTTAATGAATTCAAAAGCAACTAAGTAAACAAAGTGCAAGTACCATTTCTCAATCTGGTTGGTGCTAATTTCACAAAGTTGCCTTGTAGCGTGTTAAATAATTAGAGCCCTTTGAGAGTGCTTCAAATTTCTAAGTGAACACTCCACGGAAGCGAGAGTACAATCAAGTCAGATAAGCCGTTTGACGCCCTTGTTTACGCTGTTCTCGCTGTATTATCGGAGATCGGAAGTGGCTGATATGTTACATTTTAGTGTGTCTGAAGTGTCTAGTTCCTTGCAAGAAAGCCTGCCTTTACTCTTCACTACAAGACAAAATATTAGATTCTTCCATATTGAAAGTAGGCCGATTTGTAGACGTTTTATCAAAATTGTCTCAAATCAAGGTATATGTCTCTGGTACAGCAGAAAACATGGGAAATGGGGGGGGGGGGGGGGGGGTGGGGGGGGGGAAGGGGGGGGGAGGGGGAAAATGCTGATCACCAGAATATACTCCTTTTTCAACATTTTCAAAAAGCCTTTTTCTTAGTATAGTACAAACAAAGGATTGTTTTATTGAGTTTTAAATTTTATGGACGGCTTACAGATTTCGAACTTGCGGTCTGGTAAAACTTGTCTGGTGTATGTGCAACGCCCTTTTCCCCCGTGCTGTATAGTAATGGGACGATGGTGTGTTACTTGGAAAGGGCTAAAATGAATCGCTTGTGCCGGTAAAATATTTAAAGCAAAACTTAAATTATTTTTTAAACGATAAATCACAATCCTAAATGATGTGTATCCAGTAATTTCGAAGTTCAAAGTATCAGCTCTATGTTGTTTTGATTTTCTTTATATGTATACATGTGACACAATACTGGCGTATAATTATAATACAAATAATAAATTATGTAATACCGGTATGCATCACTACTGCCAGTGTCACATTTACATGTACTTGCCTCATTCGACTGTGTGCAACACTTTTCAAGCTACAAGTTGCTTCCCCGTATTGACAATGCTGCAAAAACCGGACATGAAGCTTTCGCAATGACTCTTTCAGTTCGGGTATGGGCTTGAACTCGCCCTAAATAAAAACAAAGTAAAGAAAAGTAAAGCGTTATTTTTATTATCATTATAGCGTAACCTCTTTTAAAAGACCGAGTACAGATAGCTGCACTCGAAGGGGCAATTTTGATCTTTTGACTGGTCGCCTCCGGGTATACAGAGACGGTCGTGACAAAAGTAAACTGTTGAAATCTCCGTACACATTTAGTGCATAAATTGAACTCTCATAAGTTCACAAGAGCACAAAAATATGATTTGAAAATACCTGTAGCTTGCATCTTGAAAGACCCTCCGTTTGAAATACAAAATTTGTTACCCATCAAGGAAGAAGGGACCATCTGGGAATTCTGTACATCAATTAGATGAATTTACGAAGGACATTTGTTAATTTTCACCTACTAACATCTACGAAGGACATGAGATGGTGTGGTGCACATTAAATGTCCAAATATGAAAGGATATCGCAAACGTCTCATTATTGGGACTATTGAAAAGCCCAGTCAAAATATGACAATGAAGCACAATTATTGTCGGCCACATTTACTCCCCTACTCTTCCTTATATTGACAATTTACCAGGCATACAGGCACTTGGTTATCAGTATTCAAGTAGGTATAGCGGCTCACCAACTGGCCACATAGAAGATAATTACAACTGCTTCCATCCCCAACGCGACTCGAGCCTTCGAGCCCCTGCTCTGTCGGAGAATGTCTTATCCACCAGGCCAAGGAGACGGTTATTAATTAACCGTTGTTAAATAACACTTGGAATCAGGTGATATCAAAAGTTATAATAATATTATACTTTTGGTCAATGTCGAAAGAAAAAACAGACTGAATTTTTTCGATACGATAAATATGATCACTTCTGATACATCGTAAATCAGCAAATATCTCTCTCGGAATCACGTGGGAGTAGCGTAAGATTATCACATTGAACTTGGTCCCAATGGTGGAACTTCTACAATCAAGCAACTATAACTGTGCCAAAATACTTGGAATTGATGATTTATTCACTCGATAAGATTTAATAAAGAATAAATAAAACCCCGCATTATCCTACATAGCCTTGTCTTAAGTCTTTACCAAATGACAAATTTAAAGACTGGTGCAAATTGAAAGCATTTGCAGACGACAAAATAAATGTGATTCAAAATCTAAAATTTGATTCGGAAAAGGAGAAAACATTGTTGTAAAAGGAGAAAATGCTGGTTACCAGCATTTTCTCCTTTTCCAATAATATTTTCAAAAGACTTTTAGCTCAGGTTCGTAAAAACCAGGGATTGTTTGGTAAAGGGTTAAAAGCATTAAAGAGAGAATTGACATAATGCACTTGACAACACATCAGGGCACCTGTATAACTGAAGCAGGTTTTTTGTCAATGGGCGGAATAACAGCCCAGATGAAAATCGTCTTTTTTTTTTATATATTATCAGATCTATACTACGGCGCTCCATATTTATCTGGCATATTCCGTATGAACCTCAGTCCCCGGAGTCAAAATTGTATTAGATATCGTATGTTACTTGACACAAATGGCTCACATGTTAGCGGATTGTGTTATTTACATTAGATCTATCCAGTGCCTATGTGAATTTTCACCTACTAACATTTATCGTAGATCATGCAAAAAGTATCGACCCATGATCAGACTGCACATTTCGTTAAGGTATCTGGATAAATTTCTGCATGTCATAGAACCGTTCTCTCATTATTCAACCGGCTTTTCCTTATATGTGGAGACAAGTAACAAAGATAGCATCGGAGCAAGCCTTCAGATTGAAATTAGATTAAAACATTTCCCTTACCAGATCAAGAGTGAAGGTAACCAAATAACACAGTGGTCCTTTCACCTGTATTCCTTTGTTTTTATCCTTGGTTCCCTTGGGAATGTTGCGATAATTATAACAATGATTTATGATGTCTGTTTTAGGTCCATATGTAATTCAACTCAAATTCTGTTCTTAATCACCTGGAACTCCGTATTTATAGATTTGTAAAACAATCTAACTAGATTTACTTGAAATGTTGTCTCGGGAAAACAGCTGTTCAGTGCAAGAAAACCAAGAATAAAATCCAAGTAATTCCCATATCAGGACGAATGTGGTACTGTAGAAGAATCGAGGGAAATATCTGAAGAATGGTTCCCCTTGTATCAAAATGTCTCTGTTCGTATTTGTCCGCGTCACGATGCACTTCTTCATAGTGCCGGTGTAATGCAGAGAAATGACCCTCCCCTACAAAATGACCCGGGTCATTATTCTACGTCGAGAAATGACCCCAGAAGTCATTTCACTTCATAGAGGAATACCGTATCCTGGGTCATTATTCTACCTACAGGAGTGACCCTCTGGGCTTATTTCTCGACGTATAATAACGACCCGGGTCATTCCTCTACGTGGAGAAATGACCAATGTGTCATTTCTCTACGTAGAGAAAATTCATGACCCGGGGGTCATTTTGTTGGGGAGGGTAATTTCTCTGCATTACACAGGATCTATTTTGATCGGACTGAAAGCTTTATACATGAAGTATCGCTACAGTTTACCGGTTAACTTTGATAAATGCTGTTTTGATCGGCGGCAGGTGCACCAATCCATCTTTTCCCGGAGGTTCCGTTTCCAGGTCTTCGCCAAATTTACTTCCCAATTTCCTGGCTGCTTTCCCACATAACCATCTTTTAAGCAACGATCAGCAATGAGAAAGGCATATGTCCTGATAAAACGATTTGACCAATCTTTGGAAAGAAGAAGACCAAGCTGTGAATTGGAACCAAGAAAGCCATGTTCCAAAGCCCTTTTACCCCTTACCAAACGACTAAATTTTAGAATTGTCCAAATTGAAAGTCTTTGCAGTCGAAAAAAAGAATGTAACTAAAATATTTAAACATAACTTTGGAAGAATAGAAAACATTGTGAGAAAAGGAGAAAATGCTGGTTACCAGCATTTTCTCCTTTTCCCACAATGTTTTCAAAAGGCTTTTATGCCAGGGTCGTAAAAACCAGGGATTTTTTTGGTAAAGGGTTAAGCAGCTGACTGCGCAACAGGAGCCCCGCGACACATTTTAAATATGAGGACACAAAATGGTACATTCATACAGGATCGGTTTTATTACGTGTGACTTACATCTTGTTTTTTAGGCTGTAGGGACATTATTTTGACGAGCCATGCTTTAGTCTGGACTGCCTTGTATTTGATATCAAATAAATTGCCAAAAAGCATTAAGAACCGGTCTAAAACAGTCATTTGCCACTAAAAAATAGACATAAAAAGTAGTGCATTGGGAGCGTCTTATACAATTAAGGTGTTAATACATTTTTTGTCTGGACATTTGGAGGATTTTTTTTTCTTTTTTTGATACTTATTTTCTTTTGTTTTGTGTGTTTGTTTGTTTGTTTCTTTCTCTCCTGCTTTGCAAAAATATGTACAAGAATATGTACAAATGTGTTTGCAGTATCTAGCTCTCAATTAAAGGACAAAATTTTAGAAGTTTCCAATTGGAAAAACGTACCCAATACAGCTCAAAATAAGGCTTCTGCCTTAGAAATTGTTAGAAAACATTGTGGACACGAGAGAAAATGCTGCTTACCTGCTTTTTCCCACATTTTTTTTTAAAAAACCTTCTTCCAAAGGGTCTTAAAACTAGGGATCTTATGGCAAAAGTAAAACCCTTAGGCTGTTAAGCGCGACTCAAGGACATTTTGCAGACAGCGTAAATCAAGATCAGACTGCACATACGTGCAGTCTGATCTTGGATTTACACCGACCAAAAAGCAGGTAATCATCCTTTTTCATCAAATACATTTGAAATAACAAAATTTGGATTTTTTACTATCAATTTGAAAAAATAAAAGAAAAAAAAAAATCAATTATTTAGAAGGATAAGAGTTAAGTAGAATGAAGATTAACTAAAGGTTTTCTTAGTGTCATTAGGCTTCTGTAATATCTTTGGTAAATAGGACAATGAAATAAAAAATCCCTTGGGAAATCGTAAGTAAAGATTTGATACTGTTTTCTGGTCATAAAATGGTGCTCTGACCAGTAATTAGCGTGGGAGGGATGTCTCAAAACTGGGTGAAGCTTGGTTTTCTCTGATAGCCTTTCTATGTTATTTGGCTTGGACAGAAAAGTTTGAAGAGTTCTGGTGAATGAAATCCAGGTAAGCATCGATAGGTGGTCTGGTCGCCGGGACATAACTGAAAAATTGTTGAAAACAGAGTTAATCACCATACGATGTATTGAGATATAATTGAATCATGCTCTATGAGAAGGCAGCTTGATGTATCTTACAAAAACTATTGATTCAGTTCAGCCTGGCGCAGTCCGGGCAAGCTGACCTAGGTCCAAACTATTTGTTTTGTGTAAGTTTCCTGCATGTCATAGGATCATTCTCCGTCAGGACAGAGCCGGTTACTAGACAAAATGGACCTTTTGGATCCATATTTTTTTTTGCTTATTACGATGCATCATGGAGAAAACGTTTTCTATCCTTCCACAAAGAATGTTCAATGTTTGAGTAACATTTATTTTGTCGTCTGCAAATCCTTTTTTTTTTTTGAACAGGTTAAAAGTTATGTTTTGTGGTATATATAGAGTTTGTTTCGTCAGCTTGTGGTTAATATGTGGAAATATTTGCTGAAAAAGGGAAAGGTATGCGAAAATAACGAGTGCCGTAAGGCACGAGTTATTTTCGCGGACCTCTTCCTTTTGAGACATATATTTCCCCATATTAACCACAAGCAGATGAAATAAATTATAATTATATTATATTTTTTCTGCTTATTTTGTCAACGAATGCCACTTTGAAACTAGTGATCTCAAGTCAATTAACCGAATAACCGATATTTAAAAAAAAAAAACCCACGAGTGACTCGTCATGCGTAGGAATACATCATAATTCAATGCTAATCCGTGACATGTATACATTTTGGTCGCCATTGTTTTTTTGTAGTCGAGTCAAACGATTACTTGCTAAAATAGAGTGATTTTATTAAAGTAGAAGAAAAAAGTAGTTCCAGATTTTCGGCAGGAGGAAAATATTCACTGTGACAGGGAAATAATTCCCCTCAGCTTAAATTACGGCATTTTTTTACCCATAACATTTCTAAAAATATACACTTGAAATATGGGCCTAATATAGTGAACTTATTCCCTCACAGACTTCAAGATAAGCAAAACGACACAAAGAGAAAACATCTCTTTTGTGTTTAATGCACCAAATCAGTATTCAATGTATCGTTTCAATTTAGCAAGAAATGATTATTGAATATGTAAATGAAAATTTGACTTTTAAATGAGACATTTGTCAAGGGATTTAAATGATTCTAAAAAATCATTTTTCTTCAGGAGTAAGCCATTCTCAGACAGCTACCTCTTAGAAATACTTCATGAAATTTTGTAAATTATTACCGTGCATTTTATTTTTGCGTGTGGAGACACATTAACCCTTTTCCCAAACGACAAAATTGTAGACTGGTCCAAATTGAAAGCACTTGCAGACGACAAAATAAACTTAACTCAGAAATTGAAATTTGTTTCCAGCAGGGTAGAAAATATTGTGGGAAAAGGAGAAAATGCTGGTTACCAGCATTTTCTCCTTTTCCCATAATGTTTTCTAAAGCTTTCTCCTTCAGGGGTGTTAAAAGTCGTCATTTTATGGTAATGGGTTAACAATATACATAATAGTTGTATAAATATTATCCTTTTTGTATTGAGGGGGAGGGGAGGTGGAGGGAGAGTACAGATGATTTTTTTTTCCTTTTTGAATGATTCTTTAAAATATTCTGATAAAAAAGGAACAACGGATCAACGTCAGCTTTTCCAACACGTTTTTCCCGACCTACCACACTATCATGCCGTCAAAAGATTCTGTGGTCGATTCGTTGCCCGCACCCTGTCGTTGGCGTTCTCTTCGATATCCGTTTACACTATACCAGAGGACAAGGTTTATAAATAGTCCAAATTGTCTCTTCGTAGGGACGTTAAAAGTCGCGATTGGTAAAGGATTGATCGATCGATCGATCGATCGATCGATCGATCGATCGATTGATTGATCGATCGATCGACCGACCGACCAACGGACCGACCGACCGACCGACGGATGGACAGACTATTGATCGATTGATTAATTGATTGATTGATTGATTGATAAATCATCTAGCAAATATTTCACCCGTTCATTGACCCTGCAGGTCACTTCCTTGTCTTACGGCGATGTTCGAATTCGACCACACTGTTTACCGAGTTTTTTTGTTTATAACATTTGAAATGAGCTTCCGTAATGTTTGTGTCTGGAAATCGTCCCGATGCGCTGTAATCACGTATTAATCCGATTGTGTTCGGACCCGAGGGTAGAAAAACACACACACAAACAGCAGTAAATATTCGTAAAATATGATATGGCTTTCGATGCGCGAAAAAGGGGCATTCGGACATTTGCGTAATGTGTCGTCTCGGATCAGCCTGCGCAGCTCGCGCAGGCTGATCCGAGACGGCACTTTACGACTACATTAGATTTTGCTGTTCCGTAGAAATGGGCAAAACAGGATACTACATAAAAAAGGAACGTTTCGTTTCGGATTAGCTTGGGCGGATTGTGCAAGCTGATCCGAGACGACATTTTTCGCAAATGTCCGAATGCCCGCTTTCGCGTGTTGCAGGCCAATTTTCTAAACTAGCCAAATCTTTTTGGCGTACGATGTTTAACCATTGTCCCGCTAAATAATTACATGAAATGTTCAATTCTATAGTTAGACCAAAATATTGCTGGTTCAAAACAGTGTGGATCTAAGATCAGACTGCATGCTCTTTGCATTCTGATCTTGATCTACACTTTCCGCAAAAGAGTCATTGAGTCGCCCTCAGCGAAGGGTTAAGGTAGCTTTTTACCTACTTCTTTCTACTTGTGTTGATAGATTAACTGATTTGCGATAGGAATAAATATTGTCTTGTTAATTCTGCGGGCCTCTGCGGGCCTTTTTACGGACCTATTTACTGCTCTAAACTATGACGCCATTAAACAAAGATTTGGTACCGTTCATCGATACCCCGTTGTGTTCATTCGTCCCTACGTGTATGATATGGAGTGCAACACGAGAAAAGGGTCATTCGGACATTTGCGTAAAGTGTCGCCTCGGATCAGCGTGTGCAGTCCGCACAGGCTAATCCGAAACGACACTTTCCGATTTTATGTCATTTTCTGTTTTGCGCATGTCTACTGTAGCACAAAATCTAATGTAGTCGTAAAGTGTCGTCTCGGATTAGCCTGCGCGGACTGCGCAGGCTAATCCGAGACGACACTTTACGCAAATGTCCGAATGCACCTTTTCGCGTGTTGCGCTCCATATGGGATAATCCTTTTCTTCATTATCTCCCGTTAGATGGCATTCTACAAATATACATATATCTAATTTGGTCATCCTGGGTACACAACCGGACTACTTTTCTACGCGACAACTAAACCGTTACTTTGAATTTTAAACTAAAATGAACGTTTACTTAATAAAATCCTATCTGGTGCGACAAGGCCGAGTCTAGCCTGGCATTCAGGCCCTGCATTTAAGTCATTCTAATAAGCAAGGTACACAACTACAGCAAAGTCACAGAAATGTGTGTTGTTACTTGCCCTTCATCTGAAATACAGACATTCAGAACATTGAGAAGACAGAGTTTTCGTTTTGCAGTTTTACTTGATGACTTTCTTTAGTGAAAAGGCTCTATTTAAGGGACTGACACCAGTCTAGGCCGAGTCTTGCGGACGTGAGCTAAAACACAGTTAGAAAATGAGGAGATCTTGTATCCAGTAAAACCAAATCAAAAACCGTTGAAATCCAAGCATTTTTTTTTTTGTAAATTACGATGAGAACAGAACAGATCAGAACACAAATCTTAATGACGAATACTAGTAGTTCATAGTCATTTTTAGAATGTCATCTAGAGGGAGATAATGCTTTTGACCAGTTCCTCCTTCACGGACCGCCGAGGTTTTCCGGGGTCGATTTTTTTGGCTGATACATTAGGCCCCCTATTTCGACAAAGCCCGATTCTTTTTAACCCACAACCTGCCAAATAAGTTAAATGAGACTTTGCAGCCAATATCTAAATATATATATTTAAAAAAAAACAGCGATTTCAAATTGTTCAATAACGGAAAAATATCTCCTCGGCCAGTATTGATCTAAGATCAGACTGCTCATTCTGTGCAGTCTGATCTTGATCTACACTGGCCACAAAATTAATGCGCCTTGAGCTGTGCATAGCCGCCTAAGGGTAAAGTTTGCATACTTGTTTGTCTTCAACAAGGCTCTATAGAAATACGAGTACTTTCTGACTTGTTCATCAATGCCCAACAAGAACGCTATGTAAAACAGGTTTTCCTTCAATAACCAATAGTTTTATCGCAGAAATCTTGCTTTAAGACGGACTTGCATTTGCCGTACCATCCCGCGATACAGGGAGAGCGACGCAGATCGCTGTTTGTAACCTGTTTGGTTTCACTGGGTATTGTAGTAGACTGTAATAACAGTATTTAGCCGCCACACAGTTGAAATTCGACTTATCCCCAGGAGAGATTGTTTAGTGACACAAGAGGATGTTTTAATTAGATTGATAACAGTTCGTGAGTAATTAATACTTTTATTGGTTTGTGGTGTGAAGAATTTGACTTTTATTATTTAAATTATAATATGTATAGCCTGAAAATGAAATGGCATACTGCATACGGTTATTTTTCAACTTACTCAAAATGATAATCATTTTTAAGAAATTGCGCTCTGGATACGAATTCACCAACCATTTTTAACTTTAATTCTTATCCTAGATTTAAAAAGTAACGCAACTTCTGATTGGCTACACCGTTCAGGTTTGTCGATCAGAGTTTGTGTTACTTTCAAATTTAGAAAATTCTAAAGAACAGAAGAATATTTTTTGCGGATGGTTGTTAAAAACGGATCCAACGCCTCATCAAATTGCCGCAATAAATTCTATTCTGATTAGGAAACTGGTTTCATGATACTTGTAAATACTCCCTCTTACTATTTTAACTTACCTGTCAAAGAATTGTTCGTACAGGTCCAATTTGAAAGCTTTTGCATGTGACTTATCATATTTTACAAAAATGGTTTGATTTGTTTTTGAATTGTTTTTTTTTTGTTACCAGGATCTATTCAATTTTCAACTATGTTTTCAATAGCTATATTATTCAAGACTCAAGCTTGTGTGGTGAAGGGCTATAACGATATAAACAAAATCGAGTTTTTACAGAAGTATGGAATGAATTTAAAAAAAAAAAAAAATTATGTTCTGACTTCAAAACTATTTTCCGTAAATATTACTTAACTCTTCAGAAAAAAGCAAAATTTTAGCCATATTCAAAGTTACAGCATTTTCCTCCAAACTAAAATGTGTCCGAGTATAGGAGGCCAGAAAATATTGTGTGAAAAGATGAAATATCTAGTCACCATCATTTACACCTCTTCCCATAATGTTTCCAAAATGTCATCTTCCTCAATGCCGTTTAATCTCGAATTGTATGGTAAAGAGTTTTAAAGTTTGTCGAGATAAAGTGGTTAATCTGCCAGCCATATTATTTTCTAATAAGGTCTGATTTGAAGAGAAAAAGACATCTGACGCAGAAACTGTGAAACTCTACCAGACGTCAAAATTTTAGACTAGTCGAACTTGAAAAAAATTTGCAGACGTAAAATCAGTTGTGTTTCAAAGATAAGATATGTCTGTAAAAAGGTAAGAAAAACACTAGAATAAAAGGAGAAAATGCTGGCGTTTCTCGTTTTCCACAATAGTTCTTGTGGCACTATTTTCTAGGATCGTTTGATGACGGGTTTTTACCGTAAACGACTGACCCAGTTCCGAAACACTTAACTTTATCGAAGACCACTGATGGCTTTCCTGTAGAACCAGTTTCGAGTTATACTTGTTTTTCGAGTCTTGGTGAAATATAAGTTTTGTTGAGCAGTAGAATTATAATTCGAACTCTCGATTTTTCGAATGAACGATAGCAGAGTGAGCAACCGTCCTACATTGTATTCTTTCTCCTTGAGCCATGCTCTTGCAAAAAGGGGCTTAACCCATTACCAGGAAATCCCTACATTTGACGACCCTGAGAAAGACGCCTCAAGAAAACATTGTGGTAATAGGAGAGCATACTGGAAACCAGCATTTTATCGTTTTCCCACAATGTTTTCTACCCTTCATTAAACAAATTTCAAAATTTCAGTCACTTTTATTTTGTCGTCTTCAAATGGTTTCGATTTGGACAAGCCTAAAATTTTGATGTTTGCTAATGAGTTGATGCATCTCCGTGATGCATTGTGCCCTGCGAGTCGTCGAATTATTATGGACACGTCATATCTATTTTATCTTCGAAATGATTGAATTATGGGGTAGAATGGTCCTTGACAAGCAGAAAATTGTCAAAAAGCAAAAAGTATCGGCCAAGGTCAGCCTGTGCGGACTGCGCAGGCTGATCTAAGTCGATACTTTATGCAGATGTGTTAAGGCCCCTTGACACAGGACTTGGATTATTTCTTTACTGTTCTCATGCCTTAATGAATGGCTAACTCTATCAGAAGTAATGACCCTTTGAAATTCAGGTACTAATCCTAGAAGAAAAGGATATGAATGCGCTTAACCCTTTATCACACAATGCCGACTTTTGGAAAAGAAGCCTTTTGAAAACATTGTGGGAAAAGAAGAAAATGCTAGTAACCAGCATTTTCTTCTTTTCCCACAATGTTTTCTACTCTATCAAAGAAAAATTAAACCATTTGAGCCACACTGAAATTGTCGTCTGCAAATGCTTTCAATTTGGACGTGGCCAAAATTTTGTCATCTAGTAAAGGGTTAAGACGGGTTGATGAATACAGTCTCGTGATGGTACTTCCGGTTTTATCACTGGATGTATGGATTATAGAAAATTCGTTCTTAATCCTATCCTGCTAAAATGACTTCAATAAAACTTTCAAACCGGTCGTGAAGACTCGAACAATATCATTTCAAACTTATTTTATGGGGAAAATATCTGTTTTATCGGACAGTGTAGATCAAAGATCAGACAGCACATTTTGTGCAGTTTGATCTTAATCTACACTGTCAGCAGAAGGTTAGTGAGTCGCTCTTGGCAGCGTAAAGGTTAACTTTTATCTACTACACAATTACAAGGGCGATGCATTATACCAAGTGAATCATAAAATATTATTATTGATCAATAAAACCTATGTTGTCTAGCAACTGATTGAATCATGCGGTAGAATGGTTAATGGACATGCAAATTAAAAAGACTCGAATCATGTCAGCCTGCACAGGCTGGCTGATTGCACAGGCTGGCGTGAATCTATATTTTTTTCTTATGCATCGAAACCTCTTTACTGTATGGCTTGCAACACGGGAAAAGGGGCATTCGGACATTTGCGTAAAGTTTCCGTTTTTATGTAATTTTCTGATTTGCACAAGTCTACTCAAGTACAAAACCTAATGAATTCGGAAAGTGCCGTCTCGGATCAGCCTGCGCGGACTGCGCAGGCTGATCTGAGACGACACTTTACGCAAATGTCTGAATGCCCCTTTTCGTGTGTTGCAAGTCATATAGCATGGTTGTTTAAATTAACGATAATTTGTTTATCGAGTTCAGTGTCCCTATACGTTACTAATGACATATTTTTTGAATGGAACAAAAAATGACTTTGGTCATTATCGCTTTGTATGAGAAATGAGAACTGCCACTACTTCATTTGACGAGCCTGCACTTCGAATGAAGCAATGTATTCGAGTTATCAGATGGTTCATTTCGATTTTCGAAATTATCATGCAAGTATTAACTCTTTTCCAAAGGATTCGATGCAACAATCTGAAAGTAGTAGAAATGGACTGAAATTGTATGACACGGTAGAATATTTGTGGGAAAAGGAGAAAAATGTTTGTTATCTCATTTCTTGAACTTAAATTATGTCTGAAAAAAATGAAAAGATTTTATTCGAAAAGTAACCTAAGAACAAATGTAACTATGTGTCGGTCCTAAATCGAAATAAAATCTCCCAATCGTTTGTGGAGAAATTGGAAAAAGATGAGCTTCAGGTTATACCTCGTTAATACGAACTTTCACCTATTGCAGAACTGCAGAGAGAGAGAGAGAGAGAGAGAGAGAGAGAGAGAGAGAGCTATCTCTGAATGTTCATTAGACTTTATAGTATCCTAATGAACAATCTAGCCGCGTTTACTAGCTAGATCAAAGTCAAAATGACCAACCCATAACATTAAATTACCTTAACAAGTACATTGTAAGCTAAACAATGCTGCGAGTGAGACGATATATCCTGTTCGAAACATTTTAAAACGGATGTAGGTTTCTCCATAAAATAAGACAATCAAGAGGGAGCACTGCATAGCCATTATCTACCGCTAGATGGCATTCTACAAATACTCGTCTATCTTATTTGGACATTCTGGGTACAGAAGCGGACTAATTTTTCAAAACAACCACAGTTACTTTGAATTTCGAAATGAACTAAACCTTTTAGTCAATAAAATGCTACTTGGTGCAATTCATTCAGCTATATAATCCGGTAGCATGTAACCTATCCATCGGTTATTCATTAAAACAGCCCATACATGCTTGGGTAATAGGCTAATAGCTTTGGTACAAGCCCTACTTTTCCCAGGTATACAGGGATGGATGAAGCGTCATAGCAGACAGGTCGAATCTTGGAATAATGTGGCATGCACAGACAACGCTGCATAGCTGCAGCATTAAAATGTTGAATCCTAGGTACAACGAGAGTAGGTGTATTGTCTCCATATTATTACTGAAATACAATCGAAACTTGCGAATCACACAATCAGGTATCTTAAACTCTTTACCAAACGACAAAATTTTGATCCGTCAAAGTAATAAGAAAGACGCTGATGACAAAATAAATGTAGCTCAAGGTGAGGTATTTGCCATTTGCAAGGGTAGAAAATATTCTTGAAAAAGGAGAAAATACTGATTACACATATTTTCTTCTTTTCCCATAATGTTTTCAAATGCCAACTTTTCAGGATCGCCAACACGGAGGATTACGTGGTAAATGGTCAAACATTTAAAAAGCAAATAAAAATTTCAAGCAGATGGTAACATTCCACGTTTTGCGATTTCAAAACATTCTGTTCGCTTGAAAAAAATAAAGATTTTACCCTTTTGGACAGTGACGATCAAAGATCAGACTGCACGTTCTGTGCAGTCTGATCTTGGTCGCCATTGTCCACAAATGCACACAGAGTTTTGGAACACCTGTCGTATAAAAAAAAGCTATTTTACAAGCAATTAGTGGTCTGTTAATGTCCTGAATACAAAATGTTTCGCTAATGAAGTTTCAATTAAACATTCGAATTTATGTGAAACGTACCTATTTACTACAGCACTCCTACTTGATTTAAATTCTGTAACTTTTGATCAGTTCCAAGATTTAATGATCATCGAATTACTTTGGTATTTGAATTTTCTAATCTTTGAAATCTGTTTTTTGGAGAAACCTTTTACCAACTCAACTCATCTCACGATTACAAAATTATATAGTATTCTAAAGACTCTGGGGGAGAAGGGACCGGAAGAGTTTGGAATTTTTCATTTCAAGTACAAACCTTTACCAAATGATTCCACGTTTATACGATCCTCAGATAGAACGCCTTTTGGCAACACTGTGGGAAAATGAGAAAATTCTTGTGAAAAACGTTTGAGCCTTACTCTGGCAAAAGATGCTTAATCCACTACCACACAATCCCTACTTTTTACGACCCTGAGAAAGAAGCCTGTAGAAAACCTTGTGGGAAAAGGAGAAAATGCTGGTAACCAGCATTTTCTCCCTTTCCCACAACGTTTTCTACCCTTCACTAAACAAATGTCAGGTTTTCAGTCACTTTCATTTTGTCGTCTGCAAATGCTTCCGATTTGGACAAATTTAAAATTTTGTCGTTTCGATTGGAAAAGACTTAATGCATGCTATGTTACCAGCATTTTCTCCTTTTCCCACTATGTTTTCTACCCTACTCAAAACAAATTTCAGTCCTTGAGTCACCTCTATTTTGTCGTCTGCGAATGCTTTCAATTTTGACCTGTCTAGAAGTTTGTCGTTTGGCAAAGCGTTAATATAGTTTCGTAAAGAGTTACGTCCTACTGACATACCCCAACCATGCTAGTAACCAGCAATTTTTTTCTTTTCCCGAAATGTTTTCTGCTGTTTTATAGCAAACGTCCTATTGCTTGAAACGATTTCTCTCATGTTGGACAAGAAATTTGGGCTGATCCTCTTTGATAGCACTGATTACTGTGTAGGGGATTGACTCTGAGACAAACCATTGCATAAAATAAGGCAAGACCTGCTTAAACTAAACCGCGAATAAATAAGCAAATTCTGCAGTCCGTGAAATTTGCATAAAAACTAAATATAATTTCACGCTCAGTTTATTTCCAATCTTGCATATCGATTAGAGCATTGCGTTTTAGAATTGATTAAACTGGCAGCTCTGTTTCATTCCCAGTTTAGTAATAAAAAAATAAACATACTGTAGCCTATCAGCGTGATAGCATTCAATAAGGCTTTTTGCTTATACGGTGTACACGCAACGTGCAATCTTGTCTGGGATCTGTACCGTAGGCTTGCATAGTCAGTCCTTTAAAATAAGAAAATTTCTGGATTTTAACGACAAGTATATATATTTATCACATAACCTCCCTTGTTGTCAGTGTAATATACCCATTACGAATTTTCTTTTATTTCATGCTTTTCGATATGATATCGAGAAATAGCAGTGAAAATATTTTTCGATCTTACAGTGGTACCACCAGTGAAAATAACGATTTTCACGTTCTTGTTACCTAGTTAAATTGCGCGTGCCTCAAAACAAGATATGAAATATGACGTCTTATACCTTACATTTCTCGCGCTTGACGTAATATTGCGATGCGTTGCTATGCAGGAGGGGTACGCCACGGGGCATAACGGAAAAGAACTGTACTGGATTTCGATAAAGCTTCTCCCAGAAAGGGTTAAAAGCATGATATAAATAGAATATTTGTTTTTTTCGGTGGAAGATGGAAATTTATTCATCTCTTGAACACCATCGGCAATATTTTCACCGAAAAAACCAAATATCCTCTATATCTTACACACGTTTGATATCACATTTGTGTGACGTCATTTTTTGTACGCATTCCATACTAGTGAATGGGCATCATAGAAAATACCGCGGATGCATTTATAAATTTAATGTTTTTGCATCATCTGATCTATATTTTGTGATATATCGTAATTTGATACTGAAAAGAATCTGACATTTTAGGGCGTTTGAAATAAGATTTTATTAAACTCGTCAAGGAAAATGTTATTAAGCTCGCCAAAGGCTCGCTTAATAACATTTCCCGAGACTCGTTGATTAAAATCTTATCTCAAAGGCCCACGCATGTCAGATCCTTTTTGGCCTGCGACACGCGAAAAGGGGCATTCGGACATTTGCGTTAGGTGTCGTCTCGGATCAGCCTGCGCAGTCCGCGCAGGCAAATCCGAAACGATATTCTCCGTTTTAATGAGATTTTTCTGTTATGGGCAAATCTACAGTCGCACAAAATCTAATGTAGACGTAAAGTGTCATCTCAGATTAGCCTGCGCGGACTGCGCAGGCTGATCCGAGACGACACTTTACGCAAATGTCCAAAAGCCCTTTTTTCGCGTGTTGCAAGTCATATATATTATCTGTGCTTCAGCAAAGAGGGCCTTAATGCATCTCTATGATGCACGGTGCCAAGGAAACTATCATATAATTATGGACCTACAAAATTCATTTCGTCTAACAACCAATGAAATCATGCGGTATAGTGGTCCTCGGACACGCAGAAAATTGACCGATGATTAAAAGTTTCGCAGTTCGCACAGTCTGACCAAGGTTGACACTTTTTGCAGTTCCCAGAAGGTCCATTTTTAACGTAATGGGTTACAATGTTTTAAAGAATAGCTGGCAAATACGCACCCTGGCATAGTTGATTTTGTTGATCTAGATTTCAAGTTCAAATTTCATACGGTGAGATTGCAGTTATATCAACATGCAACATTCTCATAATATATTGATTAGCCATTTTACCGGGATGATCTTGGGTTTCCATAGTCCCTTTTGAGCGTGCTTTTGAAAACATCGTTGAAAATGGAGAAAATACCGGTATTTATTCTGCTTTCCAAAGTGTTTTCAACCGTTTCCAAGTCAAAACTTCAAAATATAGCCACATATAATTTCTTGCCTGTAAATGCTTTCAAATTTTCAATTTGATCTAGATCTACTATTAATTTTTGTCACGAGTTTAAGAGTTAACTATAAATACAGTACCGGCTGAAAACGACATGAAAACATCGTATCGGTTGAAATCGACATGAAAACAGCGTATCGGCTAAAATCGACATAAAAACAGAGTATCGGCTGAAATCGACATGAAAACAGTGTATTCATTGAAATCGTCATGAAAACATCGTATCGTTTGAAATCGACATGAAAACAGAGTATCGGTTAAAATCGACCCGAAAGCAGCGTATCAGTTGAATTCGACATGAAAACAGCATATCGATTGAAATTGACATGAAAACAGAGTATCGGTTGAAATCAACATGAAAACAGCGTATTGGTTGAAATCGACATGAAAACAGCGTATCAGTAATTTCTTAGAACTTCTTTTCGCAATATTTCCAAGAAAATTTATAAAACATGTATGAGTAGAGAAACGGCCATCAAACATTTAGTTTAAAGTTAAATTTTGAAAGATATTTCGTTTACGCGTAAGACTGCAGCAAATGGAAGTGTTTGATAGAATTTACCATTTACAGAACAATGCCTACTTTTAACGACCATTTGAAAGATACCTTTTGAAAACATTGTGGAAAAAGGAGAAAGAGCTGGTCGTATGCATTTTCTCCTTTTCCAACAATCTTTTCTATCCTATCAAAGAAAAATTACACCATTAGAATCACATTGAGTTCGTCGTCTGCATATGTTTTCAATTTGGACAATGCCAAAATTTTGTCGTCTGGTAAATGGGTTAAGAAGACTTATAGATCTATCAGACTTAATGAATAGAAAAGGCATTAAAATTAAAAGGCAGAACCCTTAAATTCCTGGAGTTAATTAACGTGTCGGGATTAATGCCTTCGAAAACATTAAACTATTCTTATGCCTTTCGCAGGCATCATTATGTGTATTTTACATAGAGTATAAGGCAAGACCAGCTTGCACATACGTGAAGTCTGATCTTGCTCTACACTTTCTCCTACTCTTTCAGGAGCGTAGTTCATGTAGACTCCATTCAAAGCTAAATAGGGTCGTGAAAATTAATTCTATTAACGTCAACAATTTGATTTCAGCAAGGTAAGTGTGATAGATACCTTACTAATCCAAGGCCTGTAAATACCGATCATTTTAATATTACATTGTTTGTCTTACTTATAGCTTTTGATAGCAATGCAATATTTATTGGCTGTACTAATTTGGATCAGCCAATTAAAACTGTTTTACTTTTAAATTGAGAAAATCCTGTAAATTTCGTTAATGAATATTTTTTTTAGAAAAAAAGTGGATGCATGCGGGCCTGTATCCATACGTGCATGTAGTTTACTAAACCTACGAAATGTTTCTTTTTTGTTATTTTAAAGACTTTTGTACACTTCAAAGTAACGCACTTTCCAGTTGACTATATGGTGGCATTCGGCATACCTCGGGTGATTGTTAGATGTAGGTACGGAATCGACCGAGTTGTGACGAGTGTATATGATGGTAACCAATCTATGCTTACAGAGCTGACTATGTTCTACCCCATTCTACCCACTTTCAAGTTTTAACTGTGTTTTTCCCCTTTATGGCCATATGGATGCATCTTTAAACCATTATTGTAGATGTTATGGATAAATAACGTAAGTCAAGGTAACACAGTTTAAACGTGTTCTCTTTTCATTTAAAAGATATGGGGCTCAAACCATAATGTATTCTTGAGTTCACACGCACGAATACCGGTCAGTACACTAAAGCAAAAGAAGTAACCACTCAGGATTCATACTGACAGTTCACCTTTCCACAGATCTGTTTCAAAAAGTTGTCTGCTGCAAAACTAAAAAAAAAATTGTCTGTAAAGATATAATGAGTTTACATACTGGGCGTGTACATTTCTAATCAAAAGTTGTGGTCAACGTTAATATCCAAGTTATCGCCTAACTCGATAATTAGTTAATTGGATTGAGAAAATTCTCCTTTTTTTTGCCTATCCTTTTAAACATTTTAAAGCGCAGAGATCTTCATTGAAAAACAGAAGCATTCTAATGGCATTTTATGGAATTAAAGTGTGTGGTTGTGTGGGAGAGCAAGGATTTTGGCAGATGCAGGGATGGCTTAATGAATGCAGTGGGCTTCCTCCGTAATGTCGTTAATTGCCATTAAATGTCTTGGGTCCGTCTTCACCAAATATTCTTAGTTTTATAATTAGTCTTATTCTAGACTTAGGATGCAACACAACCTTCTGCTTGCTTTAACTGTTTGGCCTAAAACATATTGGGACATTTGCGTAAAGTGTCCTCTCGGATCAGGCTGTGCAGTCCGCGCAGGCTAATCCGAGACGGAACTTTATGACTACACTAGATTTTGTTCTTCAGTAGACTTACGCAAAACAGAAAATTACATAAAAAAATGATATTGTCGTTTTTGATTGGCCTGCGAGGACAGTGCAGGCTGATCCGAGACGACATTTGTCCGAATGCCCCTTTTAGCGTATTGCGAGTCATTTGATTTAACCAGTAATAAGTTTTTTTTTTTGTAATTCCAAATCTACAAGCTTCCTTAACCCTTTCCCAAACGACAAATTTTTGACTAGACCAAATTGAAAGCATTTGCAGACGACAATTCAACTCTTGTTGAAAAAAAAAAAAATGATTTCTGCCTATGATAGGGTAGAAAACATTGTGGGAAAAGGAGAAAATGCTGGTTACCAGCATTTTCTCCTTTTTCCACAATGTTTTCAAAAGGCTACTATTCCAGATCCGTAAAAACCAGGGATTGTTTGGGAAAGGGTTAAAGGAAGATCAATTAAACCTTTATCGACCGAACCCGTGCTTGAATGACCCTGAAGAAGAAGACGTTTGAAAACATTCTGGTAACCAGCATTCTCTTCTTTCCTCATAACGTTTGAATCTATTCTTTAAAACAGCATCAGTTCATCTACATGACCCTACATTTTGTAACACCCCGGTTACACAGAGCTATCGCTGATAAATCGGTGGTCTTTTTAACCGAAGTAGGGTGGGAACCGACGAAAACCTACTTGCCTCCGATGTCACATATTGGTCACCTATTCCCAACCTATCAAAAGCTACCGGGAAAAGATGAATTTCGTCGATGAAAAGTTACCGATTTAGATTTTTAAACATGCTTAAAATTCTCGATCGGTGAAAATATTACAAAATAAGCGATTGACAACTTATCTACCACCGATATCACCTATAGGCCATCGACAAGCCACCGAAGAGCCACAGAAGAGCCACCGATGAACTGATACTAATCACCGGTGAAAAAAGCTAAGAATCAAAATATGGAATCCACGAGACACATTGTTATATGCACGACAGGCATTTTAATTCAGTTTCCACAAAAATTCACCAGCGCCATATCTGATTGATTCTGTAACAATTCTGTGACAAGTTTCGATTTCTTTTAGTATGTCGGTCAAAGGGAACTCCAAGAAATCCGTCGACCAAGTCAAAACTGTTATGTTTGTCTCTAACGAAGTCTTGAAAGTCGAAGAAGACTCCATTGTGAAGGAAAGATGTTGTGGCCGTATATATCTTTAATCATCGGTCAGATCCCGATTGGGCCTCTACCAGCGCAAGACGGAATATTTTTAAGACCGATTGAACCCCTGTTTATCGCCGTTTACACAAACAGCTTGAAATAAGGTCACCTATGACAACCGATAAAAAAGCGAAAAAATTGAAATAATGACACCGATTTGAAATGGATGTAAGCCCGACAGTCTGTGTAACCGGGGTGTAATTTGCAATAGTTTTGAATGTGAAAGGGTCTAATGGTTGTCAATTAGTAAAGGGCTACGAATTTTGTAAGTATTGTTAAGTTAATACAAACAATGGTGTTTCTGCTACGAGTGTTTTGTACAATACTCCTTCGAAGCCGATGGCTGCCTTTCCCATTTTTAGAGTAGAATACAGGTTCAGCGGTGGGAGGGGAGTGCACTTTGTTACAGTAACTTTCGTTAATACTACAAAAAAATTCTTTGCCAATCCAGATATTCAAACCCATGTTTACTTATGTTACTACTTATGCGTATTCTCGTCAGCTTCTAGGGATAGGCTCGTGTCTCAATGCACAAATATGACAACGAGTATCGTTCCATACAAAATACGGAAACGTATCTTTAATAAGTCTATTAGTAATTTTGTTGCACCTTTGCTCGATTTGGTGTGAGTTTGTTTTTACTGATTCATGCATTCTCTTGTCCCTTATCTCTTTTCTTTCAAAGAGACTCTTCCCAGAAATATCTGTGTTTGAATGTACAGAATTATTGGCATTCTTTTTACTTAAGTGTTTCGATCGACGAATGACGAAAACAACAATAAATTTATGGTAATCAGACCAAGTCTACATCAGAAAAAACTCTTGATATTTATGGGCGAAAGATTTAGATAAAATGATAATTGTTTTACCGAGAACAAAGTTTATCCTTCCCGAGACTCCACTAGATTTGTAAATTGTCCAGCTGCAGGGCCGGTATTCACTAACTATTCTTAAGAACATTCTTTATTTTATTCTCCAGAATTTTCTACATTTGCAAGTAAAACAACTTCTGATTGGCTAAACCATTCGGCTTAGCCAATCAGAAGTTGTGTTACTTATAAATATACAAAACCTTTGAGAATAAGACTAAGAATATTCTTAAGAATGGTTGGTGAATACGGGCTCTGATGAAAGGATTTGCAGACGACATTGTAAATGCGGCTTATTGGTGGGCCTGTGCCTCTGAAAGTGTAGAGAACATTGTGAGGAAAGGAGAAAATGCTTGTTACTTGAATTGCCTCACTCTTTAAAAGTTATATTCCTCGGGGTTGTTTGGTAAATAGTTAAAGTGATGCCAAATGGATTTTAAAGACCTTTTCTATGATATCTTATTTGTACTTCAGTTGCAATTAATATAAAATTAATGGTGTCTAGTGGGTACTTAAATTGTCTAAAAATCTACTTTGAACTACGAAAATACATTAATGAGCCACTTTTAAACTAAGAGACAGTAATTAGAAGCCAGTGTCTGAAAAAATGCGTGTCTTTCTTTTCGCAGAAAAATGAAAAAAGAAAAACATTGTACGAACAGGAACAACTTTTTACTACAAATAACTAATTTTTTGTCGATACACGTCTTTTTTATTTCATTACAAAAATGTATTCTCCTCTCCCTTGAAATATTTCTCTTTGTGCCATAGGAGCACTTCCTGATGCAAAAAGAAGTGCTTTGCAGAAATGGTTTACCTCATTATCAAACAAAGTGTGAGTGTATTTATAGTACCAGTCTTCGTAAGTGGTATGAACCAACATGGAGCCAATGCATAGAGGACAAAACGCTTACCACACTTGCGGACAACTTGTCTCCGCTTGCAGCTATTTGTTTTTTCAAAGCACTTTTGTAAACTCATTTCCTAAACGACAAAACTTTACACATGTCCAAATTGAAAGCACTTGGACACGACAAAATAAAAGTAATTCAAATGTTAAAATTTGTTTCCAACAGAGTAGAAAACATTGTGAGAAAGGAATACTGTACTGGTTACCAGCATTTTCTCCTTTTCCCACAATGTTTTCATACTGGTTCTATATCAGGGTCGTAAAACAAGGGATTGTTTGGTAAAGGGTTAAAGGAGAAAATTTTAGAAATGTTAAATTTCTCCTTTTGCAACATCGTTTTTTAAAGGAAATCAAGCATCAAGCTTTTCTTTTTTAATCCCATTTTATATATCGTTAGTTACACAGAGAGAGAGAGAGAGAGAGAGAGAGAGAGAGAGAGAGAGAGAGAGAGAGAGAGACAGACAGACAGACAGAGACAGAGACAGAGACAGACAGAGACAGACAGACAGAGACAGAGACAGAGACAGACAAGCAGGCAGACAGACACACGCAAACAAGAGCAGGAGATATTTATCAGTTCATCAGTAATCGATCTTTCTAATTTTCAATGCGTTTAAGGGCCCAGTGCCAATTTCTCCCCATACAAAGTGCTATACTTTTCTACAGGATCTCTGACATATTTTTGTGTGTCTGTGATGGAATTTGAGTAATGCAGGGAGAGTTCCAATTTACGTTTTGATACTTTTATTGAAAGCAACTTCAATTGTTTGACAATGAAAAAATCAGCTGCTGTATACATAGACGATATTGGCTTAGTTTTTAAACCCATTCTATCTTGTTTTCAAACAAGGTTCATGTATGAGGCTTCTTTGTTCAGAATAATTATGCAGGTATTGAGCCTTTACTCCATAGATACTCATTTTGACACATCAAAAACAGACAGCTTTTGAAAACATTGTGGGAAAAGGAGAAATTGCTTGTAACGAGCAATTTCTCTTTTTCCCACAATGTTTTTCACTCAATCAGATATTTGAATCCTCATTTGTCCATATTTTTGACATTATATATTTATTTGCTGCTGAAATGGAAGAGTCTCAAATTGGCATAACAGGTAAAGGGTTAACTCGTTACCAAATGACAATATTTTAGGCCTGTTCTAAATCGAAAGCATTTGCAGACGACAAAATAAAAGTGACAGAAAATTTAAAATTTGTTTTGTGAAAGGTAGAAAACAATGTGGGAAAAGGAGAAAATGCTGGTTACCAGCATTTTCTCCTTTTCCCACAATGTTTTCTAAAGGCTTCTTTCTCAGGGGCGTCAAAAGTAGGGATTGTGTGGTAATGGGTTAACCCTTATCCTGGTAAATAACTCGAATAAAATGTTTAATTCTATACTGAAAACCTAAATATTGATATTTCAAAGTTTAGTTTTGAGGAATAATGTTTTCTTCTCGGACAGTGAAGATTCAAGATCAGACTGCACGTTTTGTGCAGTCTGATCTTGATCTGCACTGTCCGCAAAAGGTCAGCGAGTCGCACTTAGCAGCTTAACGGTTAAAATTCCTTCCATCATCATAACGGGGAAATCAGTAAGACCATTTTTATGTACAGTAATGTCTATGAGTACAATATAAATACGAAATGAAATTAATTCCACTCCTGATATCTAATTCTTTAGCTCTTGAGTAAATTAATTTTATTTCATGCTTTCCGGTAGGATATCGAGAAATAGCACTGAAAATATTTTTCGATCTTACACGGATACCACCAGTGAAAATATCGATTTTCACGTTCTTGTTGTCTAGGAAAATTGCGCGTGCCTCACAAGCAGATGGGAAATATGACGTCATATACCTTACATATCTCGCGCTTGACGTAATATTGTAATGCGTCGCTATGCGGGAGGGGTACGCCACGGGAAATAACGGAAAAGAACTGTACTGGATTTCGATAAAGCTCCTCCTAGAAAGGGTTAAAAGCATGAAATAGATAGAAGATTTGTTTTTTTTTTCTGTGAAAGATCGAAATTTTTTTCATCTCGTGAACACCATCTGTAATATTTTCACTCGTGGCTGCGCTACTCGTGAAAATATTAACGATGGTGTTCACTCATTGAAATAAATTTCGATCTTTCACCGAAAAAAACAAATATCCTCTATGTATCTTTGTGAAAATAAGAAAATTAGAACATGGTTGTCTACCCCACGATCTGTCTTGTAATTATCTGTAACATTATTATTGTTTTCAAATTGAACCACGCTCCGGAAAAATGGGGCTTAATGCATCTCCGTGATACATGAAACCAAGCCAGTCAACACATAATTATGGATCAATCATCGCTACTTTTCTAAGCAATAGACTTCATCATGAGGTAGAATGGTCCGTAGACATACAGAAAATTCACCTATAGCGAAAAGTTTCCGCCTAGGTCAAAGACTCTCTTCCACAGGGTCGGTGATACTCGTGATAGAGTTGTTAATTCATTACCAAACGACAAAATTTTAAACTGGTCCAAATTGAAAGCATTTGCAGACGACAAAATAAAAGTTACTGAAAATTTGAAATTTGCTTTGTGAAGGGTTAAAAACATTGTTGGAAAAGGAGAAAATGCTGGTTACCATGCAGCATTTTCTCTTTTTCCCACAATGTTTTCTAAAGGCTCCTTTCTCAGGCTCGTCAAAAGTGAGATTGTGTAGTAATGGGTTAAGAGTTAAAGCGTAACGAGTAAAAGGGTTATTTACCCTTTTATATCATCCCTAGCGATCTATGAACACAAATAGAAGACGTTTTTGCCTCATGTCTTGGCAAACTCAAACGCAGTTATAGATCATTATTGTTTGAGCTGTCAGTCAGGACCACGGTGCAACGTGCATTTTTTGCATGGGAAATCGATATTCCAAATGTTTTTCTATTCGCAATAAATATACCTCGTCATGGATTTTTTATTTATCGACTAATGATCAGAAAAATGATCTTTTTGCGTTAATAAGATGTGAAAACATATGGTAGACCAATTACGATTGAGTCTGTTTTCTGATTGATTACTGAATCTCTTTTCAGTTTTCTTTGGGTTTTAAAGATCATCATCATCATCATCATCATCATCGTTGTCGACGTTATCATCGTCATCATCATCACCACGACCAGCGTCATTGTAATTCTCAATAACCATAACGCGCGGACTGCGCAGGTTGACATTGCTCGATGCTTTTTCCTGATGCACTAATCCCCTTATAACAGAGATAGCTTAAATAATTCGACTTAGACTCATTTGTGACGACGGACATTGAAAAAAAAATCGAGTAACGTTATAGCAGTCCTGGGCCCGTATTCACAAACCATTCTTAAGAACGTTCTTTGTCTATTTTTTTCAGAATTTTCTGCATTTGTAAGTAACACAACTTCTGATTGGCTAAACCATTCGGTTTAGCCAATCAGAAATTGTGTTGCTTACAAATTTAGAAACCCTTGGAGAATAAGACCAAGAATATTCTCAAGAATGGTTGGTGAATACGGGCCCTGGATATCATGTACAGGTTTTATATTATCACCGTGTTTTGATCTTGCATTACATCTGTTGTACCGGTATCATTGGTGATGATCTTTACCTGTCATTCATGTGCAATTTCGACGCTTCTGTATTTCCAAATAAAATAAACAATGCATTCAATTACGACAAGCCGAACTCCGGTGACTCCATTGTAAGGCGTAAAGCATGTATTCTAGGCGGGTGATGACCCTGGTTCTCAACTAGGAAATATCGAGGACAAGCGTTGAGCCTGAATCTCTACCAGGAAATATCGAAAGCGAGTGTTGAACCAAAATCTCGGCTATGAAATGTCGTAGGCGAGTGTTTAGCTCGAATCTTGGCTAGAATTTCTCTATGATTGATGCAAGAGTCATGAATTAATTTCGAAATTGTTTTAGCGTTGCAAGCAACACTATTCCAGTCAAAGCACGGGGAAAACGAATTAAATGGCGTATTGGTGAAAATTTAATGTTTTACCCCGAACTCGACTGAGCATGAATTTTGTATATCAGGACAGGAACAGGTGTGCTTCAGAGAACTTCGTGTTCTTCTAGGTGAAAGAGATAGATAATATAGATCGAACTGCACAGAACGAGTTTCGGATCGTATAATCCCCATTGTACGATATTTCACGTGATCATAGACAATACCGCCTGGTAGTCTGAAAAATCAGTTTTCCGAATCGTTTTTTCCTTCAAATTGACAATGACCATCGAACCAGTCTGACACAGAGCTTGACACCCATGGCCGACTATCAAAGGTCGTGAAATTACTTGCCTAACTTAGCCAATATTCTGTCTGGTGCTGTCACTGGGGATATCAGAGCAGAAAAAAGTGCATCATCTAACGGTTCCTGTGCCAAATAAGTCAATCTGTCTATTTCCGAGAGTTGGAAAAACAACTCTGCTGCAAATGAAGTGACTTCATTGGCATAGCTTTGAATGAAAAAAAAGGATGAAAAAAAAAACAAGAGGGCCAAGATGGCTCTAGATCGCTCACCTGAATTTTTGAGAGGACCATAGCCTTTTTTTCTTTGAAGGTATTGAAACACTGGAAACATATCATTTTTTTGCCAAGCAATTTTTAAAAGGTCACCTGTAAAAGTCCTTTCAAAATCTGACCAGCAGTTTCAGAAAAGAAGATTTTTTAGGAGTTTCTTAATTTCCATACAGTGCAAGTAGCCCCCATTCACCAGAGCCATGTTTCTTGACCTATCAAAATTTCGAGAACAAATTTTGAAAAAAGTCATTCAAGGAATATTTCCGTGAAATGAATTTCAAATCTGACCAGCCGTTTCAGAGAAGAAGAATTTTCAAGAAATTCTTCATTTCCATATAGTGCAAGTAGCCCCCATTCACCAGAGCAATGTTTCTCGACGAATCAAACTTTCACGAACAATTTTTGAAAAGGGTCACCCAAGGAATATCTCTGTGAAATTATTTCAAAATCTGGCCAGCGGTTTCAGAGAAGAAGAATTTTTAAGAATTTCTTCATTTCCCTATAGCGCAAGTAGCCCCCATTCACCAGAGCCATGTTTCTTGATGGATCAAAATTTCACAAACAATTTTTGAAAAGGGTCACCCAAGGAACATATCTGTGAAATTATTTTAAAATGTGGCCAGCGGTTTCAGAGAAGAAGAATTTTTAAGAATTCCTTCATTTCTGTATAGTGCAAGAAGCCCCCATTCACCAGAGCCATGTTTCTTGACGGATCAAAATTTCGCGAACAGTTTTTGAAGGAACATCTCTGTGAAATTATTTTAAAATCTGGCCAGCGGTTTCAGAGAAGAAGAATTTTTAAGAATTCCTTCATTTCTGTATAGTGCAAGAAGCCCCCATTCACCAGAGCCATGTTTCTTGACGGATCAAAATTTTGCGAACAACTTTTGAAAAGGGTCACCTAAGGAACATCTCTGTGAAACTATTTTAAAATGTGGCCAGCGGTTTCAGAGAAGAAGATTTTTAAAGAATTTCCTAAAAAATTCCATTTCGTTGCCATGGCAACCAGAGTTTTTGACGGAATCAAATTTTGCGAACAATTCTTAAAGAGGACCTCCCAAGGAACAATCCAGCCAAGCTTGGTCCAAGTTGGCCCAGCGGTTTAGGAGGAGTTGATGTTTAAAGAATTGTTGACGACGCACGACGCACGACGACCGACGGACGACGCACGACGGACGACGCACGACGGACGACGGACACTGGGTGACCCTAAAAGCTCCCCTTGAGCACGTTGTGCTCAGGTGAGCTAAAAACGGATCATATGGTTTTACGATCAGGCCGCATGTTTTTTTCTTTTGTCTGATCCTAATCTACGCCAGCTACAGCTGAAATGATATAAACAGTGTCTTGCATGAGATTTCAAACAGTGAATAAAGCCTAACTGAGAATGTTTTAAAGTCTCTTTGACAACACACTGTAGACCTTGATTCCGACCCCTTTTTCAATTTTAACCGTTTGTGGTATACTCTGTCGAAATATCGAGTACTTTGCTTTTCAAAGTAAGAAAAACTTTAAAGTTTTATGACTTTACAATTTTAGAACAGTTCATATTGGAATTCTTTTTATGAAGTCATAAACTTTTCTTTATTACCCTTTACCACACAACACAATCTTAGACTGGTCTCAATTGAGAGCACTTGCAGACGAAAAAATAAATATAACTCAAAAATTGAAATTTGTTACCAGCAGGGAAGAAAACATTGTGGGAAAAGGAGAAAATGCTGGTTACCAGCATTTTCTCCTTTTCCCACAATGTTTTCAAAAGGCTTATATCTCAGGGTCGCAAAAACCAGGGATTGTTTGGTAAAGGGTTAATACTCCTGTGCAAGCTAATCGACATTTGTTCCAAAGAAATCAAACACATTCTTGAGCAATCATAATGGGCAAAAAAAGATGTAAAAACCATCCCTGAAAACAACATATATTTGAAAGAATTTCAACACTTTGGCCGAAAAGCGTGACTAACTGACATTTTGCAGACTGTGTAAATCCAAGATCAGACTGCACATAAGGTGCAGTCTGATCCTGAATCTACACTGTCTGATCTGGAGATATTTTTCTTAAAAAAAGATAAGTATGAAGCAGCATTATTCGGATATTTAATATAACAGCATAAAAACTGCGCATGCCCTCCGCAAGGCGATAGTACGATGGTGAAAACGCGATACTACGATGATGATAATACGATAGTACGATGGCGAAAACACGAAAGTACGATGACGATAACACGATAGTACGATGACGATAACACAATAGTACGATGATGAAAACACGATAGTACGATGATGAAAACACGAAAGTACGATGACGATAATACGATAGTACGATGGTGATAATGCAGTACTACGATAGCACGATGGTGAAAACACGAAAATACTATACTACGATGGTGAAATCGCGACAGTACGATGGTGAAAACACGACACGATGTCGCACTATCATCATCGTATTAACGTATTGTCGTGGTTTCCCCATCGTAGTTTCGTGTTATCGTCATCGTGCTATAGCGTTTTTACCATCGTACTTTCGCGTTATCGTCATCGAACTATCGAGTATCGTGTTTCAAATTCACACATTCGAAGGCGATGGCCCTAACGGTATTCCGCAGCGTTTGGACATTTACTTTAAAGTGTCGTCTCGTTTCAGCCTGCGTAGTCCGCGCAGGCTACTTTACGAATACATACATTGGATTTTTTTCTACAATAGAGTTGTGAAAAACAGAAAATTATTTAAGATCGGAAAGTATCGTTTCGGGTCAGCCTGTGCGGACTGCGCTGATCTGAGACGACATTTTGCGCAAACGTCCGAATGCACCATTTCGCGTGTTACAGGCCATATGGCAAATAATATGGAAAACGAATAATTTGCCACTTTCATCATAATTTAAAAAACTTTTCACTACAGGGACGTAAAAAAAGTCATGTTCGTAAAGGTTAACCAACAAATGCTGCTCCAAGGCTTGCGTCATATTTCACTGAGATGTTGTTTATGTTCAGTGAAGCAACTTAAATAATCCAATGAAAAGAAGAAAGACTGCTCGGGGACATAATTATCATGACATTTAGAGAAGAGTGCATTTTAATCAATGCCTTTGAAGAACTTTGACCTTCTAAGCTCAAAGAGGGCAATGATTCCTAAAGTCTTTCCAGGTGATTCCGAAAGTAATTTACTTTGAATAGACATGTAGTATACGAATGCAAAAAGGACAATGAGCTTCTTGGATTTTATATTTCCTCAACCTGCTCTCTGCATGATATTGGGTTCGAAAATTTGTTTTGAGACAATACTGAGAAGGTTACAAACAGTGACGATGGCTTTCTTGGACTACTGTAAAGAGGACCATGTTAGTTATGTCTTTACTTATGTCGGTCTACTTCTAAAACAGAATTTAAGAAATGCCCATGGAGTATTGGCGATCTTGGTCATTGAGAATTCATTGTGATTCCAATGGTCTCTTCCGGCATTTGTGTATGGAAACTTGCTTTGCCACAAGGAACAAAGGGTCACAGCCGGTGACTACTCTCTTAAATCTCTCTTAAATCTCTAGGCTACCTATTCTGAATTTGACAATTTATGGAGCCAAGAGTCAAACACAGACACAAACCGCACTCCAGGTTATTCTTCACTCTTAATCCTTTACCAAACGACATAATTTTAGACTGGTCCAAATTGAAAGCATTTGCAGACGACAAAATAAACTCAAAAATTGAAATTTGTTTCCAGCCGGGTAGAAAACATTGTGGGAAAAGGAGAAAATGCTGGTTACCACAATGTTTTCAAAGGGCTTCTATCTCAGGGTCGTAAAAACCAGGGATTGTATGGTAATGGATTAAAGGAATGACAAAATTTAGACATATCATACTGAAAGCATTTGTCGGTAACAACTTAAGGTTACTGGAAGCATGACCTTTGTCTTTCACAGGGTGTATAACATTTGGAAAAAGGAGAAAATGATATTTGTCCACAGTTTCTCCATTTTTTCCCACCATGTTTTCAAATGCAAAATTTTTCAATGTTGTAAAAATACCCTATATTTTGTATGAGGGGTAAAGGACTAGACGGTGGTTACCCATGAGTGTTCTATTCCATTTTAATTTCATGATGTGCTGTATTTCTAAAAAGCCATTCGCTAACTGTATACGGAGACACAGTCACATAAATACAAAGAGAAAAACTTGTGTCATAATTATAAAGTGCTAAAAGGTTTTTGCCATTCGAACCGACACAGTTTCTTCTTTTAAAACTGATTGCAGAAGCAGGCTGGTCTCAATTAGGATTCATTCAAAACGCATTTGCATAATAACATTTTCCTCTCTTTAGCTTATTCACCTAGACGACTTTTTGCGAATCGTTTCTGAAAACATCTGAAATCGTTACTGATGTAGATTATCTTAACTTTACAAGCATACTTTCAATGATTGAAGTTCAAATTTGTCTCTGGGTGTAATAAGTTTGACATTCTAAATCACTGCAGCGACTGAATCTAATGCTGAATCTGTGGCTGTTTAGAGACAGCATTGATAAATATCAAACTGCTTAGAACTAGCATTTTTTTTCCAGAATATTTTCTACCCTTAATCCCCCAATTTCACCCACTGTGCTTACGGCGTACGCAGCTGATTTCAATTTCGTCAAGTCGAAAAGTTGTCGTAACTGAAAGGTTAGGAGTTATATTACTCGGTACTCTTCAAACTTTAGACTTTTCTACTTTGTTCGCTGTGATGGTCAAAGTTATTTAGTTTCCAGGAAATGTTTGCAAAAATGTTTTGTAACAGATGTGACTATTGTCAGTGCCTGTGGTATTCAGTACAATAATGAGTTTGAATCCGTTTAGTTATAATGTAAAAAGTAGAGGGAAAAACCTTACCTGGCACAAACATTGTATTTTTTTGTATACCATATCAAATGGAACATTGATTCGCTATATACATTGCTAATGGCGGGTTTTCTTTTCCTCCATGGTCACAATAGGACAGACAGACAGACAGAAAAGTTTATTTACCAGACTTGTACAATGTACATCGTCATATCACAAAATACTTTTCCCTAAATATATACATGTGTATAGGGTTATAAGTAGCTTTTCTGGGTGGTTTAGATAAAAAAGATTGTAACTGTTTCAACTTTACTTCGCACGACTCTTCATTCTTCATCATGGTTAAAATTGTCTTTAATTTGTTGAGAAATGTTCACATAGTCAACTCGATACCATTTCCACCAGCAGATGCAGTAGATGAATCTTTTGATATCGAGCTAAGGAATGTATCAAATGGGAACATCAACGAAACGAAAAAGTATTTTTTGTCATAATATTGTTTTCCACAGTGGCTTGGCGCATGACGTAAAAGTCTGTATCAAACTACAATATAGAAATACCAACAACAATGCTGTCGTTACGTATACATATTTTTTAATATCCTTTGGTCAACGTTTCGGCATTGAAGCCTTAATCAGGACATGTCAAAAAATACTGACGGAAATGACGTTTCGATGTAGCTACGACGACGCTAACAACTTCCGCTAGATCAACGTCAGCTGATTTCGCGGGAGGAGTCTTTTTTTTTTTTGTATCAAACTACAAAACTCTGGACTTGTCCAAAATGTCGGAAAGCATTTTGCAGAAGACAAAATATACGTAACTTGAAAGTTACAATTAGACTTTGAAAGGGCCGAAAACATTGTGGGAAAAAAGGAGAAAATGCTGATTACCAGCATTTTCTCCTTTTTTCTACAATGTTTTCAAGATCTTTCTTTCCCAAAGTCATTACAATTCGGGATTACGCGGTAAAGCATCAAAGCCACTCACAATCAGATAACTCAGAGCAAATGTCACGGACTTAATTTCAGATATGACAGACAGTATATCTCATTACGTTAACCAGCTGAATGAACGCATTATAGTAAAGTTGGGGACTGAAAAAAAGGGGATGAAAACTAATCTCTCATCATCTGCACACAGAATACTCGTCTAGACAGTCATTGTCAAAAGTTGACGGAGCCTTTAGGTTCTTATTCCAAAAAATAGGATAGATTACCACATTAAGGCTAACTCCATTCAAATCTCATCTCTTCCTTCAAATACCTTTCTATCACATGCAGTTTTTGCTCCTTTTTTTTTTCAAAATAAGCAGAGCACCGTCATTTAAACTCTTTACAAAACGACACAAGTTTAGACTCACTCAAAATCCGAGCTTTTACTGACGAAAGATTGAGGCTAGAATGTTGAAACTTGTCTCTGAAAGGAAAGAAAAAATTCTGGGAAATTTGTCTCTGAAAGGAAAGAAAAAATTCTGGGAAAAGGAGTAAATGCTGGTTACCAGCATTTACTCCTTTTCCAACAATGTTTTCATAAGTCTTCTTTTTCAGAGTCATTAAAACGTGCGATTGTGTTATTAAGTCTTATTTGACCACTTTGTTAGTAAGGGTACGCATTCATAGTAAGTCCCAAGAGTGATCTCCTTACGAAGCTATTATAGTAAAGATTGCAAGGGACAGTGAACCATAGGAAGAAAGAATTGGTAATCTCCACAATTTAAGCCATGTTCTTAGAAAAGGGGTTTGGTACAAAAAAAAATCGAACCTGGTCAACAAACATAGTCCACGCAAGAAATTGGTTTAACCCATTACCAAACGGCAAATTTTGGACCAGACCAAATTGAAAGCATTTTGCAGATGACAAATTAACAGTTGCCAAAAAGATGATTTTTTTTTTATATTATAGTGTAGAAAACATTGTGGGAAAAGGAGAAAATGCTGGTTACCAGCATTTTCTCCTTTTCCCGCAATCTTTTCAAGAGGCTTCTCTTCCTTACCCGTGAAAACCAGGGACTGTTTGGGAAAGGGTTAAAGATTATGTCTTGCTAGCTATAATGCATCTGTGATATTCATTACATACTTATTTTTTTGTTGGAGCAGTTCTCATAATCATTAGCCTATACTGTGGATTTCTTCACTTACTAGAATTATGGTTAACTAAATTCGGTAGGCATAGAGGTTTGGGACAAAGTTGGTGATTGCGAACCTACATGTACCTTCATTTACCTTTCCTTCTAAATCTTTCCACGCACGGATTCTCATGATTAGGACAAGTTATAATTTACATTAGTCCAAGATACTACGTTATGTTTCCAAGTTGCAATAAAGTGGCTGAAAGAGCCACGGCTATACCGCGTATGTGGTGTTTTATTTGGCTGATATTGGAGACTTCTGACAAGATATTATTGCCATAGGGTCAAAACCTGTCCCTTAATGTAAGGGGTGCCAGAAATTATTCTTTTGTGAGGAATTAAGGGCCATTCTTACCTCGTTGCTGGAAATCTTCTTGTGAAAATACAGTTTGTTAGATTTTATGGATATTTTGTATAAAATGACACTCGATTAGACCTGCTTGTATTCCTAAACTCACCTTGGCATATAAGAAGACAAAATACTTTTTAAGGCGGGGGGGGGGGGGAGGGTTAAGGGCGGCAGCGGTGCTAAGTTGATTTCTAAAAAATATTATTGTACAACAGATTTCGTACAGACCAATAATAATCTAAGTCAAACATCTTTGTGGCACACATAATTCACCAGCCAGTGGAGAGATACAGGACAATCATGGCCGTCTTGTTGAGTCCGTATAGATTTAGACTGAGAATAGAAGAAATAAGATCCTCTGACGACTAATGCCTTTTAAGAACCTATTTTTGCCATCTGCGTTCTTAAAGTCAGGATAAACCCTTTAACACACAATGGCGTGCCTTTTACAACCTAATGTAACATGACTTTTGATACAGTTCAGGGAAAGGAGAAATGCTCGTGACCATTATTTTATCTTCTCTTGCAAATGTTGTGTTCTTGAAAGTTTATAGACGAAGTTCATTTGATAAATTATATGAATAAGGAAGGTGGGAACTGCTGGTTGCCAGTAAATTTTCCTTTTCCAAATATGTCTTCAAAAGACCTTTTTTCAGGGTCATTAAATCTCTAGATAATAAAGTAAGGGTCGACTATTTCTGTGTTGCAGGAGAATAGCCAGTTATACAGCACAGATCAAGCTTGTTCATGAGGAGTTTTATCACACCTTAAAAAGTTTTCGTGTCTTCTTTTTTATCTCTGAAAGGCATACCTGCAAAATGGATCTTTAAGCCTGACCTCCACAAACTTGAAGTTCTTAGGATGTCTTAGTCCATCTTAAATACGAGCTAAGTTTTATTCATTAAAAAAAAAAAGTTTCTTACAACTGTATCATGTTCGAAGTCAACTTGTACGAAGTTCAGATTGGATATATGTGCCAGTTAAGATCATACCGACGCCGCTCCCAAGAAGTCCAAGCCCGTCTGTGGTCAATTTACATCTGTGCGTAACTAGTTCTTATCTGCTTCCAGTAAGTTCAAAGCTATTTTGACCAAGTTGTGACTCGACTACCCAGTGTACCCACAGTTCATCTTGTTCTGACTTCCTTTTCAGCTCGTCCCCAGTGGACGCGGACCATAATTATTGTAATTACACCCAGGCATAACGGCTATAAAAATTCGACATGTTCTTGTCAGTTCTGATTCCAAGTCATCACTTCAAGATGTGCAAGACAGTGGTAACCGTCAACGCAGCCATCATCGCAGCCATTGTTGATGTTATTGCCTCCGTGCATTATTCTATATCAAATCCATTGCATCCTTTTTAACATTACCTCTCCAAACTAGAGCAGCGCAAATAACGTAATTTTAATTGCATTTGATTTGTTGTCTGTAAATCCTTTCAATTTGGACCAGTCTAAATTTTTGACGTTTGGTAAAGAGTTAAAAATTATATTCTTTTTGACCAAGTTGGATCTTCCCTCTGAAGGCCGCTCAGAGCACTCCTTATTTGCCAAACCTACTGAGCTTATGCTGAAGAAATGAGAGAATTATGTATCCCAGGGACAATCTGATGCCATTTTTTAAAGCAGATGCAAGGAGGAGATTTTTAACCTTTTAAACACCATAGAAATGAAAAAATCATACTAGGTTTCTAAAAGATCAACTTTTTCCAACATCCATGTTGTTGTTGTCATGATAACCTCAAGCTTGGAAGTTGTATATCCATAACAGAATGCACATTTATTGCAGTATGTTTTCGATCTATACTGTCCATAAATGCACTTTAAGTTTAGGTTTAAGGGCAAGAGTTTGTCAGCATTTTGTGAAAGCCAAGCTGTGGGAGACTTTCTGGTTATGGTTTGGGAAACATATTCGTATCATCATGTTTTATTCAAAATCCATTTACATAATTACGTTTTTATTGCTTGCTTTCTCATATGATAACCGTCTGAATAATTTGTATCATCTAAGAAGGCTTTCTATAGACATGATTTATCGTACTCCAAATTAACGCAATCTACATCTCTAGGTCACTCTGTTCTTCTATCCATTTTAAAGTGGACAGTAATTGTAAACATTCTACCTTAAAAGTGGAGATTTTTACCGTAACATGCAGTCTTTTTTTCTTACCAATAACTATTAAAAAATTGTGACCATGTACATTGTACCTATAATTCATGTTGAGTATTCACATTTTTACCAGGATAATATTAACTCTTACGCTGGCGAGCGCCTTTCACTGACCTTTCGTGGAGAGTTTAGATTAAGATCAGATTGCACAGAACGTGCTGTCTGGTCTTGGATCTACGCTGTCCGATTATGACATAGTTCCCCCCAAAATAACTACCTTTTAAACAGCAAAATTTGGGTTATATCAGCTGAAGATTTCCATTTTACTACTTTTGTAGGATAGGGTAAGGTTAAAATAATCGGCTACAGATTTGTTCAAGCAGGGAATGGGTGAATTCTTCTTTAGAGTGCTTGGTAAATGAAGTTGTCATTTTCAATTAGTAGACGATACCCTAATTTCTCAAATGTAAGATATTATTGGTAAAAATTCTCACGAAATAATATATACCATGGAGATTCAGCATTAGAGAGAAAATTCTATGCTGCTAAAATACCCAATATCTTGCTTAGGGGCTTAGTTCTTTCAACCTAAAATATATAAACTCGACTTTTTTCAACGACTGAAAATTTTAATCCACAGAATGTCAGATATTTTCATCTTATAGGCTCGACAAGATACAAAAAAACGGACGGAAAGGATCCATGATTAGATTGCACATTCTGTGCAGTCCGATCTTGATCTGTACCGTTGTAACTAATTTCGCCTATGGCGCAAAGGGGGCTAAAGATAAATACATGTAGTAAAATATACCTGCCCAGAATCACAACAGCCTGCAAATAGTTCTGCCTATCCCATTCCATCGGTACCCTTTGAAACCTTCCAACAAAGTTTGCCAGATGCGGTACAATTTGTTATTGGAGTGCGAGAACGTTTGATCTTTGACCTCAGTAAACAGTCGACAAAATGAATTGATATCAGATAGATCAATTTCAAACCCAGCATGTTCTAGCTGAGGATATATAATTGGCTTTTACTTTCTCGTAGATCTGATATACTCAGAAGTGTTTGTAGAAAATGTATTTAATTGAAAGCAATAGGAAAGCTACACTCAATATCTTAAACAATTTGGCTTCTTTAAAAAAGAAGTCTAGAGAGGTCAGCATCAATATCTACAAATATGTAGTTTATTGGCTATCAGTTTCGATATATTTTATTACATGTAAACAATCAAGAAGGACAATGAATTTACGCTAGGTTTTTGCAGTTTGATTGAAGATACTAAAATCAAAGTTCCAAAAGTGCGCAAAGACTGAGGCAACATTATAGTTAGGCTTTGGCCACCAGTCTCGTTCAGGAATAAAATATTCCTGATACAATGATTTTACGTTATGCAAGGTCTATGCGACGTCGAATAATTGCCTGTATCGACAGCAGAGGTGGCCATACAAGATATTGATTGAAAGAAATACAGGAACTTTAAAAAAAAAACTAACTTTAATGTTATCTTAGTATTTGAGTACTTTTTGCAACTTTGAATTTAGTATCACCCTCATTTAAACTGTAAAAACCTAGCTTAAACTTTATTTTAGTCAAAATCTGATTAACCTGGCATTTTCTACGGATTCTGAACTAAGGTATGATACCAAATTTGTCAGCCTTCATCAAAACGTGCGATGAGAAATAAAAGAAAATTAAGTGCACAGTTCTTTATGAAACTGAATATAGATCATTGTTTATGTTTGCGATGCCAACAAATATATTACAGCTTGCAAAAATACTGAGCGATGTTCAAAGTGCTTTTCCTAAGATACTTTACACCTTCACTTTGAATGCATATATACTTCTGAAACTATAATCACACTATTTTAGCTATAGACCATCAATTAAGCATAGTGTGTCTCGAACTTGGCATCTACTTGTCCTTTTCAGATCCAGACGAAAATAAAAAGACTTTTGCACATTGCATCTTGAATTACACTGTCTTCTGGTTTAAAAGGAGATCAGGTTTAGATATTTTGGCGATGAAAGCGTAAGCAGATAAATTTGTTTTGGATTCCCTCTATTATTAATATGTGGCCTGGAACAGAAAACACACAATACATCTCTCTTACAGTTAAGTGTGGCTTTCATCTCAATTTTGGCAGTTTTCTTTATGACTGCAAAATAACGGGAAAAATGCGAATAGCTACGAATGCATCCTAACTAGATGCACATTTTGTGGGAAACTGCTAATTTCCTGTGGCGATAATCTGTTCAACCAGCTCTTTTGTCGATATCTTTTATTTCCTACAATATGGAGTGTTAGTTACTTTCCAACCCTCCAGCATGAGTGAAATTCTCATTATTAATTACGACATTGTCTGTTCCGGGATTAATACAAATAGAACTGGCGGCGATGCACATGACATGTGACCATATTCAATGAAACAATTTTCTTTGGCAGGGCGAAAAAATCTGTTCTCTTCTCATTGTAATTTAACACATTATCAAAGACAATATCAAAAAGTATCATACAAATTGAGAAATGGGACCCAATCAGTATATGTACATGAATATGAAAAATAAAATTCAAAACTTATTTTCCTAATGCGAGAGAATCCAAAACGTTAACTTTAATCTATCACGTATTTTGTCGATTTTTTTTTTTGAAGGAAGAATTTCGAAAACATCGTAGGGAAAATGAAAATTGTCCTATTATTTTCTTGTTTTGCCTTGCTTTTTGCACTATTTTCACAACAAATATCACCATTTGAGTTGATCTAATTCATACCTTTTTTTTTTTATAAAACTTTATTAGCCAAGTGTATTGGATAGGGGAGCTCGTGGCCATCCTCCCCCAATCCTTACAATAACTGTTGTTTTTATCTTATAGCATTTATGAATTTGCGAATAGTGCAAGATTCGATTGTAGATTGATTTTGGATTTCACTGCTCGCAAAGGTGACAAGTTGCAGGATAAGATTTAATCAAATACATGTACTGTTCAAACATTCAGATAAGGTTATGTGTTTAAGTCCGACGTGAAGCCCTAGGTTGTGAGTGTTTTAACCCATATCTACGACAGGCTATTTTTAGACTGACTGAACCTGGAAAAAAAAAACTTTAATTAATTGTCTGTTAATAACTTCAGTTTTAACAGCTATGTTTTTGTCGTGTCAATAGCTTTCTAGCAAATTCTGGAAAACATTCAAGTGTCCGGCTAATTATCAAGCATTATGTCAACGCTTTCAGTTTTTGTCGTGAATTTTATACGTTACTATAATACATATATGATAAGCCTTCGTACTTTTAGATTATCACTTGCATATCAGACGAGACAACTTTCAAATTCAATTTACGCTAAGTAATTGCATATGTAAGAGCACATTGAGTGAAAAATTCAGATTTAGATATACCACAAACGCTGAGACACGAATGTTCTTTAAGCAATCGACATGGCCACAGTAAAGGGATGTGAAATATATGGTCACAAAACTCCAGGGCTCGTATTCACCAACCATTCTTAAGAACGTTCTTTGTCTTATTCTCCATAATTTTCTTCATTTGTCAGCAACACAACTCCTGATTGGCTAAACCATTCGGTTTAGCCAATCAGAAGTTGTGTGACTTACAAATTTAGAAATTCTTGGAGAATAAGACTAAGAATATTCTCAAGAATGGTTGGTGAATACGGATCCAGATTTTCAATCTAAAGCACAGGTATATTATCTGTTTTTACACGGTCATTCGTCCAGAATGAGTGAGTGAGACATTTCTTGCTAAAGATACATGCATAAATTAGATTCCTTCATAGATAGATTAACAAATACCTGTTCTATCCATCTAAGTATGCTCGAGTGTTCGGTATTCGTGGTATTATTACGCATTTTCTTCTATTCCAACAAAGTTTTCAAAATTTTTCCCTTTTCAGGGTCGTTGGAACTGGTGGTAGTAAGGTAGAGAGTACTTATGTGGCAAACTTACCATGTACTAAAAAAGCTTCAGCATCTTTAACAGACAAAATTCGAAGAAATAACAGTCGTTTGTTCTTAGTTTTAGAAAGTGGTGACCTTTTAGATCTCACTGTCTTATGTGACCGTCAAACGGAAGTCCTGTGAAGGCGAATCACCTGTTTAAGAAAATAGATCCCTATAGATTAGTGAACAGATGCATCTGTTTATGCATGTATGTGAAAACAGCATGAGGATTGAAAAACTGTGCAAGCCAATTTCTCATACAATGAACTTCAGAGTTAAATGTCATAGAATTAGCTCAAGATTTAAATTTGACCCAGTTTCACAAGGCCTACTTTATATCGCGGATGAATAAAGAAAAGAAACACCCCATAACATTCAAAACTCTAAAAAGCACCCTAAGTCAATGTCACTACACCCCAAACTATGTTTCTAACACCTATGACTGCATATCTGCCATTGTCTTCTATCAGTACTTTCAGTACTTTGATTACTGTAAATTGACTGTACATGGAATAAATGTATGAGCCATGCTCCACGAAAAGGGGGTTTAATGCATCCTTGTGCTTATAACAAGCAAGTCACCACATAAGTATGGATCCATTTTGCCAAATAACTAATAATATTCTGAGGTGAAATGGTTCTTGGGGATGCCGAAAATTGACCAAAGAAAACAGTTTCGACAGAGATCAGCTTGTATGCTGACCTAGACAGATACTTTTTGTAGATGCATTGAACCCTTTCTTCAATGGGCATAGATCAAATCGTCGGTTTCCTTCCAAAACCTCGTAACTACAGCTTGTTACAAGCTGTAGTTACGAGGTTTTGGAAGTAAACCGACGATATGTATTTGAAACTCAGTGGTGACCTTGGCAGGTTCAAATGATAAACCTATTCGGCCTGAGTCAGATTCACTTCAATGAAAATGTCAGTCATTATCTTACTGTTTCAATTTAAATATCATTGTGTGGCTTGGACACGCGAAAAGAAGCATTCAGATATTTGCGTATATTGTCATCTCGGATCAGCCTGCGCAGTCCGCGCAGGCTGATCCGAGGCGATAATTTACGACTACATTAGATTTTGTCTTGCAGTAGACATGCAAAAATAGAAAATTACATAAAAACGGATAGTGCCGTTTCGAAATAGTCTGCGCGGACTGCGCAGGCAGATCCGAGACAGCACTTTACGCGAATATCCGAATGTCCCTTTTCGCGTGTTTAAGACCATTTACAACTCACAATATAGTTTCAGTTCATTTTCAATAGCTTAGGTAAGGTAGTGATTTATGCTTGATTAGGGATGATTCTAAAATTGACCAGAGTAATAATAATTGTACGTCTTGTACATTTGACATAACTCTAAAGTGCATTCTGGGGGCGGAAAACGACAGCCTTAAAAGGTCAATAATTCAAATATCTATGGCTTTTGAGGTCATATTCCTTGTAGCCTATATGCATGATTTGATTCTTGACTAATTAGGACAGATAGGGCAAGTTCTTGCTTGTACGCATTCCAACGATGTCTACCGGAAAATGAATTTTGCGACTGATATAGGAAACTTGTTGGCCGAACTTTTGTTTTGTATATCGTCGCTCATTCCATAAATTCTTTTTTCAGATGAGAATCACTGTATGTAAATTGATAAATCATATTTGTCGTTTGGAAACCAGTGATACTAGACATAAAAAAATAAGAAATCGTAACAAAGAGCGAGGGTGTGGCAACCTGACTTTTACCATTTGGCTACAAAGGAAAATTTTCGTTCCGGTACATGGTATTGCTGCAAACTTAGAAAATAATATTTTCGTTCGTTCATTCCTATTTTAAAGGATGTGTGGAAAGAGTGTTTTTTTTTTCTTCACTCAAAATTTGTTATTTATTATGTCAGAGTAATTTTCTTTATTGTTTTAAGTGATAGAAACCACATGGAAGATGCATTAGAATTAACCGATCTACGCACGAAGTCGAACTGACATTTTCGAAGAAATTTACAGAGTGATGTCGATCACGTGACGCAAACAAAACGTAGAATATCATTCTTTTTTAACACCCAATTTAAAGGTTTAACGAAACAGCCTTGTTTTATATACATGTTTAAATATCTTGGCCCAACAGAGGTGATGGATATTCAACTTTTTTTTATCCATTTATGGTGAAGTGTTCCGAACGATTTCAATAAAAATATATAGACGCGTTACACAGTCCTGGAGATTTTGTTTTGTAATTGCTGAAACTGAATATTTATTTTATCCTGCTTTTAACCAAGCACTTACATTATGACTTTTGGCAGATGTGCCGTTCCTGATATGAGTTATTTAAACAAAACCGTTTCAAGAATTCTTTAAGAATCTTGTAATTGACATCCTTTGCGTGAATACATTTTCACGGTATAATTGCTTATTATACTGCAAAGAAATTTCTCGTGATCTGATTGGTTAACATGCCGGGAACATATATATCATGTTCCCTGGCAAAAGACACGTAAAGCCAGTTTCCCTTTTGAGTGCCCCGTAAACATTAGCACACGTGTAACACAACATCCAAAATGGCGGCGTCGATCGATCACCAGACTGCAAATTCATGCACCAAACCGCACGTTTTAGTGACGTCAGTTTATAGTGACGTCAGTTTTCATTGAATTGGGGAACTTAGAAGGGATTTTTATTTCGTCAGCATACTCGATTCGTGAGATTACAAAACAGGAAAATCTCGCTTAACGTGCTTTGAAAGGGTAAAACTTTGCAGTATAATAAGTTTGTTGTGCGGTCAGGTGGCAGGGGACATGGAACTTGTTTAGGGCTGTGCCGAATCATGTCGCCACCTCGTCTCCTGCCACCTGACCGCACAACTAATAATGTACATACGTACGAGAGAGAGAGGGAGAGATGCTAAGGTATGGACGGACAGAGATTAACTATGGAGCGTCAATCAACCAAGAGGTTGAATGCATAAATATAAATAAGTGGGAATAACATGACATGTTAGAAACTGATCAGACAGTATGATTTAAGCGCTATGGCCTCAACCCTTACATTATCATGGTAAAAAAACAGGGGCTTTTGATGGTGGTATATATCAAAACTTCAGGGGTCACCCATAGACTACCGGGGGCGAATAACGGGCTGCATACAGTTAAATCCATTGTTTACAATATATCGTCCATGGGTGACAGGAGGCAAACTACGGATCCCTATGACCAAAACCAGGAAGCACAGAACGGGCTTTTTGATTTTGGACCTATACCGCCCGCGTGTTTACCCAAGCATATATCATAAGCATCTTCCTTTTTCAACATTACTGGACTGTAACACCAGCGGTCGAAAGATGTCGGATTTATATAGTAGGTATTGAAGGGGTTAAGGGCACTTTGTTATTGAAAGTGCATGAGCTTGAATCGATGCATCAGATAAATGTCATAGTCTGTTTTCTTGTAATCTAGACTTAGATAGGCTTATTCAGCTTGAAATCGAAGTCTTCGTCTCCTTCGAACCAGGACTATGGTATAGACAGATATGCATCTTCTGTGTTTACCTGACCCTTGCCCTGCTAAAAAAGTGAAAAGAAACTTTCAAACCTATAGGAAAACCCAAAGTTTTGCTATTTTGAATGTTTTTCTTTATTCTTTTTTATTTGGGGGGGGGGGGGGTCCTTGTGAGCAGAATAAATCCATTATAAGAATGCACGTTCTGAGCATTCTGATCCTGATCTTCATTGTCCTCAAAAGGTCGCTGTGTCTCGCTTAGCAGCCTATAGGCTGCTGAAGTACGAATAGCCGCCAATATCTGGTCAACAAAATAATCATAATTTTTACATTCTGTGTGTGTGTGGTTTTTTTTTCAAGCAATCGCAAATTGATATGCAGCCACAGAAACCCTAACTTAAACCTGTTCTCTGCTGTAAGAAATCTGATGAGCATCAATAGCAGAAACATGGGCTTGTTAGGACGGCATCGATTCAAATCACACTTCACATTATATGAAGTCTCATCTTTGATATATTCCATCCGCTTAATAAGTTAGGCTCTAAAGATATGCCCGTATGACTTGTTTTAGGTTTCAAGGAAATGAATTCTCCGCTGAAAGAGGTAGAGTAAATATTTGTCTCTGAAAAATCTATTCATATACCATTCGCAAAAAAGTGGCTACGAATCACCATAACGTCGGTTTGCTTGTTACAAGTTGTAGTTACGAGGTTTTGGAAGCAAACCGACGATAAGATCATATAAGATTCAACAGATTTATATGAGTAGCACATCGGGTATGTTTTTCAGCGTGTTACATTGCTACCCTGATGACATATATACCACTTGTGGAAATGGAAGTTATTAATGCAATACTGTATTGTTATAACATGTATTGAGATGTCTAAATGGTCCCTATCAAAGTGTGAATACTATATAGCATACCCAAGCAAACCCAAGATGAAAAATAAAAAAATAGTCTCTTTACGAAAAAGCGACTGTATAATAATTTTTACCTTAATCTATATGGATTAAACAGCAAACCCAAGATGAAAAATAAAAAGATAGACTCTTTACGAAAAAGCGACTGTATAATATTTTTTACCTTAATGTCAAAATTCAGCCACACTCTGTGAATAGAAATTTAATGCATTTGCAAAAAGTATCGACTCATGTCAGCCCGCGCAGTCCGCGCGGGCTGACATGTGTCGAAGCTTTTTGCTATTTCTGAATTTTCTGCGTGTATTTTATGGATCCATAACTATGTGATGTCATACTTTTCGTGCAATGCTCCTCGGAGATACATTCAACGCCCCTTTTTTTCAGAGCGCCGCTCATGAGCATTCCAAAGAAAAGTATGTTTTGGCTAAATCTGTTGCCAAATTTCAAACTTCGTGGTGAATGACCGCTATCGCAGAAAATCGGTGTTAACTGATACTTGAAATTGAGGAAGGTCTGCATCGTTAAATGGAAATCGATGTAAGAAAATAAATGTAAGTCCCCTACCACTGAAAACGAGCCAAAACCCAAAAAGAAATGTCAGAGTAGGTTATGTGTAACTGAACATGGCAGATCTGATTTTTCTTGTTTTCATTTTCCCCGTTATGTAACGCTCGTATTTTCGAGAGCAAAATAGAATAGTGAACGAGTTTTAGTTTTCAGTCATTTCTTTTATAGATCTACTTCAGTTAATAAATTTCTCAGAATCGAGATCGATTAGAATAAATTGTAAGAACTTGTTTCTAAATCGATGTAAAATAAATAAGTTTAAATTAAATTGAAAAATTACTTCATACAATTCTTAAATATGGAAGGATTTTTGTTTTGCATTATGTATAACGAGCAGCCTTTTATTTTCATACAACGCTTTTAAAATACCATCATGTAGTCCACAACGATTTATAGACACTTTTTGTGTTTATAAACCCTTGTTCACAAAGAAAAGCCTACATTTTACTTTTTACCAGACGACAAAACTGAACGTGCATATGTTTTATCATAAGACAAGAAAGTGATATACTCGTTGGGCTGATTGGTAAGTTGTAAACCTCATATGCAAGAGTTTGACTCCAACAATTATCCATCGAGTATGTTAACTCATTACCAAACGATAATATCAGTGTAGGCTTGTCCAAATCGAAAGCAGTTGCAGACGACAAAATAAAAGTGACTGAAAATTTGAAATTTGTTTTGTGAAGGGTAGAAAACATTGTGGGAAAAGGAGAAAATGCTGGTTACCAGCATTTTCTCCCTTTCCAACAATGTTTCCTTAAGGCTTCTTTTTCAGGGTTGTCAAAAGTAGGGATTGTTTGGTAATGGGTTAAATGAAACTTTCAAACTAATTTCTTTGAGAGAATTATTTCCTTATCGGACAGTATAGATCCAAGATCAGACTGCACGTCATGTACAGTCTGATCTTGATCTAAATTATTCGCAAAAGGGCACATAGTGGCGATAAGCAGCCTAAACGTTAAACGGATGTGTGGCATTATTTTTCAGTTCCTATATACACTTTTGCGCACGATGTTTGAAGGTCTCAATACCACTTGTAAAGATGTAATTTTCCTGATCGTTTAGAAAATCCTCTTCTGCCTGCTTAACATCGTCATCTGACTGAGAGTGGGTACTGAGAATTGGCCTTTTTTTTAAAATTTGAAAATAGATAAAAATCTGATGGAGCGAGATCAGGCGATTAAGGCGAATGTTCAATCAATTTAAAGCTACAGTCTATAGTGGCAGCCATGACAATTGCAGACATTGTGAACAGGGACGTTGTCTTGGTGGAACAACACACTTTTATAAAGATGAACTCGAGTTTGATATTGTTTTTCTGAATTACCAAAGACGTGATGCATGAAATGTGTCGTTGATTGTTTGTCCCTTTTGAAGTTAATATCCCACCATCAGCAGCCCCGAAAACCGAGGCCATAACCTTTCCATCCGATGGAACAGTTTTTACCTTCTTTAAGCCAGGATGTTTTCGTTGTTTAGATTGTTTTTGCTCATGGGGTGAGCTGATGGACCCATAGCTAAAAGTCTCGTCACAAAGCTAGTGCTTAGTGTCTCCCCTAGCCCTTCAGATTAGCAGGCACCTGCTGTGCTTAGTGTCCTGGTTAATTGAAAGAAGTCCTGATGCACAGCAGACCGAGAAAATTTTTTCAGTTAGATCATCCGTAAGAATTAAATGCATTCTTTCCTGTGAAATTCCAACTTAAATAGATATTTCTCTCTTTGTAACTCGGCTGTCATCCATAACAACAATATGGACTTCATTTACTTTTTCTGGGATTGCAACCGTGGCAGGCCTATCCTAAAAGGCATCATCCTGAAGGCTCTGCCTGCCATGCCTAAATTCCGACACCAATCTTTTCGCTGTAGCATATGTAGGAGTACCATTCCTCAGTGTTGTTATCAAATCAAAATGGATATGCTTATCTGCTTGACCTTTGTTATGCAATTATTGAATCAAGTCTCTTTCAGCCAACGTGTTCTAAAGGTCACTTGTCTTGTTTACCTTAGAGTGCGATCTTTTTGACAAAAAAGTTGACTAAGTGAAACCAGTCATCGGGTACACAGCCATAAATAGTTATAAAGAATACAAGGGCTATAAAAGGACAAGCCTGCTATACTCCTTCATTAAAAGGTTCCTAACTTACAACGGCGAAGTTTAATGTGGCGCTAATAGGACTCCGTACAAAAATATAACAAAGAAAAGCAAGAACGTTGACACGAGTTCTTGATGAACTTCAACATACCGCTCTCTTGAGTATGTGACAAAGGCTGCGCTTTTTGTGCCAGACTGGAATCTATTGTTATTCTTCTCACACATGTCGCCTTATAAACTTTTCATTTCGCAATGACATTCGCAATTATCCATACAACCAATCCACTGTGACAATAGATCGTGTCTGTACCAATATTTGTTTATTTGATTGTCTTGTCAAATATCTGTTTCTATATAAACAAGAAAAAAATATCGTCTTTTGGGACAGCTATAAGACTGACCTTGACACATACATGGTTCCTCGCCACTGGCTTTCAATTATTCGGGGTAGTATTTTTTTCATTCTCATGATCAGGCGACAATGTTTATTCTTGTCCAAATTTAAAGCATTCAATGAGAAGGAATTAAAAAGTGCCCAAAATGAAATTTGCCCTTAGAAGAATGTTAAACATTGTGGAAATAAATAAAACGGACAGTTTGTGTCTTGCATGAATGATATGGAAAATAGTGTGCAAAATGAACGATTGTTTGCTCAATTAATTAATGGGAGAAAATTTTTGAGATGACAAAAGTACATGCATCTGACATTATATCGTCGGTTTACCTTGAAAACAAGCTGTAGTTACGAGGTTTTCGAAGTAAACCGACGAGATGTAAAAGCTTTGAACAGCTTTAACTGAAATGGCTTCTAAACGATGAGAAATTAATATTTTGACATCATTGGCGAAAACATGGCCTTTTGCGTACGGTAGATCAAAACTGCACAACAGTCTGATCTTTAATCTGATCAGTACGCTAGTCAAGCCTTGATAAATATGAAAACAATTCTGAGATTCGGTGTTTTTCATCCCTCTATACAGAAGCCTATTTTGTCTATTTTACACTGAAAGAGTTACACTTGTGTACGAGTACAATTTAATACTGTACCATACAATTCCAAGCTGTAACAAGTAACGACCCTAATGAAGATGCCTTGTTGAAACATTGCTAAAAAAGGAGAAAATAATATCAGCATTTTCTTCTTTTCCAACATTGCTTTCTACCCTTCAAAAAAAAGTTGCACCATTTGTTTCTTCTGCGGGCGCTTTCAAACTGAACAGGTTTACTTTTTATCGTGTGGTAAAGAAACGTGGGCCGACATCATTATCAGGCCATTCAGAATTGCTCATTTTTTGAAACGCTATAAAAAGACCTCCAAAAATTGTAACTTGTAATGTGTCTACACACTGGGAAGTCTGAGAAAAAACCACAGCACTGCACCAGTTCGACAAGGTAGACCATAAATTATGTTCGCTAATCCAATTTTCTCTGATTCCTAACTCCATTTCGATCAAGTATATGCGAAAAGAAAATTCGTCTTTATTATTCTGATAAGACCTTTTTTTCTAGGAGGAGGGTGTCTAGAAACCTCACGGGGCTGCCTTTAACAACATCCCGTTCTCTTTATCATTTTTTTAACAATGGCTACCAGCATTTTCTACCTTTTTCGCAATGCTTTCAAACGTTTTTCTCCCCACGGTTGTTAACTTTGACCCGTGAGTGTTTGGTAGAGGATCAAGCTCAATAGAACTTGTATTAGTTCAACGAAAGCTGCATACAAATTAACTAACACAAACCTAGTTTCAGTTGTATAGACTAACAAAATTATCTCAAATTTGGAACTACAGTGTGTTATTAAGTACATAGAATACATCGAAGTTTATTATTACAAGAACGGCAAGTAATTCAACCACAGCCCAACCTGTTCACCTAATATTACCAGTCCGACAGTTACAGAATTTTACCATCTAAATGTTATTTTTCAGAAGAAAATACCTCCTTATCGGACAGTGTAGAAGAAAGATCAGACGGCACATTCTTTGCAGTCTGATCTTGGATCTACACTGTCCATTAAAGGTTCATGAATCACGCATAGGAGCCTAAGGGTTGTAGCACGGACACTGCCAAAAGTAAAGATTTCCAGAGTCAAAATGCTGACGAATCTGATTCATACCATTTAAGGATGTGTACGATATAGTCCTTTACCCCATAAGGCATTTCTATGGTGTCTCTAATTGACCTTGAATAACACCAAGGATGAAGCTGTTTCTTATGTGTATATGACACCTTTTGATAGCATAGAAAACATTGTGGCAAAAGGTGAAATTGCTCGTCACGAGCAATTTCACCTTTTGCCACAATGTTTTCCAAAGGCTCCTACAATCAGTGCGTAGAAATGAGTATCTATGGACTAAAGGGATAGGGTATATTATATATCATATATATCACATACAGAAAGTTACAGTACAATCTGTCAGCGTTCCAATCGCTGGCAGGACAATGTATTGTAAAACACGAACAAAAGGTTGGCATCAGTTTTACAATATATTTTACTGCCAGAAACTGGAACTTAAGGTCGGTTTTCACACGGCCTCCTTTTACAAATGTTTCCAACATAAGCACTTAACCCGTCTAAACCCCTCTTTAACCCTTTCCCAAACAATCCCTAGTTTTTACGGGTCTTTTGAAAACATTGTGGGAAAAGGAGAAAATGCTGGTAACCAGCATTTTCTCCTTTTCCCACAATGTTTTCTACCCTATCATAGATAGAAATAATCTTTTCCGCAAGAGTTGAATTGTTGTCTGCAAATGTTTTCAATTTGGTCTAGTCCAAAAATTTGCCGTTTGGGAAAGGGTTAACGAGACATTCGCTTGCAAAATTGTACAGCAGAGAAAATAGGACTTGATCCATTTTCGCTGCTTTTACGTAAAGAATGGACCAATAAATGCCCAGTAAGGTGGATTCCAGCTTTTTATCTTGATATTTTTTATACCTAAGGCCTATTTGTCTTCTGGAAAAGAGTTACCCTTCATCAAACAATTTGCAGTTTTATATGATCCTGAAAAACAAGGATTCTGAAAACATTGTAGGAATGAGAAAGAAAACATGCTGGATACAAGAATTCTCATTTTCCCATAATGGTTTTTTTTTTATATTTTCAAAGACAAATTGCTGAATTATTGCCTCATTTATTACATCGTCAGCACCAGTGCTTTGAATAGGGGCATGTGTAAAGGCTTGTCATCTTGTGAAAGTTTAATCCATTTCCACACAATCCCTACTTTTGACGACCCTGAAAAAGAAGCCTTTTGAAAACATAATGGGAAAAGGAGAAAATGCTGGTAACCAGCATTTTCTCCTTTTCCCACAATGTTTTCTACCTTAGCCAAACAAAATTTCAATTTTTCAGTCACTCTTACGAACGAAGTCCGTAACAAAGAAACAAATGAATAAATGCATGGCAGAAATAAGGGTCGGAGCGGGATTCGAACTCCGAAACTCCCGGACACAAGACCAATACCCTAACCACTGAGCCAAAGAGATATCTCCCTGACGCAGTAGCCAGGTATTGTATTTAAATCGGGAGTATATGCCATGCAGGAAGGAGTGGTCTCCCGTAACACACCCCCTCTTAAAGTCATCATTTATTGATGACTCAAAGCCTTATTAGGCAGGAAGTCCGATTTTGGACAACAAATGGGATTAATGGCTCAATTGCCAATCCCGGACGAGCCCCCATCTTACGAACGAAGTCCGTAACAAAGAAACAAATGAATAAATGCATGGCAGAAATAAGGGTCGGAGCGGGATTCGAACTCCGAAACTCCCGGACACAAGACCAATACCCTAACCACTGAGCCAAAGAGATATCTCCCTGACGCAGTAGCCAGGTATTGTATTTAAATCGGGAGTATATGCCATGCAGGAAGGAGTGGTCTCCCGTAACAGTCACATATACTGTGTCATCTGCAAATGCTTTGAATTTGGACTAATCTAAAACTTTCTCGTGTGGTAAAGAGTTCAACATTAAATGTTTATTATCATGATTTTTTTTTTGTATTTCAGAGCCATCGATAAGAAGTCTGATAGGAACAGCAGCTTGTAAGTACATGTCAGTGTCATGTCATCACCATGTTTTTGATCGTCATTATTATGTAAACAATTATTGTCATTACACGTGGTGGTGGAAGTATCTTCAACTCTTCACCACAATAGAAAATTTTAGACTGGTCCAAATTCTTCTTTTCCCACAGTGTTTTTAAAAGGCTTCTTTCTCAGGGGCTTCAAAAGTAGGGATTGTGTGGTAATGGGTTAAGCAGTAATAAGTTGACAGATTTCTTTCGTCCAATGTATAAGGCAATTAACTGTGGTAGTTTTGTCTCAGTTAAACTAAGGAAAAACATTAATGACTGACCTGTTACCTTCATGTAATCGGAAAATGTTGATAAGGCCGTGAAAATCCAGCAACTACTAAGTAGTCTCCATTATATAACATGCGATTAATGAAGTAATCTAAACGTCTACTGTTTTCGCAATGGTGTGGCGTTGATATCGTATCATTAGCTCCCGAGAGGGACCTATGTGATGCATGAAAAATGGTACTTTCTTTCCTTGAAACATAAAGGTCATCGTTATCGGGGTTGGAGCGAGGACGAAAAAGAGAATAAGGGTCATTACTTGTGCTACAAATAAGTAACATCGAGTACTCACACACCAGAATAAAATCTTTCGGAAATAAATTTATTCCTTAATGAATGGACGTAAATGCCTGGCCGTGCCAACAGTGGCGTATTAAATCAACGTTTTGAGTCGCAATAATTGTGATTCATTTTCCGGTCGTATTCACCACAGCGGATGATCGAGGTGAACTGGGTCATCGTTTTTGTCTTGTTACACGTAAATTAAGTAAAAAGACAGAATTATTTACAGAGCTACTCCTACGGCCATTTACGCGACTGGAATAACGTGAGGTTACATTCACATCGCCTTGTTTATAATCTTTCTCCTGTCGATATATATATGTTGACTACTTTAGTGACAGGTTCTATCAAAGGAATCTTATTTGACCTAGAATGCCGTAAACAGATGTGGAAAGATTGAGGAGCCAAGACTAGATGGTACAAATGTTGCATCTTATCTTCATCTGCACTCACTGCAAAAAGACCATTGGGCTCATGTGCCAGGCTGACTTAACATTAGTTTCGTCTCGTTCTCATGACCAACAATAGCAAATTAAATCTAAACCGACTGGTTTGAATGAATTGGACAGTTTCAGTCAGTAAAAAGAAAAGGACTTTCCACCTTTGCAAAACTCTCTGGTTCAGAATACGAGCATACCACAATTAACAGCGAGTGCATTTTATTTAAAAATCTCTTTTTGATAGATCAAAAGCCTTGTCGTATAAGGTGATGTATGCTGCTGTATTTTAGGTCATATTTAGTATCAAACCGATCGGCTGTTCGACTGACTGATCAATCGATCAATTAATCAATGTATTAATTAATCAATCAATCATTTATTAAATAGCTAATTTACCCCTCAGAACACCAAATATTAAACATGAATGCAAAATAGAGGATAATCAACTGGTTGTTTTTGATATGAAAAATATCTCACGAGGATGCGTTGTTAGGCGTTGAAAAAACGAGTGCGCAGCACGAGTTTTTTTAACGCCTTACGACGGGTCCGAGTGAGATATTTTTCATATCAAAAATAACCAGTTGATTATTCTATTTATTATATACCTTATTAATATCATTATTTGTAATTTTGCGTTTGAAAGTCGAAAAAAATGTATTCGAAAAAAAAAAAGGTAGTTCCCAAATTACGTCAGGAAGTGAAAGTGAAAGTTGATAACGTCACTAGTGATGATATCAAAATTTATTACACTAGGAAATTCCAGGATTTCACTGCTAGGTATATAATAAAACGTTACTTTTTTTCGTTATTACATGTATGTGTTTTAAAACACGTTTTTACGATAATTTTCGCGGTTTTTTTTTTACGTGTAACCCGTATTTTAAAACACGTTATTGCGAGATTTTTCACGTCAGTGCGACTTTTTTGCTTTATTATTTGTTTTAAATTCACGTTATGATGTGTATTTAAAAAAAACAAAAAAACATTTTATCTACATTCTGACAATTGTAGGCTTTCGTAGTAACATAAATATAAAGCTCTGAATTAAAAAATAAGACAATCTGACACAAAAACGTTCTACATCATCTATTTATTCATTCACTTATTCTATTCTTTAGTACTTCAAGTTGTTTAGATTGTAATTCTTAGAGTCAGACTCTTAAGAGAAAAACCCAGTAGAATGAAATTGCACAAAACGTGTAGCTACATTGCCACAATGACAATATGCGATCAATTACGTGATCGAAAGGGAAATACCGCAGACTACATTGTTGGATGCAATGCATGAATCTGTCTTTCACATTTCCCCCGCCGATCTGCAAGTGATTACTCGCTATTAAGTCCCAAATATAAAATGTAGATGTCCTATCGTTAATGACACATAGCACGGTAAATTGAAAGTTTGCGTGTATCTGCACAATAAAATTTCGGTGATGCAGTCTGTCGAGGAACTATCTATTTCCGTCTCACTAAATTGGTCTGGTATGAATTAAAGTGGATGGGGATTGAATTTGATATTCATTTGTTACTGGACTCGGTACAAATCAGAATTAACTTTTTAACGCCAAATAATCATATGAACTCGAAAAGTCTCGACAGCCGAAATTATACGGCCGACTAAAAACAGACAGATTTTTTCTTTCTGGTTCTTTTGACTAACAACAGGGTGGGTTAGACCCAAGATCAGGCTCTGAATTCGTGCTTGAACGGGTCTGAAATAAAAGAAAAGTGAATTGCATGCTTTCGACGGTAAAAGACGTCTGCCTTTACTGTTTTAGCTTTACGATTGTCTGAGTTCATAGGTATAGAAATGCTTAATAATTTCGTTCGATATTCTGATAAAGGCGCCATTTTGTGAGTATTACGCAGTAGAAAATACAGGTTTAGAACGCTCGCATAAAAGGCCTGGGCCTAGTTCCCATTGTCTACTACGTAACATTTTACCTAATTTGTAATAAAAAGTATCTCAATTAGCACATCATTGCATATTTGTTGTTGATGATGATGTTTATATCGACGGTTTACTTAAAAATCTCGTAACTACAGCTTGAAAAAAGCTGTAGTTACGAGGTTTTTGAAGTAAACCGACGATATCTTCTACTTCACTAGACGACTCTTCCATTGCACTTCATGGTTGTTAAGAGGGCCAAGAATTTTATTGGACAACATATAAAATGACAGTAGAAGCTTTTAAGTCATAATAAAAGCGTTTCTGAAACCAACCTCACTGTAGGGCCAACACTAAATCCACGTGGACTCAAAGCTGTATAAGAATAATCAAACAGTGAATTAACGAACAGCATGACTGTTGCATCTTCGCAGCGGAATTTCAGTGTAGTCTTGTGTATCAGAATTGGATAAAAATTTGGCTTTTGATCGAATTTTGTTCAACAAGCCTATGCAGTCACCCGATCGTCTGTGCTGAAGTCGGAAGTTCGATTACACTTGATATCGATTATCGATTACCATAGCAGTAACGAGCTTGAAGCCGCAATTAACAGCAAAAGCGCTATCTAAGCACTGAATATTCTCCTAAATATGTTCATTGATAAAACGGGTCAAAATAGGATAAATTTGATTGCATCTTTTGCAAAAATATGTCATTGAATAATCAAATACGGAACAGTGCGGAGCAAAGATAAGACCGCGTGTTTAATGTTGTTTGATCTTGATTTATGTCGGTGGAAAAGCAACCTAGATTTTGTGCGACTCTCTAAACGTAAACCTCCATCATATTTTTGATTATATCTTTTTCAATGTTAAAAATTTGGACCAAGGCATAGTTACATGTACTTACAGACAACAGATAAAATGTTGCTCACCTGGTTAGATTTATCGTTGAAAAGTAGAGAACAGTGCTTGAAAATGAGAAAATATAATTTTCAAAAGTCCTTCTGACAGTCGTTTAAACACGAGATTATGTGATAATGGGTTAACCCTTTACTCCATAGATACTCATTTCAACACATTGCTTGTACGAGCCTTTGGAAAACATTGTGGCAAAAGGTGAAATTGCTCGTGGCGAGCAATTTCACCTTTTGTCACAATGTTTTCTATGCTATCAAAAGGTGTCATTTACACATAAGAAACAGCTTCATCCTTGCTGTTATATAGGGTCAATTAGAGATGCCATAGGAATGCCTTATGGGGTAAAGGATTAATACAGGACTATCCTTTTTGTTGTATTCTTAGTTTCTTACCCAACCTAAACTATTAGTTGAGTGTCGAAAGGTGAAGGCCAAGAACAGCCTGGGTCTGTATTCACCAACAATTCTTTAGAACGTTCTTTGTCTTATTCTTCAACACTTCCTGACTGTAAAAGTATCAGGACTTCTGATTGGCTAAACCATTCGGTTTAGCCAATCAGAAGTTCTGTTACTTTCATGTGGACCAATTTTTGAAGAACAAGACCAAGAATGGTCTTATGAATGGTTGGTGAATACAGACCCTGTACATGTATATGTGCATGATAGTCTTTTTCTACATCCTGCTCGAGGTAACACCTTTGTTTTGGTGTAGCCAAAAAGGAATCAATGTCGAAATTTCATCAGATAATATAGTTTGCAACGCGCGGAAATGGGGCATTCTGGTTTTTTTTTTTTCGTAAAATGTCGTTCCGGATCAGCCTGCGCAGTCCGCGCAGGCTCATCCGAGACGGCATTTAACGACTGCGTTAGATTTTGTGCTACAGTAAACTTGCGCGAGACAGAAAATTGCATAAAAACAAAATGTGTCGATTCGGATAAGCCTGTGCGGAATGCGCAGGCTGATCCGAGACGACACTTTACGTAAATTTTCGAATGCCCCTTTTCACGTGTTGCAGACCATATAAGAATATCATTATGCTTGGAAGAGTGTGTAATGAAATACAAGTTCCTCTTCATCAAGCAGAAGATTAGAAAGCAGCGTCTATGGCATGGTTATAACTTCTGTACATGGCAAGATAAGCTATGCTGAGTGAAGAGGGAACTTCAAACAGTAACGACCTATATCAGTCTGCGTATCCATGAACCCTTCTGCCTTAGGACTCAGTCTGTTGTTAGACTAAAAGAATGTTATGAATTCATAAATATATAATGGCTAATCTACAACAAAATAAGCTTGCCGGTGTAATGCAGAGAAATGACCCTCCCCTACAAAATGACCGGGGTCATTATTCTACGTAGAGAATTAACTCCAGAAGTCATTTCACTACGTAGAGGAATGATCTGGGTCATTATTTTACGTACAGAAATGATCCTCTGGTGTCATTTCTCTTTGTAGATCAATGATCCGGGTTATTTCTCTACGTAGAGTAATGACCCGTGGTTCATTTCTATACGCAGTGAAATGACCTATGGGTCATTTTGTAGGGGAGGGTCATTTCTCTGCGTTACCGGCATCAACATTTTTCTGATCTTATTATTTAACAGAACTTTTAACATATGAGAAGGACTCTTTTACAAGCTGATGCTTTTTAACTCTGTACCATACGACAAAACTGTAGACTTGTCCAAATTGAAAACATTTACAGATGACAAAATAAGTGTGGCTCAAAAATGAATTTTGTTTTGGGAATGGTAGAAAACATTGTGGGAAAAGAAGAAAATGCTGGTTACCAGCATTTTCTCCTTTTCCCACAATTGTTTTCAAAGGCTTTCTTTCTCAGCATTTTCTCTCTTTTCCACAACGTTTTCCAAGGCCTTTTTTCTCAGGGTATGAAAATGCAGGACTTTTAGTAAAGGGTTCAATCTCTATTGTTTCACCGTTTCTCTTGCCTTGTCTTATACAAGAGCGGATAATATCAAGGAAAGCCCAAGAGGACATAAAGAAACATGCTAAGAAATCACAAAATATGCACTTAAATAAGATGGATCCATGCGAATAACCCAGAGCAATGAATTATTCATCTATTATTAATGGTTGAAAATTATTTTTCCCTATCGTAATCCAAAATTTAGAAGTAAAATTTGTATATCAGTAAATTTATGACGAAACGCGATCGTTTTCCCCAAAAACTTGAACGCCCTTTGATCAAAAGATCATCAATCTTAGTTTGGGATATGATGTGTGGGCTAGTTTGAATCCTTTCCCAAGTAACCCAGTATTTCTAAGAACTAGAAAAGAAGCCTTTTGAAAACACTGGGAATATGAAAACACGCTGGTAAGCAGCACTTTCTGCTTTGTCCATGATGTTTGTCTCTCTTTCAAAGTAAAGATTTATCATTAAAGTTTTATCTAACTGGTCGTCTATAAATGCTTTCACTTTAGACCATTTTGAAATCATTTCGTTCAGTAGAAAATCAAGTCTCACGGTAGAAACAATAATGCCAGACAGGTAAAGACGTCAGAGAGAGTTCAAGGTCATTTTGACCAGAAAATCGCACATGTTAACGGATAGTATAGATTTTGTATAAGAGCACACGATTTGAGCAGTGTGGACAAGATCGAAAACGCCAGTGGAAAATGTTCTAGTTTTTCCGAGCAATCTATGGATAAAATACGAGTACAGAGTAAGATGCTAGCGGTTATAAAAAAAGATTTAAATACGGTAAAGAAATTTCTCGCAATCTGATTGGATAATATATCCTGGACATATTATATTCATGTACACTGTCAAAATCCGGGTAAAAGCAGTTTCCTTTTTTGTAGCGCCGTATCCATTATTGCACTATCAACACAGCATCCAACTTGGCGGCGTCGATCAATATGAGCCGCCCACAAGACAATCAAACTGTGTAACCTGCACCATATATTACTAGTTTCCCTTAATATTTTCGTTAAAACGGGAAGAATCGATTCTTTTTGGAAATAAATGAATATAGTTACATGTATTATGGTCTGTTGCCATTCTAGGACAAATGCGTGGGGTTTATACGAGCCATTTTCGCCGGGTTAGCAAATTGTAAAATGTCGGAACTCGTACATAGTATCGTTAACAGGATATATCCTAAGAGTCGTTTTCAAAGTAATTACTTGTCGTTTACATTTGCATATAAATAATTAGAATGCATTGTTACTTACCCAACAGTTGTTAAAAACTCACTTATACATGAAATTCGTCTCTTTAAACCTAGTGCTACGAAACCGTGGTAATAAAAAGAAAAACAATTAGGAAAATACTGAGTATCATTCTTTTTAGAAATAAAACCTTAACATGTGACTGAAACACCTTTATTTTGGAAGGGGGAAAAGGAAGTATCTATTAAGGTTTTTTCTTTTTAAATTTTCATAACATTTACAATATAGGAGATAAAAAAAAAGGGGTCATCAGCTTTTGGAAAATTCTATGAGTATTTCTCTTGGTACACTCTGCATTGTGGCAATTTCACCCATGAAAACTGAATCTTTTTTTAATGACAACAATAAGAAGCAAATTTTATGCCACTCTATTGGTGAAACATCAAATTTAATGAAGAAAAATGAGTATACTGAGTATCATTCTTTTTAAAAATAAAACCATAAACCTTAACTTGTGGATGAAACACCTTTATTTTGGAGGGGGGGGGGGGGGAGACAGTATCTATTTCAGGTTTTCAAAGCTTTTTTTTAATTTTCCAACATTCTTATCTTTTCTATAAATGATATTCATGTATTGAACTAAAAGAATCAGGCTTAAAACAAATATGCCACCTGTCTGCTTTTTTTTTTTCAGAAAAATACATTTTAAATTTGTGGGTGGGGCACTAATGATTCAATGTAGGGTTTGTCAGAGACAAAGACATAAGAAAGTAAATAATCTCAGTTTTTTCCAAAAATTCAACAATGTGTATAAGAATCAAGTTTGTTTGACATAATAAACCAATAGCATATAAATGTAACACTGGTGTAAGTATTTAACCCATCCGTTAACAAATGACTCATTTTAGACTCTTTTAAATTTGATGTATATGCAGAATTAAAACCAAAACCTGGTAATTATGTATCACACTTTCTTGATGGGTCAGAAATCATTGTGCGAAGTGAAGAAATCAATCACTAGGAGCAATTCCTTTTTTTAGACATCAATGTTTTCTACGGTTGTCTGCTGCAGACTCATCAAGCTTTGGAGTTTTAATACATTCTTGGAAACTTGTTCACGGCTGTTTGGATTAAATTTTAGTCATCGAAAGAAATCGAGTTCATATATTTGGTGCTGAGCAAGTTTACAGAGCATGCCTGTTAACCCTTTACCTGATATGCCAATTTGAGGCTCTTCCATTTCAGCAGCCAATAAAGATATGATAACAAAAATATGAACAAGTGAGGATACAAATATCTGATTGAGTGGAAAACATTGTGGGAAAAGGAGAAATTGCTCGTTACGAGCAATTTCTCCTTTTCCCACAATGTTTTCAAAAGCTATCTATTGTTGATACGTCAAAATGAGTATCTAAGGAGTAAAGGGTTATTTATGAATTTGGTTTATAAATTTTGTGTTTATCATAATTGTATTCGTCGCCGTCATTGTCGTTGTTGGTGTTGTTTTTATAATTTTGATTTTAAATTATCAATTTTAATCATTTCTTTGAAAAAAACTCCGAGGAAAGCGAATGTGAAAATGAGGCGCAGTCACCATTCAGGGTTGAGATGTGCAAATTCGATCTTGTTATGCATTCGAATTTTCTGGCAATGTCTCCAAGAATTACATGCAATCCTTCATGACACAATTGACAGCCTTCACTAAATCTTCATTTACATTTAGGTCTTCTCGTTTTTGATGTACGTCTATATCAGTATTCTTAACCTTTTGCAAAAGATTCCGTGTTTTAACGACCCTTGAGAAGAAATTTTTTGAAAACAGTAAAAATTAAATGATGATGATACTTCTCCTTTTTCTGCAATGTTCACATTCTTTCAAATGTCATTTAATTTGTCTTCGGCATATGCTCCCAATTTCGACAAGTCTAAAATGTTTCGCCTAGAACATAGTTAATTCCTCTCAGCATTGTCCTTTGTTTAATTTGTTAAGCTTATTTTCTCACTTTTCTTCACTAATTTATACAGTAAATTTGTCTGTAATTTCACAACGAGACATAGGTTTGTCATATTTCGTGATCCTTACGAGATGTCAGTTATCCTTGTGATTTATCAACTGAGAGCAATACGACCTCGACAGTATTCAGCGAAACTCTCGAAACTTCCTTTATTCCAACTAAGCTACGATATTTTGTGGAAGTAACTACATTGTTATATGTTTCACCTTTGGTTATGCCTACATTTAACTCAAATCTATAGACATGACATGTGCATTTGACGAAATAAACGGTTTTAAACTGGTAGTATATTGTTACTTCTTAAGCGAATATTACAGCAATTTGGACATAAAAATACATGGTCGATCTAATTTTTAATCATTTTTTAGAGCAATGCAAACTTTTCATTTTTGCAGAAAAGGTATAATTTCTATTGTACCCCACCTCATAACGAAAGAGTCAGCTAATTGTAAAACGAGGGATTTAAAAGATGTTTTAGAAAAAAAAATAGATCACTATGCTGTCGAGCTCTTTCAAGTACGGTCAAAATTTGGGAAATGGTTTAAATGTTATCGTTTCTTCATTCTCGTGCTCTGAGACGGTTTGAAAGCGAGTGAATTGTTCAAGATTGGGGTCGTTGTCTGCGCATGTTATAGTCTTCGAAAATTCGGCATGTCTGATATGATGCGTTATAAACACCTGTACAGGATAAATATTAATACGCAGCTAATACAGTACCAATGGAGAAAATGGCTATAGACAATACATCCGTAGAAAAACGGGTAGCCTATTTTTCGCTCCATGTATCTTGAGAACTTAACTATTTCAAAAGAGAAAAAAACAGAGTTTTCACATGATGCTTTCGATAAACTACACATATTTGAATAGAGTTTCTAAATATGTATTTTAGGGAAACCAGGATTTGTGCGGGGTTTTTCCACAGACATATCAACAAGAATTGTTTGGGTATATATCGAAGATATAACTCAAGGCTGGGGGCGGGGTACTGTTTTAATAAATGGCCGGTAGCTGACTATAGCTGGATGAATCGTAACATGTAGCATTTTATTGTGTGAAAGTTTATTTTGGAATTCAAAGTAAGGGTTGTCGGTTTGAAATGTAGTCCAGTTCTATACCCAGAATTGCCACCTAGCGGAAGATAAATCTACAGCAAGTCTAAAATGTGTTAGATTCCAAAACTTTTCATATTGCCAATACGTTTTCCCTTAACATATCAGACGGCTAATCTTAGAATTTCATGGGATCAAAAAAAGGTTGCTACCTTTACAAGATTTGAAAGGAGGAAGATTCGGTATTCAGAAATAACTTGGAAAAATAGTTCATAATCAAAATTTAAAGACTTGCCATATGATTGACTTTGACGTTCTGTCTCTGCAAATCAGATTATCAATCTTGCAATTTAAAATTACAATCGAATTTAGAAGTGGTGCTGAGTACTGTCCTATTTCTATTTTAAAAAGGAGTTCACGATGACATGACCATGAAAGGAAGCAGATTATCTAAATTTCAAAATAAATTATGTCCCTTGTCATTGACATCCGCAAGACCTTCTAAAATAGCGTCATGCGTTTTATATGTGACCTGTTTTCGTCATATTTCGGCAGTTTTTTTCCCCGCAGGGCATAGATCTACATGATGAGAATTACATGGATTCTTTTTCTCCTGAAATACCGAAATTATCTGTCAAAATCAGAACAGTATTGCTCTTGTATCCTACTTACTCATTATTTTACGCAAATGGCCTAGTTTGATCCAGTGTTTATACCTTTGAAACCAACGACAGTTCATTACATATGGTAAGTGCAATTCAACAGCTACAAACACTGTTTTCCTGTTTCTACAATGTTTTTTTTTTTTATCCCCTTTAAAATGCTTTTTGATAAAGATTCATACAAAAGGAAATAGTGTGACGGAAGAGGATAGAGTACGCGATTATTGTTTTTACAGTCAGTTCCTCCTTCCCTTGTTAAAAAAAAAACATATTTAAATACAGCTGAGAAAATGTTCGCTTCCTTAACGGCAATTCGAAAACTAGTTCTTGACACAATGCTCTGATTCTATGCAGATTAACATTTCCCATGATGTTCGTTCAAATTTGTAGAACTTCCCAATACATGTACTAAGAATAATTCGATTATATTAAAACTTGTTTATGCATTTAGCTACATGATAAAGATATGATTTGGTTATTTTTCCTTAGTAATAAATATGATTTTAACTTAGTTTAGCTTTAAAAGCGTAACATTCGTCACGAAATGGAGTCATCTTCTCAAAGACGAATGTTTTCATTCCTATAATGTAATCGGTCTCCGATTCTTTCAATTCAGCATTCTTAGCGCTAAATTTTATCGGCTTCTGTCAAGTATGTTCTCTTAACTCTTTTTAAAATCAAAGCACAGACTCAAATAGTTCAGCATTTTTTCTTCTTGGACTGATTACTTGCTTATTACTGGTTTCTTATTGCTTTTGCATGCTTTTGAATGCGAACCACTGTTTGAAAAAGAAAAAGACTCTTCATAGAATATGGCAAAAATTTGTCTGCCATCGATAAATTTTACAATGTAATTATCATTGCCGTAAACAAAGTAACATTTGACTTGATTAAACCTTATCTGGAGCCTCTTCCGTGTCACAAAGTTTTCATGATCATTACACAATATAAAAATCATTTCACCTAAGGCTCTAATTATGGAAGCGTTAATTTGCCCCAACATCTCGACTTAAAGATTATTATCTAAATAACCCGAAGGTCATTAAAAGTTCCCGTGCCATAAATACTTTTCCCTATGGTTCATGCAATGTTGCTATCTCTTATTGTCACACTAGTTGTCGGTATATTTTGCCATTATTAACTTTTGTTTAAATTCAATCAGATGGGTATGCAGGATTTCCTGATATGACGTTCATGTTGGTCAAGATCAGAGCTCGTATTCACTAACCATTCTTGAGAATATTCTTAGTCTTAGTCTCCAAGGTTTTCTAAATTTGTAAGTAACACAACTTCTGATTGGCTAAACCAAATGGTTTAGCCAATCAGAAGTTGTGTTACTTACAAATGTAGAAAACTCTGGAGAATAAGACAAAGAACGTACTAAGAATGGTTGGTGAGTACAGACCCTTGCAGAAATCAGATAACATCTGATAAGCAAAGAGATAAATTTTCCGGGTTTGGCCGCATAGAAACAGTTTTAAGTCCCAATATAGCAATAGTCTTAACTGAACAATATGGGTAGATATCCCAAAGTTTAATGCTTCAGCTGCCAAACGTGAATTGTTGTGTTTTAGACAGTAAAGATCTACAGTCAAGCTGCTCCATCTGACTTTATAAAAACAATATATTCTCTAAAACAAACTTAGAAATTGTAACATTTCGGTCCATTCGGGACTGAAAATGCACGAATTGTTATTACAATCTAGGAATAAAGTTTTCCTAATGAAAAAAGAATAACTACAATTAAATTCTTTGTTTTATTTCTCGGGTACATTGACAACAATAGAAATATATGGAGGTGGGCCCCTCATATGGGTCGTGCTCTGTGAAACTGCAAATGAATCTGCAAAGAGCATCATCTCATGACAGCCAATGCAATCCCTTCCCCCCTTTTCTCCCAACGCCGCATTATTAGACATAGTCTGTGTGAACTAAATGACACCGCATGCGGCAGGGTAGCGGACAAGCTTACCGGGGATTTCCAACAATTTGTAAAAGAATACATGCTCTTACTTGGTAATCAGGTTTATAATCTAATAAAAGCGTTATGAAATAGACTTATGCCCAACAGAGCTTTCGATAAGTAATTTGTTTGCCTCAGTCGAAATAACATCTGTAGTTGATTCAATTTGTCTTTGTCATTTCTGATAAAGTTTGCCTCAGGCCCTATACGTTGGTAATTCATTTTCTGTGTTACTGAGTCTGGAAATTTTATCACTGGTATTGTTGCAGTCGAACTTGTGATACTAGGCCAACTTCAACAAATCATTAAGTACTAGATTAGTCGAAATCAAAAGTATTTGTAGACGAAAATTATAAATGTTTCTCAAGTGACCGGACTGGATTTGGTCTGTACTCACCACTCTTAGCTTCAGGCTTTTTTCGTTGAACTGTTACTATAAGCACTAAGTTGTCCTCGTCGTCGTACAAAAACTTTGCAACTATATGATATTTCTTTTAAATAATTATTGAAGAATATTTACTTAAAACAAGAATTACTTGTTAACAGCGAAAAGGAGAATTCATGCAGTTTGTTGCTAACCATATTCGTTTATTGATGATCTTACTGCAGGTGCATCTTTAGATGATTTTGCATCTTCCGGTATATGTGTAATGTGTAGATATCGTTATGTGATAGATAAAGAATACATACACAAACATCAAAAACATTTCACGCGGTTTGAAGAAATGATTGAACCTTCGCGCGACAAGAGTCATTTCTCACAACAGAGTAAGATATTTTTGATATACGTCAACATTATGTCCGTATTCTATTTATGTTTTAACGTCTGAGTTTTATCTGTTTATTATTTCTTTCGATGGAAAACGCGATATTTAGCGATACTTGCATATGAATTGGATATCTATTTGCTTTAATAATGATGCCACGAATAATGCTGACTACGTCATTTAGCCACTGATAATTTATGAATATTCCATAAATATCCATGGTATATAAAAATTGTTCTATAAATATCCGTAATAGATCAAAATATCGCATAGGCGTTACTGAATGGATATTAGGTTAGTTGAAAGACAAAAGAATCTGACGTTTCTTGGCGTTTGAGATAGAAATTATTATACTCGTCAAGAAAAACTGTTTTTAAGCTCGCCAAAGACTTTTTAAATAACATTCTCCGTATACTCGTGTAATAAAATTTATCTCTAACTCCAATTCATGTTGGATCCTATATATCTCAAAGACTACATTGAAATGATAAGATGTATATTAAACCAAAATGAGACCTCCTCACTACTTTGAAAGGAGTGTACCTTCGAAATAAAAATAGTTCAAAAGAAGTAACATACAGATATAGCTAATGTAATTTTTTGGTGATCATTAATTTTAGAAGCTGAGCTGAACAGGAATCTTGTAAGTGAAGAGGTGTCGAAAAAAAGCAAGTATATGTGATAACCATAGGATCGAACATAAGTTAGCATTTGAGAAAAAATGCATTAATTAACGTGTCTAGATAAATATTAATTAGCGACCACTTGGCGAGCTTAATTCATAAAGTTTTTTTTTTCTGGACAAATCTATTAAAATTTATGTCACAATCCAACGAATGTCCAACCTTATCTCAAGAATAACATGCAAAATGACTGGTTCTGTATGCGAATTCCATAGATGATTTAGATCTACTTACTTCTCTGACAGGAGTGTAAGGACTAAAAATAGGTCCAAGGAAGCTGACATACAACTGTTTGAGATTATGATATAAAAATGCAAAACAGTTTCATATTTGACAATAACCCTGAACGGGTCATGTGACTTGGAAAATTTGTGTCTGAGCTGTCTCGGGAGTAACAGGCTTACAATACTGTTACAAAATAGTGTCAAATACCGATTCTTCAATGCGACACAATCTTATTTCAAGCATATCAAAGTTTTAATCACTGTATTGACATAAAAAGTTTACATAGAGAAAAAAAATCTTTACATGGACTAAAAATGAAAAGAATCAATTTTAAATCAATTTAAACCGTTTAAGTTGAAATAAATAACACGTTATGTGTACTCAGAACTTTAGCCCACTTTTGTCTTCATGTACTTTTAGGGCTTCCATTGCATGTCTAATTTTGAAAAGTAAACTCTGCATTTCATATCATTCCGCCCACCATCTTCCTTGTTAATGAAGCTGATATGCTCATTGTTTGATACCTTCCTCTCTTAATTAAAAAGTGAAATGAAATTCTTATCGTTGCATGCCAGAGAGCGTTTATTGTTGAACACAATCTCTTAAAACTCGTTAGAGAGTATGCGATGTTCGTGTGTGACGTGACTGACGTATTTGATTACAAGTCCGGAAAGTTGGAAGATATATTTTCAGATAGCCCTTACCCAAACGACAAATTTTAGATTATTCCCGAGCTGGACCATCTACAGAGGACATATCCCAAAGGGGCACGAATGAGTTCAAGCTCTTTGACAGAACTTTAAACATCGTTGGTAAAGGAGAAAATGCTAATGACCGGCTCTTTATCGTTTTCATAAAGCTTCATCCAAATGGTCGTTGAACTCGGGATTGTTTGATAAAAGGATAGATAATATTTCTCTATTTAAAGCGAGGTACTTTCCGATCGAAACGAGATGTTAATTAAATAAGCTTTCTCGCAATTATAGGCCCTACAAGATGAACGGTAAACGCAATTTCTCGTTCTCTAACGAGAGCCAATTACTGTAACTGTAATGAATATGTTGAACATGTTCAAATAAGGAAAGTTTTAATCCAAATTAACCAGGCACGGTGCAAATACAACATTTAACACCTTCAGTTAACAAGTTTCGAAGTCATTTTTGGAAAAGGAGCAGTTGCTGGTAACAAGTAATTGCTCTTTACCATACTGTTACAAAAGGGAGTTGACATGTTTCCTTAAGATATCCTCGTTTTATCTCCTGTCAAGAGTTTTGTGTATGAATACAACAACAGCAACATTATTAGTTGTACGATCAGGTGGCAGAGGACTTGGAAACTTGCTCACGGCTGTAGCGAATCATGTCGCCCCGAGCCGAAGGAGAGGTGGCGACATGATTCGTCAAAGCCGGGAAAAAGTTTCCAAGTTCCCTGCCACCTGACCGTACAACGAATTTATTATACTGCAAAGTTTTACTCTTTCAAAGCGCGTTAAGCGAAATTTTCCTGTTTTATAATCTCACGAAATGAGTATACTGACGAAATAGAAATTCCCCTCTGAAAGCCCAGATTCAATGAAAACTGCCGTCACTGGAAATTGACGTCACTAAAACGTGCAGTTTGGTGCATAAACGTGCAGTCTGGTGATCGACCGACGCCGCCATTTTGGATGTTGTGTTACGAGTGTAGTGATGTTTACGGGGCACTCAAAAGGGAGACTGGCTTTACGTGGTTCTTGCCGGGGTACATGATATATATGTTCCCGGCATGTTAACCAATCAGATCACGAGAAACTTCTTTGCAGTCTAATAATGCCATTTACCCTACGTTTACACCACGTTCCCAGCAGCCACGGCGTTTTTCTAAAACCTGGAGTGCCGTGAGATTTTGATCGTTTTTTTCTCCATTAGTTAAGTCTCCTTACGGTACCTAACTGTATCTGTGACAAGTCGTGGAGGAAACCCCACGTTTATACCATGTTATCGGCAGCAACGGCAGCCACGTTTCTGTCAACCTTCAACAAAACAGGGTTGACGTAATACAACTCGGAGGAACGGGATAAGCAAAAGTGCCAGACCGTGATCGAGGTTGCTGTGCCAGATATTTTGACTGTGGAAAAAAATGTCATGACAGTCCCGCTGCTGATGAGAAACCTAACAGGTCAAAGGATTGATAGTTGCGTTCTACTACGGCATGAAATATCGGCATCGGTGGGAAAAGGGTTTCCAAGTCCAAACACTGATCTTCTCTTAAGTCTTGTTACGACATGTTACGTGCTGGTAAGCTATGACACGATCAAGTTTGCATATTCCGTCCCTCTGCGTTGTATTACATCAATCCCGCTTCTTCCACGGTTATCAGAAACGAGACTGCCGTGGCTGTCGGGAACATGATATAAACGTAAGGTTATTCAGCCAGTGATTTGTACGTTAAAGATAGGGCTTTGACTTATAATGACAAGGCTAAATTTGGCATTGTGGTGATGCACAAATAAATACATTAACATTGATAATAGAAATTAAGAAGAAGAAAAAAAAACGGGGGAAAAATACAGTTAATCTGAGAAAGGCACCGTAGGAGGGACTTCAAAAATAAAGTGAGAAAGATAACTTAGAAATCAAACAGGGACCTGTTCAGGTATTGCTTAAGAAAGAATTAGATGGAGGCGGAAGAGCGGTCTGTTCTAATACCTTTACTTTTATTGGAAGCATGCCAAATGAAGCAAAAGTGACTTCTAAAGATCGTTTTACAGATCGCGATAACACTATAACAATGGTTTTCAAGTATTTGAGGGGATGTTCTGGGGAAGACAGCTTTGGTTAGGGGTTAATTATAAAATTCAATAGTATTTAGTAATAAGATGGGTCGATAGAGTTGCCTTTGTTGTTGACTGTATGATCAATACGGAGGCAAGTCTAGTGATTTAAGTCTAATGATTTCTGTCTGCAGCGAAAACGTACACGATACTATACAGTGATTAAATACCTAAATTTACCGTGCTCATTCTCCACTTTTCCAGCTTTCTATCCTATTTTCTTATCTTATTTTCTTACCCGAGTCTAATTGTGACATTTGATTATTTATATTAATCTGTCTATTTAAATGACCTATCTGAGATCGAATATATATAGGATCTGACATGAGTGGACTTTTGAGATAAGATCGTATTAAACGAGTCAAGGGAAATGTTATTAAGCGAGCCTTTGGCGAGCTTAATAACATTTTCCATGAAGAGTTTAATAAAACCTTATCTCAAAAGCCCACAAATGTCAGATTCTTTTTATCACATTACGATATTTCACAAAATATGGATCAGATGAACATTCATAAATGTAACCCGCAGTATTTTGTATGAAATGCGTACAAAATAACATCAAATATGACGTCACACAAATATGATATCAAACGTGTGTGAGATAAGAAAATTCGTAATGGGTATATTACACTAAAAACAAGGGAGGTTATGTGATAAATACTTGTATGTTACGAAATGCATGTATATGCATAAGTATGAATACAATCTTGAATCATGAAGTTTCTATCATTTTGTTTGGTTTACTAATAACAAATTGAGCCATGCTATGGCAAACGGTGGTTTAGTATATCCACATGGTGCATTATTTCAAGCCAGTCACTGTTTACTTTATGGAGCACAAACGAATGGATCATGAGGTAAAACGGTTCTTTGAAAAGGAGAAGTGTTTTAAATAACAAAAAGTTTCAACCCATGTCAGCCTGCGCGAACTGCGCAGGCTGACATGGGTCGATACTTTTTGCAAATGGAATAAACCGCTTTTTCCAAGAGCATATCACAATTGTGGTTTTATTTACCAATCGGTCAAAGAAGGTTAATGCCATAAGCTTATACTATCGCCCCGTACGCTTGCAGGCGCTTATTCGCCAATTTTTTACAAAGACTTACGGTTCATTTTGTTATTACTGAAGTCTGTCAGTGATTGATTTACAGACTTCATCACTCAAGGGGATAAAAAAAGATCCAATTTATTTTTCACGTGCCAAATTAAGATCCCATCGAATTTCTTCCCATCGAATCATGTCTGTTAAAGGTTGATCTTGTCTATTTTGGTGATGTGTTCGCACTGGCAAATAAATATCACAAAAACTAGTACAAAACACTTTGTGCGCCCATCCACAGTGAATTTTTGGGAGAAAAAAAATTATTACAGAGGACAGAATGAAAGAAGCAAAACCATCTTTTTTCGAAATGTTCACAGGACTACTTCTTGGTGATTCTACAAATAGCCTTAATTATCAATTTTAATCTTAGCCATACATCAAACTTGCAGACATCACGTTATAAACAGCATTTGCACATGACTGCAGATAAACTAAAAAAAATGATGATCTTATTCTGTTGAAACGGTAGAAAACAATGCGGAATATGGAGAAAATGCTGGTTACCAGCATTTTCTCCTTTTCCCACAATGTTTTCAAAAGCTTTCTTTTTTTTTTCATTTGTATGTTTGTGTCGCTAGACCCTTGGTTTCAAGGGTAAAATGAGACTAAATGACTGATAAAGCTGCAGTAGAGTACACTTGTCCGAAAGGGATATAACTCAACAATTTTATACTCTAACTTGATATTGCAAAATGTTATTGACAAGAAATTCAATTTATCCTATATTCCAAATCAATATTAACGGTTTATGGTAACCATTCTCAACGTTTTGGTCCAGATCATGTAATTTGACTTTCAAATAAGGCGAATTTGAAAATTAATAAAGCTGTGGACTTATATTAACTCGTTTCAAGACCACACAATTTTGGACCTTTTCATATTGGAACCATCTGGAGACAACATGAACAAGGCGCAAATTACATGGTCTGCTGGTAAAAGGTACAAAAACATTGTTGGGGAAAAGGAGGAAAAGATGTGCCACTAGCAATATCTTCTTTTCTCACTTTTATTTTCCAGAAGGTATTTTTCCTCTTTAACGAAAAACATTTAATCTTATAGTATTGTATTAACTGGGAATAACAGGATATGAAATGCAAATTGTAAAATGTTGACTTCAATACAGTTTTCCCTAACTGTGGAATGATTCATATTCAGTGTTAGAATTGTGATTTCCGTAGCTTTTAACAGCACGTTAGGATTAATACTTTTGTAAACATATTTTGAAAACAGAAATACTGGTAACCAACATTTTCTCATTTACCCACAGTGTTTTCTACCCTGATTTCAGTAATTCATACCGCTTTCGAATATTTCGTCTGTAGATGTTTCAGTTTGGAAGTGCCTAAAATTGTAGAGTTAATGAATATTGGATATTGGAGGTAAGATTGTCGTTCCTGACTGAAGTTCCTTCTTCTAAAACAGCGCCGACAGGGGAAATCGAACTAGGATCTCCTGCAATTCTTCTCAACATTCTTTGTCTAGTTTTCAATTTTCAGAGCAAAACAGTTTCTCATTGGTTAAATAAAATCATTTAGACAATCAGAAATTGCGTTACTTCTAGATTTGGTCCACGCATGTAATTCAGAATGAATGTTGAATACAGTTCGTCTGTCCATATTCACCAACCATTCTTAAAAACATCCTAAGTCGTTTTTTTTCTAGAATTTTCTAAATTTGGAATTTGGAAGAAACGCAACATCTGTTCGGCTGAACCATTTGGAGGTTATCAGAGGCCATGTTGCTCTCAGATTTAGTAAATCTTAGCGAATAGGACTAAGAATCCGCTGAAGTATGGTTGGCAAATTCGGAGCCTGGATACCAACCCAGGTTCAAGTATTTGCCCCACAATCACGATCTTACGAACATGAAAGTTCACAACAAGTACATAGCAGAAATACAGACAGCGTCTGGTGGGATTCGATTCCATGCGGACAAATGTTCTCGTCATTCGAGGTTTAAAAGACCAATACATATGACCACTGAGCTCAAGGGATAACTTCCTAACGCAGTAATTAGGTATTGTATTTGAATCGGGACGAGGCCATGCTGGAATGACTGGTCTCTCGTAACACACCCCTCTTAAAGTCATCTTTTATTGATGACTCAAAGCTTTATTAGGCAGAAAGTCCGTATTTGGACAACAAATGGGATTATGGCTCAATGGCCAATCCCAGACGAGTCCCCATCTTACGAACATTAAAGCAACAAATTTGTAGCTGGAATAGAAATCGCCTCTGGCGGTATTCGAACTCATGCGGACAAATGTTCTCGTTTTCCGAGGTTTAAAAGACCAATACCATGAAGGAGTGGTCTCCCGTAACACCCGAGTTTAACACTTTCCCAAACAAGCCCTGCTTTTTACGTGTCTACAGTAACAGTCTTTTGAAAACACTTTGGGAAAAGGAGAAAATTCTTTTGGTATGGAGGAGTCGAAAATCTGTCGTTTGGGAAAGGGTTAAAGGACCCTGAGGAAGTGGTCCTTATGAAAACATTGTGAGAAATGGAGAAAATGCTGGTAATCAACATTTTCTCCATTTCCCACAATGTTTTCTACCATTCCAAACACAAATTTAATTGTTTGGGTAACACTGAATTTCTCGTCAGCAAATGTTTTGAAACTGAACAAAATTAGAATTTTGTCGTTGGGTTAAGCGTGAACCTCTGAACTATGAAGGATTCACTCATTTATCTGGTGCTATTTTCGGGTTTTTTTTTTCATACTCGAGCTTTGTTTATTTGTTTATTCTGTCTGCCTTTGTTGAATTTGTTGTATATAGCCAAAGACATGTTATGTCGTTTGCTGAATAAAATGTACGTATTGAACAATTCTATTACACCTTTCCCAAACGACAAATTTTGGACTCTTCCAAACTGGAAGAGTTTGCAGACGACAATTTTCAATTTTGAGAAAATGACAGAAAGTTCTCAAAAGGGGTAGAAAATACTGTGGGAAAAGGAGAAATTGCTCGTTACGAGCAATTTCTCCTTTTCCCACAGTGTTTTCAAAAGACTTTTACTGCAGACACGTAAAAACCAGGGCTTGTTTGGCAAAGGATTAAGCAAAAATAGTAGATAGGCGGTTAGGTTTTAATGTTTTCCAAGCATGTTTTCCGCTAGAACGTTAGCTTCGTGATATTATCTCGTCGCCCCAGTTGCTTCACGCTGTTTTTGTCTGACAAAAGAAGATTAAAATTGAGCAAAAATTGAAAAAAGATGAATGGGAATAAATCGTTTTTCGAATTATGGATATTGCATCACTAATTACCTCTTTCCCAAACAACAAAAATCTAGACTGGTCCAAATTGAAAGGATTTGCAGACAACAAATTTAATGTAACTGGATTGATCAGTTTTGTTTTGGATCGGGTAGAAAACACTGTGGGAAAAGGAGAAAATGCTGGTTTCCAGCATTTTCTCCTTTTCCCACCATGTTTTTAAAAGCCTTCTTTTGTAGGGTTGTTAAAACTCAGGATTGTGTGGTAATGGGTTAAAACATTTTTCATCTCTAGATTCATTTACTGGTGACCAATTACCTTGTGAAGTAACTTTTCATTTGGCAACTATAAAAGAATCATCAAAACGTTATAGATTATCTACACGAATGAAAATTTTACAAATCTTCCAACGAAATCATTGGAAGAAAAAGGGACATTGTGCTCACGATGTTTTCAAAAACATTCCTCTCTCTCCCTCGCTCTCTCTCTCTCTCTCTCTCTCCACGAACGGAATGGTTCAATGTTAATTGAATGGTGTTTTACACCGTTCACAAAACAGATTGTTTGAATTTTTGAGTCAAGTTTATTTTTTTTTTCGTCTGCATAGGCTTTAGTTTAGGCGAGCCCAAAATTTTACCTTTCGTACAGAGTTGGCCTTTCTGGTCGCTAAAAACGCGCTGGCTCATGTGTATAACCAGCTAATAGTTCAGAAACTTTGCCATATATAGCATTTGTGGAAGAGATCAAGAAAAGCATGAATAGGTGCACTTATGGGAGAACTTAAAAACCTAAATTTTCGCCGTCATACAACTTAAGTACTCAAGTTCTTGACAAAAAGCTTTTGACTCTGTGCCAGACTACAGATATTGTAGACTGACTGTAGACGGAGCACTGGTTACAGAAACTCCAGAAAAGCATGGATAGGTGTACTGGCCGCCGCGATATAACTGAAATAATGTTGAAAATGATGTTAAAAAACATACAATCAATCAACTAGGCCCAGTCAATCTTGAGACAAAACGGATTTTATGGATCTATAATGATATCAGTAATCCTTTACCACGTGTGACAGCGACGGCTTTTGACTACCCTGAGAAAGAAGCCTTTAGAAAACATTGTGGGAAAAGGAGAAAATGCTGGTAACCAGCATTTTCTCCTTTTCCCACATTGTTTTCTACTCTTCAGAAAACAAACTTCAAACTTTCAGTCATTTTTATTTTGTCGTCTGCAAATGCTTCCGATTTGGACAAGCCTAAAATATTGTCGTTTGGTAATGAGTTAATATGACTTACTCGGTATAACGGATGCTGGTAACCAGCATTTTCTCCTTTTCCCACATTGTTTTCTACTCTTTAGAAAACAAACTTCAAACTTTCAGTCATTTTTATTTTGTCGTCTGCAAATGCTGCCGATTTGGACAAGCCTAAAATATTGTCGTTTGGTAATGAGTTAATATGACTTACTCGGTATAACGGATGCTGGTAACCAGCATTTTCTCCTTTTCCCACATTGCTTTCTACTCTTCAGAAAACAAACTTCAAACTTTCAGTCATTTTTATTTTGTCGTCTGCAAATGCTTCCGATTTGGACAAGCCTAAAATATTGTCGTTTGGTAATGAGTAAATATGACTTACTCGGTATAACGGATCACAAGGATGCATTACAAACTTTTTACCAAAGCGCCACTGTAATGTTTAAGTGTTTGCTCTCAGGCGGCGGGGAGGCATAACATCGGTTTACTTCAAAAACCTCGTAACTACAGCTTCTTTCAAGCTGTAGTTACGAGCTTTTTGAAGTAAACCGACAATAAATTGCTGACGCACTCTACGACGATGCTTCCACGCTATCTTCTGTTTTTTGGAAACATCCCAGCTTAAATGCCGTGTGCATGTAATGAATATGTTTCAATGTTTGTGCCTAGACCATCTGTTTTGGGGAACAATAAATGATGCATTTCTACGGACTGACTATCAAGTTTTTTTGCAAAATTCATTGAACTAGAGAAATCGACTGTGAAAGCAATTCTACTCAAGGGTTGTTGAGGAGATTTTATCGCGTATTTTTACCACAAAATTCCATTTCTGTTACTCTCCCAAGATATTTGTGAACATGGCCGTAATCGTTTTTTCCCACGGTGATTGACGATTATCTATGAAATGATGGTGATTTAAAAACTTAACTGAAATAGGCACTTAATTTTAGGAATCTCAAGCAATACTTGATCCTTTCATATGACAAATGTTTAGACTAGTCCAATGTATAGTACGGTTAGGAAACGTCATATTCAGAGCCAAAGGCTCTGATGAGAAAATGTTGTGTTGGTCTTCCGTTTCTGTAGATGTCTGCTGAAAAATAACCAAAAAAACAGGTAAGATTGTCATTATTTGTAATCATGTGTTCTTATATCTTTGAAATTAAAAAAAAAAGGAGAACGTCATGCTATACGCTGGTCTTTCAACGTGTTTTCTACATTACGGAAAGTTGTAACAAGTGTACGATATTGTCTGAATCATTTGTGGCGCTGGTTGACATCAGTCTATCATTGCCATATAATTGGTAATGAAAATAGAATCTTGCTGTCCCAAAAGCGTGAATTGATGTCTTGAAATGTTACATTCACTGCTGGTACAGAACTGAAAAGAAAAAAGCCTACTTCATATGTAATTTTTTGTATAAAACTAAATTTTTGAAAGGAAGCCCCCATCAATCGGTGCCGACTTATATATTCAGAGCCGACTTACATATTTAGAGCCGACCCACATAAGAGGAGCCTTTCTTTATTTCACTATTTTTGTGCTATTCCTTTTCATTTCTGTCATTCAATAATGTAGGAAAGGAGCTCGTGTTGTATTTACTAGCTGCTCAAAAGTATTGAGGGAGTTTTTGTTATTTTGATTTACCACTACATACAAAAATGACTTTGGCATAATCAACAGGTAGTTGTAAACATGACACGTTTTTTGGGCCAGTGGCCTATATTTACGGTAATAAAATGTTCTGTTCTGTTTTGTTCTGTTCTGGGGAGAAATCAGGCCTGTTTAGCTCCATATTTCTCTAAACTGCTGATCATACTGAAGGAATCGCACCAGGTAGGGTTTTATTGAGTAAACGTTTATTTTAGTTTGAAATTCAAAGTAACAGTTGTCGCATAGAAGAGCAGTCCGGTTCCGATGCCCAAACTAGATAGATGTGTATTTGTAGAATGCCATCTAGCGGGAGATAATGATATGACGTGCGCATACATCGCAACAGAGCTATTTATGATATCATTAGTTATGTCACCTCAACTGTTCGCCGAGCCCGGAAGTGCAGTCGCAGCTCACTGGACTTAACCCATTACCAAACGACAAAATTTTAGGTTTGTCAAAATTGAAAGGAATTGCAGATGACAAAATAAAAGAGACTGGAAATTTGAAATTTGTTTTGTGAAGGGTAGAAAACATTGTGGGAAAAAGAGAAAATGCTGGTTTCCAGCATTTTCTCCTTTCCCACAATGTTTTCTAAAGGCTTCTTTCTCATGGGCGTCAAAATTAGGGATTATGTGGTAATGGGTTAAGACAAGGGGATTGCTGGTTCGAATCCCCACCAATGTCAATTTCTTATCGAGGATTGGTAATACCCATTGCAATTTCTCACGTCACCTGGTTTCCAGCCTTTTCTCCTTTTCCCACAATGTTTTCTAAAGGGTTCTTTCTCAGGGGCGTCAAAAGTAGGGATTGTGTGGTAATGGGTTAAGACAAGGGGATTGGTGGTTCGAATCTCCAATTTCTTATCGTGGATTGGTAATACCCATTGCGATTTCTCACCTCTGAACAGTGTTTTGAGGATTATTATGTTCTAAAACAACGATTTGTTTTGGAAGACCACGCTTGTACCAAGTAATATATAACCGTACAGCGTTAAATAACTTATTTAACCCTTTCCCAAACGACAAAACTTAGACTCTTCCAAACTCAAAGAGTTTTCAGACGACAATTTAAAATTTGATAAAAATGGCAGAAAGTTCTCCGAATGGGTAGAAAACACTGTGGGAAAAGGAGAAATTGCTCGTTACGAGCAATTTCTCCTTTTCCCACAGTGTTTTCAAAAGACTTGCACTGCAGACACGTAAAAACAGGGGCTTGTTTGGGAAAGGGTTAAAAAAACAGGCAAAAGAAAATGCACTTTCTGTCAGACAATCTCGCGTTTAGGAGTCGGAAGAATGCTTTAAAACCATTGTTGAAAAACAAACAACGTTTTCTTTTTTCTGCTTCAAAGTATCCTACCCTTTCAGATTACAATTCCATTATTTTCCGTCTTAAGTTTTGCGTCCAAAAATATTCGTCTTCTAGTTAATAGTTAATTTAAATCTGGGTTGTAGAAACAAGACAGCAAACGAAAAATTAGCCATCAAAACTTGTTACCAATATGTCGATCAAGTATTACCTCGGGGCTGAACACAGAATTTTACAGGGATACTGAAATCCGTCGAAAAGTCTTGAAGCGGTCATTTTGGAGTTCGTCTGCCGTAATTAAATCTTTACCAAAAGACAAAATTTTAGACTTGTCCAACTTGAAAGAACTTGCAGACGACAGAATATTTTTTTTTCAAAAATTGATAGGTGTGTTTGAAATGGTTTGAAACATTGTGGTAACCAGCATTCGGGTAGCCAAACTAGAGATTGTTTAATAGAGGGTTAAATTCCCTTGTCTATCTTGACACAGTGTTACGCATCCGTAAGTCCTCAAGCTCAGAAATAAGCGGGGTTCGTGAAAGAAGAAAAGCAAACCCAATTTAAGCAAATTCAACAGGAGAGAAAACGGCCAATTTTAGACCTGGAAGTCATGGCGACTTGAAATTTTTGTTACATCTGGCGATGACAGATCGCCTTTTTGAGACAAGAATTTATTTTTCTAGCCGGTCTATTTCAACGCAGACCTCATAGCCAACTTTTCCATGAAGCGCCAGATTTCTATCGAGGGAATACATGCCTCCGAGGTATGATAGCCAAAATAGATTGGTTAGGAGCGGCCACAGACTTCTGTATAAATGGAAATGCCCTAATCAGTTGAAAAAGAGAACCGTATTTAAATTTTGAAATTAAATAACGAATGAAACATTGGGCAGTGTACATTCAGGTATTTCGATTCTACGCACGGTCTCTGCTACAGATATGTCTTCACAGTCCGCAGAAAATAATTCGAATAGCACTTGGCCCTTTAACCTTAACCAGTTACCAAACAGCAAATGGTAGACTCCTCCACACTTAAAGTATCCACAGACGATAAGTTCAGAATGGGTACTAATGAGCTTTAGGCCTCTGATAGGGTAGAAAACATCATGGTTACCAGCATTTTCTTCTTTTCTCATAATGTTTTCAAATCCATCTTTCCCGGGGTCGTGAAAACCAGGGATTGTTTGGTAAAGGGTTAAAAGTTGCTTTTATATACGATGAAGATCGGGTCATATGAACAATTTGGCTTCTTTAAAAGAGAAGCCAGGAGAGGTTAGCATCGATGTTTTCAAATAGTTTATTGGCTTTGAGTTTCAGTACATTTTGGTACATATTATAAACAAACAAGTAAAAAAGCCGCTGCGCAGAGACCTCATAACTATGCTTTACATGACGGTCATTTGGCCTTCTTGTCGCTTTTTCAAGTCGCATGATCTTGTCCAGTAGTCTTCTCTTTTTTAACGTAATTCTTCTCTCTTTTTTTTCTGCTGCTTAGATTTATTTGCTTATTTAAGAATTACAATTATTTGAGGGGTCATTTGCGGACATGGCAAATTGATTTAACAAATATTTTTCTGATATTCGTCATATAAAAATAAACCAGACCTATTTCCTGTTTCGGTTTTTTTTATTTCGCTTTATTTGCAAAAATAAGCTGTGTATCAGTACAATTTCGCTAGAAAAATGGATTTAGACAGCAAATTCTGTGGCAGTCTGCCTTTTAAATTCACCACTGTAGGAGAGGTCTGATGACCTCTCCAATAAAGAAATAGATCCAGGATCCGATACAACGCTTTTCAAAGTTTAATCTTGGTTTAAACTATTGGCGATGGCGATCAGACATTGAAAATCACTCTTTATAGTAAGAATACTTAAAATTCTAAATTGATAAAAAGAAAGAAAAACATTAATTTTTTTAGGACTGTTTTGGTCCAAGTTACTTTTAATTTAAAAAAAAAATAAAGCACTTGATCAAAGATCAGACTCCACTATGATATGTAGTGATGTCTCGTTTTGATCTACAGAGAGAATTCGAGTTTTAAAAAAGGACTAACAGTTAACAAGATGAGAGCAAAAGTTCATTATCATTTCCAACATTCAGAAGTAATGAATGGGCGGAGTTCACTCATCGTTGCCACCGAAATAACATAGAGAGAAATAGATTGAGCTGTGAGTAACCTTCACATCTGGTGGAAATATATCATCACTTAAAAACTCGATACCTCCTCGAACCTTACTGCAGACAGCTTTGCAAACGTCCCTGTTCAGTACAGACAAACTGTGTGGATTAAGTTTATTGTTCAGGGATACATGGGAAAATATTATGGCGAAAGGATAAACTGTTCGTAGCGAGCTGTTTATCCTGTTGCCATAATATTTTCCAAAAAAATAGTTGTCTCTGCAGGTAAGCATCTGTTAAGTTTCAGTGCATAATTGGTTTAGTCAGTAATAGAAAAAAGAAGGGACCGTAATAATGCAATTTACATACCTCTTTCTCCCGCAAAATGTCCCTCTAATAACAAACAGTACAGGTATAAGATCATACTGCCCATTCTGTACAGTCTGGTCTTGATCAACATGTTCTGTTAACACTGGAAGAGTTAACCCATTACCAAACGACAATATTTTTAGACTTGTTCAAATCGAAAGCATTTGCAGACGACAAAATAAAAGTGACTGAAAATTTGAAATTTGTTTTGTGAAGGGTAGAAAACATTGTGGGAAAAGGAGAAAATGCTGGTTACCAGCATTTTCTCCTTTTCCCACAATGTTTTCGAAAGGCTTCTTTCTCAGGGGCGTCAAAAGTAAGGATTGTGTGGTAATGGGTTAACAAGAAAAACATGTCAGTGCAAATTGGATTCCTATAATAACCATTCTGTTTTCATATCACAGTTACCAGAAATTTTTCGTACCCAACATGATGCCGTTTTAACCTTATAGAAAATTGCGCAGTGATTTGACGATTCCGATAAAAAATTACTTTCTGAAACATTGTGGGAAAAGGAGAAAATGCTGGTGACCAGCATTTTCTTTTTTTCCGCTATGTTTCTCGTTTTATTTTCTTTCCTTTTAAAGGTGGGTATATAGAAATTTTATATCTCACCAAATTAAAAAAAATATACATCACTGAAATTCATGTGAAAAAATAATACAAATCATCAATAATTGAAATTCATAAAATTACAAAAAAAACAAAATTCTTGATGGTATTCCCTTAAAAGGCTACGTAGCCTCTTAAGGTATTTTTAGATTTCGCGCCAAAAATAAATAAAGCAATTTGGGAATGCCAGGTGACTGGCACGTGACTCATATCGCTTAAATTCCATTACATAACAAATATGTAATAATTATTTTCCATAATGTCTTCTTCGGACGCCATGTTTTAAACCTCGTCTGTGTATTCCTGTATTTAAATGAGCGAACTGATCATCTAAAAATAGAACGTGTCTCCCGTCGGTATCGACCTGGGCTGTAGTAAATCTTTAATTTCTCGAGTTGTCGGACGGTGTTCGACTGCTCGGGTTTTATGAATGAAAATTAAAAGGCTTTGGGAGTATAAGGATGATTGTTTTGCACTTTTGTACAATTTTCGTCCCAAATTCTGTAGGGCCACCTTTAAAGGCAAATAGGTTTCAGTTTGACAACATTTACTTTGTCGTCTGCAGATACTTTGAATTTCAACCTGTCTAAAATCTGCGGTCTGGTTAAGAGTTAAACTCATATCTTGACGTCATCCATGCCTAGTGCTTCTGAATCCCGGAACTGAATGTCGTATGAACCTTGACCGATATGACTAGAATACTTTGAAACGTGAACTCCCACAGAGGGTTTTATACGATATATTGAAGTTGTTGTTTTTTTCACGCAGACTGCATTAAAGGTCATTTTCAATAAGTCGAATCGACGACATATCCACCCTTTTTTTTCTTTTGTTCTAATAATTTTCAAACGTGAGTTTACATACATAATTATACATATGATTTTACCCTTATCTTATTGAATACTAAAATTTCATTTCGATGTCAAAAACCAAATTATTGTCATTTCAAAGTTATGTTTTGGGAAATAATATCTCTACACCGGACAGGTTTGATCTTGATTTATATTGTCTGCAAAAGGTCAGTAAGTCGCGCTTAGCGTCCTAAGGGTGGGCCTACATATCTGTTATATATATATGAGCAAAAATACTTCAGTTCGAATAAGACTTAAAATTTATGTGACGGTGATCTGCACCTAGCACTTTAAAAAGTACTTTTAAACTGGGATGGGTTACTTCCTGTTTCTTATAATTTCCCGTTATCTAACTAACAGCCTTCCGGTTCGTCAGCCATATGGGCAACCAGTGGCGACGGTAAATAAATGCAAAATCAATTAATCAATCGCCGTTTTGTTAAATATTGTCTGTGAATCGCTATCAATTAATTGGTATATCTCCAGCGGGTTGTAAAACTGACTCCATTATCAGAGAACTAGATACTATAAAGACAAGATCCAACTGCAGGTATGTGCAGGGTGATCCTGATCTGTAGAATAGTGTGCTCGCACATGGAAAAATATGTAATTTACAGACGCACAGCGATATGAATTTCTCGCGTATAATTAATTTGGCATTTTGACGTGTTTTAAGGTGAGAGATAAAAACCTTTAAGTGGTTGCAGAATCCGTTGGCAGCTTCAAGTGACTTATATTGCTAATGTTTGTTTATTATTCTTTTACAGCACCACAGGTGTAAACGTGGCTCTTTTGCGGATGGCATAGATCATGATCAGACTGCAGAGAACGTGCACTCTGATCTTGGATCCATTCCATCTGCTTGTTTAGTCAAGCGTTTAAGCTATTATTTTTTGTGGTGTCATATGATTGTTTTATCATCCGTGAAAAGTTGTCTAGTGTATATATTTTAGCGCTGCAACATGTAAATAATGCCTGACTAAAACGTGTATGCAGCAGACTACTTCGAAAAGTTAATTATGAAATGCAGAGAAGCAAATAAAGATTAAGGGTTTAATACATCCTAACAAATGAAAACATTGAGGCAAAAGGAGAAATTGCTCGTAACGAGCAATTTCTCCTTTTGTGAAAATGTTTTCAAAAGTTATTTGCTCGAAGACAAAGGGAAGGATTTATCTGCAGGAGTTAATACGTTAATAGATTACTTTGCGCCATTTTGAAAGCAATCGCACCTCATAATTCATATGATTAGCGGGCTTGAGTGGGTTATAAAAGATCATTTTGCATTACTGTTCTGGTTTTGCAATAGGTTTTTGAATACTTTGTGATTTCCGTTTGAATATTTTGAAAGTAAAGATTCTAATAATGCACCCGTTTTAGAGTAATGATGTGCTACGGTATACCTCATAAAACAATGTATAAGAACAGCTGCTGTCTAGAATGTACCTTGACTTTAACCCATTACCACACAATCCCTACTTTTGACACCCCTGAGCAAGAAGCCTTTAGAAAACATTGTGAGAAAAGGAGAAAATGCTGGTAACCAGCATTTTCTCCTTTTCCCACAATGTTTTCTACCCTTCACAAAACAAGTTTCAAATTTTCAGTCACTTTTATTTTCTCGTCTGCAAATGCTTTCAATTTGGACCAGTCCAAAATATTGTCGTTTGGTAAAGAGTTAAATTGATGACGATTACATAAATAGTACTTATTTCGTGAAATTATATGGTAATGAACTTGATATACATACCCGAACTTCTAACATAGCTATGGGGAGTGTAGAGCAAGATCAGACAGCACGAACGTATTCTATGGAATAAATTAATGGCCATTTTACACGAATCTTCTAGATTGAATCATCAGGCGGAAGGTTTGGTTTGCTTGTATTTAGAATATCTGACGGTCCTTACTCTATCTTTTAATACTGTGTTCTCCGAAAAAAAAAAGCACCATTTGTCTCGGCAAGGGATTTATATATTTCACTTTTATTTAAACAAAAAAATCTTAGGCCCGTTTGTCATCCCAAACATCTCCAAGCCTTAGGATAATAAGCGTGACTTACCGACCTTTTGCGGTTTTGCGGGCAGTATAGATCAAGATCAGACTTCACAGAACATGCAGTCTGATCTTGGATCTACACTGTCAGAGAAGGAGAAAGTTCGCCAACAACTTAATAAATGTGCCATGCTCTATGGAAAGTGGGTTTACAAGTGCAATTGCAAAAAGATTCGACACAGGTCAGCCTGCCCAGTGTTTTCGGTCTGTTTTCTTATGAAAGTCTTCGTTATGACTCAGTTGTTATAAGACAAAAAGGTTATTAACCCTTTACCAAACAATCCCTGGTTTTAACGTCCCTGGGGAAGAGGCCTTTTGAAGACTTTGTGGGAAAAGGAGAAAATGATTGTTACCAGCATTTTCTCCTCTTTCGACAAATTTTTCTACTCAAATAAACATTGCATGCACTATGCATCATTTGGGCTACTATGAAATTATCGTCTGCCAATATTTCGATTTGAATAGGTCTAAGATTCTGCCGTGTGGTAAAGGGTAAAATATTATTACTATTACCTGATGACTTGCTTGGTATGTTACATCATTTCAACTCCAGCCCTGTTCCTGTCCAGCTGGTTTACCTGGACTGGGCTCTACAACAAGAACATCATGTAAAGCTCTGCTTCCGTAAAACAGCTTTAACTCTCTACCACACAATAGCGACTTTTAACTCCCTCCGAATAGGAAGCCTTTCGAAAAAAATTCTGGGAAAAGGAGAAAATGCTGGTAACCAGCATTTTCTCCTTTTCCCACAATATTTTCTTCCCAGTCAAAACAAAAATCATTATTTCAGTTACAAATCTTTTCAGTTTGGACCAGGCTAAGTTTTTCTTTTGTGTGGCAAAGGGTTAAGTGGTTTACACTAAACATTTCCTTCTCACCAAAATCATTCCGTCTAATTCTGACCACAAATGGTAAAGCTCTTTAACGTAATTGCTTTCATGATTAGAATATTGGAAAGGCAATTCTTGGTAAGAATATTGCTTATTACGGGCCCCCTTTGGTCAATTTAGACCAATTAATTTGCTGGCCTTTTTCGTGAAGAATGCAAATTGCGAAGGCAACAATATGTTTTCCCGTGGTACTATAAATCATATATCCCTTGCTCCGTGTATCTGTCACTGCATGATAATTTATTTCAGATCATTGACGTGATTTAGTGATTTTAATAGATAAATCAAAACCATTTTCCGAATAGAAAAGGTTGGCATCAAAGGTTAAAAAATTCATAAAGAAAAAGAAAAAATGTATTTTCCTGGAAGTCCGATATAGGACTTCGAAATTACCGCGGAAAGAGAGCGAGAGAGAGAGAGTGGAAAATAATTTAGGTATGGCCGAAAAGCTGTCACCAGCAATGAGCTCATTTCCATTTTCCGTAGGCCATATAACCACATAAGAAGTCACAAGAAAGGCCGACGGAAAACAGGCACATATGTTGCATTCCCTTTAACCCTTTCCCAAACGACAAATTTTACACTCTTCCAAACTCAAAGAGTTTGCGGACGACAATTTCAAATTTGATAAAAATGGCAGAAAGTTCTCCAAATGGGTAGAAAACACTGTGGGAAAAGGAGAAATTGCTCGTTATGAGCAATTTCTCCTTTTCCCACAGTGTTTTCAAAAGACTTGTACTACAAACACGTAAAAACAAGGGCTTGTTTGGAAAGGGTTAATACCTAAGAGGCAGCAAAAGATTTATTCTTATCAACTCTGTGCTAAACGACAGAATGAAACGCCGTCCAGTTTGACAAATTTCCCGGGAATAATTTAAATGTAGTTTGAATGGCGATCTTTGTCTTTCAAACAGTTTAAAACATTTCTCCTTTTCATAACAGGTGAATTTTTTGTTGGGAAACCTTGGAATATAATTAATAATAATTATAATCAATTAATAATAATTATTAATTATTGATATAATTTACATTTATACCAAGAAGGACATTGTGATCTCCATTTTTTTCTTAGCTCTGCCAAAGTTACATGTTTGGAAAAAATTTGGGGTTAGTTTCGACTTCTTGCAGTTCTAATATAGTTTACTGATAATTGAAAAAATACTGAAAATTATAATATTATAATAATAACATATAATAATATTATTGTATGTTTTATAAATTACTGTACGCGTGTGTTAACACAATGCTGTGTGAATATACAATCAAAAATGTGTTGGAAAATGTCTGCCCTTATTTTGTAGGTTCCACGTTCGAATGTAAACAAGTAGCCAAAGTTTTATGTAAATATCTCCAATCGTTACAGAGATATAAGAAAATGTCCCTTTTTATTATCTTCCTCTGTGGCATGAATCAAATACATATCTATCTATTTTGGGCATTCTGTGAAAAGAACTGGACTACTTTTCAAACAGAATAGAACAAACAGGCAATAGACTCAGCGAATTTCAAAATCATGTATTAGTTTGTTCCAAACAAGGCTACCTTGCTTCATTCATCCATACCCAGCATATAACCTATGCACCAATCATTTACAAACAGCCCCTACAGGCTCTAGAAATGGCTCTGGTATAAGTCAAGACATTTTTCTTCGATATATTTGTGCGGGCAAACAAAACCCTGTATAAATCGTGTGTTTAATTAAATCTAGAATTAGAAACTGTATAAAAGGATTTACAGTAGACACTGTTATCATTTATCTGTTTTTCTCGTTTGAAATAATTGAATTTTAAAGAAACTTGGAGCAAAAAAACAGGCTAGTACTTTTATAGCCATGTTCTCCATTGGTAATTTTTAGCGGCAGGGGTTTAGTTTACTCACTGCGTATTAATACTTATCCTGTACAGGATAGTGAGGCATCATAGTAGACAGGTCTATCATCGGAAAATATGACATGCGCAGATAAGGTATAAGTTTTTTGCATGGCAGCAGTGACGACGCGGTAGACGGCAGCGAAGGTAGAGCCATGACGGAAACAGAAGAGTCGAACCCTCTCTCTCTGACCTTAATTGATCAGTTTTAAATTGTTTTGTTGACAAGCCAATTTGCAGGTATCGATATTAGAATTAGATCTATTTTGTAGGTTAGTTTCGTGCTTCACGCAGTTCTATCTGTTTAATTGGTCCTATGTAACGAGTGAACGATGCACTTAAATCATTACTCGCTTCGATGAAGCTGCTGTTAAATAACGACAGAGCACGAAATACATCTTCAAGAACGTGCACTGAATACAAAATCTTTAAAATAATTTTTTGGTCCTGCTGTAACCGAAAATGAATTTAATGAACCATTTGATCTTGCACTTCAAGAACTATTTATCATCATCGTGTTCAGTTTTGTTCAATTTCGTAAGTTTCAAAATAGAAACTTACGAAAAAGTTTCTATTTTGAAACTTACGAAATTGAACGAAACTAAAGCGAAACACACAGATAACCTGCTAAATAAGTGAAATGAAACTTTCGATCATTAATCCTCGAAAAGAATTTAATCGAACCATAGATCTCCATGTTTCAAGCGTGTATGTTACAAACTAACCAACAAGAAAAGATGCTCATCAAGTCGGTCTTCATAGATGGATCCGTGGAAATCGATATTTGACCAATCAGGACATCGGGTTTATTCTACCCGATGTCCTACCTTGGTTTCTGCTATTTCGGCTCACAAATAAACGACTGTTAATGTTGGAAGAATGCAATTCTCTTTATTTATGTTGTGTTGTTTATGTTGTGTTGTTTACGTTTGAATTTTAAAAAAAAACTTACAAATTGTGCTTTGGGAATGTGTACCGATGACGTGAGATCACGCACAGGCTATAGAAAAGTTTAAATTGTGATGATTACTGAAAATTTGAACTTGTGCAAAGAGCTAATCAGCGCTGGATAACAGATTAATTTAAAGTATTCTGTAATTTTTCCTCTCTGACAGAGAAAACTGGAAAACAAAGGTAAAAACAGACCTATATGAAGTATTAATAAAAAGAAAATACTTTTACTTGAATATTAACCTTGTTCAATAACCTATGCACATCCAAAAAGTGGCCGCGTAACTTGTCACCAATGTTTCAATTTGACATTAATTTTAACCCATGGTGCATGAAGAATATGCTGAATGTGTACTGGGATCGTATATACGATCTCTGATGTGTAGATATAGATCAGATTGCAAATTACATGATGTTTATTCTTGGATTTAAAGTACCTGCTGATTACAATAAGCACTTTGAAGTGTAGTTCTTCCTCATCATAGGAGTATATTTCAATTTAAAAAAAAGTCTAACTTCTGATCTGGTGGAACATGGAATTTTTTCTCTTGACTTATCTGTTTTAACCGTTTACCACATAACGGGTTTTAACGACCCGTAGAAAGCTTTTAAAGCATTGCGGAGAAAGGAGAAAATGCTTGAAACATTCATTTTATCCTTTTCTCACTCTGTTTTGTGCTCTTTCAAAAACAAATTTCAATTTTTGATTCATTTATTTTGTTGTCTGCAAATATTTGAATTTGGATTGCTCTAAAAATTCTGTCATTTGATGACGAGTTTAAATTGGTTAGCACATCTGCACATTAGCACAAAGGGGTGTGTTGGTAAACTGTTAATTTGATAAGAAGTGTGTTTGATTACAACACAATTTGCCGCTCTAATCAACTTGACCACCCGTTGTCATCAGTATATCATATACTACCGTCAATGATATTAACAATTTTCTTAATTGACAACACACTTAACGCATTTTATAATCCATCAGACAACCCTTTTCCCCTTAACCTGATATTAAAATTTTTCATTAACTTAAACCTCTCTGTACATTCTATAAACTTTTCAAAAGGTTTCTTTAATTCGATATGATGCTGAGATGACTTTACTTGCCCAACGAAAGCAATAAGTATCGTTAATTCTATTATTCTGTGGCAAAACGGAGATTTGTTGATGTTTTTTATATGTTCAAATTTTTGTTTAAACATGTAAATCTGTTACATTGTACGTCGCCCCCGTAATTCGCCCTTTTAATACATCTCCGTATGTAAATTAGTAAAGCATCTTTAAATTTCTTACTGAGAATTTATCATCGATAGAAATATATGATTAAAATACTTTTTTCCGTAATTTTATTGAGAGAAACAGTCATGAAAGCACGATTTAAGTAGCCTATCTGCTATACTGTATATGTATTGACTACGTTTGTTTGTGAGACCTTGGCAACAGTAACTAAGGTAGTCGGTTTATCTTTTCGCCACGGATCCATGTATTAAGCGTTTTCAATGATTTTATTACATAAAACCTTCCCCGGTACAGTATTAAACGCATGAATTATTTTGGATAATGCATTAGTGTGTTAATTTTTTGTCCCGGTTCAGATCAGTATTCAGTCACGAGCGCTTGAAGCCTGAGCGACCAATCAAAGCACGCGCCAGAATCTATATACTAGTACTACTTCGCCATTTCGCAGAATTATGACGTCACTGTTGTGGAGGCGTAGATTTGTATGCTTGAGAAGTTATCTAATCATCGTGTTTAATAGAAAAAAAGTATCGAAGGTTGTGTAAAATCAACTAAAATGCGGGAATATATAGACACTCTAGAAACTGTTTCATTCCTCTCTCGGTTTAAATATCAAATAACTATTTACATGTATATATTATTTGAAACCAAACTACAACTGTAAACATAGACCCGTGAACGGTACAGAAGCTGAAAGCGATAATTTTGTTGTCATTCGTTTCATGTGATCAAAAGAATATCACATTCGTGTTTTTATATCATCATTTTTATCAAACTCGTCGACTAAAATATCTTTGATGCTCGCCTAGGCTCACGTCATATGATTTAATCAACTCGTTTGATAAAAATGATAATACTTAAACCTTTCCCAAAAGTGTCTGCAGTACAAGTCTTTTAAAAAAAATGTTTTCTACCCATTTGGAGAACTTTCTGCCATTTTTATCTAATTTGAAATTGTCGTCTGCAAACTCTTTCAGTTTGGAAGAGTCTAAAAATTCTCGTTTGGAAAAGGGTTAAGCACTCATGTAAGATCATCTGTTTAAACACTGGTGAAAACAGGTTAGGACCGAAACAAACATATATACTTATACATTATTGCACTGTTTGTTTTATAATGCAGCATTCACACGAAAACCTTCAGTGTCTTTTAGCGGACAGGATAAGTAACTTGCACTGAGCTCTTCTGACCGCGCTAGACACGTCTAAGAGCAAGGTACAAAGTTTCGGCCTTGTATTGATGAATCCTGGGAAGGTGAGGAATGAAACAGTTAAAACTATGATATTAAAATAGCACTGACAGTGGCGCAATGCACCATCCAAACAGACAGACCTGTATTGAAAGATTCCACTGACGTCACAGAAATCAATCATATCGAAAAACAGTAAAATAATAAAAGATAATTGCGAGTTTTCGACCCGCGTTGCTTTGTGTTAGTTCATGTTTTCAGTACGAGTTTTGAACGCGTCCAATTCCGTGTTCTGAAACACTGTTTTCGAGTTTTTTTTTTCCGGATTAGTGCCATTTTTTTGGCGTTATTACGTTTTCTACAAGTTATTCAACGAGATATTTCATTTTACCAACGTTATGACTTTGTCTGCCTTGTAACATGTTATAAATTTTCATTATATTACGTATTTTTGAAAAATGTATTCTTCATTTTTACCCTGTAGTCTTTTATGTATAATACATTTTTAAGAACATTTTTAAGACAACACTCTTTTTTTCTCACACAAAACCCATTTGTTTTCAATGGCTGAAGAAATACGATAAAATTACGAGAAACTCCTGTATCACATGATTTGAAGTAAAAACTGATGTTATAGTTATGATACGGTGGGTCGACTTTTGTATGCGGGTACTGATTTCTTCGATTTACCCTACCGTATCTCATTAATATTTTACCTTCATTAACCCATTACCACACGACAATATTTTAGACTGGTCCATATTCAAAGCATTTGCAGATGACAAAATTATAGTGACTTAAAATTTGAAATTTGTTTTGTGAAGGGATGAAAACATTGTGGGAAAAGGAGAAAATGCTGGTTACCAGCATTTTCTCCTTTTCCCACTATGTTTTCGAAAGGCTTCTTTCTCAGGGGCGCCAAAAGTAGGGATTGTGTGGTAATGGGTTAAAGAACGTTAAAAAAATTAAGAAGGATAATGAAATATGGGTATGACTACAATAGGCTTAACCCTTTCCCAAACGACAAATTTTGGACCCTTCGAAACTGAAAGAGTTAGCAGACGACAATTTCAAATTTGATAAAAATGGTAGAAAATTCTCCAAATGGGTAGAAAACACTGTTGGAAAAGGAGAAATTGCTCGTTACGAGCAATTTTCCTTTTCCCACAGTCTTTTCAAAAGACTTGTACTGCAGACACGTAAAAACAAGGGATTGTTTGGGAAAGGGTTAAACATATACGTGTACATACATAGCATATGGTCTGCAACACGCAAAAAAGGGATTCGGGGGTTTGCGTAAAGTGTCGCGTCGGATCAACCTGCGCACTCTGCGCAGGCTAATTCGAAACGTCACTTTATGACTACATTACATTTTATCCAACAGTAGACTTTTGTGAAACAGAAAATCACACACAATCGGAGAGTGTCGTCTCAGATCAGACTGCACGGACTGCGCAGGCTGACCCGAGATGACACTTTACGCAAATGTCCGAATGTCCCTTTTCGCTTATTGCAGGCCGTATACGTATGATGTTCATTGCGATTCGATATTCACCCAGGCGATTGGCACATGGAAGAAAATCACTTCAAACCTTCTTGTTCCAAACTGACGACACCATTTTAAATATAAGACAAAAGAAATATGCCACAGTCAGTCGATTCTACACAGAAAATACGAGTAAGAGCAGCCAGCAGGCGAAACTGCCATGTTTGACGCTATTTAGCTTTACTGCTGTTTATTATGGCGGGAAAGTATCTTCTTCGACCACTTTGATTTTACAAGAGCAGTTCATCAAACCATCAGGACAAGTTGTCTAACTGACATTGTTATTTTAGTTTTCCATTAATATTTGATAGGTTTTATTGTCAACTGTGCCTTGAAACACGCGACCGTCAGTAATTACAGAATGTATCAAACGTTGAATTTATTTTCTGTCGTTAAAAATGGCCGCAATTGCTGTAGTTTATTGTTTTTTGCCCACTGGAGTTGTCGGGCCGTCTGTTTCTACAATACATAGAGGGTTTTTTTTTTTCGGTGAAAGATCGAAATTTGTTTCATCTCGTGAACATAATTGCTAATATGTTGAAAATATTGCCGTTGTTGTTCACGTGATGAAATAAGTTTCGATCTTTCACCGGAAAAAAAAAGAAACAAAATTATTATTCTATTTATTTCATGCTGTTAACCCTTTCTGGGAAAAGCTTAATCAAAATCCAATACAGTTCTTTTTTGTTATTCCCCGTAGCGTAGCCCTTCGCATAGTAACGCATTACAATATTACGTCAAGAGCGAGAAATATAAGGTAAATGACGTCATATTTCCATCTGGTTGTGAATCACGTGCATTTTACTGAGGTAACTAGAATATAAAAATCGGTATTTTCACTGCTCGTACCCGTGGAATATCGAAAAGTATTTTCATCACTATTCTCGATATCCTACTGGACATCACGAAATAAAAGTAGATATTCTTTTTTTTAACGTTTGCACTCAACCATTTTTTTTCGCATGTATGTGCCTCTGGACTTCACACTCCTGGATAAAATTCTATACCAGAAGACAAACTTTATTTCGAATAGGGTAGAAAACATTGTGGGAAAGGGAGAAAATGCTAGTTACCAGCATTTTCTCCTTTGCCCATAATGTTTTCAAAAGGCTTGTATCTCAAGGTAATGAAAACCAGGGATTGTTTGGTTAAAGAGTTATGTGCCCACCAGCGCCAAAAAGTAAGCTTTTTGGCTTCAAAAATGCGAGCAAATTGAATTCATTCCATTCAAATGCATTGATATTGTAATAAGTTTGACGATGTGTCACAGTACAGTTTGTCAAAGTTTCAGACTCCGAAAGAAAAACGAATACTAAAACTAGAACGAACGTTGACAGCTTTTACAAACTACTTTTATCAGCGACTGGACTTTTGACATACAACACTGTAGAGCACTTTTAGACGCGTAGTGATAACTGTTATGGATAACTTTATTTGGAATAAATTAGATTTGACTGCATTTTTAATCCCTGATTGTTTACTTGTGGTCGCTACGGGGCCTTTAACCAACTGTCACATAATCCCTACTTTTGACTACCCTGTGAAAGAAGTCTCTAAAAACATTGTGGGAAAAGGAGAAAATGCTGGTAACCAGCATTTTCTCCTTTTCCCACTATGTTTTCTACCCTTAACAAAACAAATTTCAAATTTTCAGTCACTTTTATCGTCTGCAAATGCTTTCGACTTGGACAAGTCTGAAATTTTCTCCTGTGGTAATGTTAAGTCTCAGATATATAGGTATTGGTATGGAAATACCAACCTAACTTCAAGTAATTTTTCGGGTGGAAATATCAAGTGATTTAAATCTTGAAATAAAGATTAAAATAACCATAAATTTCAGGAGAAAAGTATCTACTTCCGTCTGAATTATGAGTTGAAATTTACAATTTGGCCTGAAGCACGCGAAAAGGGGCATTCGGATACTTGAGTTATCCCTTTACCCCATATGGCATTTCTATGGCATCTTTAATTGACCCTAAATAACTGCAAGGATGAAGCTGTTTCTTATGTGTATATGACACCTTTTGATAGCATAGAAAATATTGTGGCAAAAGGTGAAATTGCTCTTCACGAGCAATTTCACCTTTTGCCACAATGTTTTCCAAAGGCTCCTGCAAGCAATGCGTAGAAATGAGTATCTATGGAGTAAAGGGTTAAGTGTCTTCTCGGATCAGCCAACGCAGTCCGCGCAGGCTAATCCGAAATGCACTTCCCGTAATCATGCAATTTTCTGTTTTGCACAAGCCAGCTGTAGCACAAAATATAATGTAGTCCTGCGCAGACTGCTCAAGCTGATCCGAGATGACACTTTACGAAAATGTCTGAATGTTCATTTTCGCGTGTTGAAGGCCATTTATTTTCATCGAGACGATACCAATAAATGTGTCGTGCGAGAAGGGGGCTTGATGTATCTGCAAAAGATATCGAACCATTTCAGCGTATGCAGACAGCATAGGCTTACATGGGTATAAACCTTTTGCTATTTTTAAGTTCTCAGCATGTCCTAGGACCCTTCTACCCTTCAGATTCAGTCAGTTGTTAGACGAAACGGCATGTATGGATCGATGATTATGTAATAATGTCTCAAGGATATACGCAAAATACCCCTATTGCTACAAAATACATCCATTGCTAAAAAAATATGACCCGTAAAAAGGAATTTCTGGGAAATGCAAAAAGTACCAACTTTAGCTTGACTGCACGAATTGTGCAGGGTGACCAGGCTTGACACTTTTCGCTTTTATGATATTTTCTGTATGAAAAGTGGTCATTCTACCTTGTTATACAATCACTCTGAACTATCAGGTTAAAAGGACCTGCGCCGTTTTTGGTCTGTTTTCATTTAATTGATGTACGGGATTCCCAGATTGTCTCTTTTTGCCTGAAGGGTCACACTTATCTGAGAATTCGACAGATGAAATAAAATGAAAGTCTTCTCTGCCGTATACAAACGTTTTTGGACGTAGCAAAGTCTTACCTCTTTCGATAACCCAGTTTTTATGGTATTTGTCGACGATAATACCGCTATGAGTTCAATATATGGGATTTGAAGACATGCATCTTTTTTTTGTGCAAAGCTGAAGGAAATAACCCCCAATTACACCAATTTGTCTCAGGCAAATGAGTTTTTCGTTAGCGCTCAGATATGTAATTGGAAATGGCATGTTGAAATACATTGGGTGAGGCCATCGATCGTGGAATTACTAACGTTTGATTGAAGAAGCTTCACTCGCTCATGGCCTTCTTTTGGCGCATGTTACAAAATTTGTTTACCGATCCTTGACAAATACCACTTCGGCAATCTCAACGCTTTGGTTTACTACGCCTTCGAGTGAAATTCTGCTGAAAATGGATATGATTTTGGTCATAAATGAGCATCATAAAGCGGACGGTATAGATCTGATTAGACTGCATTCTTTGTACAGTCTGATCTTGATCTATAATGCCCGAAAAAATAAGAAATAATTTGTCTGTGAATGAGTTAAAGGGTTTCTTGGAGAGATATTTTTTTCTTCTGTCCTATCTACCTAGTATAGTGATGCAATTTATGTAGAGATGAATAGCTACGCTGTAATCCGCAGTATAACCCAGAGCTCCAGATAAAGGGGGTGTTGATTTTAAATTTAAAAATATTAATAATTCTCCACCAAACCCTATGTTGTGGATACTCATTAGAATCGTCTCACCGAGACGATTCTAATGAGTACCCACAACATAGGGTTTGAAAGAGAAATTATAGATATAGAATACCATTGCTACCCCTTATCTGGAGCTCCGATACCTACAGATGTAATCCACGGCATACATTCACGGCGCATGCTTGAAATTATTACAACTTTAAGAGGCTTAAAAGATAAGAAGACATTGCAATTTCAACAACACAGAGAAACTAATTAAATTGTCTGCCTTTCCACAATATAATAAATCCAATAGAATTCTACTTCAGTTTTAACTTTTAACGAAATTTAGAGGACTTTAGTGTCCTTCCTATCAAATAACGGATCTATGTAATTGAATCCCAACTGATAATTTGTTGTCGCTGTCGACGATATTTACAGACAAAAGCAATTATGTAGCTTTGTAACAGTTTTTTAACGGGAGCTCGGCGTGAAATTAGAAAAGTCCATCTGATTTGGGATAGAACCGTTGACTTCAAACTTCAGAGACCATTTCTAGAAGGTATCGGCAATTCAGAGGCAAACACTCGGGGACTCGACGTGAAATTAGGAAAGTCGATCTGATTTGAGCATTGGGACCGTTGATTTCAAAACTTCTGAGACTATTTCTGGAAGGTTTTGGCAATTAAGAGGCAGAAATGATACGAAATTAATTCTTAACCCTTTACTCCATAAGGCATTTCTATGGTATCTCTAATGGACACTAAATAAAAGCAAGGATGAAGCCGTTGCTTATGTGTATATTACACCTTTTCATAGCAATGTGACGAGCAATTTTACCTTTTGCCACAATGTTTTCCAAAGGCTCTTACAAGAGATGCGTAGCAATAAGTATGGAGTAAAGGGTTAAAGCTATGTGAATAAAGGGTTTTACGCACCTGTAAAAGCTATGGACCCATGTCAGCCTGCGCAGTCAGTGCAGGTTTACATGGGTGGGTCCTTTTACTGTTTTTAAATATACTGGGTGTCCAAGGACCATTATACCTTAGGAATCACCTGAGTCATTCTCCGTGAAAAGAGGGCTTAGTACATCTGCGAAAAGTATCGACCCAGGTCAGCCTGCGCAGTCTGACCTGGGCCGACACTCTTCGCTATTGCTCAATTTTCGGTATGTCCAAGGCCCAGTGTACCTCACATGAATTGTATGAGTTATCTCACCATAATGTCATAAAAGAATGATAGCTGTAATTACTAGATCGGATTACCTGTTCTTTGCATTCTGATTTGAATTTCGATTGTCAGCAGACCTCTGGACATTGCGTCTCAAATTGTGGTCTAGAAGCTTCAAAACACTTCCACTTATGAGCAAACGCATATTGTGGAAGGCTTGTTTCTCGCATCCTCGGAACCCAGGTTTAAGCATTACGTTCCTCTCCATGCAGTACGAAACTGGGTCAACGAGGATGGTTTCTCAGACAGATCGACAAAACAACACCTTTGTTTTTTTATCTTTTCAGGTATGAGATCTGTTTGAAAGCCTGGTTTAAAAGGTCGCCAAGCACCAGCTACAACAAAATGTACACAAACAATTCATCGTCCAATGACGGCAACAGTTCTGCCAACAACAGCACGGCAGTAGATATATCCTCTTTCATCCTACCATGGTGGCAACAAGTCGTATTTTTCTTGGCCTTCATAGTAATCTTTTTGGTGGCATCAGTTGGAAACGTGATCGTCATCTGGATTGTTCTTGCTCACAAGCGCATGCGCACCGTGACAAACTATTTCTTGGTGAATCTTGCCGTTGCCGATTTCATGATATCCGTGTTTAACATGTTCTTAAATTTCACGTTTATGATGTACCAAGACTGGTGGTTTGGATTGTTTTTCTGTAAGTTTTCCTGGTTCATTGCCCCGTGTTCCACTTCCGTCAGTGTCCTCACCTTGATGAACATTGCCGTGGATAGGTAAGTTTTTGTTGAACAAAACTGGCCAAGTTTTCTTTTGTTTGCATCGGTCGTTAATCGTTTGCCAAACAATTCCTGGTTTTTACGACCCAGAGGAAGAAGCCTTCTGAAAACAATGAGCGAAAAGGGGAAAATGGTGGTAACGAACATTTTCTCCTTTTCACACAATGTCTTCTACTCTTCTGAAGTCATGTTTCAATTTTTTGTCACATATATTTTGTCGTCTGCAAATGCTTTCAGTTTGGACATGTCTAAAATGTTGTCGTTTTGTAAAGAGTTAAAAAGTTCAACTCTTTACACAAAGACAAAATTTTGGACATTCCTAAATTCAGGGCATTTGAAGACGACAAATCATGTCTGACTCAAATAGTGTGAGTTGTTTTTGAAAAGGACAGAAAACATTGAGGAAAAGGGGAAAATGGCGGTAACAACATTGTCTCCTCGTTTCACGCTATTTTCAAAAGCCCACAATGTTTTCAAAGGTCTTTTTTTTTTTCCAAATTTCATTAAAACTCGGGATTCTATTGTAAAAAATAAAAAAAAAAGTCTACAGCAAAATGTAAAAGAACATTCTTGTTCAGAAGGTAACGTGTCAATTTTCGTAGTCAGGGAACCTTCAGAAATCTCTGTGATGGAAGCTCTGTATATTAAAAGAGCGCTAGCAATTACCGTCATCTGATAGCTAGGTGCTAGATAGTGGGATGATTTCAATTTCCGGCAAAGTAAAGGACTTATTCGTCGATTGGCAACACATACTCCATGTACAGGGTGATACAGAAGTCGCGTACCATCCTGCCAGCAGGGCCCGTATTCTACAAACATTCTTAAGAACGTTCTTTTTCTTTTTCTCCAGGATTTGCTATATTTGTAAGTAACACAACTTCTGATTGGCTAAACCATTCGGTTTAGCCAATCAGAAGTTTTGTTCCTTACAAATTTAGAAAACCTTGAAGAATATGACAAAGAATATTTTCAATAATAGTTGGTGAATACGGGCCCATTTTTGTTTCTGTTTTTCAAATTCAGTACTGATCTTAAATTTATTTTCTCTCCCTTTCTATTTATGATTTAATTTTGTCTAGTAAATTATCAAAAGAAGAAAGCCTTATAGAATTTTTTTTTTTTATTATGATAATTATCTAGGTCTTAATAGATGTTTTTGAAATAAAAAGTTGGCTTCTATATGAAAATGCGGATGGTGCGCGACTTTTGAGACACCCTGTATAGTAGGAAAACTGACCGTTATTTTGGCCCCACATTCGGCTGGACAATTCGATTACATTAAGTAGGTTATCCACCTTAAATATACAAAACGGGAGTGCTTGAGTCCTCTGTTTATGTTCATATTTATTCTTATAGCCTCATTTTTGAATCTACACATTCAGTAGTGGGAAGATTCTAATTTCCGTCAAGGTAAAAGCAATTATTCATTGATTCATGATGACAAAAGACCTCTTCGCTTGTCCCGCCGACTGACTGATGGAGGAATCTCTGAAGGCACTTAAATTATCTTTGTAACTGATGGTCTATATGACGGAAAACAAATTACAATTTGCTACATTGAATATATTCAGACGATTCAGATATTGTCCTTTGAAAATAGAGAACTAATTACATACACGACAAACATCTAGAGTAGCTAAGAAATGATGAAAAAATAAGGATGCATTGAGAAAGAAGAACTTCTTTTTTCTACTCTGCTTTCTGGTGTCACCAACAGGACCAAGACGGTTTCCATTTTCTAACATAATGATGGAGAGAGAGAAAGAAACAGACAGACTGACAGATAGACAGGCGGACAGAGGGCAGAGGAGAGGGGGGGGAGGCAGGGGAGGACGGAGGCTTCAACTGGGCTCATAGTAATGACGGCGTCTATAGTAATTATGTAAGGGAGTGTACCTCTGTAAAACAGCATGGATTCAAAAAATATATATTTGACCGGATTGTCTTTCGTGCACTAGTGTGCATTTGGGAAAAGTTTTTGACTTTCGTAGTCATGATAGTAAACGTTTCCATTTTTTTTTTTTCCATGACTCTAAATACAAGTCTTTTGCGAACGTCCTGTGAAAATGAGATGTGTTGAAAACATCAGTTTCTGTCACTTTAACCCTTTCCCAAACAATCCCTGGTTTTTACGGGTCAGGAATAGAAGCCTTTCGAAAACATTGTGGGAAAAGGAGAAAATGCTGGTAACCAGCATTTTCTCCTTTTCCCACAATGTTTTCTACCCTATCATATAGAAAAATAATCTTTTTAGCAAATGTTAATTTGTCATAGATCTGCAAAATGCTTTCAATCTTGTCTGGTCCAAAATTTGCCGTTTGGGAAAGGGTTAAGTGTTAAGTCAACTCTTCATCTTATAATTCATGTACCAAATGTGGCTGATTTTGTGAAGCAGCATGCTGAATTACTCAAAAAGCCCGGGTATATACAAATTTTTAACCCATTACCACACAATCCCTACTTTTGACGTACCTGAGAAAGAAGATTTTAGAAAACATTGTTGGAAAAGGAGAAAATGCTGGTAACCAGCATTTTTTCCTTTTCCCACAATGTTTTTTACCCTTTACAAAGCAAATTTAAGATTTTCAGTCACTTTCATTTTGTCGTCTGCAAAAGCTTTCGATTTTGACAAGTCATTTATCATTTGGTAGAATTCAGTATTGTTTCACCTAGGCGTTGATTTGGTTCTTGCAGTCTTTGCTTTAAAAGACCTACTTTCCTCCTCGAGCACAAGGCATATGGAGTGTTTTTTGGCAAAAGAATGAAGCCCCAAAGCCTAGTACTGATAAAAGTCGGGAAAGAGCATTAACCCTTTACCCCATGAGGCATTTCAACGGTATCTCTAATTGACCCTAAATAACAGCAAGAATGAAGCCATTTCATATGTATTTATGACACCTTTTATTGGCATAGAAAACATTGTGATAAAAGGTGAAATTGCTTGTTACAAGCAATTTCACCTTTTGTCACAATGTTTTCCAAAGGCTCCAACAAGCAATGCGTCAAAATGAGTATCTATGGAGTAAAGGGTTAATAAGGTAGCAGTTGCCTTGGTAAGACAAAATTATTGTTAAATGTATCTTTAAACTGCATATAAAGAACAAGCATTCGGATTTCCTCTTGTACTAAGTGAGAGTTCCATCTCATAAATTTTAATATGCAAAAGGATAAAACTCATTTTTTCTACTTCATTTACGAAACCGGAAGAAAATTTTCGTGCAATATGTTATCATTAGCTCCCAAAATGAACAAATTTTCATTTTCTTCTCTCACCCTCTCCGTACAACATTATTGTTTCGCACATGCCAGTTTTACAGTCTGTCAGTCGGCTGTTTAGTTGGTCTTACAGTTCGTCCTTGAGTCAGACGGTCACGAAACCTTGCTTGCGCAATAAGCGTACGTTGAACTGACCTATTTTGTTCAAAATTTTATACAAATACTTTCTGTTTGGCGTGCAAGATCCATAGAGTCATTTAGAAATTTTGAAAAGGCACTATTTATTTGTTTGGTCATTGTATGTTTTTTTCATCGTGTTCAGCGTACGTTGAACTGACCTATTTTGTTCAAACTTTTATACAAATAATTTCTGTTTGGCGTGCAAGATCCATAGAGTCATTGAGATCAACAAAGGTCAAATGTCAACGTCGAAGTGCCTGTTTTTGAAAAGGCACTATTTGTTTGTTTGGTAATTGTATGTTTTTTTTATCGTGTTCAACATAAACTTATCTCTCTACCAAACGACATAATTTTAGACTGGTTCAAATTGAAAGCACTAGCAGACGACAATTCTAATGTGACTCAAATGATGGAATATGTCTTCATTTGGATAGAAAACATTGTGGGAAAAGGAGAAAATGCTGGTTACCGGCATTTTCTCCTTTTTCTCACAGGGTTTTCAAAAGGGTTTCTGTCTCAGGGTCGTTAAAAGTCGGGATTGTGCGGTAAAGACCTATTAACCCTTTACCACACAGTGACGCATTTTAAAGACCCAGAGAAAGAAGCCTAAAGAAAACATTGTGGGAAAAGGAGAAAATGCTGGTAACCAGCATTTTCTCCTTTTCCCACAAAGTTTTTACCCTATCAAATAAAAGTTGCATCATTTGCGCTATTATGAAATTGTTGTCTGCAAATGCTTTCAATTTGGATGAGTCTAAAATTTTCCTGTGTGGTAAAGGGCTAATGTGACAGAGAGTAACCTATTTATGCTTACTTAGAATTTCTTTAGCCTGTACTTTGCTAAAGATTCTTCTAAAGCTACTGGCTGCTTTGCAAGTAAATGAGATGAAATCAATGTTCAGCAGTAAGGTAGAAATGAATCCTTTCGCTATGACTGTCATTAACCTTCGAAAAGACATAAGTTGACCTACGACCCCTCTACCCACCACCAACCCAGTTTACAAGCCTCGAGCATTACCGACTGGAATACCGGGATCAATAGGCACTGGAGAGAAGGACATATAGAGGATAATCAACTGGTTGTTTTTGATATGAAAAATATCTCACGAGGATGCGTTGTTAGGAGTTGAAAAAACGACTGCGCAGCACGAGTTTTTTTAACGCCTTACGACGCATCCGAGTGAGATATTTTTCATATCAAAAATAACCAGTTGATTATTCTATCTATTATATACCTTATTAACATCATTATTTGTAATTTTGCGTTTGAAAGTCGAAAAAAATGTAGCCGAAAAAAAAAGTAGTCCCAAATTTACGTCAGGAAGTGAAAGTGAAAGTTGATAACGTCACTAGTGATGATATCAAAATTTATTACACTGGGAAATTCCACGATTTCACTGCTAGGTATATAATAAAATTATATTAATCTACATATAGACGTCCTATTTTTACAATTAATCCTTTACCATACAATCCCTGGTTTTTACGACCATGAGACAGAAACCTTATGAAAACAAGGTGGGAAAAGAAGAAAATGCTGGTAACCAGCATTTTCTCCTTTTCCCGCCATGTTTTCCATCCTGCTGGTAACAAATTTCAATTTTTGAGTTTCGTTTATTTTGTCGTCTGCAAGTGCTTTCAATTTGGACCAGTCTGAAATTTTGTTGTTTGGTAAAGAGTTAACAGGAATGGGAAAAAAAAAACACCAATGAAAATGTGAACGTTAAAATAATTTTGAAAGAGCTTCAGGGAAAGCAGCAATTACTCCTATTCTCAAAACTTTATTGAAAGCTGTCTTCTGAAGGTGAGAAAGTGGTTGTGTTCGTGTGATATGTCGAGTCCGATAGCTGAGGCTGTGATCTACCCAAAATTTAAATCGTTCGGGCGCAAAATAAATATATGAATGTATTTTAATTCAGTTTGCTATTAGTTTATTTTGGCAGCCTATCTGGAAAAATTACGAACAGTGAAGGTCAACGATCAGTCTATGAGTTCTATGTAGGCTGAACTCCACTTATGCTGTCTATCTATTACTTTAACTGTGGTGTCCGTGGTCGTGAGGTAGAGCGTAGCCCTCATAACCATTAGGTCCTGAGTTCGATACCCGGGAGCGGGTGTCAACTTTGGGATTTTTCGTTGGCCCACACATTCGGCGCGAGTACTGGTATAGTTCACTAGAAGCTGAATCAAGAGAGATAAGTATAAGTTGTAACAACTTGTTTCTCGATCGATGTAAAATTAATGTTTAAACTTAACTACAGATTTAACTGTAGCCAGGCTACTGCAATTGTTGGCAGCCCAAAGCTTCTATGGTGAAACAACTGTTTAGCGATGTCCTCGGTGACTAAGGAATTAACACGGATGGATCTGAAACCAGAAAACTGTGTTCCATCACCGCTGGTGGTGCTGAGCACGTCGGCGAAGAGATTCGGGTGGCGACATGATTCACCACAGCCGTGAAGGCTCGGGGCGACATGATTCGACACAGCCGTGAACAAGTCTTCAAGCCCCCTGCCACCTGACAGTACAACTTAAAAAGTAAGAATTACAGCCGATGGAAATACACTATTTTTATTGCAGGACATTTCTTACTGTATCGCACAGTATAGATCTAGAGTGAGACTGCACGTTCTGTGCAATCTGCTCTTGATCTGCATTATCCGTAAAATAGTCTGGAGTTGTGCTATGCAGGCCTGAGAGTTAAGACAAGCAAACATATATATATATATATTTAATTGGCAAAGCAATGCACAACAATAGAGAAAAATCTGTAAGTGCCAAAAGTGCCCGGATGTGTGTTAGCAAAGTACCACTCGGTACTTAAATGTTTTCTTCCTGTTTTTGAGGAGAAATTAGGACAGTATGTACTGTTTGTACGTAACAATATACCCTAGTTCAATTTTTCTTTTTAATCTTCGTTGGATGAAGAACGCTACAATATTTTTTTTTTCTTTTATACCAAGATGCTCCCGCCGAGCTCGATAGTCCTATCTGTAACGTACAAGGCTTGATACCAGGTCGGATTCACCAACCATTCTTAAAAACGTCCTTTGTCTTATACTCCAAGGTTTCTTCTTAACCAGTTGGTTTAGCCAATCCGAAGTTGCGTTACTTTCAAATTTCGAAATTTCTAGAGATCAAGACTAAGAACGTGCTGAAGAATGGCTGGTGAATACGGACCTTGCTGGAAGTAACTGGTCTTAATACCGTAGCAAGTTTCTTTACGAGAATTGATGATAGTCATTGCTAAAGGAATCATTCGGTTTCCTCTCTCACTGCTGAGGAAAGTTTCGGCTATGGTTATGTGTGAAGCAGCCAGTGGCTTGAATAGGATAGTGTGCGTGCTACTGATTAAAGACACTCCAAGAGGGTATGGATAGGCACACTGGCCTCGGCGATATAACTGAAATTATATTGGAAACGGTGTTAAAACCCATACATAAAAAGCAAAACAGATGCAGACGACAAATCAAATGTGGCTCCAATGACAGAAATTTGTCTTCAAAAGGGTAAAGAACTTTGCAGGACAAGAAGACAATGCTGGAAACATTATCCAGTTTTCAGAATGTTTTCAAAAGTCTTCTTTCTCGGAGTTGTTGTTACACGAAATGGCTTAGTTATTAATATTAGAAAGAGCTTATGTTTTCATAGACAATCATCATCTTGTGCCGATCATTGGAGCCCTACGGTTTCGATACGAAGAATAACGGACTCTATATACGAATATGCAGACGTCAAACTAAAAGTGACTAAAAATCTGAAATTTGTATCAAAGAGAAGAGAAAACATTGTGGGAAAAGGAGAAAGTGCTGGTTACCAGCATTTTCTCCTTTTCCAATGATGTTTTTAGAAGGCCTCTATTTCAGGGTCGTAAAAACCAGTGATTGTTTGGTAAAGGGTTAACCGTTTGTAGACGACAAAATAAATGTGGCCCACATCACGCTTTCTTTTTCTGGGAGAGAAGAATTCATTGTGAAATAGTGGGAAAAAAATGTTCGTTTCCGTCTTTTTTTCATTTTTTACAATGACTTTCAAAGGTATTATTCCACAGAGTCTTTGAAAACAATGGCTTAACTGGTAAAGTTTTCATTCATGAAAATATAGAGAGCGCTCGATAAGTCAATAGATTACCATCTCAAATTTAGAGGGTCACGGGTTCGAGTTATGGGAAGGCTTTTATGCCGGGAGAGGAAACTTGTCTACCTAAAGATCGTAATGATATTATCCTAGCTACCAAATATGACAGTTTGTCTCGAAAAATGTTCTAATCAAAATTTAAAAGAATTCACTTGAAAGAGGAGACCGTTTTAGATGTATTTTGTGATTTTTTCTTTTTATCGGAGCGGCCCCAAGGTTATACACATGTAGTGTGCGTGTGTGTGTGTGTGTGGGGGGGGGTGTTTGATTTTTCTTACCAAATACCATGATCTTCCGCTAGATGGCATTCTACAAATACACATCTATGTGCGATCTGCGCCGTTAAAACTGTTTGCTATTTGTTATCTTTCTGCATCTCATAGGTACATTCTACTGTTTACCAAACGACAAAATTTTAGACTGGTCCAAATTGAGAGCATTTGCAGACGACAAAATGAATGTGACTAAAGAATTGGAATTTGTTTTGGGAAGGTAAGAAAACATTGTGGGAAAAGGAGACAATGCTGGTTACCAGCATTTTCTTCTTTTCCCACCATGTTTTCAGACGGCTTCTTTCACAGGGGTGTTAAAAGTCAAGATTGTGTGGTAAAGAGTTAAAATGATTCAAATGGTGGTTTGAGAAAATAGATTTTTATAGATCCGTTATCAATAATCATTATTAAAATAGTGGTTACACGAAATGGATTCTATAGATAAATAATCATGTGACGATTTCCTTTGTGAGGAACCGGAAATTTTCATCTAGATCTAAATCTTTTTGCTGTTATTTAACCAGCATTTTGTCCCTTTTCCACATTTTCATTCCCCCCACAACGAAGGAGGGGGTATACTGGAATCTCCATGGCTGTCCGTCCGTCCGTCCGTCCATCCGTCCGTCTGTTCGTCTGTCTGTAGACACAATTTTGCGGAATTATATCCCCTTGAACTGTTTGCCCTTAGCAAATTTTAACTTTGGATTCTTGTCTAGAGCATAACTAATAACATAACACGTCAGGGACTATACCCTCTTTTGCCAGAGGACTGCTAAATTTTCATTTTTCATTAATTTCAGATATATTGCGATAATATACCCACTGCGACCGAGGATGCCAAAATTATATGTCATCGCAGCTATCTGTGCTATCTGGATTATTTCTATTGCCATTGCGGTACCAAATTGGATTTTTGTTGACACCTACGTGGACCCATCAGATGGCGCTGTTATTTGCAACATCACGTGGTCTGTGGAGAAAGATTTAATGTAAGTATAATAAATTTCTAAAGGTGTCTTGCAACGTTTAACCCTTTACCAAACACTTCCTTAAAAAAAATTGGCTTTCGAAAATATTGTGGAAAAAGGAAAAAATGCTGGTTACCAGCATTTTCTTCTTTTCCCACAATTTCTTCTGTCCCTTCAAAGAGAGAAATCCTTTTAGCATCATTTCATTTGTCTGCAAATGCTTCAAATTTTGACAAGTCTTAAATCTTATCGTGTGGTAAAGAGTTAATCAGTGAGAGATAGTAGTATATTAGTTGGAAGAGTGTCGTCCTCTCTCGTGAAGGGTTCTAGGTTTGAGTTCTATGAAGAGCGGGACCAACCTTTCGACTTTCCCACACTACGAGGAGGGTACCGGTTAAGATCTCCAGGAAGCAGTGTTTTACAATAGTCATATTCTTATCCAATTTGTGAATTACCTTGAATCCATGCCAAGAGGGAGATAGGGATGATGGAGGGGAGATGATGCTTATGTTTAATAAGATGCATTGCTCAGTTTTACGATTAATTCAGACTTAAACTACTGCTATGGGTGGAAAAATAACATACCGAGGACAAGGGCTGAACTCACAACTTCCTCTTTTATTAGAAAACACTTTGCCACGTCACAACAACAGCTAGATTTGAAGCAAGACACGGCGAGTGCCAGCTTTATACCAAGTTTTTTGAAGGCAAAAAAGTCTTTGACCGTTGCGTATCTGTATGTATCTTGGTTTGGGAGTAAATGGTCTGACGCTGGAAATATTTTCATTCACATTTAAAAGTTGGACTGTGAAACAGTTTTGACATTTAGCGTTTATGAACCAGTCGAGAACAGAACTGTTATGTCTTTTTCTCCTGTTGCAGATATAACTACCTTCTGCTAGTGATTAATTACTTATTTCCATTGATGACGTTAGCAGTGACGTATACACGTGTGGGCTTGGAGCTTTGGGGAAGCCAGACGATCGGAGAACAAACGACTGTACAACACGAGCATGTCAAAGCTAAGCGTAAGGTGAGCTCACGCCATTTTCCACTTGAAATTAGCGGTTCAGGGTCAAAAAGATTAACTCAATATCTTTCGACGGTTTAGAATACATAAATTTTATGTGATAACATGGCTAACGAAACGGCTACCGATTCATTTTATTTATCGACTCTGTAGAAATACTAGTTGGTGCCATTTAGCCCTTCTTTTGTGCTATTTTTCAACAGTTGGCACCACCCGTAGAGTACTATCCGACACCAAATATTAAATTGATCTCTCCTTTTATATTTATGTGTTTGCCACAGGTAAGTCAATCGGCTATGGCAGCCATGGATTTGGTCAACGGCATATGTGTAAGCTTTGCATGAAGTGTTGTTTGCTTATCTTTTATGAAAAAAAAAGTTGAACCAGGTAAGCATTTGCAGTCCGCGGACTGTGAAGGCTTACCTGAACCGATGGGTTTTACAGTTGCATTAAACTAGCTTTTTTCTCAGAGCGTCTCGTTACTTTCCAAGTTTGAGCCTCTGTATTATTTTCATGATGTATAATTATCATAGGTACGTGTGCCTCGAAACTCGACGATAAAACCAGCTTCTTACATAGAAAAAAGAGAGACTTTCTAGGGTACCTGTATTTGTATTCTGTTGCCTTTCTCCACTTTGTTTTTTTTTTTTCAAACAATGAATTTGTATCGGTTTTGTCACTTGGCGTTTCAACTGGATTCAAACCATTCAGACTTTTGTAGCGCTTTCAAACGTTTTTAACATGAAGGTTTGAAATCCATTTAAAAAATTATTTTGAGGCAATCAAAGCACTGCCCGGATACTTTCTCTAATACAAATGTTTGTGATTGCTTTGTCAGCGTTTGGGCCTTATCTTATGGTGTCCTGTCACGAACATTTCTCTTTTATTCCACAGGTCGTTAAGATGATGATTATAGTGGTCGTCATATTTGCTATTTGCTGGTTACCACAACACGTGTACTTCATTTTATCCAATCATAATGCAGCAATTATTCACGGAGAATATACCCAAGAAATCTACATAACAATATATCTGATCGCCATGAGTAATGCGATGTATAACCCTATAATTTACTGTTGGATGAACTCCAGGTAAGTAAAAGTTTTCAAAAGGCTTTTACCTAATGGTCGTAAAAACCAGGGTTTGTTTGGTAAAGGGTTCAGCTGGATTGATGATTTGCATACTACAAATAAAACGAGCCTCAAAATATCAGCGTTTGTCTTTAATTGAGTAGAAAACATTATGAGAAAGAAATAAACGAATACGGCATTTTCTCCTTTTCCCACCATGTTTTCATGTGTGTTTTCCCCCAGGGTTCTTAGGACACGATATTCTTTGGTATAAGATTAAACACAGATCTATACTAAAGCACTGTCTGACGAATAAGTCTTGGGATCGTGCGACGATACGTACAATAGATATGAATCTATTAATTTCAAGGTCAAATCTAAAACAAAGTGAAAACAGTTATAAAAGTCATTGATTGGTCTAATATCTTCCGAAGTAAGGGCTCATATTCATCAGCCATTCCTAAGAACGTTCTTTGTCTTATTATCCAGAATGTTCTGTATTTGAAAGTAAGCTGGGTTAAGCACATTGGGCCCATGTTAACCAATCATTCTTGAGAATACACTTAGTATCATTCTCCAAGGTTTTCTAAATTTGCGAGTAACACAAATTCTGATTGGCTAAACCGAATGGTTCAGCCAACCAGAAGTTGTGTTATTTTCAAATATAGAAAATTCTGGGGAATGAGACAGGGAATGTTCTTAAGAATGGTTGGAGAATACGAACTAAGATTTGGGTCCATATCCATTATAAGCAAGCCGTCGTATTATATGAATCCAGCTTGTTGAAAAAGCGGCTAACTCATAGGGTAGCATGGTCGTTTGACAGTAAGAAAGCTCACCATTTGCAAAAAGTTTTTACCGATGTCAGCCTGCACGGTCTGTACATATAGGTTGACAGGAGCCGATACGTTTAGTAGTTACATTTTACCACCTGTGCTCTGGCCCGTCCGGATGGCTCAGTGATGAGCGTGTCGGACTCATGACCTGGTGGTTGTGAGTTCGATACCCGGTTGAGGCGAACTTTCTCTCCGGCATATTTTCGCCTTTCACCTCTGCTGAATCATGTGAGAAAAGTAGTCGGTGGCTTTTGAAAGAAAGTAGTGTTAGTACCGGTATGAGAAAGCCAGGAAACACACGTGCGTCACCGACCGCCATGATATGACCTTAGCTGTTAAAGTGGCGTTAAACCCGAATACAACCAACCAACCACCTTTGCTCAAAGCATGGTATATTTATACGCGTGAAACAAAATAGTTCCTGTTAATGTGTCATGTAATTATGATGATATTATTTAACCCATTACCACACAATTCCTACTTTCGACGACCCAGAGAAAGAAGCGTTTAGAAAACATTGTGAGAAAAGGAGAAAATCCTGGTATCCAGCATTTTCTCCTTTTCCCACAATATTTTTTACCCTTCATAAAACAAATTTCAAATTTTCAGTCACTTTTATTTTGTCGTCTGCAAATGCTTTCAATTTGGGCAAGTCTAAAATATTGTCGTTTGGTAATGAGCATTTGCATTTATAGATCATGCAAAACAAAATATAACCTAATCACAAATCCATAAAACCATTCTGTTAAACATCTGACTGCATTATGATGTAGAATGGTAATTTAACAGGCAGAAAAATTACAGACAGCGAAAAGTATCAGCTCATATCAACCTGCACGGACTGCGCAACCTGACATGGTCGATACTTTTTGCAAAAGCATCTAGCCCCATTTTCACAGAGAATAGTACTTCATTTTTTTCATGTATAAGAATAGTAATGACTATTGTCTCATCTTTGTTTTTCGTTCAAGATTCCGTGAGGGCTTTATTAGCGTGTTTTGCTGGTTTCCGTGTCAACCGTGCAAGAGGGTCAGAACGAGGCTTCGATTTCGGCGGACCTTATTTCCAGCCGGACAGATAACAATGTCAGAAAAGTATACAGAACGAAACGGGTCGTTAATGCAGACCACGACAGACTGTGTAGAAAATGACGTCAACGGAAGGCACGTGAGACAGGGCACGAGGTCCGTCTTACAGTCACACGCGAGAAAGAAACAAGACTATATGTAAATAGTAGATATGTAACGTTGGTGTTACGTCATTTCCGCCTATTTTTGTCTTGTAGGAACAGAACAATGACCATTTTGGGTTTTTTTGTACCCCAAGGTTGAACAGTATTTTTTTTTAACATAAGGATTTCTGAGGTGACTCAATCGGTAACTTCCGAGTATGTCACGTCATATTCCGCATATCGTCGGTTTACTTCGAAAACTTCGTAACTACAGCTTGTTACAAGCTGTAGTTACGAGCTTTTCGAAGTAAACCGACGATATTTCGGTCGACTCAATCACTTCGACTTATGACAATGAAGATCCTCTGCGGAACTCTTCGAGAATAGTGTACGCAAACTTCAAGCTCTTGCCAATTTGATAATAGCTAGGCACCTTTAACTTTGCATTGTTCGATAAAATGTTTCATCTGTAACAGAAAAAAAACAACTCTTTACCAAACAATCCCTGGTTTTTACGACCCTGAGAAAGAAGCCTTTTTAAAAAAAAATGCGGGAAAAGATGAAATTCCTTGTGACCAGAATTTTCTCTTTTTCCCATAATGTTTTCTACCCTGCTGGAAACAAATTTCAATGTTTGAGTTAAGTTTAATTTGTCGTCTGCAAGTGCTTTCAATTAGAACCAGTCTAAATAAAATTTTGTCGTTTGGTTAAGAGTTAAACAAAGTAGCTGCGCTCTGGGACAAGGGGACTTTAGTGTCTTAATGCTACATCATATTGAAGGAATTCGTTACATCATAATAATAATAATTGGAGTGCAACACGCGAAAAGGTGCATTCGGACATTTGCGTAAAGTGTCGTCCCGGATTAGCCTGCGCAGTCCGCACAGGCTAATCCGAGACGGCACTTTACGACTACATTAGATTTTGTGTTACAATACACTTGCGTAAAACAGAAAATTACATAAAATCGGAAAGTGTCCTTTCGGATTAGCCTGTGCGGACTGCACACGCTGATCTGAGACGACACTTTACGCAAATGTCCGAATGACCCTTTTCGCGTGTTGCACTCCATATGGGTTCGTTTTGTCTTACAATCCACTGAACCATGAGGTAGAATGGTCCATGTTTCAATAGTTTCGTTAAAGGTCAGCCTGCTCCTACTGGGCAAGGCTGACTTGAGATTGTAGCAATACTCTGTGCTTATGCATTAAACCCCCTTTTCATAGAGCATGTCTGGTATGCGTGTTTTCATCTTCGTGAGCCAAGGTTACGATCACTAAGTGGATCTTACCTTGGCTGATTTGAGCCCGATTTCGAGATTCCTGCGATGCGCCCTCTATTGGATGCTGGTTATTACCCCCCCCTTTACATCATATTTCTAAAAAGCCAATGAAATATCGTTTTACAAACCGCTTGCGAGTACACATGAAGCAATAAGCAGACATCCACCTAGGTTTCCATGTTTACCTTCTATTCGAAAGGTAGCGACCTTTTCCTATTTTTATCAAAGATGAAATGCTACGAGCGATTTCATTCGTTGCAGTTAGAGCTGGCTGCATCCAATGAAAAAGCGTATCGGGGGAATGTAAAAATCAAGCTCGATCCGCCAAGGGTAGAGTAGCGTAGTGAATCGTCAGCCTTGGCTTCCGAAGATGGTATGTTTTACATTTCGTCAATTACCAACATGACCATTTAACAGAACACAAGACTTGTGTTTTTTTTTTTTCAGTTTCGTTGTTATTGCAATTGTTACAATGGAACACGTCAAGGACCAAGTGCTCAGCAAAAAACGCAAATATACACTCGAACGAAGCAGTCCGTAACTTGTGACTTTTTAGTCCTTGCTTTGACCTTGAACTCGGAGTTTGGCGTCTGAATCCTCTTTGTGCAGGTCGTCTTATCGTTTTCAAAATATTTGTGGAATATTTTTAAAAGTAAACAATTTATTTGATCACAAATGGAGCGAAAACAAAATAATTAACGGATGGACAAATGGACCACTAGGGCACAATTTAATACAACCCTTTAACCCTTTGCCAAACAATCCCTGGTTTTTACGACCCTGAGATAGATGCCTTTTGAAAACAGTGAGAAAAGGAGAAAATGCTGGTTACTAGCATTTTCTCCTTTTCCCACAATGTTTTCTACCCTTTTAGAAACAAGTATAAATTTTTGAGTTACGTTTATTTTGTCGTCTGCAAGTGCTTTCAATTTTGACCACATTGAAATTTTGTCGTTTGGTAAAGGGTAAAGTGTACAACTCTTTACCAGAAAACGAAATTTTGCACTTGCCCGAATCCAACATCGTGAAAAAAGGAAATTTCTGACATATCCAAATCTAAAGTATCTGCAGACGACATATTAGGTTTGGCTGAGAACATCAGAACTGCCTTTAGAAATTGACAAAAAGAAAACATAGTGGGAAACGTTGAAAATGCTGAATTTCAGCATTTTCTCGTATTCCCAAAAAAGTTTCTTAAAAGCTTTCTTATACAGTGTCGTTGAAAGCCAGGACTGTGTGGTGGAGGGCTGACGATTAAAAAACAAGGGAAAAGTACTTTCAAATAAGGGCAATTCCGATCAACTCATTCACAACTCGGCCCCTGAACTTGAATGTACAGATTCCACTATATCAATATTCGTGTAAAAATAGCATTGGAATTCCAGTCTTGGACCTGTTTTCTGAACAGAAAGAGTTCGTCTTGTTCTCAGATTTAGAAAATAACACTTTTTTTCTGATTAGCTAAACCATTTTCTTCATCCAATCAGAAAGGGCGTTACACTGAAACATAGAAGAGTTCTGTCTAGAATGGACGATAATGTTGGCCCTGGATTTCTCGTCTGCGTGCCAATTATTTTCTTTTTTATGTTGGGGTAAAATCCTATTTTTTCCTATATTATCATCATCATCATTATTATTATTATTATTATTATTATTAAATTTCTTCATAATAGATTTGTTGTAGATATCTATATAACTCGTTATCTTAACTTTGTATTATAGTATCTACGGAATCCTTTCTGCGCCCCAAACAACCAGGCATTACGTATATATAAAAGAATGAGATATGGTCTCTTTGCCTCCAAACAAACAAAGAAATGGCGGACGACATAATTAAGATCAGTCTGCACAGAACGTGCAGGCTATATCTTGGATCTATATCGGTCGCTCGTTCATTAAAGCCTATATTTGGCTCGCAACACGCCGAATGGGACATTCGTTCATTTGCGTAAAGTGTCGTCTTGGATCAGCCTGCGCAGTCCGTGCAGGCTAATCCGAGTAGGAACTGTAAGATTTCTTTAGATCGCTTGTAATTTTACAAGATTCTATTAATGCGTTTATTGTTTCAACATTTGTGCAGAACACTACAAATAAACTCATATATGTTATTGAATATTCTTTGCGATGTTCGCTTGTAAGTTTACATGAATGTCACCATTCACCATTCTCAATTAACTCTTTACCAAACGACAACCATTGTGGAAAAGAAGAAAACACTGATGACCTCCATTTTCTTTTTCCCACAAGGACTTGAAGACCCCTCTTCCTCATGATCCCGTCCGGATAGCCCAGTGGCCTGGGTTGGCATTTTTAAGAACGGTCTTTGTCTTAATCTTTAATATTTTCTGACTGTGAAAGTAACAGAACTTCAGATTGGCTAAACCAATTGGTTTAGCCAATCAGAAATTCTGTTATTTTCACATTGACAAAATTCTGAAGAATAAGCCTAGGAATGTTCTTCTAAGAATGATTAGTGAATACGGACCTGGTAGATGTATGTGAGAAAACTAGTCAGTGGCTTAGAAAGAAAGCTTTGTCAGTTTTTGTGTGAAAAAGCCAAGAAACAGATGCCAATGGGTAATGTACCGCAGCGATGTAACCTACGTTGTAAAAACGGCGTTAAATTTCAATGGAAATTTCCTCTAGGGTCGTTAAAACATGGGATTGTTTCGTAAATGGTCAAAAATTCTTCAGCACTCCCTCTTTCACACCAGGGCGACGATTCCACGGCGTCCAAGAGAAATGCAGAACGCCGATGTGTGCATTGTACGATCTAAGGCATCGTTACAGCAACGCAGAGACATCGCGAGTAGAAGTGTTGTTCCAGATCGTCTAGGACGCCGAGGGACGGCGCGCATTTTGAACATGCACAAAACCAACGCCGCCGCTAGGCGTTCTGAGAACAGCGCAGTGGGATCACTGGTGGGTCGTTTTAGCGGCGCTGTAAGCTTTCCTTCAACGCCACGGTAGCTCCGGCAACGCGCACAGATGTCGCAATGCGGACGCTATAGTTGTCGCTGGGGGTTGTACCTTATCGATTCAGGTCAGCCTGCGCAGTACGCGCAGCCTGACCGGGGCCGATGCTTTTCGCTATTAGTCAATTTTCTGTATGTACAAGGACTACTCTACCTTATGATTAAGTTGGTTTTTAAAAGAAGCGGCTATTAGGGATCAATAAGTAATTCATGGCTTGTTTAGTACTATGGAACAAAGAAATGCATTAAGCCCCTTTTTGTCAGAGCATAAAAACCGTGAAGGCCGAAACGTTTTGCTATTGGTTCATTTTCTCCACGTCAGATGGCCAGTCTGCCCCATGATTCCGACATCTGTTAGACAAAACGGACTTCATGGAGCCATGACCATATTTGCTTGCTTGGTAACACGCATCATGGAGATTATCAAACCCCCTTTCTCCAGAGCATGGCTCATATATCACAAACTCATCATTTACCTACAATCTACTCCACTGGTCTTGCAACTGACAACTTTTGTAAACATTCTAGGTAGGGAGAAAACACTTATACCAAGTAAGGCCACGTCAGCACTCGTCACAACTCGGCCGATTCCGTACCTACATCTATGACCTCGTCCGTATAACGGTCACTCCATTTGAACTGTGAATCACGTGATCTTATACATGGCGCGCCAATGTCAGTCGTTCAGCAACGAACATATGTCTATCTGTTGGTGAAAACTTCAATCGGAATTATAAAACACGTTAAAAATGAATGAACGAACGGTTTTTCAACTGAAATATAGAAAGAAAGATTTCGATAGAAAATTGAAACTCAAGTTTTCTTTTGTAAGAGGAGCCTGACAATTTTCAGAACGGTAAACCGGCGTATTTCCGGGAGATGAATATCTACTGCATATCACTCCACCACATAGATCCGAGAGATTTGATGGCTCACATCACCCGAGGTATGATAAATGGCCTCGTCAGGTCAGATACTAATACAAAAAGCTTCATGGTTGGAGCACAAATCAAGAAGAAATAACAGTTTGACTTTATTTAGATGTGGACATAGATATGAATTATACAAAACGGTTAGCAAAAATAGCCAAATAAGAAATAAAACTTATTCTATTTAACTATTTACCAGACTATTAAGTTTTAGCCCAGCCAGTATTAAAAGTATTTGCAGGCAAATTAAATTTGACTCAGGGATAGGGTACCCTAAACCCTTTAAAAGACAATCCTTGTGGTAGAAGCCTTTTGAAAACATCGTGGGAAAAGGAGAAAATGCTGGTAGCCACCATTTTCTCCTTTTTCCACAATGCTTTCTATCCTTCCCAAAACTATCTTCGAAATTTGTGTCTCATGTATTTTGTCATATGCAAATGCTTTGAATTTGGACTGGCCTTAGATTTTGTCGTTTGGTAAAAAGTTTGTGGGATCCGTGTAACATCGCCTTTCATCTTACGGAAATCTTAATGCGGGGAACCAGCGTCTATCGGCCGATCGATTATGTCTTATATGACGCATCACTAGCCCTAAAAACGGGCAGACTGTAACCATACGCTCTATAAAGTAGCAATGTAGAAAATAGCTTTTATCAATACGTTTGAGGAGAAATGAGACCTGCTTTAGCTCCAGATTTCTCTAAACTGTAGATCACAGCCGTCTGAATTGCACGAGGTAGCGTTTTATTGAGTAAACGTTTACTTTAGTTAGAAATTCAAAGTAACGATTGACGCGTAGGAAAGTGGTTCGGTTCTGTACCAAGGATGCCCAAATTAGATAGATGAGTTTTGTAGAATGCCATCTAGAGGGAGATAATGATTACGGATGACCCGAGTTTTAAACAAATTCGAAAGTTTTACAGCGCTAATAAGCGATGTTACACAAATCCAATTAAGGTGCCGTGTCCTTAAATGATTGAAATTATGCTGCAAAATCCATGGTGGAGAGTTTTCGGAATTATGCAAAAAAAAGTTCCATCTTGTCTTTTTTATTCTACTGCACAAGTTAATCCTTTACCAAACAATCCCTTGTTTTTACGACCCTGCCATAGAAGCCTTTTGAAAATATTGTGGGAAAAGGAGAAAATGCTGGTAACCAGCATTTTCTCCTTTTCCCACAAAATTTTCTACCCAATCAAAGTCAAAAATCATCCTAATAACATGATTTAATTTGTTGTCTGCAGATGCTCTGAATTTGGTCCAGTCCAAAAATTTGTTGTTTAGTAAAGAGTTAAGACTTCTCCGGAACCTTATTTTCACTCCTGTTTTGGCCACGCTTTCACTAAGCTATACACGTAAACTGCGTCGTCAGAGATCTGATTATTTTTACCGTTTCCGTAGGGCGTATTGATGTGGATTAAATGTCCATTCTTTTTAGGATTTGGTGGCCATGACCGTATGTCACCATCGACACCATAAGCAAATACGCTCCCGCCAAAAGTTTCTTGTTTACTCTGCGAACTACCGTAGCCTTTAAATCTAAAACCATTATTTGGGCCGCTGGTAGCTTCGATGAATATCGAAAACAGATCATAATCTGTCGGCTTGTATTCGAGGTCCAGCGGTCTACTTTGAAAAGAAGCCGGGTCCTCTGTTCCTATGAAATAATTTTGATTTAATTCTATGCTATCTTTAGACCATGCTAATACTCTAACTTTGGCAGTATTTGATTGTAACTGGTTGATAAACATTTTGCCCCAGCCATCACCACCACCTATCGGTTTGAAGCAGGTATTATTTCCCTCTGAAAAATTGTGCATGAAAGCAGACCAAATTCTTATAGACTCATTACTAAATCCCCAAACTGTCCCCCCTGCATTCAGCCACGGTCTGAACTTAACGCTGGATCCTACACCTTCTGAGATAAGGCGGGCGTCCTTATTGTAAACCTGGATGTTTATAAATACAGGAAAATCTCCGAATTTATGCTCTATATCATAAAAAGACTTGGAACTATCAGTAATGTCCAGCGATAACCAATCACTTTCAAAATCTGCAGGAGGCATGTCCTTTGGACCCCAGACCTTTACTCTAACGAGGGCAGATTCAGCAGTTTGGTGATGATCCCCTAGTCTTCTTCCATCTTGTGTCCCGGTGTAAAGAATACGACCTGAATCAGCTTGATTGTTTTTTCTCGGAGCAAACAATCTCACGTGGGTCTCATTGTAAAAGTAAACGACACCTCCATACATAGACTCATGGTCATCGTCGTTCTGAAACGCAGAGTCTCCGTGAAATATCCAACCAGCATTCGGTCCATCGGTTGGTTTGATAAGAACATCAACCTTGTTCGGTAGAACGCCAAGGTCGTGTTTTACAACTATATCAGACAGATTCTCGTCTTGAGCTTTCATCAAAAACCAATTACTCATAAAACTGGGCCGCTTAAAACTTCGAACGCGGGTTATTTCTTGTTTGTAGGACTTAAGCCATTCCAAAACTTGTTCATTTTTGTTTCTGTCAGCATCAATGTCGTCAATATCTTCTCGGAATGATTTGAGAAGAACTTGGTTAGATTTCACTGTCTGTGTCGTGTTGTTTTGAATAGTAAGAATCCTTGACCTCTCTTCCAACAGACCATCCATTACTTGCTGCATTACAGACATCCTTCTTCTCATACTTCTTGTGATCAACTTTTCTTGTCCGAGAGCTCTTACAAGCATATCTAACCTATCATTCTTGGCACCACACTCACACTCCGATTGATTTGATGCTTGAATTGAGTTGTTCTCTCTAACTAGGTATTTGTCGAGATCGAGACGCATCGATGCAATATCATCACCCATAGCCTGGATATCACCTTTTAGTTCGACCCATACTTTCCTCTTGATTGTACTGATTTCAAGGCTTAAAAGGTCCTGAATGTTTTCTGTACGACGAAGTAAGTCCATGTAATTATCTAAAGTATAAGGTATTCCGGCGATAGAGTTTGACAACATTGAAATAATGCACAGTAACCGTACTTGTGTGTTTTTCATGCTTAATATATTTCAGCTAATTTTCTTTCACAACAGACAGTCAAAATCCCACAAGTACTGCATTTCATCATGACCAATGACTCAGTTCTCTCTATTTGACGTATATATTTAAACTAATAAACAGCTGTCCACAAGATACAGTACAAATTATACAAAGTTTTACCAAGTAGGACGAAGTCTTAGAGTCTGAGGAAAAGATTTATAAAATCGCTGACGAAGGCCGGACAAAGAAGACGATGGACATGCTGCAGAAAGCTTTAATGACGCAAAACACATATTTTGCCATAGTATTAGACTATTAGTACGCATGCAAAATCACTTCATGCAATATTTTATCATTCCATTCATACTGTAATAGCATTTTTGTTTGTCGCCTTTTTTGCACGTCGACATCATGTGGCCTGCAACATGCGAAAAGGGGCATTCGGACATTTGCGTAAAGTGTCATCGGAATCAGCCTGCGTATTCAGCGCAGACTGATCCAAGACTGTACTTTCCGTTCAAACTTTCTTTCCGTTATCTGTTTTGTGCACGTCTACCGAAAGACAAAATCTAATACAGTCGTAAAGAGGCGTCTTGGATTAGCCTGCACGGACTGCGCAGGCTGATCCGAGACGACATATTACGCATTTGTCCGAATGACCCTTTTCACGTGTTGAATGCCATGTGATAGAGATGGATTTTCTTTCCTGTTGCCATAAGGTCAATCTACAAAAGTCATTAACGTTAATGAACACTACTTATTGATATCCTGTCCATTTCGAATGCAGTTACTACAGCTATCGCTTGAAAATCTAAAACGTAAAATTTGTCAAGGATAAGATTTTAATAAAGTTTGAACGAACTCAGCTTCACTTGAGCTCTGGGTGTATTTGCCGTTCCCATATGGATCCCCTATGAAGATGTAATGTCCATCCTTTGACAAGTTAGGTGGCCAGACACGTATATATCCAGACTCGTTGTAAGCAAATACCGAACCTCCAAAACGTTCTTTTTCCCCATGTGCTCCTCCATACCCAATAAAACGATAGCCTTCATTTGGTCCGCTTTTAGCCTCCGTATAGCAGGAGAGCAGATCTTTATCCGACGGAGTTTGTTGTGAACTCACCGGTCCAAACTCATTCTCTGCAATGTCTGTTTGTCTTTGATAAAAGTTTTGCTTCGATTTGAGCGTGTTTGAAGACCAGGCTCGCAGTCTAACAGTGGCTGAGTTCACATCTGTACCTGACAAGATGTACGAAATACCCCAGCCGTCGTTATCGCAAATAGGCTTCCCATAGCCTTGGACTGTATCATTTTTATAATCAGGAATGTAAGCAGACCATACCCTTATTGAATGATCGTTAAAAGCCCAAGCTACCCCGCCCCCGTTTAGGTAGTTTCGGAACGAAACAGTAGACCCGACACCATCAGAGATGTAAGAAGACTGTACATGGCGAACTTGAACAGTCACAAGAGCCGGATAATCACCAATGCCGTGTTCCTTTTCATGAAACGATGTTGCACTGTCTGCTATATCAATAGGGAGCCATTTCGACTCGTAATCAGGGAGTGCCATATCATCGGGACCCCATACTTTCACTAAGACATGAGCAGAATCAGAGGTTTGGTGGTTTGAACCGACCCTCAAACCTCCTTCGGCACCTGTGTTCACGATACGTCCGCCGTATTTGTTATTGGCTTGTTTCGGAGCAAACAGTCGCACGTGCGTTTCATTATAGAGATAGACAACACCGCCGTAAATATGATCGCTGTCATCATCCGTTTGAAAGGTGGAGTCCCCGTGAAATATCCATCCTGCATTCGGACCATCTATCGGTTTGATCAGGACATCAACTTTGTATGGAATTGCATTAAGGCCGTGTTCAACCTCTACATCTGATAGCTTGGCGCCTTGTGATTTCATCAGAAACCAATCGGTCATGAAACTAGGGCTCTTAAAATTTTGACTGGTGATCTTTTCTTTGTACTTCTGAAGCCACTCTATGTTTTCTTTGAACTCCTCGTCATATTTTGTACAGCATTTCATGTCTTTCATGTCCTTCAATAAATCAGCCATTTCTTCTTTTGTTTCAGATACTTCCAGTTCTATCTCTGATAGTCGCGTCACTGCTTTTTGCAACCTCTGGATTTGACAGTCTGTAGCTTTCGTTATACCCACTTCGCATATTCCTGAAATTTCCTTTCCTTTCTTCTCTTCTAAAATTTGTGCCATTGACAAGCATCCTAAATTCAGCAGAAGTATGAATTTGGTGACCATAATGAAGTCTGCTTTCTTCTTGAGACTACTGAGAAGTAAATATTCGGACTGAATAACTCTGCCTAACAATAACTTTCAAAAGGCCAGGGAAGTACTGCAGTTAAAGAGATTTACAATATTACCACATACTGTCAAAGCAAAGATTGCTGTCAGAATTAAGTTACAACTTAATAATACTTTAAAACTGGCGCTACTGTGATATTTTAGCAGCAACTAAAACATGGTAAGGAAACACAAATAATCAATTTACCGGTTATCAGACAATCCCGACTTTTAACATTCTTGAAAAAGAAGCATTCTGAAAACATTGAGGAGAAAGGAGAAAATGCTGGTAACCACAATGTTTTCTTCCCTTCCCAAATCCAATTAAAAATTTTTAGTCACTTTCATTTTGTTGTCTGTAAATGATTTCAATTTGGAGCAGTGTAAAGTTACATGTATGTCGTTTGGTAAAGAGTTACCGAAGACGTTCATTGGTCACCCTAGTATAACTGAAATACAGTTAAAGCCGGGTTGGTGATAGCAGAAGGGAAAATCAACGTGAAGTTTGTACCTACAATAAATAATCATATCAATTATTGTTTATCGTTGTACTAGACTCCAAATTTCAAAACTGTTCCAGGTTGAAGGTTTTGTGGACGACACATTGACTGTGCATGCAGTTCAAATGTCAGTTTTATATTTTAAAATGTAGAAAACGTTGTGGGAAACGGGGAAAATGCTGGTGACCAGTATTATCTCCCTTTCCCGCAATAGTTTTTAGCGCTGTCCTCTTCAAACACGAGAGAGTTTGGTAAGGAGTTAAAGATTCTAACTTTGATAGGAATGTCAATACTAGGTAAGACCATTGGCTCGTATCTGTGTACAGTAACGCAGGCAACCACCCCTTTTCACTTTTCAAACGAACTATTTGCAGAAATTTACCCTTTGTTGCACATTGGGATTTTTTTACGGACACAGACAAAGAATTCTTCTGAAACATTTAGAGAAAAAGAGAAAATGCTAGTAACTGTCTTTGTGACTTGGAACCTACATGTATAGTGTCTGACCATAATTATCTATGCAGACTCACTGATTATTATCAGGTTTCCATGTTTGTTGCTTTCCGCTACTTCCAGTATGTTTCTATTTACATTACGTTGGCCAGGAGACCTATCCAGGTGTTCCTTGTGTTTTCTTTTAGCAGAAGTAAGCGCAACATTCTTTCCAGGGCACCAACTGATTTCCAGTACGTGTATAACATTACAAAGTCGAAACAAAGTTGAAAGTGAGAAGAATGGTGACATGTCGCAATAAGTATCGTCTACGCTCAAAAAGCTGGTAGGTATTTCCGAACTTCCAACCCCAGAGTCGCCAAAACTTTACCACCGCTTATGCCCGACTTAGCTGCGGGGCTGGGCACTGTTTACATACAAACTACAAAGTGGTCCTAGAAGTAACATGCTCTAAAAGAAACACTAATATATCACTCTTCATCAAACGACAAATTTTTTCAGTTGCTTAAACTGAAAGCTTTTGCAGACGACAATCAGATGTGACTCAAATAATACGCCGATTCCTCTGTTAACTCTTAACCACACGAGAAAATTTTAGACTGGTCCAAATTGAAAGCATTTGCAGACGACAAAATAAAGGTGACTGAAAATAGAAATTTGTTCTGGGAGGGGTAGAAAGCACTGTGGGAAAAGGAGAAAATGCTGGCTACCAGCATTTTCTCCTTTTCCCACAGTGTTTTCAAAAGGTTTCTTTCTCAGGGGCGTCAAAAGTAGGGATTGTGTGGTAATGGGTTAAAAGGCAGAATTCATTGAGGAAAACTGGGAAAATGCATTTTCTCAATTTCAAACGATGTATTCGAACGCCCCTTTCTTTGTAAGAAAAGAGGAATTACTGCTGGTAACAAGTATTTTCTTTCTTTCTCAGCACAGTTTTACAAAACTGCCCTCTGAAGGGCAAAAAGAAGCCTTTTCTTCTTCTTCTTTTTTCGTTTTAAACCTGTTTTTGAAGTAAAATTTGTCTCTTTTTTAAAAAAAATGACCGAAAATATTTGTGTATCATCAAATTTTGTAAGTTTTGTGAAATGTACAACAGAAACGAATAGATGAGCATGGCCTGTGTCGTTATTTTTGTTCAGCACTGTAATTACCCTTTTTTATTCCCGCCCCCTTTTTATTTTTCTCCAAAGTTCTTTGTCCTGATTTATGCGTCCATGCCTGTTTTTGTGGAGATTGTAGACCAAGATCTCTCAGCAAGTACGTTCGATCTGATCTAAATCTATGCTCTCCGCGTCTTTATTACTAATCTTACATCAAATAATGTATGGGTAAAGCCGTCAACAATTCACCTTGTGTTCACGACCTCACGGCTTTTATAAACTCTGAGAGGGAAAAGGAGAAAATAAAGGAGACCGACATCTCCCTTTTTCCACACTGTGTTCTATCCTGGCAAAGACAAACTATATCATTTACCCCATCACCACACAATCCCTACTTTTGACGAACCTGAGAAATAAGCCAATAGAAAGCATCGTGGGAAAAGGAGAAAATGCTGGTAACCAGCATTTTCTCCTTTTCCCACAATGTTTTCTACCCTCCACAAAACTGTCTTTGTGACCTGTCACTTTTATTTTGTCGTCTGCAAGTGCTTTCGATTTAGACAAACCTAAAATGATGTCCTTTGGTTATGAGTTAAACCACACGTAAACTGTGGTCTGCAATGCTTTCGATTAGGACAGATCGAGTGTTTAATCGTCTAGTTAAAGGCCTAAGTGGGAAACAAAATACATTGGTGTGGCGTTTCCTACGGTTTGTAGCCGTTTTAGCGCCTGGTTGAAGAATTTATCAAACTACAATAGTAAAGACTCGTCCATCTTGAAAGAATTTGCTTAGCAGACAACAAATTAGTTGTAGCGGGATTTGCTGTAAGAGTATAGTTGACTGATTGTGTTAATTGTTTATCACCGATTTCAACATCAATTCCGTAAAATCATGGCGGCCAGTGCGCTTACCCTTGCTTTCTTGGAGTTTCTTGTTCCAAGCCACTGCAATAGATACTCTTCAATTTAACCATCGTGGACACAATGAAAAGCGATGAGGGAGGAATGAGTCCCGTAGCAATGACTACACTGAAACGAACTTCTAAAGGGCCAATTTTAAGCTGTAATTTCCCATAGACGTTTTCACGTTTCCCTCTGCCTATAAAAGGAGCAGCTTATATGTACTTGGTTTCAATATTTTGCACAATAATTGACCGGTCTGAAAACATACCTAAGCCAAAATCTGAAGAGAATTTATTAATTTTTTATCAGGAAGAAACTTATTTGTCATTCACTCAACATTGTAAACTGAAAAATCAAATTTTTGAAAACTTCATGCTTGGTTTTTCGGATCACATTTTTTTCACAGTAAATAATTTTATGTTTTTGTTATAGCGTACAGAAGTTTTTGAAGTATTTGAAGCTTCTCTTTTTTAAACTGTTTTATATGGTAGACACCACGCATGCCCTAACAACTAGTTTTCCTTTTTTTAAAGAGAGTCCTTCTGTTGGCAAAATCGAGAATCTTTTCATAACAATACCATGGTTAACGTCCAGATTTATGTCAAAATTCGTTTTTGTTAAAATTTCTTCTACTTGCTGCAGTTTGGTTGAGAAACAAAAGAGGCCGTTTGGAAGTTCGTTTCAGTGTATTGTCAGTCATCGGAACGAAACTGGCCGCGCAGGGGATTAGAACTAGCTACCACCTATTAGCAACACTGTTCACTGATTACCAAACGACAAAAGTTTAGGCTTTTCCAAATCGAAAAAATTTGAAATATGTTGTAAAGGGTAGAAAACATTTACTTAGAAAACCTCATAACTACAGCTTGAAACAAGCTGCAGAACTTTAAGAGGTTTTCGGAGTAAACCGACGATATTCTAGAAATTGCTATGTGAAATGTACTAATTACTACTGCTTTAAAAACTTGTGTATTGACAAAAAAAGTCAAAACCCGTCTTTTTCGATAAAAAGGACATCCTTTCCCATTTATCCAGCCATTGACAGACCCTTTTTAAGGATATTCAAAATTGGGGGAAAAATGTTAGGATATCAAAGATAAGACGATGGTCAAACACATCGTAACTGATGAATATTTAATTTTTTCAGCATGCCATTCATTCTTAAAAATATATTCCAGGGCACCATTTCACTTGGAGCACCATTTCGTATGGATAAGCCAGTTTTCCTGTCCACTCGAAAAGGGTAGACGGGTGTATATATACCGACTGAATGCTTGGGTAGTCGCAAATAATACTGTTAGGACGTATAGCTATAGAAGTACGGCGTTACTTTGTCACTCAGAAAGAATTCAACCACATAGTTTTCGGTAGAATTGTACTAGTTGGCTTCTTTATAAAAGAAGCCAGGAGAGGTCAGCATCAATGTTTTCATATATTTTATGGCTATTAATTCGATACATTTGGTACATGTAAACAAACAAGTACAGAAGCCGCCGCGTAGAAATCTCATAATTATAGTTTACATGACGGTCATTTGGCCTCCTTGCCACTTTTTCAAGTAGCATGATCTTGTCCAGCAGTGTTCTTCTCTTTTTTAACGAAATTCTACTTTATTTTTCTACTGCTTAGATTTATTTGCATATTTAAAAAAATACAATTATTTGAGGGGTCATTTGCAGACATGGCAAATTTATTTACAGATATTTTTCTTATGTTCGTCGTATAAAAATAAACCACGCTTATTTCCTGTTTCGGTTTTTTGGTTTCGCTTTATTTACAAAACCATGACGAAACAGACTGTGTATCAGTACAATTTAACAAGAAAAATGGATTTAGACAGCAAATTCTGTGGCAATCTGCCTTTTAAACTCACCACTGTTGGAGAGGTCTGATGACCTCTCCAATATTAAACTTAAATAAATTTTATAAATGATAAAAACTATACTATAACTATTTGAGTCGTGCTCTGGTAAAAGGTGCTGAATGCATCTCAGTGATGTATTATGCCAAGCAAGTTATCATATAGTTATGATCCCCCACCCAAGCGATTTTGTTTCACAGATAACTGAATCAGGGGTTAGGCTGGTCCTTTGAAATGTACAACAGTTAAAAATAGCAAAAAGTTTCGACCCATGTCAGCCTGCACGGACTGCGCAGGCTGACATGGGTCGATACTTTTTGCAAATGCATTAAGCTCCTTTTTCACATTTCTAATTGTGGATATACAATAATTCCGAATATAACGACACCCGTTCTGTGTTGTTCTTTGGATATTCTATGCATATACAACTGACAAAATATCGACATTTAAGTATAAGAGTCCCGACTATCTTTAGAATATTTACATTTTCGAAATATAAAATACTGTAATACCTTTTTGTTTGCATAAAAGATCTAGTGGAGGAAAAATGAGTTTGTTTGACAGAAATTAGTCATTTTTCATTGTTTATTTGTTTGTTTGATGCCCCCCATCACATAATGGAGAAGTGGGTATATGGGTGTATGCTGTTTGGATTATCTGTGGTCGTTGTTATCAAGGTATGTTTGCATGTTCATCCTTGTAGATTCTCGGCTCCTCCGGGCTTTTGAAGCCTTGTTGTTATTTCTTTACTAAGTTTCTTAATGCTGTCATTCTTTATTTAACCCTTTACCTCACGATCTCGACTTCTAACCACCCTGAGAAAGAAAGCTTTTGAAAACATTGTAGAAAAAAGTAGAAAATCCTGGTAACCACAATGTTTTCAACCCTTCCCAAATCAAATTTCAATTTTTGAGTCAGATTTCTTTTGTCATCTGCAAATGCTTTCAATCTGGACTCTTCCAAACTTTTATCGTTCTTTTAAGAGTTAAACGACTTTGTCCAGGTAGGAAGCAGCCAATCTCTTTGGACCGGGTTCAAAATTTAGGAAACTCTTGAGAATAAGACTAAGAACGTTCTTAGAAATGGTTGGTAAATATGGGTCCTAGGTATGCTCAATGTAACTAATGGCCATGGGCCTGCATGGTTGTTTCGTAAAATGCAGGAATCTTAATGTAGAAGCCATGGTTCCGAGCCTCATCGGAAGCACTAGGCCTTTCGTTAAAGTCGATACTTTTTACACAGATACATTAAGCAAGCCCCATTTTTCACAGAGTAGTACTTGTGTATACGCCATACTCTGTCAAAATATGGTTTAAGGTGAGACCTGTGTAATGCACTTCCGCTGAACATTGGGCAAAAATTCTAATTGGTTGTTGAATAAGGATAAATAAGGATTTATGCCGAAATAATATTTTTGCACATTTCTAACGGTCAGAAATTCCGTTTATGTCTATCCTGAAACTTTTTTTTTTTTTATACTTTTGTTTGTTTTTTAAAAAGGGAGGTAATTATTATCTCTTTTTCAATTGAGAATATAGCGGTTTTAGATTCATAAATGATAATTCAAAGATGGAAAAAATGGAAAAAATGAAAAGGTTAAAGTACTTCAATAATACTCATTCTTAATTATAGCTAATTTTGCAGGATGATATTTTAGTGGAAAAAGCTGTTTTCCATTACACAGGTCTTACCTTAATGCATTTTTGTTATCCATGGTACCATGCAAGCTATCATGTGACCCATCAGGCACAAAGGGACCTTCCGGGAACTGCGAAAAGTGGTAACCCTGGTCAGACTGCGCAAATTGCGCAGGCTGACCAGGGTTGACACTTTTCGCTTTAATGACATTTTCTGTATAAAAGGTGGTCATTGTACCTTGTTATAGTTACAATATGTTTTTTTAACTGAAGTATCAAGCTAAACTGACTTGCGCTATCGTTGATCTATTTTCATCTGTACAGAATTTTCAGATGGTCCCTTTTTGCGTGTTTAGTCACATATATGTAATCACACATCCATAATATTCACTTTTTTAACAAAAGACTTAATTATGATGTAGAACAGTCCCTGGATATAGAGAAAACTGGCCGTGAATTTCCGTCGGCATCATTCTGGCTAAAGCGGATAAATTCATGACTGCATACCTAGACAATTGCCCCCCCCCCCCGGACTATTGCCCCCCAGGACAATCCCCCCGACCATTGTCCCCCAAGGATAATTCCCCCCGGACAATTCCCCCATTGTCTCCGGAGGACAATCACCCCGGACTATTGCCCCCCGCCCCGTGGATGAATGTAATTGCCCCCGAAGCGGGACTTTTGCCCCTGGAAACAACCTCGGGGGCGGGAATTGTCCGGGGGGGGGGGGCAATAGTCCAGGGGATTGAACTGACCTCGGGCGCAATAGTCTGGGGGAATTGTCCTCGGGGGCAATAGTCGGGGGGGGGGGGGAATTGTCCTGGGGGGAGGGAATAGTCCGGGGGAATTGTCCCCAGGGGGCAGTTGTCTTCAGGGGCAATTGTCCGGGGGGCAATTGTCCTTATACGGTCCAGAAGTTTTCTATCGCTATCAAAAATGCATGTCAAATTTGAGATTATGCACAGATCACTCTGATTCTTCAGAACTGTGCTGAAATAACGTTGATGGGACTCCATTCTATCCTTCCCAAAATCAGATTTCAGTTTTTTAATCACATTTTTTTTGGTCGCCTACACCTGCTTTCAGTTTGGGCTGGTCCAAATTTTAGTCGTTTTGGTAAAGAGTTAAAATCCTCAAAAACATTGTCAGTGCCGCATGCGAAGACAGGAGGCTTTTAATGATGGCATGGATCAAGATCAGAGTGTACAGAACATACACACTGGTCGTTGATATAATTATACCGTGGATTTTGTCTTCTGAAATCGAAAGACTCTCAGATACAATGAGGACAACGAAGTAGTTCGTTGCTAATTTCAGCGGCTTTTACTGTCAGCGTAGATCAAGATCACACGTGCAGTCTTATGCTGAATTTATCACACAATCCGAAAGTTCGTAAAATAATTATCGTCTGTTTACTTAAAAACCTCGTAACTACAGCTTGAAACAAGCTGTAGTTACGAGGTTTTTTAAGTAAACCGACGATATGCCCGTATTTTGACTACGAAAACTTGATAAAACTAAAAACTTTGAATAGTGGCTATTTTCCCATGGTATTATTGAACATATCGAACTATCGAATTTCGTTTATTTTGTTGATGATTTTCTTTTGTTGCATATCGATTTTTTGCTGATCTTTCAACCTTTTTACACAAAAATATCGAATAAATTTGTCAGTATATCATAATATCGTACAAGTGAAAACAAGGATTACATACATTACTGTGTCACAACGAAACTGACCAAGCACCTTTTCCTTAACCGTTGTTCACCTGTTTCTCTCTGCAAATTGATCAGATTGCACTGAACGAGCAGTCAGATATTCTATACATACCGCCCACTTCTTTAATCTTTAACCAAACAATTCTAAGATTTAAAAACCCTGACAAAAAGATTTTTCAAAATATTGCCTTAAAAGCAGAAAATGTTGGTTACTAACATTTTCTTCACCTAAAACCTCTTTTACCCTTTCAAAGTAAATATCATTTGAATCACATTGTATTTGTTGTCTTCAAATGCTTTTAGATCAGACATGTAAAATTTGTCGTTTGGTCAAGAAATGACGGGGTAAGTTACTCGATCGTATACACACACCCATCCATGATCTATTCATAGACTTAATCATGTTTGTAAATCATGCATACCAACAGCTCGGCGGCGTTTCAAATCAATTTTGCAGTAGTAGAAATTACCCTTTATACCAAATTGAATCACTGCATGTCGGTGTTATATGACGAGGAGATAGTGGATGATTATACACATAGTAATATGGCCCTTGTAGTTTAGAAATACAAATAAATTGCTTGCAACAGGCGAAAATGAGCATTCAGACATCTATCGTCTCGGATCAGCCTGCGCAGTCCGTGCTCTTTACGGCACTTTACAACTACATTAGATTTTGTGCTACAGTACACTAGCGCAACACAGAAAATTACATAAAAATAACCGGAAAGGGTCGTTTCTTATTAGTTTGCGAGTACTGCGCAAGCTGATCCGAAATGACACTTTACGAAAATGTCCGAATGCCCCTTTTCGGGTGTTGCTAGCCATTATTGATCTATTGAATTAACCTATTACCACACAAAGAAGCCTTTGGAAAACATTGTAGGAAAAGGAGAAAATGCTGGTAACCAGCATTTTCTCCTTTTCCCACAATGTTTTCTATTCTTCACAAAACAAATTTCAAATTTTAAGTCCCTTTTCTTTTGTTGTCTGCGGACGAGCCTAAAATATTGTCGTTTGGTAATGAGTTACAAAAAAATGCATGAAACCATCTTTTTCCAAAGCATGGCTCAGATGAGTCTGTAAAGTAAGGCGCCTGTTGTTCTACATGTGCCGTTGCCCATGCCATGTGCAATCATGGTAGAACTCCAAAAAACACACTAACAAACACCATTAAAACTCTTGCTCTGAATATATTGGTATTTTCTCGGTAAATGTAGATACAAGCCCCTCTTTCAACTTCTTTTTTACATCACGGATGAATAATTAGTAAGGTGTAAGGCGGTTTTGAGGGGTGCGTCGTTTCAAGCAAATAAGAAACGGGAGTTTACAGTTCCAGCAAATCAGAGAGCGAATAGCATGATGTGGAGAGTGGTTGCAGCTTTCATGCAAAAGTCTGAAACGCGCTTACTGAGGCTAGGCGCCGTTGGCCCCTTGTCAAAAATTGTATCGTGTTCTAGAATTTAACCAAAACGAGCCACAGACACATGGTCAACGACGATATCGCATAAAGCAGACAGACGTTCCATTTTGAATGAACACGTCAAAATTCAAGGAAAATGGGTGTTTGTGTCTAAATAAGAAAACGGGAAGCCGTTCATCTTCAGATATATGATTTAAGTTCAAAATGCCTTACTGTGGAGCTCCCAGAAGAGGAAAGAAGCTTTTAGAAAACATTGTGGGAAAAGAGAAAATGCAGGTAACCAGCATTTTCTCCTTTTCTCACAGCGTTTTTTACCGTCATAAAACAAATTCAAATTTTCAGTCACTTTAATTTGGTCGTCTTCAAATCTTTCAGTTGGGACAAACCTAAAATTTTGTCATTTGGTAATGAGGAAAACTTGATGGTTTTAGCTAAATTAAAATACCATTTTCATCTTGCTACCATTTAATTTTGTAGTTCCTGATATATAAGTACTTTGAATGTGACATATACATTCAGAAGACCCTATGTTTTTGTTTCTTAAATAAGTATCCCGTATGACATGATTACCTTTGATGGGTCTTAACCATTACTAAGCGTGACATGTTGCACTTTTGCAAACAATGTAGATCTAGATAAAATTCCGACTGCAAGGTAAGTGCAGTCTGATTTTGTATCTACACTGCTACAGTACTGTTGTCCTGTTTGCATTGTACTTTAAAAACACATTATTCACTTCATTCCTTTAGCAGCTTAACCTTTACCAAACAATCCTTGGTTTTTACCAACCTGAGATAGAAGCATTTTGAAAACATTGTGGGAAAAGAAGAAAATGCTGGTAAGAATTAGGTTAATGTGGAAACTTGCACTATGTTTTCAGTATCAAACAGGCGAAGGAAGACACTTATTGAGCTTGAGTACAAAATCAGATGAACAAAAAGAGGACATTCACACAGACAAAATTAACCATACAGAAGTAGTCACAGATGTCGCTCAAAATTTTACCAGCGAATTTGAAGATATAACTCGGAGTCGAACTTGTATCATACAATCAGAGGATGCCTTGTCTGCGCTTCAAAGGGTTGAAACGGTTGCGTGCAGAGAGAGGCTTACCACAATAGCTTGTTTAAATCAAGAACAAAAGCTCTATCCTGAGACATTGCCAAGATTTTGTCCACTTAAAGGTATGTGTTGCCAAAAAAGGACAGTTTTTATGAACACTTGGAACGAAACTTTTAAAAAGCATTGGAGGAGGAGGAGAAAATGATGGTCACCAGCATTTTCTTCTCTTACAATGGTGTTTTTTACTTCTCAGAAGACATAATCCAACAATTGAGCTTATTTGAAATTGTCAGTACTCTGTATTTGGACAAATCTAACTCTTTGTTACATATTCAAGTGTTTTAATGACCTTGATGAGACAGCTTTTGAAAACACAACAATTTTTCCAGACATCTGGTACCACTGTTGTGTTCTGCCCTTTTCCAGACAACTTTCCTTTTTTAGCAACATTTAATTTGTCGCCTACGAGTGCTTTTGAGTAAGTCACAGATTTTATCATTTGGTAAAAGGTTACCTAAGTATCTACCTTTGAAACATGTGTGCGGTAGATAACTTTTGCAACATCCATATGACAATATGGTTTATCAATAGAAATCACCTTTACCAACCAATCCCTGGTGTTTACGACCAAGAAGCCTTCCGAAAACATTGTGGGAGAAGGAGAGAATGCTGGTAAGTGGCATTTTCTCCTTTTCTCATAACTTTTTCTACTCTTCTTAAGTCAAGTTTCAATTTTTGAGTCACGTTTATTTTGTTGTCTGCATATGCTTTCAGTTTGTTTGTTGTTTGGTAAAGAGTTAACCCATTACCACTTAATCCTGCCCTTAGAAAGAGAACCTTTGAAAACATTGTGGAAAAAGAGAAAATGCTGGTAACCAGCATTTTCTCCTTTTCCCACAATGTTTTCTACCCTGCCAGAAACAAATTTCAATTTTTGAGTTATTTTTATTTTGTCGTCTGCAAGAGCCTTCAATTTGGACCAGTCTAAAATTTTGTCGTTTGGTAAAGAGTTAACTCTTCACCAGAACAAAACTTAAAGAGATTTTAAACCCTTAATTGCCGTCCACGGCTATAGATGCCTTTTCAGCCAGTGAAGATCAAGATCAGACTGCATGAAAGATGCAGTCTGGTATTTCATCTGCACTGTCTGCTCTACCAAAAGTCTACAGACAAAAGCAAGCATGACATTTTGGTCTTATTTGTAGAATCAATAGTTTATTTATCACCCCGAGGGTTAAATATTGAAAGTATTTGTGATGAATAAAATGTGGTTTAACAAGTAGTCTTGGTTTTGGAAACATTAGAAAATATTTTGGGAAAAAGGAGAAAAATGCTGTTTGCCCACATTTTCTGTCCCATTTTTTTCAAAGCCTTCTTCCTGTAAGTTATAGCAAAAGTGGGATTATTTTACAGTTGAACATGAGAAGGGGACATATCTGGGCTGCTATAAGGACTCCAAAACTAAAAGGGATCTGACTGGATATGTAAAGAATTTTGGGGATTTCAACTCACCAGAGACGTGCATAGAATTCTGCCTTACAGGAAGTAAGTACATGTGATATGTGTAATAAAGCTGTCTGCAATTATTTTTAACAGTTTCAGCCTGAAATACAAATTTAGAATTCAACAATATAAATTATACTTGTGCCTTTCTGAAAGAGTTCGTTTTCCCTGACAGTATATGCACAAGATTCATAAGCAATGTCTTTTTGCTGTGGTAGATACCTCAAACCCACATCAGATATCAGAGTGTATATTCACCAACCATTCTTATGAACATTCATAGTCTTATTCTAGATTTAGAAAAATAACACAAGTTCTGATTTGGCTACACCAATGGTTTACTTTCAAATTCAGATAATTTCTGAAAATATGACTAAGCATGTTCTTGAGACTGGTTGTTGAATATGAACCCCAGGTCTGATGGTGTCTGAACAAATCTGTGTTGTTATTTTTTTACAATTTTGCAAAAGAGAATTAACATATAATTTGTTATTTGCCCATATTCAAAAGACATGCTCTCAAAAACAAAAGATGTGACACGTTTGTTGATTTTGAAGGATAGAAAAACATGGTGAGTAAAGTAGAAAATGAAATAAACCACTCACTGTTACCATCATTTCTCCTTTTTCTACAGTGATTTAAAAAGCCTCCATCTTCATGGTTGAGAAAGCATGAAATTCTTTGTTTAAAGGTTAAGTGGTATCCATTATAAAAGGTAAAAACATGATCAGACAGCACAGAATACATTTCACAAATAGTCTGATCTGGCTGCTGTAATGCCTGCTGTTTGGTCAACCTTATGAATTTAACATCTTTCATGGTTTCAATTGATATGTACTCTCAGCTGTCAAAAGAGGTAGAGTGTATATGGCCAGAAACATGCAAGAAAAGACATCTGTACACTTGGTTAAAATTTGGTCTCGGATCAGCCTGCACAGTCCATGCAAGCTAATCACTTTACAACTACATCAGATTTTGTCCTACAGTAGACTTATACAAAACAGAAATCACACAAGAATGGAAATTGCCATCTTGGATTAGCCTGTGCAGACTGTGCAGGCTGATCTGAGACTACACTTTGTTATGCATGTATCTGAATGTCCCTTTTTGCGTATTGCAGGCCATATTAGCTAGATGCTGAAAGAGGTTCAAGGTTTTTTTTAATTATTCAACTTAAGGCTCTTCAAAAGCTAACTACTTTTGAAGAGTACACATGAAATTAATAAAAAAGCAATTTTAAAATTGCTTATATTGATTGGCCATTCAAATTAACAAAAGACTTTTCACGTTTAGCAATACATGTATAACCAATTTTTCTAAATGGTCTTGCAAAAGTAATAATGAAGAAATAAAAATCCTACCAGGTTATATGTATGCTGGACTGCAATGGAAGTATGAATGTTGGTGTTCAAACACCTTTGGGAGTTATGGTACACTTCCAGAATGGGCGTGTTCATCACCTTGTCCTGGCAACAAATCTGAAACATGTGGTGGCGCCAATTCAAACAGAATATTCAGCACTGGGTTTCATGGTAAGTGTACTTCACAGTTAAGTTTTGAGTAGACTTGGCCTACAGGTATAGATCTTTGGTTATCAGTTTAATCCTTAACCATGGAGACAACAAAATTTTAGCCTTTGCCAAATCGAAAGCATTAATGCAGATTACTATTTCATTGTGGCTCAAATGGTGGCTCAAATTTTTCTTTGATAGGGTAAAAAAGCATTGTGCGAAAAGGTGAAAATGTTGCATACTAGCATTTTCTCCTTTTCCTACAATATTTTCTATAGGCTTCTTTCGCAGGGTCATTAAAAGTCGGGATTGTGTGGTAATGTGTTGAAATTAACAATTTCAATCAATCATTTTTTGATATCAACTATTTACAAGTTATCTGATCGAATAGTGTTTCTGGATTTTATGGGTTAATTAACTCTTTACAATACTATCCCATGTTCTCACCACCCTGTAGAAGAAAGCTTTTGAAAACATGGCAGGAAAAAGGAGAAAATAAGGGTAAAGAACATGAAAACATTGTCGGAAAGGAAAGCAGTTGTAAGCATCCTGTTCTCCCTTTTGCACAATGTTTTCCACTCAATGAATTGCAAAGACACATCCTACAATTTGAGCTCATGTCTGATTTGCCATCCCCAAAATGCTTTTAGCCCTTTATCACATGACAAAATGTTAGACTTATTCAAGTTGGAAGCATTTGTAGACAACAATTTCATGGTGGCTCAAATGATGTAATTTTTCTTTGATAGAAGATAGATAGAAGAACTTTGTGGAAAAAGGAGAAAATGCTGGTTACCAGCATTTTCTCATTTTCCCATAATGTTTTCTACAGGCTTCTCTCTAAAGGTCCTTAAAAGGCGTCATTGTGTGGTAAAGGGTTTATTAGACAGAGTCTAAAATTTAGCTGTATGGTGAAGAGTTCGGATCTTCATTGGATAAGTTCATGCTTTTATTTGCAGCCAAAGAAAGCACTCCAAGCAGAGTAGTATTTTCCCAATCAGAAGTGGAGGGCTTAAAACCTGTCCGAATTGCATTTGTCCTAACAGTGTATGGGCGTGCAGTAAGGCAGGTGAAAAGATTGATCAAAGTTTTGTACAGACCATATCACTACTTCCTCATACATGTGGACAGTGTAAGTTGTCTTGTCAGTAATTTTCTAAATCCAGTAAATTTGAAAATTAAAAGTTGGAACAAATAGTGACATGTAGAGCTATAAGATAAATAGAATCTGATATAAATGGCAGTCATGATAACATTTTCCTAAAGAAGTCTAGAAAAATGTTACTTAGTCAGCTTCCAGAGAGCTTTGTAATGTTTAATCAGTTTAACAAGATTTTATCTAAAAAGTAAGCAAATGTTTGATTCTTCTATCTGGATTCTATTGGTTGACTTATTTCATGGCAAAGACAAGGTTAATGGCTTTACTTTACTCCTTACTGTTTGATTGGTTCAAATTACTGCAGATAAATCAAATGTGACTCAAATGATGGAATTTGTCTTTGATGAGGTATGAAACATTGTGGAAAAAGAAAAGAACATATATAAAAACAGGAAAGGTTTCAAATGCTGTTTTCTAAAGACTTCTTTTTTGTTTTGTCATTTAAGGGTTAAACAATTTTCTTCAGCTGCTGAATAGGGAAACTGGTCACAGGCTTGAAACTCTTTCAGCATCTAGCTAATATGGCCTGCAATACGCAAAAAGGGACATTCAGATATTTGCATAACATAAGGTGTTGTTCCAGATCCGCCTGCACAGTCCACTCAGGCTAATCAAAGATGGCACTTTCCATTCTTGTGTGATTTTCTGTTTTGACATTTTCTTTTGACATCCACCTGTCAATCTTTTTTATTTTTTTTTTTCATTCTAGAGATCTCAATACATGTACAGAGAGTTAGTAAAGCTAGAACAAGTTTTACCCAACCTACGACTTTCCAGAGAAAGATTTCCAGCAATTTGGGCAGGAATAAGCTTACTACAGGCTCACTTTTCCTTTATGAAATCACTTTTAGATATGACAGATTGGACATGGGACTATTACATGAACCTCAGTGAAAGCGACTACCTAGTTAAGTATGTATCTATTTATACCATTTACTCTTTACCAAATTTCAAAGCATCTACAGACAACAAATTAAATCTTGACAATATGATGATTTCTGACTTTGATAGGGTAGAAAATATTGTGGGAAAAGGAGAAAGTGCTGGTTACCAGCATTTTCTCCTTTACCCACAATGTTTTCTATAGGCTTCATTCTTAGGGTTTCTCTACCTTTTATTTGCCTTACTTTTGAATCTTGTGCAATAGCTCTCATTTTAATGATCACAGTGCCTCCATTTTGTAACAAGCTTTTTATCTCAAATGCTCATGTACATCAATAGTCACATGGTCTAAATCAGATAGAAAATCTCGAGCCATGATATATGCGAAATAAAGACTCGCTATCACTCATGTATATTTCCTATATACCACAGCATTCTTTTTATATCCTATATTTATACGATTACATGCATAAGTACTCCAAGATCATGCCTATAGTCTATTTTATGTGCAGAATCCAAGGACGATAATTATGCCAGTGAAAACATTTTTTCTCTGTTGTATATCAGACCCATCTTCGCAAGCCAATGATTCACTATGTTACTCTACCCTTGGCTGATTGAGCCTGATTTCGAGATTCCTGCGATGCGCCCTCTATTGGAGGCTGGTCATTACTCACTTTTACATCATGTTTCTAAAAGCACATGAAATATCGTTTTACAAACCGCTTAAGAATATACATGAAGCCATAAGCAGACATCCATGTGGGTTTCCATGTTTTACCTTTTATTTGAAAGGTAGAGACCTTGTTCTATTTTTATCAAGGATGAAATGCTATGAGCAATTTCATTCGTTGCAGCTAGAGCTGGCTGCATCCAATAAAAAAGCATATCGGGTGAACGTAAAAATCAAGCTCGATTGGCCAAGGTAAGATCCATGTAGTGATCGTAAACTTGGCTTGCGAAGACGTATCAGACCATGCACCACTCGAATTTACTATTTCATGTTTTACCCCTGTAGTTAGAGACTACAATGATAACATTTACTTCTTTACCAAAACCCAATGGAATGATTCATTGCAGGATGAATTTTAGCACAGACTACCCGATTTGAACAGGGCAGTGCTGTATCCTGTCTGAAAAATCCATATAAGGAATCTATTGATCGATGTTGTAATGTTTCAATATTACATGATGAGGCTGATCCTCTCTTTTCTAAAAACGTTAAAATTAAATCAAATGCTGGTCTTAACAGAAATGAGAGTTGGTTTGACAAGGAGTGTTTCATTGCTAAAACAAATTATAGAAGTATGCATAAAATTTCTAATAGTTGCAGATCTTAGGAAAATAGATCAGTATTTTGTCAACTAAACTAAAAGATTTTTGGAATTTGTTCACTAGTAAGAAAAATACTTCATGTCAGGTGCCATTATAAGAACTTTTTGAACATTTTTGAAGTATGGGTAGATAGAAAATCTCGTGCCATGATATATGGGAATCAAAGATTCGCTAACACTCATGTATATTTCACATATACCGGCATTCGTTTTCTATCCTGTACTTAACCCTTTCCCAAACAGCAAATTTTTGGCCCGGCCAAATTGAAAGCATTTTACAGATGATAAATTAACACTTGCTAAAAAGATGTTTTTTCTATTTGATAGGGCAGAAAACATTTTGGGAAAAGGAGAAAATGCTGGTTACCAGCATTTTCTCCTTTTCCCACAGTGTTTTCAAAAGGCTTCTATTCCTGACCAGTAAAAACCAGGGATTGTTTGGGAAAGGGTTAAACAAATACATGCAAGATCATCTCTCTAGTCTTATTTTATGTGCATAATCCAAGGGCAGTAATTATGCAGGTGAAAACATTTTTCTCTATTACAGACCTTTACATGCTCTTGAATGGTACCTCACCAAGTACAAAGGAAACAACTATATAGCTTGTGCTGGAAAAAAAAGCTCTGAGTATGTAGACAATATAAACCTTCACCATACAATCCCAAGTGTTAAGGATCCTGAGACAGAAAAGCATCTGAAAGCATTGTGGGAAAAGAAGAAAATACTAAAAAATCTTTTTTTCAACAATGTTATACACACTTTCAAAGACGAACCTCTTCATTACAGTCACAGTTTTACCCTTTACCCCAAAACATCAAAATTTTAGCCCTGTCCAAATTAAAAGCATTTGCAGATGACAGTTTCAGAGTGACTCATATAGTGCAATTACTTGATAGGGTAGAGAGCATTGTGGGAAAAAGAGAAAATGCTGGTTACCAGCATTTTCTCCTTTTCCCACAATGTTTTCAAAAGGTTTCTGTCCAAGGGTTGTCAAAAGGAGTCATTGTGTGGGAAAGGATTAAATGTCATTTGCAAGTGCTGTTAACTTGGATAAATTTAATATCTTGATTTTCGATGTCTTCAGAAAATGTAGGAACCAGCTTGACTGGGCTGGTATGTTTGTCAAACAGTTATGCAAGTATCCTAAGGTAATCTCTATGAGGATTAAAACATCTTCCCCAGATCCTAGAGCAAAAGACAAAAGCACACTTGGTTTTTATTTCTACTACAAATACAGGCTATGAAAGCATTGTCTTTTGAGGCTTTTTGCTTTACTTCAGAGTCCGAAACATGAGTTGTTAAAAAAAGTTACCATTTAGAAACATTGTTTCCTCCTACAACAACATCGTTGCATGTGGTCAATAATTATTTATGTATTAGATCACAACCCTTTCCCTAGCGACAAATTTTAGACTCTTCAAAACTGAAAGCATCCTCAGTCGACAAAGTCAGAATTAGTACAAATTAGCTTTAGGTCTTGAATAGGGCAGATAACATTGTGGGAAAAGGAGAAAATGCTGGTTACCAGCATTTTCTCCTTTTCCAACAATGTTTTCAAAAGCTTTCTTTCCTAGGGCCGTGAAAACCAGAGATTGTTTGGTAAAGGGTTAACCTTTTACTATGCAATCCTAAGTTTTAATGACGATGTTTTGTTTTCTTTCAAAGACAAAGTTAATCATTGGAAACCAATAAAGATTGTCATCGAAAGATGATTTCAATCTGTCACTTCATAAAAGTAAACTATGTTCCAGGTTTGAAGATGACCAAGCTCTCTTGAAGACATTTTATGAATGTGATAGACATATGTGGCGCCTTGGTAGTAGGACTTTACCCAAAGGTATAGGTTTCGATGGTGGAAGTGACTGGGTAACACTACATCGTGACTTTGTAGAGTATATCATGACTAATTCCGACTCATTGGTCAGGGGTCTGAAAAGGGTGTATGAGTTTACTTCATTTTCAACAGAGGTATTTTTTCTTTCTTTTCTTCTAATCCTTTTCAGTAAAATACTGACTTTCAACTCTTTACCAAATGACAAAATTTTAGGCTTGTCCAAATCCAAAGCATTTGCAGACAACAAAACAAAATTGACAAAAATTTGCACTGGGAAAAGGAAAAGATGCTGGTTACCAGCACTCTCTCCTTCTCACTGTTTCCTATCCTTTTGTGGACCAATTTTGTCAAATGAGCTATGTTTAAATTTTCATCTGCAAAAGTTTTAGATTAGGGGGTCTTAAATTTTGTTGTTCAGTAGACAGTTCAACATTTTTAATGTTAATTTGTTCTTTTTACCAGTATACCAATAGTTCTATGTTTTTTGTGTGTTTCATCAAGAGTATCAGCACCCTTTCCAAGCCCCCATCTTCTTTTTAGATGAAATGATTATGTCTGGCAGGGAAAGAGAACTGTAAATGTTGTTGCATGACTAACATCAAACTGTCAGATAAAAAATGCTGAGCACTGCTATTGCTGAACTCCATACTACACATTAAATCTTTACCAAACAACTGATACTTTCACCCATTTTGCAATTTATTCTGTCCAAAACCACCTTGTATTTGAAATAATTATTTCGCTAAGTTTTCACATTCAAAGAGGTCAATTAAACATTTATTCAAACTCTAAGGGCTACCCTTTCCCAGTCATTCAGAGTTTCAATGACCCGAAAAATTTTCAAAAATATTGGCCATTAACCCTTTAACACACAATCCTGACTTTTAACACCCCTGTGAAATAAGCCTTTTGAAAACATTGTGGGAAAAGGAGAAAATGCTGGTTACCAGCATTTTCTCCTTTTTCTTTAATGTTTTCTTCCCGTCTTAAAACAAATTTTGATTCTTTAGTCATATTTTTTTTGTCATCAGCAAATGCTTTCGATTTGGACAAACCTAAAATTTTTTTCGTTTGGTAATGAGTTAATGAGTCATCTGGAAATGCTTTTATTTTGACCAGTCTAAAACTTTGTCATTTGGTAAAGAGTTAAGAAGAAAATACTGGTTTCAATTTTTCCACACTGTTTTCTACCCTGTCCAAAAAAGTCCAGTTTTTGTGTCACATTCATGTTGTTCTTTGCAAATGCTTTTGGTTTGGATAGATCTAAAACTTTAAAATGTCTTTTTAAAGAGATAATTATTATGTAAAATTTTCACCACAGGGTTGACACTACAATTTTGATATAAAAAAATCGAAAAATTTCATTTGCATCTGTCATCTTCCATCCTGCAAAATGTTGAAATCAAAAGAGTTAGGGTATTAAATGATCCAATTTTCTACCATAGTCATGCAAGATTGTGTGAGAGAGGGCCTTGCAAGCTGTCAAATTTAGAGGTTTAGCTCTTTACTAATGACAAAATTGTAGAACCTTCCAAACTGAAACAATTTGCAAATGATGTTTTTAATTTGTCTAAAAAGAGGTGTTTTTTAGAGGGTAGAAAAGTTAAGAAAGGAAAAAATGTTGGGTACCAGCATTTTCTTCTTCTGTTGCAAAGTTTTCAAAAGCCTCCTTGTTCAGGGTCATTAAAACTTGAGATTCCATGTTAATGGATTAAGACTTTATATGGAGAAAGATTACCCATCACCAAAATGGCTAATTTAAATCTTTACCAAACAACAAAATTTTAGACTAGTCCAGATTGAAAGCATTTGCAAACAACAAAATAATGTGGCTCAAAAATAGAAATTTGATTTGAGTGGGGGAGAAAACATTGTGGGAAAAGGAGAAAATGCTGGTTACCAGCATTTTCTCCTTTTCCTACAATGTTTTCAAAAGGCCTTATTCTCAGGGTCGTTACAACTTGGGATTGTGCAGTAAAGGATTAAACTTTATCCAGTTATATACTTGGCTGTGGATATGAATTTTGCTTAATTTGTAGACAAAGATCAGCATATACATGCAGTGACATTGTCCAATACTTCAATCTTAACCAAACAGTCCAGTGGTTTAACAACCTGGATCAACCCTGTACCAGACAACAAAACTGAGACTTGTCTATATCAATAATTAACCAAAATGACAAAATTATAGACTGGTCCAAATTGAAAGAAGTCGCAGAAAATGGTGGTAGTGAATAAATATTATGATTATTTTAAGCACAAGTGATTTCACGGTCTGTAATGCTTCAATAAAGACAAGTCTAAGACTTTGAATTGTGGTAAAGATGTTTTCAGCCAAAAATAAAAGTACTGCATATTGCAAGTAAACTTAAAAAAGATTTCTTTCAGATATTAAGAATAATTCTGGTTAAGGTTATAGGGTTTACCCTTTACTGAAAAACAAAATTTTAAACTTGGACCAAAAAAGCATTTTGAGACCACGAACTGTATCTGACTCATAAGATAAGATCAGAATTGGCTTTGAAAGAGTGAAACAACAGTGGAGAAGCAAAAAAAAATGCTTCTTACTAACATTTTTACTGTTTTGTGCTTCCTAGCATTTTCTCTTTTTCTATAAATTTTCACAAGTCCATTTTACTCTGGGGTGATGAAAGCACAGAACTCTGATGTACGTTAAAGGTTAATAAATTCAAGTATTTTTTTTATTTTCAGGCAAATAAAAGTTTTGTCACAAATCAGATCAGTAACAGAAAGTTTCACAGCGTGACAGGCATTAACTCTGTGCTAAATGGCAAAATTTAGATTTTGCTTCAACCAAAAGCACTTACAAACAATGAAATACATCTACATCTATATAATAAATTATATCACTGAATAAAGTGTTTGATTTGCCTTTGAAAGGGTTAAAAAAAATAGTCAGAAAAGGAGAAATGCTGGTTACCACCTTTCTTCCTAATGTTCATTGAAACTTTTGTTTTGTTTGGTAAAAGGGTGATATCCTACTCTCATTTTTTATTTCAGTCGTTTTTCCATACTCTGATTGCAAACAGTGCATTTTGCGGTAACTGGATAAACGCAAATCTTCACATGATCAACTGGAAACGTGATCTTGGCTGTCAATGTCAACAGAAACACATCATCGACTGGTGCGGCTGCTCCCCCAATGACATCAAGCAAGAGGACATGCATAAAATCAAAGTATGATGATTCTTCCATTCTGTCAGAAGGTCAATACGTACTGCTTAAAACCAGTTCCAAAGAATCAGTTTATAAGACCTACAGCAAGAAGACATGAACAAGCATAATAGGAAAAGAAAAAATTGCTGATAACCAACATTTTTTATTGTGTTTACAATGTTTTCAAACCTCCAAGGACTAATCTTTCATTATTGGTGCAGTAATTTCTCCTCTGTGTCTTAAAATGCTTTCTATATGGACAATACAAAATTTTCTATCTTGCCTAAGTTCAAAGCATCATAACAACTATGTTTTGGGATATACAGGATCTAACATCATTTGGTTTTGGGGATAAAATTTTATTAAACAAATCTACAACAAATGTTATTAAGTGAGCCTTTGACGAGCTTAATAACATATTCTGTGGACAAATTTAGTAAAGTTTTACTTCAAAAGCCAACAAGTATCAGATTCTTTTTAAAACATAACAGTACTGTAAAACAAGAATTATAGTCCATAATGTGTCAAATTAGAAGCATACATCTATAATGTGTAGTGAAATTTACATGAAGCCTGTGTGCTTCTTTGACAGGTACAAATTTCTATTTTTCAGTCACCTTTATTTTGTCGTCTGTAAATGCTTTTAATTTGGACCAGTCCAAAATTTTCTCGTGTGGTAATGAGTTAATTTCCTTCAGGAACCTAGATCAGCAGTGTTTTAGAAATGAAGGATATAATTACAGAGTGTTATCCAAATACAACACTATTTTTTTATCACACATTTGTGTGAGACAAGAAAATTTGTAATGACTGTATTACATTGGAAACAAACAGAGTTATTTGATAAAAATTAGTCTGAACCTTTCTAGTTTTATCCATTATGAATGGATCTCAAACATATGAAAATTTAAGCAACATTTTTACCTCCCGGTGTTTTTACCTCTGACATTTTTACCGCACACTCTGACAACTAAAGATCTTCAAAAAGGGTTTTGCTGAGCTTGAATGGAACCAGAACTCTTTGTTTCAAACCCTGTGCATCACAGTATACATACTGAGCACATTTCACTTTCCCATTTTCAAATAAGTGCGCTTGGGAATATTTCCTTATCACCCATTTGATGTTGACTTTGAAAGAAAGTGAAAAAGTTAACAACAAATGGGTAAAATAGGAAATATTCCAAAGAGCACATATTGAAAATGGGAAAGTCCTAAACTTACAGTACATAAATCTTTGTAGAAATTGTACAACGATACAGCCTTCTTTGCCCGAAAGTTTGAACCTATTGTCAGCAATAACATAATCAATGATGTGGACTTTAATTTTCACAAAGATATCAGAGGTATGGTTCTATATCTTATTTTGTTTGTTAACCTTTTACAGAACAATCTATAGTTTCAAGAAAACCATGAAAGACGGCCTTTGAAAACATTGTGGGAAAAGGAGAAAATGCTTTTTACCAGCATTTTCTCCTTTTCCCATATTTTCCACTCTTTCCGAGCTATATGCCAACAATTGTAACACAAGGCAGACATATAATCCCCAGCACTTGTTCGTCACTGTATCTGAAAAACAGTCCAATGGACTGTAAGTTTTGTAAACATCAACAAATCAAAATGAAAATATCAGATAAAAAGATTGTAAACATCAAAGGTAGGGCCACTTCAGGATGTGGGTCCCCATGGCTTGCCACCTAAAATTACTAAACTGTCTGAGAAAAAGATTTTTAAAACATGGTAGAAAGAGGAGAAATATAGGATCTTACATGAGTTGGTGTTTGATATAGAATTTTATTAAACAAGTCTACATGAAATGTTCCTAAGTCTTTTCCAAATGACAAAATTTTGGACCAGCTCACATTGAAAGCATTTGTAGACGACAAAATAGATGTGACTCAAAAAATTGGAATTTGTTTTGGGAAGGGTAGAAAACTTTGTGGAAAAAGGAGAGAATGCTTGTTACCAGCATTTTCGCCTTTTCCTACCATGTTTTAAAAAGTTTTTTTTCTCAGGGTTATAAAAAGTCGGGACTGTGTGGAAAAGAATTAAGCAAGCCTAAAGCAAGCTTAAAAACATTTTTTTGTGGATGAGTTTAATAAATTTTTACCTCAAAAGCCAATGAATGTTTGATTCTTTTTATGATATAACTGTATAACAAGAATTATAGTCCATAATGTGTTAAAACATAGGCACGCATGTATAATGTGTAATGAAATTAACATGAAGTGTAGTGGCTTCTTTGACAGGTGCATTACGGACAAAAAGTAGTTCCAAAGAAACTTGCCTAAAGTCAGTATAGTGATTATGTTTTGAATCTAAAAGTGATTGAAATTAACAACAACTTTGAGATGATTACGAATTTTGACTTAATTTCACTCAGCTATATAGGTCAGTAATGTTTTAGAAATGAGATATATGATTACAGAATATTGACCAAATACAGCACTATTTTCTTATCTCACATGTGTGTGAGACCAAGAAATTCATAATGGGTGTATTTCATCAAAAACAAGGGAAGTTATGTGATAAAAGTTTTTTTTCCCCTCTCAGAGAGCAATCCCATCATTTTAGCAACATTATGTCGAGGTCTGCAAATGCTTTCAATTCAAACAAGTATAAAACTTTGAAATATGATTAAGTGTTAATGAAAAATATTATAACATGTTTTAACTCTTTACCAAATGACAAAGTTTTGGACTAGTCCAAATTTAAAGCATTTGCAGACAACATAATACATCATACTCAAAAAGTGAATTTTGATTCGGAAAGGGTAGAAAACATTGTTGGAAAAGGAGAAAATGCTGGCTACCAGCATTTTCTCCTTTTCCCACAATGCTTTTTAATGTTTTCCTTCTCAGGCTGTTAAAATTTGGGAATATGTGGTAAAGGGTTAAAGTATTGTTTTTGATAACACATATTCTTTGAAGTTTGATCTTGGCCTGTACTGTTCTGAAAAAAACCTAGGAAGGTTCTGATTAAAAATTCTAACTTATATTGCAGGTATTCAGGGCTACAAGCATTACTGGCACAATGAATACGACTATTTAGATGGTCATCATAAAGATCACAACCTTTTCATCACTGCCATGACTTCCATACTGCATAGAACTCACCAAATTGTGGACAAGATTTTTCCAGAATGTAGATTAAGATTGAAAAGGGTTTTGGAGACCAATCTCTTATTTGTGAATGACAAATTTCACAGGTAATTTTCTTCTAAGTTTATTTTACACCTTGTTATAGCTTGTTTTACCGTGAGACACTATAATCTGCAATTTTTCATCCTTGAACACTTAACCACACAATCTTTAGTTTAAATACTCTTGAAGGAATTTCCTTTTTTTAAAAGATTCTTAAAAGAAAAAATAAAAGCTGGTAACCAGTATTTTTTTCTATTTTCCGCAATGTTTACTGTCCTTCCAAAAACAACTTGTTTCATTTGGACAAAGGCTAAGTCTTTTCCATACGACAAAAATTAGAACTCATCTGGACTTAACTCATTACCAAACGACAATATTTTAGGCTTGTCCAAATCAAAAGCATTTGCAGACGACAAGATAAAAGTCACTGAAAATTTGAAATTTGTTTTGTGAAGTGTAGAAAACATTGTGGGAAAAGGAGAAAATGCTGGTTACCAGCATTTTCTCCTTTTCCCACAATGTTTTCTAAAGGCTTCTTTCTAAAGGGCATCAGAAGTAGGGATTGTGTGGTAATGGGTTAAAGCTTTTGGCTGACAAGCAGATAATATATTAAAGAACTGACATATGATTGTGGCAAAAACAACATTGTGGGAAGCAATTTTGCCAGCATCAAGAATAAGATTTTAATGAGTTATTTATACAGTTTGAGCGCAAGCATTTTCTTTCACTGTGCATGAGATGCAGTACAGCCAGTATACATCAGGCGAATATAACTTAACTCTTTACCAAAGCACAAAATTTTAGACAGGTCCAAATTGAAAGCACTTGCAGACAAGATAAATGTATTGTAATATATTTGAAATTTGTTTCCAGCAGGTTATGGGAAAAGGAAAACTTGGTGGTTACCAGCATTTTTCCCTCTCTCACATTATTTTCAAAAAAGCTTTTATCTCAGGGATGTATAAACTAGGGATTGTTTGGGAAAAGGTTTAAGTTATCCAATGGTTGCTCGGCACCTTCAATTATTGTATCAAAATTGAATATACAGTATATGTACATGTACAACTTTATCCATCCTTCAGCTACTTAGTCAAATACTCAGCAGTCCCAAAGAGTCAAGATCACACAGACCCTGTAACCTTGGAAGCAAGGTTCAGTACGATCACGCATCAAAGAAGAAATGACCCAGAAGGGAGAGTTAAAAGATTGAGAGATTTAGAGGTCAGTCTTATCTAAAGTTTTTAGCTCACCTGATCACCAAGTGCATATGTTGGGTTGTTGTAATCTTTCTGTGTCCATCTTGTGTCATGCTGGCATCAACAACTACAGTGTGTGCACTATGGAGGCCACATTTTTAGGAATATGTTTATGAAAATTGGTCGGTATCTTAGTCTTGCTAATACCTTTGAAAGTATTAATTTGGATCTCAACAGCTTGGTCATCATACTAGGTCAGTTGAATAAAACATAAAATCATACGAAGCAAAAAAAATGTGTGCACTCTGGGGGCCACATTTTAAGTGCTACACTCATGAAACTTGGTCAGAGGTTTAGACTTGATGATAACTCAGATAGATTTGAAATTGTGTCACACAGGTTTTAAAAGCAAGCCACTAGGACAAATATTAGAATACCTTGCATACACCATGATATTTTCAGTATAATAACCATGAAGGTTTGTTTGCCTTGATGTATCTTGGCCAAGTTTGAAAATTGGGCATGTTACCCAGAAGGTAGTTCATTGTGACAATTTTTTTATGTTGTTTACTCTGTACCAGCATTTTCTCCTTTTCCAGCAACGTTTCCAACTCTATCAAAGACAAATGCCATCATTTTAATTACATTTTAATTGTAGTCTGCAAATGCTTTCATATTAGACCAGTCTATTTTTTTGTTGTGTGGTAAATAGTTAAGATTTTTGTTATCAGTTTTAAATATCCTCAGTAAGAGGGCTTTAGAAAACATTGTTGGAAAAGGAAAAAGTGCAAGTAACCAGTGTTTCCTCTGTTTCCCATACTGCTTTCCACCATTTCATAGACAAATTCTTTTGATTTAGACACATGTGAAAAGTTGTCTACAATTTTGTTGTTAAAAACACAGTTCAAGTGTTTAAACATTTAAATATTTATTTTACTTGAAGGTTGGAACAGACTATGATGTAAAAGAGCAGATTTTTAGAAACTTTGGAAAACTTATTGGAGTTGACAGCCATGTCAGTTTACGTCATTCTTGGGCAGAGGGAAAGCCAGTGGAGGTGGGATTTTCATGGATTGATCCAGCTGGGATGGTGGCTCAGTACAAAAGCATCAAAATTGAGAAAGGAAAGCAGATTCTACAGCTTGACCCAGACCTGAAAACTCCATTGAGGCCTGGTGAATGGGTTATTAAAGTGACACAGAAACAGAAATTGGTAGCAGAGATGAAATTTATAGTATTGCCTTTCAGTATTTATAATGGTAAAAAAGTTACAAAAGAAGATGTTGAGAAATATCATAATGGACCAGACGGCCACTATTTTATTGGTGATCCTGAGCTTTTGTCTGGATCTTATATTGTCACTGATAAGGACTACTTGTCAGAAAAAGCCAATATTAATGGACAGAAACTTAATTATGATCTTCTGAAATGGATTGATGACTTATCTGGACAGGTGTGGGGTGCAGAGGATATATGTACTACAGCTGCACTCGGAGATAATTGTCCACCTTTAGAAATCTGCAATGAAACTAAATGGAGTTCCGTGTCACCAGACCCCAAATCCGAAATTACACAGTATTTTAGATATAAATCTGTCATGGGCTACTACAGATAGATCATGTTCCCTCTACCTCAGTCTGATCCCTGATCTCATGCCAGTTTTGACAAATACAAGGAATTCCCAGATTAGCCCAGCTTTTTTACGGCTTGGAGATTGAAGGCATATGAAAACACTGTGGAAAAAGTATAAAATGCTCATAATGAGCATTTTATCCATTTTCCACAGTGTTTTTTTTTATATTTAAGATAAAAATGCTGCCTTTTTAGCCATTCTGAATTTGCCGTTTGCAAATTCTTTCAAATTCAGCAGGCCAAAATTGCCTCACCTTGTAAAGAGTAACTGTAGGGTAAATGTGAGCTCACCTAATTCTTTACCAGGAAACAAGAAATAAGGTTCTTTTGGGGGTTGTGGGGAAAAATATCCTCTTTTGACCTCTTGTTAAATAACCCTGAGTTTAAACTACCCTGGGAATGAAGCCTTTTGAAAATATTGTGGGAAACAGCATCTTTTCTTTTTTTCTACAGTGTTTTTTACCCTTGCAAACCCAAATTATCATATTTTTGTCTCATTTATTTTTCTCTCTGCAAATGTTTTTAATGTGGACAAGTATGAAACTGTCATTTGGTAAGAACTTAAGGGCAATGTTAGCAATACATGTATCTTGATTTTATTTTATTACTTATGTGCGCTTTCTTTTTTCTATATTTCACCACTTGAAGTATCACGGTTTTGTGTTTGTTTCAGTACATTAAAGATTTTATCACTTTTTTTCTATGTGTGGGTGTGAATTTTTTGAGTATTCAAGAGACTAAGCCTAATGAACAAAACATTGCTTTACTGATTTTTGTATACAAGTAGTCTGCCAACTAAAAGTACTTTTGCTAACAATGTTAATCAAGAGATGAAGTTGCATGGTCTGATGGCATGCTTGCCAACCTTCTTGAGTTCAATTCTTACAGTGAGTTCCAAGATGACATAAGTGTAATTGTATTTTGACCCAAGATATATTCAAAAAAGTGGTATTCCTCCATTCTTCAGCACAATAACCTCTATCCAGACATCTATTTTCAATCCAAATGCAGAACATTGCTGCACTGTTAATACCTTTGAGGCAAATATCCACTTTTGCAATAATGGCTTTGCATGTATGCAACCATTAAATCATAAAGAACATAAATTAAATGACATATCACAATTTCTTTTTTTAATTTTCCAGTGGAAACTAGTTGCAGAGGAAAATTAATGTATGGTGAAAATTGTGAGATTTAGTCATAACAGTGTAGGAAACATAGGAAATGGAGAAAATACTGGTTACCAGTTACCAGCATTTACTCCATTTCCTATAATGTTTTGATATGTTGCTACCTTAGTGCGAAACTATGGGGCAAATTTCCACTTTTGCAACCATTAAATCATATAGAACATAAATGACACATCACAATTTTTTCTTTACTTTTCCAGTGGAAACCACTTGCAGAGGAAAATTAATGTATGATTAAAATTGTCAAATTTAGCCATAAAGGTGTAGGAAACAGTAGGAAATGGAGAAAATGCTGTTTACCAGCATTTTCTCCATTTCTTATGATGTTTTGATATTTCCCCAGGTTCCTTTACAAATTGAATTATAAAGTGAAGAGTTTAGAAGGTGTCTGTTTGACATTACATCTTTAGGTGGTACCAAGTTTAGTCCTTACCATACAATGCTGACTGAAAACAACACAGAATAAGAAGCCTTTTGAAAATATTGTGGGAAAAGGAGAAAATGCTGGTAACTAGCATCTTCTCCTTTTCCCACAATCTTTTCTACCCTATCAAAGGCAAAAATCATAATTTCAGCAACATCTATTTTGTTGTCTGTAAATACTTTCAATCTGGTACAGTCAGAAATTTTGTCATTTAATAAAGAGTTAAGCCTTTACCAAATGATCTCTGAACACAGCTTTAGATTGCTTTTTTAGTATGTATGATTTATAACACTGCTTTCAACATTATGTCATTTATATTGTGTCTGTCAGTGTACCTAACCATGCTTTTTCCTGACATTTCTGTCATCAGTCCTGTGCAAGATATTCTTCCGATGCCACTGCTTGCTTTCCCATATGATCATGTTCAGTAGTCAGAGAGGAATGTATCTTGTTGCAATGACTATAACCCATTACCACATAATCCCTACTTTTAATGTCCCTAAGACAGAAGCCTCCAGAAAACATTGTGGTAAAAGGAGAAAATGCTGGTAACCAGCATTTTCTCCTTTTCCAACAATGTTTTCTACCCTCCACAAAACAAATTTCAAATTTTCAATCACTTTTATCTTGTCTTCTGCAAATGCTTTCAATTGGACAGACCTAAAATTTTGTCGTTGGGTTAATGAGATAATTAATCTACCGTACAAAACAAGATTAGTGATGTGCCGATTCCAATCAGCAACCCACTAGTGTCAAGTCCTGTATGCTACTAACTGGTGTACTGATCTTCGCACAAGGCTTCACAAAACATTATTGGTAATACAGGTAATATCAGGTTTACTCCTTTCACACGATATCTTCTACCCCCCTAAACCCTTTCCCAAACAAGCCCTGGTTTTTATGTGTCTGCAGTAAAAGTCTTTTGAAAACACTGTGGGAAAAGAAGAAATTGCTCATAACAATCAATTTCTCCTTTTCCCAGTGTTTTCTACCATTTTTGAGAACTTTCTGGCATTTTCTCCAAATCTAAAATTGTCGTCTGCAAACCCTTATGGTTTAGAAGAGTCCAAAATTTGTCGTTTAGGAAAGGGTTAAATATTGTTCACATCATTAGAGCCACATTTTGTCATTTTTAAATGTTTTCAATATGAAAAAGAATGAGCCGATTTGTAAAAGAATTATACAATAGAACCCTGACCTTTAATTTGGCCAGTACGTCTATTAACTCTTCACCAAACGACAAAATAACTGTTAGACTAGGCCAAATTAGAAACATTTGTAGAAGACAAAATTAATACGACTCAAAAATGGAAATTTAATTTGGGACAGATAAAAAAAAAAACATTAAGAAAAAAAGAAAAGTGGTAACCAGCATTTTCTTCTTCTCCCATAATGTTTTCATAAGGCTTCTTATTCAGGTCTGTGAAAACCAGGGAAAGGATAATGGTGTCAGAATGAATAAGCTCACAACATAATGAAATTAAATGTTTTTTTTAATCATCTAAAATAAAAATATATAATATCACAAAACAAAAGCCAGATTTATTTATTACAGGAATGTATAATTCTGTCACTTTCATGTATTTAACATAATTATTTAACCTTCTTCTTTCATTGTATAGTTGATTTGGCTCTTTACCAAAAAATAAAATTTCAGACATGTCAAAATTGAAAAAATTTGCAGATGACAATTGAAGCAAAGACTGAAATCAGTTTCAGGACGAGGGGAAACATTGTGGGGAAAAAAAGGAGTAAAAAAGGAGTTTCCAGCATTTTCTTCTTTCAAAAGGATCTTTCTGTAGGGTTGAAAAAAAGAATTGGGGTTGTTTAGTGCATTAAACCAACAAGCAAAAGTAACTCTAGCAGATTATCCAGATCGAGATTAGACTACAATGTCCTGTGCAGCTTATTTAAGAAATAATCTTCCAATTATTGTGGTTAATAAACCACAGTTCTGAGTTATGTGGCACAATAAGTAATCCACAAAGGCGATAGCCAGAGTGGTTTATATAGCCGAATTCCTATGTCATGTTAGAATTAAGAAATAATCTTCTTTCTATCATGGTTTATTGTTCAATAAACCAAAGTTGTGAGTTATGAGGCACAATAAAAATAATCCACAAGGGTGGATAAGAATTGACATTGATGGACTGATTTCAATAGTGGAGTTCAATCTTTTTTCCAGCAATCAGCTTATACATATGGGTACCAACAACTTTGCATTAAGAACGCTTGATTTGGGATAAACAAATTTCATGGAGAGCAATGCAAATTTAGAGACCAATGCCAATAAAACTTGGGCATATGGAGAAAGACAAGAAAAAATTAAAATATAGCTTTCCAACAGCTATCATATTTAAAACTGATAGAAGAAAATATCTTTGAGACAATTCTAATCCTAAAATAAGATAACAAGAGGGCCAAGATGGCCCTGGATCGCTCACCTGAATTTTTGAGATGACCATAGTCTATTTTTTTTTTCTTTTTTTTTTTGGGGGGGGGGGGGTGAATTGAAACACTGGAACCAAGTTTATAATTTTGCCAAGCAATTTTCAAAAGGTCACCTGTAAAATTCATTTCGAAATCTGACCATCAGTTTCAAAAAGAAGAATTTTTAAGAATTCTTCATTTCTGGATAAGAGCAAGTAGCCCCCATCCACGAGAGCCATGTTTCTTGATGGATCAAAATTTACAAACAAGTTTTGAAAAGGGTCACCCAAGGAACATTTTGGAAAATTTCTTTTAAAATCTGACCAGGGGTTTCAGAGAAAAAGAATTTTCAACAATGTCATCATGTCCGTATAGTGCAAGTAGCCCCCATTCACAAGAGCCATGTTTCTTGACGGATCCAAATTATATGTACAGCTTTTGAAAAGGGTCACCCAAGGAACATCTCTGTCAGATTATTTTAAAATCTGACCACAGGTTTCAGAGAAGAATAATTTTCAAGAATTTCTTCATTTCCATATAGTGCAAGTAGCCCCCATTCACCAGAGCCATGTTTCTTGGCCAATCAAAATTTCGCGAACAGTTTAAGAAAAGGATCACCCAAGGAACATCTCTGTGAAATTATTTCAAAATCTGTCCAGCCATTTCAGAGACGAAGAATTTTCAAGAATTTCTTCATTTCTGTATAGTGCAGGTAGCCCCCATTCACTAGAGCTATGTTTCTTGACCAATCAAAATTTCGCGAACAATTTTTGAAAAGGGTCATCAAAGGAACAACTCTGTGAAATTATTTCAAAATCTAACCAGCTGTTTCAGAGAAGAAGAATTTTTAAGAATTTCTTCATTTCTGTATTGTGCAAGAAGCCCCCATTCACCAGAGCCATGTTTCTTGACCAATCAAAATTTCACGAACAAATTTTGAAAAGGGTCACCCAAGGAACAACTCTGTGAAATTATTCCAAAATCTGACCAGTGGTTTCAGAGAAGAAGATTTTTTAAGAATTCCTTCATTTCTGTATAGTGCAAGTAGCCCCCATTCACCAGAGCCACATTTTTGGACAGATCAAAATTTCACGAACAATTTTTGAAAAGGGTCACCTAAGGAACATATCTGTGAAATTATTTCAAAATCTGACCAGCGGTTTCAGAGCAGAAGATTTTTAAAGAATTCTTTCATTTCTGTATAGTGCAAGTAGCCCCCATTCACCAGAGCCACATTTTTTGACGGATCAAAATTTCACGAACAATTTTTGAAAGGGTCACCCAAGGAACATATCTGAAATTATTTCAAAATCCGACCAGCGGTTTCAGAGGAGAAGATTTTTAAAGAATTTGTTAAAAAATTCCATTTGGTTGCCATGGCAATCAGAGTTTTTGATGGAATCAAATTCTGTGAACAATTTTTAAAGAGGACCTCCCAAGGAACATTCCTTTCATTTGACCTTGTGACCTAGTTTTAAACCTTGCATGACCCGAATTCAAACTCATGCGAGATTTTATCAAGACAAATATTCTGACCAATTTTCAAGTCAAGCAAAAAATGTGGCCTCTAGGGGGCCCACATGGTGTTACTTTAATTTATCCTGGTGACCTCGATTATGATCCCCGATGACCCAAATCCAAAGTCATCCAAGATTTTATCATGACAATTACTCTAAAATAAATTTTAGGTCATTTGAGCAAGAGGTGGCCTCTAAGTGCCAAGGTATTACCTTAATTTGATAAAGAGACCTTGTTTATGACCCCAGGTGACCCAATTTTGACTGACTGAACACATTGTGCATAGGTGGGCTAACAAACTTAGAACAGGTTCACTACATACCAAATAACAATGCTCTATGCCTTCCAGTTTTAGAAAAGAAGATTTTTTAAAGTTTTCCTTATTTGTTCCTATGTTCAAACTTGTGACCTCCAGGGTGGGGCCAGTATTGACCCCAGGGGCATCATATGAAGAAACATGGTAGAGGTCCACTAGGAGATGCTACATACCAAGTATCAAAGCTCTATCCCTTTCAGCTTCAGAGAAGAAGAGTTTTAAAGTTTTCCTTCTTTGTCAATATGCTAAAACTTGTGATCCCTAAGGCAGAGCCAGTTTTGACCCCTGGGCAACAAACTTGGTAGAGATCCACAAAGAGATGGCAGATTCCAAATATCAAAGCTCCATGCCTTTCAGTTTCAGAGAAGAAGAATTTCAGAGTTTTCCTTCTTTGTTCCTATGTTCGAACTTGTGACATCCAGGGCTGGGACATTTTTGACCCCAGGAGCATCATGGTAATGACTACTAGAAGATACTACATACCAAATATCAAAGCTCAGGGCTTTCTGGTTTCAGACAAGAAGATTTTTAAAGATGTTGAAAATTTTCCCTTTTTTGTTGCCATTGTAACCAGAGTTAATGGGTTAATTCAATTCTTTCAACAAATTTGATACAGCTTTACCCAAGGAACATAAATGCCAAGTTTCAAGATGATTGGCCCAGTGGTTTAACCCATTAGCACACAATCCCTACTTTTGACACTCCTGAGAAATAACCCTTTTGAAAACACTGTGGGAAAAGGAGAAAATGCTGGTAACCAGCATTTTCTCCTCTTCCCACAGTGTTTTCTACCCTTACCAGAACAAATTTCTATTTTTGAAACACCTATATTTTGTTGTCTGCAAATGCTTTCACTTTGGACCAGCCTAAAATTTTCTCGTGTGGTAAAGAGTTAAGAGAAGAAGATGTTTAAAGGAATTGTGGACAGATGGATGCCGGACAATGACCCATCACAAAAACTCATCTTAACACTTAGTGCTCAGGTGAGCTAAAAAGGAAAATTGTTTTCAGGAGGATACAAAACATTGTAAAAAAGAAGAACATGCTGTTTAGTAGCATGTTCACGTTTTGCAACAATTTTTTCCAAAATCTTCTTTATGGTCATTAGATATCAGATTTGTATGGTAAAGAGGTCAGCATTTATTGCCTGGTTACGATATGATTTACAGTAACAAAGCCTATACATAACACAGCCCATAGACTTACAAACAGAATCCATACTTTTCCTCTAAAGGGTGAGGCATGTATATTTGTGTCTTCTAAAGTAACTTTTGTTTGTCGTCGTGCACAGAATACCAATAATGCTGGAATCAAATACTGGATGCCAGCTCCAGCATACGATCCAGTTATACCCACAAGAACCTCTACATGGTTAGTTGCTATAGCAATACCCATAGGAGGAATGAGAGCAAGTAATGGAAAAACAATTCTGTCAACAAACCATGAATATGGTTTTTCTGGGTTGTGTCCAATGGCTTTCAGGTTATTGCGTAAAGTGATTGATATAATGGGAAAATTAGTGCTGAGCGTAAAAACTGGAAAAAGAGCCAGAAAGTATTGTATAAAAGCAACATTTGTGATGGACTTGGAGGTATCACAGGCATCTGGGAGAAAATTTAATGTATATATATCATCTACTTCTCTGAAAGCATAAATTCCAGTGAAAGACACAAGAAGGTAAAACAACAATATCATGATGTAATCACAGCCTAACATTGTATATAAGTTTGATTTGTTCTTTATTGGCGTTATCAACGATGGTAGTGAATGGTGGCACATGAAGGAATACACACACACTCCAAACAAATTTGGCACGCCACTGAACTCTGCAACAGAGGGATGACCTTGACCTTCACCTTTTGTCAACCTTATAACTGCTAGCACGATCATCATACCAAAGGCTGAAAATGACGAAAAAGATTAAACCATTTATCACATGATTCAGAGTTTAACCCATTACCACACAATCCCTACTTTTCACTTACTGAGAAAGAAGCCTTTAGAAAACAATGTTGGAAAAGGAGAAAATGCTGGTGACCAGCATTTTCTCCTTTTCCAACAATGTTTTCCACCCTATCAAAGCAAAGTTGCATCATTTCAGCCACTTAGGAATTGTCGTCTGCAAATGCTTTCAATTTGGATAGGCCTTTTCCAACAATGCCATATTGAGGCTTCATTCTCAGGGTCGTCAAAAGTGTGGATTGTGTGGTACTGGATTAATCTATATTGAAAGCAATAGTTTTGAAGAAAAAAAATCAAATGTGACGCAACTGATGGAATATGTCTTTGATTGTAAACAGTTCTTTACTGGAGTAGTACAAAATGCTAGTAACCTGCATTTTTTTTCATTTTCTCAGAATGCTTTCAAAGACAATTTTCACCATTTTTATCACATCTAATTTGTTTGCTTTTAATTATGAAATCTATAAAATTTTGTCTTTCGGAAAAGAGTAAATACTTTCTCCACCTGAGATAAACAATAAACATACTTGTAAGCTTTAACAAATACTTTTTTTTTACCTTCAGTTTCCAAAAGTATTAGAAAAAATAGTGTGCATTGTATATTATTTTCAGCAGAAAGGGTACTTTTAACTCTTTACCATACAACAGTTACAGAGTCCAGGACCTATCCAAACTAATTACATGTACTTGCAGACAAATTGTGATGAATATGTTTGAAAAAGCAGAAAACACTGTTTTAAAGGCCCTAAAAAAGAAAGCCTTAATAAACGTTTGTGGTAATGGACAAAAATGCCAGTTACCAGCTTTTTTTTTTCCCTTCTCAAACAGTTTTCTACCCTTTCAGACAAAAACTTCTTTTGAATAAACTGAGTTGCACATAATTTGTGGTCTCCAACAGCTTTGAACTTTAAAGATTCTAAAATTTTCATGTTTGGTAAAGAGTTTACATTGTTTGATAGGACAAAAAGCATACCTATCCATCTGAAGGATGTTGTTAACAGTTGTAGGTACTTAGTTTTCTGAATATTGAAAAATGTGAACACACCCAAAGCACCAAAAAACACCAGCTGGAAAACATGAATGAAATAGTTAAATAAATATCATACTACCCAATATCATAACTACTCTAAAGGAGCTGACATACAGAAAAATTTAGAAGATGCAGGCGACAAATTAATCGTAGATGACAAAAACTAGAGCTATCACTAAACCTGATCATACCCCCCACCCGTTCCTCGTCACAAAGCAGCTCTTTGACACAGAAAGCAGAATGGTTTAGTACAAAAGTAGGAGTTGAAAAAAAATGAAACTCCTGACAAAGGGTTTGCACTCATTATAGGGCTAGGTTAATTTGTCACTCTTAACCCTTTCCCAAACAACAAACTTTTGGACTAGACCAAATTGAAAGCATTTGCAGACGACAATTCAAATATTGATGAAAAGATGATTTCTGTCTATGATAGGGTAGAAAACATTGTGGGAAAAAGAGAAAATGCTGGTTACCAGCATTTTCTCCTTTTTCCACAATGTTTTCAAAAGGCTACTATTCAAGACCCTTAAAAACCAGGGATTGTTTGGTAAAGAGTTAAAACACAGAGAATGAAGGTGTATATAATAATCTTTAGCATATACATAGGCAGAAATTTGAACTATTCAAGTGATATAGAGGTAACATTACCATTAATATTTGCAGAACATGTTTTTCCATGAAATTGCAGATATAATCAAACTGTGGTCACTGTAGTATTTCAGGGTGTGAGTGTTGTTATTGACACAAACACAGAATTCACATTCACATAGTTTTGTATATTAAAATTGTAGGATTATTACGCTGGACAAATTGTGAATTAAAGTGATATAATTCAGCATAAAAATGCGAAGTTCAAGGAGAGATAATTCTGGAAACACATCGCAGCAGAGTCATGCAAATTACATATGCACAACTTTTATATAGAAGCATTTTGTAAATTTGAGTTCAGTACTTGTAGAACTGTAGGAGTATTTCGGCAAACAGATTTTTGTCTATGGACAGATGAACAGAGAGACAGATGGATAGATAAGATTAAAACAGAATTCAGTGTAAGAAATACATTATTATTTGGTTCTGTAGATTAAAAAGTGAAGGAGGTTTACACTGGACAAATTTTGAATTAAAGCAATACTATTTAGCGAAAATTGCAAAGGTCAAGGGGAGATAATTCTGCAACCCATCGCAGCAGGGTAGTGAAAATTGTACAAATGCACAACATCATATATAAAGAAACACTGTGTATAAATTTGAATTCAGTATCTCAAAAACTAAAAGGAGTATTCTGCCAAACAAATCTGTATCTTTGGACAGACGGACAGGCATGGCGATTCCAGTATACCCCCCTTCACTTTATGGGAGGTATAAATTTATTATAGGAATTTAAATAAAAGCTAGTTACCAGCTTTATATCTGTTTCCCACAAAATTTGGATTTTTGTTTTACCCATAGGGATTTTGAAATCTCTGAATTGTATAGGAAAGGGTTATTAAAAGTTGCTAACTATGATCTAATACCATGACAAAACATTTTGATATGGCCATCTACATACAAACAGAACTCTAGCAAAAGGAAGTTTAACCCATTACCACACAATCCCTACTTTTGATGACCCTGAGAAAGACACCTTTAGAAAACATTGTGGGAAAAAGAGAAAATGCTTGCAACCAATTTCAATTTGGACCAGTCTATAAATTTGTTGTGTGGTAAAAAGTTAATGCAAATGCCAAGAAAGTCATCTAATGATTATAGATCCCTAAACTATGCAGACTGCTAAGGTTGACATGGGTTGATACTTTTTCAGATGCGCTAAACTCCCTTTCCACATTTTCAGATGCACTAAACTCCCTTTCCACAGAGTATGGCTCAAATGTTTTCTCCATGTGCCACAGTATGACTCTGACTTCCACTACTGGCAAATAAAATTTTCCAACCCAACAACAGCTTACCACATACATCCTATACATGAACAACCTGGTGAAAGATTTCCCTGACCAGCAAATATCACCATCCTTTAGGGTTTCATTACATATCTTTGTTCCATTTGTGTCGGTGTAGGATGGCACCTTATATGTACTGTGAGCAGAAAAAACAAAAACAAAGATCAAGTTAGTCCCATATACAAGAAATGGAGTACAAACTATTCAATGAAATGAAAAGGCAACTTAACCCTTTACCGAACAATCCCGGGTTTTCACGACCCTAAGAAAGAAGCCTTCTGAAAACATTGTGGGAAAAGGAGAAAATGCTGGAAACCAGGGTTTCTCCTTTTCCCCTAATCTTTTCTTCCCTACCTAACATAAATTTTAATTTTTGAGCTGAATTAGTTTTGTTGTTAACAAATGCTTCAAATTTGGACTAGTCTGAAATAATGTTGTTTGGTAGAGTTAAACCTTTACCACACAGTAAAATTTAAGACTTATCCAAATCGAAAGCATTTGCAGATGACAATTTCAAAGTGGCTAAAATGGGACAATTTTCTTTAGATTGGGTAGAAAACTTTGTGGGAAAGGGAGAAAATGCTGGTTATCAGCATTTTCTCCCTTTCCCACAATAATTTCAAAAGGCATATTATTTAGGGTCATTAAAAGGCATCATTCTGTGGTAAAGGGTTACCAGATTATTATACTGAATACAGTAAAATTTCAATAATTCCAGATCCCAAGGAGACAAACAAAATGTTTGGTTTATCCCAGTGCACCAATTGTAAAACATGAAAACAAAACTGCATTCCGAGTAAAACTGCCACAGCAATAGAACAACAGTTTTCATTCCTTTTTCATAATATTTATAGAACATCAAGAGGATATTTTTCTGTAAATATACGTAATATAATGTTATTCAAAGCAAACCTCTGGTTATCAAAAGCTTTCTTCCCTAAGGTCATGAAAAGTTAGAATGTGTAGTAAAGGGTTAACCCTTCATCACACAATCCTGAATTTCGGCAAACTCTTGAGATAAAGGTTTTTGAAAGCACTTTTTGAAAAAGATGAAAATGCTGGTTAGCAGTATTTTCTCATTTTCCCACATTGTTTTCTACATTTTCCAAGACAAATTTCATCATTTCAGCTACATCAAATTTGGTGTCTGCAAATACTTTCATTATGTTCAAGTCTTAAATTTTGTCTGGTAGAGTTAACCCTTTACCCCACAGATACTAATTTTGACGTATCCACAACAGACAGCTTTTGAAACAGTGTGGGAAAAGGAGAAATTGCTCGTAACGAGCAATTTCTCCTTCTCCCACAATGTTTTCCACTTAGTCAGATATTTGTATCCGCATTTATCCATATTTTTGACATCATATCTTTATTTGCTGCTGAAATAGAAGAGCCTCAGATTGGCATATCAAGTAAAGGGTTAAAGTACACATTTACATTACAAATACAATGGAATACATTTGGACATTACATAATTTGTATTTGGATATACTGCACAGAAAATTGGTAAAATTTTCACACTATGTTAAAGTGAAGGGCTTTTTCAGTCATTTGTCGTTAATTCTACTGATTAATTGATCTATGCATAATATTCTAGCAAACTTTTGTCCAGATATGATGATATCAGCTTGGCAATATAAAGTTCTCTCAGCAAACTCTCATGAAATTTAAACAAATTGGTATAAAAAATTTTAGCTTTGAGAATAAATACTTAACCCTTTACCACACAATGACAGCTTTTGACGACCCCAAGATAGAAGCCTTTGAAAACATTGTGAGAAAATACTGGTTACCAGCATTTTCTCCTTTTTCCCACAGCATTTTCTAACAAACCTATATCGAATTTTGATTCTTCAGTCACATTCATTTTATGTCTGCAAATGCTTTCAATTTGGATCAATCTATAAATTTTTTGTTTGGTAAAGAGTTAAAAGTTTCTCCTGGTCATTGATTTGATACTTTTGGGAAGGCTACCAGTTGCTTGGGCAGAACATTATATAAAATTCTGGTTAAACAAATTCCAGAAAGCACAGATAAGTGCACTGGCCACCTTGATTTGACCAAAATAATGTTCAGAATGGCATCGAACACCACAATAAGAAAAGACAGAAAATGCAGGACATTTTATGACAATGTGTTAGCAGTATTAAAAAATAAATATACAATCCCTACTTTTGACGCCCCTGAAAAAGAAGCCTTTTGAAAAAACTGTGGGAAAAGGAGAAAATGCTCATTGCTGGTAACCAGCATTTTCTCCTTTTCCCACAATGTTTTCTACCCTTCACAAAATTAATTTCAAATTTTCATTCACTTTTCTTTTGTCATCTGGAAATGCTTTCAATTTGGACCAGTCTATAATTTTCACGTGTGGTAATGAGTTAACTCTCTACAACACAAGCAAATAATAGACTTGTCCAAATTGAAAGCACTTGCAGACAACAATTTAACCCTTTACCAAACGCCAAAATTTTAGGCTGGTCCAAACTGAAAGCACTTGCAGATGACAAAATAAGGTAACTCAAAAATTGAAATTTCTTTTGATCAGGGTAGAAAACATTGTGGGAAAAGGAGAAAATGCTGGTTACCAGCATTTTCTCCTTTTCCCTCAATGTTTTCAGAAGGCTTTTCTTCTAGGGTCGGTAAAAGTCGGGATTGTGTGGTAAAGAGTTAAACATACCGGTAGCTCAAAAGATGGAATTTGTCTTTGATAGAGTAGAAAAAATTGTGGGTAATGGAGAAAATGCTGGTTACCGGCATTTTCTCCTATTCCCATAAGTTTTCAAATGGACTCTTTCTCAGGGTCGTTAAAAGTCGGGTCTGTGTGGTAATGAGTTAAGTCCACACCAAAAATAACAACAAACTTACCATGTAATATCTCTCAGAGATTTGGGCACTGCTGCTGCATAGATTGCCAGATCTCCGTATAAATACACAATAATACATAAATTGAAGAACAAGATTCCAGCTGAAAAAAGAAACAGTATCAGTTTCAATCTTTCTCATAACACATGTTATAAGGTTCAAACTATAGCTATATGATTAGTATAGACTAGAAATTTTAAATTTCACAATTAAATCTTTGCCAAGCAACATAATTTCTTACCACTGAAAACAAAAAGCACCTGCTGACAACACATTAATTTGAGGGTGGCCTACATGATCAGATTGTTCTATGAAAGGGTGGTAAACATTATAAGAAAAGGTGGAAATGCCGGTTACCTGGTTTTTTCTCCTTTTCACACAATCTTTTCAAAAGGCTTCCTCCTCAGGTTGAAAAAATGGAATTTTTAGTTAATTCTTTGCCACACAATCCCGACTTCTAAAGACCCTGAAAAGGAAGCCTTCTGAAAACACTATGGGAAAAGGAGAAAATGCTGGTATCCAGCATTTTCTCCTTTTCCAACAATGTTTTTCTACCCTTTCCAGAACAATCTTCACAATTTTAGTCATATTAAATTTGTCGTCTGCAAATGATTTCAATTTGGACTAGTCTTAAATTGTGTCATTTGGGGAAGAGTTAACCCTTTACCCTATAAGCCATTTCTATGGTATCTCCAATTGACCCTAAATAACAGCAAGGATGAAGCGGTTTCTTATGTGTATATGACACCTTTTGATAGTGTAGAAAACATTGTGGCAAAAGGTGAAATTGCTCGTCACGAGCAATTTCACCTTTTGCCACAATGTTTTCAAAAGGCTCCTATAAGCAATGGGTAGAAATGAGTATCTATGGAGTAAAGGGTTAAGTGTTTTGCACATCTAGTTACCATAACACATCAAAGATTGTGTTTCCGATTCCCATTCCCACCAAAATGAAGACACCTACCTTTATTGAAGAACATGGATGCCATCTGTCCCTGAAATTATCAAAAATATCGATGTATAATACTTGTATGCAGCAAACATGACTGCAGATGCTATTTACTTTCCTACGATGGTTTCTTTGCGGTAGGAACTCTGTTAACTCTTAACCGCACAATCCCAACTTTTGACGACCCTGTGAAAGAAGCCTATAGAAAAACATGGTGGTAAAAGGAGGAAATGCAGGTAAACAGCATTTTCTCCTTTTCCCACACTGTTTTAACCCTACCGAAAACAAATTTCAATTTAGGAGTTACTATTTTTGGTTGTCTGCAAATGCATTCAATTTGGACAAGTCTCAAATTTTGTTGTTTGGTAGAGTTAACTTTTAAACAAACCACAAATTTTAGACCCATCCATATTGAGGGAATTTACATTGGACTCTATAAGTCTTTTATTAAACAATAAATTTTTGCACTGGATCACATTCAAAGCAACTGCAGACATAAATTGAGCCTTGTTTGTATGATGATTTCTCACTTCGATAGAAAATATTGTAGGAAAAGGTGAAAATGCTCCTTTTTCCCACAATGTTTTCAAAGGGCTTCTTTCCTAGAGTGTAAAATTAAGCAATGTGAGGTGAAGGTTTAATGGTATTGCCTGATGGACACATTGATGAACAGATGGCCAGACAGATGGAGGGACAATTCTAAAACTATAATCTCTCCACTTTCAGAAGAGGATAATAAAACATGTATCTAAATAGTACTACATTGTACTCAAAAGAAACACAAGAAAGGACCATATGAATCAAGTGGTAGAAAATTGCCAGAGGAAAGAAGAACAGCTTTCTTATTCATGCATTGCCTACATCTACCCTGGCTGGACAGCTTTAACGCATTAGCACACAATCCCTACTTCTGACGCCCCCTGAGACAGAAGTCTTTAGAAAACATTGTGGGAAAAGGAGAAAATGCTGGTAACCAGCATTTTCTCCTTTTCCCACAATTTTTTCTACCATTCACAAAACAAATTTCAAATTTTCAGTAACTTTTATTTTGTCGTCTGCAAATACTTTCGATTTGGACAAGCTAAAAATGTTGTCGTGCGGTAATGAGTTAAATTATGGTACAAAGATAAAATGTTAGATAGCCTTATACCAAACAATTACTATCTTTAAAAACTTTGACAGAGGAAGCCTTTAAAAACATCACAGGTAAAACAGAAAATGCTGCTAATCAACATTTTTTCCTCTTTCCTACAATGTATTCTACCTTTCACAGACAAGTTTCATTATTTAACTCTTTACCACTCAATCCCGACTTTTAACGACCTCAGAAGGACAGCTTTTGAAAATATTGTGGGGGAAAAAGTAGAAAATGCTGGTAACCAGCATTTTCTCCATTTCCCACAGTGTCTTCCACCTTTCCCAAGACAAATTTTAATTTTTGAGCCATACTTATGTTGTTGTCTGCAAATGCTTTCAATTTGGACTGGTTTACAATTTGTTGTTCGTTAAAGAGTTAAGCTACATTTTAGTTGCTTTCTGCAAATGTTTTAGTTTGGACAAGTCTAAAATACGCCATTCAGTTAAGATTTAAGAATTTCTAGTATTAAAACAGGCATTCCTTTCCCTTGTCTCTTTTTTGTGCTTTGGTAATATTTCATGGATCCACAATAAATTTAGACAGCACTGAAATGAATAAACTTACCAGTTCAGTTCTCTCTGTAATTTCATATGGGGACACTTCCTTTTCTGAAAAGGACAAATAAATCTTTTAGTGGCAAAAAAATAAAAACTTAAGCCTTTAACCTATAAAAATGTATTTCTATATGAATAGGACACTTTAAAATGTGCTTGCTATGTAAAGAAAATGTTTCATGGGATTTTAGGTTAGCAATAAATTACATGTATTCAGAACAGAAAACTTTTAGAACTTAAGTGTTGAGTTCAAAAGTGGCTTGTAAATAGCCAATTCATAATTTGTTTTTATAACTGTTATAAAGATCTGTAATTAAAATCAAGACTGACTGAGAAACTTTTTTGAATAATGAACCTTTTCACAATAATATACATGTATGGTGAATCATTGTAGGCGTATAGATTATTTATTATGTAAAATTCAAGGAAAATATCCTCTGATCATGAATCTTCATTCTGCACTAAATATGTAAATATTCTGGATTTAACTCTTTTCAAAATGATCCCCACTATATACATCTTTCAGAGTTAACTCTTTACCAAACGACAAAATTTTAGACTGGTCCAAATTCAAAGCATTTGCTGAAGACAAAGTCATGTCAACTCAAAAATTGAAATTTGTTCTATGGATTCCAGCATTTTCACCTTTTCTCACAATGTTTTCAAAAGGCTTCTTTTTTTCAAGGCCATGAAAACCAGGGATTGTTTTGCAAAGGGTTAAAGCTTTTGATAATAATTTAGTAAAAGATGGTAAAGATTAAAACCATGTTTTCCAAAAATTTTTAGATGGAAGCAAGAAGGTTCACAAGAAAAAGAGGGGGATACACAAGTCTTTACCAAATATGTCTAACAGACTTTAACTCTTTACCACACGACAAAATTTTAGACTGGTTCAAACTGAAAGCATTTGCAGACGACAAAATAAAAGTGACTGAAAAATTGAAATTTGTTCTGGGAAAGGTAGAAAACACTGTGGGAAAAGGAGAAAATGCTGGTTACCAGCATTTTCTCCTTTTCCCATAGTGTTTTCTAAAGGCTTCTTTCTCAGGGGCGTCAAAAGTAGGGATTGTGTGGTAATGGGTTAAGACCCATTTACATTGACAACAAGTGGGGGAAAACTGCATGCTGAAAAGGAGAAAAGTATATTATATGCACTTTTTCTGCTTTAACCAGCTTTTTCTCTACTCATCATTTGAGTAATGTTTCTGGAGAGGTGAACAGAAAATAGTTTCTTTCAAGAAAGAACATGTTATGTATAAGAGGTATGTGACATGAAAAATAGAGAGACAAAAGTGAAAAAGCCCTTACAGATTTCATGAAGAAAAGAAAATTTAATCAACCCTATACATACTACAAAATTCTGTGTTTTAACAACACTGTGGAATAAGCCTGTTGAAAACACTGCGAGAAAAGTAATGCGGGCAACCAAATTGTTTTCTATCATTTGACCCTTTATCACACAATGACAACTTTTAACGACCCTGTGGAAGAAGCCTTTAGAAAACATTGCGGGAAAAAAAGAAAATGCTGGCAACCAGCATTTTCTCCTTTTCCCACAAAGTTTTCTACCATATCAAAGTAAATTTTCACAATTTGAGCCACTTTGAAATTATCGTCTGTCGTCTGCAACTGCTTTCAATCTGGATAGGTCTAATATCTTGCCGTGTGGTAAAAAGTTAAAAACAATCAATTCATAACATGACCTCAAAATTACATTGTCTCCAGTGCAAGTTCTTTCCATTTGGTCAAATTTAAAACTTTGACATCTGGAAAAGAAACAAGACTTTCAGTCTGAAAAAACAAAGAAACTAGGCCATACATTGTCTAGGCTGCTTCTGCCAGAACATTTAGTAGATCAAGATCAAACTGCGTTTTGGGAGCAGTCTGATTTTGCTCTATGATGTTCACAATAATTACTCCAGTAAAGAAAGACCTTTACTCTCATGGTGAACTCTAAATCAATCTGTTAGTTTATTCTTTAACTCTTTACCACACAATCCCACGTTTACATGACTTTAATTGAAAGCATTTGCAGACAACAATTTCAGTTTCAAATGGTGTAACTTTTCTTTGACAAAGTAGAAAACATTGAAGGCAAAGAAGAAAATGCTGGTTACCAGCATTTTCTTCTTTTCCCACAATGTTTTCAAAAGGCTTCTTTTCCAGAAGTCAGCAAAGTCAGCATTTTGTGGTAAAGGATTAACCACACAACAAAATTTAGGCTTAACCCATTACCACACAATCCCTACTTTTGACGCCCCTGAGAAAGAAGCCTTTTGAAAACACTGTAGGAAAAGGAGAAAATGCTGGTAACCAGCATTTTCTCCTTTTCTCACAGTGTTTTCTACCCTTCACAGGACAAATTTCAAATTCTCAGTCACCTTTATTTTGTCGTCTGCAATTGCTATCAATTTGAACCAGTCTAAAATATTGTCGTTTGGTAACGAGTTAATCCAAATTGAAAGGAATAGTAGAAGACATATCAAATGCTATTTATTACATAAAACCTGTCTTCTCAAAGGGTAAAAAACATAGTTGGAAAAGGAAAAAATGCTGATAATCAGCATTCTTTCCTTTTCCCACAGTGATTTCAAGTCTTCAGCAGGATCATTAGAATTAAGAATTGTGTGGTAAAGGGTTAAAGTCACTAGATTACTACTTCTAAATACACTGCATATATAAAATCAAAAAATCCTGTATGTCTGTGACCCCTTCAACTAACTGCAGATTGCATCAGTAGATTACAACATTATGGTCATAGCATGCAACTTTTAGAACTCCTCACAGGTAGATAAAAACTTCAGGGTATCTGATTTGATCTTTAAATCCTTTGCCACACTATGCCAATTTTAACAACCCAAAGCAAGGAAGCTTCTGAAAACATTGTAGGAAAAGCAGAAAATGCTGGATACCAGCAGATTCTTCTTTTCCCACAGTGTTTATCTATCCTATCATAGACAAATTTATGTAATTTTGGCCACCGGAAATATGTTGTCTGGAAATGCTTTCAATTTCGACCAGTCTGAAATCTTGTCATTTGATAAATGGTATATATAAATAAAATAAAACACCATAATTGTGCCTAGCCACCTAACAGATAAATTCTTTAGCTCAGGACAAATTTTTATACCATGTCTAATTCGGAAGCAAAGGCAGGTAAAAAACATAGCCAAAATGATGGGATGTGTCTATGAAAAATGACAAAAAGCCAGATTGCTTGCATTTTCTCCTTGACCCACATTGTCATTGTAAAGACATGATAGTGTGGTAAAGGGTTAATGAAATAAGTGATTAGTTCAAAGGGTGACAAACTGTTCGTTGATACTTCATTACCAAGCAGTGATGATCTTTCATCTTCTGTTTCCTATTGAAAGAAGGGAAAGTCATGGGATCAGGGCCCATAATCACCAACCATTCTTAAGAATATTTTTAGTCTTATTCTCCAAGAATTTCTAAATTTGAAAGTAATGTAACTTCTGATTGGCTAAATCATTCAGCAGTTGTATTATTTTCAAATTAAGAAAATCTTGGAGACTGAGAACAAGAGAGTTCTATAGAATGGTTGTTGAATACAGACCCAGATCTTCTTAACTCTTTACCAAACGACAAAATTTTAGACTGGTCCAAATTGAAAGCAGTTGCAGACGACAAAATAAAAGTGACTCAAAATTTAAAATTTGTTTTGGGAAGGTCAGAAAACATTGTGGGGAAAGGAGAAAATGCTGGTTATCAGCATTTTATCCTTTTCCTACAATGTTTTCAGAATGCTCGCCTTCTTTTTGGGAGCAAACCTTGAGTAGACAGCTTCTAAGGACAGTACAGATCAAAAATACACAGCAAAGAACATGAAGTGTGATCTTAGTCTACAATGTTTAGTTCCTTGCAAGGTATTCGCATTTGCAAAGCAAATTTTGCATCTGCAAAGCATTTGCAGATGACAAAATAAATATGATTTTAAAATAGGAATTTGTTTCTGGAGTGGAAAACATTTAGAGAAAAAAGTAGAAAACATGGTGGGAAAAGGGCGATCATTTAACTCTTTACCACACAATACTGACTTTTAAAAGCCTTTGAAAACCTTGTAGGAAAAGGAGAAAATGCTATTTTCTATCCTTTCTAGAACAAATTTCAATTTTTGAATCACATTTATTTTGTCGACTGTAAATGCTTTCAATTTGAAGAAGTCTAGAATTTTGTTGTTTGATAAAGAGTTAACCCTTTACCCCATAGGGCATTTTTATGGTATCTCTACTTGACCCTACCTAAATAACATCAAGGAAGAAGCCGTTTCTAAGGTGTTTAATTTTATGACATCTTTTGGAAGCATAGAAAACATTGTGACAAAAGTTTAAATTGCTCGTCATGAGCAATTTCACCTTTTGTCACAATGTTTTCCAAAGGCTCCTACAAGCAATGCATAGAAATGAGTATTTGTGGAGTAAAGGGTTAAATGCATCTCCTGATACACTGTGCCAACCAAATCATCATATAAATATTGATCCATAAAATCCATTCTATTTGGCTTACAACACTGGAAAAGATGCATTCGGACATTTGCGTAAAGTATCGTCGCGGGTTAGCCTGCGCAGGTTGCACAGGCTAATCCGAGACAACGCTTTCCGTTTCTATGTAATTTTCTGTTTTTGTGCAAGTCCATTGTAGCACAAAATCTACTGTAGTCGTAAAGTGACATCTCCGATTAGCTTGCGCGAACAGCGCAAGCTGATCCGAGATGTCACTTTACGCAAATATCCGAATGTTCCTTTTAGCATGTTGCAAGCCATATGACAACCCAGTTAATCATGAGATAGAATGGTGCATGGACATTTAGAAAATCTATGAATAGCAAACAGAGTCAACATGTGTCAGCCTGCGCAGGTTGACCGGGGTCAATCCTTTTTTCAAATGCATTAAAATCCCCTTTTCACAGAGAATAGCTCAAACAGTTACCTGGAAAGTATTGTCAAAAGTGTGTTTTTGATAGACAAGCGCAAGTTAATCTCAGATTTAATATTACCTCAGGGATTTGATTTAGTATGAAAATAGAATAGAAAAACAGAATAGAAAACATATTTGAAGAAGATGTCAATCTAGGAAGTTAGAAAAAGCAAATTCACCCATTACCACAGAATCCCTACTTTTGACGCTCATGTGAAAGAAGCCTTTTGAAAACATTGTGGAAAAAAAAGAAAATGCTGGTACCCAGCATTTTCTCTTTTTTCTACTATGTTTTCAACTCTTCACGACACAACTTTTAAATTTTCAGACACTTTTATTATGTCGTCTGCAAATGCTTTCGATTTGGACCAGTCTTAAATTTTCTTGTGTGGTAAAGGATTAAAACAACACTTTGTAGTCTTAAACCCTTTATCGTATGATTCCAACTTTAATGACCCTGAAGGAGAAGCATTATGAATACATTGTGGGAAAAAGTGAAAATGGGTAACCAGCATTTTCTCTTTTTCTTAAAATGTTTTCTATCCCATTTACAACAAATTCCATGGTTTCAGCTACATTCTAATCGCCCTCAGCAAATGCCTTCAATTTGGACTAGTCTAAATTTCGTAAAGAGTTAAAAATTCATAAATTGTTAATATGATAGTTTTAGAAAGTTTGAACATATAAGTAGTATCATTCTGTTTCATAACTATGCCTCCAAAATTTCAGTAATTTGACTTATTCAAGTTGTCAAAGTTTTGGAAAAAGTTGAGAGGTCGCTGATTTTGTCATTAATATTTTACTTGAAAATTGAAGTGATACATAATGATCTTGTATTCTTTTTTCGACAATTTTCCTTAGACTCACAGGGGGAAGAAAACTTACATCATACAAAAAGCTACTTACCATATTTTTTCTAATAAACGCTCTTGGAGCTATGCAAAACATAGGTAGAACACCTTTATCATGTACCTAATTTGCAAAGCTAAATGTGTGTTCAATTTTGTATTTTTTCATGTTTTAGTGACTGTTAAGAGGAAATGTAAATCAAATTACTGGAAATATTCATCAAATTCGTCAAATATTGTCCTTTTAATTAACTAATGTACTTCAGGTTATCTTGATTTAAAAGTTTTTGAGGGGGGAGCTATTATAAGGGAGGGCACTTTTATTAGGAGACATACAGTACCAAGGTTATTGCCATATAAAAGTGGCAATACGATGGCTAAGTGCAACACTATCCCAAGTGCCTATACAAAGTATAGGCACTTAGGATAGTGTTGCACTCACCCATTGAATAGTAAACATTTATCTTTGACCCTTTACTCCATAGATACTCATTTCTATGCATTGCCTGTAGGAGGCTTTTGAAAACATTGTGGCAAATGGTGAAATTGCTCATGACAAGCAATTTCACCTTTTGCCACATTGTTTTCTATGCTATCAAAAGGTGTCATATACACATAAGAAACGGCTTCATCTTTGCTGTTATTTACGGTCATTTCGAGATACCATAGGGGTAAAGGGTTAAAGCAGTATCTATAATACAACATACTGGTGAGTCTTTACAACAATCAATTAACCCTTTACCAAGCAATCCCTGCTTTTGACGACCCTGAGAAAGAAGCCTTTAGAAAACATTATGGGAAAAGGAGAAAATGCTGGTAACCAGTATTTTCTCCTTTTTCCACAATGCTTTCTATCCTTCACAAAAGAAATTTCAAATTTTCAGTCACTTTTATTTTGTTGTCTGCAAATGCTTCTAATTGCAACATAGCTGAAATTTTGTCATTTGGTAATGAGATAAGGAAGGATGAATTACAGGTTAAACCCTTAACGTGCAGGTACAAGATTATGTAGAAAACAAGTTTAACAGCACAGGCAGAATGCAACATGCATGCATGAAACCTCACCATTTATACGGGTATTTTGGTTCAGTAATGGCTGCCTTTCACCGGAACCTGTTTGACTCAGATCTCCATCATTTATACTCTAAACAAAAAAGCAAATTGTTCATCTACAGTACAATCATCTACTGCTGAGTTTTTCTAGTCATGCTTCAGCTATATTTTTAAAATATTGTGACAGAGAGAAAAAGTGCTAATTTTCAGCAAATTTCTGTCTTTAACACTATGCCTTTACAATCATGCACATGTGTACATGTATTTGGTTATTAAACCCTCACTAAAACCACAAAATTCTAGACAGGAACTATTTGAAGGGAAAAATTTGAAAGTGGCTCATTTTATATGAATTACATGGTTTATCTTTGTAAGGGTAGAAAACATTGTGGGAAAAGCAGAAAATGCTGGCAACTCTTTTACTCACAGTATTTCCAACCACCCTTTACTTCACAATAACCACTTTTAATGCCCTTGAGGAAGAGGCCTTTGAAAATCTTGTGGGAAAAGGAGAAAATGCTGGTAACCAGCATTTTCTCCTCTTCTCACAAAGTTTTCTACTGTATCAGAAAAATAAATGCATCATTTGAGCCAGTATGAAATTATCGCCTACAAATGCTTTTGATTTGGTAAGGTCTAAAATTCTGCTGTGTGGTAAAGAGTTTATGCTTTACCACACAATCCCGACTTTTAACACCTCTCTGAAAGAAGCCTTTTAAAAACTTTGTGGAAAAAGAAGAAAATGCTGATAACCAGCATTTTCTCCTTTTCCCACAAAGTTTTCTACCCTATCAAAGCAAAATTGCACCATTTGAGCCACTTTCAAATTGTCTTCTGCAAATGCTTTCAATTTGGATAGGTCTAAAATTTTGCCGTGTGGTAACAGGTTAAAGGATAAATACCATAATTTCAGCAACAACATAAATTCTAAACTTGAATCGTAGTTCACAATGCTTTCACTATTGATGGGTCTAAAAAATTTATCAGGTATTAGAAAGTTTGGCCTAAAGTCTAAACTTTGAGTCTTTCCACATCTTCAACTGCATAATGAAGATATTCTTCAACTGCGAGAATTCTATGATCATGCTCTGGGAAAAAAGGGTCAAACTTTATTTGTTATCAACAAAATGTTTTCAATTTGGACTAGTCTTGAATTTTGTTGTTTGATAAAAGGTTAACAATTAGTATCAGTTCTGTGCATGTGCCTTCATTTGAAAGTCAGAAAAGTTAGCAAAGTTTAATGATGCAAATTTTGGTAATTTTTTGACACACAGTCCAGAGTTTTAACCCTTTACTCCATAGATACTCATTTCTACACATTGCTTGTAGGAGCCTTTGGAAAACATTGTGGCAAAATGTGAAATTGCTTGTGACGAGCAATTTCACCTTTTGCCACAATGTTTTCTACACTATCAAAAGGTGTCATATATACATAAGAAATGGCTTCATCCTTGCTGTTATATAGGGTCAATTTGAGATACCATAGAAATGCCTTATGGGGTAAACAGTTAATGACCCTGAGGAAAACAGCTTTTAAAAACATTGCTGGGAATGGAGAGAATGCTAGTTTTAATACTAGTAACCAGGATTTTCTCCTTTTCTTTTCCCACAGTGTTCTTCAATAAACCAATCTCATTAATGATTATACCAGTAACACTGTATCACTGGTCTAAAACCGCTTTGAATTTAAATGGGTATAAAATTTTGTCAGTGTTGTAAAGATTCAAAGAAATAATGGCTTGTAAATAAAGGCTAAACTTTTCTTACAGCTCTCTCTCTATTTTGAGTTCCCTTGTCTACCTTTAACACAGCGTTGGCTATACTCATTGCCTCTGTCACAAATGTAACTGTCAAGAAGCTGAATAAATAAAAAGAAAGGCTAATTCTATCCCTTCACCACACAATATACAGCATTTTCTACTCTTTCCCACAATGTTTTTGGCTCTTTCCCAGGCAACCCCAATCATTTAATTCTTTACCAGACTACAAAATTTTTGACTGATCCAAATTGAAAGCATTAGCAGATAACAAAATTAAAGTGACTGAAAATTGAAATTTGTTTTGGAATGGGTAGAAAACATTCTCGAACAAGAGCTTCGCAAAGCGGCGCATATACGCCCGAAGGGGCTTGTCAGTGAAATGAGTTGAAATGACACAGAGTTATGGTTCATGTGCACTGCACTTCTCCATAATGTGTTCTATCGGTGTATGAAGTTGCAAGTTATTAGCTTTTATAATTTGGAAGTTATGGCCTGGACAAAAATTCAAACTGAAAATTAACAAAGGGCAATAAGTAAAAAAATAAAGGTCGCAGAGTTATGGTTCATGTGCAATGCACTTCTCCATAAAGTGTTCTTTCACTATATGAGGTTGCAAGTTATTAGCTTTTATAGTTTGGAAGTTATGGCCTGGACAAAAATTCAAACTGAAAATTAACAAAGGGCAATAACTCAAAAAATAGAAGTCACAGAGTTATGGTTCATGTGCGATGCACTTCTCCACAATGTTATCTATCAGTGTATGAAGTTCAAAGTTAATAGCTTTTATAGTTTAGAAGTTATGGCCTGGACAAAAATTCAAACTGAAAATTAACAAAGGGCTGTAACTCAAAAAATAAAAGTGGCAGAGTTATGGTTCTTGTGCACTGCACTTCTCCATAATGTGTTCTATCAGTGTATGTAGTTTCAATTTAATACCTTTTATGGTATGGAAGTTATGGCCTGAACAAAAATTCGAAGTGAAAAGTTGGTTATTTCAGAAATCAAGGGCAGATAATTTTGGAACGGAAACAGCGATAAAAATTCTAAGACCCAGGTGCACAACTAGACATCATGGAGATTCATTGTGGCAAGTTTCAAATAATTCCGATGAAAACTGTAGGAGGAGTTGCGCACACAAGAAATTGCTAACGGACGGACGGACGGACGGACGGACAGACAGACGGACGGACGGACGGACGGACGGACGGACGGACGACCGGGGGTATAACATAATACGACCCTTCGGGCGTATAAAAAGGAGAATATGCTGATTACCAGCACTTTCTCCTTTTCCTGCAGCCTTTTGGAAAGACTTTTTCCTCAGAGTCTTGAAAACCCAGTAAAAGATAAGCCAATTTTGCCTGAAAATGCTTTGGATTTAGACAAGGGCAAGCTTTTATCATTTCATAAAGATTTGGATAATGCTTCCATTAAGTCTTTGGATATTCCAAGCATACAGATAATGTTGACTTGTTCGTAATTATCATTATTCTTGAATACACAGTGAAAAGGGGAGACAATGCAAACTCCTTCTGTGGTCAATAAAAGTACAGACAAGTAGTCTGTGCCCCTTTGACAATAACCACATTTTTTATGGACAGGCTCAATCCTTTACAAAGTAGTCTTGAATGTTGTCATGACCCTGAGGAAGAGGCCCCTAATCAGACCACAAAATTTTAGACTTATCCAGATTAATAATACTTGCAGACGACAAATGAAATAAGACTTGAATGGTGGGATTTATTTCAGGATGGGTAGAAAGCACTGTTAGTAAATTTTCTCATGTAGTAACAGGTAAATTTATCATCTGCAAATGCTTTAACTCTTTATCACACAATCCTGACTTTTAACAAGCCCAAGAAAGAAAGCTTTAGAAAACATTGTTGGAAAAGGAGAAAATGCTGGTAAGGAGTTAAATTTGGACAAGTCTAGAACTTTGTTGTCTAAGGAACTGTTTAACCCATTACCCCATAAGGCATTTCTATGGTATCTCTAATTGACTCTAAATAACAGCAAGGATGAAGCCGTTTCTTATGTGTATATGACACCTTTTGAAAGCATAGAAAACATTGTGGCAAAAGGTGAAATTGCTCGTCAAGAGAAAGGCTCCTGCAAGCAATGCGTAGAAATAAGTATCTATGGAGTAAAGGGTTAACTAGTTGTCTTTTCAGCCAGTGTCCATCAAGATTAGGCAGCACAAAATGAGCAGCCTGAACTCTGAATCTGATCTTTGATCTACATTTTCCACTTTTCAGCAAGTGTAGATCAAAGTTAGGCAGCACAAAATGAGCAGCCTGATCTTTGTTGTATATTGTCCTCTTTGCTGAATCATTGAAGACAAAATCAACCATGAAACTGCCATTGTAGAATCCCTTTTTTTTACAACCTAAAGGAAGTAGCTTTCTGAAAACATGGTTGGAAAAGGAGAAAATGCTGGTAACCAGCATTTTCTCCTTTTCCAACAATGTTTTCTACCCTTCTAAAGTCAAGTTTCAATTTTTTGTCACATTTATTTTATCATCTGCAAATTTTTTTCAATGAGAAAAAGTATAAAATTTTGTTGTTTGGTAAAGAGTTAAGCAATATTTCCAAGGATGATCATGTCCGATAGGCTTATATGGCACTTTTCGGGGTAATTTTTTAAACCCTATCCTGCCAAATAAGTTTAATTTAACATTCAAACAGACACTAAAAAATCTTGACAATGCTACTTCAAGTTCATTTCTTTTTTGACAAAAATAACTCCTTATCAGACAGAGAGGTTCCAGATCAGAATCAGTCTGATCTTGATCTATACTGTCTATAAATGGTCAGTTGAGTCACGGTCCAGCTAGGCGAAGGTTTACCCACCTCATGAAGGAGAGTACAATGATGGTTATAAGGCTAAGAAGCCAGCCTGCAGTCTGGAAAGCTTTGGGCATGGTCAGGGCTCCTGTTCCAACAATGAGGTTGAAGACATATACCAAACCAACCTGAAATGTATGATTACCATTATTTAACCCTTTCCCAAACAATCCCTGGTTTTTACCAGTCTGGAATAGTTGCCTTTTGAAAACATTGTGGGAAAAGGAGAAAATGCTGGTAACCAGCATTTTCTCCTTTTCCAACAATGTTTTTCTATCCTATCATAGATAGAAATTATCTTTTCAGGAAGAATTGAATTGTCATCTGCAAATGCTTTCAATTTGGTCTAGTCCAAAAGTTTGTCGTTTGGGAAAGAGTTAACCCTTTACAACACAACAAAATTTTAGACCTGTTTAAACCAAAAGCATACAGACCTACAAACGCCAAATTAAATGTGGCTAAATTTGTTGAAGTTGCTTTTGATCGGGTAAAAACATTGTGCTAAAAGGAGAAGATGCTGGTAACCAGCATTTTCTTCTTTTCCAACAATGTTTTCAAAAATCTTCTTTCTTTAGGTCATTAAAAGAGGGCATTGTATGGTAACAGGTTAACCCAATACTTTTTAAACATAAGGTTCTATGGCTCTGCACCTGATGGCTTTGGAAAAAAGCATGAGAAAATGATTGACTGTATGGTGTTTTACACTTCTTTCACCATTATTGTAGTCATAACATGGCAAAAGTTCATTATTACATGTATGACCAGTACTAAGTTGGGCTCCAAAGTGTCTTGAACACGAAGAGCATTCCCTAAAAAACCCTGGTGCTTACAGTGACTACAATGGAAACTCAATGTTTAAACCTTTCCCAAACAAAAAAATTCTAGGCTGGTCCAAATTGAAAGCACTTACAGACAACAAAACAAACACAAGTCAAAAATTAAAATTTGCTTCCAGTCGGGTAGAAAACATTATGGGAAAAGGAGAAAATGCTGGTTACCAGCATTTTCTCCTTTTCCCACAATGTTTTCTGAAGGCTTATTTTTCATGGTCGTCAAAAGTCATCATAGTGTGGTAAAGTGTAAAGACCTTTCTCTCTCTCTCTCTCTCTCTCTCATTCAAGTATGTGTGTGTTTGTCTCATTTTTTCTCCAACTGTCTCAATATTTAGAACATTTAATTTCCCTCAAAATCAAATAACATGGAAAACAGCTTGACCTCAAGTGATTAATACAGTCGCTAATGTGGTCAGCCCATCCGTATAAGAATATTCAGACCATTCAGACAAAAAACACACACAAAAAATCATTTATTTATTAATGGGGGTGGGGCATTGGAAGAGATTATCAAGTTATTTACCCATTTGTTGTATTGTGTTCCGGTGTCGCTGAATGTGTCAGACATGTTTATTCTCTTGAGTTTATTTTGCTTCCTGTCGTCACCCAAGACTTCAAGGAAATTAAACCTTAATTGTCTTTAACATGGTTATGGAAGGTTAATCAGTATCATATTGACTAACTTACAAAGTAACTTCAGCATTTCAAAGCTTCTGTCACATGAATTGAAATATCGCTTATAGCATTACAAAAAATAAATATAGTTCTATGGTCTAAGGGAAGTAACTCGTACAAGCTTTTTAACAAAATTCAGTATGAGTGGCTTCCCTTACTTAGGAATGTCAGAAAATTCGGACCCAAGAAGATTCGGCCCAGGGCTTCCAGCGATTTTCGAGAAGATTCGGCCCATCCGGTGAGAAGATTCGGCCTCGAGGGTAACAAGATTCGGCCCAAGTTTTCTTTTATTGTTTTTATCAGTGAAATTACCTGATTAGACTAATTACTCTTAAAGGTGGCCCTTCAGAATTTGGGACGAAAATTGTACGAAAGTGCAAAACAATCATCCTTATACTCCCAAAGCCTTTTAATTTTCATTCATAAAACCCCAGTAGTTGAACAGTGTCCGACAACACAAGAAATTAGAGATTTACTACAGCCCAGGTCGACACCGACCGGAGACATGTTCTATTTTTAGTTGATCAACATACAGGAATACACAAAGTTTCAAACATAGGGTCCGAAGAATACATTATGGAAAATGGAATTTAAGCGTTATGAGTCAAGTGCAAGTCACCTGGCATTCCCAAAGTGCTTTATTGATTTTTGGCTCAAAATTTAAAAATACCTTAAGAGGCTACGTAGCCTTTTAAGGGAACACCATCAAAAAAATTTTTTGTAATTTTATGAATCTTAATTATTGATGACTTGTATTATTTTTTCATATGAATTTCAGTGATATATATATTTTCTAATTTGGTGAGGGGTAAAAATTCTAAATACCCACCTTTAAACATTGATAGTAATCTTAATTGTCCATATGGTTTTGCAGAACGTTACAATTATTACCGTGTTCTGCTAAGGCCATTATTAGTTGATTTTAGTGTTGTACTTCTCATCCCTTTTTTAGAGAAGATTCGGCCCAATCATTGCTAAATAGAGAGAACTCGGACCAGTTTTCATATTTTGTTTTTGTATTATTGGCCGTATGTTGTGACTGCTCTTGGTATTTTAGAAGCGTGATTTTCTCTTTGTTCTGGAAAAGTTTTTACTGAGACACAGAAAAAAAAATTGGTTTTGAACTTTATTTACACTTTCTTTGGCCTTGACGAAAGTACTCTTGCAATGAAATTCCTGTAATTGAGTAATACATGCATTGATACCTATTACTTCTTCAAACAAAAAATATAGACAGGAGAAAGCTGTGGACTAAAATTTGCATCATTAAACTTTGCTAACTTTTTCTTACTTTCAAATGAAGGCACATGCACAGAACTGATACTAATTGTTAACCCTTTATCAAACAACAAAATTCAAGACTAGTCCAAATTGAAAACATTTTGTTGATAACAAATAAAGTTTGTGGACTAGTCAATTTTAAAACACTTAGAGTTGACAATTCACTATGGCTCAAGAGTTAACTATTATTATGGGATATGAAAAAAAAAAGATGGAAAAAACATGTTCACTTACAAGAACATTCAATTCAAAAACTTGAACTCCACACTAGGGAATATATTTTTAAGATGCACTTTAAAAGATCAAGAATTTTAAGTGGTAACCAAAATTGAATCTCCAACTTTTTATAATGTTAAATATTTCTATACAGTAGCACAGTCACTAAGCTAAGCAGTCTCGCGTTTAACCCATTACCACACAATCCCTACTTTTGACACCCCTGAGAAAGAAGCCTTTTATAAACACTGTGGGAAAAGGAGAAAATGCTGGTAACCAGCATTTTCTCCTTTTCCCACAGTGTTTTCTACCCTTCCCAGAACAAATTTCAATTTTTCAGTCGCAGTATTTTGTTGTCTGCAAATGCTTTCAATTTGAACCAGTCTAAATTTTGTCGTGTGGTAATGGGTTAAATAGTGTTAACCTGTGGTGTAAGGAATACACATGTACAGTGTTTTTTCTTGGAGTACATTCAACTGGTGTAATTGGTGGATCAACATATTTACCTGGAATATTGTATCTCAGGGTGCTCTGAAAAGTCAGCTGAGGAATCTTCCAGAACAGAACAGAACAGTTGGCCACCAGCAAATTCTCTCCATTCATGATGCTATGCACATTAAAGGTGGCCCTTCAGATTTTGGGAAGAACATTTTACAAAAATACAAAAAAATCATATTTGTACTCCCAAAGCCTTATATTTTTCATTCATTAACTCTTTACCAGAATGACAAAATTCTAGCTTTGTCCAAATTGAAAGAAATTGCGGATGTATATTTCAATATGGCTCAAATGGTGCAACTTTTGTTTGATAGGGAAGAAAACATTGTGGGAAAAGGAGAAAATGCTGGTTACCAGCATTTTCTCCTTTTCCCACAATGTTTTCAAAAGGCTCCTTTCCCCATCCATGGATACCCCGGGTTCTCCCTATTTGCTACGCTACATCGACCCCTGGGACAATTGACTAATAAAACTTTGAATCAGCCGCCGAAAATCGATACGAAGCGTCATAGCGTACAGTCCACTCGCCCATCACAAAATGATGATGGAACCAATGAAAAGCCAGCATTCGGCCAGCGGTAAAGTGAGGGAAATTCAATTAATTGTCCCAGGGGTCGATGTAGCGTAGCAAATAGGGAGACCCCGGGATATCCGAGGATGCCTTTCCCAGGGGCGTCAAAAGGCGGCATTATGCGGTAAAGGGTTAACCCCAGTAGTCGAAAACCATCTGACAACTAGATAGAAGCCTTTTGAAAAAATGAGGTAAATGGGAAAAAAAATACTGGTAACCAGTGTTTTCTCCTTTTCCCACAATGTTTTCTACCCTGCTGGAAATAAATTTTTATTTCTTTATTTACATTTATTTTTGTCATTTTCAAATAGCTTTCAATTAAGACCAGCAATTTTTGTTTTGTTTAGTCAACTTAATTTCGCAATAATTTAATGATCAAAGGGAGAAAACTCGTACAATCTGATATTACTTTCTTAATGTCAGAGTTATATCCCTTATATTTGTGGACACCATAAAACCAAAGACGAATAGCATTAACATCATTGCCGTTTGTGCAGACGATCTCTATCGCAAAAAAAAAAGGTTCGTAAAGCTGTCATTATTTCTCTTATACTTTAAGGCAGGATTTTAAACGCTGATACAGGTCTCTGAAAATACCATGACAGCAGACAGAAAAAGAAAAAAAAAAGATTGCAGACCTGGTTACTAATTGATAAAAGGGTGTTAGTTTCCCTGTTTTCGTCACAATTGTAAACAAGGCGACCGCCAAAATTTAAACTTGGAAGTAACGATTCGTTTGTCAAAGTAAGAGCTCATGCAGAATATAAATATGATTTTTTAAAATAAAATTGATCAACTGATGAATCTATACGATAAATAAGCTATCTCATGTAACCGTTTAACCTTATAAACTGACATGTTTTCGTTCGATCCTAAAGGTTTTCGAGGTCATTCACAAATATCATTAATATGGTTGAACTGGGTTGAATTGTCAAAGTCCCATCAATTCTTTGATCGTTGAACGTAAGGAATAGGAGATAGAAAGTGAAAGCATACCTTATTCTTCCAATGTAATAAATGGAAGTTAAACCAAATTCCCCCCCCCTTCCCGATATTATTGACCTTGATGCTAGTTTAAATCGAACTATTTTTAGCGGTAGTGGGGCAAAAAAGAGGGGAGGCCACTCTCTATTGATTTAAATACTTACTCCCTCAAGGAATTAAATGATTTAAATTAACGCAACAGCATACTGCCTTTGACAGAAAAATTCTAGCGGTTAAACCATAACTTTAGAATCAGCACACGCTAAACTTGGGTATACTTATGAACGTCTAGTCTGAACTTAAATCTGCACTGGTCAATCAGAACATTTTTCCAAAAGGTAACTTCTCTGAAATAGCAAAGATTGGGTTCTTTAAATCTGCTTGAAAGTCTCATTTCACTCATTTAGCCGGATAAGGGTTAACAGGGGGTCCAGGGTTTTCGATAGACCGTTTGGGCACATATAAACTCTGCACCGGTTCTTAGTTTCGGTGTGACTGTAAGGGTTGAAAAAAGACTATTCCCGGAAGTAACAATAAGGGAGAGTACTCTTCATTTCTAATGGATAAAAGATTGTACGAGTTTTTTCCCTTTGACCATAAAATTACAACCTCATCCTGACCGTCTCTAGACCCGAGACTTTAATCTTTAATTTCTCTGGCAGCCTTTATGGAGTCGTGCTTAGGAGCCAAAGGGTTTTAAAAAAAAGGATTGAAAGGGTTAACTCTTTATCAGATGACAAATTTACGACATTGTCCAAATTCTTAGCAGACGACAAAATGAATTACATGCAGTTTAAATATACGAGGCATGCTCTATGAAAAGGGGACTTAATACATCTACAAAAAGTATCGACCCAAGACAGTCAGAGCAAATGGCTGACTTGAGCCGCTGCCATTTGTTACAGGTCGATTTTCTGCATATCTTAGGATCAGTTTATCTCATGATTCAGTTGGTCTTTAAAAAAGGTTTGTGACAACTTGCATAGTGTAATAAATCCTGGAGGTACAGTAAGTAATTTTTTGCCGGAGGATGGCTCAAATTTATTGTACACGAATGTATCTTAGGGCCATTGAGCAGTCCCAACGTTGACTTCTGGTTCTGGTTGTCGAACTCGGGACCATTACAATACCGACATGGCTCTATCTCACACCCACGGACACCACTTACGTTTATGAAATGTTTCTGAAAGTTTACCTTTCAAAGAGCAAAATGACATTGTGGGAAAAAGCAGATAATGCTCAGTGTCAACAGCAGTTTCTCCCTTTTCCACAATGTCTTTTATAGTTTTCATCTAAGTGATTGCTACAATTCTGGACTTATAGGTAAAGGGTACTTTTTTTCCATACTGACGGTTACATGGATGTTTTCAAAATGAGGGTAAATTTCTTCCAGACTGTTTTGGGTTGTAATTTCTAGCAGGACCGACATGTTATAAGAAAAAAATCAGTGATTTACCTCGTTACCAAACGACAAAATTTTGGTTTTGTCCAAATCGAAAGCATTTGCAGACCACAAAATAAAAGAAACTGAAAATTTGAAACTTGTTTGTGATGGGTCAAAAACAATGTGGGAAAAGGATAAAATGCTGGTTACCAGCATTTTCTCCTTTTCCCATAATGTTTTCTAAAGGCTTCTTTCTAGGGGTCATCAAAAGTAGGCATTGTGAGGTAATGGGTTAAGCAAATATAAATGTGTGCAACAAAGCACAAATCTTTACGTTATACCTTTCGCACATGCCTTAAAGTATTGTTCTTGGTTATAAAAATAGATCTGGACAAAGCACTGCATTTTTAAAAGCCTTCATACAGGAAAGCTTACATACACATGCAAGTGAACTGTGATCACTGTCCGAAAGATTTTTACATGATAACCTGAGGGTCTAATCAGGACCAAAACTTGGAGAATCACAAACATAATTATGTATTCTTATATAGACAACCCAGCCCTGTATTTTGACTCTATCCAATTTTAACTCTTATCCTGCTGCAGATGTTTACCCTTTACCACACAATATCGAGTTTTAACGACAGTTAATAATAAGCCTCTGGAAACAATGAGGAAAAGGGAGAAAATGCTGGTTACCAGCATTCTCTCCTTTCCCCACATTGTTTTCTACCCTATTAGAGACAGTAATCGTCACTTGGGCCACGCTACATTAATTTTGTCGCTTGGAAATGCTTTGATTTTGGTCAAGCCCACAATTCGGTCGATCAAGACCAGACTGCACAGAAGGTGCAGTCTGATCTTGGATCTACGCTGTCCCATCTGGAGATTTTATTACCTAAAACATACCTTTAGAATAACAAATTTTTGGGTTTTTACTATCGACTTGAAAATTTCATTTTAGTTATTTAGCAGGTTAAGGGTTAACTCTTATCAGAAGACACAATTCTAGACTTGAATAGGTTGTAAACATTGGCTGTTTGATATATCCAAAAGTGCTGAAGTGTTGTGTTTTTTTTTAATTTAACGCTGTTTTAACCCTTTCCCAAACAACAAAACTATTAGACCGGTCCAAAATGAAAGCACTTGCAGACGATAAAATAAAAGTAACTCAAAAATTGAAATTTGTTTTGAGCAAGGTAGAAAAGATTGTGGGAAAAGGAGAAAATGCTGGTTACCAGCATTTTCTCCTTTTCCCACAATGTTTTCAAAAGGCTTCTATCTCAGGGTCGTAAAAACCAGGGATTGTTTGGTAAAGGGTTAACAGCTTAGATCATATCAAGTCGGCCAAAGCACCTACGATTGTGTTTCCTGGCTTCTTCACACCAGTCCTGAAACATCTTTCTATCAAAGCCAATGGCTACTTTTCTCACGTGAATCAGAGGTGAGAGGCCAAGAATTGCCGGAAATAAAGTTTGCCTCAACCGGGTATCGATGTCTCTCGGTCATGAGTCAGATCAGGGATTTTATATAATTATGTTATGTAGACTATGATCCCTGGTCAGATACTCTCACCACCGAGCTAGATCTAACCTTTGCCACACACACGAAAAAATCAATTGCTCCAAATTGACAGCATTTGCAGACGACAAAAGGAATGTGGCAACAATAAAGGGTTTGTTTAAAACTCGGGACTGTGTGAGAAGATTTAACCAGATTTTTTTTTTCAGTGGGGGGCGCTGAGTATGTTGACACAATCATACCATGTCTTCCCGCGTTTATAACCCAATGTAAAACCCTTGGGGAGGAGCTACAAGATGTCTTGGACATTCGGCTAAGCTCGGTAGACGCATTAGGTAGTCTTACGGAATAGACCGTTTAGCGACGAACGAATACGTCGGCCTCTTCGGAGCCGTGACGTCATCGAAAGGGTGCAATTATACCGGGTGAGAGCTTTTGTACTCACTTGCTCAAAACCTCATCTCTGAAGTGATAGACTAGTTGGAAGCACAGCGATTCACAGACTGCGAGTTTGCCTCAACAACAGTGATTCAGACTGCGACTTTGGCATTCTTCTTTGTGAGTAGTCTACTGTCAGAATTTTGATATTATGTTGTAGCAGTACTGATTCCGTTCAATCTGTTGAAATGCTTCAAATGTGCAGCAAGAGATATCTTACCACGCCAAGCATCCAACCATTATCATTCGATCTTAATTTAACTCTTTACTAAACGACAAAATGTTAGACTGGTTCAAATTGAAAGCATTTGCAGACAACAAAATTAAATTTACTCCTAAATTGAAATTTGTTGTAGAAGGGTAGAAAACATTGTGGGAAAAGGAGAAAATGCTGGTTACCAGCATTTTCTCCTTTTCCCACAATGTTTTCAAAAGGCTTCTACCTCGGAGTCGTCAAAAGTCGACATTGTGTGGTAGAGTTAACTCATTACCAAACAATTTCTGGTTTTTACAACTCGAAGAAGCCTGAAAACATTGTGGGAAAAGGAGAAAATGTTGGTAACCAGAAATTCCTTCATTTCGCACAATGTTTTCTTCTCTTCCAAGCTTTATTTTTTGACTCATCTTTATTTTGTCGTCTGCAAAATGCTTTTAATTTGGATAAGTCTAAAAATGTGTTTGGTAAAGAGTTAAGCCTTTCCCAGACATTTCCTAGATTTTACGATGCTGGGAAATGATTTTGACAACATTGTAGGAGCAGGAGAAAATGCTACCTGGTAACCAGCGTTTTCTCTTTTTTCCCCCAGTTTTCAACCCTTTCATAGACAATAAATCCTCATTTGGTTTACATTTAATGTTGTCACATTCAATTTGGTCTAGTCCAACATTTTGTCATTTGGGAAAACCTTAACCCTTTACAAAACAATCCCGAGATAGAAGTCTTTTGAAAACATTGTGGGAAAAGGAGAAAATGCTGGTAACCAGCATTTTCTCCTTTTCCCACAAAGTTTTCTACCCATCTGAAAACAAATTTCAATTTTTCAGTTTTGTTAACTGTTGTCTAAAAGCACTTTAAATATGGACCAGTCTAAAATCTCATCGTTTGGTAAAGGGTTAATTCTGTTGCATGTGTCTTGCCTTGCATGTGTGTAAACCTCATACAGTTAAATTAAGATGATTGCCAGTGCTTCTGGCACCGAATCTTGCGCTTCGAGAAACTTAATATTAAAGACTTTTGAAAACATTGTTGAAAAGGGAGAGATTGCAGATAACCAGCATTATTCTCCTTTGACAATTTTTACTCTTCCATAAACTTGCACCAGTTTCTGAGTCAGATTTGTGTTTTTTGTCTGCAAATGCTTTCACTATTGCCAAATCTAAATTTTTGTGAAACTTGCACAGTTTGTTTGTTTCATGAATAGCTTTAACCCTATTGATTTTGAAAAAAATCTAACACACAGTATGGGAAAAGTGGCCGTTTCAAGTTGAAAATTTTCATTTCTTGTTTATGAGATAAGATCTGCATTTGTGGTCAGATTTTCAAGAAACTTGCACAGTCTGTCTTATCAATAGCTTCATACAGTATGGGAAAAGTAGCGTTTTCAAGTTGAACATTTTCATTTCTTGTTTATATGATAAAGTCTGTATTTGTTATCAGATTTTTGTTAAACTTGCACAGTCTATCTCATCAATAGTTTTAACCTTATTGATTTTAAAAGAAAGTATCAATCAGTATGGGAAAATTAGCCATTTCCTTTTGAAAATTTCAATTTCTGGTTTACGCAAAGAAGTCGGCAATTCTCGTTTTAATCTTTGAATTTCTTTACCTATGCTCGCATAGTTGAATGATTTCAGGCCCTTCAGGGTCTTTAGTTACTAGTTTGAAATTTTGTTGTTTTTTTATAGGGTTAGGGAACTAGCCAAATGATGGAAATAATGTTTGTGTACATTGTAAAACACAAAAATTATAAACAAATGATGACAAAAAAGGCAGGGGTTAAGCTTTTTTGATAGCTTAAAAAACTTGTTTATCTTTTTGGCAGAGAATATCAAGACCAGACTACTAAAAATACACAATCAGATTTAGATGCAATGCACAATCTCAGTCAGTGATGCAAGTGCATACATTGTAATTCCAATGCTATTCTTATCAAAATTTCTGACAGAAAAACTGATAATGTCAACTCCATATCAAACCAATTCTGATCTTGATCTATACCGTCGTCATTTAACTCATTACCAAACGACAATTTCAGGCTTGTCCAAATTGAAAGCATTTGCAGACAACAAAATAAAAGTGATTGAAAATTTAAAATTTGTCTTGTAAAGGGCAGAAAACGTTGTGGGAAATGGAGAAAATGCTGGTTACCAGCATTTCCTCCTTTTCCCACAATGTTTTCTAAAGGTTTCTTTCTCAAGGGCGTCAAAAGTAGGGATTGTGTGGTAATGGGTTAAGCTAGTAAATCCTGGGACAGTAGTACTACTGTTACTGAAAATTTCACTTTTTTTCTCTTTCCAGATACAGAGGGATTCATTTACACGATAAGTACACTACACATACTAAAAGCTGATAAATGCCCTTTTGGCGAATGCATTGGGTTTTACTGCTGATCTTCTTTCATAGGCAAAGAATACTTATACAGAAGTTTACGCAACTCTTGCATCTGTTTCCCATGATGATGTTGTCTCCTTCCCCTTGATAAAGGAACCTTGGTTGATGAGGTCTTCATTGAGAATTTGACTGTAGACTTCGCAACGTTTTTATTATGGAAGACCTCCACACTGTTTAGAAATAGGAAGAGCTGAGCTCCTTTGAGCTTAGTGCATGAGAGTTCTCTTAAACCCAAGTTTGATATTTACATGTATTTCACCATGGCTTGGATTGAACGGTTTCTGATGTTTTTTTATCAGTATGTTGCATGGATTGAACCAAATATATTACATCAGCATAAGATCAGCCTGGATTGAACCAAGTAATATTCAGTTACATCATGTGTCTTTTAACCCTTTATCCAAAAATCATATATACACAATTGTATTTATATCAGTATGTCCATGGTTTTGAAGGAAACAAGTTTTCTGTTCTGTTCTGTTTTACCATGAATACCACATCTTTAGTTAAGTGTTTATCAAAGAGAATTGCAGCAAAGTGATGAAAACAGATTGATGGCTGTAACGTGGAAAATGTCTAGTGCAACATACAAAGTATATGTTTGTCATTGCTTTAGATTGAGCCTTTCTTTGACACTCATTATCTCTGTAGAGTTGTTATCCACTGTGTAAGTGGTTCTTGAGCATAAGGTGGCATCAGGAAGGCAATGAATGGGATCTGTCCAAAGTGGACCAGGGAAAACTTAGTGACAGGTCTTTGAAGTTGGCTATCCATTGCACAGTCACAAACCTAGAATGCCCAAGGTCACTAAATGTGTTGGTCAAGGAATGACCATCCAACATCCTGTGGAATGTCAGTCCAGAGGGGCTTCAATCTATTGTGATGACAGATGTTTCATTCTTGATGCTCTCCATTTCATTTATGCAGTGAGCTTGCATTATTTTGAGACCTGTAAGTTTGTCTGTTCAGGTGTTCTTAAGCCATGGCATGGATTGAACCAAGTTTTGTAATCAGCTATTACATCTTTTATCCCTTACCAAAAATTGAACCTGAAGAACATCAAAGGGAAAGGAAAAAATTATATTACCTGTTTTTCTCATTTTTTGACAATATTTGACAGAAGTTGTGGTCTGCTGATATTACTTTTATGGATATGTGTAGAATTTGTCCATGTCATAAAGAATGACTGGCTAAACTTTTATTATGGATTCTAAAATCCGATCATGTCATAACAAAACTGATGACTATGGATGTGTCTTAAAATTTGTTGCGGGGAACTACATGATGATTTCTAATGCATGCTATAACAATGATACTTCCCAAGTTGTCTTTGTTCTTGCAGAGTCTTCATGCATGGTGAAAGGAAAAGTTGAAGCACCATTCCTATTCCATACAGTAAAGTTTTAGATCAAATTTTCTCAAAACATCAGCTTGTAAACCACAGCATGGTCTGATCTAACTTAGTCATTTCTACTTTATCATGTATTTTTTATGATAAATCAAATTTACATACTTCATAGACAACAAATTTTATGGTATAACCCCAGCATGGATTGATGCAAGTTTAATATTTTACATACATATGGCCATAGCTCGGATGGAACCAAGTCCAATGTTTTTCATCAGTATGACTGTTGCATAGATTGAACCAAATATTATATTTTACATCAGCATAATGTCAGCCTGGATTGAACCAAGTAATATTCAGTTATATCATGTATCTTTAACCCTCTATCCAACAATCATGTAGTTACATGAGTATGCCCATGGCATGGGTTCAATCTAGCTTTTTGTTTTGTTATATCATGAATACTGCATCTTAAGGTCTTTATGAAAGAGAATTGCAATGTTATAGCAACACATTGATGGCTATAATGTAGATTATGTGTAGTATATATTTGTCATTGCTTTAGATTGAGCCTTTCTTTGATACTCACCCGTTATCTCTGTAGAGTTGTTATCCACTGTGTAAGTGGTTTTTGAGCATAAAGTGGCGTCAGGAAGGCAATGAATGGGATCTGTCCAAAGTGGACCAGGGAAAACTTAGTGACAGGTCTTTGAAGTTGTCTATCCATTGCATAGTCACAAACCTAGATAGCCAAAGGTCAATAAATGTGATGGTCAAGGAATGACCATCTAACAGTTCCCGTAGAGTGTCAGTCCAGAGGGGCTTTAATCCATTGTGATAACAAATATGTTTCATTGTCGATGGTCTCCCTTTCATTTGTGCAGTGAGCTTGCATTATTTTTAGACCTATAGGTTTTTCTGATCAGGTGTTCTTAGGCCATGGCATGGATTGAACCAAGTTTTGTGTTCAATTATCAATTATACCTTTACAAAAAGTTGCTTTGTCTTTAACAACCCGAAGAACATCGAAGAGAAAGGAGAAAATAATGATTACCTGTTTTTCTCATTTCCTGAAAATATTTGACTAAAGTTATGGTCTGCCAATGTTTCTTTTATGGATATGTCTAGAATTTAACCATATCATAAAGAATGACTGGCTAAACTTTTATTGTGGATGTGTCTAAAATTTGTTGTAGGAAACTAAATAATGATTTCCAATTCTTGCTACATGTATAACTATGATACTTCCCAAGTCTTCTTTGTTCTTGCAGAGTCTACATGCATGGTGAAGGGAAGAGATGACACACAATTCTTATTCCATACAGTAAAGTTTTAGATCAAATTTTCACAAAAACATCATGTTGTAAACCACAGCATGACCTGAATCGCATCGCATATTTTAAATCTATAACCGAATTTACATACAGTAGTAAAATTGATAGTACAAACACAGCATGGATTGAACCAAGTTTAATGTTTTACTAACATAACTATAATCATGGCTTGGATTGAAACAAATTTGATAAGTATGACCATGGCATGGATTGAACCACATGTAACAATTACATCAGCATAACATCAGCCTGGATTGAACCAAGCAATATTCAATTACCAGTATATCATGTGTCTTTAACTCTTTACCACACAAGAAAATTTTAGACTGGTCCACATTGAAAGCATTTGCAGATGACAAAATAAAGGTGACTGAAAAGTTGAAATTTGTACTAAGAAGGGTAGAAAACACTGTGGGAAAAAGAGAAAATATATCTTTAGGTCTTTATGAAAGAGAATTGCAAAGTTATAGCTACAAATTGATGACTTATGCGGATTTTAAATTCAGTTGTATTACTTCATAATTAGGGAGAAGGTAGCTTGTTTATGTGGCTTACTGTATATTTCAGTATTTCAAGTCATATCACATTGACGGCTCATTCATGTGTCCTTGTTTCACCAGTAGTACGACTGAAGAGTCTTGCCCAAGGATACACCTCAAGAAAATACAGGTTTTTGATTGAGGATCAAACCAAAGCCATGCGTTTGTACACCTTACAAATACACCACTGAGTTACCCAGAGATAAATGACAAGAACAGCCCCTAACAGATGGATGGAAGACCAATGTTGCTGAACAGAGTCCACATGGAGTGTTTCAGTATGAAATGAGAGCAGCCCTAAACAAATGGATGGAAGACCAACGTTGATGAAAAGCCCAGACGATCCTGAGAGAACCAAGAAGAGCAGCCCCTAATACACAAATGGAAGACCATCATTGATGAACAGGCTAGATTATGTTCAAGAAGAATTGAGAAGAGAAGCCACTTAACAGATAGATAAAAGACGGATGTTGATGAAAAGAGCCCAGATGGGACTTGGGAAGAAGCAAGCAAGGTAGCCACTAAAAGAGAAATGGGAAGAGAGATGTGCCTGGCTGATGTTCTGGAGAGAACCGATACATGTCAGCGAGAACGTATGTCGATGCCTGATGTGTTGTAAAGTATACAATGGAGCGATAATAAATAACTTTTTTTATAAGTATTTTTTCCAAACCTTTTAATCACCGCTTTACTATTTAATTACTTCAGAGGTAAATCACATTAATTAATTCGTAATTAAACGACAAAACTTTGAACTTGACCAAATGTAAAAAAAATTGCAGTCAAACCGATGTAGCTCAATGATTATTTTGATCTTTGATAGCGTAGAAAACATAGTGGGAAAAGAAGACAATGGTAGATGTGTCCAAAATCTGATCGTGTTATAAAGAATTGAGGGCTTTGGTTTGTGTCTAAAATTTGTTGGAGGGAACATGATGATTTCCAATGCTTGCTATAACAATGATACTTTCCAAGTCTTCTTTGTTCTTGCAGAGTCTGCATGCATGGTGAAGGGGAGAATTGAACAAGCCCTTAACAAACAGATGCATATCGCTGATGAAGGGAGCCCAGATGGAGTATATCAGTATGAAATAAGAAGAGCAGACCGAAACGAAGGGACAGAAGACCCCAGAAGCCCCTAATACACAGATGGACGACTGACATTTTTGGCTAGATTATATTCAAGAAGTATTGAGAAGAGCAGCCACTCAAAGACAAATGGGAAGAAGGATGTTGATGAACAGTTCCTGGATGATGTTCTTGAGAAAATCAAAACAAGTTGCCACTTACAGACAGATGGAGAATGAATGGGGATGCCTGATGTGTTGTTGAGTATCCAATGGGGTGATAACAATTAACTTATTTATGAATAATTTTGCCAAACAAACCTTTTATTCACAACTTTATTAAGCAAGGCTAATGAAACTACTGTGCACAGCAATTTTTCCGTTTCCTACAAAGTATCCTATCACTTCAGAGATAAATCTTATCAAGGATAAGGTAAAAAACCGTATCGGAAAAGGAGGAAATGCTGGCATTATCTCCTCCCACAATGGTTTTAAAAGCCTACTTCTTCATGGAACAGAAAAAAAATGGTCATTCCCAGTATTTGTGCTTCTTTCACAATGTTTTCTATTCTTTCCTATATAGATTCTAACATTTTTGTAATATTTAATTTGTGGCCAACAAATAGTTGTAGCACAGAAGAGTCAAAGATTAACAAGTAACTTTTTTATGGATACATTGAGGGAAAAGGAGAAAATGTTAGTAACGAGCTACCAAATGACAAGAACTTGAAGTTGTCCAAATTTGAAGCATTTTGCAGATGACAGTTTTACATAGCTCAATGATTGGATTTGTGTGTAAGAGTTTGGAAAACATTGTGGGAAAAGAAGAAAATGCTAGATATGTCTAAAATCTGATCATGTTAAAAAGAACTGAGGGCTATGGTTGCCTCTTCACTTTGTTAGAGGGAACTAAGTACAGGTTGATTTCCAATGCTTGCTATAACTATGATACTTCCCAAGTCTTCTTTGTTCTTGCAGAGTCTACATGCATGGTGAAGGGAAGAGATGACGCACCATTCTTATTCCATACAGTAAAGTTTTAGATAGAATGTTCACAAACATCATCTTGCAAACCTCAGCATTGCCCGAATCAAGTAGTCTTTTCAATCATATTTCATATTTTAAATCTGTAATCAAATTTACATACTGTCATAAAACTTATAGTATAACCACAGCATGGATTGAAGCAAGTTTAATATTTTACAAACATATAGTCATGGCTTGGATTCAACAAAGTTTAACAAGTTTCATAAGTATGACTATGGCATCGATTGAACAAAATGTAACAATTTACATCAGCATAATGTCGGCCTGGATTGAACCAAGTAATTTTCAGTTGTATCATGTGTCTTTAAACCTTTATCCAACAAGGATAGATACAATGTCGTACTTTCAGCAGTATGATTGTGACCAGGATTGAACCAAGTTTTATGTTCAGCTATATCATGAATACCATATCTTTAGGTCTTTATGAAAGAGAATTGCAACGTTATAGCTACAAATTGACGACTTATGTGGATTTCATATTCAGTTGTATTACTTCATAATCAGGGAGAAGGTAGCTTGTTTATGTGGCTTATCTTTCGGTATTTCAAGTCATATCACATTGACGGCTCATTCATGTGTCCTTGTTTCACCAGTACTACAACTCTAAAGAGTCTTGCCCCAGGATACACCACCAAAAATACAGCTTTTTGATTGAGGATCAAACCAAAGCTACTAGTTCGTGTACCCTACAAACTCACCACTGAGTTACCCAGAGAAAAATGACAAGAGCAGCCCCTAACAGAGCCCACATGGAGTGTTTCAGTATGAAATGAGAGCAGCCCTAAACAAATGGATGGAAGACCAACATTGATGAAAAGCCCAGACGATCCTGAGAGAACCAAGAAGAGCAGCCCCTAACACACAAATGGAAGACCATCATTGATGAACAGGCTAGATTATGTTCAAAAAGAATTGAGAAGAGCAGCCTCTTAACAGATAGATAGAAGATGGATGTCGATGAAAAGAGCCCAGACGGAACTCTGTAAGAAGCAAGCAAGGTAGCCACTAAATGAGAAATGGGAAGAGAGATGTGCCTGGATGATGTTCTAGAGAGAACCAATACAAGTCAGCGAGAACGAATGTCGATGCCTCATGTATTGTAAAGTATCCATTGGAGCGGTAATATGTAACTTTTCTATAAGTATCTTTGCCAAACAAACCTTTTAATCACAGTTTCATTAATTTTTCTGCAATGTGGTCTATGACTTCAGAAGTAAATCCTATCACTTAACTTGTAATTAAATGACAAAATTTTGGACTTGACCAAATGTAAAAAAGAAATTGCAGACAAACAAATGTAGCTCAATGATTATTTTGATCTTTGATAATGTAGAAAACATAGTGGGAAAAGAAGACAATGGTAGATGTGTTCAAAATCTGATCTGAGGGCTTTGGTCGTGTCTAAAATTTGTTGGAAGGAACATGATGATTTCCAATGCTTGCTATAACAATGATACTTTCCAAGTCTTCTTTGTTCTTGCAGAGTCTGCATTCATGGTGAAGGGGAGAAGTGAACCAACCCTTAACAAACAGATGCATATCGTTGATGAAGGGAGCCCAGATGGAGTTTTTTCAGTATGAAATAAGATGAGCACCCCGAAACAAAGGAACAGAAGACCCAACGTTGATGATCCTGAGGGAACAAGAAATGCAGCCCCTAATACACAGATGGACGACTGACATTTTTGGCTAGATTATATTCAAGAAGTATTGAGAAGAGCAACCACTAAAAGACAAATGGGAAGACGGATGTTGATGAACAGTTCCTGGATGATGTTCTTGAGAAAATCAAAACAAGTTGCCACTTACAGACAGATGGAGAATGAATGGGGATGCCTGATGTGTTGTTGAGTATCCAATGGGGTGATAACAATTAACTTATTTATGAATAATTTTGCCAAACAAACCTTTTAATCACAACTTTATTAAGCAAGGCTAATGAAACTACTGTGCGCAGCAAATTTTCCGTTTCCTACATGTAAAGTGTCCTATCACTTCAGAGATAAATCTTATCAAGGATAAGGTAGAAAACCTTATCGGAAAAGGAGAAAATGCTGGAATTATCTCTTTCTCCCACAATGGTTTCAAAAGACTACTTCTTCATGGAACAGAAAAAAATGGTCGTTCCCAGTATTTGTGCTTCTTTCACAATGTTTTCTATTCTTTCCTATATAGATTCTATCATTTTTGTAATATTTAATTTGTGGCCAACAAATAGTTGTAGCATAGAAGAGTAAAAGATTAACAAGTAACTTTTTTATGAATACATTGAGGGAAAAGGAGAAAACGTTGGTAATGAGCTACCAAATGACAACAACTTTAAGCTGTCCAAATTTGAAGCATTTTGCAGATGACAGTTTTACATTGCTCAATGATTGGGATTGTGTGTAGAAGTTTGGAAAACATTGTGGGAAAAGAAGAAAATGCTAGATATGTCTAAAATCTGATCATGTTAAAAAGAACTGAGGGCTATGGTGGCGTCTTCACCTTGTTAGAGGGAACTGAGTACAGGTTACTTTCCATTGCTTGCTATAACTATGATACTTCCCAAGTCTTCTTTGTTCTTGCAGAGTCTACATGCATGGTGAAGGGAAGAGATGACACACCACTGTTATTCCATACAGTAAAGTTTTAGATAGAATGTTCACAAACATCATCTTGTAAACCTCAGCATGGCCTGAATCAAGTAGTCTTTTCAATTATATTTCATATTTTAAATCTATAATCAAATTTACATACCGTCATAAAACTTAAAGTATAACCACAGCATGGATTGAAGCAGGTTTAATATTTTATAAACATATAGTCATGGCTTGGATTGAACAAAGTTTAACAAGTTTCATAAGTATGACTATGGCATCGATTGAACAAAATGTAACAATTTACATCAGCATAATGTCAGCCTGGATTGAACCAAGTAATATTCATTTGTATCATGTGTCTTTAAACCTTTATCCAACAAGGATAGATACAATGTCGTACTTTCAGCAGTATGATTGTGGCCAGGATTGAACCAAGTTTTATGTTCAGTTATATCATGAATACCATATCTTTAGGTCTTTATGAAAGAGAATTGCAAAGTTATAGCTACAAATTGACGACTTATGTGGATTTCATATTCAGTTGTATTACTTCATAATCAGGGAGAAGGTAGCTTATTTATGTGGCTTATATTTCAGTATTTCAAGTCATATCACATTGACGGCTCATTCATGTGTCCTTGTTTCACCAGTACTACAACTCTAAAGAGTCTTGCCCCAGGATACACCACCAAAAATACAGCTTTTTGATTGAGGTTCAAACCAAAGCCACAAGTTCATATACCCTACAAACTCGCCATTGAGTTACCCAGAGATAAATGGCAAGAGCAGCCCCTGACAAATGGATGGAAGACCAATGTTGCTGAACAGAGCCCACATGGAGTGTTTCAGTATGAAATGAGAGCAGCACTAAACAAATGGATGGAAGACCAACATTGATGAAAAGCCCAGACGATCCTGAGAGAACCAAGAAGAGCAGCCCCTAACACAAATGGAAGACCATCATGGATATACAGGCTAGATTATTTTCAAGAAGAATTGAGAAGAGCAGCCACTTAACAGATAGATAGAAGATGGATGTCGATGAAAAGAGCCCAGATGGAACTCGGGAAGAAGCAAGCAAGGTAGCCACTAAATGAGAAATGGGAAGAGAGATGTGCCTGGATGATGTCCTTGAGAGAACCAATTCAAGTCGGCGAGAACGAATGTCGATGCCTCATGTATTGTAAAGTATCCATTGGAGCGGTAATATGTAACTTTTCTATAAGTATCTTTGCCAAACAAACCTTTTAATCACAGTTTCATTAATTTTTTCTGCAATGTTGTCTATCACTTCAGAGGTAAATCCTACCACTAAACTTGTAATTAAATGACAAAACTTTGGACTTGACCAAATGTAAAAAAAAAAAAAAATTGCAGACAAACAAATGTAGCTCAATGATTATTTTGATCTTTGATAATGTAGAAAACATAGTGGGAAAAGAAGACAATGGTAGATGTGTTCAAAATCTGATCTGAGGGCTTTGGTTGTGTCTAAAATTTGTTGGAGGGAACATGATGATTTCCAATGCTTGCTATAACAATGATACTTCCCAAGTCTTCTTTGTTCTTGCAGAGTCTGCATGCATGGTGAAGGGGAGAAGTGAACCAGCCCTTAACTAACAGATGCATATCGTTGATGAAGGGAGCCCAGACGGAGTGTTTCAGTATGAAATAAGAAGAGCAGCCCGAAACTAAGGGACAGAAGACCCAACGTTGATGATCCTGAAAGAACAAGAAATGCAGCCCCTAATACACAGATGGACGACTAACATTTTTGGCTAGATTATATTCAAGAAGTATTGAGAAGAGCAGCCACTAAAAGACAAATGGGAAGACGGATGTTGATGAACAGTTCCTGGATGATGTTCTTGAGAAAATCAAAACAAGTTGCCACTAACAGACAGTTAGAGAATGAATGGGGATGCCTGATGTGTTTAGTATGCAATTGGGTGATAACGATTAAATTTTTTTGAATATTTTTTGCCAAACAAACCTTTTAATCACAACTTTATTAAGCAAGGCTAATGAAAAGACTGTGCACAGCAATTTTTCCGTTTCCTACCAAGTGTCCAATCACTTCAGAGATAAATCTTATCAAGGATTACGTAGAAAACCGTATCGGAAAAGGAGAAAATGCTGGCATTATCTCCTTCTCCCACAATGGTTTCAAAAGACTACTTCTTCATGGAACAGAAAAAAATGCTCATTACCAGGATTTAAGCTTCTTTCACAATGTTTTCTATTCTTTCCTATATAGATTCTATCATTTTTGTAATATTTAATTTGTGGCCAACAAATAGTTGTAGCATAGAAGAGTAAAAGATTAAAAAGTAACTTTTTTATGAATACATTGGGGGAAAAGGAGAAAATGTTTGCACCAAGCTACCAAATGACAACATCTTGAAGTTGTCCAAAGTTGATGCATTTTGCAGATGACAGTTAAACATTACTCAATGATTGTGATTGTGTGTAGAAGTTTGGAAAATATTGTGGGAAAAGAAGAAAATGCTAGATATGTCTAAAATCGGATCATGTTAAAAAGAACTGAGGGCTATGGTTGTGTCTTCATTTTGTTAGAGGGAACTAAGTACAGATTGATTTCCAGTACTTGCTATAACTATGATACTTCCCAAGTCTTCTTTGTTCTTGCAGAGTCTACATGCATGGTGAAGGGAAGAGATGACACACCATTCTTATTCCATACAGTAAAGTTTTAGATAGAATGTTTACAAACATCATCTTGCAAACCTCAGCATGGCCCGAATCAAGTAGTCCTTTCAATTATATTTCATATTTTAAATCTATAATCAAATTTACATACTGTCATAAAACTTGTAGTATAATCACAGCATGGATTGAAACAAGTTTAATATTTTATAAACATATAATCATGGCTTGGATTGAAAAAAGTCTAACAAGTTTCATTAGTATGACTAAGGCATCGATTGAACAAAATGTAACAATTTACATCGGCATAATGTCAGCCTGGATTGAACCAAGTAATATTCAGTTGCATAATGTGTCTTGAATCCTTTATCCAACAAGGATAGTTGCTAAGTCGTACTTTCAGCAGTATGATTGTGGCCAGGATTGAACCAAGTTTTTTGTTCAAGTATGTCATGAATACCATATCTTTAGGTCTGATGAAATGGATGTCGATGAAAAGAGACCAGATGAAACTCGGTAAGAAGCAAGCAAGGTAGCCACTAAATGAGAAATGGGAAGAGAGATGTGCCTGGATGATGTTCTAGAGAGAACCAATACAAGTCGGCGAGAACGAATGTCGATGCCTCATGTATTGTAAAGTATCCATTGAAGCGGTATTATGTAACTTTTCTATAAGTATCTTTGCCAAACAAACCTTTTTAATCACAGTTTCATTAATTTTTCTGCAATGTGGTCTATCACTTCAGAGGTAAATTCTATCACTTAACTTGTAATTAAATGACAAAACTTTGGACTTGACCAAATGTAAAAAAAGAAAATTGCAGACAAACAAATGTAGCTCAATGATTATTTTGATCTTTGATAATGTAGAAACATAGTTGGAAAAGCAGAAAATGGTAATTGTGTCCAAAATCTGATCTGAGGGCTTTGGTTGTGTCTAAAATTTGTTGGAGGGAACATGATGATTTCCAATGCTTGCTATAACAATGATACTTCCCAAGTCTTCTTTGTTCTTGCAGTCTGCATGCATGGTGAAGAGAAGAACAAACAGACGCATGGAAGACATACGTTGATGAAGAGAGCCCAGATGGTGTGTTTCAGTATGATATAAGAAGAGCACCCCAAAACAAATGGATGGAAGACCAACATTGTTGATCCTGAGAGAACCAAGAAATGCAGCCCCTAACACACAGATGGACGACTAGTATTTTAGGCTAGATTACATTCAAGAAGAATTGAGAAGAGTAGCCACTAAAATCAAAATGGGAAGACCAGTGTTAATGAACAGTTCCTGGATGATATTCTTGAGAGAAGCAAGACAAGTTGCCGCTTACAGACATGGAGAATGTATGGTGATGCCTGATGTGTTGCAGAGTATCCAGTTGACCAATAACAAGTAACTTTTTTAGGAATATCTTTCTCAAAGAAACCTTTTAATAACAACTTTAATAAGCAAAGCTTATGAAAGTACTGCACACAGTAATTTTTCCTTTTTCTGCAATGTGTTCTATCACTTCAGAGATAAATCTTGTCACTTAACTCTCTAAAAAATGATAAAACTAGTATATTTTTCTTTATTCCTATACAAATCTTTACATTTGAATAAACCTCAATTTATCAAAATGGTTTATCCCATTACCACACAATCCCGAGTTTTAACAACCCTGTAAAAGAAGGCCTTTGAAAACATTGTGGGAAAGGAGAAAATCCTGGAAACCAAATTTTTTTCCTTTTTCCACAATGTTTTCTACCTGATTCAAGACAAAAATCATCAATCCATGTAAATTTAATTTGTCATTTGCAGATCTTTTCAAATTGGACCAGTCTGAATTTGTCATTTGGGAAAGAGTTAAGAAGAGTAAAACATTGCCATCTAGCATTGAAATAAGTAATGTAGACTTCACCTTTAATTTTTTGTTTGCAAAGGATATGATGAATTGGAGGGAAGATATTCAAAAGAAGACTGTACTTCAGTGCTACAAAACGATGCCCAACTACCTCTAGATGACCAGATACATTAACTGCAATATGCAACAGCCAAGAGGGTTAGTATTTGTATATTAGCAATTTGAAAATATCCAAATTTCATCTCTTTACCACATAACATGGAAAGGGAGCACTTTCCCATTGTTATCTTCAGGTTTCTTCCTTAATGAGACTGTGTGGTGAAGGACTAAAGCTTTTATTAATTTGTAGAAAATACTGTTGGAAAAGAAAATGATCACTACCAGCATTTTCTCCTTTCCCACCATGTTTTCAAGTCTTTTTCCACGAGGTTGTTTAACTCTTACCAAATGACAAAATTCTAGACCTTTCCAAATTGAAAACACAGAGGTGAAAATAAATTGGACTTAAAGCTTGAATTTTTTGGGGGGATGGGTAGAAAACATTATGTGAAAAGGAGACCTGCATTTTCTCCTTTTCCCCAAAAATGTTTTCAAAAGCCTTCTTCCTCGGGGTCGTGAAGACTGTGGATTGTGTGGGAAAGGGTTAAACATTGAATTTCTTAGTTAAGGTTAACCCTTTACCAGACAATTTGGAGTTTTAAAGGTCCTGAGAGAGAAAGCTTTTGAAAACATGGGAAAAGAAGAAAATGCTAGTTACCAATATTTATGCTTCTTTTACAATGTTTTCTATCCTTTCCTTTACAAATTTCAACATTTGTGTACATTTAACTTGTGGCCTGCAAATAGTTGTAGCAAAGAAGAGTAAAAGATTGACAGGTGGTTTTTTGTTAAGTTTTTTTTTTCTTTTTTCAGGAGACAACATGAAGATTTATAGACAATATATCTAAAAGATGACAACTAATTCCATGTTGGGAGACAATCCCAAACCACTTCTTAACGACCAGATTAATGCAATATCAAATAGTCAAAAGCGTAAGTGCTAGTAACTCTTTACCAAAGAACAACATTTTAGACATGCCGAAATTTAAGCTTTACTGGGTGACATGAGAGAAGGAAAGAATACTGGTTACCAGCTACTTAATAACAAAATATTAGACTTGTCCAAATTTCTAGCAGTTGCAGACAACTATCTAAACAAAGCTCAAAGATTGGTTTTGTCTTTAGAACTTTTGAAATCATTGTGGGAAAAGGAGAAAATGCTGGCTACCAAAATTTTCAAAAGGCTTCTTCCTGAGATCATGTTAAACTCGATTATTTAAAGTAAAATGTTAAATATAATTTTGTTTTTCTTTCAGGTTAGGCCACCTATAGTTCATGAGTACAAGCAATCTGTGACAATATCCAGCTGAAACACCTAGAAATCTAGAATCTAGAAAAAAATTAGATGTTTATTTTTCCACCTTTTATTCATGACTTGCCATAAATAGGTTAATGTTGTTTTTTTACCTGAATTTATATTGCTGCTTTGTTTTGTAATCAATCAAGGACATGTACTTATAAGGTGATATATTCAATTTTTGATACTTATTGTTTTGCTGATTTTTTTTCCCCCTTTTTTATTTATTTTTCATTCTAGGCGCCTAGATATCGCTATATCGTTTGTTGTTGTTCTAGATTTTTTTTACTTTTGGTAGCATGCCGTTTTGTTTACCTGGTCTACTTTTATCATCAGATTTTTTTTTCTTTTTATTGTTAGAGTTATGGGTACCCATCCTTTTTGAAGCTGATTTTTCTTTTTAGAAAACGCCTTCCTTTACATATAGATACATTAGTTTATCATACTTATGGTAGTTGGTATGATTGTTTTTGTTTACATTGGTACCCATGTATATCCTGATTATATATATCTATGTTTTTGTTTACATTTGTACTCTTCTGTGTAATGATAATTTATATCTGTGTTTTTTGTGATTTTTACTATTACATACACTTCATTTTTTTCCCCTGTAGTGATAATCGACGTATGATCTACCTATGAGTGGTTACATGTATTCATTACATGTTTTACCTCCACATAATTTTTGTGAATTTGTCCTGTTACAATTTATTTAGAAACATGTTTGTATTGAGTATGCATGTCATTGCTGGATGGTCTTAATGTACATTAAAATCAGATACAAAGATTTACAGGTGGTGAAGGATGGCTGAAGGGGAGGAAGGAGGCCAATTTGTCCAAATACAATTTGTTTATTCATTTATGTTTAACTTGTTACCAAATGACAATACATATATTTTAGACTTGTTCAAATCAAAAGCATTTGCAGACAAAATAAAAGTAACTGAAACTTTGAAATTTGTTTTTTGAAGGGCAGAATACATTGTAGGAAAAGGAGAAGATGCTGGTTACCAAGATTTTCTTTCTTCCCAACAATGTTTTCTAACAGCTTCTTTCTCAGGGTGGTCAAAAGAAGGGATTGTGTGGTAATGGGTTAAAGAAGTTTGGTAGCCTATATAAATGTCTAAATGAGAAATATATTGCAGTCTGTTCATCATTAACAGTGAAATAAATCTGTTTTTATTTTGTCAATGATTCAGATGACTGTTGTTGCCTTTGTTTACATACTGTATATTTGTTATGACATACATTTTTTTTATATCACAAGGTTATTGGTACCAATATTGTTGTTATTGAAATAGTTTTTTTTAATATGGATGGTTTACTTGACATGATGCTGGTTATTAGTTAAACGGTCTTGTCTTTCTTTTCTTACATGCTGTTTTCTGTACTGTTAAAATTCATTTACAAACGAGTTCTGAGATTGTTTATTACATACAGTTTACTAGTTATGGACAGTCTTATTCCTGCAGTGATTATCAAAACTGAAGTGATTATTGATTAGTTATTTTAATGACCATATAATCTCTGCTTGTGTGTCCTTTAGCATTTAATGTAGATACATGCATGAACTGATCAATCATGTGTTTGCAGGATGGTTTTGGTGTACACTTAAATCAGATGCATTGGTTTGAGGGTGGTGATGGTTGGCTGAAGGGGAGGAAGGAGGCCAATTTTTTCAAATAAATTTTGACTACATGTTTTTAAAAGTTTGGGAACCTACAAAACTGCCCTGGTGAGAATAGTATTATGGTCAGTGATATAAGTTGTAACGAATCTGTATTTTTTTTTTTTGAAGAGTAAACTTAATATGGTTTGAAGTTGTTATTGATTTACATGACGTTTTGTTGTTGGTACATGTATTTAGATTATTGAAAGTTGGAAAATTTAAGAATTTGGGTTTTAACTCTTTTCCAGATGAAGTAATTTTGTTATGTTGAAATTGAAAAAAAAAATTGCTGAGGACAAATTTAGTGGCCAAATAGGTGATATTTTTATCTGAAAGGGAAGAAAACACAGTGGAAAATGGAAAAAATGCCAGTTATGAAGATTTTCTCTTTTTCCTGACAGTGTTTTCAAATGCCTTCATCCTCATTGCTGAATGTAGTGGGCATTTTTCAAATCCCAAATGGCACTTGCAGAGGTGGCATCTTATGGGCATTAATTATCTGTTGCAGGTAACAGTGGCGAATAACCTTATTTTTTTCTGTAATAATGTGAATAAACATTGCTTGTTTTGAAAGTTTTGTTTTATTTATATCCTGTTAATTGAAGAGTTACAGACCAGACAAAATTCTTCCCAATGAATTTCCTAGCACTGATATTTTCTACTTCAACTATTTCTATCAAATTTCCCTGAAACTGCTATTTCCTACTTTACCTATAAGCCTACTATTTGTATCACTTCAATGATACAATCATACCATTTGGACTGTATTGTTAACTCTAAATGCTTTCAATTTGGATTAGATAAATATCAAATAACTACTAAACCACATTTTAGACTTTGAAATATCAGAGCATTTGTAGAGAATAAATGTTGCTCAAATGATGAACCTCTGAAAGAACAAAACATTATGGGCAGAGGAGAAAATTCTGGTTGCTAGCTGTTCCTCTTTTTTCCGCTTCCCTCCCAGTGTTGTTAAAAATCTGGATGGTTTGGTAAAGGGTTAAACCACACACAAAAATTGTTTTAAAGACCCAAAGAAAAGAGTCCTAAAAACATGGTGTGAAAAAGGACCAAAAAAAGTTAACCCATAACCAAAATTCCTGGATTTTATGACCCTGAAATAGAAGTCGATTGAAACCATTTTGGAAAAAGGAGAGAATGCTGGTAACCAGTATTTTCTCATTTTAGCACAATGTTTTCTATCCTGCTGTAACAAATTCCAATTCTTTTTTAGTTTATTTTGTCTGCAAATGCTTTGAGTTTGGACCTGTCGAAAATTTTGTCATTTGGTAAAATCTGAAAAAACGGACGTCTTGAACCTTTCACCACAAACAGACAAGCTTTTCATCCTTTCACATAAAAAAAGAAAAAAATGTTTGAAAAAGGAAAATGCTGGCTACAAGCAGTTTCCCCTTTTCCTACAATTTTTTCTAAAGGCTTCTTACTTAGGGTTGTTTAAACCTCGGACTGTTTGTTAAAGGTTTAATTAGACCAAAGGGGGTAATTTTGAAAGTATTGTGGGAAGAGGAAAATGTTAATCAGCATTGCCTCCTTTAACACATTATGTATCCTTTCAAAGACAAAATCCAATCTTTTGAGACATACTTTATTTGTCAACTTAAAAAAATAAAGGTTGATGGAAATCGCTTCAGAAATAAATCTAACGACAAAACTTTACAAAATGATTCGGAAATAAAGTATTCTACCGATTTTATGATTCAGGGAGATAATTTTTATTTCAAGTCATATGATGATCGCTTGCTTATTCTATATAGCCTGGGTTTCAACAATAAAAGGCTAGAGCATTGAAGTGCCTTGCCTGAGGACACTCACTTAAAGCTAATGAGTCTCAAACCTGGGGCCTCCAGTCTGCAACACCTACACCGAGCCATGGAGGACCCCCAGGGGATACTTCGGGTTGTTCAGTGTTTTATCATACAATTCCCACTTTTAACAATCGCGAGGACATGTTCTGGCTCTTTTTTCCATGTATTTTATGAAAAAAAAAAAAACATTTGAGCTACATTTGTGTTGTTCAGAAATCAATTAGGCAAGTCTAGAATTTATTCTGGAAGAGAAATGTTGGTAGTTGAAATGTCCACACAGGTGTGAGTGCATGTATGAACCCTCATAATTTCATAGACTGACAACAAAAATAGAAATTGAACATACCATCTGCTCGTATATTCAAAAATCCTTCTTTTCAAAAGCAACCGGGCCTGACAAAAGTTGTATATGCATCTCTGTGATGTGTGATACAGCAAATCATTGTATGATTATAGGACCATATAATCAAGTTTGTCAAGCAACTAACTGAATCATGAGGTAAAATGGTCCTTTGACATGCTGAAAATTAACATATACATGTACCAGAAAGTTTTGGCCCAAATCAGCCTTCAGGCTTACCTGGGTCAATACTTTTTGCAGATGCATTAAACCCTCTTTTCACAGAGCATGGTTCAATTATTTTCAATTTAACATAATCCTTTACTATGTGACAAAATTCAATACTCATCCACCTCAGAAGCATTTCTAGAGGAGAAACTATGCATGAGCCAAATGATGAAACTTGAGTTTGACAAAACAGAAAACCTTGTGGGAAAAGGAGAAAATGCTGGTAACCAGCATTTTCTCCTTTTCCCACAATGGTTTCCCACAATGTTTTCAAATTTTTTCTATATCAGGGTCTTTAAAATTCAGGATTGTGTGGTAAAGGGTTAAAATATAGGAATAGTTCAATCTTGTCACTCTGGATGTTTAGCTCCCAAAAGGAGTCAAAAGCTGGCTGCAAAGCACAACAAGTCATTGTATGATTATAGGACCATATAATCAAGTTTGTCAAGCAACTAACTGAATCATGAGGTAAAATGGTCCTTTGACATGCTGAAAATTAACATATACCAGAAAGTTTTGGCCCAAATCAGCCTGCAGACTGATCTGGGTCAATAATTTTTGCAGATGCATTAAACCCTCTTTTCACAGAGCATGGTTCAATTATTTTCAATTTAACTTAATCCTTTACTATGTGACAAAATTCAATACTCATCCGCCTCAGAAGCATTTCTAGAGGAGAAACTATGCATGAGCCAAATGATGAAACTTGAGTTTGACAAAACCCACGTGGATGTCTGCTTATCGCTTTATGTGTATTCGTAATCGGTTTGTAAAACGATATTTCATTTGCTTTTAGAAACATGATGTAAAGGGTAATAATAACCAGCATCCAATAGAGGGGGCATCACCGGAATCTCGAAATCGGGCTCAATCAGCCAAAGTACGATCCACGTAGTGATCGTAAACTTGGCTCGCGAAGATGCCCCTGGATATTTTAAAGTGGTTTCAGTATCAAGTTTTCCCATGAAAACAGTGATATTAAAGGCACTGGATTATTAATTTATTATTTGACATTAAAACCTTGGCTAACATAACAAAGCAGAAACTGACCAGATTATACAGTATTTAATACCGAAAATGAAATATATTCAAAATGTATCATTTTCGCCTAAAACAGACGTCGGTTTAAGTATGGAGCTGCATAAGATTGCATTAGTACACTTTTAAAGGGTCCCTGTAAACTGAGAAACGGAACCGAAACGAAACGCAACGAAACGAAACGAAACGCAACGAAACGAAACGAAATAGAACGAAATGGAATAGAACGTGAACGAAACGGAACGAAACGGAACGAAACGAAACGGAGTGCTTTTTTTTGGTACAAAATCAAGCAGAAGAAAAACCCAATTTGTTTTTGTAGATAACCCTACTTTTGATTGCCGAAAGTGTTACAAAGTAAGACTCAAAATTTTGACGGCGCACTATGATCGTGACTTTGGTGAATTTTGACAATTTATATGAAGACATTTTATATTATTGTTGGTTTGAGTGAACTTAGACTATTGTTTACTTTGTTATGACATAAATCTCCGATAAAATGTTCTTCATGTTTTTGGCCATCTCCGCGAGCCTAGGTTACAATCACTACGTCGATCTTACCTTGGCTGATTGAGCCCGATTTCGAGATTCCTGCGATGCGCCCTCTATTACCCCTTTACATCATATTTCTAAAAGCCAACGAAATATCGGTTTACAAACCGCATACGAATACACATGAAAGCGATAAGCAGACATCCACGTGGGTTTCCATGTTTACCTTCTATTCGAAAGGTAGGGACCTTATTCTGTTTCTATCAAAGACGAAATGATACGAGCGATTTCATTCGTTGCAGTTAGGGCTGGCTGGATCCAATGAAAAAGCGTATTGGGGGAAATGTAAAAATCCAGCTCGATCCGCCAAGGGTAGAGTAGCGTAGTGAATCGTCAGCCCTGGCCTGCAAAGATGGTTTTTGGCAGCCATCAGTACTGCACATACGCCGCAGTCTGGTTGATATTTTGTCTATTGTTTCCGTAAATACTGTGATTAAAAATGCATGTCCAAATACAGCAAGGTTGAATGCACTGATAACTGATTATGAATGATTGATTTTGTATGGCGTTAAACGCCGATTTCATAATTTCAATTATAAAGCGGCTGCAAGTGCAGGTCTATCTGTGCTTTCCTGGAATTTCTTACACAAGTTTTCAACATAACATTGTTTACAAGCCATGTTTCTGCTTTTCTACATAACCCTCGCCGACACAACGGCCTTCGACGAAAGAAGAAAGAATCTTGCTGCAATGACCTTCATCAATTCTCGAAAAGAAATTGGCAGAATAGGGAATCGAATCAGCGACTATCTGTTCTCAAGTCCTGTACAGTACTGACTGAGCTACCGAGGCCTTTTGATAACACCTACTGCCGATAATGAAACCGGTTTGGATTCTTACAAGATGGTTTAGAAAAATAATCCATTTTATATCAGGCGAATTAGAATGGTGGTTTTTTGTTTTTTTGTCTTTATTTAAATTTTTTACATTTGTGCAGATATCACCTTTCTTCATGCACTGTCTGTTTTTCAATCACTTTGATTTCTATCCCAAAATAGCAGCCTCGAAGACCTTATGTCACTCGGAACATGGCAAATTATATTGAACTTCTTTTTTTCGCATGAAATAGACATACATAAAAAATCGTCGGGACCGGGACAGACGATTTTGATTGATTGACTGATTCTAGATTGAACGCCGCTTTCAACAATTTTTGCATTTATATCACGGCAACAGCTCACAGATTCATGTATTGTGAGTTCCACCAGTACTTGGCTAGGGTTCTGAATGATCTTGCCTAAGGATACTCCCACAAAAAAAAAAAAAAAAAAAAAACATTGGATCCAGTGAGGATTGTGCCCAAAGCCTCCAGGTCACAAGTTCTACACTTTACTACTGAGCCACTCAGGACCCTGGAAAATATTAGGTTTAAAATATTTTTTCTAGGAGAAATTATGTTTGCGGCATATGTACTAATTCATTTTAAGGTTTCTGGATACATCAAAAGTTTTATGCACTATTTTTCCCTTTCAGTCACTGTTTGAAACCTTCCAGTTTGCTCTGTCCTAGTTTATTTTAAATAAAAATAGAGGTTTCCTAAAAAGAAATTGAAACTAACAGTAGCCCCAAAAGACGACTTCAAAATAAGTTAATACTAACTTACAGTTCACAAAATATGCAATGAGCCATGCTCCGGCAAGAGGGGGCTTAATACATCTCCGTCATTACATATCCGTGATGCACGATACCAAGTAGGTCCTCACACAATTTTAGATCCATGAAATCTTTTTATTGTGTAACATTGCACTGTAACATGAAGTCCTTTGACATGCAGAAAAGTGACCAATAGGGAAAGGTTTCGGCTCAGGTCACCCTGCGGGGACTGCGCAGGCTGACCTGGGTGGATACTGTTTACGGATTCGTTAAGCTCTCTTTTACAGAATATAGTTCAAATTAAGAATTAAAACCCTGGGAAAAAAACATACTTGAAATATTCCGACGCTTGATTGTATTGACTGTATAGTGTCTAACACCCTTTTCAACATTATTGTGTGGCGTCCTTGGTCGTAGGGTTGAGCGTCGGCTTCATAATCATCAGGTCCCGAGTTCGATACACGGGAGCGGGTGTCAGCTTTGGGATTTTTCATTAGCCCACACATTTGGCGCGAGTACTGGTTTAGTTCCGAGGAAGCAGAATAGCGAGAGATAAGTACAAGTTATAAGAACTTGTTTTTCAATCGATGTAAGATAAAAATGTTTAAACTAAACATTATATCAGTTATATCGCTGCATGGCGCAATCTGTGCAAGCTGATCTTAATTAAAAATGTTTGCTAGTTAGTCCATATTCTACCTAGGCAATATTCTACCTGTCAAAGGACCAGTGTACATCGTGATTCAGTCGGCTTTTAAACAAAGAAGGAAATTATGAATCCATGATAATACGATGACCTACTTGGTATCATGCATAACTGCGAGGCATTAAACCCCTTTTGCCAAAAGCAAGGCTCGGAACTAATCGAAGTGTTACATTTTGAACAATATGCACAACAAAGAGGAAAGAGATGAAATTGCTTGTGTAGTAAAAACAATAAAAAACGTCAACGGAGTCAACCGATGTAGTCATAGAATTGAAATCGTATTAAAAGTGGTGTAAGACGCCTTTAAACCCAAAGGCCTGCTAAAAATTGTTAAGCTGTACCGAGATAGCGACGGTCACGGACCTGCCGTGGCCAGGATTCGAACCAGAAATGTCGGCTACTTCGCAAAGCACTAAACACCATACGATCAGAGCTCTCATAGCTCTCATTGCTGAACAGATATGACCTCAGTCTTCGATTTAAACATGAAAGAAACAAACCCTTTGTTACAAAATCACGAGTTCCACTGCCCCTAAAGGAGAGTACATGTACTAGTACTTTTGAAAACGTTTTAAGAAAAGGATAAAATGTTCGTTACCAGCATTTTCTCTCTTTGCTACAATGTCTTAAGATTTAATGCCCTTTACAATATTAGTTGTATCGCTGCATGTATCGCTACATTGGGACCGGCCGGATAGCTCAGTGGTTAGCGCATCAGACTCGTGACCTGGACCTGGTCAGTACTGGTGTGAAAAAGCCAGAAAACACATTAGTGAGTCACTGACCACCATGGTATGACCTAAGCTGTTAAAAAGGCATTAAACTCTAATACAAACCAAACAAGATCGCTGCATTACACCTATCTGTGTTTTCCTGCAGTTCTTTTTACTAGTTCTCCGAGAGTAATATTCTTCCGAAGTCACTGGCTGCTTTTAATCGCTTACTATCGGTGATCACCGGAGAGAGAGGAATGAACCCTGTCGCAATGACTATCATCAGTCCTTGGAAAAAATTTGTGGAATGGATATTTGAACTAGCGACCCTTGTTCTCAAGTCCTGTACGCTACCAACTGCGCTACCCAGGCTCGGCATATTCCGGCGCCCTGTGATAATACTATGATACCATAGTGACAGAACAAAATTAAATTTTCTCTACACGTCAAATATTTAAAATTGCACCAAATATGTTTTTTGTGCAACCTTAAAGCCACAGTTCCTTGTAGAGGATTATCGTTTTAAGTGCTTAATATTGACTCTGACCAGATTTTCCAAGCAAAATAATCGCAAAAATTCAGCGACATAATTCTTTTGTGCCATACATACACTGAGGGATAAAACAATTGGAAACGGTACGACAGAAAAACGACAAATTGAGACAAAAAGATAAATCTAAAAAAAAACAAGCAATTTCGTTGAAATGATATCCCCCGCCGAAAAAGACCTTTTTTGATACAAACGTATAAGAGGTATTGTGTTTTGCATGTACATGTGGCCTTTTTGTTATTGGTCCATGATAAAATTATACATTAAGCTCCCTTGTTTCATTGCACAGGATTTCATTACATAATAACTCAAAAATCATAAAAAGCAGAGTTATCATTCTTGTACAATGCAGTCCCCAAAAATAAAATCTATCCACGTATGAAGAAACATGTCATTACCTGAAATAATTTTTGAGTTATGTTCTGGACAAAAATTGAGCCAAAAATCATATTGCCAGAGTTAGATTTCTTGTACATTGCACTCCTCACAGTAAGATCCATCCACCGATTAAGTTACATGTTCATATCTGAAATAGTTTTTCAATTATGTTCTGAACAAAAGTTAAGCCTGAAAAATAAGAATAATCGCAAAATTATGAAAGTTAAAGTTATTATTATTCTGCACTGCACTTCTCCTTATTGAAATCTAGACACATACAAATTTTCAAGTTGATATGTGAAACAATTTTCAAGTTATGTGCTAGAGAAAAAAATTAAGCCTGAAAAATAACGAAGGGCAATAACTCCAAAAATATGAAGGACTGAGTTGTCATTCATATACACTGCACTCCTCCTTAACGAGATCTATCCACTTACGAAGTTTGAAGCTGGTATCTGAAATACTGGTTAAGTTATCTTCCGGATAAAAATCGGGGACGGAAGGAGGGACTGACAGAGACTATTACCATATCCCCCCCCCCCCACCAGGGGGATAAAAAGTATGAAAAATAAACTAGGACTTGTTCCAGAACAGGATAAATTCATCAAAGGGTAATCAGTCAAAAAAAAAGCCTGTGAATCTAAATAGAAATGTGCGAACAAAAATCCAAAGTTAAAATTTACAAAGGGCAATAACTCCAAAAATACTGAAGATAGAGTTATTGTTCTTGTGCACTGCACTTCTCCTCAATTAGTTTTATATGTGTGTGAAGTTTCAAGTTCCTAGCTTTTATACTTTTGGAGATATGCTCCAGACAAAAATCCAAAGTTAAAATTTACAAAGGGCAATAACTCCAAAAATACTGAAAGCAGAGTTATGGTTGTTGTGCACTGCACTTCTCCTCAATGAGTTCTATATACATGTATGTGTGAAGTTTCAAGTTCCTAGCTTTTATACTTTTGGAAATATGCTCCGGACAAAAATCCAAAGTTAAAATTTACAAAGGGCAATAACTCTAAAAATACTGAAGACAGAGTTATGGTTCTTTTGCACTGCACTTCTCCTCAATTAATTTTATATGTGTGTGAACTTTCAAATTCCTAGCTTTTATACTTTTGGAGATATGCTCCGGACAAAAAACCAAAAATAAAATTTACAAAGGGCAATAACCCCAAAAATACTGAAGATAGAGTTATCGTTGTTGTGCACTGCACTTTTCCTCAATGAGTTCTATATATGTGTGAAGTTTCAAGTTCCTAGCTTTTATACTTTTGGAGAGATGCTCCGGACAAAAATCCAAAGTAAAAATGTACAAAGGGCAATAACTCCAAAAACACTTCAGATAGAATTATAGTTCTTGTGCACTGCACTTCTCCTCAATCAGTTCTATATGTGTGTGAAGTTTCAAGTTCCTAGCTTTTATACTTTTGGAGATATGCTCCGGACAAAAATTCCAGGAAAAAAGTGTACAAAGGGCAATAACTCCAAAAATACTGCAGATAGAGTTATGGTTTTTGTACACTGCACGCCTCCTTAATGACATCTATCCACCTGTGAAGTTTGAAGATGATATCTGAAATACTTTTGGAGATATGCTCCGGACAAAAATGTGGGACGGAAGGATGGAAGGACGGAAGGACGGAATGATGGAATGACGGAAGGATGGACGGAGACTATTACCATATCCCCTGCCGTCTTTCGGCGGGGGATAAAAAATGCTGCTAGATTTCATTTCGTTTCGTTTCGTTCTCGTTATATTCCGTTTCGTTCTATTTCGTTTCGTTTCGTTCCGTTTTGTTGCGTTTCGTTTCGTTGCGTTTCGGTTCGGTTTCGTTTCTCAGTTTATAGGGACCCACTTTTAAATACAAATTTCTCGGTAAAAATGTTAAATTTTAGCCTGTAGATAAACTTTGTACCTTAATTGGTCAATATCGGGTGTACCACCACGTGTACAGATGACTGCCTCGACCCTGCGTCTCATCCCTCCGGTTAAACGTCGAATTTGATGAATGGTCAGCTGTCGCCACTCATGATGCAGAGCTGCTTCCAGTTGCTTTAGATTCTCTGCAGGAGGGTGCATTTTCTGTATTCGGCACCCAATAATGTCCCAGATATGCTCCAGCGGATTCAAATCCAGGCTTCTAGCTGGCCAAGGCAATGTCTCAATTGCGTTACGTTGGAGATAGGCCGTCACTACCCTAGAACAGTGGGGTCTAGCGTTGTCATCCATGTACACAGGCCTAGTGGCAAGTGGGTGAGTCTCAAAATGAGGCAAAACTACCGGCTCGAGGACGTCATGAATAAAACGTTCACGCATAAGGTTGCCCTGAATGGTCACCGAGTCCAACTTGCCGTCATGTGATATGCAACCCAGACCATTACAGAGCCTCCACTGTCGGGTGGCTGTTTCTTGGTGTGTAAGCTGTTTTCCTGTGTCGCCAGACTCTCATTCGGCCATCCGTAACATGCAGCAAAAACCTGCTCTCATCCTGTCAGTGGATTTGCCGCCATGTCCTCAAATTCCAACCTCGTCTCGCTAAACACCACCGCAAACGAGTTCTTTGATGCTCATCTGTAAACAAAAGGCGTTTTTATCAATCTCCTAGAGGCAAGTCCAGCTGCCTTTAAGTGATTTCGAGGAGTTTTCAGAGAAAGGCTTTGATGAGGAAGCCATTGACGCTTAAATGGCTGTCATCGTACTAACAGGACAAGAGCTTGATCATCTCGTTGTGTCGTAATGAGAGGTCTTCTTGACCTTGCCCGATCCCTGACATCATTGGTCTGACGATGCTTTTGCACCAACCTGCTGATAACCGTGTAGTGTAGTGTAGTGGTAGCCAAGTCGGCGCCCGGTCGCTTTGAATCACATCCCTATCGATTGCATACCGATAATTTGCCGTCTCCTAGCCATATTTAAGTTACAATAACCGAATTGTGCAAAGTTTGCCTTATAACTACCCGAATATGTTACATAAGCATATCGCTTTTTGCGAAAAGCATGGGGTGCATGATACCCTTGCCTATATCTACGTGTACAAGCATTGCCACCGAGTATCCATGCTTAAATTCTATGTACGGAACATCATTCTTGTCACCGGCAATTAAAAGTTTTCAGACGTGTTGATTTGTAATGTACCAAAGACAACAATGTTAGGGGGTGCTTAACTTTTTTTCAGGTGTATACAATGTATCTATTTTCAAGGCCGCTTAATTAAGTGAAGGTTTACACCTAGGTATGGTTGGGGCAAGTTGGTATGTTTTTGACAAGGCTTGCCCCGCACTGAGCCAATCAGCCTTGTTACTTCGTTTTATGAATATCTTATTATTCATGAGTATTTAGTTTGATAATAAAAATGGTAATAAAAATGAAATAAGAATGAATATATAAAATAAGATTTTTAATCACTATTATAGATAAAATTTTGAAAAATATAAAATGAAAACAATAATTCTATAATGTAAATAAGAATAAATCTTAAGGAACTATTACCACTACAACTACTACTACTGCTATCATCATTATTATTAATGAATATGGCTAAAACTATAAGGTAATGTTAATACTTGTATTATTCTTCCTCTACTTCTTATTGTAATACTTCTTGTCAGATCTATCATTTAATTCGAAGAATGGTGCTGACATATAGAAGACAAAGCAAAAGATGCACATTATCTCATCTTTTAGAAACGGCTATTCGTGAGGTTGATATCTGCAAAAAGAAGCATCTATTCATTTGCACAAGATCCTGATTTACCGAAGACAAGTCTACTAACGCTATGTAAGAAAATATGGTTCTGGATTTGCTAAAATCCAAGAAATACTTTGTCCTACGGGATACAGCACACCGCGTCAGATATTCACCGGTGTGCAAGAAATAGAACAGCTAACATATCTACCATACTCTGGCAAAAGAGGACTTAAAGCATGTCCATAATCTATATTTTTTAAGCAAGCTATAATATATATGGGTGAATAATAGCCACTTTTTTCAAAAATGGACTTAATTGTGGGGTACAATATTCCTTGTACATACAGAAAATTGACCCATTGCGGAAAGTTTCGGCCCATGTAAGCCTCCTTGGACTGCACAGGTTGACCTGTGTCGATGTATCAAGCCACCATTTCACAAAGCACAGCTCATCAAAAAAATGTTTTGGTCTCGCGCCGAAAGTTTACATATGAATCTGCAGTTACGAGTACATTTAAAATAAAGCTTCCCGACTGTTGGCTTGTTTCCGTCAAACTTGACTGTGACTTAGGCGACTCTGATTTTATTCGCTGATGAATCGGTTTATTCGCTGATGTGACTCGTTAAGTATTTTGTTTCGAAGTTCAAACTTTGTTTCTTCAACATTTTAAAGTTTCTTCAAAACTTAAAAGTTTTGTTTTAAGTTGTATCCATTTCATGAAATTAGGCATTTTTTTGTCATAACCTACCTCGTCGGTTGACCCGATAGCGGGGAAAGTTGTTCCGTTTGACCAGGTCTCAAAAATTAGCTATTTGATAATATCCAACCATTTGCTGTATGGAAAACTACAGTTTTAGGTAGAGAATGATTAAACATGAAAAGCGATAAATTTACCTACAAAAGTAAATTTATTATTCTCAGAATTTGAAAAAAAATGATTTTCGGACCAACTAGTCCCGGGCCCACATTCACCAACCATTTTTGAAAATATTCTTAGTCTTATTCTTCACAATTTTGTCAATGTGAAAGTAACAGGACTTCTGGTTGGCTAAACCAAATGGTTTAGCTAATCAGAAGTTCCGTTACCTTCATGGTCAGGAAATCTTGAAGAATAAGACAAAGAATGTTCTTAGGAATGGTTGGTGGATGCAGACCCCGGATTCCCTTTGATCTATACAGGGATCGAATATAATTATATGTGTATATAAGAACCCTGATCTATAATTATGTAATCCTCTATAGAAGGTGATGACGTCATCACTGTGACCTTATGGCAACCACCAGACTGAAGTCTAGTGAAGACGAATTTTTCATCACTCCTCTATTCAAGTAATATATGCTACTGACACGGTGTTGTACACCTAACAAGGTACACCTAACAAGGTACACCTAACGAAGTGGAGGGGATTATACTGGAATCACCATGGGTGTCTGTAGACACAATTTTGTCCGGAGCTTTTTTGCTACATAAGTACTGCACTGAAATTTACACACAATGTTTGCCCACATATGAAATTGTGCATGTGCGATTTCACGACCTTGCTGCCTTTGGTTGCCAAATTATCTCCCCTTAAGCTCGTAAAGTTTCCTGTATTGTTGTTGTCCAGGGCACTACTCAGTTTTGCTTATACTGAACCCAATTTTATACAGGTTTCTGTATATATTATGTTGGGATGTATTACTTTCACGCCTGTGCTATAATTTGTTGCTGAATTATCTCCCCTTGAACTTAAGGAATTATTGCCCCTTTAACTTTTTTCAACTCTTACTTTTGTACTAACCCACTCTGCAACAAAGATCTGTTTTTGTGACAACGAGCTGCTGGGGGTATAGTCACGTTTAGTAATACATGTAGCTCTAGTTTAGACTGATTCAGACTCGAAGCATTTGCAGACTACAAAGTAAATGAGACTCAAATGGTTTAATCTGTTCCTGAAAGGTGAGCCCAGCCCCCTGTAGCTCATTCAGGGACTTAACTCTTTACCAAACAACATAATTTTAGACTGGTTCAATTTGAAAGGGCTGCAGACAACAACATAAACATAACTCAAAAACTGAAATTTGTTTCCAGCAGGGTAGAAAACATTGTGGATAAAGGAGAAAATGCTGCTTACCAGCATTTTCTCCTTTTCCAACAATGTTTTCAACAGGCTTCTATCTCGGGGTCGTAAAAACCAGGGATTGTGTGGTACAGGGATAAGAACAGGGTGTTGAGGGTTTGATCCCTTGCTTCGTCAAAATTTACCAAGGATTGATGATAGTCATTGTGACAGTATTCATTCCTCTTCTAGCACTGAGCATTGTTTTGACAATGTGGGAAAGCAGCCAGTGGCTTATAAAGAAAATTGTGTGTAGTCACGTTAAAAGAGACTCCATGAAAGCATGGACAGGTGCACTGGCTGCGGCAGTATAACTAAAATAATGTTGAAAATGGCATCAAACACCATAAAATTAATCAATTTGGAAAGGGCAAGGAAAATTGTGGGAAAAGAGATGCTGGTTACCAGCATTTTCTCCTTTATTCACAGTGATTTGAAAATCAGTCTCTTTCAGGATCATTAACCCTTTAACGCATGACAAAATTTTAGACCTGTCCAAATTGAAAGCATTTGCAGACGACAATTTCTATATGGCTCAATGATGCATTTTTTTGTTTGATAGGGTAGAACACCAGCATTTTCTCCTTTTCCTACAATGTTTTCAAAAGGCTTCTCCTCGAGTCGTTAAAAGACTGGATTGTGTGGCAAAGGATTAAATTCAGGATTGTGTGGTACAGGATTAAATCTTCATTTTGAACTGAAATAGTGTATACTTATTTAACCCATTACCACACAATCCCTACTTTTGACGCCCCTTTGAAAGAAGCCTTTAGAAAACATTGTAGGAACAGGAGAAAATGCTGGTGACCAGCATTTTCTCCTTTACCCGCAATGTTTTCTACCCTTTTCAAATCTATTTTCAATGTTTGATTCACATTTATTTTGTCGTCTGCAAATGCTTTCAAATTGGACATGTCCAAAATTTTGTAAAATGGTAAAGAGTTAACCCTTTCCCAAATGACAAATTTTATACTGTCCCAAAGTGAAAGTGTTTGCAGATTACAATTTTGAATTTGATGGAAATGGCAGAAAGTTTTTTGATAGGCTAGAAAACACTTTGGGAAAAGGAGAAATTGCTCATTACGAGCGATTTCTCCTTTTCCCACAGTGTTTTTTCTAAAGACTTGTACTGCAGACAAGTAAAAAGAGGGCTTGTTTGGGAAAGGGTTAACTCTTTACCACATAGCAAAACATGTAGACTTGACCAAATTCAAAGCATTTGTAGACGAGGATTTCAATATGGCTCAACCGACACTGTTTGTCTTTGATATGGAAGAAAAATCTTGTGATGAAAAGAGTCCAAATTGAAAGCACTTGCAGATGCCAATATAAATGTAATCCAAAAATTGAAATTTGTTTCCAGCAGGGTAGAAAACAATCAGGCAAAAGGAAAAAATGCGATTACCAGCATTTTCTCTTTTTCCCACAATGTTTTCAAAAGGGTTGTATGTCAGGGTCGTAAAAAACAGGGATTGTTTGGTAAAGAAAGTATACATGTATCAACCAAGATGCCCTAAGTATTAAAAATTTTCTCCTGTTTTCAAAGGCAGGGGAAATCCCCCTCACGCATTTCAATTTCTAGAACAAATGCTAGTCTGCACATAGACACCACAAGATTCCATGGTTTTATACCATAAAGAGTAGTCGTGTACCGATGATCAGGTAGTAGATGATCAGGTAGTAGGTAGATGATCGCATAGCAGCATGCTGGAGGCTCGTGATTCAGGGTCTTGATTGAACTCTGTCACAATCAATCATTGGCTAGCCGCCTCTGCACGGTTCCGAGGCAAAAGTTTTTTTTCTTATTGGCAATTTCCTCAGTTCTTGTCTCAATTTGCGAGATAAGTGAAAAAAGGGTGAAGCAAGAAACAAATACTACTGGGCTATGTGGCCATTTTTTAGCTCACCTGAGCATGAAGTGCTAAGTTTGGGGAGCGTCTTTCTATAAAATTTACAATGGGGGATGATGAATTACGGCAGTATCACATCCAAATATCTGCATGTCGGGTAACTGGTTTGGGGAGTCCACCACATCCGACTTGCCTCTCTTTGTTATTTGTGTATGATGATTATCTTTCCATGAAAGATTGTCAAATATTTTTGTTTTATAATCCGAGATTAAGTTCTCCTACATTTTTCCGTATGAAAAAATGCAAGTTGGTAGTATTGGCCATGAAACTCATATTACAAAACACAAGTAGGAGAATTCAATGGCGACATGACCAATGTTTATCCAGAACGTGAAGAATTACAATATTTGTATTAAAATACGAAATTTAGTACATTTTGGAAATTGTTCCTTGGTAATTTGCACTTGCATTTTTTATCGATTGCTTGAAATTTCAACTTGCACTTTCCAATTCTGACTGCATTTTGCGAGTAGAAATATGGGAATTTCAAACCCTGAATGTAATTAGATGTATAGTTTAAAGTTTTATAAACAATTTTTCCATATTGATCTGGTACTCTATGGAAAATTGTAAAAATAATCACTGATCAATGTTAAAATATTCAGAAACAATCCGTTTTAGTTAAAAACTTTATTTATTGTTAACAGTAAAAACAACTGGAAGGCACACAGTTTACAGCCACTGGTCAGAGTTTGGCATCTGAAAGTAGAAAAAGCAGAGAAATGATAAGGTTAGGTGGATGAAATTCAGTCTGGTGAACTATGATAATGCATGTTTACACGTACAGTGTCCTTTACACGTCCTGAAATAGTTACTTTTTTTTTTCTTATAACAATTCAAAATACAAGGGGAGGTCAATAAGTTCGTAGAACTCTGTATTTTTCTAGACAATTCAAAATTTCTTCTTTCAATTTTTTGTAGTATAAACCTTTGTCAGTTAAATGATTACAGCCATTTAGTCAGCCCTTACTTTTTTTTGCTCTTACTTTATGTTGGAAAACCTATACCCATAGGCAAAAATAGAAAGTCAGAAGCCACTCTGTAGCAGCCTTGAGCTCATTATCATCAGGAAACCTTGCTCCAAGCAAGTGGGATGTCAAATTTGGGAACAGACAATAATCACTTGGGGCCAGGCCTGGACTGTATGGTGGGTGATTTAAATGCTCAAACTTGCAATCACGAAAATCCGCTTGTGCAACTCTGGACTTGTGCTCTGAACTCAATATTCTGACTTTTCATTTTTGTCTATGGGTATAGGTTTTCCAACAAAAAGTAAGAACAAAAACTGTAAAGTGTTGACTGAATGGATTTTATCATTCAACTGGCAACGGTTTATACTGCAAAAAAAACTAAAAAATAAAATTGCATTGTAAAGAAAAATATCGAGTTCTACGAACTTATTGACCTTCCCTCGTATCTATGAACATATCATTAATTCAATTTTATAAATAATAGAAATTAATGAATATAAATAGTTTAACTCTCAAAGAGGTTGGAAGGAAAAACTGAAATGCCTGTAGCTTTAGAAATCTATATGTTAAGACAGTTACCTTTGAAATTGATACAACAGCCATGTACCTCCACACATAACTATTTCAGGTGGTTGAAGTATGCCTCGTCTATCTTTATCCACCACTGTGTGCGTTATTCCATTTATAGCACATAATCCTTTCTTCTTTTGGCTAAAATATTGAATCCAAAGCCAATTAATCCACCTGAAATTATTTGTCTAGTGTAAATGAAATGTCATCCAATTAATTAAAGTGAAGAAAGGCTTTATTTTAAAAAAATATAAAGTATAAGAAACAGAAGAGAGAGAGAGAGAGAGAGAGAGAGTATAAATAAAGATAAACAACACAGACAATATTTAAGAAAGAGAGGAAATGCCGCCGTTGTGTAAAAATGAAATCTGTGCCAAAATTAGCTCAGTTGATAACATAGAAGGCTTGAAACTGGAGTCTACATGCAACCAATTTCTTAACCCATTAACTCATTCTTATACAATTTTGAGACTGTCCCAAATTCAAAGAAGCTGCAGACAACAACTGAATTGTGCCTATTAAGGGATTTAAGGGAATTAACCCTTTCCCAAACAAGCCCTGGTTTTTACGTGTCTGCAGTAAAAGTCTTTTGAAAACACTGTGGGAAAATGAGAAATTGCTCATAACGAGCAATTTCTCCTTTTCCCACATTTTTTTTCACCATTTTTGAGAACTTTCTGCCATTTTCTCAAAATCTAAAATTGTCCTATGCAAACTCTTTTGGTTTGGAAGAGTCCAAACTTTGTCGTTTGGGAAAGGGTTAAGATTCCATAGAAAACATTGTGGAAAAAGGTGAAATTGCTCATTTGAGCAATTTCACCTTTTTCCACAATGTTTTGCTAAAGCTTTTTTCTTCACTGTGTTAAAATGAGTATGTATGGAGGAAAAGATAAATTGGTAACAGGGTGCATTTCTTTCTTACTGCCTATCCTTGTTTCCACAAAAGTCATATGAGATTGAAGTCTGTCACTGGTGAAGACATCTTCGCGAGCCAAGTTTACGATCACTACGTGGATCTTACCTTGGCTGATTGAGCCCGATTTCGAGATTCCTGTGATGCACCCTCTATTGTATGCTGGTTATTACTCCCCTTTACATCATGTTTCTAAAAGCAAATGAAATATCGTTTTACAAACCACTTACGAATACACATGAAGCGATAAGCAGACATCCACGTGAGTTTCCATGTTTTACCTATTATGGTGTCACACCTGTGGTTTTTGGCTATATTGAAAATAGAGTGAAATTGGCCATCTTTGAAGCCTCACAGATCGCTTAATGGCAAAAAGTTTGCTTTTCCGTCTCTTGCTGTCTAAAGTACGTCCATAGTCCTTCGAAAAATGCATTAAAAACAACATGTCAACCGATTGCGTTTTTCGCTAAATCTCAAAAACAACAGGCACCCTAGAATTTTCCCTCTCAAAAACACCTGTTCACCGCCATGACCCCAATTTTTTGATCCTCTAGTGACACAAAATAGTCCACTCAATATACAATAAAAATACATCTAAGTGGTCCCACAATGCCTATATTTGAAGCAAATCTAAATTATATACCACCAAGCCCTCTTAGCACCATACAACAGTGCAACAAAAGTGCTACTGCAAATTTCACTTGGGACTACTTTTGACTACTACGAACTGGAAGCAGTCTCGCAGTGGTGCGACACCTTATTCGAAAGGAAGAGACAGTATTCTATTTTTATCAAAGATGAAATGCTACGAGCGATTTTATTCCATGCAGCTAGAGCTGGCTGCATCCAATGAAAAGGCGTATCGGGGGGGGGTTGTAAAAATCAAGCTCAATCCGCCAAGGTAAGATCCACGTAGTGATCGTAAACTTGGCTGGCGAAGATGTGGTGAAGAATAGTGTGCAGAGTACTATTAAAAGAAACTCCAGAGATGTATGGATAGGTACAGTGGTTAACATGTTATATTTGAAATAATGTTGAAAACATTAATATTATGGCAAAAGTGATGAGCTGATAAGCATTATTAAAGGAATGAAATTAGGTGAAAATGATGAAAGAAAACACTCTTGAAAAGTGGTTGCCAGAGCTGGAATTTAGGTTTGTGACCCCTTGATTAATTTTTTGAACCATGCTATTTTAAATCCTTTTTTCATCAGGAGAAAAGATACTGTAAATAAACTGGACTTTAATTCATTTCCGTTGTAACTTAGCTATGGTATAAAACTTTAATAAGAGATACTTTATAACTTGAAATTTTTGCGACATTAGAGTCTTTGTGATTTCTTGAATTTGGATATTTCACAAACTTTTCAGTTTGGATAATTTACCCCAACTATACAAACAAATAACAAGCATCTTGAATTGGCAAACAAATTTTCCAAGGCAAATGTCCATAATTGCTAATTTGCAAGTTTTGTGACAAACATCCACTCATATAGTATATATAAACAAGTAAAGGGTAGATGAATAAAACTATTAAGTACCTTTGCCAATGGCAGTCTTTGCAGATTTTAAGTTTTGTAGCCGTCTCCATACACCTTCATGAGTAGTGCATCATTCAAGTATAACGTAAGTGTTTTCACACACAAATCCTTCATATTTCATATCTGAAATTAGAAAGAAAAAAGAATCTCCCCCCCCCCACCCCTTCCCGACCACCAAGTGTCCCCTCCACAGACAAATGGAAATAACTGCTTTTCTGTATGAGGAGGTTGCTTAACCTTTTACCGAATGACAAAATTTCAGACCGATCCAAATTGAAAGCAACGGTACACAACAAAATAAACATAAGTCATAACTTGAAATCTTTTTTCCGGGAGGGAAGAAAACATTATGGGAAAAGGAGAAAATGCTCATAATCAGCATAAGACTTCTATCTCAAGAGTTGTGAAAACCAGGGATTGTTTGGTAAAGAGTTATCTCTTTACCACACGAGAAAATTTTAGACTGGTCCAAATTGAAAGCATTCGCAGACGACAAAATAAAGGTGACTGAAAAATTGAAATTTGTTCTGGGAAGGGTAGAAAACACTATGGGAAAAGGAGAAAATGCAGGTTACCAGCATTTTCTCCTTTTCCTACAGTGTTTTCAAAATGCCTCTTTCTCGGGGGCATCAAAAGTAGGGATTTGGTGGTAATGGGTTAACAATCCTGACTGACTTCATGCATGGGTGCATATCCATGGGGACAACTTGTAGCACAACACAACTCTACTTTGTTGGAAACTTTAATGATAGAGTACAAGGCTCTATATCCTGTTCTTTATGGATAAACCCTTGAAGCAAGCAATTTTACAGAGCAGGCTCTGTGGTTAACCGATGAGTCCACAAAGTACAAATTTAACCACCTTTGGTAAGCAATTATGTGTTCTAGCTGCAACATATAGCCATGTTAAGTTTTTTTTGCATTGATTTCATCCCTACTTTTCAGATAAGAGTGTGCTTTAAAAGGATTGGATGGTTTGAGCTTGGCAACAAGAATTTTACATACACACATCTGGACACAGTTTTTCAACACCCTTCTTTATCTCCAAGCAACCGTACATGAAACCCAAGAGACTGCAATCATTTTCAAACTGAAAAACTGAGGATATTAAGGATGAGTCTGTCTTGGCTATAATGAATTTGACATACACAAAGTATGAACTAAACACAGTTTTCATCTAAATCCTTATTTATCCCTGACTTGGACATGAATACTTCAGTCATTTTCCGAACAAGAAACTCCAGACTAACAGGATGTGAAATCTTGGCAATAAGATTTTCATATACACACACTGTAGACTTAATACATTTTTATTCAAACTCCTAATTCATTTATCAGTTTCTGTTCATTTAATCATTAAGATTCCAGTCATTTCAGATTGAGAAATTCAATAGTAATAGGATGTGTGGGTCCTGACACCATATATATGAAACACACATTGTGGACTAAATGCAGTATTTAACTGATATTTCATCTCTCAGCATCTGTGCACTTATCCATAGTGACTGCAGTTATTTTTGGAGGATAGCATTTGAAGACACAAGAAAGTATGGAACACCCAAAGCCAGCATGGATGGTATATGAACCCCTCTAAAAACAACTGACCAGGAAGAAGTTTTGAAGAGTCCACTCCATACTTCTTGCGTGAACAATGCCAGTGCAAAAGAAGGTTATTGAAAATTGACAGCTTTTCTGCAAATATGATTCTTAATGTGATTAATTTCTTTAACCTGCAAGTGTATAAATCTACCCGCCCCCCCCCCCCCCTCCCACCCCAAGAAAGCATGTATGATGGAAAAAAGCATTCAAAAAATTATTCAAAACATCTTCACGCATTATCAAGCAATCTTTAATTCCTGGCCTCTTCTTCCATAGTCTGTTTCTCAAGTGGTCTGTATGTCCTCTTATTCGGAAGGGCATCACCTACTTAAAACAAGAATTTCTAGTTCAAGAGCCATTCTTTACTGTCAGTGAAAACAGTTTATAAACAAATCACATACACCAACTACTTTGATTTCTAGTTCTAAGAATGTTGTAGTTTTTCCTTAATATATTCCAAAACAAAATGTTCATTAGTCAGAGGAATGCATCAACTGTATACTCCACGATATTTAGCACTCTCTAACCTACAGGTATCGTTTAAACATTACCCTTTATCACCGAACATAGTACATAAAAAGTCTCTGACAAATTTTGAAGTTTGTGGTGTAGCACTTTCCTGCATGAACCAGTTGCTTTGAAATACGAGGGACTTTCTCCCGAGTTCAACAAGTGCGACTTCTTTCTCCGAGTTTAAAAGGTCAAAGTTCAACAGCCCAAACCAACTTCACACAGCACAGCCACATTGTTAAAGACCACAGTGAAATAAACAGAAGATTGATATTGAAATGTTAGCTCAAGTGATTGACAATTTCATCGGGCATGATCGGTAAGGAAAAAGCATAATCTGTCGTCTCACTGATAACGTCATTAATTGTAAAATGACGCCAATGACCAAAAAAGGACTTTTAAATTGAAATCTGTATAAAAGCGCAAAATATTATGAAAATTGAATTAAATTATCACACAAAAATACTTACATGTTTTATTTACATTTATTTTTCATCTCATTATCTTATATTTTAAGACAAATTATAAATAAACGAATGATTTACCTTACTTTTCGGACTCCCTGTAGTATCCCTCCCTCAATGTTGACTATGACTGAGGCAATGTTTGTGTTGTAAGGAACAAAAGTTGCAAAGTACCGGTAAAAAAAAACAGAAAAGTATAGATAGGTTCAGCAGCTGTCAATGCTTACTGTTTGTTTTAAATTCGGGTTAATACAAATATCTTTTTCCACTGGGAATCTGCACTTTTTCTTGGCACTGTGGCGGTCTTCTTGGTATCCCATCTCCTCCTTGTCGGTGAGTCATCTTGCCTACAAATAGCAAGGTAAATGTTTCTTAGATCTGCTAGACTTGATCTTAGACGAATATCTGCCAGTGTTCATACTGAAAGTTAAGAAAAACTTTATTTCCACATCAAACAAAAAAATGTGAATTATCTCCTTTGTTTAACCCTTTTCCAAACAACACATTTTAGACTCTTCCAAACTGAAAGATTTTTCAGACAATACTTTTAAAAATAATGAAAATGGTATAAACTTCTCCTGAAAAGTACAAAACACTGTTGGAAAAGGAGAAATTGCTCATTATGAACAATTTCTCCTTTTCTCACAATGTTTTCAAAAGACTTATACTGCAGACACATAAAAACCAGGTCTTGTTTGGGAAAGGGTTAACCCTTGATTGATAATATTAGCTTTATTTATATGCAGTGCAGTTAAAGCAAAATGAATTACTTTGTAAAAAAAAAAATAAACAATAAAAACTACCTTTCCAAGTCCGAAACTGCAAAGTGGTTTTGGGCTACTTGGTGGAAAGGATAATAGCTAAGTTCCTCACTTCTGTCTGTGGGTCAACTAATGGAACAAAGATGTAAATGTTTCACATATCTTTTCTACTTAACATTACAAGTATGATGGCCTGTACATTTAACTATTTCCCACATAATCCTGACTTTTAACAACCTTGACAGAAAAACCTTTTAAAAACATTGTGGGAAAAGGAGGAAATGCTGGTTACCAGCAATTTCTCGTTTTCCCACAATGTTTTCTACCCTTCCAAATACAAATTTCATTTTTTTGAGTAACATTTATTTTGTAGTCTGCAAATGCTTTCAATTTGGACCAGTCCATTTTTTTTGGTGTGGTAAAGAGTTAATCTCTTTTACCTTACGATCTTGTCCTATTTCCAAGGCATTTCTATGGTAGCTCTAATTGACCCTAACAAGCAAGGATGAATTTTTTTTTATATGTTTATGACGCCTTTTGATAGCATAGAAAACATTGTGACAAAAGGTGAAAATGACGAACAATTTCTCCTTTTGCCACAGTGTTTTCCAAGGCTCCTACGAGCAATGCGTAGAAATGATTATCTATGGAGTAAAGGATTAAGTGACTCGAAAATTGAAATTTGCTTTTAGAAATGTAGAGAACATTGTAGACAAAGAAGAAAATGCTGGTTGCCAGTGTCTTGTCCCTGTCCCACGTTGTTTCAAATGCTTTCCTTCTTGGGATTGTTAAACTTCTTGAATTTGAAGTTAAGGGAAAACTCCTTATGACAGAAATTTTCCATATAAACTAACAGCTTTCTTCTATGAGTACGTTGTAGACAGAGAAAGTTTCAATTTTCTACAATTAACTTCTGAATACCTATCATTTTTGGCTCTTTCTTTTTGCCTTGAGATCAGAGGTCACAAAAATTTCAGTCTGAACTTTGATCTTTGCTCTATGTTGGGAAACTCTGGCTCTCCAGAACTCTCTGTTTGTAGTTTGTAGCATTAATTTCTTTTTTACAAGAATTTAATATGTATGTTTTGTTGCCTTGGTTACTGCTTGGATTGATGATGATATTTGGAATTCTAAACAAGATTAAAGTAGACTGTTAGAATTAAGAAAAATCATGGAATTGTGAGGGACATAGAGAAAAACCTGTAACTACACAGGCAGTTGGCTCAGCTAGGAGTGTGCATGGCTAGTTGCAGAACAATTCTGACCTGCTCAATCCACAGAATGGGCATCAAGGGCAGATATGTAGGATAACATAATTCCAGATACTCCAGGAAAGCGCAGATAGGTTGAAAATGTCAGAAAGTATGTACCTTTTCCATTTAGAAACTTTAGTTTTTGGGCATCATAGTGGTTGTCTTGGTAGCCCGGCTTTATTGGTGTGTTGGTAATCTAATCAGGAAAATAGAGTGCATAATGTTGCCAAGGTGAGGTTCACTTACCTCTTTACCAAACAAGAACATTTTAGACTTGTCCAAATTGAAAGCAGTTGCAGATGACGAAATAAACCTGACTCAAAAATTGCAACTTGACTTGAAAAAGAGATTACCAGCATTTTCTCCTTTTTCAACAATATTTTCAGAAGGCTTCCTCCTCTGGGTCTTAAAAACTAGGTGTTGTTTTGTAAAGGGTTAATATTCCGAGATACTCTGTCAGTTTTCAACTTGTGTAGGACAGCTTTTCTTTCTTAGTGGGGAAGAATGTATGATGTATCTCTTTTTCCAACCACCGATATCTTTTTGTATTTGTGTATTCAACACAGTAATAGCAAAACAGATTATTTTTCAAATTGTATAATGAGAAATACAATGATTTGGGAGAATTTATCAACATGCCTACCTATCCAGTTAAGAAAAAGCACAGTGTCTGGGCATCTTGAAGGTAATGTTGATAGCCCATTCCCTCACTTCCATCATTCTGTAAGCCAGCTTCTGTAACCAAATAGGATGGCAAATGTCTCCCTCATCTTGTAAAAATTGACATAAACAGGTATTTGCCAGTACACAAATTAACCTTTTACCAAACAATTCCTGGTTTTTACAACCCTGAGATAGTAGCCTTTTGAAAATATTTTGGAAAAAGGAGAAAATGCTGGTAAACAGCATTTTCTCCATTTGCCCAATGTTTTCTACCCTGCTGGAAATATATTTCAATATTTGATTTACATATATTTTGTTGTCTGCAAATGCTTTCAATTTGGACAAGTTTAAAATTTTGTTGTATGGTAAAGAGTTAAGAAGTTTGGTTGTTTACATCAAAAGATTTATAGACATGTCACAGTAGCAAGTGAGCCTAACAACTCCTAAAATTTCTTACCCAGTTTTTGGACAGCATTATTTCAAGGCCACTTGTTGCTTTTCTAAATAAATATCAATGGAGCCCTTAGCTCAGTTAATAACATACAAAGTTTGAAACAGGAATCCGCATGCAACCATTTTCTTACCAAGAATTGATAAAAGGGCGCATTTGTTTCTTACTGCCTATCCTTGTTTCCACAACGGTCGTATGAGATTGAAGTCAGTTACTGGTGAAGAATATTGTGCAGAGTACTAGTAAAAGTAACTCCAGAGAACCATGGATAGGTACAGTGGTACACATGGTATATTTGAAATAATGTTGAAAAACATTGGTAAAATAAATATGAATATCATGGCAAAAGTGAAGAGCTGATAAACATTATTAGAGGAATGAAATTAGGTGAAAATGATGAAAGAAAACACTCTAGAAAAGAGGTTGCCAGAGCTGTTTAAGTGGAAATTTTTGTGAAATGGAAATTTTTGTGATTTCTCCAATTTGAAACTTTCACAAACTTTTCTGTTTGGGTATTTTACCCCAACCATACAAACAAATAACGATTGTCTTGAATTGGAAAACAAATTTTCCAAGGCAACTGTCCATAATCGCCGATTCACAAGATTTTAGACACACAAATATATTCACGTATACAGTACATAAAAAAGACAAAGTAAGGAGTAGATGAAATAAACTATTACCTTTGCCAGTGGCCGTCTTTGCTGATTTTGAGTTTCGTAGCCTTCTCTCCACACCTTCGTAAGTAGTGCATCTTTCAAGTACAAACAGAAGTCTGTTCACACACAATCCTCCATGTTTCATCAAATCTGAAGTAAGAAGGAAAAAAGAATCCCCCCCCTTACCAAATGTCCCCTTCCACACATAAAGAAATGAAAATAAGGCAGCTTGGAAGACATTTTCATCAGACTTTACAGCCTGTTCCGAGGTTGCATAACAATCCTGACTGACTTCATGCATGGGTGCATATCCATGGGGTACACTTGTACCACAACTCAACTCTACATAGTTAGAAACTTGAAAGAAAGAGCACAAGGCCCTACATCCCTTTCTCAATTGATAAACCTTTGAAACAAGCAATTTTACAGAGCAGGCTCTGTGGTCAACCAATGAGTCCACAAAGTACAAATTTAACCACTTTTGCCAAGCAATTATGTGTTCTAGCTGCAACAATGTTAAGTTTTTGCATAGATTTCATCCCTATTTTTCAGATAAGAATGTGTTTCAAAAGAATTGGATGTGTTGAGCTTGGCAACATGAATTTTGATACATATAGACACGGTTTTTCAGCACACTTCTTTATCTCCAAGCAACTGTTCATGAAACCCAAGAGAAGAGACTGCAATATATGTATTTTCAAACTGAAAAAAATAAGGATATTAAGGATGTGTTGGTCTTGACTGTAATGAATTTAACATACACAAAGTATGGACTAAACACAGTTTTCAGCCAAATCCTTCTTTATCTCTGACTTAAACATGAATACTTCATTTTTCCACCAAGAAACTCAAAAGTAATAGGATGTGAGGATCTTGGCACCAAGATTTTCATATACACACTGTAGACTTAACACAGTATTTATTCAAACTCTTACTTCATCGTTCAGTATCTGTTCACTTAATCATGAAGATTCCAGTCATTTTCAGACCGAGACACTCAAGAGTAATAGGATGTGTGAGTCCTGACAGCATGAATTTGAAACATAAACATTGTTGACTAAATGCAGTTTTCAACTGATATTTCATCTCTCAGCATCTGTGCACTTATCCATAGCGACTGCAGTTATTTTCGGAGGATAGCATTTGAAGACAGAAAAAATATGGAACACCCAAAGCCAGCAAGGATGGTATTTGAACCCCTCTAAAAACAACTGACCAGGAAGAAGTTTTGAAGAGTCCACTCCATACTTCTTGCGTGAACAATGCCAGTGGAAAAGATGGTTATTGAAAGTTGAAAGTTTTCTGCAAATGTGATCTTTAACTAATTTCTTTAACCTGCTATTGTAAACATCTCCCTACAAGAGCATGTATGATGGAGGAAAACATTTTAAAAAATATCTGACACATCTTCACCCATTATCAGGTAACCATTACCCCCTGGTCTCTTCTTCAGTGGCCTGTTTTTCCAGTGGTCTGTTTTTTCCTGTTAGTCAGAAGGTTATCACCTACTCAAAACAATATTTCCTAGTTCAAGAACCATTCTTTACTGTCAATGAAAACAAATCGTATACAAATCACATACACCAACTATTTTGATGTCTAATTTAAAGAATGAAGTAGTTTTTCCTACTATATTCCAAAATAAGAGAGAGATACTGTAAAAGCAGAAATTTTTGTGAGATGGAAATCGTTGTAATTTCTCGAATTTGAAACTTTCACAAACTTTTCTTTTTGGGTATTTTACCCCAACTTTAGCAGCAAATAACAGATGTTTTGAATTGGCAAACAAATTTCCCAATGCCAATGTTCATAATAACTGATTCACAAGTTTTTAGACACACATATATACCCATGTATACAGTATGTGAAAAAGGAAGGGTAGATGAATTAACCCTTTACCCCATAAGGCATTTCTATGGTATCTCTAATTGAACCTAAATAACAGCAAAGATGAAGCCGCTTCTTATGTGCAAATGATACCTTTTGATAGCATAGAAAAACATTGTGACAAAAGGTGAAATTGCTCGTCACGATCAATTTCACCTTTTGTCACAATATTTTCCAAAGGCTCCTACAAACAATGTGTAGAAAGGAGTATCTAAGGAGTAAAGGGTTAACTTATTCATTACCTTTGCCATGGCAGTCTTTGGTGATTTTGAGTTTTGTAGCCATCTCTCCACACCTTCATGATAAGTGAATCTTTTAAGTATAACGTAAGTCTGTTCATACATAATCCTCCATGTTTCATCAAATCTGAAGTTAGAAAGAAAAAAATCCCCCCCCACCACCAAGTGGCCCCCTTCCACACACAAATGCAAATAAGTGAAAAAAATGTACAGCCCTGCCATTTGAGATCAGAAGACATTTCATCAGACTTTACTGTTTCTGTATGAAGAGGTTGCATAACAATCCTGAGTTCATGCAGGGTTGCATATCAGTCGGGTAGACTTGTAGCATAACACAACTCTATCACCTTTGCAGAGCAATTACGTGTACTAGCTGCAATCTAATGCTACGCTAGGTTTTTGGCAATTATTCACCCCTACTTTTCAGAAAAGAATGTGCTTCAAGAGCAATGGATGTTTTGAGCTTGGCAACATGAATTTTAGATACATATCCATAGCGACTTCCGTTATTTTTGGAGGATGGCATTTGAAGACACAAGAAAGTATGGAACACCCAAAGCCAGCATGGATGGTATATGAACCCCTCTAAAAACAACTGACCAGGAAGAAGTTTTGAAGAGTCCACTCCATTCTTCTTGCATGAACAATGCCAGTGCAAAAGAATGTTACTGAAAATTGATAGCTTTTCTGCAAATATGATCTTTAATGTCACAAATTTCTTTAACCTGCAAGTGTAAACATCTCCCTACAAGAGCATGCATGACTTAGAAAAACATTTTAAAAAATATCTGAAACATCTTCACCCATTATCAGGTAACCATTACCGCCTGGTCTCTTCTTCAGTAGTCTGTTTCTCCAGTAGTCTGTTTTTTTTTTTCCTCTTCATGACAAGGTCATCAGCTACTTAAAACAAGATTTCCTAGTTCAAGAACCATTCTTTACTGTCAAAGAAAACAAATCCTATACAAATCATATACACCAACTACATGTATTTTGATCTCTAATTTAAAGAATGTAGTAGATGTTCCTTTAACCCTTTACCAAACAATCCTTGGTTTTTACGACCCTGAGAATGAAGCCTTTTGAAAATATTGTGGAAAAAGGAGAAAATGCTGGTAACCATTTTCTCCTTTTCCTACGATGTTTTCTACCCTGCTTGAAACAAATTTTAATTTTTCAGTTACGTTTATTTTGTTGTCTCTATGTGCATTCAATTCAGGTCTGTCCGTAAATTCTGTTGTTTGCCAAAGAGTTAAATATTCCAAAATAAATGAGAGATACTGTAAAAGCGGAAATTTTTGTGACATGGAAATTGTTGTAATTTCTCGAATATGAAACTTTCACAAACCTTTCTGTTAGGGTATTTTACCCCATCTTTAGAAACAAATAAAGGGTGTTTTGAATTGGCAAACACATTTCCCAATGCAAATGTCCATAATAACTGATTCACAAGTTTTTAAAACACACAATACCCATGTATACAGTATATGAAAAAGGAAGGGTAGATGAATTAAACTATTAATAGCCTTTGCCAATGGCAGTCTTTGGTGATTTTGAGTTTTGTAGCTGTCTCTCCACACCTTTATGATTAGTGAATCTTTCAAGTATAACGTAAGTCTGTTCATACACAATCCTCCATGTTTCATCAAATCTGAAGTTAGAAAGAAAAAAAATCCCCACCCACCAAGTGGCCCCCCCTTCCACACACAAATGCAAATAAGTGAAAAAAATGTACAGCAATGCCATTTGAGATTAGAAGACATTTCATCAGATTTTTCTGTTTCTGTATGAAGAGGTTGCATAACAATCCTGAGTTCATGCAGGGTTGCATATCAATCGGGTAGACTTGTAGCACAACACAACTCTATCACCTTTGCATTGCTACGCTAGGTTTTTGACAATTATTTCATCCCTTTGAAAAAAAAGCTTCTATGGAAGTTGGCTGATAGATATGTAAAGAAAAAAAAATATTTCACCCTTACATTTCAGAAAAGAATAAGCTTCAAAAGCATTGGATGTTTTGAGCTTGGCAACATAAATTTTAGATACATATCCGTAGCGACTGCAGTTTTTTTTGGAGGATGGCATTTGAAGACACAAGAAAGTATGGAACACCCAAAGCCAGCATTGATGGTTTATGAACCCCTCTAAAAACAACTTGGCCAGGAAGAAGTTTTGAAGAGTCCACTCCATACTTCTTGCATGAACAATGCCAGTGCAAAAGAATGTTACTGAAAATTGAAAGCTTTTCTGCAAATATGATCTTTAATGTAACAAATTTCTTTAACCTGCAAGTGTAAACATCTCCCTACAAGAGCATGCATGACTTAGAAAAACATTTTAAAAAATATCTGAAACATCTTCACCCATTATCAGGTAACCATTACCCCCGGTCTCTTCTTCAGTAGTCTGTTTCTCCAGTAGTCTGTTTTTTTTCCTCTTCATCATAAGGTCATCAGCTACTTAAAACAAGATTTCCTAGTTCAAGAACCATTCTTTACTGTCAAAGAAAACAAATCCTATTGAAATCATATACACCAACTACATGTATTTTGATCTCTAATTTAAAGAATGTAGTAGATGTTCCTTTAACCCTTTACCAAACAATCCCTGGTTTTTATGACCCTGAGATTGAAGCCTTTTGAAAACATTGTGGGAAAAGGAGAAAATGCTGGTAACCAACATTTTCTCCGTTTCCTAAGATGTGTTTTACCCTGCTTGAAACAAATTTCAATTTTTCAGTTACGTTTATTTTGTTGTCTCTATGTGCTTTCAATTCAATTCTGTCTTAAATTATGTCGTTTGGTAAAGAGTTAAATATGCCAAAATAAGAGAGAGATACTGTAAAAGCGGAAATTTTTGTGACATGGAAATTGTTGTAATTTCTCGAATATGAAACTTTCACAAACTTTTCTGTTAGGGTATTTTTACCCCATCTTTAGAAACAAATAACGGGTGTTTTGAATTGGCAAACACATTTCCCAATGCAAATGTCCATAATAACTGATTCACAAGTTTTTAGAAACACATAATACCCATGTATACAGTATATGAAAAAGGAAGGGTAGATGAATTAAACTATTAATTACCTTTGCCAATGGCAGTCTTTGGTGATTTTGAGTTTTGTAGCCATCTCTCCACACCTTCATGATTAGGGAATCTTTCAAATAAAATGTAAGTCTGTCCATATACAATCCTCCATGTTTCATCAAATCTGAAGTTAGAAAGAAAAAAATCCCCACCCCCCACCAAGTGGCCCCCTTCCACACACAAATGCAAATAAGTGAAAAAAAATGTACAGCCTTGCCATTTGAGATTAGAAGACATTTCATCAGACTTTACTGTTTCTGTGTGAAGAGGTTGCATAACAATCCTGAGTTCATGCAGGGTTGCATATCAATCGGGTAGACTTGAAGCACAACACAACTCTATCACCTTTGCAAAGCAATTACCTTTACTAGCTACAATCTATTTCTACGCTAGGTTTTTGGCAATTATTCACCCCTACTTTTCAGAAAAGAATGAATGTGCTTCAAAAGCATTGGATGTTTTGAGCTTGGCAACATAAATTTTAGATACATATCCATAGCGACTGCAGTTATTTTGGGAGGATGGCATTTGAAGACACAAGAAAGTATGGAACACCCAAAGCCAGCATGGATGGTATATGAACCCCTCTTAAAACAACTGACCAGGAAGAAGTTTTGAAGAGTCCACTCCATACTTCTTGCATGAACAATGCCAGTGCAAAAGAAGCTTATTGAAAACTGAAAGCTTTTCTGCAAATATGATCTTTAATGTCACAAATTTCTTTAACCTGCAAGTGTAAACATCTCCCTACAAGAGCATGTATGACTGAGAAAAACATTTTAAAAAATATCTGAAACATCTTCACCCATTATCAGGTAACCATTATCCCCTGGTCTCTTCTTTAGTAGCCTGTTTCTTTTCCCTCTTCATCGCAAGGTCATCAGCTACTTAAAACAAGATTTCCTAGTTCAAGAACCATTCTTTACTGTCAATGAAAACAAATCCTATACAAATCATATACACCAACTATTTTGATGTCTAATTTAAAGAATGTAGTAGTAGTTCCTTTATATATTCCAAAATAAGAGAGAGATACTGTAAAAGCGGAAATTTTTGTGACATGGAAATTGTTGTAATTTCTCGAATTTGAAACTTTTACAAACTTTCCTGTTAGGGTATTTTACCCCATCTTTAGCAATAAATAACGGGTGTTTTAAATTGGCAAACACATTTTCCAATGCAAATGTCCATAATAACTGATTCACAAGTTTTTAGAAACACATAATATCCATGTGGGTATACAGTATATGAAAAAGTAAGGGTGGATGAATTAAACTATTAATTACCTTTGCCAATGGCAGTCTTTGCCGATTTTGAGTTTCGTAGCCGTCTCTCCACACCTTCATGATTAGTGAATCTTTCAAGTATAATGTAAGTCTGTTCATACACAATCCTCCATGTTTCATTAAATCTGAAGTTAGAAAGAAACCCCCCCCCCCACCAAGTGGCCCCCTTCCACACACAAATGCAAATAAGTGAAAAAAATGTACAGCCTTGCCATTTGAGATTAGAAGACATTTCATCAGACTTTACTGTTTCCGTGTGAAAAGGTTGCATAACAATCCTGAGTTCATGCAGGGTTGCATATCAATCGGGTAGACTTGTAGCACAACACAATTCTATCACCTTTGCAAAGCAATTACATGTACTAGCTACAATCTATTTCTACACTAGGTTTTTGGCAATTATTTCACCCCTACTTTTCAGAAAAGAATGAATGTGCTTCAAAAGCATTGGATGTTTTGAACTTGGCAACATAAATTTTAGATACATATCCATAGCGACTGCATTTATTTTTGGAGGATTGCATTTGAAGACACAAGAAAGTATGGAACACCCAAAGCCAGCATGGATGGTATATGAACCCCTCTAAAAACAACTGACCAGGAAGAAGTTTTGAAGAGTCCACTCCATACTTCTTGCATGAACAATGCCAGTGCAATAGAAGGTTATTGAAAATTGAAAGCTTTTCTGCAAATATGATCTTTAATGTAACAAATTTCTTTAACCTGCAAGTGTAAACATCTCCCTACAAGAGCATGCATGACTGAGAAAAACATTTTAGAAAATATTTGAAACATCTTCACCCATTATCAGGTAACCACTACCCTCTGGCCTCTTCTTCGGTATATTTCTCCAGTTGTCTGTTCTCTTCGTTGGAACATCATTATCTTCTAAAAACAAGATATCCTATATTACACCAAAATTTTTAGAAAAAACGTCGGCATTTTGAAAGTCAGGCGCCTTTTTTTTACATCCAGTACAGCTTAGTCCCTCACTTCTGTCTGTGGGTCAACTAATGGAACAAAGATGTTACTTTTTACACTGTGCATCCATAATGTCCATAACGCATACAAAACTCGATTTATCAAGTTGAAGGAAAGACTTGGTTCTTTCGCTAAGTTTAGGGTATAAGAAAATTTTTTTAACCCTCCAACAAAATAAAACTAATATTAATCAATTCAAAATCAGTTGAATATTATCAATATAAGGATCCATCATGATTTTGTTCATCTTCAGCATTAAATGTATAAATAACAAATAAGAATTTGAAATAGATTATCAATCAATGAGGAAATGCTTTGACAAAAATCAAAACAAATCCCTTGTGTATTAACCCATTACCACACAATCCCTACTTTTGACGACACTGAGAAAGAAGCCTTTAGAAAACACTGTGGGAAAAGGAGAAAATGCTGGTAACCAGTATTTTCTCCATTTCCCACAATGTTTTCTGCCCCTCCCCAGCACAGATTTCAATTTTTGAGTCATATTTTTTTTTATTGTCTGCAAATGCTTTCAATATGGGCCAGTCTAAAATTTTGTTGTTTAGTAAAGAGTTAAAAACATTTATACAAGTATATCTTCTGCCAAAGGCCAGGGCCCACATTCATGAAATAACTTGAGTCTCTTGACTGTGCACAAGTTTTTTCTAAGATTTGGTTCAGTAACCTTCTTTTTGATGTCTTGAGACTTTCAAACTACCTTTCTGACCTAGATCTCGAGTATCAGGCTGAATATGTGGCCTCTACACTGCACACAAGCTTTTTTTTAGTTCTAGGCCTGGACCTCAAATTGTTTTGCCCAAGGACAATCCTATGAAAAGTTAAGTGCTTCTATTCAGGCTAAGGGCCTCCAGGTTACTAGACCTTCTGTACACTTTCTTGCAGATCCATGCAGGAACCAATTTAATTTATTAGCAACTATAGTTGAATATGAATGAAGGGTAGGAGGATAAAAACTAGAAGGCCCTGAAGGGCCTGAATATGCTCTAATGGCAGTCAGTTTGAAATGGCTACTTTTCCCATACTGTTTGTTGGATTTTTTTCAAAATCCAAAGGGTTGAAGCTATTGATGAAATAAACAAACTGTGCAAGTTTCACAAAAATCTGATTACAAATGCACATTTTATCGCGTAAACAAGAACTTGAAATTTTCAACTTGAGACGACTTCTTTTGCCATATTGTTTATTGGATTTTTTTTCAAAATCAATAGGGTGATAACTGATGTGATAAATAAACTGTGTGATTTTCATGAAAATCTGACAAGAAATGCAGACTTTATCATGTAAACAAAAATTTGAAATCTTCAACTTGAAATGGCTACTTTTCCCATACTGTCTGTTGGATTTTTCTCAAAATCGATAGGGTTGAAGCCACTGATGAGATAAACAAACTGTGCACGTTTCACTTAAATCTAGCGACAAATGCCGACTTTATCGTGTAAACAAGAATTGGAAATTTTCAAATTGAAATGGCTACTTTTCCGATACTATTTGTTGGATTTTTCTCAAAATCAATAGGGTTGAAGCTATTGATCAGATAAATAAACTGTGCAAGTTTCATGAAAATCTGACATGAAATGCACTTTATCACGTAAACAATAATTTAAAATTTTCAACTTGAAAGGGCTACTTTTCCTATATTGTTTGTTGGATTTTTCTCAAAATCAATAGGGTTGAAGCTATTGATAAGGTAAACAATCTGTGCAAGTTTCACGAAAATCTGACAAAAAAATGCAGACTTTATCGCATAAACAAGAGAAAGACTAGCAGACGGATGGACAGACGGAAACCCCGCCATGACATAAGCTCTGCTGGCTTTCAGCCAGTAGAGCTAAAAATGACTAAACAGTAAAATGTTAATGATTTCTGGTGAAGAAGATATGTGATTTATTGTTATATGTTAGTTAAAAAGAACAGGTTAAAAACAATCCTGCTGAACTTACTTGCCCACAACTTCCTAGTATTACCAGCTTAAGATCCTGTTGTAATGGGTATTTAGAATACCAAGTTATCACAGCTCAGCTGATTACCTGATGTGTGTGTGCTTTCCATGAATTGTGGTCACAGTCAAATCAAATTGCATAACAAGAGGGACTAATCCAGACCCAAAATGTAGAGAAACATTTCACACCCAATACTCACAATGAAAACACAGATACACTTCACCCTATATCCAAATGAAATATTTTGACTAGATCCAACTTTTTAAACATAACTACAATTAAAAAAACATAATTATTGACTGAATGATGCTTTATCCCACTTTCTACATTATATCAGTCTTCTCACAGACACATCTTTTTCATACACTTTTTTGCCTTTTGACAATTTTGTAAACATAACTATATTAACTCATTACCAAACGACAATATGTTAGGCTTGTCCAAATTGAAAGCAGTTGCAGACCACAAAATAAAAGTCACTGAAAATTTGAAATTTGTTTTGAGAAGAGTAGTAAACATGTTGTGAAAAGGAAAAAACGCTGGTTACCAGCATTTTCTCCTTTTCCCTGAATGTTTTCAAAGGGCTTTTTTATCAGCGTCGTTAAAAGTCAAGATTGTGTGGTAAAGAGTTTTAGACTGGTACAAGTTGAAAGCTCTAGCAGACGACAAAATATGCATAATTCAAAAATTGAAATTTGTTTCCAGCAGGGTAGAAAACATTGTGGGAAAAGGAAAAAAAAATGCTGGTCACCAGCATTTTCTCCTTTTCCCACAACGTTTTCAAAAGGCTTCTATCTCAGTGTCGTAAAAACCAGGGATTGTTTCGTAAAGGGTAAAATACCACAACGACTGATAGGTTGATTTATTTATTGATTGATGATGTTTTATGCTGCCTTCAACATAATTTCAGTCGCTTTTCCCACAGTATTTTCTACCCTATCAAAGAAAACTTGCACCATTTGAGCAACAGTGAAATTGTAAGTGCTTTAAATTTGGACAAGGCTACAATTTTGTCATCTAGTAGAGATAAAGGTGGGTATTTAGGTTTTTCACATCTCCATCAAATTAAAAAATATTTCATTCCTATTTATGTCACTGGAATTTAAATGGAAAAAAAAACAATACAAATCATCAATAATTAAGAATCATAAAATTGAAAATAATTTTTTTTGATGGTGTTCCCATGAGCACAAGGAAAACAAGTCCACATAATTGTATGTAAACTAGAGTCTGAAATTTGTTTTATTCCTCATCAGTTAACCCCTTTTCTTTGTGTTTACCTGCAATATACGGAGGGCCTCAGGGGTTCAAACCTAAAACCCTTAATTTTTTTTTCTCCTCATTCTCTTATTTCATTAACTCTTTTCTCTTCCTTTTCTCTAGTTTACTTGTCTCTTACCTAGTTTTAAATGTAAAGTTTTGTTAAACATCTTAAAGCTGTGTGTGATTTTTTTTATTTTCATCCATTAGTCTCTTTTCTTTGTAAGGATAGTGTTTATCAAAAACTAATTAGTCAAGCCAGGCTGTGGTTCTGAATCTGTGTGTCAAAGAGACATTATGTGCACTGAGCCAGTACTGACAGTTAAATCCTAGAAGTGTTGATAACAGTGCCATGTATAACATTTAAGGGAGATAAACTCATACAACAAATGATAGTATTCTACAATAGTTATTTTCCTTTAATAGGAAAGCAAGTCAACATTGTTGCATGTGAACTAGAGTCCGAAAATTGTTTTAATATTATCAGTTAACCCCTTTTCTTTGTGTAAACCAACAATAATTTTGCCTGGTCTGCTGTAGATCTGAATATTTGTACCAAACAGGCATTCTGTGCCCTTGGCCAGTAATGATATGGCTGAATCTATGAAAAGCAGACAACATTGATACATAGACAAGAGTTCAAAATCAGTTTCATTCCTCATGAATTAACCCCTTTTCTTTGTAACAGAAGTGTTTACCCACAATAAGCTTGCATGTCCAGGCTGTGGCTCTTAATATGCACAAAAAGAGGCATTCTGATCTTAGAGCTCGTTATGACAAAGATGAATCTCTCAAAACGCAGAGGACACCGATACGTAGATTAGAGTACGCAACCGGTTCCATTTCTCATTAATAAACCCCTTTTCTTTGTAGCAGTAGTGTGTTCCCACAATGAGTTTGCCTTTCCAGGTTGTGGCTCTAATACTAGTATGCACAGAAGAGATTTCTGATCATTGAGCCAGTTTTGACATGGCTGAATTCTAAAACACAGGTGACATTGATACATTGACATGGGTAGGAAACCGGTTTCAGTGGATGGTCAATAATTGCACTTATCTGCAGACAAAAAACAAATGCAAGTTTGTAAAGTTTGCTATTCCAGTCAATTAGAAAGGATAGAAAACATGTTGGCAAGAGGCAAAAATTCTGATTATCAGTGTATTCTCTTTCTCCCACAATGTTTTCAAAAGCTCTAAGAATGAGTCTGTGTAAAGTTTGCCATTCCAATCCATTTCTGCACATGTCTGTCAAATGACATTAATCAATTTTGTTATACTGATTTAAAGAAAAGTTTAGTGTTTTGTAAGTGTTTTCTGATTTCAGGAAAAACAGACATATTGGTATTTCAAATGTAAAAGTTATGTTTCCCTGTACAAGGAAGTGCCATATATGAGTGAATTGTCATGGAAACCTTCGTCAGATTCCAGTCTACATAAAATTGTTTCGGACATTATAGGGGTTCAACTATGTAGTAGCCTCCAGTTGAGACACATGTTGGCTCACAACATATTCTAAGCCTGAGCCCTTGCTAGCCATATGCATTTGACCATACCATGTGACCATCCCTTTTCCTTGTGTTTTCCGCTCTCAGCCTACTGATGCCAACATAACTGATTAAACCTTCCAAAACTATCAGGCTATTTCCAGACCAAAGTTAAATTATTTCCCATGACTGCACAAAACAGAGCTGTTCTCCTTTTCTACTGAGTCTAACCCCCATTATACCTGTTGAAATGTCTTTCATTTACCATCATATAAATTCAGATTAATCATAGAGAATTTTGTCGCATGTGAAAGCTCTTACTTAATCGTCATCATTTTGTGACATAATTTCACAATCATACACCAACTTATCGATAATGAATCAGAGTTGTGGTTTAACTCCTGAAAATGAGTGAAAGAATTTGGTTATGCTAGTACTTAGAAATTCCACAAACAATTTGTTCTCGTCATTTTATGTTTGAAGATTTGCTCCAACTTACAAAAAGAGTCAAGTGCAGGAGGTTAACTAGAGCCATTACTAAATGTGATTATACCCCCCCCCCCACCAGCCTCTTGTCACAAAAAAAAACAGGTCTTTGTTTAGTACAAGAGTTGAAGAAAGTTCAAGGGGAGATAATTCCCTAACAAATCCCAGGAACCCTGTGTGTAAATCTGAGTTCAGAGCGTGCAAAAATGTAGGAGTATTGATTCGGACATATCTGTCTACAGACAGATGGATGGACAGACAGACGGCCATGGGGATTCCAGTATACCCCTCCCCCACTTCCACTACGTTGTGGGGGGGGTCTTAATTATAAGAGGTAGATAAAATGATAGGTTTCCAGACAGTAACTTTGTTTATCTGCTGAAAAGAGCTGTGTTTGTAAACTGTTGGATCTGAAGTGCCTTACCAAAGGACTCTTACAGAACCCAAACCACAAAGAAGAGAGATTCATTTGGTTTATGGGATAATATATACAGGAAATTATAACAAAAGTAGACTTGGAGCTTTTTTATTGGGTTTCAAATACAATATCAATTTTGCAAAACTGCCCAACAACCACAGACTTTTGAATGGTGTTTTACGCCGCTTTCAACAGTATTTCAGTCATGTCACGGCGACAGTTCACATATTCATGTTTCCTGGGTTTCACCAGTACTAGGCTAGGCTCTGAAGTGTCTTGCCCAAGGACACTCCTGTGAAAAAAACCCAATGGAGCCAGCGAGGCTCGAACCCGAGACCTCCGGGTCACGAGTCCTACACTTTACCACTGAGCCATATAGGACCTCACAACCACAGACAGGTATGCTGTTTGTATGCCAACATGGCCAAAAAATTGCATGTACATGTATAAATAACACTAAATCCTTCGTCGGACAATCCTTTGTTTTATTGATCCTGAGGAGAAAGCTATAGAAAATATCCTGGATTATCCACATTACCAAACAATCCTTATTTTTGACGACCCCCCTTCCCAAGAAGGTTTTCAAAAACATTAGGTAGAAGTAAACACTACTGATAGTAAGTACTTTTTCCTTTTCCCACAATCTTTTGTAACCTTTCAAAGACAAATTCCATCATTAAATCTCGAGTCAAGTTGCCATCTGCAAATCCTTCCAAATTGAGCCAGTCTAGAATTTTATTTTTTAGAGTTCAAGACAAATATCAACATCTGAATATGTGTCATCTGCAGCTGTTTTCAATTTGGACAAGTCTGGGAGGGAGTTAAAGGTGTCCAATGAAAGTTTTTCTTAGACATGTCCAATAGAAATTCCCCTTAGATTCGTCCTGTGTTCTGCATTAGAGTAAACTGTGTCACAAACTCCTGATTATGGCTGCCTTCCAGAGCTTTCAGGTTGATAGATCCAACTTTTTCTGGACTGCCATACTTCGTCTCTGCTTTGATGTAATCAAGCCAGATATCTAAACACAAAATATCATACGTGGCCCATCACTCAAAAAGGGACCTTCTGGGAACTGTGAAAAGCGTCAACCCTGGTCAGACTGCTTGAATTGCGCAGGCTGACCAGGGTCAACACTTTTCGCTTTTATATTTTCTGTATGAAAAGTAGTCATTCTACCATACAAAACAATCATTTTGAAACTATCAACTATTTGATGTATGGAATTTTACAGATTGTCCCTTTTCATGTGATGGGTCACATATGGCCAAGGAGAAGGGGAATTCAGACATTTGCGTAAAGTGTCGTCTCGGATGAGCCTGCGCTGTCTGCACAGGCTCATCTGAGACAGCACTTTACGACTATATTAGATTTTGTGCAACAGTAGACTTGCGCAAAACAGAAAATGACATAAAATTCGAAAGTGCCGTCTCAGATTGGCGTGCGCAGTCTGCGCAGGTTAATCCAAGACTACACTTTATGCAAATGTCCGAATGCCCCTTTTTTGCATGTTATAAGCTATATAAGTTACATTCAGAGTCTAGATTGCTTAATGCCAGATTTTTAACGACCTTTATAAGGAAGCCTTAACAAGCATTTTCTCCTTTTCCCAAATTGATTTCTTTCCTTTCATAAGCAAATCTTTATTTTTGACTCACATTTTGTCATCTGCAAATAAAGGCACATGCAAATTGGACAAGTAGTCTAATATTTTGTTGTTTGGTGGAGAGTTAAGTCTTTATCCCATGACAAAATTTCAGACTTGCCCAGGTTTGCATACCACAAATCAAATATGACTCAAATGATGGAATTTATCTGTGATAGGAGAGAAAACACTGTGGGGAAAGGAGAAAATGATGATTTCAGGCATTTTCTTCTTTTCTCGGGTGTTTTCAAATGGCCTTCTACTCATGGTTGCTAAAACTTGGGTGTGTGGTAAATGCTTAACGTAACATTATATGGTATAAACAGATGAATCATGCTCTGTCAAAGGGGGTTATATTGCACTGCCAAAGAAGACTCGGGTCAGCCTGCTTGGATTGTCAGCCTAAGCAGGCTGACTTGGGTCAATTCTTGTTGCTGCTGTTCAATTTTTTGCAAGTCTAAATGCCACTGTTGCTCATGATTCAGCCTGTTTGAAGACAAAAAGGATAGTATTAAATAACACCTAGCCTTTAGACAAGAGTGCCTTGATGGCCCTGAAGTCGCTCACCTAAGCCTTTTGATTAAATATGACCCATTTCAGATCTCCTCAGTGATAATCGAACAAACACTCTGACAAAAACTCATTGTAATTGGGCTTACAAATATGTCCTCTACAGTGCATACAAGCTTTTTCTAGAATTTGTCTCAGTGGCCTACTTGACATGTATAAGTTATCAAGACATACATTCTGACAAACTTTCATGAGTATTTGAGAGAAAATCTGTCCTCTAGGATGGATAAAGGCTTTTTTTACAGATTCACCCAAGTGACCTAGTTTTTTTATCATACATGACCCATATTCATACTAGTCCAAGATATCAGTTAAAAGATTCAAAGCAAATTGAAAGATTATTGGACAGAAAATGAGGCCTCTAGGGCGTTCACAAGGATGAAACTTTGTGACCTAGTTTTTATTCCACATGACCAATTTTCAGACTCATGCAAGATATCATCGAGAAAAATATTCTAACAAAAAGTTTAAAAAATATTGGACTGTTATTATGGTACATAAGATTTTTCACAAGATCTAACCTTGTGACCTAGTTTTTTATCAAACATGACTCAGTTTCATACTGGTCTAAGAAATTATCAAGAAAAACATTCTGACCAAATTTCAAGATAATGGGGCTGAAAATATGACCTCTACATTGTGCACAATGTTTTCTAAGATTTGACCTTGTGACCTAGTTTCTGACTCCACATGGCCCACTTTCAAACTCATATGCGATACATTATCAAGACAAACATTCTGACCAAATTTCAAGAGCACTGGACAGAAAATGTGGCTTCTAGAGCATACTCAAGGTTCTTTAAAGAGTTGACCTAGTTTTTGACCTGACATGACACATTTTCAATTTCATCCAGGCTAATATCATGACAACTTTAAAGAGCAAATAGTATTGGACTGAAAATATGACTTTTAGAGTGTACCCAAAGTTTTTCACAGATTTCACCAAGTGACCTAGTTTCTAACCCTACATGGCCCACTTTTGAACTCATCTGTGATATTATCAAGACAAACATTCTGACTAATTTTCCAGAGTATTGGAGAGAAAATGTGACTTCTGGAGCATACACGAGGTTTGTTAAAGTATTGACCTGATGACCTAGTTTTTTACCCAACAAGGATTGCTTTCAAATGTTTTATATTATCAAGACAAACATTCTGACCAACTTTCAAGAGTTTTGGACTGAAAAAATGTGGCCTCTAGAGCGTATAAAAGGTTTTTCTAAGATTTGACCTAGTTTTTGAGCAGATGTGACTCATTTTCAAACTCGTCCAAAAAATCATCAAGCAAATCATTCTGACAAACTTTCAAGAATATTGGACTGAAAATGTGGCCTCTAGGGCGTACATAAGCTTTTTCTAAGATTTGACTTGGTGACCTAGTTTTTGACCCATTTTCAGTCTCATCCGAGATATTATCAAGACAAACATTCTGACCAACTTTCAAGAGTATCTGACTGAAAATAGGGCCTCTAGTGGGTACACAAGGTAACAGTTGATGAAGAACGATGGACACAGCGTGATCACAAAAGCTCACCAAGAGCACTTCATGCTCAGGTGAGCTAAAAATGCATTAAGAAAATATATTAAACCTATTTTCCTTGAATGCTACTAAAATAGTTTTGAAAAAACTTACAAATTGGTGGAAATGAGGTATCTAAGCGATATTCATAGCCTGACAATTTACAGATAAATGTACATAAAGTTTTTCTGAACATTACTTGGGTTGGTTGTCCCATGTTGAAGAGTGGCATCTTCAAAAGCTCGACCAATCAAGCTCATCTTCTGTTTGATCTGACATTTTTCTTTGTTAATGTACTTGTTGAAAAATGAGAGTGAAAATGGTGGGGATTGAGAAATTCTGAAACAGAAACACAATTTCAGTTCTTCACTAGACAAAAAGAATTGAGCATCTTTATCAAAAAATTTGCAGAAAAGAAAATAAAAGTAGCACAAAACGATGTGTGTGGTGAAAATATCAGAGGAAAAAATTTGAGAGGTCAAAATGCCAGAGGTAAAATACCAGAGGTAAAATGTTGGAGTCAAAGTGGTAATTATTCCAGAATGGGTAATGTCATGGGTAATCAAAGCGCTGAAGGCACTGTTGTGGCAGTTGTCCGGTTGATCTTGAGTTTTTGATCAGACAGACAAGCTGACTCCTTTTATACCGCCCAATCATAATGTGGGGGATATAAGTTTTGAGCTTCAACAGGAAGTTATGGCCTGGACTGGACAAAAATTCCATCTGAATATCAACAAATGGCAATAACACAAAAAACATGAATGGCAGTTTTGGTTCTTATGCACTGCACTTCTCCATAATGTGTTCTGCCATGTATGAAGTTTCAAGTTGATAGCTTTTATAGTTTGAAAGCCCGGGTGAAAAATTCGAGGTGAAACGATAGACAGACTGATGGACAAGGTGACCCCAGCATTACCCCCTAAAACTTAGCTTGCTGTGGGTATTACAAAACAGGTAAAACAGTTTTGCTTATCACCTGGTACATGTATTTATTTAAATGTAAACTATACAGTAACAAATGTCAGAAATATTACCCCCATGACTATAATTTTTTTTCAAGTTCAACTTCACCGAGCACAAAACTTCAAATAATAATAATAATAATAATAAAAATAACAGAAAATTAGATATTATTCTTTCCAGTTAATCCATAACACATTCACTGGACCTCAGCTCAGTCAGTCTGTTTAACCAGATGTGTCAACACTAACAAAAAACAACTGCATATTCCAAGCAAAATTGCATTTTTGTCCATATTTTCATTTAGGCCTAATAATCTTGGATATTTCTTCGAGGTAATCATGCATATTCCTACCAAAATTGCATTTTTGTCAATGTGTTCACCTGAATAATCCTGAACATATTTTTAAGGTAATCAGTAACGCATTTATTGAATCTAAACTTCATCATTCTGCTTAACTCTTTACTAAACGACAAAATTTTAAACCAGTCTGTGTTGAAATACTTTGCAGACAACAAAATAAATGTGACTTAAATATTCAACTTTTTTTTGGAAAGGGTAGCATTTTACCAGCATTTTCTCCTTTTCCAGCCATGTTTTCAAAAGGCTTCTTTGTTAACATCTTTAAATGTCGGGATTGTGTGGTAAAGAGTTAAAAATGTATCGACACAAATAAAAAACAACTGTGTATTACAAGCAATTTTGATTTTTTGTCAATGTTTCCATCTTAAACTTGAGGCAGATGATTGTCAAATTCTTCACAAGAACATAGTTCTTCACGATATGCATATTAAGTCATCAGCAAAAATTTTACTGATGTACATCCAAGTAAACATTCTGTCGTTGAGTTTTGGAAAACAAATTGTTTCATTAGCCTGATAACATGTATCATGAAATATACATGGAGTGCTTACTGAACAATACTACTGTAAGTGTAAACAATCCCTGGTTTTTACAACCTTGAAATAAAAGTCTTTTGAAAGCATTTTGAGAATGGAGAATAAGCCGGTAACCAGCATTTTCTCATTTCCCCACAATGTTTTCTACCCTGCTGGAAACGAATTTCAATTATTTAGCAACATTTACTTTGTTGTCTGCACATGCTTTGAATTTGGACCATCTAAACTTTTGTTGTTTGGTAAAGGATTAATTATTCGCCTACAATAGTCGTGCAATAACCTGTTGGCATGTAAAAGAGCTACTAAACAAAATATCCAGCTTTAAGACTGAACAACTTTAAAACAGTATGTCCCTGATCTATCGACCAAATGGCATTAACTAACTACTCAATGATCATCATGCTGTTAGTAAATTAAATAATCTGTATATACACATAAGGAATACAATAGTAAATACCAATTGATTTAAAGTACTCAAGACCGACTCTGAGCCTTGTAATTACACAAGTCTGTCAAAACAAACTACAGGTCTCAGTAGTTTTTTTTCTTTTGTTCTCTGATCTATGCTTTTTACTATCAGGTGACATATGTCAACGTGAACAACAAAAAGTAACAGCATATTCCATGCTAAACTGCATTTCTGTCCATGTTTTCATCTGAATAATTTTATCGTCTACAATTTTACAAATTTTGGCAAGAACGCAGCTTTTTACTTATGCTTTCCAATTTGGTAAAGACATCAATGTAGACTAAAATCTCACACGATCAAATATGTACAGACTAATTTGCAAATATCTGCAGAAGTTGCTGAATATGTGATCTGCTTGACCTAATCGAAGCATTTTAAGAATAACATCAGCTCGCTGAAGCTTCCCTCTTTGATTAAAACTTATAACAAGACAAAAATTAGACACTATTGCTTTCTGGTAATCAATGACCCATTTACTGAATCTAAGCTCAGTCATTCTGATATGTCAACAGTAACAAAAAGCAACTGCATATTTCAAGCAAAATTGCATTTTTGTAAATGTTTCCACCTTGATAATCCTGATATATTTTTCCATGTAATCAATAATGCATCTACTGAATCTAGGCCCAGTATTTGTTTTAACAGATATGTCTGACACTAACAAAAAGCAACTGCATACTTTTAGCAAAATGGCATTTTTGTCAATGTTTTCAGTAAATAATCTTGAGAGATTTTTTTCGAGGTGGTCAATAATGCATGTACTGAGTCTATGCTCATTGAAACATTCTGTTTGAAAAAAATGTAAACACTAACAAAAAACACTGCATATTCCAAGTAACTTTTTTTTGTCATTGTCTTCACCTAGAAATCTTGAGACATATGATTTGGAAAATCTTCACAATAATATAGTTCTTCACGTTACCCTTGTTTAGTTATCAGCAAAAATTTAATCCTATGTACATTTAAGGAAACATTGTATTGTTGAGTTTGGAAAACCAGTTGCTTCATTAGCCTAAGTACATGTATCATGAAATATACATAGAGATATTTGTCTCTGACGTTTCCACAAAAATATAAAAAAATGTTACCTAAAATCAATCTTCAATTCTTAAGTTCAAAACACACCACTTAGTATCTCCGTAAACTATTTATTGATAAGTTAATCTTAATTAGTGCTTAGAGATTTATATTTACAATTTAAACCAGTCAAGTGAAACCACAGGATTTTGTCCATTTCACTGTGGTACACAAGCATTTCAGTCAAGAAAAGATGCATACTGAAATCACTCAGACGAAACACAAAGTAAAATGTTTTTAAGACTGTTTAACTCATTACCACACGACAAAACTTTATGTTTGTCCAAATTGAAACCATTTGCACACAACGAAATAAATGTGACTGAAAATTTGAAATTTGTTTTGTTACCAGCATTTTCTCCTTATCCCACAATGTTTTCAAAAAGATTTGTTTCCCAGGGTTGTCAAAAGTAGGGATTGTGTAGTAATGGGTTAACATACAAATCTTTGTGCAGAATATCAGTAATGCTGCAGAAAGCTTTTAACAAGACAAGTATGCAAAGCTGATTTCCCAGCATATATGGTAGGCAAAAGTAAATACTGGCAGATAACTCTCAACTGAGACAAACTTTTTTGCATAACAATGACAGGCTGAAAGTTCCTAGTCATATTAACTCTTTACCAAACAACAAAATTTTAGACTTGTCCAAACTGAAAGCATTTGCAGACGACAAATTAAACATGAATCAAAAATTCAAAATGTTTCATTCTCAGGGTCGTTAAAAGCCGGTATTGTGTGGTAAAGAGTTAAGACACGGAGAAATCTAAAATTAACAAAGACCAGAAACTAGCCTTTAGATTAATAACAATATGTAAGATTAAATAATCATTTTTTTCATACACGGTCAAGGAGATCAAAATGTCAAGAGTCTCATCAAAGCTGTTGTTCAACCATTTGAGAATTTTCAAATGACTTTGCATAAATGTTCATTATGGAAAATATAGCAAGCAACCCTGGGGAATACTACTGTAGCTTAACCGATTACCATACAATAAGTATTTGTCAGCTGCAAATGCTCTAAATTTGGGAAAGTCATAGGTTTGTAATTGTTAAATGAGTCAAAGAATTCTTAATTATTGGGCACAAACATTCATGAACACTTTTTGCACAGCAAAGCCTCCAATGAATCACACTGGAGTATGATTCGAATACTCTGGTAACCATAGATTAAATGACTGAAAACAGTTCATGTCCACTTGAAAAATTTTAACCCATTACCACACAATCCTTACTTTTGACACCCCTGAAAGAAGCCTTTTGAAAACATTGTGGGAAAAGGAGGTAACCAGCATTTTCTCCTTTTCCCACAGTGTTTTCTGCCCTTCGCAAAACAGATTTGAAATTTTCAGTCACTTTTATTTTGTCGTCTGCAAATGCTTTCGATTTGGACAAAGTTAAAATTTTGTCGTTTGGTAATGAGTTAATATGAAAGCATTGTGATAAAAAAAGCATTTGCTCAGACAACCAAATCATGTTTCCTGTCATGTTTCTGGCTTTAGTTACAAAAATATAAAAATACAACAAAAGTGGGACTTACCAATATGAAAAATAACAATGCTTACTGCAGTCTAAGTATTGTTTCAAATGGATAACTTCTTATTCATAATATGACAACATTTGAAAAAATATTTAGAAGAAAGACAATATCATCTATAAATACTAATAAAACACTATTGTACAAAAAGCATTCTATACATCTTTTTAGTCTGATTTTGGTATGGTCTTTCTGGTCTGATCCTCTTTCTATACCATTTCACCTGTTTCCAAACAGCAGCTTGAATCTGTTTGGTATCCACAATGTCATGTTGATCATAGCCAATACCTGTGAATATGTACATATATTATTGAGCCATGCTCTATAAAAAAAAAAAAAGGAGCTGCAACTGCAAAAAAAATAGACCCAGGTCAGCCTGTGTAGTCTGCCCAGGCTGACATGGGCCCACAATGTTTGCCGTTTGAATATCTTCTGTATTTCCATGGACCAGTCTACTTCATGATTCAGTTGAATGTAAAACAAAATGGAGTTTATAGATCCATAATTATTTGATGCCTTGCTTGGTATAATAGATCAAAGAAATGCAATTTCCATGGACCAGTCTACTTCATGATTCAGTTGAATGTAAAACAAAATGGAGTTTATAGATCCATAATTATTTGATGCCTTGCTTGGTATAATAGATCAAAGAAATGCATTAAGTCTCTTTTTCATACAGCATGGCCGATATTTTGACAAATTTTTATCTTTTTGTGTTTATGCCATGTGGTGAAACAGTGCCAGATTACTAAATGAGTGTATGGAATATTAATGATTTTCACAATTCGAAATGAAATGCTCATTTTTATCTACTTCATTCAACCTGACCCAGGTAACAATCATTTACATAAATCAATATTCTATTTTTATCCTCAGCATTGCTCGGCATAATTATTATGTCCAGAATGGTCAAGGAAATATTTCACACAGTTTACGCAAATCAAACCTTTACCTACTAGATATGTTGATCTAAAACTTTCAGTGCAGGACACTTTCTCATTTTTCACACCATATTTTAATACCATGAAAAGTAAAATCATCAGCCTATGAGTATGGCATTTCAAGTTATGTCCTCCATATATTTCCAGTTCAGAAGAACCTATAATTTCAAGTTGCTAATGAATGAATATTTTTCCTGTGCAGAAGGCAAAACCTATTTTCGACTTGTACAAACAAAAAGTTACAATAAGTCATGCTATTAGTCACTTTGTAAATAGGTGTTTATAACGAAGAGTAGTCACAATTTTAAGCAAAGTTTACCTGATATAAGACATCTGAATTGTCATCTGCAAATGCTTTCAATTTGAAAAAGACAATTTCGAATTGTGTGGTAAAGGGTTAAAAATACAGCATGCATCTAATTTACATAATTCAAGGGTTTAGAAAAATTAATCTAATAATTCCTTATAGCCAAAAAATCAAGACAGCTGATTATTTTGAATTTAAATTTCATTTTGTCTCCCTATCTCAGAGCATTAATTATTATTTTCATGAAAAAAAAGGTTTAAAAATATAAAACCTTCAGTATTTTGCCATGTATGCCTGCTTAGCTGCTATCTGGGTTGATTTCCTTAGAAAGTAATTCAATTGCACCTCCCAAATTGCTCTTCCATATTCTTTATATTTGCATCACTAGTGGCTTCAAAAAGCAGCCAGGTTGTCCAACCAGGTTATCTGTAAAAAAAAATGTTTTATAGAAATACAGTTCATTGCATTACAATGTATTAGAATTATCTACCATACAGTGAAAAAATTCAAATTTCAGTCTTTGGTCATAAAGACAATGAAAATAACAAATTATATATGATCCACCAGTCTGCCCAGAAATTCTGTAATTGTTCTATGTTACTTGTAAACACTTGTGAAAATATTCCACCAAAATTGCAAATTTTCCATAGAATGGGTTTTGTTGCCATTTTCAAATGCAGCTTGCAGACCTTTGAATTGGTATGTTGTTTCACAGTCACAAACAAGAAGTAGATGGAATTCTGAGGAGAATTTGCAATTTACAAGGGCCCGATTTAGTTTTTAGAATTTAGTTTTTATTGAATTTATCCAATCAAACTGATCCTGCAACTTCAATAAAACAATTGCCACAGTACATATTTTCTATATTTTGATGTTTTCCCACCCAAAATGGTTTGTAACAAGACCCTCTTTAACCCATTACCACACAATCCCTACTTTTGACGCCCCTGAGAAAGAAGCCTTTTGAAAACACTGTAGGAAAAGGTGAAAATGCTGGTAACCAGCATTTTCTCCTTTTTCCACAGTGTTTTCATCCTTCCCAAAACAAATTTCAATTTTTCAGTCACCTTTATTTTGTCATCTGCAAATGCTTTCAATTTGAACCAGTGTAAGATTTTGTCCTTTGGTAATGAGTTAACTATAACCAGAAGACAAAATTTTTATAACTGGTCATAATCGAAAGATGTTGCAGACAACATAATAAATCTTCAAATTAGTAAAACTTGTATCAAAAAGGGTAGAAATTATTGTGTAAAACAAAGAAAATGCAGGATACTATTATTTTCTTCTTTTCCCACAATGTTTTTCATAGCTTTTTTTCTTTAGTGACCTTAAATGCAGGAATGAATGGTAATTGTTAAACCTTCTCTTCACCGTAACAGAAAAATCAGGCCTGAGTTAATTAGGTAAAATTTGGTAAAGAGCAGAGAAATATATTTTATTGCAGAAAAAGTGAGTCAGACACATGTACATGGATTGGTATTTTCTACCAAACAACAAAATGTTAGGTTTGTCCAAATCTAAAGTATTTGCACATGACAAAATAAATGTGACTGAAAATTTCAAATTTGTTTTGTGAAGGGCAGAAAACATTGTGAGAAAATGCTGGTAACCAGCATTTTCTCCTCTTTCCATAATGGTTTCTAAAGGCTTCTTTCTCAGTGGCATCAAAAGTAGGGATTGTGTGGTACTGGGTTAAGCAAATAACTCAGGTATAACAAAATTTACAAAGATAAAAAGAAAATATGATAGATCTTAATTACCTGAACTCAGTTCCATCCCTCTTGACGTGGTGGGTCATATGGGTCACATTATTTATCATAACAAAATCGACAAAATTCACATTTCACATACAAGTATCCACCGTGTCCTTTCTATATTTCTCCAAACAACGCTGTCGTAAGAGAAGGAAACAGGCCAGAGAAGGCAAAATTGACACGCCCTCATTGTTTTCGATAGAACATCGAATTTAACCTACGTCGGCCAACCTTCAAACTATAACCTGTCGAGGCAACTTCAACATGATCACAAGCCTCAGGCAAACGATCCACAAGCATAGTTATGCCAGTCAAAACTGATCTCGGGGTAAGACTGGGCAGCCTTTCTTTCTGTTTTGCGTGAATCGGCCTTAATTGTAGAGTCGCGAAATTGCATGACAATCTTCTGCACCGAAAGTCTCAACCTCCGAGCAGAGTTGTCGTTCGTTACTCTCACCGTGAGAGTGCGGAAGTCTTAGAAAAAAAAAATCGTTTCTTTTTTTTTTATTTTAGATCTATCGGTTACATTAATCGACAAAACACCTATAAAATATTTATATTCTTCATAAAGTATCATTGTATATTAAAACGAAATAATGCTAAAGATGATTTAATCATGCCGTGTCCGAAGTGAATGCCCGACCATTCTCTGCAGCGAGGCAATTCGATTGTTACAAGTACGTAGTATACCGACATTTGCCGATGTTTCAGAATGCAATAACAGTTGGCCAACCTTACCTGTCTCTTAGAATGCATTTTCAAGCATAAAATCAATCACTATCAACACTTCTTTAATCAGTAAAATTAGTTTAAGCCGTCTTCTTTAGAAGCAGTAGCTTATTTGGTGGACTACTTTTTATGGAGTTAACTGAAATTTTATGGCGGTTATTAGGTATGTTCTTAACCGAATCATAGGCAATGAGTTTGGTTTTTAGACTTATTTATTTTTCGAATTTTGTTTCGAATTTTGGATTTTTTTTTTTTTTTTCGAATTTTGGAATTTTCGTTGACTCTGTGGCGACAACCGCCACAAAAATGATTTATATAGTCAAATCTGTGTACAGCAGCCAGTCAAGGGATGTGCCCTAATTGGCTGCTGTACAAAGACTGGCTGCTGTTCACAGTACTTATTTCTCGAATATTATTATCATACTATAGTTGGTACTTTGTAGTATTGTATAATCCACTCAATAAACTATCATTAAACATGATCATATCTCCCAGCAGTAACTTGTCACAAAAAAGCTCTTCGTATCAGAATGCAAAATAGTTTGCACAAAAGAAAGAGTAAAAAAAAACAAGTGGGAATAGACTTATTGTTCTTGTACTCTGCACTTCATGTTAATATGGCCTATCTGTAGAAGTTATGCCGAGGACAAAAATCCCAAGTTTGAAATTTAAAGGAGAAATAACTCTTAATACACTGAAGACAGTCATGATTCTTGCACACTGCACTTCTCCCCAATTCGACTTATCTATATATGAAGTTTGAAGTCACTAGCTTTTATACTTTGGAAGTTAAGCCCAGGACAAAATTTTGTGATGCAAGGATGGACAGAGTGACTGCAGTATAACACCCCCCACCCCATCCGCCCAACTTTATGTGTGGGGAGGTATAATAAGAGTAAATATGATAAATACTATATAATGGATTCCAATTATAAACGATAAAAATTCAATGCAAAAAAAAAACATTTTCCACTAAAATACCATAAAATTGAGATCAAACTTTGGCCCCTTTTTGGGTGAAATATTGTATTCAACAAAGCATTGCTTAACTCTTTACAACCCAACAAAAATGTAAACTTGTTCAAATTGAAAGTATTTGCAGATGACAAAATGAACCTGACACAAAAATTGTGACATCACTTCAGAAGAGTAGAAAACATTGTTGGAAAAGCAGAAAATGCTGGCCACCAGCATTTTCTTGCTTTTCCCACAATGTTTTCAGAAGACTTCTTCCTATGAGGCGTAAAAACCAGGGATTTTTGGTAAAGGATTAACAAACATGTAGACTTGTCCAGATTGAACACATTTTGCAGTTAACAAAGTTCGACCAAAATAATGGAAATAAGCATTGATACTTTAAAGAAAACACTGTGAGAAAACATTGAAAAGCTGTCAACCAGCATTTTCTCAGCTTCCCACAATGCTTTTGAAAACCTTTTTCTCCGGGTTGTTAAAACGTGGGATTGTGTGATCAAATGGACAGCAAAATACATTGACCAAAACTGATTTTTAACAAAATGTCCAGCAGCTGGTTAATCATTACCTTGTGTAGAGTTTTCTTGCCTGTTCAATGCCACTGTGCAGATATTCAAAGTCGAGGTAAATTTCTTTAGCTGGACTGCCGAGTTCAAAACAGTCATTAAGACACATCTGGAAAATACACATTGAGGCATTAGTCGATTTTTAACTGATTTACTACATTTGTCCAAGTTGACAGTATTTATAGACTACTAATTCAAAGTGTCTAAAATGTTGAGATTTATCCTGGAAAGGGTAGAAATCACCGTGGGAAAAGGAGAAAATTTTTGTTTCAAGTAAATTCTTTTTCTGACAATGTTTTCTATGGGTTTTTCCGTATGGAATGATAGAACACTTGATTGTGTGGTAGAGGGTGAACTTAATTGCAATAAACACAAATGTGGTAAAACATTTAGTCAAAGTGCTGTTAGTTATGTAATCGGTCGACATTGGACAGCCATCTTGATCCAAAAAGTTTTCATCGTTTTACATTAACTGTATACAGTCAAGCCGGACACTCCTGTTTCCTATGAATGTTTCAGGATAAGCCGTTTTTCCAGGCCAGAGAATTGGGATCATCATTACTTCTATATTGATATAGGACACCATGATTCGTAAGAATCACAATAGCGTATGAGTTACATGGGCACTTGTCTGTATTGTTCCTTCAGATATATAAAAGAATAAACTATCATAATTTAAACTTTTCTTTTTTGTTATTCATGTATTTTTGTACATGCTTTTCCCATTGTACCTTATTACATGCACATGTGCACATTTTGTAAAAACGGGTGTGAGCTTGTAAAGCTCAGCACATTATGACTTTTGAAAATACCACAAAAAAAGTACAGTTTTTCTGCCTTATAGCAATTCTTGATTTTCTAATTTCAAGAGACATGGATTTCATAGCATTTTGTAAAATTTCCAAGATAGTGGCATAATGGAAAACTTTTGACTGTCTGTCTTCTATTAACTACCTCGATGCAGGTTTATTTTGATCATCAATCCATTTAACCCATTACCAAACAACAATATTGTAGGCTTGTCCAAATCGAAAGCATTTGCAGACGACAAAATAAAAGTGACTGAAAATTTGAAATTTGTTTTTGAAGGGTAGAAAACATTGTGACAAAAGGAGAAAATGCTAGTTTTCCCACAATGTTTTCTAAAGGCTTCTTTCTCAGGGTTGTCAAAAGTAGGGATTGTGTGGTAATAGGTTAAATGTCGGAGTTTATCTGAGTTTACTGCTCATAAGAGGTCAACATTAAATGATTTAACCAGCCACAGTCGGTCGCTGTGCTCCCTCCCTCTGGCTGTTTAAATCGTTTAATTTTGACTTCTTAGTGTTTAACTATTACTTAGTAATGATGTAATATGGGCGGAAAAAGACTAAGTCCGTTAAACACTTATAAGTTCAAAATTAAATGATTTAAACAGACACAGTCAGTCGCTACGCTCCCTCCCTCTGGCTGTTTAGATCATTTAATTTCGACCTCTTAGCCTTTAACTATTACTAAAACTGAAAAGACAGTCGGTCTTTGATATACTAAAGACATTGCATCACATTGAAATATGCCTCCACTAGTACAGATGACTGTACATGTATTAGATTGTATATCATAGATTGTATATCATACATGATGCAATTATGTTTTGTTCACTCTTCAACGACCCTAAGGAAGAACTTGAGAAATAAACATTGAGGGAAAAGGAAATAAGAAGGCCATGCTGACCCTGTATTGCTCCACCTGCTAACAAGTAAAAACATTACAAGCCTAACATTACAATACTTGGCCGATTGGTTTCAAACTTGAAGACATAAATGTTTCTTTCATAAAATCCTACGACAAAGTTATGACCCCCTGGCAAAGCCATTTTTGACCACAAAGCTAAAATTATTTGAATCCTTGTGGAGGTCCAGAAGATAAAGCCCCATACCAAATATTACAGGTCCAGAATGTGTGGTTATAAAAAAGAAGATTTTAAAAGTTTCCTCAATAAAAGGCCCTGTAAAACATGAGACCTGTAAGACAGGGCTAAATTTAGTAGCCCTAGGTCTTATCATGGTTGAAGATTTACAAAGTTTGAACCACAAAAGTCCATGTAAAACTTGTGACTCCTGGTATGGGTTCAAACTTGACCCCAAGGCTATAATTTAAAGGGCCCACTAGTTAAAGCTACATGCAAAATTTGGTAGTCCTAGGCCTTATGGCTAGGTACAAGTAGATTTTTAAAGATTTCCAAATATAAAGCCCACATAAAGCTTGTGACCCTGGGAGGGGACCAAATTTAATCCCAGGGCTATAATTTGGCACCCTTGGTAGACTACCACTTGATAAAGCTAGATGCCAAATTCAGTAGCCCAAGGCCCTATGGCTAGGTACCAGAAGGGTTTTGAAGTTTTCCCTAAAGAAGCCAATATAAAACTTGTAACCTCCCGGGCATGACCAATTTTGACCCAAGGTCTATTATTTGAATTAACTTGGTAGAAGTCCACCAGATAAAGCTAAATGGGCTTCTAATTAATTTGATAGCCCAAGGCCTAATGATTTCATGTAATAAGATTTTCACAGATTTTCAATATTTTTCAGTTCTGTTGCCATGGCAAACAGAGTTTTTGAAGGACTCTACTTCTTTCAAGAAACTCTGAGGAAACCAGAGTTTTTGAAGGAATCTAATTTTTGCAAGAAATTCTGAGAAGACAATGGCAGGATATTTCTGTAAAGTTTCATCAAAATTGGATGGGTAGTTTCAGAGAAAAAGATGTTGCAATAAAAGTTAAGACATGCACAGATGGACACACACATGCTCCCACGCATGCATGCATGACCGACACTGGGCCATGATATAAGCCCCTGGCCTTCTGCCAGTGGAGCTGAAAATGCTGATAACCAGCATTTTCTCCTTTTCCCACAATGTTTTCTACCCTTCCAAAACAAATGTCAAATTTTGCGACAGAAATTCAGACAAATCTACAATTAATTTTCTAACCTTGTATCGCACAATCCCGAATCTTAACAACACTGAGAAAGTAAGCTTTTGAAAACATTGAGGGAGATGGAGAAAATGCTGTTACCTAGCATTTTCTCCTTTTCCCTCAATGTCTTCAATCTTTTCCCAAAAAATTTTCAATTTTTGAATTGCATTGATTTTGTCAACTGAAATTGTTTTAAAAATGGATAGGTAAGAAATTTTGTCATTTGCTAAAGAGTTAAAGTGTGGACCTGGAAGTAGGTCTTAACCCACCTTTAACTTGAACAGTTTCACCAGTAAAAATAAGAACTATTCTTATTTCACAAAGTTCCCTCAAAACAGCAAAAAAACATGTTCTTACCTCTAATATGTTAACAGTCGTATCTCTGTCTAAGAAACTTACACTGTACTCAAGGATTTCACGAACCATTGGCCACATATCCTGTTAAAAATCAAAACAAGAACATACTAATACTAGAGCTATCACTGAATATGATTATATTCCCTCCCACCAGCACCCTGACACAAAAACAGGTCTTTATCATGAAATGCATGATGGTATTGTACAAAAGTAAGAGTTAAAAAAAGTTCAAGGGAAATAATTCCGCAACACATTGCAGCAGGGCCATGAAAATTGCTCATGCACAACTTCATATATATATGAACACTGTGTAAATTTGACTTTAGTACCTTAAATTGATGGAGTATTTTGCAGAATAAATTTCTGTCTACAGACGGACAGACAGCCATGGTGATTCCAGTAAACCCCCACTTCCTCTTTGCTGTGGGGGATAATGTGGTATTGTGCTTTTGCAGCTGGAAGCTTTGGTAAATGATGTGTTGAAAAGAGCAAGTTCTTCGAATGAGAATATGATCCATTGTCATCTTTTTTCTTTCTCAAACCAATGAGAAACAATATTTTTGTTTTACCCTTTACCAAACAATCTCAAGTTTAACCCATTACCAAATGACAATATTTTAGACTGGTCCATAATAAAAGCATTTGCAGACAACAAAATTAAAGTGACTGAAAATTTGAAATTTGTTTTGTGAAGGATAGAAAACATGGTGGGAAAAGGAGAAATGCTGGTTACCAGCATTTTCTCCTATTCTCACAATGTTTTCCAAAGGCTTCTTTCTTAGGGTCATCAAAAGTAGGGATTGTGTGATAATGGGTTAAAACAAATCTGAGAAAGGAGGTTTTTAAAAAAGTGGGAAGAAAAGAAAATACTGGTGACCACCATTTTCTACTTTTCTCTTGTTTTCCATCCTTTCAAAGACAAATCATGTCAGTACCATTAATTTGATTTCTGCAAATGCTTTCAATTTGGGCAAATCTGAAATTCTGATATAGGATTAACTTGACATTTTTTCATTTTACTTTGTCTGAATGGAAAGCATTTGCAGACAACAAATCAACTCTTTATGAAACAATCCCAGGTTTTCATGACTCTGAGAAAAAAGCCTTTTGCAAATATTAAGGGAAAAGGAGAAAATGCTGGTTACCCTTTCAGAACAAGATGCAATTTTTGACTAAAAAATATTTATCATCTACAAATGCTTTCAATTCGGGCCAGTCTAAAATTTTGTTATTTGGTAAAGAGTTCATAATAGCACAAACGATAGGATTTATATATTTGAAACAGTAGAAAATGTGGGAACAGGAGAATATGGGGTTTAACCTTTAACCCATTACCAAATGACAAAATTGTAGACTGGTCCAAATTGAAAGCATTTGCAGACGACAAAATAAAAGTGACTGAAAATTTGAAATTTGTTTCGTGAAGGGTAGAAAACATTGTGGAAAAAGGAGAAAATGCTGGCTACCAGCATTTTCTCCTTTTCCCACAATGTTTTCTAAAGGTTTCTTTCTCAGGGGCGTCAAAAGTAGGGAGTGTGTGGTAATGAGTTAAAGAGCCTTTCATGGCTAATGCTGCCTTTGCAGCCAGGATAGATCAAGATCAGGCTGCACAAAAATGCAGCCTGGTCTTTGAGTACCAGCTTTGTTGAAACGTTATAGATGGAGGCAACCTTGAAACTGCAATTACATCTACTGTATTTCTCCAGATAAAAGCTCCCAGAGCAATGCAAAACAGGCAGCCTTTCCTTTGTACCCAATTTGTAAATCAAAAGATGTTTCCAGTTTTGTATCAATTTTCTTTGTGTTTTAGTGATAGTTATGAGAAAATATTAACCAAATTAGAGGAATATTCATCAAATTCTTCGAATAGTCAAGTAAAGTACATTAGAATATCATGTCTAAAGGGTTTTCTAGAGAGTGGGGAGTCGGAAGCACCTGCTGTTAGAGAGGGCGCTTTTATTAGAGGGCGGTTTTTTTTTTGTTAGGAGATATATGGTATTTTGTTCCATACATGTATTTCTTCAATCAAAATGTCTGATAGGCTTCTTTGGTGCTTTAAGGTTTAACAATTCTTTTTTTCCTTTACCCACAGTGTTTTCATCCAAAAGATTGTTTCCCCATGATCTTCCATACCAAAAGAAAACAACAAAATTTTAAGTTAACCCTTCACTAAATGATCAAATGCATTGTAGAGGGACACTTAGAAAAACATTGTGGAAAAGTAACACTTTCTCCTCTTCCCCATAATGTGTTTCTACTCTCAAAAGACAAGCAACCTTTTGAAGTCTGCTAATGCTTCTAGCACTTTACCAGGGTTTTCCATGACGCACAAATCCTGCGTCATTGACGCAATTTTAATTCAAATGACCCCCAAAATAAATGACAGTGCGTCATCGGTGACGCAACTTTCCAAAATCTAAATAATGTACGAAGTTGATAAAGCGTCATAATTCCAAGTCTGTTCTTATTTCAATGTCAGACGAACACAGTGTGTTATTTAACTACAGGGTTTATTTTAGATAAAAGTGGTTTTCCGGTAATCTATTTATAGAATAAGACTGGTTTACGTATTATTGTCAAAATGTATATTGGACACGTGTCTTAAATATGGGCCCAGTCAAAGTCGTAGTTGGGTTCTCTGTATTTCATTGCATATTTTACACGACTTCCGGTATATAAAAGTACACATTACCGGTCTGTGCTGTTAGCGGATGTCGTGACGAAGAAAACTGTCGCATTCTTATTGTCTGCTTCCTACAACTGCCGATCAAGCCACGTCAAGCAGCGATTCAGACGAAAATGTTTGGATTGTCAAAAAGTGACATCGGCCTTTCCGTCGGAAATGATCTTCCGACTTTTCAATCTTGGAAGTTGGCGTTAAAAGGTAAAATGCATTATAAATCGCGCTTGAAGTTGATGACGAGGAAATCCATATTTTTGACCCCCAAAATTAATGAAATGACCCTCAACTAATGAGGAAGGGGGTCAAAATGACCCCCAATTTTCAAAGCCGAGGGAAAACCTTGGACTTTACCATAATTTTAATCCTGTGTTTTAATAGCTCTGATAAAGCTTTTTGAAACCACTGTTATCCACAATTACAAAGACAATCAATCTACTAGGCATCATTTGTCATCTGCAAATGCATTCAGTTTGGACAAAAATATAAACCTTTTTTTTTTTGTAAATAGTTACCAGTAAAACAGTTCATAAGAATTTATGCATAAACTACATATATGTAAAAAAAGAACAAGTTCATGAGGGAGAAGGACCATAAACATGGTGGACAGCCATATTGGTTACCAAGACTGGTTGCCAACTTGGAAATGTTTTTTTTCTCTTGATTGAATGTAATTACCATTTAATTACTTTTTAATTCTGCTCATTCATTAGAAGTGGACTGGTTAATTGTAAGAGAGCTGGTAATATAGAACAGAACAGAACAGAAATTTTATTTTGACTCTTAAGCATATAAGCTTAATGGTCATAGCAGTATAGTACAAAGCATGCAATATATATAACATATTTGAATATACAAATACTGAAGAAAATGAATAATTTCACCAATTATTTGAGTAACTAAGTGGAAATTCTTTTACGTGTCTTTAAATGTGAAAGTGATTTAAAAACTATTAGTCTTTTCCTGCAATGTTTTGTATCATAAATGGAATTAAAAATTTAGTTGGGAGTTTTCGACAAGTATTGACATGATTGAACACTGTGTTAAAGACTAAAATTGTATCGTAACTAAAACCCATTTTCCATGGTAGTACTATGATAAACATTAACATTAATATTAACAAAGTTTTTGACTGTTCCAAATTGAAAGCACATGCAGACAACAAAATTTATGTAACTCAAAAATCGATATTTGTTTCAAGCAGGCCAGAAACCCTAAACATAAAACATACTGAGAAAAGAAGAAAATGCTGTTAACAAGAATGACATTTTGTTTTTTCAAGATTAGGGTTTTTGAAAACATTGGGGCTAATTGCATCAATTTATATGACATACACAAAGAAATGTACATGTATTAACAACCATGATACATATTTACAACACATAACTGTACAAATAATTTTTCTTTTTGTTGTAACTCCTACTTTTGAAAACATTGTGGTACAATTAATACTATGTATGACCGTAAATACAAAGTTAAATAAAATAGCTTACAGACAATAATGTGTTGGCGTTTTATTAACTTAGGGCTTCTGAAAACATTGTGGTAGTTTTATCGATATATAAAGGCAAGGGAAGAAATGTAACACGCAGTCATAGTAGATTTTTTCATATCAGCTAAATGCACTGGTAAACTTTTCTGTTTCTATAACTTGTGCTTTTGAAAACATTAAGATAATGACTGTTACAAGACCTGTGAAAATCAATACGATAACGTAACAACTGCCGTTAATCACTGCACTAGTTTTGGAAACAGTTACAAAGCGGACTGGCTACTTGTACTATTACAAATCCGCTATAATTGGTTTGAAAAACACTGTAAAAGATGACAAAATAACATAAAAAAGCTAATTATAAAAGATATTAATCAACCTTGATACGATAATTCCTTTCTAAGATAGGTTGGAAAGCCTTGTGTACAAAGGAGCAAAATTTGATTACTAGTATGTTCTCCTTTGACACCAAGCCTTCCACGCTCGATTCCTTCAGGGTTGTCGGGAGTCGGCATGTGTGGCAGAGGGTCAATAGTAATTTGAAAGGTAGCCTGACGTTAACGTGTACATTATAACCGTACTACCTTGTAACATTTTGTTTTTAATAAAAAAAAAGACAGTATCTGCTGGACTATTGCTATGATCATGGTATCATGGAAATATAATTACAACATTTGTTCAGTATAAAAATAATCTTTAAGTATAAAAGGACTACTGCCTAAATAGGTAGTGATTTTGTCTCATCCGAAATGCCTTTTCAAAATATACTGCCAATTTTATTAATTCTCGTTTCCTACTTGTCTTTAAAAGTTCTATAAATTTATACATACTTGGGTGATTGACATAATATTTTGCAATGTATTGCGATCTTATATTTTTGAAAAATAGGCATATGAGTGTAAAATGGTATTCATCCTCTATATCTTGTAGTGAGCAAAGTTCGCAGAGTCTAATATTTCTTGGAGTATTATTATGTCTTCTATAGTCTAATATAGTGAAATCAAAGGAAGAAAACTTTTAATGAAACCAGCCATGCCCTTTCCAAAGTAATTTTTCTTACAGACCCTTTCCTATAATATCCAGTTTTAGTGGCATCTTGTTACCTCCTTAATTATCCCTTTACGAAACAATCCTGAGTTTTAAGGACCCTGAGAAAGAATTTTAGCTTTTGAAAACATTGTGGGAATAGAAGAAGTCACTAGTAATAAGCATTTTCTTCGATTCCATCAATGTTTTCTTTTACAAATCACATTACTTGTGCCATATTTACTATGTCCTTTGGAAATGCTTCCAATTTGGATCTGTCTAAAATATTGACGTGCGGTAAAGGGTTAACTCATTTTATTTAGAAGATTTAAGTACAATAATTTATAAATTAGGTCTTAATATATTACCAGTACACAGTCATGTTGAAGAAAGAAAAATTACTTCTGCAACCCTTAAACACACAATATCAAATTTTAATGACCTTGAGAAGTAGACCCTCTGTAAACATTGTGGAAAAAGGAGAAAACTAGTTTCTCCTTTCACAATGATATTTTCTACCTTTTCCAAATATCAATGTTTGAGTCACACTTACATATTGTTGTTTGCAAAGTGCTTTTAATTTGAAACAAGCCTAAGATTTTAACAACTGGAAAAGGGTAAATGTCTCAATATGCAGTAATTTTTTCAAAGGGAAAATGTAGCAAGATGCAAAAACAAGAGGACTAACAGCCCTAAAAGGGTTCACCCAAGAAGAGTCATTTAAATTTAATAAGTTGAAGAAATCCTGCACAAACAAGACTAAATTTGTAATTTGTCCTAAATGTGATAAAGCCAAGCATTCGGACATCTGATCATGAGTATCAGACTGAAAATCTTGCCTCTAGATTGTACACAAGAATTTTCTAAAATTTAATAAAGTGACCTACTTTTTGACCCAATATGATCAAATTTTACAATTTAGCGGAGACATCACTAGTAGAAACACTGTAATTTTCATGAGTAATGGGCTGAAATTTGGCCTCTATTGCATACACAAGGTTTCTCAGATTTGCCCCTGAATGTCATCAAGATGATACTCTGAAAAAGTTTGAATTGTTTTATGAGTCTTGGACTGAAAATGTGGCTTCTATGCACACAAGGTAAATGTTTACATCCAGACTTTGCATAAAAGACCATGGACACAGTAAAATCACCAAAGCTTACTTGTGGCACTATGTGCTTAGGTAACCTGAAAACATTTATGTGTTAACTAAATGTGCTAATGCTAATCACCACAAAGATACCATTCTTACTTTTATCACAAACTTTCTATAGATGAGTTCAACGTATTAGGTTATTAAAAATTGAAAATAATGCAATTCTTTCGAAATGATCAACACAGATTTGTGTCATATCAATCAATCTGTAATACCTAGATTTAAAAAAGTTCCTGAGAGTTCCAATTTTTGTAACAAGTCTGAGCTGTCATTCAACAGTTTAGATATACTGCCCTATAGTCTACAACATCAAGGTTTACATAATTATAACCCCTGTTACAGAAACTGTCACAACCATAATTGCCTCTGATGCCAGTGTAAATGAAGATAAGACTGCACAAAATATGCTGTTTGATCTTTGACCTCCACTGTCAAGTTTTGAAACACTATAGATAATAACAACAATTATATTATCCATTTCTGAAAGACTGAAATATAGATTTAGTGAGCTTTACCCTTTCACTCCCTATCAAACAATATAATTTTAGACTAGTCCACATTGAAAGCATTTTGCAGATGACAAAATTAATGCAACTCAAAAAATGAAAATTGCTTTGGCATAATGCACATTATTCTTGCAAGGGTCACCAAGCCCTGGTATTGCAGTCCGCAGCATACAGGACTCAGAAACAGGGCAGGTATTGCTGGTATGATTCCCGTCGGCTATCCATGCTTTCTTGGAGTTCCTTTTTGGATTATTTCACACAATTTTCTATCCAAGCAAACGGCTGATTTCCCACATATCCCTTGTTGAAACAATGGTCAGCCCTGATAGATGAATGAATGTTGTCACAATGACCATTATCAATCAAAGGAAAGAAATTGGCCAAGCTGGGTATAAAACGAGCAACCCTCTTTTTAACTCATTACCAAACGACAAAATTTTAGGCTTGTCCAAATCCGAAGCATTTGCACACAACAAAATAAAAGTGACCAGCATTTTCTCCTTTTCCCCAAATGTTTTCTAAAGGCTTCTTTCTCAGGGTCATCAAAAGTAGGGCTTGTGTGGTAATGGGTTAAGTCCTGCATGATGCCAACGGAGCTACCTAAGCACCCATCAAATATTAAGGCTGTCAACTCTATTTTAGTAATGTAAGTCTAAACCCTTTACCAAATGACAAAATTTTAGACTGGTCCATATTGTCTTGCAGACAATGAAATAAACGAAACTCAGAAATTTGAATTTGTTTCCAGCAGGGCAGAAAACATTGTGGGAAAAGGAGAAAATGCTGGTCACTAGCATTTTTCCTATTCCAATGTTTTTAAAAGCTTATTTTTCAGGGTCATTCAAATTCCGCATGGTGTGGTAAGAGTTAACCAATATTTTAGACTCATGCCAATTGAAGGCATTTATAGGCTACATATTAAATGCAACTAAAATGATGAGTTTGCATTTAAAAATGGAGAAAATATATTGGGACAGAAGAACATACAGGTTACCTGCATTTTTTTTCTTTTTCCATACAGTAATGTTTTCAGAAGGCCTATATTGCAGGGTTGAAAAGTAAAGGGTTAACTTTTGCCACACAATTCTGACTTTCAAACAACCTTGAAAAAGGGGTTTTCTGAAACCTTGTGGGTAAAGAAGAAAATGCTGATAACTAGCATTTTCTCCTTTCCCCACAAGGTTTTTTTATCTTTCCTAAACAAGTTTCAGTTTTTGAGTCACTGTAATTTTGCCATCTTCAAATGTTTTCAATTTGGACAAGTCTAAAATTTTCTCATCTGGTAACAGATTAAACCAATTGTCCTCTGAAAAGGCTATTTCATACCATATTCATCCTGCTTAATTTCTGTGCAAAATGTTTTTCTTCGACAATGGAATAATAAAACAGCACATGCACTTATGCCTTAATCTGATATAAATGTCAAATTAAATCATGCAATTTATCTGTCACTGCGACATTACAACAGAACACCTGAAAATCTCCTTTCAGTGCAATAAAGCATACTTAATGATAGATAATTCTGCGGCAAAGGTTTAATTTTTCTTTAGTACTTGACAAAATATCCTTTATTCACTCAACCAACAGACAAGGAAGCTATTAAAAACACTGAGACCGAAAAGAAGAAAATGCTGTTTAACTCTTTACTACATGACCCAACTTTAATACCTTGGTAACCAGCATTTTCTTCTTTTACCACGATGTTTTCTTCCCTTTAAGAAAAACATTTCAATATTTGAGTAACACTGAAGTTGTTGCCTGCAAATGATTTAAGTTTGGACAAGTTGAAAATTCGCGTGTTCAGTAAAGAGTTATACCTTTAATTTTTTTTTCTTCATTGCTCAAAATGCTTTCAAACTTTTCTAAGACAAATTCTATTATTTGTGTAGAATTTGATTTGTTGTCTGCAAAGGCTTTCAATCTGGATGAGTGTTAAGTTTTTTTCTTAGGTAAAAAATTGACCCATTACTAGAGAACCACTACTTTATGAGCCCCCCACTCTTCTCCCCCCCCACCCCCACCTCCCACACACACACACACACATACAATGGGCAGCCATGGATGGCAACAGGATTCTTTAAGGAATTAAAACTAACAGCTCTGGAAACTGAAATAGGTTTAGGTAGGCCTAAAACTATGCTATACAGTAAATGTAACACTGCTCCTTATTTTGAGTAAAAACTTTGTGCTAATGTGAGCTAAAAAAAACCCTTGATATAAAAGTGTAAAAATTCATCTATATGACAGGAAGAAATTCTGTGACAAAAAGAACAAGACAGTAATCTCTTATAAATCCCAAAATATCGACATTCAATCTGCCATGATGCACACAGTCTTTCAAAGTGTACATCAAAATGAAGTGGCATGTTTGCGTTTTACCTTGGGACACACTGGCATGCAATGACTGAACGAGACAAACAATGTGTTGCTGTGTGGGTCTTCTTTTCACGTGGCAAGAAACTCTTTCACAGTTGAAAGAACTTACACATATGGAGATAAATGTAAATCCAAGGTCCATATTCTGAACAATCTGATCTTGACCGACAATATCCATTAAAAGTTGCTAATACAAGTATATTGTACTTCATTTTAGATTCATCCAAAGTTAAATGCATTTAAATGTGGTTCAACTAATGGAGTTTATCAATGAAACATTACGGAAAAAGGGAAAAAAATGCTGTTTTCCAATTTTTTCTCCTTTCCAATATCATTTTCAGAGGCGTTATTCCTCAGAGTCATAAAAAAGCAAGGATATTTGATTAATTCTTTGCCACACTTTTCAGACTTTTAACAACCCTGAGGAAGAAGCCCTTTCAAAACATTGTGGGAAAAGGAAAAAATGCTAATAACCAGCATTTTCTCCTTTTCCCACAGTGTTTTATAGCCTTCCCAAAACAAATTTCAGTGTTTCATTCACATATATTTTGACATCTGCAAATGCTTCCAATTTTGATACATCCAAAATTTTGTCGTTTGGTCAAGAGCATCTTTGCGAGCCAAGGTCACGATCACTGCATGGATCTTAAGAACTTGGCAGATTGACCACAAACATGCTTTGACATTCCATGGTAAGGTGCTGGGATATAGCCTGAAACCTCTCATAATTGATCAATTAAGTAAATTGATATTTACAGAAAGTCACACAGAAACTTTCTGTAAATATTGTTCCTCTGTTTTTTTTCGGTAATAAATCATTACAGATCCTGTACACATCCACTGAAGTATTCATATTTACCTTCTATTTTTATCCAAAAGGCCACAAACTTGTTCTATTTTTATCAAAGATGAAATGATGAAATGCTATGAGAGATCTGATTCTTGCAGTTAAAGCTAGGTGCAACCAATGAAAATGTGTGTCAGAGGAACGTCGAAATCAAGCTCGATCCGCCAAGGTTAGAGTAGCGTAGTGGATCATCACCCTTGACTTGTGAAGATGGGTAAAGAGTTAAGGGTTAAAACAAGACCAACCTTTTGAGGAACATGCTGTTTAGCTGTTTTCAGTACTTGTTGAAGCTTATTCAAGTCAGCATCCTGCGAGATATGAAGATTCAATCTTTTACTCCATAAGTCTACTTCCCCTGGATGAGCAGTTGTAGCATCAGTAGCTACCTGTAGGGCTTTATCTGCCATTTCCATGCTTGTTAGCAGGTCTATCTGCAAGGGAGAAAGGTTTGCAATAAAGAACACACTGCAAACTCATGTGAACCATCATGCGAAAAAGGACTGTCTGGGAATTCCACACATCAATTAGATGAAAACAAATCAATCATAGTAAAGGTCAATTCAAGTTGATAGTTCAAAAATAATTGTATAACCAGGAAGAATAACTACTTTTCATACAGAAAATATCATAAAAGCGAAAACTGTCGACCATGGTCAGTAGAGCTGTGATGAGTACTCGAGTAGGGTAATGCCAGTACCCGGGTACTAAATCATTACCAGGGTACCCAATAAATAAATAATTACTTATTAAGTAGGGCTATGGTAGTGACAATAATGATTCTAAAACAGAAGTAAAGTCATCAATAATGATGTTTTGCATCGCAAACATGTGAAATATAAAGATATCTGTAGATATTTACTGTTTAAGGTCATTAAAAACTGAAAAGACAGTCTGAAGTGATTTTGATCAGACAATGTTAAAAGGAACATTGTGTTGTGTCATGGGTTTCCATGTTTTTTGAATCGAGCATTTTTTCATGTGTGGTAAGTTATGGATAGGTTTTCCCCTGTGATTTGACAATAGTTTGTCAAAATGGGCAACAAGTAACTTCCAATACCATCACGCAACAATCTGCCTGAGTTGGAACCCTTCAAATGTTACACTTTGTCTTGCAGAGGACTAATAAACTGCCAAACTTGGCTCTTTTTGACTAAGCTTGGCTATTTGAAGCAGTGTTTAGTTGTTTTCATGTATTATTGGTATATGTGCAAGTGCCAGGATCCATAAAGACAGACAACTATTGATGTTGACTTTATTGGAAAGTAATAACATCGGGTACCCGAGGACCGGCAGATAATACTGCCACTGGTACCAGTGTACAAAATTTCTACTCGTCCCAGCTCTACTGGTCAGCCTGCGCAATCTGCGCAGTCTGAACAGGATTGACACTTTTCGCAGTTTCTAGATGGTGTCTTTTATGCATGACAGGTCACATATTTTAACTCTTTCATCACTCTGCAATCATCACCCCCCTCCATCCATCATAATGATGGATGATGGACAGACAGGTAGATGATCAGGGCCATTACATGATACAATCCTTCAGGTGTATAAAAGGGAGCAAAAGATGGTGAGCTGCATTTCTTGCTTTTTTTTTTGTTTATAATCTTCCTTCCCCAGAATCTTTCAACCTTCATGAAACAACAAAATTTCAGACAAATCCAAACTGAAACCATTTGCAGACAACAAATAGTTCAAAATTCAGTGAGTCCCTAAAGGCAAGATTTATCTCTGATTTATTTCTGAAAGGGTAGAAAACATTGTGGGGGGAAAATACTAGTTACTTGCATTTTCTCTTCTTTCAACAATGTTTTTAAAAGACTTCCCAAGTTAAAACAAAGGATTATTTATTTAATGGGTTGAAAGGCTTCACTCATTACCAAACGACAAACTTTTTGGTTTGTCCAAATCGGAAGCATTTGCAGATGACAAAACAAAAGTGACTGAAATTTGAAATTTGTTATGTGAAAGTTAGAAAACAATGTGGAAAAAGGAGAAACTGCTGGTTACCAGCATTTTCTCCTTTTCCCGCAATGTTTTCTAAAGGTTTCTTTCTCAGGGTCGTCAAAAGTAGGGACTGTGGCTTAACCCTTTACCACACAATCACGTCGTTTGACACCCCTGTGAAAGAAGCCGTTTGAAAAGATTGTGGGAAAAGGAGAAAATGCCTGTAACCAGTATTTTCTCGTTTTTCCACAATGATTTCTTCCCTTCCTAAAACAAATTTCATTTCTTTGGTCACATTTATTTTGTCATCTGCAAACACATTCAATTTGGACCAGTCTAAAATTTTGTTGTTTGGTAAAGAGTTAATTATTTAGTACAGTCATGTACAGAGTAATTCTTATTCAGATCTACACTTTACAAAATTGTTTTCAAAGTTGTCCTGTAAATTTATTTATGTGTTAATCACATTTTGCCAATCTACACTTAAGTTCTTTGCTTACATCTGCTTTCACAGAATTTTTAGAATTTATGCTGCATTAGGGTGTACTATATGTCTAGACTGGGATGATTAATCCCAGAATTCAATCTCTCTGAGCAACTTTTTCTGGACATTAGATAACTTTTTATCACCTCTCTCTGATAAAGCTTATTAACTCTTTACCAAACGACAAAATTTTGGTCTTGTCCAAAGTCAAAGCTGTTCCTGAGTTTTTGAATTTTGCTTAAGCAATGGATTTTATAATTTAAATGGTGGAAAACATCATTGAAAGAGGAACAAATGCTGGTTGCCAGCATATTCAAGGACTTCTTCCTCAAGTCGTTAAAACCTGAAATTGTTTAGTAAAGTCTTAACACATCATTGTACAAGCACAATCTCTAATTCTCCCTGTAGAGTCCATCTTCACAAGCCAAGACCGACGATTCACTATGTTACTCTACCCTTGGCGGATCGAGCTTGATTTTTACGTTCATGCGATACGCTGTTTCATTGGATGCAGCCAGCTCTAGCTGCAACGAATGAAATCGCACGTAGCATTTCATCTTTGATAAAACTAGAACAAGGTCTCTTCCTTCCGAATAAAAGGTAAAACATGGAAATCCACATGGACGTCTACTTATCGCTTAATGTGTATTCGTAAGCAGTTTGTAAAACGATTATTTCATTTGCTTTTTGAAACATGATGTAAAGGGGAGTAATAACCAGCATCCAATAGAGGGCGCATCGCAGGAATCTCGAAATCGGGCTCCATCAGCCAAGGTAAGATCCATGTAGTGATCGTAAACTTGGCTTGCGAAGGTGTGTAGAGTCTAGCTGCTGTAAGATATGGTGTTAGTGGCAATACAAAAATTATGTAAGGTATGGTGTTAGTGGTAATACAAAAATTATGTTTAGTTGGAAAAAATGCAACAGATAGAAAAAAAATTTAGTTAATTATAACTCTTTGACTACTCATCAATTTGAGGGCATCATCAGATAATATAGAAAAAGTTCCCTGAAGGTTTTTGGTTTGCTGTAAATTTCAAAATAATCCCCTACAGAGTTCTGATGTCCTGGAATGGTTTCCTGAAATCTGAGAAGTTGTTCCCTATAAACCAAATTCACTTTATTTATAGCTTCCTTCAAGCACTTTACCACATGAATCACAACTTTTAATGTCCCCACAGAGAAAGTGCTCTTGAAAAAATTATGGGAAAAGAAATACTGGTTTTCCCTGCCATATTTTCTACCTTTTCAAAAACGTATATATCCAGTCATTTCAGGCATTTCCGATGTGCGGTCTTCAAATGGTGCAACATTGACTAGTCTAAAATTTTAACGACTAGGAAACATTGAAATGGTACAGAATTTAACTGAATACTGGATCAGGATAAGCCCATAAACCAAACAACAAAAATTTTGGATCTGTCCAATTTCAAAATATTTGGAGGTCTCTAAATTAATGTAGCTTAACTGGTAAACACAATGTTAACCAGACTATCTGACATGAACTCATCATACGTGCCATATACTGGTAATTGTTGTCTTCCGCAAGGGCTTTCAAATTGGCGTTTGGGAAAGGGCTAACCAAATGTCCTACCCATTTGTTCCCGAAAGGTGCTGTGAGATGTCATGCACTCTTTGCCTCCTCGAGGACCAGCAACACTCTCTGTTGTCTCTGGAAAATAAACAAATAAGCAATATTCACAATATTGTATCATATGGAGTGCAACACGCGAAAAGGTGCATTCGGACATTTGCGTAAAGTGTCGTCTCGGATTAGCCTGCGCAGTCCGCGCAGGCTAATCCGAGATGGCACTTTACGACTACATTAGAGTTTGTGCTTCAGTAGAGTTACATAAAACAGAAAATCACATAAAATCGGAAAGTGTCGTTTCGGATTAGCCTGTGCGGAGTGAACACGCTGATCAGAGACGACACTTTACGCAAATGTCCGAATGACCCTTTTCACGTGTTGCACTCCAATTATGAAAACAAGAGCACGCAAGCAGGCGCCAATGCTCAGCTGCAAGTGCTTGATTTTCAGTGAAAATCTGAACTCGAAAAAAGGCCATAACTGTGTCAAAAATATTTCAACAGTTACTAGCCTCTATTGTATGAGTTCCTCTCTCCTTTTCCCACAATGTTTTCAAAAGCCTTTTAAAAACATAGTAGAAAAAGGAGAAAATACTGGTAACCAGCAATTTCTCCTTTTAAATTTCTTGTACCCTAGTGTACTGAAGACATCTGGGCTATGACAATTAACAATTAGAGCTTTCATATCAAACATGATTATATCACCCCAGCTCCTTGTCACAAAAATGGGTCTTTGTCACAGAATGCAGAATGGTTCAGTACAAAAGTGAGAGTTGAAAAAAGTTCAAGGGGAGACAAATGCGCAACAAATCGCAACAGGGTCATAATAATTGCACATGCACAACTTCATAATTATGTATAGAAACACTGTGTGTAAATTTGAGTTCAGTACCCTAAAGAGTGTTGGGGTATTGCTCCGGACAAATTTGTGTCTACAGACATCCATAGAATCTCTAAAAAAACCTTGTTGATACCCAAAAGCCGAAAGCCAATACTTCAGCTATACCCCCTCTTTCCACTTCACAATATTGTGGAAAAAAACGCATTGACAGTTTTGATTGATTGAGTCAATGATTGATTAAGTGATTGATTGGTTTTTGGCAACAGCTCATTTATTCATGCATATCCAGGGTTTCACCAGTAGGCCTACTAGGCCAAGACTCTGGAATGTTTGGTCAAAGTACTCCCACAAAAAACAAAGCCACAGCTTTCAGTGAGGCTCAAACGTGGTGTTGAGATTATGAGTACATGTACTGTAAATTATCACTGAGCCACTCTGGGTGTATTGAGCTGAAGTATTAACTTTCAGCTTTTGGGTATAAACAAGGTTTTTTCAAAGATTCCATCTGGTGATCTACGCTTAGTCCCAAGGTGACCCATTCTCAAAGTGGTCCGAGACAATCATCTAGACAAATATTTTGTCCAACTTTCATGAGTAATGCATGGACAATGTGGCCTCTATAGTACAAGGCTACTTTCAGCTGTAAGTTCTTTTTAAATTCCATTTTATTACCTTTTTTCTTTATAGAATGTTAAACAAGGACAATTCTACTATAAAACAAAGTCTGACAAATATATTGATTAAAAGGAGGGAAAAAAGCTATCAAAGACACATTTTCTCCTATATTCCAGCCATTTATATTGGTAATCAAGCTGAAGAAAACACCTAAATCTGAAGACAGCTTTTGCCTAGGAATGAGATCATTTGTTTACCATTCGCAATTTACCATGCAATGGTAAGCAGCATTGTCTTCTATCTAGTTGGAGAAAAACCTTGTCATTTGAACCACATTCAAAATATTGACTGAAAGTGCCTTCAATAGTGGCAATGCTCAACAGCAGAGGATTGATCTGATCTCATATCCTTTCCCTCAATGTTTTCTATCTTCCAAATTTTTCTTTACTTTTAAGCCACATAAAATTTTGTCATCTGCAAATGATTTCAATTTGGATAAGTCTGATTTGTTTTGTGTACGTAAAGACTTAGCTTACAGGATATATCAAAAGTGAGCACTGCCATCTGATTTGGATCTCCACTATCCAACAACCATGATCATGCATTTTCTAGGATTTATTGCATTTGACTGAAAATTTCTACAAAGTTTGGTAAAGGGAGGGGTGGGGAGGTCACAGTTCCTGTAAATGACTAAATACATGTAAATCTTTTGTGATTGCATTTTTTCCCCAGAAAATCTGTAATTAAAGAAGATTGAGCAAACATTTACTGGAATTGTTTTCCTGACAAAAATTTAATTACTCCATTTCAGGTCTGTAACAAACAAAAAAACTTGCTTCCTTAGACATTTCTAAAGAATTGAGTTTGGTAGACATTTGACAAGTCTTAATACATGAGACGGTAGAAAAGCCTGCTGTACATAACTGTTTCAGTCTGAATACTATTTTCAGGTCCAAAAACAGTAAGAATTATTAGAAAGCAGTGTTAACTCTTTAAATCAAAGTACTGAAAGTACTGTTGGAAGGCGAGTTTAGAATATAGGCATAACATATTGCAATACATTTTCCTGTCCTTAAATCGCCTCTCCTGATACAGCAAAGTCTATAGAGTTGTGCAATGTTCCTATGCAATGAAGACCAGTTTATCATCCTGAGTTTTAGCAAACTTGAAGAAGGCTTGTGAAAATATGTTGAAAAAATTAAAACGAATGGACTTTTCTGAAACTCCTTTCCATTTCATTTGAAGGAAAAGTTTTATGTGATAACAAAGAGTTTTAATTTGCTGTTACCCGTATATGTTTTTACGTTGTATAGAAACTTAGATCTAACCCTCTATTAGCCCAATAATGAGTTTAAAAGGTCTAGGAAGAACTTTTGGTCTGAAAAGAAGAATACGGTGCTAATTGACATTTTTCCTTTTTTCTAAAATGTCTTCCATCCTATTTCATACAGGTTCCATCAATGGTGCCAGATCAAAAAGTTGCTACCTGAAAATGCATTCAATTTTGGAAAGTCTGAATTTTTTTTCTTCGTGTAAAGAGCCAAGAAAGTTTCTCCTTTTCAAAATTAAGGTTTTAAATGGCCTCTTTCTCAGGGTTGTTAAAACAGTACTTGATATGTTATGGTAAAGGATTAAAGAATAGCTTTTGCTTGAAAATGCAGTCAATTTTGATAGATCTAAAACTGTAACTCTGTAATGAGATGATTAATTTCTTGAAAGTCTGTACCATTTTACTCCATGGATAATTTTATTGACTGAGCAAAGAGTTTTTAGAAAGGTACATTTTAGAGTATAGAAACTGAGATTCAGCCTTTCAGATCATAATACTGACTTTCAACAATGTTGAAGAAGAGGCTTTTCAAAGCATTGTAGGAAAAGTAGCAAATAATGATAATCAACCTTTTGTTTGACTTTCCTACAATGTTTTCCATCTTAGTAACCCTTTACAAAACCCTTCAGAAAATAACAAAAAATTGGGGCCATCTACATTAAAGCAATTAGCAGATAATAAGTTAAGAGCAGCTGAAAATGTGCCGTTTGGCTGGGAAAAAGTACAAAACATAGTGGTAAAAAGAGAAAATACTCGTGACGAGCGTTTTTTCCTTTTCCAAAAGTGTTTTGAAACTCTATTTTTTTTTTCCTTTGAGGTTGTCAAAATTTCAGTGTCATTCAGTTAAAAGGCTTTTTTTTTTCTATTTGTTTACCATTTTATTTGAAATATACTTTATCAAGACTGAAAAAGACTTTCAAAACAAACGACTTTCAATGTTCAAAACGGAGATTTAACATTTAGATTATAATACATGTGCTGGGTTTTAATGACCTTAAAGAATGGGGGCTTTTTAGAAAGGGAAGGGTATTTTGAAAGCATGCAGGAACATGAGAAAATACTGGCAACGAACATTTTCTCCGTTTTGCGCAATGTTTACCATCCTATCAAGGATAACCAACCAACATCATTTGACGGTTGACCTCTTAGGTCCTATAAGCAACGTCGGAAGGTGTTCTTCGTTTATACGATTCTTGTAATCTATGACTCTGTTAACCCTAATACTAGAGTGCTAGATTGATGAAAATGGCATTTTACATCTCGGGCAAAATGCTTAATTATTGCAACCTCACCCTGGGCTGTTTTGGTCGGGTTATTACAATATAGCTAATCCGACATAAGATTGCATATTCTGTGCAGACTATAGAATCGTCTGCCTTGTCTTCAAAAGAGACAGGCGTAATAAACCATCTAAGGGTTCATTGACATTAACGCTTGTCTTTCATTAATCCCGCGTAACCGGAATGTACGTTCAGCTTGTCGGCAATCATGAAAGCAAAATGACTGCCAATTCCTCAATATTAAGATACACCCTATTCCTTTGTTCGACAAAAATATATCGTGTACAGTTACACAGACACAGACCCTTTGTCCGTGTTCTTAGAAAACCATGAACACGTCCGATGCACTCTATGACAGTGGGGATTCTCCCTGTCGAGTTAATTTTATCATTGTGTTATTCAATTTTGGAAAAAAGTGTATAGTTGAAGGAAATTCTTTCGAGGAAAATAAATGGGAATGTACAAGGTAAAGATTTCAGTTCTAATAATGAAGGAAGTAAGTGAAAATGATAACAATTCATTGCGATAAGCGTTTATTCTTTACCTAACAAAGAAATTTCAGACTAAGTGGACATTGAAAGCACTGATTCATACAGATGACAAACTCATGAAAAATATGAGATTTATATTCAAAATATGACTTGAGTACCCTTTTTTTTGTTTCCAGCGAGGACTATAACGCCAAAGCAGATGACCTTAACTCATCAAAAATAAATTGTCCGTTTTTTGAAGAGTTGGGGGTAATTAATTTCAAGTCATGAAGGAAAATTGTGCTTTATCATTGCAATTTGTGAATATTGAAAGTAATTTATTATCAATGAAGAAATATCTATTATTTTTGACCGATGCCATACAAAGAAAACTTCTACTCTAGATTTGAAAGAGTAAACAGTAGTTAGGTGGTGCTACATATATGCAAATTAGGTATTTTCCGGATTACCGCGGTATCATAGATGACGCAGTACCAACAAGGACGACTATAACCACTGTTTTCTCCTTTTCCCACAATGTTTTCTACCCTGCTGGAAACAAATTTCATTTTTTTATTTACATTTATTATGTCATTTTCAAATAGTTTTCAATTAAGACCAGCAATTTATGTTTTGTTTTGTCAACTTAATTTCGCAATAATTTAATGGTCAAAGGGAGAAAACTCGTATAATCTGATAATACTTTCTGTATGTCAGAGTTACATCCCTTATATTTGTGGACATCATAAAACCAAAGACGAATAGCCTAAACATCACTGCCGTTTGTGCAGACGATCTCTATCGCAAAAAAAAAGGATTCGCAAAGCTGTCATTATTTCTCTTATACTTTAGGGCAGGATTTTAAACGCTGATACTTCTGAAAATACCATGACAGCAGACAGAAAACAGAAAAAACGATTGCAGACCTGATTTATAATTTATAAATGGCCGTTAGTCTCCCTCGTTTTCGTCACATTTGTAAAGAAGGCGACCGCCAAAATTTAAATTTGGAAGTAACGATTCTCTTGTCAAAGTAAGAGCTCATGCAGAATATAAATATAATTTGTTAAAATAAAATTGATCAACTGATGAATGTGTACGATAAATAAGCTTTCTTGTGTAACAGTTTAACTTTATAAACTGACATGTTTTCGTTCGACAGTAAAGGTTTTAGAGGTCATTCACAAATATGGGTTGAATCGGCAAAGTCCCATCAAATCTTTGATCGTTGAACGTAAGGAACAGGAGATTGAAAGTAAACGCATAGGCCTACCTTATTCTTCCAATCTAATACATGGAGGTTACAGCCAAATCCCTCCCCCACGATATTATTGACCTTGATGCCAGTTTAAAGGAAACCATTGTTAGCGGTAATGGGGCAATAAGAGGGGAGGTCACTCTATTAATTTAAATATTTCCTCCCTCAAGGAATTAAGTGATTTGAATTAACGCAACAGCATACTGCCTTTGACAGAAAAATTCTAGCGATTAAACCATAACTTTAAGAATCGGCACACGCTAAACTTGGGTACATATACTTATGAACGTCCAGTCTGATCTTAAATCTGCACTGGTCAATCAGAACATTTTTCCGAAAGGTAACTTCTCTGAAATAGCAAAGATTGGGTTCTTTAAATCTGCTTGAAAGTCTCATTTCACTTATTTAGCTGGATAAGGGTTAACGGGGGTCCAGGGTTTTCGATGGGCCGTTTGAGTACATATTGACTCTGCACCGATTCTGAGAGTTTCTGTGTGACTGTAATGGTTGAAAAAAGACTATTCCCGGAAGTGGGGAGTAACAATAAGGGAGAGTACTCTTCATTTCTAATCGATCCATAATAGTTTTTTCCCTTTGACCATAGAATTACAACTCAGCTTGACCGTCTCTAGACCCGAGACTTTAACCCTTTACCTCATAAGGCATTTATATGGTATCTCTTATTGACCCTAAATAACAGCAAGGATGAAGTTGTTTCTTATGTGTATATGACACGTTTTGATAGCATTGAAAACATTATGGCAAAAGGTGAAATTGCTCATCACGAGCAATTTCACCTTTTACCACAATGTTTTCCAATTAGGCTCCTACAAGCAATGCGTAGAAATGAGTATCTATGGCCGGAGTAAAGGGTTGATCTTTAATTTCTTTCGCTGCCTTTATCCTAGTCCAGTTTATTTACTAACTTAGATCTATTTTCTACTATATTAAGCCACAATTTTGCTGTAGATTCAGATCGATTTAAAAAATGGATTTTCTTATTACATTTAGTGGGCTGGCTAGGACAGGAGATCTAACTTCGATTCCGAGGTTGATCCACATGTAGCTCTTGTTATTTTTTGTGGCTTTGTTTGTAGCTCTCTACGCCCTTGCCCTTAGAAGAGAAACAATTACAAGTAAAACAATAGGGTTACTTCCTTGCTTTGGGGGTGGAGAGGGGTTTGTCAACCCTGTCTCATGTAGCTTTCCTTTTTCATCCCATCTGCTTTCCTAAACGTCCATTATGGGTCAGACACCAACTTTCGCGTGGGTTTTTAACCCTTATCCTGCTAAAAAATTATAATTAATTTTTTAATTCGATATCAATAACCCAAATATTGCTTGTTTCAAACTCATGTTTTGGGTAATAATATCTCCTTATCGGAGAGTGTAGATCAAAGATCAGACTGAACGTATTGTGCAGTCTGATCTTGATCTACACTATCCGGAAAAGGTCACGCGAGTCACGCTTAGCAGCCAAAGGATTAAAAAAAAGGATTGAAAGGGTTAACTCTTTATCAGATGACAAATTTACATTGTCCAAGTTCTTAGCAGGCGACAAAATGAATTACATGCAGTTTAAATATACGAGACGTGCTCTATGACAAGGGGGCTTGATGCATCCACAAAAAGTATCGATCCAAGACAGCCTGAGCAAATGGCTGACTTAAGCCGCCACCATTTTGTTACAGGTCGATTTTTTGCATATCTAAGGACCAGTTTAGCTTATGATTCAGTTGGTTTAAAAAAAAGTATGTGACAACTTGTTTAGTTTAATAAATCCTGGAGATAGAGTAAGTCATTTTTTGCCAGAGGATGGCTCATATTTATTTTACAAGATTGTATCCATGGGCCATTGAGAAGTCCAAGGTTTACCTCTGGTTCTGGGTATCGAACTCGCGACCATTACAATGCCGACATGGCTCTATCTCACATCCACGGACACCACTCACGTGTATATAATGTTTCTGAAAGTTTGCCTTTCAAAGAGTAAAATGACATTCTTGGAAAAGCAGATAATACTCCATGTAAACAACAGTTTCTCCCTTTTCCACAATGTCTTTTATAGTTTTCATCTGAGTGCTACAACTCTGGACTTACAGGTAAAGGGTACTTTTTTCCATACTGTAGATTACATGGATGTTTTCTAAATGAGGGTAAATTTCTTCCAAACGTTGTGGGTTGTGATTTCTAGCAGGACATCTTATAAGAAAAAAATCAGTAATTACCTCGTTACCAAACGACAAAATTTTGGGTTTGTCCAAATCGAAAGCATTTGCAGACCACAAAGTAAAAGAAACTGAAAACTTGAAACTTGTTTTGTGATGGGTCAAAAACAATGTGGGAAAAGGAGAAAATGCTGGTTACCAGCATTTTCTCCTTTTCCCACCATGTTTTCTAAAGGCTTCTTTCTAGGGGGTCATCAAAAGTAGGCATTGTGTGGTAATGGGTTAAGCAAATATAAATGTGTGAAATAAAGCAAAAGTGTTTACGTAATACCTTTGGCACATGCCTTAAAAGTATTGTTCTTGGTTAGAAAAATAGATCTGGACAAAGCACTACATCCTCAAAAGCCTTTATACAGGACAGCTTACGTACACATGCAAGTGAACTGCGATCACTGTCCGAAACAGTTTTGCATAACCTGAGGGTCTAATCATAGCCAAAGCCTGGAGAATGGCAAACATACAGTGTATTTTTATATACACAACCCAGCCCTGTATTTTGACTCTATCCAATTTTAACTCTTATCCTGCTACATGTGTTTACCCTTTACCACACAATATCGAGTTTTAACGACACTGAATAATAAGCTTCTGAAAACAATGAGGAAAGGGGAGAAAATGCTGGTTACCAGCATTCTCTCCTTTCCCCACAATGTTTTCTATCCTATTAGAGATAGAAATCGTCACTTGGGCCACAACTACATTAATTTTGTGGCCTGCAAATGCTTTGATTTTAGTCAAGCCCACAATTCGGTCGGTCAAGATCAGACTGCACAGAACGTGCAGTCTGATCTTGATATACGCTCTCCGATCTGGATCCCTAAAACATACCTTTAGAATCACATTTTTTGGGGTTTTTACTATCGACTTGAAAATTTCATTTTAGTTATGTAGCGGGATAAGGGTTCAAGGGCGGATCAGGATCACCCTGGAATTTTGGCAAAAATGTGGTTATCAGATTCGTGAAATGGTACTGGTTTGATATTGCACAGCATTTATGTAAAATACTGTCCTAAATTTTTTTAAAAAAGGTAGAAATGTGGAGACCTCCTCATGGATAGAACTGGAAACGTTGACTTTTCTTGTAAACGGCTTACATCCACTGAAATCCGGAAATGAAAGTACCATATAATGAGCAAGTGCGTTTTCGGTGGGACCCCCCCCCCCCTTCCCCCCCCCCCCCCCGCGAGAAAGATATCTGGATCCGCGTTTGGGGTTAACTCGTACCAGAAGACACAATTCTAGACTTGAATAGGTTGAAAACATTGTCTGTTTGATATATCCAGAAGTGCTGACGTGTATTTTTTGTTTAAATTTAACGCTTTTTAACAGCTTACGTTATATCAAGTCGACCAAAGCACCTACGATTGTGTTTCCTGGCTTCCTCACACCAGTCCTGAAACAACTTTCTCCCTAAGCCACTGGCTACTTTTCTCACGTGCACCAGAGGTGAGAGGCCAAGAATTGCCGGAAATAAAAGTTTGCCTCAACCGGGTATCGATGTCTCTCGGTCATGAGTCAGATCAGGGATTTTATATAATTATGTTATGTATGATCCCTGGTCAGATACTCTCACCACCGAGCTAGATCTAGCCTTTGCCACACACACGAAAAAATCAATTGCTCCAAATTGACAGCATTTGCAGACGACAAAACGAATGTGGCAACTATAAAGGGTTTGTTTAAAACTCGGGACTGTGTGAGAAGATTTAACCAGATTTTTTTTCCAGTGGGGGGGCGCTGAGTATGTTGACACAATCATACCATGTCTTCCCGCGTTTATAACCCAATGTAAAACCCTTGGGGAGGAGCTACAAGATGTCTTGGACATTCGGCTAAGCTCGGTAGACGCATTAGGTAGTCTTACGGAATAGACCGTTTAGCGACGAACGAATACGTCGGCCTCTTCGGAGCCGTGACGTCATCGAAAGGGTGCAATTATACCGGGTGAGAGCTTTTGTACTCACTTGCTCAAAACCTCATCTCTGAAGTGACAGACTAGTTGGAAGCACAGCGATTCACAGACTGCGAGTTTGCCTCAACAACAGTGATTCAGACTGCGACTTTGGCATTCTTCTTTGTGAGTAGTCTACTGTCAGAATTTTGATATTATGTTGTAGCAGTACTGATTCCGTTCAATCTGTTGAAATGCTTCAAATGTGCAGCAAGAGATATCTTACCACGCCAAGCATCCAACCATTATCATTCGATCTTAATTTAACTCTTTACTAAACGACAAAATGTTAGACTGGTTCAAATTGAAAGCATTTGCAGACAACAACATTAAATTTACTCCTAAATTGAAATTTGTTGTAGAAGGGTAGAAAACATTGTGGGAAAAGGAGAAAATGCTGGTTACCAGCATTTTCTCCTTTTCCCACAATGTTTTCAAAAGGCTTCTACCTCGGAGTCGTCAAAAGTAGACATTGTGTGGTAGAGTTAACTCATTACCAAACAATTTCTGGTTTTTACAACTCGAAGAAGCCTGAAAACATTGTGGGAAAAGGAGAAAATGTTGGTAACCAGAAATTCCTTCATTTCGCACAATGTTTTCTTCTCTTCCAAGCTTTATTTTTTGACTCATCTTTATTTTGTCGTCTGCAAAATGCTTTTAATTTGGATAAGTCTAAAAATGTGTTTGGTAAAGAGTTAAGCCTTTCCCAGACATTTCCTAGATTTTACGATGCTGGGAAATGATTTTGACAACATTGTAGGAGCAGGAGAAAATGCTACCTGGTAACCAGCGTTTTCTCTTTTTTCCCACAGTTTTCAACCTTTTCATAGACATAAATCCTCATTTGTTTTACATTTAATGTTGTCACATTCAATTTGGTCTAGTCCAACATTTTGTCATTTGGGAAAGCCTTAACCCTTTACAAAACGATCCCTGGTTGTTACGACCCCGAGATAGAAGTCTTTTGAAAACATTGTGGGAAAAGGGAGAAAATGCTGGTAACCAGCATTTTCTCCTTTTCCCACAAAGTTTTCTACCCATCTGAAAACAAATTTCAATTTTTCAGTTTTGTTAACTTTGTTGTTTAAAAGCACTTTAAATATGGACCAGTCTAAAATCTCATCGTTTGGTAAAGGGTTAATTCTGTTGCATGTGTCTTGCCTTGCATGTGTGTAAACCTCATACAGTTAAATTAAGATGATTGCCAGTGCTTCTGACACCGAATCTTGCGCTTCGAGAAACTTAATATTAAAGACTTTTGAAAACATTGTTGAAAAGGGAGAGATTGCAGATAACCAGCATTTTTCTCCTTTGACAATTTTTACTCTTCCACAATTTTGCACCAGTTTCTGAGTCAGATTTGTGTTTTTTGTCTGCAAATGCTTTCACTATTGCCAAATCTAAATTTTTGTGAAACTTGCACAGTTTGTTTGTTTGTTTCATGAATAGCTTTAACCCTATTGATTTTGAAAAAAATATAACACACAGTATGGGAAAAGTAGCCGTTTCAAGTTGAAAATTTTCATTTCTTGTTTATGAGATAAGATCTGCATTTGTGGTCAGATTTTCATGAAACTTGCACAGTCTGTCTTATCAATAGCTTCATACAGTATGGGAAAAGTAGCGTTTTCAAGTTGAACATTTTCATTTCTTGTTTATATGATAAAGTCTGTATTTGTTATCAGATTTTTGTTAAACTTGCACAGTCTATCTCATCAATAGTTTTAACCTTATTGATTTTAAAAGAAAGTATCAATCAGTATGGGAAAATTAGCCATTTCCTTTTGAAAATTTCAATTTCTGGTTTAAGCAAAGAAGTCGGCAATTCTTGTTTTAATCTTTGAATTTCTTTACCTATGCTCGCATAGTTGAACGATTTCAGGCCCTTCAAGGTCTTTAGGTACTAGTTTGAAATTTTGTTGTTTTTTTATAGGGTTAGGGAACTAGCCAAATGATGGAAATAATGTTTGTGTACATTGTAAAACACAAAAATTATAAACAAATGATGACAAAAAAGGCAGGGGTTAAGCTTTTTTGATAGCTTAAAAAACTTGTTTATCTTTTTGGCAGAGAATATCAAGACCAGACTACTAAAAATACACAATCAGATTTTAGATGCAATGCACAATCTCAGTCAGTGATGTAAGTGCATACATTGTAATTCCAATGCTATTCTTATCAAAATCTCTGACAGAAAAACTGATAATGTCAACTCCATATCAAACTAAGTCTGATCTTGATCTATACCGTCGTCATTTAACTCATTACCAAACGACAATTTCAGGCTTGTCCAAATTGAAAGCATTTGCAGACAACAAAATAAAAGTGATTGAAAATTTAAAATTTGTCTTGTAAAGGGCAGAAAACGTTGTGGGAAATGGAGAAAATGCTGGTTACCAGCATTTCCTCCTTTTCCCACAATGTTTTCTAAAGGTTTCTTTCTCAAGGGCGTCAAAAGTAGGGATTGTGTGGTAATGGGTTAAGCTAGTAAATCCTGGGACAGTAGTACTACTGTTACTGAAAATTTCACTTTTTTTGTCTTTCCAGATACAGAGGGATTCATTTACACGATAAGTACACTACACATACTAAAAGCTGATAAATGTCCTTTTGGCGAATGCATTGGGTTTTACTGCTGATCTTCTTGCATAGGCAAAGAATACTTATACAGAAGTTTACGCAACTCTTGCATCTGTTTCCCATGATGATGTTGTCTCCTTCCCCTTGATAAAGGAACCTTGGTTGATGAGGTCTTCATTGAGAATTTGACTGTAGACTTCGCAACGTTTTTATTATGGAAGACCTCCACACTGTTTAGAAATAAGAGGAAGAGCTGAGCTCCTTTGAGCTTAGTGCATGAGAGTTCTCTTAAACCCAAGTTTGATATTTACATGTATTTCACCATGGCTTGGATTGAACGGTGTCTGATGTTTTTTTATCAGTATGTTGCATGGATTGAACCAAATATATTACATCAGCATAAGATCAGCCTGGATTGAACCAAGTAATATTCAGTTACATCATGTGTCTTTTAACCCTTTATCCAAAAATCATATATACACAGTTGTAGTTATATCAGTATGTCCATGGTTTTGAAGGAACCAAGTTTTCTGTTCTGTTCTGTTTTACCATGAATACTACATCTTTAGTTAAGTGTTTATCAAAGAGAATTGCAGCAAAGTTATGAAAACAGATTGATGGCTGTAACGTGGAAAATGTCTAGTGCAACATACAAAGTATATGTTTGTCATTGCTTTAGATTGAGCCTTTCTTTGACACTCATTATCTCTGTAGAGTTGTTATCCACTGTGTAAGTGGTTCTTGAGCATAAGGTGGCATCTGGAAGGCAATGAATGGGATCTGTCCAAAGTGGACCAGGGAAAACTTAGTGACAGGTCTTTGAAGTTGGCTATCCATTGCACAGTCACAAACCTAGAATGCCCAAGGTCACTAAATGTGTTGGTCAAGGAATGACCATCCAACATCCTGTGGAGTGTCAGTCCAGAGGGGCTTCAATCTATTGTGATGACAGATGTTTCATTCTTGATGCTCTCCATTTCATTTATGCAGTGAGCTTGCATTATTTTGAGACCTGTAAGTTTGTCTGTTCAGGTGTTCTTAAGCCATGGCATGGATTGAACCAAGTTTTGTAATCAGCTATTACATCTTTTATCCCTTACCAAAAATTGAACCTGAAGAACATCAAAGGGAAAGGAAAAAATTATATTACCTGTTTTTCTCATTTTTTGACAATATTTGACAGAAGTTGTGGTCTGCTGATATTACTTTTATGGATATGTGTAGAATTTGTCCATGTCATAAAGAATGACTGGCTAAACTTTTATTATGGATTCTAAAATCCGATCATGTCATAACAAAACTGATGACTATGGATGTGTCTAAAATTTGTTGCGGGGAACTACATGATGATTTCTAATGCATGCTATAACAATGATACTTCCCAAGTTGTCTTTGTTCTTGCAGAGTCTTCATGCATGGTGAAAGGAAAAGTTGAAGCACCATTCCTATTCCATACAGTAAAGTTTTAGATCAAATTTTCTCAAAACATCAGCTTGTAAACCACAGCATGGTCTGAACTAACTTAGTCATTTCTACTTTATCATGTATTTTTTATGATAAATCAAATTTACATACTTCATAGACAACAAATTTTATGGTATAACCCCAGCAAGGATTGATGCAAGTTTAATATTTTACATACATATGGCCATAGCTCGGATGGAACCAAGTCCAATGTTTTTCATCAGTATGACTGTTGCATAGATTGAACCAAATATTATATTTTACATCAGCATAATGTCAGCCTGGATTGAACCAAGTAATATTCAGTTATATCATGTATCTTTAACCCTCTATCCAACAATCATATTTACCAGTTGTAGTTACATGAGTATGCCCATGGCATGGGTTCAATCTAGCTTTTTGTTTTGTTATATCACGAATACTGCATCTTAAGGTCTTTATGAAAGAGAACTGAAATGTGATAGCAAACACATTGATGGCTGTAATGTGGATTATGTGTAGTATATATTTGTCATTGCATTAGATTGAGCCTTTCTTTGACACCCACGCGTTATCTCTGTAGAGTTGTTATCCACTGTGTAAGTGGTTCTTGAGCATAAAGTGGCATCAGGAAGGCAATGAATGGGATCTGTCCAAAGTGGACCAGGGAAAACTTAGTGACAGGTCTTTGAAGTTGGCTATCCATTGCACAGTCACAAAACATAGCCAAAGGTCAATAAATGTGATGGTCAAGGATTGATCATCCAGCAGTTCCCGTAGAGTGTCGGTCCAGAGGGGCTTTAATCCATTGTGATGACAAATATATTTCATTCTCGATGGTCTCCCTTTCATTTGTGCAGTGAGCTTGCATTATTTTTAGACCTGTAGGTTTTTCTGATCAGGTGTTCTTAGGCCATGGCATGGATTGAACCAAGTTTTGTTCAATTATCATAAACCTTTACAAAAAGTTGCTTTAACAACCCAAAGAACATCACAGAGAAAGGAGAAAATAATGATTACCTGTTTTTCTCATTTCCTGAAAATATTTGACTAAAGTTATGGTCTGCCAATGTTTCTTTTATGGATATGTCTAGAATTTAACCATATCATAAAGAATGACTGGCTAAACTTTTATTGTGGATGTGTCTAAAATTTGTTGTAGGAAACTAAATAATGATTTCCAATTCTTGCTATAACTATGATACTTCCCAAGTCTTCTTTGTTCTTGCAGAGTCTACATGCATGGTGAAGGGAAGAGATGACACACAATTCTTATTCCATACAGTAAAGTTTTAGATCAAATTTTCACAAAAACATCATGTTGTAAACCACAGCATGACCTGAATCGCATCGCATATTTTAAATCTATAATCGAATTTACATACAGTAGTAAAATTGATAGTATAAGCACAGCATGGATTGAACCAAGTTTAATGTTTTACTAACATAATTATAATCATGGCTTGGATTGAAACAAATTTGATAAGTATGACCATGGCATGGATTGAACCACATGTAACAATTACATCAGCATAACATCAGCCTGGATTGAACCAAGTAATATTCAGTTACCAGTATATCATGTGTCTTTAACCCTTTTCCACACAAGAAAATTTTAGACTGATCCAAATTGAAAGCATTTGCAGATGACAAAATGAAGGTGATTGAAAAGTTGAAATTTGTACTAAGAAGGGTAGAAAACACTGTGGGAAAAAGAGAAAATATATCTTTAGGTCTTTATGAAAGAGAATTGCAAAGTTGATGACTTATGCGGATTTTATATTCAGTTGTATTACTTCATAATTAGGGAGAAGGTAGCTTGTTTATGTGGCTTATATTTCAGTATTTCAAGTCATATCACAGTGACGGCTCATTCATGTGTCTTTGTTTCACCAGTAGTACGACTGAAGAGTCTTGCCCAAGGATACATCTCAAGAAAATACAGGTTTTTGATTGAGGATCAAACCAAAGCCATGAGTTTGTATACCTTACAAATACACCACTGAGTTACCCAGAGATAAATGACAAGAACAGCCCCTAACAGATGGATGGAAGACCAATGTTGCTGAACAGAGTCCACATGGAGTGTTTCAGTATGAAATGAGAGCAGCCCTAAACAAATGGATGGAAGACCAACATTGATGAAAAGCCCAGACGATCCTGAGAGAACCAAGAAGAGCAGCCCCGAATACACAAATGGAAGACCATCATTGATGAACAGGCTAGATTATGTTCAAGAAGAATTGAGAAGAGAAGCCACTTAACAGATAGATAGAAGACGGATGTTGATGAAAAGAGCCCAGATGGGACTTGGGAAGAAGCAAGCAAGGTAGCCACTAAATGAGAAATGGGAAGAGAGATGTGCCTGGCTGATGTTCTGGAGAGAACCGATACATGTCAGCGAGAACGTATGTCGATGCCTGATGTGTTGTAAAGTATACAATGGAGCGATAATAAATAACTTTTTTATAAGTATCTTTTCCAAACCTTTTAATCACCGCTTTACTATTTAATTACTTCAGAGGTAAATCACATTACTTAATTCGTAATTAAACGACAAAACTTTGAACTTGACCAAATGTAAAAAAAATTGCAGTCAAACCGATGTAGCTCAATGATTATTTTGATCTTTGAAAGCGTAGAAAACATAGTGGGAAAAGAAGACAATGGTAGATGTGTCCAAAATCTGATCGTGTTATAAAGAATTGAGGGCTTTGGTTTGTGTCTAAAATTTGTTGGAGGGAACATGATGATTTCCAATGCTTGCTATAACAATGATACTTTCCAAGTCTTCTTTGTTCTTGCAGAGTCTGCATGCATGGTGAAGGGCAGAAGAGAACAAGCCCTAAACAAACAGATGCATATCGCTGATGAAGGGAGCCCAGATGGAGTATATCAGTATGAAATAAGAAGAGCAGCCCGAAACTAAGGGACAGAAGACCCAACGTTGATGATCCTGAGAAAACAAGAAATGCAGCCCCTAATACACAGATGGACGACTAACATTTTTGGCTAGATTATATTCAAGAAGTATTGAGAAGAGCAGTCACTAAAAGACAAATGGGAAGAAGGATGTTGATGAACAGTTCCTGGATGATGTTCTTGAGAAAATCAAAACAAATTGCCACTTACAGACAGATGGAGAATGAATGGGGATGCCTGATGTGTTGTTGAGTATCCAATGGGGTGATAACAATTAACTTATTTATGAATAATTTTGCCAAACAAACCTTTTATTCACAACTTTATTAAGCAAGGCTAATGAAACTACTGTGCACAGCAATTTTTCCGTTTCCTACAAAGTATCCTATCACTTCAAAGATAAATCTTATCAAGGATAAGGTAAAAAACCGTATTGGAAAAGGAGGAAATGCTGGCTTTATCTCCTCCCACAATGGTTTTAAAAGACTACTTCTTCATGGAACAGAAAAAAAAATGGTCATTCCCAGTATTTGTGCTTCTTTCACAATGTTTTCTATTCTTTCCTATATAGATTCTAACATTTTTGTAATATTTAATTTGTGGCCAACAAATAGTTGTAGCACAGAAGTGTCAAAGATTAACAAGTAACTTTTTTATGAATACATTGAGGGAAAAGGAGAAAATGTTAGTAACGAGCTACCAAATGACAAGAACTTGAAGTTGTCCAAATTTGAAGCATTTTGCAGATGACAGTTTTACATAGCTCAATGATTGGGTTTGTGTGTAAGAGTTTGGAAAATATTGTGGGAAAAAAAGAAAATGCTAGATATGTCTAAAATCTGATCATGTTAAAAAGAACTGAGGGCTATGGTTGCCTCTTCACTTTGTTAGAGGGAACTAAGTACAGGTTGATTTCCAATGCTTGCTATAACTATGATACTTCCCAAGTCTTCTTTGTTCTTGCAGAGTCTACATGCATGGTGAAGGGAAGAGATGACGCACCATTCTTATTCCATACAGTAAAGTTTTAGATAGAATGTTCACAAACATCATCTTGCAAACCTCAGCATGGCCCGAATCAAGTAGTCTTTTCAATTATATTTCATATTTTAAATCTGTAATCAAATTTACATATTGTCATAAAACTTATAGTATAACCACAGCATGGATTGAAGCAAGTTTAATATTTTACAAACATATAGTCATGGCTTGGATTGAACAAGGTTTAACAAGTTTCGTAAGTATGACTATGGCATCGATTGAACAAAATGTAACAATTTACATCATCATAATGTCGGCCTGGATTGAACCAAGTAATTTTGAGTTATATCATGTGTCTTTAAACCTTTATCCAACAAGGATAGATACAATGTCGTACTTTCAGCAGTATGATTGTGGCCAGGATTGAACCAAGTTTTATGTTCAGTTATATCATGAATACCATATCTTTAGGTCTTTATGAAAGAGAATTGCAACGTTATAGCTACAAATTGGTGACTTATGTGGATTTCATATTCAGTTGTATTACTTCATAATCAGGGAGAAGGTAGCTTATTTATGTGGCTTATATTTCAGTTTTTCAAGTCATATCACAGTGACGGCTCATTCATGTGTCCTTGTTTCACCAGTACTACAACTCTAAAGAGTCTTGCCCCAGGATACACCACCAAAAATACAGCTTTTTGATTGAGGATCAAACCAAAGCTACTAGTTTGTACCCTACAAACTCACCACTGAGTTACCCAGAGAAAAATGACAAGAGCAGCCCCTAACAGAGCCCACATGGAGTGTTTCAGTATGAAATGAGAGCAGCCCTAAACAAATGGATGGAAGACCAACATTGATGAAAAGCCCAGACGATCCTGAGAGAACCAAGAAGAGCAGCCCCAAACACACAAATGGAAGACCATCATTGATGAACAGGCTAGATTATGTTCAAAAAGAATTGAGAAGAGCAGCCACTTAACAGATAGATAGAAGATTGATGTCGATGAAAAGAGCCCAGACGGAACTCTGTAAGAAGCAAGCAAGGTAGCCACTAAATGAGAAATGGGAAGAGAGATGTGCCTGGATGATGTTCTAGAGAGAACCAATACAAGTCGGCGAGAACGAATGTCGATGCCTCATGTCTTGTAAAGTATCCATTGGAGCGGTATTATGTAACTTTTCTATAAGTATCTTTGCCAAACAAACCTTTTTAATCAGTTTCATTAATTTTTCTGCAATGTGGTCTATCACTTCAGAGGTAAATCTTATCACTTAACTTGTAATTAAATGACAAAATTTTGGACTTGACCATATGTAAAAAAAGGATTGCAGACAAACAAATGTAGCTCAATGATTATTTTGATCTTTGATAATGTAAAAAAAACATAGTGGGAAAAGAAGACAATGGTAGATGTGTTCAAAATCTGATCTGAGGGCTTTGGTTGTGTCTAAAATTTGTTGGAAGGAACATGATGATTTCCAATGCTTGCTATAACAATGATACTTTCCAAGTCTTTTTTGTTCTTGCAGAGTCTGCATGCATGGTGAAGGGGAGAAGTGAACCAGTCCTTAACAAACAGATGCATATCGTTGATGAAGGGAGCCCAGATGGAGTTTTTCAGTATGAAATAAGATGAGCAGCCCGAAACAAAGGAACAGAAGACCCAACGTTGATGATCCTGAGAGAGACAAGAAATGCAGCCCCTAATACACAGATGGACGACTAACATTTTTGGCTAGATTATATTCAAGAAGTATTGAGAAGAGCAGCCACTAAAAGACAAATGGGAAGACGGATGTTGATGAACAGTTCCTGGATGATGTTCTTGAGAAAATCAAAACAAATTGCCACTTACAGACAGATGGAGAATGAATGGGGATGCCCGATGTGTTGTTGAGTATCCAATGGGGTGATAACAATTAACTTATTTATGAATAATTTTGCCAAACAAACCTTTTAATCACCACTTTATTAAGCAAGGCTAATGAAACTACTGTGCACAGCAAATTTTCCGTTTCCTACATGTAAAGTGTCCTATCACTTCAGAGATAAATCTTATCAAGGATAAGGTAGAAAACAGTATCAGAAAAGGAGAAAATGCTGGCATTATCTCTTTCTCCCACAATGGTTTCAAAAGCCTACTTCTTCATGGAACAGAAAAAAATGGTCGTTCCCAGTATTTGTGCTTCTTTCACACTGTTTTCTATTCTTTCCTATATAGATTCTATCATTTTTGTAATATTTAATATGTGGCCAACAAATAGTTGTAGCATAGAAGAGTAAAAGATTAACAAGTAACTTTTTTATGAATACATTGAGGGAAAAGGAGAAAACGTTGGTAATGAGCTACCAAATGACAACAACTTTAAGCTGTCCAAATTTGAAGCATTTTGCAGATGACAGTTTAACATTGCTCAATGATTGGGTTTGTGTGTAGAAGTTTGGAAAACATTGTGGGAAAAGAAGAAAATGCTAGATATGTCTAAAATCTGATCATGTTAAAAAGAACTGAGGGCTATGGTTGCGTCTTCACCTTGTTAGAGGGAACTGAGTACAGGTTAATTTCCATTGCTTGCTATAACTGTGATACTTCCCAAGTCTTCTTTGTTCTTGCAGAGTCTACATGCATGGTGAAGGGAAGAGATGACACACCACTCTTATTCCATACAGTAAAGTTTTAGATAGAATGTTCACAAACATCATCTTGTAAACCCAAGCATGGCCTGAATCAAGTAGTCTTTTCAATTATATTTCATATTTTAAATCTATAATCAAATTTACATACCGTCATAAAACTTATAGTATAACCACAGCATGGATTGAAGCAGGTTTAATATTTTATAAACATATAGTCATGGCTTGGATTGAACAAAGTTTAACAAGTGTCATAAGTATGACTATGGCATCGATTGAACAAAATGTAACAATTTACATCATCATAATGTCAGCCTGGATTGAACCAAGTAATATTCATTTGTATCATGTGTCTTTAAACCTTTATCCAACAAGGATAGATACAAAGTCGTACTTTCAGCAGTATGATTGTGGCCAGGATTGAACCAAGTTTCATGTTCAGTTATATCATGAATACCATATCTTTAGGTCTTTATGAAAGAGAATTGCAACGTTATAGCTACAAATTGACGACTTTTGCGGATTTCATATTCAGTTGTATTACTTCATAATCAGGGAGAAGGTAGCTTATTTATGTGGCTTATATTTCAGTTTTTCAAGTCATATCACAGTGACGGCTCATTCATGTGTCCTTGTTTCACCAGTACTACAACTCTAAAGAGTCTTGCCCTTGGATACACCACCAAAAATACAGCTTTTTGATTGAGGTTCAAACCAAAGCCACAAGTTCATATACCCTACAAACTCGCCATTGAGTTACCCAGAGATAAATGGCAAGAGCAGCCCCTGACAAATGGATGGAAGACCAATGTTGCTGAACAGAGCCCACATGAAGTGTTTCAGCATGAAATGAGAGCAGCACTAAACAAATGGATGGAAGACCAACATTGATGAAAAGCCCAGACGATCCCGAGAGAACCAAGAAGAGCAGCCCCTAACACACAAATGGAAGACCATCATGGATAAAGGGCTAGATTATTTTCAAGAAGAATTGAGAAGAGCAGCCACTTAACAGATAGATAGAAGATGGATGTAGATGAAAAGAGCCCAGATGGAACTCGGGAAGAAGCAAGCAAGGTAGCCAATAAATGAGAAATGGGAAGAGAGATGTGCCTTGATGATGTCCTTGAGAGAACCAATACAAGTCGGCGAGAACGAATGTCGATGCCTCATGTATTGTAAAGTATCCATTGGAGCGGTAATATGTAACTTTTCTATAAGTATCTTTGCCAAACAAACCTTTTAATCACAGTTTCATTAATTTTTCTGCAATGTTGTCTATCACTTCAGAGGTAAATCCTACCACTTAACTTGTAATTAAATGACAAAACTTTGGACTTGACCAAATGTAAAAAAAAAAAAAAATTGCAGACAAACAAATGTAGCTCAATGATTATTTTGATCTTTGATAATGTAGAAAACATAGTGGGAAAAGAAGACAATGGTAGATGTGTCCAAAATCTGATCTGAGGGCTTTGGTTGTGTCTAAAATTTGTTGGAAGGAACATGATGATTTCCAATGCTTGCTATAACAATGATACTTCCCAAGTCTTCTTTGTTCTTGCAGAGTCTGCATGCATGGTGAAGGGGAGAAGTGAACCAGCCCTTAACTAACAGATTCATATCGTTGATGAAGGGAACCCAGATGGAGTGTTTCAGTATGAAATAAGAAGAGCAGCCCGAAACTAAGGGACAGAAGACCCAACGTTGATGACCCTGAGAGAACAAGAAATGCAGCCCCTAATACACAGATGGACGATTAACATTTTTGGCTAGATTATATTCAAGAAGTATTGAGAAGAGCAGCCACTAAAAGACAAATGGGAAGACGGATGTTGATGAACAGTTCCTGGATGATGTTCTTGAGAAAATCAAAACAAGTTGCCACTGACAGACAGTTAGAGAATGAATGGGGATGCCTGATGTGTTTAGTATCCAATTCGGTGATAACGATTAAATTTTTTTGAATATTTTTTGCCAAACAAACCTTTTAATCACCACTTTATTAAGCAAGGCTAATGAAACTACTGTGCACAGCAAATTTTCCGTTTCCTACAAAGTGTCCTATCACTTCAGAGATAAATCTTATCAAGGATTAGGTAGAAAACCGTATCGGAAAAGGAGAAAATGCTGGCATTATCTCCTTCTCCCACAATGGTTTCAAAAGACAACTTCTTCAAGGAACAGAAAAAAATGCTCATTACCAGGATTTAAGCTTCTTTCACAATGTTTTCTATTCTTTCCTATATAGATTCTATCATTTTTGTAATATTTAATTTGTGGCCAACAAATAGTTGTAGCATAGAAGAGTAAAAGATTAAAAAGTAACTTTTTTATGAATACATTGAGGGAAAAGGAGAAAATGTTGGCACCAAGCTACCAAATGACAACATCTTGAAGTTGTCCCAAGTTGATGCATTTTGCAGATGACAGTTTAACATTACTCAATGATTGGGTTTGTGTGTAGAAGTTTAGAAAACATTGTGGGAAAAGAAGAAAATGCTAGATATGTCTAAAATCTGATCATGTTAAAAAGAACTGAGGGCTATGGTTGCGTCTTCATTTTGTTAGAGGGAACTAAGTACAGATTGATTTCCAGTACTTGCTATAACTATGATACTTCCCAAGTCTTCTTTGTTCTTGCAGAGTCTACATGCATGGTGAAGGGAAGAGATGACACACCATTCTTATTCCATACAGTAAAGTTTTAGATAGAATGTTTACAAACATCATCTTGCAAACCTCAGCATGGCCCGAATCAAGTAGTCTTTTCAATTATATTTCATATTTTAAATCTATAATCAAATTTACATACTGTCATAAAACTTGTAGTATAATCACAGCATGGATTGAAGCAAGTTTAATATTTTATAAACATATAATCATGGCTTGGATAGAAAAAAGTCTAACAAGTTTCATTAGTATGACTAAGGCATCGATTGAACAAAATGTAACAATTTACATCGGCATAATGTCAGCCTGGATTGAACCAAGTAATATTCAGTTGCATTATGTGTCTTGAATCCTTTATCCAACAAGGATATTTGCTAAGTCGTACTTTCAGCAGTATGATTGTGGCCAGGATTGAACCAAGTTTATGTTCAAGTATGTCATGAATACCATATCTTTAGGTCTGATGAAATGGATGTCGATGAAAAGAGCCCAGATGAAACTCGGTAAGAAGCAAGCAAGGTAGCCACTTAATGAGAAATGGGAAGAGAGATGTGCCTGGATGATCTTCTAGAGAGAACCAATACAAGTCGGCGAGAACGAATGTCGATGCCTCATGTATTGTAAAGTATCCATTGGAGCGGTATTATGTAACTTTTCTATAAGTATCTTTGCCAAACAAACCTTTTTAATCAGTTTCATTAATTTTTCTGCAATGTGGTCTATCACTTCAGAGGTAAATCCTATCACTTAACTTGTAATTAAATGACAAAACTTTGGACTTGACCAAATGTAAAAAAAGAAAATTGCAGACAAACAAATGTAGCTCAATGATTATTTTGATCTTTGATAATGTAGAAACATGGTTGGAAAAGAAGAAAATGGTAATTGTGTCCAAAATCTGATCTGAGGGCTTTGGTTGTGTCTAAAATTTGTTGGAGGGAACATGATGATTTCCAATGCTTGCTATAACAATGATACTTCCCAAGTCTTCTTTGTTCTTGCAGTCTGCATGCATGGTGAAGAGAAGAACAAACAGACGCATGGAAGACATACGTTGATGAAGAGAGCCCAGATGGTGTGTTTCAGTATGAAATAAGAAGAGCACCCCAAAACAAATGGATGGAAGACCAACATTGTTGATCCTGAGAGAACCAAGAAATGCAGCCCCTAACACACAGATGGACGACTAGCATTTTAGGCTAGATTACATTCAAGAAGAATTGAGAAGAGTAGCCACTAAAATCAAAATGGGAAGACCAGTGTTAATGAACAGTTCCTGGATGATATTCTTGAGAGAAGCAAGAGAAGTTGCCGCTTACAGACATGGAGAATGTATGGTGATGCCTGATGTGTTGCAGAGTATCCAGTTGACCAATAACAAGTAACTTTTTTAGGAATATCTTTCTCAAAGAAACCTTTTAATAACAACTTTAATAAGCAAAGCTTATGAAAGTACTGCACACAGTAATTTTTCCTTTTTCTGCAATGAGTTCTATCACTTCAGAGATAAATCCTGTCACTTAACTCTCTAAAAAATGATAAAACTAGTATATTTTTCTTTATTCCTATACAAATCTTTACATTTGAATAAACCTCAATTTATGAAAATGGTTTATCCCATTACCACACAATCCCGAGTTTTAACAACCCTGTAAAAGAAGGCCTTTGAAAACATTGTGTGAAAGGAGAAAATCCTGGAAACCAAAATTTTCTCCTTTTTCCACAATGTTTTCTACCTGATTCAAGACAAAAATCATCAATCCATGTAAATGTAATTTGTCATTTGCAGATCTTTTCAAATTGGACCAGTCTGAATTTGTCATTTGGGAAAGAGTTAAGAAGAGTAAAACATTGCCATCTAGCATTGAAATAAGTAATGTAGACTTCACCTTTAATTTTTTGTTTGCAAAGGATATGATGAATTGGAGGGAAGATATTCAAAAGAAGACAGTACTTCAGTGCTACAAGACGATGGCCAACTACCACTAGACGACCAGATACATTAACTGCAATATGCAACAGCTAAGAGGGTTAGTATTTGTATATTAGCAATTTGAAAATATCCAAATTTTATCTCTATACCACATAACATGGAAAGGGAGCACTTTCCCATTGTTATCTTCAGGCTTCTTCCTTAATGAGACTGTGTGGTGAAGGACTAAAGCTTTTATTAATTGGTAGAAAATACTGTTGGAAAAGAAAATGATGACTACCTGCATTTTCTCCTTTCCCACCATGTTTTCAAGTCTTTTTCCACGAGGTTGTTTAACTCTTACCAAATGACAAAATTCTAGACCTTTCCAAATTGAAAACACAGAGGTGAAAATAAATTGGACTTAAAGCTTGAATTTTTTGGGGGGATGGGTAGAAAACATTGTATGAAAAGGAGACCTGCATTTTCTCCTTTTCCCCAAAAATGTTTTCAAAAGCCTTCTTCCTCGGGGTCGTGAAGACTGTGGATTGTGTGGGAAAGGGTTAAACATTGAATTTCTTAGTTAAGGTTAACCCTTTACCAGACAATTTGGAGTTTTAAAGGTCCTGAGAGAGAAAGCTTTTGAAAACATGGGAAAAGAAGAAAATGCTAGTTACCAATATTTATGCTTCTTTTACAATGTTTTCTATCCTTTCCTTTACAAATTTCAACATTTGTGTACATTTAACTTGTGGCCTGCAAATAGTTGTAGCAAAGAAGAGTAAAAGATTGACAGGTGGTTTTTTGTTAAGTTTTTTTTTTCTTTTTTCAGGAGACAACATGAAGATTTATAGACAATATATCTAAAAGATGACAACTAATTCCATGTTAGGAGACAATCCCAAACCACTTCTTAACGACCAGATTAGTGCAATATCTAATAGTCAAAAGCGTAAGTGCTAGTAACTCTTTACCAAAGAACAACATTTTAGACATGCCGAAATTTAAGTTTTACTGCGTGACATGAGAGAAGGAAAAAATACTGGTTACCAGCTACTTAATAACAAAATATTAGACTTGTCCAAATTTCTAGCAGTTGCAGACAACTATCTAAACAAAGCTCAAAGATTGGTGTTGTCTTTAGAACTTTTGAAATCATTGTGGGAAAAGGAGAAAATGCTGGCTACCAAAATTTTCAAAAGGCTTCTTCCTGAGACCATGTTAAACTCGGTTATTTAAAGTAAAATGTTAAATATAATTTTGTTTTTCTTTCAGGTTAGGCCACCTATAGTTCATGAGTACAAGCAATCTGTGACAATATCCAGCTGAAACACCTAGAAATCTAGAATCTAGAAAAAAATTAGATATTTATTTTTCCACTTTTTATTCATGACTTGCCATAAATAGGTTAATGTTATTTTTTTACCTGAATTTATATTGCTGCTTTGTTTTGTAATCAATCAAGGACATGTACTTATAAGGTGATATATTCAATTTTTGATACTTATTGTTTTGCTGATTTTTTTCCCCCCTTTTTTATTTATTTTTCATTCTAGGCGCCTAGATATCGCTATATCTTTTGTTGTTGTTCTAGATTTTTTTTACTTTTGGTAGCATGCCATTTTGTTTACCTGGTCTACTTTTATCATCAGATTTTTTTTTCTTTTTATTGTTAGAGTTATGGGTACCCATGCTTTTTGAAGCTGATTTTTCTTTTTAGAAAACGCCTTCCTTTACATATACATGTAGATACATTAGTTTATCATACTTATGGTAGTTGGTATGATTGTTTTTGTTTACATTGGTACCCATGTATATCCTGATTATATATATCTATGTTTTTGTTTACATTTGTACTCTTCTGTGTAATGATAATTTATATCTGTGTTTTTTGTGATTTTTACTATTACATACACTTCATTTTTTTTCCCCTGTAGTGATAATCGACGTATGATCTACCTATGAGTGGTTACATGTATTCATTACATGTTTTACCTCCACATAATTTTTGTGAATTTGTCCTGTTACAATTTATTTAGAAACATGTTTGTATTGAGTATGCATGTCATTGCTGGATGGTCTTAATGTACATTAAAATCAGATAAAAAGATTTACAGGTGGTGAAGGATGGCTGAAGGGGAGGAAGGAGGCCAATTTGCCCAAATACAATTTGTTTATTCATTTATGTTTAACTCGTTACCAAATGACAATACATATATTTTAGACTTGTTCAAATCAAAAGCATTTGCAGACAAAATAAAAGTAACTGAAACTTTGAAATTTGTTTTGTGACGGGCAGAATACATTGTAGGAAAAGGAGAAGATACTGGTTACCAAGATTTTCTTTCTTCCCAACAATGTTTTCTAACAGCTTCTTTCTCAGGGTGGTCAAAGGAAGGGATTATGTGGTTATGGGTTAAAGAAGTTTGGTAGCCTACATAAATGTCTTGGTGAGAAATATGTTGCAGTCTGTTCATCATTAACAGTGAAATAAATCTGTTTTTATTTTGTCAATGATTCAGATGACTGTTGTTGCCTTTGTTTACATACTGTATATTTGTTATGACATACATTTTTTTTATATCACAAGGTTATTGGTACCAATATTGTTGTTATTGAAATAGTTTTTTTTAATATGGATGGTTTACTTGACATGATGCTGGTTATTAGTTAAACGGTCTTGTCTTTCTTTTCTTACATGCTGTTTTCTGTACTGTTAAAATTCATTTACAAACGAGTTCTTAGATTGTTTATTACATACAGTTTACTAGTTATGGACAGTCTTATTCCTGCAGTGATTATCAAAACTGAAGTGATTATTGATTAGTTATTTTAATGACCATATAATCTCTGCTTGTGTGTCCTTTAGCATTTAATGTAGATACATGCATGAACTGATCAATCATGTGTTTGCAGGATGGTTTAGGTGTAGACTTAAATCAGATGCAATGGTTTGAGGGTGGTGATGGTTGGCTGAAGGGGAGGAAGGAGGCCAATTTTTTTAAATAAATTTTGACTACATGTTTTTAAAAGTTTGGGAACCTACAAAACTGCCCTGGTGAGAATAGTATTATGGTCAGTGATATAAGTTGTAACCATATTAAGTTTACTCTGTATTTTTTTTTTTTTTTTTGAAGAGTAAACTTAATATGGTTTGAAGTTGTTATTGATTTACATTAGGTTTTGTTGTTGATACATGTATTTAGATTATTGAAAGTTGGAAATTTAAGAATTTGGGTTTTAACTCTTTTCCAGATGAAGTAATTTTGTTATGTTGAAATTGAAAAAAAAAAATTGCTGAGGACAAATTTAGTGGCCAAATAGGTGATATTTTTATCTGAAAGGGAAGAAAACACAGTGGAAAATGGAAAAAATGCCAGTTATGAAGATTTTCTCTTTTTCCTGACTGTTTTCAAATGCCTTCATCCTCATTGCTGAATGTAGTGGGCATTTTTCAAATCCCAAATGGCACTTGCAGAGGTGGCATCTTATGGGCATTAATTATCTGTTGCAGGTAACAATGGCGAATAACCTTATTTTTTTTCTGTAATAATGTGAATAAACATTTCTTGTTTTGAAAGTTTTGTTTTATTTATATCCTGTTAATTTATATCCTGTTAATTGAAGAGTTACAGACCAGACAAAATTCTTCCCAATGAATTTCCTAGCACTGATATTTTCTACTTCAACTATTTCTATCAAATTTCCCTGAAACTGCTATTTCCTACTTTACCTATAAGCCTACTATTTATATCACTTCAATGATACAATCATACCATTTGGACTGTATTGTTAACTCTAAATGCTTTCAATTTGGATTAGATAAATATCAAATAACTACTAAACCACATTTTAGACTTTAAAATATCAGAGCATTTGTAGAGAATAAATGTTGCTCAAATGATGAACCTCTGAAAGAACAAAACATTATGGGCAGAGGAGAAAATTCTGGTTGCTAGCAGTTCCTCTTTTTTCCGCTGCCCTCCCAGTGTTGTTGGTAAAGGGTTAAACCACACACAAAAATTGTTTTAAAGACCCAAAGAAAAGAGTCCTAAAAACATGGTGCGAAAAGGGACCCCAAAAAAAGTTAACCCATAACCAAATTTCCTGGATTTTATGACCCTGAAATAGAAGTCGTTTGAAACCATTGTGGAAAAAGAAGAGAATGCTGGTTACCAGTATTTTCTCATTTTAGCACAATGTTTTCTATCCTGCCGTTAACAAATTCCAATTTTTTTTAGTTTATTTTGTCTGCAAATGCTTTCAGTTTGGACCTGTCGAAAATTTTGTCATTTGGTAAAATCTGAAAAAACGGAAGTCTTGAACCTTTCACCACATACACAGACAAGCTTTTCATCCTTTCACATAAAGAAAAATTGTTTGAAAAAGGAAAATGCTGGCTACAAGTAGTTTCCCCTTTTCCTACAATTTTTTCTAAAGGCTTCTTACTTAGGGTTGTTTAAACCTCCCGACTGTTTGTTAAAGGGTTAATTAGACTAAAGGGGGATAATTTTGAAAGCATTGTGGGAAGAGGAAAATAAAATGTTAATCAGCATTGCCTCCTTAAATACATTATGTATCCTTTCAAAGACAAAATCCAATCTTTTGAGACATACTTTATTTGTCAACTTAAAAAAAATAAAGGTTGATGGAAATCGCATCAGAAATAAATCTAACTTTACAAAATGATTCGGAAATAAAGTATTCTACCAATTTTATGATTCAGGGAGATAATTTTTATTTCAAGTCATATGATGATCGCTTGCTTATTCTATATAGCCTGGGTTTCAACAATAATAGGCTAGAGCATTGAAGTGCCTTGCCTGAGGACACTCACTTAAAGCTAATGAGTCTCAAACCTGGGGCCTCCAGTCTGCAACACCTACACCGAGCCATGGAGGACCCCCAGGGGATACTTCGGGTTGTTCAGTGTTTTCTCATACAATTCCCACTTTTAACAATCGCGAAGACATGTTCTGGCACTTCTTTCCATGTATTTTATGAAAAAAACATTTGAGCTACATTTGTGTTCAGAAATCAATAAAGCAAGTCTAGAATTTCTTCTGAAAGAGAAATGTTGGTAGTTGAAAGATCCACACAGGTGTGAGTGCATGTATGAACCCTCATAATTTCACAGACTGACAACAAAAATAGAAATTGAACATACCATCTGCTCGTATATTCAAAAGTTCTTCTTTTCAAAAGCAACTGGGCCTGACAAAAGGTGCATAATGCATCTTTGTGATGTGTGATAAAGTAAGTCATTATTTGATTATAGTACCATAGAATCCAGCTTGTCGAGCAACTAAATGAATCATGAGGTAAAATGGTCCTTTGACATGCTGAAAATTAACATATACCAGAAAGTTTTGGCCCAAATCAGCCTGCAGACTGACCTGGGTCAATACTTTTTGCAGATGCATTAAACCCTCTTTTCACAGAGCATGGTTCAATTATTTTCAATTTAACTTAATCCTTTACTATGCGACAAAATTCAATATTCATCCACCTCAGAAGCATTTGTAGAGGAGAAACTATGCATGAGCCAAATGATGAAACTTGAGTTTGACAAAATAGAAAATCTTGTGGGAAAAGGAGAAAATGCTGGTAACCAGCATTTTCTCCTTTTCCCACAATTTTTTTCAAAAGCTTTCTATATCAGGGTCATTAAAATTCAGGATTGTGTGGTAAAGGGTTAAAATATAGGAATAGTTCATTCTTGTCACTCTGGATGTTTAGCTCCCAAAAGGAGTCAAAAGCTGGCTGCAAAGCACAACAAATTTCATATTTTTTTTAAAAATTATGCTATCGGTAATGAGATATTTGGTATTTTTTCCTTCGCCATTTGTGTCTCTAAAAATTACATTTTTTATTTTTCTGCAATTCAGATTAAACTGACTAAGTAGAAAGCCATTCCTGCGCTGTAGCTTTGCTATGATGGACTTTAGACAGTGCAGTACACAGGAAGTACCCTAAATGTCTCATTATTGAGACTATAGCAGTATTAGCTATCATTGTCGAACACTAGTACAGATAACTATCCCTAAAAACAGCTTTAAGTTTTGAATTGTAGCCTCTGGTATGGGGCACAATAAATATCCAAGTGTAAAAAAGCACCGTAAAGTCTCATTATTGAGACTAGCAGGATTAGCTGCTTAACTCATTACCAAACGACAAAATTTTAGGTTTGCCCAAATCGAAAGCATTTGCAGACGACAATATAAAATGACTGAAGATTTGAAATTTGTTTTGTGATGGGTAGAAAACATTATGGGAAAAGGAGAAAATGCTGGTAATAGAGTTCTATACCAACTTTCCGTTTCGTTAGTTTAAAATAATCTGTATTGTGCACAGAACATAAAGAGCTTGCAGCGGTCGCTTCTAACGAAAATGGGGGAAAATGTTAAATCTATCTGTATTAGGAAAATTCTGCACACTATATAGGGGAGACCGGGGCTAGTTGGACCGTGGGGCAAGTTGGTCCCATTATAGTTTTTTATAATGACATATGACGTAAACAAGTCTAAATTGCGCAATGATAACCCACGAAAATTTGATGAAGATCGGAGGCGAATTACAGAAATCATTCGGAAAAAAATGAATTTGGACCACGTAGATCTAAATCGATTTCTTGTACTTGCAAATTTGAGTTTTTGCCTCTCTTCTATATAGAGAAACGGTCGTATGTCATACATTGTCCGAAAGCTAACAATCATATTTTTAATAAAGAAATATACATCTGGAAAAAGGTTAAGCACCCCCTGGATATTTTAAAGTGGTTTCAGTATCAAGTTTTCCCATGAAAACAGTGATATTAAAGGCACTGAAAAAATTATTTATTATTGGACAGTAAAACCTTGGCTAACATAAAGCAGAAACTGTCCAGATAATTTACAATATTTAATACCGAAAATGTAATGTATTCAAAATGTATCATTTTCGCCTAAAACAGACGTCGCTTTACGTATGGAGCTGCATAATCCATTAGTACCCTTTTAAATACAATTTCTTGGTAAAAATGTTAAATTTTAGACTGTAGATAAACTTTGTACCTTAATTGGTCAATATCGGGTGTACCACCACGTTTACAGATGACTGCCTAAACCCTGCGTCTCATCCCTCCGGTTAAACGTCGAATTTGATGAATGGTCAGCTGTCGCCACTCATGATGCAGAGCTGCTTCGAGTTGGTTTAGATTCTCTGCAGGAGGGTGCATTTTCTGTATTCGGCGCCCAATAATGTTCCAGATATGCTCCAGCGGATTCAAATCCAGGCTTCTAGCTGGCCAAGGCAATGTCTCAATTGCGTTACGTTGGAGACAGGTCGTCACTACCCTAGAACAGTGGGGTCTAGCGTTGTCATCCATGTACACAGGCCTAGTGGCAAGTGGATGAGTCTCAAAATGAGGCAAAACTACCGGCTCGAGGACGTCATGAATAAAACGTTCACGCATAAGGTTGCCCTGAATGGTCACCGAGCCTAACTTGTCATGTGATATGCAACCCAGACCATTACAGAGCCTCCACTGTCGGGTGGCTGTTTCTTGGTGTGTAAGCTGTTTTCCTGTGTCGCCAGACTCTCATTCGGCCATCCGTAACATGCGGCAAAAACCTGCTCTCATCCTATCAGTGGATTCGCCGCCATGTCCTCAAATTCCAACCTCGTCTCGCTAAACACCACCGCAAACGGGTTCTTTGATGCTCATCTGTAAACAGAAGGCGTTTTATCAATCTCCTAGTGGCAAGTCCAGCTACCTTTAAGCGATTTCGAGGAGTTTTCAGAGAAAGGCTTTGATGAGGAAGCCATTGACGCTTAAATGGCTGTCATCGTACTAACAGGACAAGAGCTTGATCATCTCGTTGTGTCGTAATGAGAGGTCTTCTTGACCTTGCCCGATCCTTGACATCATTGGTCTGACGATGCTTTCGCACCAACCTGCTGATAACCGTGTAGTGTAGTGTAGTGGTAGCCAAGTCGGCGCCCGATCGCTTTGAATGACATCCATATCGATTGCATACCGATAATTTGCCGTCTTCTAGCCATATTTAAGTTACAATAACCGAATTGTGCAAAGTTTGTATTATGAATACCCGGATATGTTACATAAGCATATCGCTTTTTGCGAAAAGCATGGGGTGCATGATACCCTTGCCTGTATCTACGTGTACAAGCATTACCACCGAGTATCCATGCTTAAATTCTATGTACGGAACATCATTCTTTTCACCGGCAATAAAACGTTTTCAGACGTGTTGATTTGTAATGTACCAAAGACAACAATGTTATGGGGTGCTTAACTGTTTTTTCAGGTGTATACAATGTATCGATTTTCAAAGCCGCTGAATTAAGTGGAGGTTTACTCCTAGGTATGGTTGGGGCAAGTTGGTATGTTGTTGACAAGGCTTGCCCCGCACTGAGCCAATCAGCCTTTCGTTTTATGAATATCTTATTATTCATGAGTATTTAGTTTGATAATAATAAAAATGATAATAAAAATGAAATAAGAATGAATATATAAAATAAGATTTTTAATCACTATTATAGATAAAAGTTTGGAAAAGATAAAATGAAAATAATAATTCTATAATGTAAATAAGAATAAATGTTAAGGAACTATTACTACTACAACTACTACTACTGCTATCATCATTATTATTAATAAATATGGCTAAAACTATAAGGTAATGTTAATACTTGTATTATTCTTCCTCTACTTCTTATTGTAATACTTCTTGTCAGATCTATCATTTAATTCGAAGAATGGTGCTGACATATAGAAGACAAAGCAAAAGATGCACATTATCTCATCTTTTAGAAACGGCTATTCGTGAGGTTGATGTCTGCAAAAAGAAGCATCTATTCATTTGTACAAGATCCTGATTTACCGAAGACAAGTCTACTAACGCTATGTAAGAAAATATGGTTCTGGATTTGCTAAAATCCAAGAAATACTTTGTCCTACGGGATACAGCACACCGTGTCAGATATTCACCGGTGTGCAAGAAAAAGAACAGCTAACATATCTACCATACTCTGGCAAAAGAGGACTTAAAGCAGGTCCATAATCTATATTTTTTAAGCAAGCTATAATATATATGGGTGAATAATAGCCACTTTTTTCAAAAATGGACTTAATTGTGGGGTACACTATTCCTTGTACATACAGAAAATTGACCCATTGCGGAAAGTTTCGGCCCATGTAAGCCTCCTTGGACTGCACAGGTTGACCTGTGTCGATGTATCAAGCCACCTTTTCACAAAGCACAGCTCATCAAAAAAATGTTTTGGTCTCGCGCCGAAAGTTTACATATGAATCTGCAGTTACGAGTACATTTAAAATAAAGCTTCCCGACTGTTGGCTTGTTTCCGTCAAACTTGACTGTGACTTAGGCGACTCTGATTTTATTCGCTGATGAATCGGTTTATTCGCTGATGTGACTCGTTAAGTATTTTGTTTCGAAGTTAAAACTTTGTTTCTTCAACATTTTAAAGTTTCTTCAAAACTTAAAAGTTTTGTTTTAAGTTGTATCCATTTCATGAAATTAAGCATTTTTTTGTCATAACCTACCTCGTCGGTTGACCCGATAGCGGGGAAAGTTGTTCCGTTTGTCCAGGTCTCAAAAATTAGCTATTTGATAATATCCAACCATTTGCTGTATGGAAAACTACAGTTTTAGGTAGAGAATGATTAAACATGAAAAGCGATAAATTTAGTATTCTCAGAATTTGAAAAAAAAAAAGATTTTCGGACCAACTAGTCCCGGGCCCACATTCACCAACCATTTTTGAAAATATTCTTAGTCTTATTCTTCAGAATTTTGTCAATGTGAAAGTAACAGGACTTCTGGTTGGCTAAACCAAATGGTTTAGCTAATCAGAAGTTCCGTTACCTTCATGGTCAGGAAATCTTGAAGAATAAGACAAAGAATGTTCTTAGGAATGGTTGGTGGATGCAGACCCCGGATTCCCTTTGATCTATACAGGGATCGAATATAATTATATGTGTATATAAGAACCCTGATCTATAATTATGTAATCCTCTATAAAAGGTGATGACGTCATCACTGTGACCTTATGGCAACCACCAGACTGAAGTCTAGTGAAGACGAATTTTTCATCACTCCTCTATTCAAGTAATATATGCTGCTGACACGGTGTTGTACACCTAACAAGGTACACCTAACGAAGTGGAGGGGATTATACTGGAATCACCATGGGTGTCTGTAGACACAATTTTGTCCGGAGCTTTTTTGCTACATAAGTACTGCACTGAAATTTACACACAATGTTTGCCCACATATGAAATTGTGCATGTGCGATTTCACGACCTTGCTGCCTTTGGTTGCCAAATTATCTCCCCTTAAGCTCGTAAAGTTTCCTGTATTGTTGTTGTCCAGGGCACTACTCAGTTTTGCTTATACTGAACCCAATTTTATACAGGTTTCTGTATATATTATGTTGGGATGTATTACTTTCACGCCTGTGCTATAATTTGTTGCTGAATTATCTCCCCTTGAACTTAAGGAATTATTGCCCCTTTAACCTTTTTCAACTCTTACTTTTGTACTAACCCACTCTGCAACAAAGATCTGTTTTTGTGACAACGAGCTGCTGGGGGTATAGTCACGTTTAGTAATACATGTAGCTCTAGTTTAGACTGATTCAGACTCGAAGCATTTGCAGACTACAAAGTAAATGAGACTCAAATGGTTTAATCTGTTCCTGAAAAGTGAGCCCAGCCCCCTGTAGCTCATTCAGGGACTTAACTCTTTACCAAACAACAGAATTTTAGACTGGTTCAATTTGAAAGGGCTGCAGACAACAACATAAACATAACTCAAAAACTGAAATTTGTTTCCAGCAGGGTAGAAAACATTGTGGATAAAGGAGAAAATGCTGCTTACCAGCATTTTCTCCTTTTCCAACAATGTTTTCAACAGGCTTCTATCTCGGGGTCGTAAAAACCAGGGATTGTGTGGTACAGGGATAAGAACAGGGTGTTGAGGGTTTGATCCCTTGCTTCGTCAAAATTTACCAAGGATTGATGATAGTCATTGTGACAGTATTCATTCCTCTTCTAGCACTGACCATTGTTTTGACAATGTGGGAAAGCAGCCAGTGGCTTATAAAGAAAATTGTGTGTAGTCATGTTAAAAGACACTCCATGAAAGCATGGACAGGTGCACTGGCTGCGGCAGTATAACTAAAATAATGTTGAAAATGGCATCAAACACCATAAAATTAATCAATTTGGAAAGGGCAAAGAAAATTGTGGGAAAAGAGATGCTGGTTACCTGCATTATCTCCTTTATTCACAGTGATTTAAAAATCAGTCTCTTTCAGGATCATTAACCCTTTACCACATGACAAAATTTTAGACATGTCCAAATTGGAAGCATTTGCAGACGACAATTTCTATATGGCTCAATGATGCTTTTTTTGTTTGATAGGGTAGAAAACCAGCATTTTCTCCTTTTCCTACAATGTTTTCAAAAGGCTTCTCCTCGAGTCGTTAAAAGGCGAGATTGTGTGGCAAAGGATTAAATTCAGGATTGTGTGGTAGAGGATTAAATCTTCATTTTGAACTGAAATAGTGTATACTTATTTAACCCATTACCACACAATCCCTACTTTTGACGCCCCTTAAAAAGAAGCCTTTAGAAAACATTGTGTGAAAAGGAGAAAATGCTGGTAACCAGCATTTTCTCCTTTACCTGCAGTGTTTTCTACCCTTTCCAAATCTATTTTCAATGTTTGATTCACATTTATTTTGTCGTCTGCAAATGCTTTCAAATTGGACATGTCCAAAATTTTATAAAATGGTAAAGAGTTAACCCTTTCCCAAATGACAAATTTTATACTGTCCCAAAGTGAAAGTGTTTGCAGATGACAATTTTGAATTTGATGGAAATGGCAGAAAGCTTTTTGATAGGCTAGAAAACACTTTGGGAAAAGGAGAAATTGCTCGTTACGAGCAATTTCTACTTTTCCCACAGTGTTTTCTAAAGACTTGTATTGCGGACACGTAAAAACCAGGGCTTGTTTGGGAAAGGGTTAACTCTTTACCACATAGCAAAACATGTAGACTTGACCAAATTCAAAGCATTTGTAGACGAGGATTTCAATATGGCTCAACCGACACTGTTTGTCTTTGATATGGAAGAAAAATCTTGTGATGAAAAGAGTCCAAATTGAAAGCACTTGCAGATGCCAATATAAATGTAATCCAAAAATTGAAATTTGTTTCCAGCAGGGTAGAAAACAATCAGGCAAAAGGAAAAAATGCGATTACCAGCATTTTCTCTTTTTCCCACAATGTTTTCAAAAGGGTTGTATGTCAGGGTCGTAAAAAACAGGGATTGTTTGGTAAAGAAAGTATACATGTATCAACCAAGATGCCCTAAGTATTAAAAATTTTCTCCTGTTTTCAAAGGCAGGGGGAATCCCCCTCACGCATTTCAATTTCTAGAACAAATGCTAGTCTGCACATAGACACCACAAGATTCCATGGTTTTATACCATAAAGAGTAGTCGTGTACCGATGATCAGGTAGTAGATGATCAGGTAGTAGGTAGATGATCGCATAGCAGCATGCTGGAGGCTCGTGATTCAGGGTCTTGATTGAACTCTGTCACAATCAATCATTGGCTAGCCGCCTCTGCACGGTTCCGAGGCAAAAGTTTTTTTTCTTATTGGCAATTTCCTCAGTTCTTGTCTCAATTTGCGAGATAAGTGAAAAAAGGGTGAAGCAAGAAACAAATACTACAGGGCTATGTGGCCATTTTTTAGCTCACCTGAGCATGAAGTGCTAAGTTTGGGGAGCGTCTTTCTATAAAATTTACAATGGGGGATGATGAATTACGGCAGTATCACATCCAAATATCTGCATGTCGGGTAACTGGTTTGGGGAGTCCACCACATCCGACTTGCCTCTCTTTGTTATTTGTGTATGATGATTATCTTTCCATGAAAGATTGTCAAATATTTGTGTTTTATAATCCGAGATTAAGTTCTCCTACATTTTTCCGTATGAAAAAATGCAAGTTGGTAGTATTGGCCATGAAACTCATATTACAAAACAGAAGTAGGAGAATTCAATGGCGACATGACCAATGTTTATCCAGAACGTGAAGAATTACAATATTTGTATTAAAATACGAAATTTAGTACATTTTGGAAATTGTTCCTTGGTAATTTGCACTTGCATTTTTTATCGATTGCTTGAAATTTCAAGTTGCATTTTCCAATTCTGACTGCATTTTGCATGTAGATATATGGGAATTTCAAACCCTGAATGTAATTAGATGTATAGTTTAAAGTTTTATAAACAATTTTTCCATATTGATCTGGTACTCTATGGAAAATGGTAAAAATAATCACTGATCAATGTTAAAATATTCAGAAACAATCCGTTTTAGTTAAAAACTTTATTTATTGTTAACAGTAAAAACAACTGGAAGGCACACAGTTTACAGCCACTGGTCAGAGTTTGGCATCTGAAAGTAGAAAAAGCAGACAAATGATAATGTTAGGTGGATGAAATTCAGTCTGGTGAACTATGATAATGCATGTTTACACGTACAGTGTCCTTTACACGTCCTGAAATAGTTACTTTTTTTTTTCTTATAACAATTCAAAATACAAGGGGAGGTCAATAAGTTCGTAGAACTCTGTATTTTTCTAGACAATTCAAAATTTCTTCTTTCAATTTTTTGTAGTATAAACCTTTGTCAGTTAAATGATTACAGCCATTTAGTCAGCCCTTACTTTTTTTTGCTCTTACTTTATATTGGAAAACCTATACCCATAGGCAAAAATAGAAAGTCAGAAGCCACTCTGTAGCAGCCTTGAGCTCATTATCATCAGGAAACCTTGCTCCAAGCAAGTGGGATGTCAAATTTGGGAACAGACAATAATCACTTGGGGCCAGGCCTGGACTGTATGGTGGGTGATTTAAATGCTCAAACTTGCAATCACGAAAATCCGCTTGTGCAACTCTGGACTTGTGCTCTGAACTCAATATTCTGACTTTTCATTTTTGTCTATGGGTATAGGTTTTCCAACAAAAAGTAAGAACAAAAACTGTAAAGTGTTGACTGAATGGATTTTATCATTCAACTGGCAACGGTTTATACTGCAAAAAAAACTAAAAAATAAAATTGCATTGTAAAGAAAAATATCGAGTTCTACGAACTTATTGACCTTCCCTCGTATCTATGAACATATCATTAATTCAATTTTATAAATAATAGAAATTAATGAATATAAATAGTTTAACTCTCAAAGAGGTTGGAAGGAAAAACTGAAATGCCTGTAGCTTTAGAAATCTATATGTTAAGACAGTTACCTTTGAAATTGATACAACAGCCATGTACCTCCACACATAACTATTTCAGGTGGTTGAAGTATGCCTCGTCTATCTTTATCCACCACTGTGTGCGTTATTCCATTTATAGCACATAATCCTTTCTTCTTTTGGCTAAAATATTGAATCCAAAGCCAATTAATCCACCTGAAATAATTTGTCTAGTGTAAATGAAATGTCATCCAATTAATTAAAGTGAAGAAAGGCTTTATTTTAAAAAAATATAAAGTATAAGAAACAGAAGAGAGAGAGAGAGAGAGAGAGAGAGAGAGTATAAATAAAGATAAACAACACAGACAATATTTAAGAAAGAGAGGAAATGCCGCCGTTGTGTAAAAATGAAATCTGTGCCAAAATTAGCTCAGTTGATAACATAGAAGGCTTGAAACTGGAGTCTACATGCAACCAATTTCTTAACCCATTAACTCATTCTTATACAATTTTGAGACTGTCCCAAATTCAAAGAAGCTGCAGACAACAACTGAATTGTGCCTATTAAGGGATTTAAGGGAATTAACCCTTTCCCAAACAAGCCCTGGTTTTTACGTGTCTGCAGTAAAAGTCTTTTGAAAACACTGTGGGAAAATGAGAAATTGCTCATAACGAGCAATTTCTCCTTTTCCCACAGTTTTTTTCACCATTTTTGAGAACTTTCTGCCATTTTCTCAAAATCTAAAATTGTCCTCTGCAAACTCTTTTGGTTTGGAAGAGTCCAAACTTTGTCGTTTGGGAAAGGGTTAAGATTCCATAGAAAACATTGTGGAAAAAGGTGAAATTGCTCATTTGAGCAATTTCACCTTTTTCCACAATGTTTTGCTAAAGCTTTTTTCTTCACTGTGTTAAAATGAGTATGTATGGAGGAAAAGATAAATTGGTAACAGGGTGCATTTCTTTCTTACTGCCTATCCTTGTTTCCACAAAAGTCATATGAGATTGAAGTCTGTCACTGGTGAAGACATCTTCGCAAGCCAAGTTTACGATCACTACGTGGATCTTACCTTGGCTGATTGAGCCCGATTTCGAGATTCCTGTGATGCACCCTCTATTGTATGCTGGTTATTACTCCCCTTTACATCATGTTTCTAAAAGCAAATGAAATATCGTTTTACAAACCACTTACGAATACACATGAAGCGATAAGCAGACATCCACGTGAGTTTCCATGTTTTACCTATTATGGTGTCACACCTGTGGTTTTTGGCTATATTGAAAATAGAGTGAAATTGGCCATCTTTGAAGCCTCACAGATCGCTTAATGGCAAAAAGTTTGCTTTTCCGTCTCTTGCTGTCTAAAGTACGTCCATAGTCCTTCGAAAAAATGCATTAAAAACAACGTCAACCGATTGCGTTTTTCGCTAAATCTCAAAAACAACAGGCACCCTAGAATTTTCCCTCTCAAAAACACCTGTTCACCGCCATGACCCCAATTTTTTGAACCTCTAGTGACACAAAATAGTCCACTCAATATACAATAAAAATACATCTAAGTGGTCCCACAATGCCTATATTTGAAGCAAATCTAAATTATATACCACCAAGCCCTCTTAGCACCATACAACAGTGCAACAAAAGTGCTACTGCAAATTTTCACTTGGGACTACTTTTGACTACTACGAACTGGAAGCAGTCTCGCAGTGGTGCGACACATTATTCGAAAGGAAGAGACAGTGTTCTATTTTTATCAAAGATGAAATGCTACGAGCGATTTTATTCGATGCAGCTAGAGCTGGCTGCATCCAATGAAAAGGCGTATCGGGGGGGGATTGTAAAAATCAAGCTCAATCCGCCAAGGTAAGATCCACGTAGTGATCGTAAACTTGGCTGGCGAAGATGTGGTGAAGAATATTGTGCAGAGTACTATTAAAAGAAACTCCAGAGATGTATGGATAGGTACAGTGGTTAACATGTTATATTTGAAATAATGTTGAAAACATTAATATTATGGCAAAAGTGATGAGCTGATAAGCATTATTAAAGGAATGAAATTAGGTGAAAATGATGAAAGAAAACACTCTTGAAAAGTGGTTGCCAGAGCTGGAATTTAGGTTTGTGACCCCTTGATTAATTTTTTGAACCATGCTATTTTAAATCCTTTTTTCATCAGGAGAAAAGATACTGTAAATAAACTGGACTTTAATTCATTTCCGTTGTAACTTAGCTATGGTATAAAATTTTAATAAGAGATACTTTATAACTTGAAATTTTTGCGACATTGGAGTCTTTGTGATTTCTTGAATTTGGATATTTCACAAACTTTTCAGTTTGGATAATTTACCCCAACTATACAAACAAATAACAAGCATCTTGAATTGGCAAACAAATTTTCCAAGGCAAATGTCCATAATTGCTAATTTGCAAGTTTTGTGACAAACATCCACTCATATAGTATATATAAACAAGTAAAGGGTAGATGAATAAAACTATTAAGTACCTTTGCCAATGGCAGTCTTTGCAGATTTTAAGTTTTGTAGCCGTCTCCATACACCTTCATGAGTAGTGCATCATTCAAGTATAACGTAAGTGTTTTCACACACAAATCCTTCATATTTCATATCTGAAGTTAGAAAGAAAAAAGAATCTCCCCCCCCCACCCCTTCCCGACCACCAAGTGTCCCCTCCACAGACAAATGGAAATAAATGCTTTTCTGTATGAGGAGGTTGCTTAACCTTTTACCGAATGACAAAATTTCAGACCGATCCAAATTGAAAGCAACGGTACACAACAAAATAAACATAAGTCATAACTTGAAATCTTTTTTTCCGGGAGGGAAGAAAACATTATGGGAAAAGGAGAAAATGCTCATAATCAGCATAAGACTTCTATCTCAAGAGTTGTGAAAACCAGGGATTGTTTGGTAAAGAGTTATCTCTTTACCACACGAGAAAATTTTAGACTGGTCCAAATTGAAAGCATTCGCAGACGACAAAATAAAGGTGACTGAAAAATTGAAATTTGTTCTGGGAAGGGTAGAAAACACTATGGGAAAAGGAGAAAATGCAGGTTACCAGCATTTTCTCCTTTTCCTACAGTGTTTTCAAAATGCCTCTTTCTCGGGGGCATCAAAAGTAGGGATTTGGTGGTAATGGGTTAACAATCCTGACTGACTTCATGCATGGGTGCATATCCATGGGGACAACTTGTAGCACAACACAACTCTACTTTGTTGGAAACTTTAATGATAGAGTACAAGGCTCTATATCCTGTTCTTTATGGATAAACCCTTGAAGCAAGCAATTTTACAGAGCAGGCTCCGTGGTTAACCGATGAGTCCACAAAGTACAAATTTAACCACCTTTGGTAAGCAATTATGTGTTCTAGCTGCAACATATAACCATGTTAAGTTTTTTTTGCATTGATTTCATCCCTACTTTTCAGATAAGAGTGTGCTTTAAAAGGATTGGATGGTTTGAGCTTGGCAACAAGAATTTTACATACACACATATGGACACAGTTTTTCAACACCCTTCTTTATCTCCAAGCAACCGTACATGAAACCCAAGAGACTGCAATCATTTTCAAACTGAAAAACTGAGGATATTAAGGATGAGTCTGTCTTGGCTATAATGAATTTGACATACACAAAGTATGAACTAAACACAGTTTTCATCTAAATCCTTATTTATCCCTGACTTGGACATGAATACTTCAGTCATTTTCCGAACAAGAAACTCCAGACTAACAGGATGTGAAATCTTGGCAATAAGATTTTCATATACACACACTGTAGACTTAACACATTTTTATTCAAACTCCTAATTCATTTATCAGTTTCTGTTCATTTAATCATTAAGATTCCAGTCATTTCAGATTGAGAAATTCAAGAGTAATAGGATGTGTGGGTCCTGACTCCATATATATGAAACACACATTGTGGACTAAATGCAGTATTTAACTGATATTTCATCTCTCAGCATCTGTGCACTTATCCATAGTGACTGCAGTTATTTTTGGAGGATAGCATTTGAAGACACAAGAAAGTATGGAACACCCAAAGCCAGCATGGATGGTATATGAACCCCTCTAAAAACAACTGACCAGGAAGAAGTTTTGAAGAGTCCACTCCATACTTCTTGCGTGAACAATGCCAGTGCAAAAGAAGGTTATTGAAAATTGACAGCTTTTCTGCAAATATGATTCTTAATGTGATTAATTTCTTTAACCTGCAAGTGTATAAATCTACCCGCCCCCCCTCCCACCCCAAGAAAGCATGTATGATGGAAAAAAGCATTCAAAAAATTATTCAAAACATCTTCACGCATTATCAGGCAATCTTTAATTCCTGGCCTCTTCTTCCATAGTCTGTTTCTCAAGTGGTCTGTATGTCCTCTTATTCGGAAGGGCATCACCTACTTAAAACAAGAATTTCTAGTTCAAGAGCCATTCTTTACTGTCAGTGAAAACAGTTTATAAACAAATCACATACACCAACTACTTTGATTTCTAGTTCTAAGAATGTTGTAGTTTTTCCTTAATATATTCCAAAACAAAATGTTCATTAGTCAGAGGAATGCATCAACTGTATACTCCACGATATTTAGCACTCTCTAACCTACAGGTATCGTTTAAACATTACCCTTTATCACCGAACATAGTACATAAAAAGTCTCTGACAAATTTTGAAGTTTGTGGTGTAGCACTTTCCTGCATGAACCAGTTGCTTTGAAATACGAGGGACTTTCTCCCGAGTTCAACAAGTGCGACTTCTTTCTCTGAGTTTAAAAGGTCAAAGTTCAACAGCCCAAACCAACTTCACACAGCACAGCCACATTGTTAAAGACCACAGTGAAATAAACAGAAGATTGATATTGAAATGTTAGCTCAAGTGATTGACAATTTCATCGGGCATGATCGGCAAGGAAAAAGCATAATCTGTCGTCTCACTGATAACGTCATTAATTGTAAAATGACGCCAATGACCAAAAAAGGACTTTTAAATTGAAATCTGTATAAAAGCGCAAAATATTATGAAAATTGAATTAAATTATCACACAAAAATACTTACATGTTTTATTTACATTTATTTTTCATCTCATTATCTTATATTTTAAGACAAATTATAAATAAACGAATGATTTACCTTACTTTCCGGACTCCCTGTAGTATCCCTCCCTCAATGTTGACTATGACTGAGGCAATGTTTGTGTTGTAAGGAACAAAAGTTGCAAAGTACCGGTAAAAAAAAACAGAAAAGTATAGATAGGTTCAGCAGCTGTCAATGCTTACTGTTTGTTTTAAATTCGGGTTAATACAAATATCTTTTTCCACTGGGAATCTGCACTTTTTCTTGGCACTGTGGCGGTCTTCTTGGTATCCCATCTCCTCCTTGTCGGTGAGTCATCTTGCCTACAAATAGCAAGGTAAATGTTTCTTAGATCTGCTAGACTTGATCTTAGACGAATATCTGCCAGTGTTCAAACTGAAAGTTAAGAAAAACTTTATTTCCACATCAAACAAAAAAATGTGAATTATCTCCTTTGTTTAACCCTTTTCCAAACAACACATTTTAGACTCTTCCAAACTGAAAGATTTTTCAGACAATACTTTTAAAAATAATGAAAATGGTATAAACTTCTCCTGAAAAGTACAAAACACTGTTGGAAAAGGAGAAATTGCTCATTATGAACAATTTCTCCTTTTCTCACAATGTTTTCAAAAGACTTATACTGCAGACACATAAAAACCAGGTCTTGTTTGGGAAAGGGTTAACCCTTGATTGATAATATTAGCTTTATTTATATGCAGTGCAGTTAAAGCAAAATGAATTACTTTGTAAAAAAAAAATAAACAATAAAAACTACCTTTCCAAGTCCGAAACTGCAAAGTGGTTTTGGGCTACTTGGTGGAAAGGATAATAGCAAAGTTCCTCACTTCTGTCTGTGGGTCAACTAATGGAACAAAGATGTAAATGTTTCACATATCTTTTCTACTTAACATTACAGGTAAGATGGCCTGCACATTTAACCCTTTCCCACATAATCCTGACTTTTAACAACCTTGACAGAAAAACCTTTTAAAAACATTGTGGGAAAAGGAGGAAATGCTGGTTACCAGCAATTTCTCGTTTTCCCACAATGTTTTCTACCCTTCCAAATACAAATTTCATTTTTTTGAGTAACATTTATTTTGTAGTCTGCAAATGCTTTCAATTTGGACCAGTCCATTTTTTTTTTGGTGTGGTAAAGAGTTAATCTCTTTTACCTTACGATCTTGTCTTATTTCCAAGGCATTTCTATGGTAGCTCTAATTGACCCTAACAAGCAAGGATGAATTTTTTTTTATATGTTTATGACGCCTTTTGATAGCATAGAAAACATTGTGACAAAAGGTGAAAATGACGAACAATTTCACCTTTTGCCACAGTGTTTTCCAAAGGCTCCTACGAGCAATGCGTAGAAATGATTATCTATGGAGTAAAGGATTAAGTGACTCGAAAATTGAAATTTGCTTTTAGAAATGTAGAGAACATTGTAGACAAAGAAGAAAATGCTGGTTGCCAGTGTCTTGTCCCTGTCCCACATTGTTTCAAATGCTTTCCTTCTTGGGATTGTTAAACTTCTTGAATTTGAAGTTAAGGGAAAACTCCTTATGACAGAAATTTTCCATATAAACTAACAGCTTTCTTCTATGAGTACGTTGTAGACAGAGAAAGTTTCAATTTTCTACAATTAACTTCTGAATACCTATCATTTTTGGCTCTTTCTTTTTGCCTTGAGATCAGAGGTCACAAAAATTTCAGTCTGAACTTTGATCTTTGCTCTATGTTGGGAAACTCTGGCTCTCCAGAACTCTCTATTTGTAGTTTGTAGCATTAATTTCTTTTTTACAAGAATTTAATATGTATGTTTTGTTGCCTTGGTTACTGCTTGGATTGATGATGATATTTGGAATTCTAAACAAGATTAAAGTAGACTGTTAGAATTAAGAAAAACCATGGAATTGTGAGGGACATAGAGAAAAACCTGTAACTACACAGGCAGTTGGCTCAGCTAGGAGTGTGCATGGCTAGTTGCAGAACAATTCTGACCTGCTCAATCCACAGAATGGGTATCAAGGGCAGATATGTAGGATAACATAATTCCAGATACTCTAGGAAAGCACAGATAGGTTGAAAATGTAAGAAAGTATGTACCTTTTCCATTTAGAAACTTTAGTTTTTGGGCATCATAGTGGTTGTCTTGGTAGCCCGGCTTTATTGGTGTGTTGGTAATCTAATCTGGAAAATAGAGTGCATAATGTTGCCAAGGTGAGGTTCACTTACCTCTTTACCAAACAAGAACATTTTAGACTTGTCCAAATTGAAAGCAGTTGCAGATGACGAAATAAACCTGACTCAAAAATTGCAACTTGACTTGAAAAAGAGATTACCAGCATTTTCTCCTTTTTCAACAATATTTTCAGAAGGCTTCCTCCTCTGGGTCTTAAAAACTAGGTGTTGTTTTGTAAAGGGTTAATATTCCGAGATACTCTGTCAGTTTTCAACTTGTGTAGGACAGCTTTTCTTTCTTAGTGGGGAAGAATGTATGATGTATCTCTTTTTCCAACCACCGATATCTTTTTGTATTTGTGTATTCAACACAGTAATAGCAAAACAGATTATTTTTCAAATTGTATAATGAGAAATACAATGCTTTGGGAGAATTTATCAACATGCCTACCTATCCAGTTAAGAAAAAGCACAGTGTCTGGGCATCTTGAAGGTAATGTTGATAGCCCATTCCCTCACTTCCATCATTCTGTAAGACAGCTTCTGTAACCAAATAGGATGGCAAATGTCTCCCTCATCTTGTAAAAATTGACATAAACAGGTATTTGCCAGTACACAAATTAACCTTTTACCAAACAATTCCTGGTTTTTACAACCCTGAGATAGTAGCCTTTTGAAAATATTTTGGAAAAAGGAGAAAATGCTGGTAAACAGCATTTTCTCCATTTCCCCAATGTTTTCTACCCTGCTGGAAATATATTTCAATATTTGATTTACATATATTTTGTTGTCTGCAAATGCTTTCAATTTGGACAAGTTTAAAATTTTGTTGTATGGTAAAGAGTTAAGAAGTTTGGTTGTTTACATCAAAAGATTTATAGACATGTCACAGTAGCAAGTGAGCCTAACAATTCCTAAAATTTCTTACCCAGTTTTTGGACAGCATTATTTCAAGGCCACTTGTTGCTTTTCTAAATAAATATCAATGGAGCCCTTAGCTCAGTTAATAACATACAAAGTTTGAAACAGGAATCCGCATGCAACCATTTTCTTACCAAGAATTGATAAGAGGGCACATTTGTTTCTTACTGCCTATCCTTGTTTCCACAACGGTCGTATGAGATTGAAGTCAGTTACTAGTGAAGAATATTGTGCAGAGTACTAGTAAAAGTAACTCCAGAGAACCATGGATAGGTACAGTGGTACACATGGTATATTTGAAATAATGTTGAAAAACATTGGTAAAATAAGTATGAATATCATGGCAAAAGTGAAGAGCTGATAAACATTATTAGAGGAATGAAATTAGGTGAAAATGATGAAAGAAAACACTCTAGAAAAGAGGTTGCCAGAGCTGTATAAGTGGAAATTTTTGTGAAATGGAAATTTTTGTGATTTCTCCAATTTGAAACTTTCACAAACTTTTCTGTTTGGGTATTTTACCCCAACCATACAAACAAATAACGATTGTCTTGAATTGGAAAACGAATTTTCCAAGGCAACTGTCTATAATCGCTGATTCACAAGATTTTAGACACACAAATATATTCACGTATACAGTACATAAAAAAGACAAAGTAAGGAGTAGATGAAATAAACTATTACCTTTGCCAGTGGCCGTCTTTGCTGATTTTGAGTTTCGTAGCCTTCTCTCCACACCTTCGTAAGTAGTGCATCTTTCAGGTACAAACAGAAGTCTGTTCACACACAATCCTCCATGTTTCATCAAATCTGAAGTAAGAAGGAAAAAAGAATCCCCCCCCCCTTACCAAATGTCCCCTTCCACACATAAAGAAATGAAAATAAGGCAGCTTGGAAGACATTTCATCAGACTTTACAGCCTGTTCCGAGGTTGCATAACAATCCTGACTGACTTCATGCATGGGTGCATATCCATGGGGTACACTTGTACCACAACTCAACTCTACATAGTTGGAAACTTGAAAGAAAGAGCACAAGGCCCTACATCCCTTTCTCAACTGATAAACCTTTGAAACAAGCAATTTTACAGAGCAGGCTCTGTGGTCAACCAACGAGTCCACAAAGTACAAATTTAACCACTTTTGGCAAGCAATTATGTGTTCTAGCTGCAACAATGTTAAGTTTTTGCATAGATTTCTTCCCTATTTTTCAGATAAGAATGTGTTTCAAAAGAATTGGATGTGTTGAGCTTGGCAACATGAATTTTGATACATATAGACACGGTTTTTCAGCACACTTCTTTATCTCCAAGCAACTGTTCATGAAACCCAAGAGAAGAGACTGCAATATATGTATTTTCAAACTGAAAAAAATAAGGATATTAAGGATGTGTTGGTCTTGACTGTAATGAATTTAACATACACAAAGTATGGACTAAACACAGTTTTCAGCCAAATCCTTCTTTATCTCTGACTTAAACATGAATACTTAATTTTTCCACCAAGAAACTCAAAAGTAATAGGATGTGAGGATCTTGGCACCAAGATTTTCATATACACACTGTAGACTTAAAACAGTATTTATTCAAACTCTTACTTCATCGTTCAGTATCTGTTCACTTAATCATGAAGATTCCAGTCATTTTCAGACCAAGACACTCAAGAGTAATAGGATGTGTGAGTCCTGACAGCATGAATTTGAAACATAAACATTGTTGACTAAATGCAGTTTTCAACTGATATTTCATCTCTCAGCATCTGTGCACTTATCCATAGCGACTGCAGTTATTTTCGGAGGATAGCATTTGAAGACACAGAAAAAATATGGAACACCCAAAGCCAGCAAGGATGGTATTTGAACCCCTCTAAAAACAACTGACCAGGAAGAAGTTTTGAAGAGTCCACTCCATACTTTTTGCGTGAACAATGCCAGTGGAAAAGATGGTTATTGAAAGTTGAAAGTTTTCTGCAAATGTGATCTTTAACTAATTTCTTTAACCTGCTATTGTAAACATCTCCCTACAAGAGCATGTATGATGGAGGAAAACATTTTAAAAAATATCTGACACATCTTCACCCATTATCAGGTAACCATCACCCCCTGGTCTCTTCTTCAGTGGCCTGTTTTTCCAGTGGTCTGTTTTTTCCTGTTAGTCAGAAGGTTATCACCTACTCAAAACAATATTTCCTAGTTCAAGAACCATTCTTTACTGTCAATGAAAACAAATCGTATACAAATCACATACACCAACTATTTTGATGTCTAATTTAAAGAATGAAGTAGTTTTTCCTACTATATTCCAAAATAAGAGAGAGATACTGTAAAAGCAGAAATTTTTGTGAGATGGAAATCGTTGTAATTTCTCGAATTTGAAACTTTCACAAACTTTTCTTTTTGGGTATTTTACCCCAACTTTAGCAGCAAATAACAGATGTTTTGAATTGGCAAACAAATTTCCCAATGCCAATGTTCATAATAACTGATTCACAAGTTTTTAGACACACATATATACCCATGTATACAGTATGTGAAAAAGGAAGGGTAGATGAATTAACCCTTTACCCCATAAGGCATTTCTATGGTATCTCTAATTGAACCTAAATAACAGCAAAGATGAAGCCGCTTTTTATGTGTAAATGATACCTTTTGATAGCATAGAAAAACATTGTGACAAAAGGTGAAATTGCTCGTCACGATCAATTTCACCTTTTGTCACAATATTTTCCAAAGGCTCCTACAAACAATGTGTAGAAAGGAGTATCTAAGGAGTAAAGGGTTAACTTATTCATTACCTTTGCCATGGCAGTCTTTGGTGATTTTGAGTTTTGTAGCCATCTCTCCACACCTTCATGATTAGTGAATCTTTTAAGTATAACGTAAGTCTGTTCATACATAATCCTCCATGTTTCATCAAATCTGAAGTTAGAAAGAAAAAAATCCCCCCCCACCACCAAGTGGCCCCCTTCCACACACAAATGCAAATAAGTGAAAAAAATGTACAGCCCTGCCATTTGAGATCAGAAGACATTTCATCAGACTTTACTGTTTCTGTATGAAGAGGTTGCATAACAATCCTGAGTTCATGCAGGGTTGCATATCAGTCGGGTAGACTTGTAGCATAACACAACTCTTATCACCTTTGCAGAGCAATTACGTGTACTAGCTGCAATCTAATGCTACGCTAGGTTTTTGGCAATTATTCACCCCTACTTTTCAGAAAAGAATGAATGTGCTTCAAGAGCAATGGATGTTTTGAGCTTGGCAACATGAATTTTAGATACATATCCGTAGCGACTTCAGTTATTTTTGGAGGACGGCATTTGAAGACACAAGACAGTATGGAACACCCAAAGCCAGCATGGATGGTATATGAACCCCTCTAAAAACAACTGACCAGGAAGAAGTTTTGAAGAGTCCACTCCATACTTCTTGCATGAACAATGCCAGTGCAATAGAAGGTTATTGAAAATTGATAGCTTTTCTGCAAATATGATCTTTAATGTCACAAATTTCTTTAACCTGCAAGTGTAAACATCTCCCTACAAGAGCATGCATGACTTAGAAAAACATTTTAAAAAATATCTGAAACATCTTCACCCATTATCAGGTAACCATTACCCCCTGGTCTCTTCTTCAGTAGTCTGTTTCTCCAGTAGTCTGTTTTTTTTTTCCTCTTCATGACAAGGTCATCAGCTACTTAAAACAAGATTTCCTAGTTCAAGAACCATTCTTTACTGTCAAAGAAAACAAATCCTATTGAAATCATATACACCAACTACATGTATTTTGATCTCTAATTTAAAGAATGTAGTAGATGTTCCTTTAACCCTTTACCAAACAATCCCTGGTTTTTACGACCCTGAGAATGAAGCCTTTTGAAAACATTGTGGAAAAAGGAGAAAATGCTGGTAACGATTTTCTCCTTTTCCTACGATGTTTTCTACCCTGCTTGAAACAAATTTCAATTTTTCAGTTACGTTTATTTTGTTGTCTCTATGAGCATTCAATTCAGGTCTGTCCGTAAATTCTGTTGTTTGCCAAAGAGTTAAATATTCCAAAATAAGAGAGAGATACTGTAAAAGCGGAAATTTTTGTGACATGGAAATTGTTGTAATTTCTCGAATATGAAACTTTCACAAACTTTTCTGTTAGGGTATTTTACCCAATCTTTAGAAACAAATAACGGGTGTTTTGAATTGGCAAACACATTTCCAAATGCAAATGTCCATAATAACTGATTCACAAGTTTTTAAAACACACAATACCCATGTATACAGTATATGAAAAAGGAAGGGTAGATGAATTAAACTATCAATTACCTTTGCCAATGGCAGTCTTTGGTGATTTTGAGTTTTGTAGCTGTCTCTCCACACCTTCATGATTAGTGAATCTTTCAAGTATAACGTAAGTCTGTTCATACACAATCCTCCATGTTTCATCAAATCTGAAGTTAGAAAGAAAAAAAATCCCCACCCACCAAGTGGCCCCCTTCCACACACAAATGCAAATAAGTGAAAAAAATGTACAGCCCTGCCATTTGAGATTAGAAGACATTTCATCAGACTTTTCTGTTTCTGTATGAAGAGGTTGCATAACAATCCTGAGTTCATGCAGGGTTGCATATCAATCGGGTAGACTTGTAGCACAACACAACTCTATCACCTTTGCATTGCTACGCTAGGTTTTTGACAATTATTTCATCCCTTTGAAAAAAAAGCTTCTATGGAAGTTGGCTGATAGATATGTAAAGAAAAAAAAATATTTCACCCTTACATTTCAGAAAAGAATAAGCTTCAAAAGCATTGGATGTTTTGAGCTTGGCAACATAAATTTTAGATACATATCCGTAGCGACTGCAGTTTTTTTTGGAGGATGGCATTTGAAGACACAAGAAAGTATGGAACACCCAAAGCCAGCATGGATGGTTTATGAACCCCTCTAAAAACAACTTGGCCAGGAAGAAGTTTTGAAGAGTCCACTCCATACTTCTTGCATGAACAATGCCAGTGCAAAAGAATGTTACTGAAAATTGATAGCTTTTCTGCAAATATGATCTTTAATGTAACGAATTTCTTTAACCTGCAAGTGTAAACATCTCCCTACAAGAGCATGCAAGACTTAGAAAAACATTTTAAAAAATATCTGAAACATCTTCACCCATTATCAGGTAACCATTACCCCCGGTCTCTTCTTCAGTAGTCTGTTTCTCCAGTAGTCTGTTTTTTTTCCCTCTTCATCATAAGGTCATCAGCTACTTAAAACAAGATTTCCTAGTTCAAGAACCATTCTTTACTGTCAAAGAAAACAAATCCTATTGAAATCATATACACCAACTACATGTATTTTGATCTCTAATTTAAAGAATGTAGTAGATGTTCCTTTAACCCTTTACCAAACAATCCCTGGTTTTTATGACCCTGAGATTGAAGCCTTTTGAAAACATTGTGGGAAAAGGAGAAAATGCTGGTAACTAACATTTTCTCCGTTTCCTAAGATGTTTTCTACCCTGCTTGAAACAAATTTCAATTTTTCAGTTACGTTTATTTTGTTGTCTCTATGTGCTTTCAATTCAATTCTGTCTTAAATTCTGTCGTTTGGTAAAGAGTTAAATATGCCAAAATAAGAGAGAGATACTGTAAAAGTGGAAATTTTTGTGACATGGAAATTGTTGTAATTTCTCGAATATGAAACTTTCACAAACTTTTCTGTAAGGGTATTTTTACCCCATCTTTAGAAACAAATAACGGGTGTTTTGAATTGGCAAACACATTTCCCAATGCAAATGTCCATAATAACTGATTCACAAGTTTTTAGAAACACATAATACCCATGTATACAGTATATGAAAAAGGAAGGGTAGATGAATTAAACTATTAATTACCTTTGCCAATGGCAGTCTTTGGTGATTTTGAGTTTTGTAGCCATCTCTCCACATCTTCATGATTAGGGAATCTTTCAAATAAAATGCAATTCTGTCCATATACAATCCTCCATGTTTCATCAAATCTGAAGTTAGAAAGAAAAAAATCGCCACCCCCCACCAAGTGGCCCCCTTCCACACACAAATGCAAATAAGTGAAAAAAATGTACAGCCTTGCCATTTGAGATTAGAAGACATTTCATCAGACTTTACTGTTTCTGTGTGAAGAGGTTGCATAACAATCCTGAGTTCATGCAGGGTTGCATATCAATCGGGTAGACTTGTAGCACAACACAACTCTATCACCTTTGCAAAGCAATTACATGTACTAGCTACAATCTATTTCTACGCTAGGTTTTTGGCAATTATTTCACCCCTACTTTTCAGAAAAGAATGAATGTGCTTCAAAAGCATTGGATGTTTTGAGCTTGGCAACATAAATTTTAGATACATATCCATAGCGACTGCATTTATTTTTGGAGGATGGCATTTGAAGACACAAGACAGTATGGAACACCCAAAGCCAGCATGGATGGTATATGAACCCCTCTTAAAACAACTGACCAGGAAGAAGTTTTGAAGAGTCCACTCCATACTTCTTGCATGAACAATGCCAGTGCAAAAGAAGGTTATTGAAAACTGAAAGCTTTTCTGCAAATATGATCTTTAATGTCACAAATTTCTTTAACCTGCAAGTGTAAACATCTCCCTACAAGAGCATGTATGACTGAGAAAAACATTTTAAAAAATATCTGAAACATCTTCACCCATTATCAGGTAACCATTATCCCCTGGTCTCTTCTTTAGTAGCCTGTTTCTTTTCCCTCTTCATCACAAGGTCATCAGCTACTTAAAACAAGATTTCCTAGTTCAAGAACCATTCTTTACTGTCAATGAAAACAAATCCTATACAAATCATATACACCAACTATTTTAATGTCTAATTTAAAGAATGTAGTAGTTGTTCCTTTATATATTCCAAAATAAGAGAGAGATACTGTAAAAGCGGAAATTTTTGTGACATGGAAATTGTTGTAATTTCTCGAATTTGAAACTTTCACAAACTTTCCTGTTAGGGTATTTTACCCCATCTTTAGCAATAAATAACGGGTGTTTTAAATTGGCAAACACATTTTCCAATGCAAATGTCCATAATAACTGATTCACAAGTTTTTAGAAACACATAATATCCATGTGGGTATACAGTATATGAAAAAGTAAGGGTGGATGAATTAAACTATTAATTACCTTTGCCAATGGCAGTCTTTGCTGATTTTGAGTTTCGTAGCCGTCTCTCCACACCTTCATGATTAGTGAATCTTTCAAGTATAACGTAAGTCTGTTCATACACAATCCTCCATGTTTCATTAAATCTGAAGTTAGAAAGAAAAAATCCCCCCCCCCCACCAAGTGGCCCCCTTCCACACACAAATGCAAATAAGTGAAAAAAAATGTACAGCCCTGCCATTTGAGATTAGAAGACATTTCATCAGACTTTACTGTTTCCGTGTGAAAAGGTTGCATAACAATCCTGAGTTCATGCAGGGTTGCATATCAATCGGGTAGACTTGTAGCACAACACAACTCTATCACCTTTGCAAAGCAATTACATGTACTAGCTACAATCTATTTCTACGCTAGGTTTTTGGCAATTATTTCACCCCTACTTTTCAGAAAAGAATGAATGTGCTTCAAAAGCATTGGATGTTTTGAACTTGGCAACATAAATTTTAGATACATATCCATAGCGATTGCATTTATTTTTGGAGGATTGCATTTGAAGACACAAGAAAGTATGGAACACCCAAAGCCAGCATGGATGGTATATGAACCCTTCTAAAAACAACTGACCAGGAAGAAGTTTTGAAGAGTCCACTCCATACTTCTTGCATGAACAATGCCAGTGCAATAGAAGGTTATTGAAAATTGATAGCTTTTCTGCAAATATGATCTTTAATGTAACAAATTTCTTTAACCTGCAAGTGTAAACATCTCCCTACAAGAGCATGCATGACTTAGAAAAACATTTTAAAAAATATCTGAAACATCTTCACCCATTATCAGGTAACCATTACCCTCTGGCCTCTTCTTCGGTATATTTCTCCAGTTGTCTGTTCTCTTCGTTGGAACATCATTATCTTCTAAAAACAAGATATCCTATATTACACCAAAATTTTTAGAAAAAACGTCGGCATTTTGAAAGTCAGGCGCCTTTTTTTTACATCCAGTACAGCTTAGTCCCTCACTTCTGTCTGTGGGTTGCCTAATGGAACAAAGATGTTACTTTTTACACTGTGCATCCATAATGTCCATAACGCATACAAAACTCGATTTATCAAGTTGAAGGAAAGACTTGGTTCTTTCGCTAAGTTTAGGGTATAAGAAAAAATTTTTAACCCTTCAAAAAAATAAAACTAATATTAATCAATTCAAAATCAGTTGAATATTATCAATAGAAGGATCCATCATGATTTTGTTCATCTTCAGCATTAAATGTAGAAATAACAAATAAGAATTTGAAATAGATTATCAATCAATGAGGAAATGCTTTGACAAAAATCAAAACAAATCCCTTGTGTATTAACCAATTACCACACAATCCCTACTTTTGACGACCCTGAGAAAGAAGCCTTTAGAAAACACTGTGGGAAAAGGAGAAAATGCTGGTAACCAGTATTTTCTCCATTTCCCACAATGTTTTCTGCCCCTCCCCAGCACAGATTTCAATTTTTGAGTCATATTTTTTTTTATTGTCTGCAAATGCTTTCAATATGGGCCAGTCTAAAATTTTGTTGTTTAGTAAAGAGTTAAAAACATTTATACAAGTATATCATCTGCCAAAGGCCAGGGCCCACATTCATGAAATAACTTGAGTCTCTTGACTGTGCACAAGTTTTTTCTAAGATTTGGTTCAGTAACCTTCTTTTTGATGTCTTGAGACTTTCAAACTACCTTTCTGACCTAGATCTCGAGTATCAGGCTGAATATGTGGCCTCTACACTGCACACAAGCTTTTTTTTTGGTTCTAGGCCTGGACCTCAAATTGTTTTGCCCAAGGACAAGTTCAGTGCTTCTATTCAGGCTAAGGGCCTCCAGGTTACTAGACCTTCTGTACACTTTCTTGCAGATCCATGCAGGAACCAATTTAATTTATTAGCAACTATAGTTGAATATGAATGAAGAGTAGGAGGATAAAAACTAGAAGGCCCTGAAGGGCCTGAATAAGCTCTAATGGCAGTCAGTTTGAAATGGCTACTTTCCCCATACTGTTTGTTGGATTTTTTTCAAAATCCAAAGGGTTGAAGCTATTGATGAAATAAACAAACTGTGCAAGTTTCACAAAAATCTGATTACAAATGCACATTTTATCGCGTAAACAAGAACTTGAAATTTTCAACTTGAGACGACTTCTTTTGCCATATTGTTTATTGGATTTTTTTCAAAATCAATAGGGTGATAACTGATGTGATAAATAAACTGTGTGATTTTCATGAAAATCTGACAAGAAATGCAGTCTTTATCATGTAAACAAAAATTTGAAATCTTCAACTTGAAATGGCTACTTTTCCCATACTGTCTGTTGGATTTTTCTCAAAATCGATAGGGTTGAAGCCACTGATGAGATAAACAAACTGTGCACGTTTCACTTAAATCTAGCGACAAATGCCGACTTTATCGTGTAAACAAGAATTGGAAATTTTCAAATTGAAATGTCTACTTTTCCGATACTATTTGTTGGATTTTTCTCAAAATCAATAGGGTTGAAGCTATTGATCAGATAAATAAACTGTGCAAGTTTCATGAAAATCTGACATGAAATGCACTTTATCACGTAAACAATAATTTAAAATTTTCAACTTGAAAGGGCTACTTTTCCTATATTGTTTGTTGGATTTTTCTCAAAATCAATAGGGTTGAAGCTATTGATAAGGTAAACAATCTGTGCAAGTTTCACGAAAATCTGACAAAAAAATGCAGACTTTATCGCATAAACAAGAAAAAGACTAGCAGACGGATGGACAGACGGAAACCCCGCCATGACATAAGCTCTGCTGGCTTTCAGCCAGTAGAGCTAAAAATGACTAAACAGTAAAATGTTAATGATTTCTGGTGAAGAAGATATGTGATTTATTGTTATATGTTAGTTAAAAAGAACAGGTTAAAAACAATCCTGCTGAACTTACTTGCCCACAACTTCCTAGTATTACCAGCTTAAGACCCTGTTGTAATGGGTATTTAGAATACCAAGTTATCACAGCTCAGCTGATTACCTGATGTGTGTGTGCTTTCCATGAATTGTGGTCACAGTCAAATCAAATTGCATATAACAAGAGGGACTAATCCAGACCCAAAATGTAGAGAAACATTTCACACCCAATACTCACAATGAAAACACTGATACACTTCACCCTGTATCCAAATGAAATATTTTGACTCGATCCAACTTTTTAAACATAACTACAATTAAAAAAACATAATGAATGATGCTTTATCCCACTTTCTACATTATATCAGTCTTCTCACAGACACATCTTTTTCATACACTTTTTTGCCTTTTGACAATTTTGTAAACATAACTATATTAACTCATTACCAAACGACAATATTTTAGGCTTGTCCAAATTGAAAGCAGTTGCAGACCACAAAATAAAAGTCACTGAAATTTGTTTTGAGAAGAGTAGTAAACATGTTGTGAAAAGGAAAAAAACGCTGGTTACCAGCATTTTCTCCTTTTCCCTGAATGTTTTCAAAGGGCTTTTTTATCAGCGTCGTTAAAAGTCAAGATTGTGTGGTAAAGAGTTTACTTTTTACCAGACAACAAAATTTTAGACTGGTACAAGTTGAAAGCTCTAGCAGACGACAAAATATGCATAATTCAAAAATTGAAATTTGTTTCCAGCAGGGTAGAAAACATTGTGGGAAAAGGGAAAAAAATGCTGGTCACCAGCATTTTCTCCTTTTCCCACAACGTTTTCAAAAGGCTTCTATCTCAGTGTCGTAAAAACCAGGGATTGTTTCGTAAAGGGTAAAATACCACAACGACTGATAGGTTGATTTATTTATTGATTGATGGTGTTTTATGCTGCCTTCAACATAATTTCAGTCGCTTTTCCCACAGTATTTTCTACCCTATCAAAGAAAACTTGCACCATTTGAGCAACAGTGAAATTGTAAGTGCTTTGAATTTGGACAAGGCTACAATTTTGTCATCTAGTAGAGATAAAGGTGGGTATTTAGGTTTTTCACATCTCCATCAAATTAAAAAATATTTCATTCCTATTTATGTCACTGGAATTTAAATGGAAAAAAAAAAACAATACAAATCATCAATAATTAAGAATCATAAAATTGAAAATAATTTTTTTTGATGGTGTTCCCATGAGCACAAGGAAAACAAGTCCACATAATTGTATGTAAACTAGAGTCTGAAATTTGTTTTATTCCTCATCAGTTAACCCCTTTTCTTTGTGTTTACCTGCAATATACGGAGGTCCTCAGGGGTTCAAACCTAAAACCCTTAATTTTTTTTTCTCCTCATTCTCTTATTTCATTAACTCTTTTTCTCTTCCTTTTCTCTAGTTTACTTGTCTCTTACCTAGTTTTAAATGTAAAGTTTTGTTAAACATCTTAAAGCTGTGTGTGATTTTTTTTATTTTCATCCATTAGCCTCTTTTCTTTGTAAGGATAGTGTTTATCAAAAACTAATTAGTCAAGCCAGGCTGTGGTTCTGAATCTGTGTGTCAAAGAGACATTATGTGCACTGAGCCAGTACTGACAGTTAAATCCTAGAAGTGTTGATAACAGTGCCATGTATAACATTTAAGGGAGATAAACTCATACAACAAATGATAGTATTCTACAATAGTTACTTTCCTTTAATAGGAAAGCAAGTCAACATTGTTGCATGTGAACTAGAGTCCGAAAATTGTTTTAATATTATCAGTTAACCACTTTTCTTTGTGTAAACCTACAATAATTTTGCCTGGTCTGCTGTAGATCTGAATATTTGTACCAAACAGGCATTCTGTGCCCTTGGCCAGTAATGATATGGCTGAATCTATGAAAAGCAGACAACATTGATACATAGACAAGAGTTCAAAATCAGTTTCATTCCTCATGAATTAACCCCTTTTCTTTGTAACAGAAGTGTTTACCCACAATAAGCTTGCATGTCCAGGCTGTGGCTCTTAATATGCACAAAAAGAGGCATTCTGATCTTAGAGCTCGTTATGACACAGATGAATCTCTCAAAACGCAGACGACACCGATACGTAGATTAGAGTACGTAACCGGTTCCATTTCTCATTAATAAACCCCTTTTCTTTGTAGCAGTAGTGTGTTCCCACAATGAGTTTGCCTTTCCAAGTTGTGGCTCTAATACTAGTATGCACAGAAGAGATTTCTGATCATTGAGCCAGTTTTGACATGGCTGAATTCTAAAACACAGGTGACATTGATACATTGACATGGGTAGGAAACCGGTTTCAGTGGATGGTCAATAATTGCACTTATCTGCAGACAAAAAACAAATGCAAGTTTGTAAAGTTTGCTATTCCAGTCAATTAGAAAGGATAGAAAACATGTTGGCAAGAGGCAAAAATTCTGATTATCAGTGTATTCTCTTTCTCCCACAATGTTTTCAAAAGCTCTAAGAATGAGTCTGTGTAAAGTTTGCCATTCCAATCCATTTCTGCACATGTCTGTCAAATGACATTAATCAATTTTGTTATACTGATTTAAAGAAAAGTTTAGTGTTTTGTAAGTGTTTTCTGATTTCAGGAAAAACAGACATATTGGTGTTTCAAATGTAAAAGTTATGTTTCCCTGTACAAGGAAGTGCCATATATGAGTGAATTGTCATGGAAACCTTTGTCAGATTCCAGTCTACATAAAATTGTTTCGGACATTATAGGGGTTCAACTATGTAGTAGCCTCCAGTTGAGACACATGTTGGCTCACAACATATTCTAAGCCTGAGCCCTTGCTAGCCATATGCATTTGACCATACAATGTGACCATCCCTTTTCCTTGTGTTTTTCGCTCTCAGCCTACTGATGCCAACATAACTGATTAAACCTTCCAAAACTATCAGGCTATTTCCAGACCAAAGTTAAATTATTTCCCATGACTGCACAAAACAGAGCTGTTCTCCTTTTCTACTGAGTCTAACCCCCATTATACCTGTTGAAATGTCTTTCATTTACCATCTAGTACTTAGAAATTCCACAAACAATTTGTTCTCGTCATTTTATGTTTGAAGATTTGCTCCAACTTACAAAAAGAGTCAAGTGCAGGAGGTTAACTAGAGCCATTACTAAATGTGATTATACCCCCCACACCAGCCCCTTATCACAAAAAAAACAGGTCTTTGTTTAGTACAAGAGTTGAAGAAAGTTCAAGGGGAGATAATTCCCTAACAAATCCCAGGAACCCTGTGTGTAAATCTGAGTTCAGAGCGTGCAAAAATGTAGGAGTATTGATTCGGACATATCTGTCTACAGACAGATGGATGGACAGACAGACGGCCATGGGGATTCCAGTATACCCCTCCCCCACTTCCACTACGTTGTGGGGGGGGGGTCTTAATTATAAGAGGTAGATAAAATGATAGGTTTCCAGACAGTAACTTTGTTTATCTGCTGAAAAGAGCTGTGTTTGTAAACTGTTGGATCTGAAGTGCCTTACCAAAGGACTCTTACAGAACCCAAACCACAAAGAAGAGAGATTCATTTGGTTTATGGGATAATATATACAGGAAATTATAACAAAAGCAGACTTCGAGCTTTTTTATTGGGTTTCAAATACAATATCAATTTTGCAAAACTGCCCAACAACCACAGACTTTGGAATGGTGTTTTACGCCGCTTTCAACAGTATTTCAGTCATGTCACGGCGACAGTTCACATATTCATGTTTCCTGGGTTTCACCAGTACTAGGCTAGGCTCTGAAGTGTCTTGCCCAAGGACACTCCTGTGAAAAAAAACCCAATGGAGCCAGCGAGGCTCAAACCCGAGACCTCCGGGTCACGAGTCCTACACTTTACCACTGAGCCATATAGGACCTCACAACCACAGACAGGTATGCTGTTTGTATGCCAACATGGCCAAAAAATTGCATGTACATGTATAAATAACACTGAATCCTTCGTCGGACAATCCTTTGTTTTATTGATCCTGAGGAAAAAGCTATAGAAAATATCCTGGATTATCCACATTACCAAACAATCCTTATTTTTGACGACCCCCCTCCCCAAGAAGGTTTTCAAAAACATTAGGTAGAAGTAAACACTACTGATAGTAAGTACTTTTTCCTTTTCCCACAATCTTTTGTAACCTTTCAAAGACAAATTCCATCATTAAATCTCGAGTCAAGTTGCCATCTGCAAATCCTTTCAAATTGGGCCAGTCTAGAATTTTATTTCTTAGAGTTCAAGACAAATATCAACATCTGAATATATGTCATCTGCAACTGTTTTCAATTTGGACAAGTCTGGGAGGGAGTTAAAGGTGTCCAATGAAAGTTTTTCTTAGACATGTCCAATGAAAATTCCCCTTAGATTCGTCCTGTGTTCTGCATTAGAGTAAACTGTGTCACAAACTCCTGATTATGGCTGCCTTCCAGAGCTTTCAGGTTGATAGATCCAACTTTTTCTGGACTGCCATACTTCGTCTCTGCTTTGATGTAATCAAGCCAGATATCTAAACACAAAATATCATACGTGGCCCATCACTCAAAAAGGGACCTTCTGGGAACTGTGAAAAGCGTCAACCCTGGTCAGACTGCTTGAATTGCGCAGGCTGACCAGGGTCAACACTTTTCGCTTTTATATTTTCTGTATGAAAAGTAGTCATTCTACCATACAAAACAATCATTTTGAAACTATCAACTATTTGATGTATGGAATTTTACAGATTGTCCCTTTTCAAGTGATGGGTCACATATGGCCAAGGAGAAGGGGAATTCAGACATTTGCGTAAAGTGTCGTCTCGGATGAGCCTGCGCTGTCTGCACAGGCTCATCTGAGACAGCACTTTACGACTATATTAGATTTTGTGCAACAGTAGACTTGCGCAAAACAGAAAATGACATAAAATGTGCAGACAGCGCAGGCTCATCCGAGACAGCACTTTACGACTATATTAGATTTTGTGCAACAGTAGACTTGCGCAAAACAGAAAATGACATAAAATTCAAAAGTGCCGTCTCAGATTGGCGTGCGCAGTCTGCGCAGGTTAATCCAAGACTACACTTTATGCAAATGTCCGAATGCCCCTTTTTTGCATAATGCCAGATTTTTAACGACCTTTATAAGGAAGCCTTAACAAGCATTTTCTCCTTTTCCCAAAATGATTTCTTTCCTTTCATAAGCAAACCTTTATTTTTGACTCACATTTTGTCATCTGCAAATAAAGGCGCATGCAAATTGGACAAGTAGCCTAATATTTTGTTGTTTGGTGGAGAGTTAAGTCTTTATCCCATGACAAAATTTCAGACTTGCCCAGGTTTGCAGACCACAAATCAAATGTGACTCAAATGATGGAATTTATCTGTGATAGGAGAGAAAACACTGGGGGGAAAGGAGAAAATGATGATTTCAGGCATTTTCTTCTTTTCTCGGGTGTTTTCAAATGGCCTTCTACTCATGGTTGCTAAAACTTGGGTGTGTGGTAAATGGTTAACGTAACATTATATGGAGTGCAACACGCGAAAAGGTGCATTCGGACATTTGCGTAAAGTGACGTCCCGGATTAGCCTGCGCAGTCCGCGCAGGCTAATCCGAGACGGCACTTTACGACTACATTAGATTTTGTGCTACAGTAGACTTGCGTAAAACAGAAAATCACATAAAATCGGAAAGTGTCATTTCGGATTAGCCTGTGTGGAGTGCATACGCTGATCAGAGACGACACTTTACACACATGTCCGAATGACCCTTTTCGCGTGTTGCACTCCATATGGTATAAACAGATGAATCATGCTCTGTCAAAGGGGGTTATATTGCACTGCCAAAGAAGACTCGGGTCAGCCTGCTTGGATTGTCAGCCTAAGCAGGCTGACTTGGGTCAATTCTTGTTGCTGCTGTTCAATTTTTTGCAAGTCTAAATGCCACTGTTGCTCATGATTCAGCCTGTTTGAAGACAAAAAGGATAGTATTAAATAACACCTAGCCTTTAGACAAGAGTGCCTTGATGGCCCTGAAGTCGCTCACCTGAGCCTTTTGATTAAATATGACCCATTTCAGATCTCCTCAGTGATAATCGAACAAACACTCTAACAAAAACTCATTGTAATTGGGCTTACAAATATGTCCTCTACAGTGCATATAAGCTTTTTCTAGAATTTGTCTCAGTGGCCTACTTGACATGTATAAGTTATCAAGACATACATTCTGACAAACTTTCATGAGTATTTGAGAGAAAATCTGTCCTCTAGGATGTATAAAAGCTTTTTTTACAGATTCACCCAAGTGACCTAGTTTTTTTATCATACATGACCCATATTCATACTAGTCCAAGATATCAATTAAAAGATTCAAAGCAAATTGAAAGATTATTGGACAGAAAATGAGGCCTCTAGGGCGTACACAAGGATGAAACTTTGTGACCTAGTTTTTATTCCACATGACCAATTTTCAGACTCATGCAAGATATCATCAAGAAAAATATTCTAACAAAAAGTTTAAAAAATATTGGACTGTTATTATGGTACATAAGATTTTTCACAAGATCTAACCTTGTGACCTAGTTTTTTATCAAACATGACTCAGTTTCATACTGGTCTAAGAAATTATCAAGAAAAACATTCTGACCAAATTTCAAGATAATGGGGCTGAAAATATGGCCTCTACATTGTGCACAATGTTTTCTAAGATTTGACCTTGTGACCTAGTTTCTGACTCCACATGGCCCACTTTCAAACTCATATGCGATACATTATCAAGACAAACATTCTGACCAAATTTCAAGAGCACTGGACAGAAAATGTGGCTTCTAGAGCATACTCAAGGTTCTTTAAAGAGTTGACCTAGTTTTTGACCTGACATGACACATTTTCAATTTCATCCAGGCTAATATCATGACAACTTTAAAGAGCAAATAGTATTGGACTGAAAATATGACTTTTAGAGTGTACCCAAAGTTTTTCACAGATTTCACCAAGTGACCTAGTTTCTAACCCTATATGGCCCACTTTTGAACTCATCTGTGATATTATCAAGACAAACATTCTGACTAATTTTCCAGAGTATTGGAGAGAAAATGTGACTTCTGGAGCATACACGAGGTTTGTTAAAGTATTGACCTGATGACCTAGTTTTTTACCCAACAAGGATTGCTTTCAAATGTTTTATATTATCAAGACAAACATTCTGACCAACTTTCAAGAGTTTTGGACTGAAAAAATGTGGCCTCTAGAGCGTATAAAAGGTTTTTCTAAGATTTGACCTAGTTTTTGAGCAGATGTGACTCATTTTCAAACTCGTCCAAAAAATCATCAAGCAAATCATTCTGACAAACTTGCAAGAATATTGGACTGAAAATGTGGCCTCTAGGGCGTACATAAGCTTTTTCTAAGATTTGACTTGGTGACCTAGTTTTTGACCCATTTTCAGTCTCATCCGAGATATTATCAAGACAAACATTCTGACCAACTTTCAAGAGTATCTGACTGAAAATAGGGCCTCTAGTGGGTACACAAGGTAACAGTTGATGAAGAACGATGGACACAGCATGATCACAAAAGCTCACCAAGAGCACTTCATGCTCAGGTGAGCTAAAAATGCATTAAGAAAATATATTAAACCTATTTTCCTTGAATGCTACTAAAATAGTTTTGAAAATACTTACAAATTGGTGGAAATGAGGTATCTAAGCGATATTCATAGCCTGACAATTTACAGATAAATGTACATAAAGTTTTTCTGAACATTACTTGGGTTGGTTGTCCCATGTTGAAGAGTGGTATCTTTAAAAGCTCGACCAATCAAGCTCATCTTCTGTTTGATCTGACATTTTTCTTTGTTAATGTACTTGTTGAAAAATGAGAGTGAAAGTGGTGGGGATTGAGAAATTCTGAAACAGAAACACAATTTCAGTTCTTCACTAGACAAAAAGAATTGAGCATCTTTATCAAAAAATTTGCAGAAAAGAAAATAAAAGTAGCACAAAACGATGTGTGTGGTGAAAATATCAGAGGAAAAAATTTGAGAGGTCAAAATGCCAGAGGTGAAAATACCAGAGGTAAAATGTTGGAGTCAAAGTGGTAATTATTCCAGAATGGGTATTGTCATGGGTAATCAAAGCGCTGAAGGCACTGTTGTGGCAGTTGTCCGGTTGATCTTGAGTTTTTGATCAGACAGACAAGCTGACTCCTTTTATACCGCCCAATCATAATGTGGGGGATATAAGTTTTGAGCTTCAACAGGAAGTTATGGCCTGGACTGGACAAAAATTCCATCTGAATATCAACAAATGGCAATAACACAAAAAACATGAATGGCAGTTTTGGTTCTTATGCACTGCACTTCTCCATAATGTGTTCTGCCATGTATGAAGTTTCAAGTTGATAGCTTTTATAGTTTGAAAGCCCGGGTGAAAAATTCGAGGTGAAACGATAGACAGACTGATGGACAAGGTGACCCCAGCATTACCCCCTAATACTTTGCTTGCTGTGGGTATTACAAAACAGGTAAAACAGTTTTGCTTATCACCTGGTACATGTATTTATTTAAATGTAAACTATACAGTAACAAATGTCAGAAATATTACTCCCATGACTATAATTTTTTTTCAAGTTCAACTTCACCGAGCACAAAACTTCAAATAATAATAATAATAATAATAAAAATAACAGAAAATTAGATATTATTCTTTCCAGTTAATCCATAACACATTCACTGGACCTCAGCTCAGTCAGTCTGTTTAACCAGATGTGTCAACACTAACAAAAAACAACTGCATATTCCAAGCAAAATTACATTTTTGTCCATATTTTCATTTAGGCCTAATAATCTTGGATATTTCTTCCAGGTAATCATGCATATTCCTACCAAAATTGCATTTTTGTCAATGTGTTCACCTGAATAATCCTGAACATATTTTTAAGGTAATCAGTAACGCATTTATTGAATCTAAACTTCATCATTCTGCTTAACTCTTTACTAAACGACAAAATTTTAAACCAGTCTGTGTTGAAATACTTTGCAGACAACAAAATAAATGTGACTTAAATATTCAACTTTTTTTTTTGGAAAGGGTAGCATTTTACCAGCATTTTCTCCTTTTCCAGCCATGTTTTCAAAAGGCTTCTTTGTTAACATCTTTAAATGTCGGGATTGTGTGGTAAAGAGTTAAAAATGTATCGACACAAATAAAAAACAACTGTGTATTACAAGCAATTTTGATTTTTTGTCAATGTTTCCATCTTAAAGTTGAGGCAGATGATTGTCAAATTCTTCACAAGAACATAGTTCTTCACGATATGCATATTAAGTCATCAGCAAAAATTTTACTGATGTACATCCAAGTAAACATTCTGTCGTTGAGTTTTGGAAAACAAATTGTTTCATTAGCCTGATAACATGTATCATGAAATATACATGGAGTGCTTACTGAACAATACTACTGTAAGTGTAAACAATCCCTGGTTTTTACAACCTTGAAATAGAAGTCTTTTGAAAGCATTTTGAGAATGGAGAATAAGCCGGTAACCAGCATTTTCTCATTTCCCCACAATGTTTTCTACCCTGCTGGAAACGAATTTCAATTATTTAGCAACATTTACTTTGTTGTCTGCACATGCTTTGAATTTGGACCATCTAAACTTTTGTTGTTTGGTAAAGGATTAATTATTCGCCTACAATAGTCGTGCAATAACCTGTTGGCATGTAAAAGAGCTACTAAACAAAATATCCAGCTTTAAGACTGAACAACTTTAAAACAGTATGTCCCTGATCTATCGACCAAATGGCATTAACTAACTACTCAATGATCATCATGCTGTTAGTAAATTAAATAATCTGTATATACACATAAGGAATACAATAGTAAATACCAATTGATTTAAAGTACTCAAGACCAACTCTGAGCCTTGTAATTACACAAATCTGTCAAAACAAACTACAGGTCTCAGTAGTTTTTTTTTTTTCTCTGATCTATGCTTTTTACTATCAGGTGACATATGTCAACGTGAACAACAAAAAGTAACAGCATATTCCATGCTAAACTGCATTTCTGTCCATGTTTTCCATGGCCAACTTTATCATGCAAATCAAACCCGGTAACTGTTATTTGACCGCTATGTAAGCCAATTAAATTATGAGAGTTTGATCCCTTTTGGCCGTGAAATCGATCACGTACGGAATGATATATTGACTGGCGATCTCTGCAAACCCTTTGTACTTATAACCCAAATTTCGCGCTTCGAGTGTAGAGGGTTTCAATTTATTGGAAAACAACTCTGCGGGATATCTGGGGTTGTAAATTACTGGGGTACCAAAACTTGTAGGATTTGTTTTCCTTTCAGGTCTTGCAATTTGATCTGCCTCAAATTTTACCGAAAGCGCGCATTTGAAAAATTAAAATTATGGTCAGCTATAGAAATGCTTTTGACTAGCATTTGCTCTTTTTCAAGCAATGTTGTCATGCCTTAATAATTTGAGCCATATTTATTGTGTTGTCTACAACTGCTTTAAATATTGGGACAGTCATACATTGCCAGTTCCTGAAGAGTTAAAAAAAAAAGAAAAATATCCGCAGTACAAGTTTCTTATGATGAGACTAAAGCCGGGGAAGGAGCGCAACACGAACGCTCGAAATGTAACAGCATGCACATATTTTTACTGCATCTTTGGAATTTTATCTCTGATTTTTTCATCATAATTTTGAATTCAGTCTCTGATATTTTTATTGATTTATCAACAAAAATAGTACAATAGTAAAAATACTTCGGTAGGATATATTTCTGAATAGCTGCCCACAAAGTAAAGGATATTATAAAGAGGCTTCTCTTGTTATAATGTTTGTGAAAACATTTATCTCCAATCTGTAGCATAGAGCTATTACATAGTCAGCAGACGGCATTTTATTGTAATTGTTTTGCATAGCATCGTCACAAATACATGTACGTGTATGTATATTAGGCTGGGGAAAGTGTGGTGGTAGATCAGACCACACGGGTATCGTCTGATCTATCATAAACAAAACAACCAAATACAAATTGTACTTTTTAACCTTTATGTCCAATAGGTCAGTTCTGTTTAAAATAATTTCGTCATTTTTTAGAAGAAGTCAGTGGTTTTTTTGAGTACACGGTAAACATAAATTAGCCTGCACATTGTGTTGGAAAATCAAAATTATCTTCAGGGAAGTCAGAAAGCTTATTTATTGTTATTTAATATGGCGTAGTTTTCAGTCATTTAGAAAATACATTTTTAGCTCTTTTTACACTTTTTTAAAGCAACTACCGTATTTTTTTTTCCCTGATCGTTTGCATTGTGTCGGAATGCTCCGATGATGAGATTAGATAAGAGGCCTATCGGGTATCTTGATTGGTGTTAGGTAATGGTATACATTGATACATTTATACAGGGTAATCGGAAAGAAAGTATCAGGAAAAAAATCAGACTTCTTTAGGGAGAGGAACTATATAAGCTTTGATGCTTTCGTTTCAATCCTTTTCGCAATATGTTGTTGTAAATGAATGATGTTATTATATTGAATAAATTAAAAATAAATGTTTAAACTAAGATCAGACTTTTTTTTATGAGATTATTTATAAGGATTTAAAGTCAAGTTTAACAAGGTTTTTGTATAAGGAAGTCCAATTTGTCGCCTTCTCTCTTTAGCCTTTTCCTTGCAAATGTGTGATGATTAATGCATTTTCAAAAGTATTTTATGGCGACAGCTCACATATTCAAATTTCCTCGCTATTTTCAATCTGATCACATGTATTTTCTCCCTCTCATGTGTTTTAAAAAGTCAACAATTTAAAACTGTTGACTTCACCAACTTTTAAAAAAAGCAATTTCAGGAAATAAATCAAATGTAGCTCAATTGATATTCTTCAGTTTAAAAGAGTAGAAAACATTGTAGGAAAAGGGAACAATGCTGAATATTGGAATTTCTCCTTTTCTCACAATGTTTACAAAAGGTTTTATACAGGACCGTTAAAATTCGGGAGTGTGCTGTACGGGTCACATCTATACTCCCAAAACGCAAATTGTTTTCTTCTGATTTCAGTCACATATTGATATTGCAACGTCAATTTTTTTAAGCCAAAAGAATTTCGACACATGAAATAAAACCGATTCGGCCCAAGGTTCAGACTGCTTGTTTTGTACAGTTTGTTACTGGTCTATTGACTGCGTAATTATTATAATGATCCAATAGTACAACAAATTCAATCTTCTTTAGAAATAAAGACTAAAGAAAAATAAATAAATAAAAATGCAATTTAAAGAAATTTATGCTAACTAAATTACTAAATAACTGATAAATACAGTCATTATATATTTGGACAATGTGTAAAAACAGGATCCAGGTTTAACAAAACAATATAGACAAGGTTATCATGTCATCAGTTCTTATCTTCCCTTTATCCGTTGCTAAATCTTTTCACCCAGTCTTAAAATCTCACTTAGCTCGATGCAGCATTTTTTTATACAAAAATTAACGATAGTGTCGTTTTCAAACAAAAATGGACGCAAGATCTCAATTTAACAAATGTAAACGAATACTTTGATCATAATCACAACAAAACAGAGAATACTTCAAGACGTTATAGATTTTTTTCTTGCAATTCATTTTTATGTTATTTAGCGTCAAAAACGGCGCAAGAGCAAATTTCTTAAACCTTTCTATAGAAATAAGAAGGAGAATGGGTCAGTAACTTTAAATCAAAATGGACGCAACTTCCCATTTTGCTAAAGGAATTAAAGTTATATTGAAGTAAAGTAGAGATATTACAGAATACTTCAAGACGTTTTAGATTTTAATCATTTTAGAAGAAAAATGTGTTTTAGTCAATCAAAAAAATTTCCCTTCTGAATCCTATATGACAGGCCGTTATCGGAAATCCTTTCGGACCAGATAATCGATAAGTTCCAAGGAGAGTAACTCTTGCTCGACCTGCAGCTGAAAGTTGGGGATGATCTGAATAATTTTATCGCCTACAATTTCACAAATTTTGGCAAGAACGCAGCTTTTTACTTATGCTTTCCAATTTGGTAAAGACATCAATGTAGACTAAAATCTCACACGATCAAATATGTACAGACTAATTTGCAAATATCTGCAGAAGTTGCTGAATATGTGATCTGCTTGACCTAATCGAAGCATTTTAAGAATAACATCAGCTCGCTGAAGCTTCCCTCTTTGATTAAAACTTATAACAAGACAAAAATTAGACACTATTGCTTTCTGGTAATCAATGACCCATTTACTGAATCTAAGCTCAGTCATTCTGATATGTCAACAGTAACAAAAAGCAACTGCATATTTCAAGCAAAATTGCATTTTTGTAAATGTTTCCACCTTGATAATCCTGATATATTTTTCCATGTAATCAATAATGCATCTACTGAATCTAGGCCCAGTATTTCTGTTTTAACAGATATGTCTGACACTAACAAAAAGCAACTGCATACTTTTAGCAAAATGGCATTTTTGTCAATGTTTTCAGTAAATAATCTTGAGAGATTTTTTTCGAGGTGGTCAATAATGCATGTACTGAGTCTATGCTCATTGAAACATTCTGTTTGAAAAAAATGTAAACACTAACAAAAAACACTGCATATTCCAAGTAACTTTTTTTTGTCATTGTCTTCACCTAGAAATCTTGAGACATATGATTTGGAAAATCTTCACAATAATATAGTTCTTCACGTTACCCTTGTTTAGTTATCAGCAAAAATTTAATCCTATGTACATTTAAGGAAACATTGTATTGTTGAGTTTGGAAAACCAGTTGCTTCATTAGCCTAAGTACATGTATCATGAAATATACATAGAGATATTTGTCTCTGACGTTTCCACAAAAATATAAAAAAATGTTACCTAAAATCAATCTTCAATTCTTAAGTTCAAAACACACCACTTAGTATCTCCGTAAACTATTTATTGATAAGTTAATCTTAATTAGTGCTTAGAGATTTATATTTACAATTTAAACCAGTCAAGTGAAACCACAGGATTTTGTCCATTTCACTGTGGTACACAAGCATTTCAGTCAAGAAAAGATGCATACTGAAATCACTCAGACGAAACACAAAGTAAAATGTTTTTAAGACTGTTTAACTCATTACCACACGACAAAATTTTATGTTTGTCCAAATTGAAACCATTTGCACACAACGAAATAAATGTGACTGAAAATTTGAAATTTGTTTTGTTACCAGCATTTTCTCCTTATCCCACAATGTTTTCAAAAAGATTTGTTTCCCAGGGTTGTCAAAAGTAGGGATTGTGTAGTAATGGGTTAACATACAAATCTTTGTGCAGAATATCAGTAATGCTGCAGAAAGCTTTTAACAAGACAAGCATGCAAAGCTGATTTCCCAGCATATATGGTAGGCAAAAGTAAATACTGGCAGATAACTCTCAACTGAGACAAACTTTTTTGCATAACAATGACAGGCTGAAAGTTCCTAGTCATATTAACTCTTTACCAAACAACAAAATTTTAGACTTGTCCAAACTGAAAGCATTTGCAGACGACAAATTAAACATGAATCAAAAATTCAAATTTGTTTTGGGATGGGTGGAAAACATTGTAGGAAAAGGAGAAAATGCTGGATACCAGCATTTTCTCCTTTTTCTACAATGTTTTCAAAATGTTTCATTCTCAGGGTCGTTAAAAGCCGGTATTGTGTGGTAAAGAGTTAAGACACGGAGAAATCTAAAATTAACAAAGACCAGAAACTAGCCTTTAGATTAATAACAATATGTAAGATTAAATAATCATTTTTTTCATACACGGTCAAGGAGATCAAAATGTCACGAGTCTCATCAAAGCTGTTGTTCAACCATTTGAGAATTTTCAAATGACTTTGCATAAATGTTCATTATGGAAAATATAGCAAGCAACCCTGGGGAATACTACTGTAGCTTAACCGATTACCATACAATAAGTATTTGTCAGCGGCAAATGCTCTAAATTTGGGAAAGTCATAGGTTTGTAATTGTTAAATGAGTCAAAGAATTCTTAATTATTGGGCACAAACATTCATGAACACTTTTTGCACAGCAAAGCCTCCAATGAATCACACTGGAGTATGATTCGAATACTCTGGTAACCATAGATTAAATGACTGAAAACAGTTCATGTCCACTTGAAAATATTTAACCCATTACCACACAATCCTTACTTTTGACACCCCTGAAAGAAGCCTTTTGAAAACATTGTGGGAAAAGGAGGTAACCAGCATTTTCTCCTTTTCCCACAGTGTTTTCTGCCCTTCGCAAAACAGATTTGAAATTTTCAGTCACTTTTACTTTGTCATCTGCAAATGCTTTCGATTTGGACAAAGTTAAAATTTTGTCGTTTGGTAATGAGTTAATATGAAAGCATTGTGATAAAAAAAAGCATTTGCTCAGACAACCAAATCATGTTTCCTGTCATGTTTCTGGCTTTAGTTACAAAAATATAAAAATACAACAAAAGTGGGACTTACCAATATGAAAAATAACAATGCTTACTGCAGTCTAAGTATTGTTTCAAATGGATAACTTCTTATTCATAATATGACAACATTTGAAAAAATATTTAGAAGAAAGACAATATCATCTATAAATACTAATAAAACACTATTGTACAAAAAGCATTCTATACATCTTTTTAGTCTGATTTTGGTATGGTCTTTCTGGTCTGATCCTCTTTCTATACCATTTCACCTGTTTCCAAACAGCAGCTTGAATCTGTTTGGTATCCACAATGTCATGTTGATCATAGCCAATACCTGTGAATATGTACATATATTATTGAGCCATGCTCTATAAAAAAAAAAAAAGGAGCTGCAACTGCAAAAAGAATAGACCCAGGTCAGCCTGTGTAGTCTGCCCAGGCTGACATGGGCCCACAATGTTTGCCGTTTGAATATCTTCTGTATTTCCATGGACCAGTCTACTTCATGATTCAGTTGAATGTAAAACAAAATGGAGTGTATAGATCCATAATTATTTGATGCCTTGCTTGGTATAATAGATCAAAGAAATGCATTAAGTCTCTTTTTCATACAGCATGGCCGATATTTTGACAAATTTTTATCTTTTTGTGTTTATGCCATGTGGTGAAACAGTGCGAGATTACTAAATGAGTGTATGGAATATTAAGGATTTTCACAATTTGAAATGAAATGCTCATTTTTATCTACTTCATTCAACCTGACCCAGGTAACAATCATTTACATAAATCAATATTCTATTTTTATCCTCAGCATTGCTCGGCATAATTATTATGTCCAGAATGGTCAAGGAAATATTTCACACAGTTTACGCAAATCAAACCTTTACCTACTAGATATGTTGATGTAAAACTTTCAGTGCAGGACACTTTCTCATTTTTCACACCATATTTTAATACCATGAAAAGTAAAATCATCAGCCTATGAGTATGGCATTTCAAGTTATGTCCTGCATATATTTCCAGTTCAGAAGAACCTATAATTTCAAGTTGCTAATGAATGAATATTTTTCCTGTGCAGAAGGCAAAACCTATTTTCGACTTGTACAAACAAAAAGTTACAATAAGTCATGCTATTAGTCACTTTGTAAATAGGTGTTTATAACGAAGAGTAGTCACAATTTTAAGCAAAGTTTACCTGATATAAGACATCTGAATTGTCATCTGCAAATGCTTTCAATTTGAAAAAGACAATTTCGAATTGTGTGGTAAAGGGTTAAAAAATACAGCATGCATCTAATTTACATAATTCAAGGGTTTAGAAAAATTAATCTAATAATTCCTTATAGCCAAAAAATCAAGACAGCTGATTATTTTGAATTTAAATTTCATTTTGTCTCCCTATCTCAGAGCATTAATAATTATTTTCGTGAAAAAAAGGTTTAAAAATATAAAACCTTCAGTATTTTGCCATGTATGCCTGCTTAGCTGCTATCTGGGTTGATTTCCTTAGAAAGTAATTCAATTGCACCTCCCAAATTGCTCTTCCATATTCTTTATATTTGCATCACTAGTGGCTTCAAGAAGCAGCCAGGTTGTCCAACCAGGTTATCTGTAAAAAAAATGTTTTATAGAAATACAGTTCATTGCATTACAATGTATTAGAATTATCTACCATACAGTGAAAAAATTCAAATTTCAGTCTTTGGTCATAAAGACAATGAAAATAACAAATTATATATGATCCACCAGTCTGCCCAGAAATTCTGTAATTGTTCTATGTTACTTGTAAACACTTGTGAAAATATTCCACCAAAATTGCAAATTTTCCATAGAATGGGTTTTGTTGCCATTTTCAAATGTAGCTTGCAGACCTTTGAATTGGTATGTTGTTTCACAGTCACAAACAAGAAGTAGATGGAATTCTGAGGAGAATTTGCAATTTACAAGGGCCCGATTTAGTTTTTAGAATTTAGTTTTTATTGAATTTATCCAATCAAACTGATCCTGCAACTTCAATAAAACAATTGCCACAGTACATATTTTCTATATTTTGATGTTTCCCCACCCAAAATGGTTTGTAACAAGACCCTCTTTAACCCATTACCACACAATCCCTACTTTTGACGCCCCTGAGAAAGAAGCCTTTTGAAAACACTGTAGGAAAAGGTGAAAATGGTGGTAACCAGCATTTTCTCCTTTTTCCACAGTGTTTTCATCCTTCCCAAAACAAATTTCAATTTTTCAGTCGCCTTTATTTTGTCGTCTGCAAATGCTTTCAGTTTGAACCAGTGTAAGATTTTGTCCTTTGGTAATGAGTTCACTATAACCAGAAGACAAAATTTTTATAACTGGTCATAATCGAAAGATGTTGCAGACAACATAATAAATCTTCAAATTAGTAAAACTTGTATCAAAAAGGGTAGAAATTATTGTGTAAAACAAAGAAAATGCAGGATACTATTATTTTCTTCTTTTCCCACAATGTTTTTCATAGCTTTTTTTCTTTAGTGACCTTAAATGCAGGAATGAATGGTAATTGTTAAAACTTCTCTTCACCGTAACAGAAAAATCAGGCCTGAGTTAATTAGGTAAAATTTGGTAAAGAGTAGAGAAATATATTTTATTGCAGAAAAAGTGAGTCAGACACATGTACATGGATTGGTACTTTCTACCAAACAACAAAATGTTAGGTTTGTCCAAATCTAAAGTATTTGCACATGACAAAATAAATGTGACTGAAAATTTCAAATTTGTTTTGTGAAGGGCAGAAAACATTGTGAGAAAATGCTGGTAACCAGCATTTTCTCCTCTTTCCATAATGGTTTCTAAAGGCTTCTTTCTCAGTGGCATCAAAAGTAGGGATTGTGTGGTACTGGGTTAAGCAAATAACTCAGGTATAACAAAATTTACAAAGATAAAAAGAAAATATGATAGATCTTAATTACCTGAACTCAGTTCCATCCCTCTTGACGTGGTGGGTCATATGGGTCACATTATTTATCATAACAAAATCGACAAAATTCACATTTCACATACAAGTATCCACCGTGTCCTTTCTATAATTCTCCAAACAACGCTGTCGTAAGAGAAGGAAACAGGCCAGAGAAGGCAAAATTGACACGCCCTCATTGTTTTCGATAGAACATCGAATTTAACCTACGTCGGCCAACCTTCAAACTATAACCTGTCGAGGCAACTTCAACATGATCACAAGCCTCAGGCAAACGATCCACAAGCATAGTTATGCCAGTCAAAACTGATCTCGGGGTAAGACTGGGCAGCCTTTCTTTCTGTTTTGCATGAATCGGCCTTAATTGTAGAGTCGCGAAATTGCATGACAATCTTCTGCACCGGAAGTCTCAACCTCCGAGCAGAGTTGTCGTTCGTTACTCTCACCGTGAGAGTGCGGAAGTCTTAGAAAAAAAAAATTGTTTCTTTTTTTTTATTTTAGATCTATCGGTTACATTAATCGACAAAACACCTATAAAATACTTATATTCTTCATAAAGTATCATTGTATATTAAAACGAAATAATGCTAAAGATGATTTAATCATGCTGTGTCCGACGTGAATGCCCGACCATTCTCTGCAGCGAGGCAATTCGACTGTTACAAGTACGTAGTATACCGACATTTGCCGACGTTTCAGAATGCAATAACAGTTGGCCAACCTTACCTGTCTCTTAGAATGCATTTTTAAGCATAAAATCAGTCACTATCAACACTTCTTTAATCAGTAAAATTAGTTTAAGCCGTCTTCTTTAGAAGCAGTAGCTTATTTGGTGGACTACTTTTTATGGAGTTAACTGAAATTTTATGGCGGTTATTAGGTATGTTCTTAACCGAATCATAGGCAATGAGTTTGGTTTTTAGACTTATTTATTTTTCGAATTTTGTTTCGAATTTTGGATTTTTTTTTTTCGAATTTTGGAATTTTCGTTGACTCTGTGGCGACAACCGCCACAAAAATGATTTATATAGTCAAATCTGTGTACAGCAGCCAGTCAAGGGATGTGCCCTAATTGGCTGCTGTACAAAGACTGGCTGCTGTTCACAGTACTTATTTCTCGAATATTATTATCATACTATAGTTGGTACTTTGTAGTATTGTATAATCCACTCAATAAACTATCATTAAACATGATCATATCTCCCAGCAGTAACTTGTCACAAAAAAGCTCTTCGTATCAGAATGCAAAATAGTTTGCACAAAAGAAAGAGTAAAAAAAGACAAGTGGGAATAGACTTATTGTTCTTGTACTCTGCACTTCATGTTAATATGGCCTATCTGTAGAAGTTATGCCATGGACAAAAATCCCAAGTTTGAAATTTAAAGGAGAAATAACTCTTAATACACTGAAGACAGTCATGATTCTTGCACACTGCACTTTTCCCCAATTCGACTTATCTATATATGAAGTTTGAAGTCACTAGCTTTTATACTTTGGAAGTTAAGCCCAGGACAAAATTTTGTGATGCAAGGATGGACAGAGTGACTGCAGTATAACACCCCCCACCCCATCCGCCCAACTTTATTTGTGGGGAGGTATAATAAGAGTAAATATGATAAATACTATATAATGGATTCCAATTATAAACAATAAAAATTCAATGCAAAAAAACAAACATTTTCCACTAAAATACCATCAAATTGAGATCAAACTTTGGCCCCTTTTTGGGTGAAATATTGTATTCAACAAAGCATTGCTTAACTCTTTACAACCCAACAAAAATGTAGACTTGTTCAAATTGAAAGTATTTGCAGATGACAAAATGAACCTGACACAAAAATTGTGACATCACTTCAGAAGAGTAGAAAACATTGTTGGAAAAGCAGAAAATGCTGGCCACCAGCATTTTCTTGCTTTTCCCACAATGTTTTCAGAAGACTTCTTCCTATGAGGCGTAGAAACCAGGGATTTTTGGTAAAGGATTAACAAACATGTAGACTTGTCCAGATTGAACACATTTTGCAGTTAACAAAGTTCGACCAAAATAATGGAAATAAGCATTGATACTTTAAAGAAAACACTGTGAGAAAACATTGAAAAGCTGTCAACCAGCATTTTCTCAGCTTCCCACAATGCTTTTGAAAACCTTTTTCTCCGGGTTGTTAAAACGTGGGATTGTGTGATCAAATGGACAGCAAAATACATTGACCAAAACTGATTTTTAACAAAATGTCCAGCAGCTGGTTAATCATTACCTTGTGTAGAGTTTTCTTGCCTGTTCAATGCCACTGTGCAGATATTCAAAGTCGAGGTAAATTTCTTTAGCTGGACTGCCGAGTTCAAAACAGTCATTAAGACACATCTGGAAAATACACATTGAGGCATTAGTCGATTTTTAACTGATTTACTACATTTGTCCAAGTTGACAGTATTTATAGACTACTAATTCAAAGTGTCTAAAATGTTGAGATTTATCCTGGAAAGGGTAGAAATCACCGTGGGAAAAGGAGAAAATTTTTGTTTCAAGTAAATTCTTTTTCTGACAATGTTTTCTATGGGTTTTTCCGTATGGAATGATAGAACACTTGATTGTGTGGTAGAGGGTGAACTTAATTGCAATAAACACAAATGTGGTAAAACATTTAGTCAAAGTGCTGTTAGTTATGTAATCGGTCGACATTGGACAGCCATCTTGATCCAAAAAGTTTTCATCGTTTTACATTAACTGTATACAGTCAAGCCGGACACTCCTGTTTCCTATGAATGTTTCAGGATAAGCCGTTTTTCCAGGCCAGAGAATTGGGATCATCATTACTTCTATATTGATATAGGACACCATGATTCGTAAGAATCACAATAGCGTATGAGTTACATGGGCACTTGTCTGTATTGTTCCTTCAGATATATAAAAGAATAAACTATCATAATTTAAACTTTTCTTTTTTGTTATTCATGTATTTTTGTACATGCTTTTCCCATTGTACCTTATTACATGCACATGTGCACATTTTGTAAAAACGGGTGTGAGCTTGTAAAGCTCAGCACATTATGACTTTTGAAAATACCACAAAAAAAGTACAGTTTTTCTGCCTTATAGCAATTCTTGATTTTCTAATTTCAAGAGACATGGATTTCATAGCATTTTGTAAAATTTCCAAGATAGTGGCATAATGGAAAACTTTTGACTGTCTGTCTTCTATTAACTACCTCTATGCAGGTTTATTTTGATCATCAATCCATTTAACCCATTACCAAACAACAATATTGTAGGCTTGTCCAAATCGAAAGCATTTGCAGACGACAAAATAAAAGTGACTGAAAATTTGAAATTTGTTTTTGAAGGGTAGAAAACATTGTGACAAAAGGAGAAAATGCTAGTTTTCCCACAATGTTTTCTAAAGGCTTCTTTCTCAGGGTTGTCAAAAGTAGGGATTGTGTGGTAATAGGTTAAATGTCGGAGTTTATCTGAGTTTACTGCTCATAAGAGGTCAACATTAAATGATTTAACCAGCCACAGTCGGTCGCTGTGCTCCCTCCCTCTGGCTGTTTAAATCGTTTAATTTTGACTTCTTAGTGTTTAACTATTACTTAGTAATGATGTAATATGGGCGGAAAAAGACTAAGTCCGTTAAACACTTATAAGTTCAAAATTAAATGATTTAAACAGACACAGTCAGTCGCTACGCTCCCTCCCTCTGGCTGTTTAGATCATTTAATTTCGACCTCTTAGCCTTTAACTATTACTAAAACTGAAAAGACAGTCGGTCTTTGATATACTAAAGACATTGCATCACATTGAAATATGCCTCCACTAGTACAGATGACTGTACATGTATTAGATTGTATATCATAGATTGTATATCATACATGATGCAATTATGTTTTGTTCACTCTTCAACGACCCTAAGGAAGAACTTGAGAAATAAACATTGAGGGAAAAGGAAATAAGAAGGCCATGCTGACCCTGTATTGCTCCACCTGCTAACAAGTAAAAACATTACAAGCCTAACATTACAATACTTGGCCGATTGGTTTCAAACTTGAAGACATAAATGTTTCTTTCATAAAATCCTACGACAAAGTTATGACCCCCAGGCAAAGCCATTTTTGACCACAAAGCTAAAATTATTTGAATCCTTGTGGAGGTCCAGAAGATAAAGCCCCATACCAAATATTACAGGTCCAGAATGTGTGGCTATAAAAAAGAAGATTTTAAAAGTTTCCTCAATAAAAGGCCCTGTAAAACATGAGACCTGTAAGACAGGGCTAAATTTAGTAGCCCTAGGTCTTATCATGGTTGAAGATTTACAAAGTTTGAACCACAAAAGTCCATGTAAAACTTGTGACTCCTGGTATGGGTTCAAACTTGACCCCAAGGCTATAATTTAAAGGGCCCACTAGTTAAAGCTACATGCAAAATTTGGTAGTCCTAGGCCTTATGGCTAGGTACAAGTAGATTTTTAAAGATTTCCAAATATAAAGCCCACATAAAGCTTGTGACCCTGGGAGGGGACCAAATTTAATCCCAGGGCTATAATTTGGCACCCTTGGTAGACTACCACTTGATAAAGCTAGATGCCAAATTCAGTAGCCCAAGGCCCTATGGCTAGGTACCAGAAGGGTTTTGAAGTTTTCCCTAAAGAAGCCAATATAAAACTTGTAACCTCCCGGGCATGACCAATTTTGACCCAAGGTCTATTATTTGAATTAACTTGGTAGAAGTCCACCAGATAAAGCTAAATGGGCTTCTAATTAATTTGATAGCCCAAGGCCTAATGATTTCATGTAATAAGATTTTCACAGATTTTCAATATTTTTCAGTTCTGTTGCCATGGCAAACAGAGTTTTTGAAGGACTCTACTTCTTTCAAGAAACTCTGAGGAAACCAGAGTTTTTGAAGGAATCTAATTTTTGCAAGAAATTCTGAGAAGACAATGGCAGGATATTTCTGTAAAGTTTCATCAAAATTGGATGGGTAGTTTCAGAGAAAAAGATGTTGCAATAAAAGTTAAGACATGCACAGATGGACACACACATGCTCCCACGCATGCATGCATGACCGACACTGGGCCATGATATAAGCCCCTGGCCTTCTGCCAGTGGAGCTGAAAATGCTGATAACCAGCATTTTCTCCTTTTCCCACAATGTTTTCTACCCTTCCAAAACAAATGTCAAATTTTGCGACAGAAATTCAGACAAATCTACAATTAATTTTCTAACCTTGTATCGCACAATCCCGAATCTTAACAACACTGAGAAAGTAAGCTTTTGAAAACATTGAGGGAGATGGAGAAAATGCTGTTACCTAGCATTTTCTCCTTTTCCCTCAATGTCTTCAATCTTTTCCCAAAAAATTTTCAATTTTTGAATTGCATTGATTTTGTCAACTGAAATTGTTTTAAAAATGGATAGGTAAGAAATTTTGTCATTTGCTAAAGAGTTAAAGTGTGGACCTGGAAGTAGGTCTTAACCCACCTTTAACTTGAACAGTTTCACCAGTAAAAATAAGAACTATTCTTATTTCACAAAGTTCCCTCAAAACAGCAAAAAAACATGTTCTTACCTCTAATATGTTAACAGTCGTATCTCTGTCTAAGAAACTTACACTGTACTCAAGGATTTCACGAACCATTGGCCACATATCCTGTTAAAAATCAAAACAAGAACATACTAATACTAGAGCTATCACTGAATATGATTATATTCCCTCCCACCAGCACCCTGACACAAAAACAGGTCTTTATCATGGAATGCATGATGGTATTGTACAAAAGTAAGAGTTAAAAAAAGTTCAAGGGAAATAATTCCGCAACACATTGCAGCAGGGCCATGAAAATTGCTCATGCACAACTTCATATATATATGAACACTGTGTAAATTTGACTTTAGTACCTTAAATTGATGGAGTATTTTGCAGAATAAATTTCTGTCTACAGACGGACAGACAGCCATGGTGATTCCAGTAAACCCCCACTTCCTCTTTGCTGTGGGGGATAATGTGGTATTGTGCTTTTGCAGCTGGAAGCTTTGGTAAATGATGTGTTGAAAAGAGCAAGTTCTTCGAATGAGAATATGATCCATTGTCATCTTTTTTCTTTCTCAAACCGATGAGAAACAATATTTTTGTTTTACCCTTTACCAAACAATCTCAAGTTTAACCCATTACCAAATGACAATATTTTAGACTGGTCCATAATAAAAGCATTTGCAGACAACAAAATTAAAGTGACTGAAAATTTGAAATTTGTTTTGTGAAGGATAGAAAACATGGTGGGAAAAGGAGAAATGCTGGTTACCAGCATTTTCTCCTATTCTCACAATGTTTTCCAAAGGCTTCTTTCTTAGGGTCATCAAAAGTAGGGATTGTGTGATAATGGGTTAAAACAAATCTGAGAAAGGAGGTTTTTAAAAAAGTGGGAAGAAAAGAAAATACTGGTGACCACCATTTTCTACTTTTCTCTTGTTTTCCATCCTTTCAAAGACAAATCATGTCAGTACCATTAATTTGATTTCTGCAAATGCTTTCAATTTGGGCAAATCTGAAATTCTGATATAGGATTAACTTGACATTTTTTCATTTTACTTTGTCTGAATGGAAAGCATTTGCAGACAACAAATCAACTCTTTATGAAACAATCCCAGGTTTTCATGACTCTGAGAAAAAAGCCTTTTGCAAATATTAAGGGAAAAGGAGAAAATGCTGGTTACCCTTTCAGAACAAGATGCAATTTTTGACTAAAAAATATTTATCATCTACAAATGCTTTCAATTCGGGCCAGTCTAAAATTTTGTTATTTGGTAAAGAGTTCATAATAGCACAAACGATAGGATTTATATATTTGAAACAGTAGAAAATGTGGGAACAGGAGAATATGGGGTTTAACCTTTAACCCATTACCAAATGACAAAATTGTAGACTGGTCCAAATTGAAAGCATTTGCAGACGACAAAATAAAAGTGACTGAAAATTTGAAATTTGTTTCGTGAAGGGTAGAAAACATTGTGGAAAAAGGAGAAAATGCTGGCTACCAGCATTTTCTCCTTTTCCCACAATGTTTTCTAAAGGTTTCTTTCTCAGGGGCGTCAAAAGTAGGGAGTGTGTGGTAATGAGTTAAAGAGCCTTTCATGGCTAATGCTGCCTTTGCAGCCAGGATAGATCAAGATCAGGCTGCACAAAAATGCAGCCTGGTCTTTGAGTACCAGCTTTGTTGAAACGTTATAGATGGAGGCAACCTTGAAACTGCAATTACATCTACTGTATTTCTCCAGATAAAAGCTCCCAGAGCAATGCAAAACAGGCAGCCTTTCCTTTGTACCCAATTTGTAAATCAAAAGATGTTTCCAGTTTTGTATCAATTTTCTTTGTGTTTTAGTGATAGTTATGAGAAAATATTAACCAAATTAGAGGAATATTCATCAAATTCTTCGAATAGTCAAGTAAAGTACATTAGAATATCATGTCTAAAGGGTTTTCTAGAGAGTGGGGAGTCGGAAGCACCTGCTGTTAGAGAGGGCGCTTTTATTAGAGGGCGGTTTTTTTTTTTGTTAGGAGATATATGGTATTTTGTTCCATACATGTATTTCTTCAATCAAAATGTCTGATAGGCTTCTTTGGTGCTTTAAGGTTTAACAATTCTTTTTTTCCTTTACCCACAGTGTTTTGATTCAAAAGATTGTTTCCCCATGATCTTCCATACCAAAAGAAAACAACAAAATTTTAAGTTAACCCTTCACTAAATGATCAAATGCATTGTAGAGGGACACTTAGAAAAACATTGTGGAAAAGTAACACTTTCTCCTCTTCCCCATAATGTGTATCTACTCTCAAAAGACAAGCAACCTTTTGAAGTCTGCTAATGCTTCTAGCACTTTACCATAATTTTAATCCTGTGTTTTAATACCTCTGATAAAGCTTTTTGAAACCACTGTTATCCACAATTACAAAGACAATCAGTCTACTAGGCATCATTTGTCATCTGCAAATGCATTCAGTTTGGACAAAAATATAAACCTTTTTTTTTTTGTAAATAGTTACCAGTAAAACAGTTCATAAGAATTTATGCATAAACTACATATATGTAAAAAAAGAACAAGTTCACGAGGGAGAAGGACCATAAACATGGTGGACAGCCATATTGGTTACCAAGACTGGTTGCCAACTTGGAAATGTTTTTTTTCTCTTGATTGAATGTAATTACCATTTAATTACATTTTAATTCTGCTCATTCATTAGAAGTGGACTGGTTAATTGTAAGACAGCTGGTAATATAGAACAGAACAGAACAGAACAGAAATTTTATTTTGACTCTTAAAGGTGGGTATTTAGAATTTTCACATCACACCAAATTAAAAGAAATGTATATTATTGAAATTTATATGAAAAAACAATACAAATCATCAATAATTAAGAATCATAAAATTATTAAAAAAAAAAATGATGGTATTCCCTTAAAAGGCTATGTAGCCTCTTAAGCTATTTTTAGATTTTGCGCCAAAAATCAATAAAGCATTGTGGGAATGTCAAGTGACTTGCACGTGACTAATAACGCTTAAATTCTATTACATAATAAACACGTAATACTTATTTTCCATAATGTCTTCTTCGGACGGATGTTTGAAGCTTTGTCTGTGTTTTCCTGTAGTTTAAATGAGAGAATTGATAGTCTAAAAATAGAACGTGTCTCCCGTTGGTGTCAACCTAGTCCGTGATAAATCTCTAATTTCTCGTGTTTTCAGATGGTTTTCGACGGCTGGGGTTTTATGAACGCAAATTAAAAGGCTATGGGAGTATATGGATGATTTTTTTTTTCATTTTTGTAAAATTTCCGTCCCAAATTCTGAAGGGCCACCTTTAAGTATATAAGCTTAATGGTCATAGCAGTATAGTACAAAGCATGCAATATATATAACATATTTGAATATACAAATACTGAAGAAAATGAATAATTTCACCAATTATTTGAGTAACTAAGTGGAAATTCTTTTACGTGTCTTTATATGTGAAAGTGATTTAAAAACTATTAGTCTTTTCCTGCAATGTTTTGTATCATAAATGGAATTAAAAATTTAGTTGGGAGTTTTCGACAAGTATTGACATGATTGAACACTGTGTTAAAGACTAAAACTGTATCGTAACTAAAACCCATTTTCCATGGTAGTACTATGATAAACATTAACATTAATATTAACAAAGTTTTTTTTTCCAGGTCCTGTCAGAGAGGGCCTCGTTTATTTCTCTATAATATAATACACAAATTACAATAACATATAAGATCGATCCTGCACCTTAAATTTTTAACAAACGGCAAAAATTTTAGGCCTGCCCAAACTGAAAACATTTGCAGTCGCGTTTGCAGACGACAAAGTAAATGTGACTCAAAAATTGAAATTTGTATTTGAAAGGGCAGTAAACATTTTAGAAAAAGGAGAAAACGCTGGTTACAGCATTTTCTCCTTTTCCCTCAATGTTTTCAAAAACTCTCTTTCTCAGGGTCATTAAAATTCGAGCTTGTGTGGTAAAGAGTTAATATATACCGTTTTGTTGGTTATGCGAAATACTGCAGATCAGCATCAGAATGAGCAAAAATTCATTCAGATCCTGATCCACAATTTCCGGTTTGACCTCTTCAATATCGATCACCTCCTACTACAACTCTGAGATATATTGGATTTGAAGAAAATTTTAGAAAAAAAAAAACTCAAAAAGATACATATCTCCGTTTCCCACCATGGTTCTTATCTTTTCATACTACTACATCTCAAGTATACCAATCACAATATTGCCGATTGCTGATGGCTTAATTTGGAATAGTCTGAAATTTGTCTTTTGGGAAACGGTTAATTACACACTATTTTCAAAAAAAAAAAAAAAAAAAGTGGAATCTTTAAAATTGCCTATCGGGAATAATTGATCTTTTTGTATATTCTGCCATCTGAAAGGTATAGAGATTCAGTGGCTTGCCGGATAGGAGTGATCAAAATTATTCATAATCTTGGTACTCCAACAGCACCTGGTTTTTCTAATATAAGAGTAATAACATTTATAATACAAACAAAGAACAGACAATATAAAATTGAAAAACGTATGGTTAAAAAGGGGGAAAAAAAACTATCCGTAGCCAGACTCTAGAGTAATCAGTTTCGTTATGTTTTGTATATTCATATGTATAATATGATATTCCTTTGCACCTCAGCATTTAAATACTTAAAAACAATTCAATCTATAAAAGGAGACCAGACAACATCCAACTGTTCTATAGACTCGTCGTGTTTTTCACTTAACAATACTTTATTTTTTAAAATTTTGTATTGAAATGTTACGTAGTTTTTTGCTCCTTGTATCGATGGTTTTACATTTATGTTCCTACATTTGAAAATGTACATTTTGAAAAGAATTAACAGCAAATTTTTCGTTTTGCATGCGGATTCTATAAATCCAAATAACATGTTATTTAAAGTTAGATCTCCGTATATGTTGTGATGATTTAGTAGCATATTTCTAATTAAAGCTTGACTGTACCGGCATGTCCAGAAAATGTGTTGAATTGTTTCTGGATATTGTTTACAGAAAGTGCATACAGAATTTTCAACATAATTTATTTTGTACAGGTAACTGTTTTTGCCAAGAATTCTGTGGATTAACCTAAACTGAAACAATCTTATATTAATATCACTTGTTTTGGAGAAAGGTAAGAGGAAAATAGCCTCCCAGTTAACTTCAGTAAATTTAGTGGACAAAATTTCATCCCATTTCCTTATACATGTTGGAATTTCATTATTATTGTTTAAACAAGTATAAACTAATTTACAGCCTGCTTAACAAAGTTTTTGACTGTTCCAAATTGAAAGCACATGCAGACAACAAAATTTATGTAACTCAAAAATCGATATTTGTTTCAAGCAGGCCAGAAACCCTAAACATAAAACATACTGAGAAAAGAAGAAAATGCTGTTAACAAGAATGACATTTTGTTTTTTCAAGAGTAGGGTTTTTGAAAACATTGAGGCTAATTGCATCAATTTATATGACATACACAAAGAAATGTATTAACAACCATGATACATATTTACAACACATAACTGTACAAATATTTTTTTTTTTGTTGTAACTCCTACTTTTGAAAACATTGTGGTACAATTAATACTATGTATGACCGTAAATACAAAGTTAAATAAAATAGCTTACAGACAATAATGTGTTGGCGTTTTATTAACATAGGGCTTCTGAAAACATTGTGGTAGTTTAATCGATTTATAAAGGCAAGGGAAGAAATGTAACACGCAGTCATAGTAGATTTTTTCATACCAGCTAAATGCATGGTAAACTTTTCTGTTTCTATAACTTGTGCTTTTGAAAACATTAAGATAATGACTGTTACAAGACCTGTGAAAATCAATACGATAACGTAACAACTGCCGTTAATCACTGCACTAGTTTTGGAAACAGTTACAAAGCGGACTGGCTACTTGTACTATTACAAATCCGCTATAATTGGTTTGAAAAACACTGTAAAAGATGACAAAATAACATAAAAAAGCTAATTATAAAAAATATTAATCAACCTTGATACGATAATTCCTTTCTAAGATAGGTTGGAAAGCCTTGTGTACAAAGGAGCAAAATTTAATTACTAGTATGTTCTCCTTTGACACCAAGCCTTCCACACTCGTTTCCTTCAGGGTTGTCGGGAGTCGGCATGTGTGGCAGAGGGTCAATAGTAATTTGAAAGGTAGCCTGACGTTAACGTGTACATTATAACCGTACTACCTTGTAACATTTTGTTTTTAATAAAAAAAAGACAGTATCTGCTGGACTATTGCTATGATCATGGTATCATGGAAATATAATTACAACATTTGTTCAGTATAAAAATAATCTTTAAGTATAAAAGGACTACTGCCTAAATAGGTAGTGATTTTGTCTCATCCGAAATGCCTTTTCAAAATATACCGCCAATTTCATTAATTCTCGTTTCCTACTTGTCTTTAAAAGTTCTATAAATTTATACATACTTGGGTGATTGACATAATATTTTGCAATGTATTGCGATCTTATATTTTTGAAAAATAGGCATATGAGTGTAAAATGGTATTCATGCTCTATATCTTGTAGTGAGCAAAGTTCGCAGAGTCTAATATTTCTTGGAGTATTATTATGTCTTCTATAGTCTAATATAGTGAAATCAAAGGAAGAAAACTTTTAATGAAACCAGCCATGCCCTTTCCAAAGTAATTTTTCTTACAGACCCTTTCCTATAATATCCAGTTTTAGTGGCTTCTTGTTACCTCCTTAATTATCCCTTTACGAAACAATCCTGAGTTTTAAGGACACTGAGAAAGAATTTTAGCTTTTGAAAACATTGTGGGAATAGAAGAAGTCACTAGTAATAAGCATTTTCTTCGATTCCATCAATGTTTTCTTTTACAAATCACATTACTTGTGCCATATTTACTATGTCCTTTGGAAATGCTTCCAATTTGGATCTGTCTAAAATATTGACGTGCGGTAAAGGGTTAACTCATTTTATTTAGAAGATTTAAGTACAATAATTTATAAATTAGGTCTTAATATATTACCAGTCCACAGTCATGTTGAAGAAAGAAAAATTACTTCTGCAACCCTTTAACACACAATATCAAATTTTAATGACCTTGAGAAGTAGACCCTCTGTAAACATTGTGGAAAAAGGAGAAAACTAGTTTCTCCTTTCACAATGATATTTTCTACCTTTTCCAAATATCAATGTTTAAGTCACACTTACATATTGTTGTTTGCAAAGTGCTTTTAATTTGAAACAAGCCTAAGATTTTAACAACTGGAAAAGGGTAAATGTCTCAATATGCAGTAATTTTTTCAAAGGGAAAATGTAGCAAGATGCAAAAACAAGAGGACTAACAGCCCTAAAAGGGTTCACCCAAGAAGAGTCATTTAAATTTAATAAGTTGAAGAAATCCTGCACAAACAAGACTAAATTTGTAATTTGTCCTAAATGTGATAAAGCCAAGCATTCGGACATCTGATCATGAGTATCAGACTGAAAATCTTGCCTCTAGATTGTACACAAGAATTTTCTAAAATTTAATAAAGTGACCTACTTTTTGACCCAATATGATCAAATTTTACAATTTAGCGGAGACATCACAAGTAGAAACACTGTAATTTTCATGAGTAATGGGCTGAAATTTGGCCTCTATTGCATACACAAGGTTTCTCAGATTTGCCCCTGAATGTCATCAAGATGATATTCTGAAAAAGTTTGAATTGTTTTATGAGTCTTGGACTGAAAATGTGGCTTCTATGCACACAAGGTAAATGTTTACATCCAGACTTTGCACAAAAGACCATGGACACAGTAAAATCACCAAAGCTTACTTGTGGCACTATGTGCTTAGGTAACCTGAAAACATTTATGTGTTAACTAAATGTGCTAATGCTAATCACCACAAAGATACCATTCTTACTTTTATCACAAACTTTCTATAGATGAGCTCAATGTATTAGGTTATTAAAAATTGAAAATAATGCAATTCTTTAGAAATGATCAACACAGATTTGTGTCATATCAATCAATCTGTAATACCTAGATTTAAAAAAGTTCCTGAGAGTTCCAATTTTTGTAACAAGTCTGAGCTGTCATTCAACAGTTTAGATATACTGCCCTATAGTCTACAACATCAAGGTTTACATAATTATAACCCCTGTTACAGAAACTGTCACAACCGTAATTGCCTCTGATGCCAGTGTAAATGAAGATAAGACTGCACAAAATATGCTGTTTGATCTTTGACCTCCACTGTCAAGTTTTGAAACACTATAGATAATAACAACAATTATATTATCCATTTCTGAAAGACTGAAATATAGATTTAGTGAGCTTTACCCTTTCACTCCCTATCAAACAATATAATTTTAGACTAGTCCACATTGAAAGCATTTTGCAGATGACAAAATTAATGCAACTCAAAAAATGTAAATTGCTTTGGCATAATGCACATTATTCTTGCAAGGGTCACCAAGCCCTGGTATTGCAGTCCGCAGCATACAGGACTCAGAAACAGGGCAGGTATTGCTGGTATGATTCCCGTCGGCTATCCATCCTTTCTTGGAGTTCCTTTTTGGATTATTTCACACAATTTTCTATCCAAGCAAACGGCTGATTTCCCACATATACCTTGTTGAAACAATGGTCAGCCCTGATAGATGAATGAATGTTGTCACAATGACCATTATCAATCAAAGGAAAGAAATTGGCCAAGCTGGGTATAAAACGAGCAACCCTCTTTTTAACTCATTACCAAATGACAAAATTTTAGGCTTGTCCAAATCCGAAGCATTTGCACACAACAAAATAAAAGTGACCAGCATTTTCTCCTTTTCCCCAAATGTTTTCTAAAGGCTTCTTTCTCAGGGTCATCAAAAGTAGGACTTGTGTGGTAATGGGTTAAGCCCTGCATGATGCCAACGGAGCTACCTAAGCACCCATCAAATATTAAGGCTGTAAACTCTATTTTAGTAATGTAAGTCTAAACCCTTTACCAAATGACAAAATTTTAGACTGGTCCATATTGTCTTGCAGACAATGAAATAAACGAAACTCAGAAATTTAAATTTGTTTCCAGCGGGGCAGAAAACATTGTGGGAAAAGGAGAAAATGCTGGTTACTAGCATTTTTCCTATTCCAATGTTTTTAAAAGCTTATTTTTCAGGGTCATTCAAATTCCGCATGGTGTGGTAAGAGTTAACCAATATTTTAGACTCATGCCAATTGAAGGCATTTATAGGCTACATATTAAATGCAACTAAAATGATGAGTTTGCATTTAAAAATGGAGAAAATATATTGGGACAGAAGAACATACAGGTTACCTGCAATTTTTTTCTTTTTCCATACAGTAATGTTTTTAGAAGGCCTATATTGCAGGGTTGAAAAGTAAAGGGTTAACTTTTGCAACACAATTCTGACTTTCAAACAACCTTGAAAAAGGGGTTTTCTGAAACCTTGTGGGTAAAGAAGAAAATGCTGATAACTAGCATTTTCTCCTTTCCCCACAAGGTTTTTTAATCTTTCCTAAACAAGTTTCATTTTTTGAGTCACTGTAATTTTGCCATCTTCAAATGTTTTCAATTTGGACAAGTCTAAAATTTTCTCATCTGGTAACAGATTAAACCAATTGTCCTCTGAAAAGGCTAATTCATACCATATTCATCCTGCTTAATTTCTGTGCAAAATGTTTTTCTTCAACAATGGAATAATAAAACAGCACATGCACTTATGCCTTAATCTGATATAAATGTCAAATTAAATCATGCAATTTATCTGTCACTGCGACATTACAACAGAACACCTGAAAATCTCCTTTCAGTGCAATAAAGCATACTTAATGATAGATAATTCTGCGGCAAAGGTTTAATTTTTCTTTAGTACTTGACAAAATATCCTTTATTCACTCAACCAACAGACAAGGAAGCTATTAAAAACACTGAGACCGAAAAGAAGAAAATGCTGTTTAACTCTTTACTACATGACCCAACTTTAATACCTTGGTAACCAGCATTTTCTTCTTTTACCACAATGTTTTCTTCCCTTTAAGAAAAACATTTCAATATTTGAGTAACACTGAAGTTGTTGCCTGCAAATGATTTAAGTTTGGACAAGTTGAAAATTTGCGTGTTCAGTAAAGAGTTATACCTTTAATTTTTTTTCTTCATTGCTCAAAATGCTTTCAAACCTTTCTAAGACAAATTCTATTATTTGTCTAGAATTTGATTTGTTGTCTGCAAAGGTTTTCAATCTGGATGAGTGTTAAGTTTTTTTCTTAGGTAAAAAATTGACCCATTACTAGAGAACCACTACTTTATGAGCCCCCCACTCTTCTCCCCCCCACCCCCACCTCCCACACACACACATACAATGGGCAGCCATGGATGGCAACAGGATTCTTTAAGGAATTAAAATTAACAGCTCTGGAAACTGAAATAGGTTTAGGTAGGCCTAAAACTATGCTATACAGTAAATGTAACACTGCTCCTTATTTTGAGTAAAAACTTTGTGCTAATGTGAGCTAAAAAAAACCCCTTGATATAAAAGTGTAAAAATTCATCTATATGACAGGAAGAAATTCTGTGACAAAAAGAACAAGACAGTAATCTCTTATAAATCCCAAAATATCGACATTCAATCTGCCATGATGCATACAGTCTTTCAAAGTGTACATCAAAATGAAGTGGCATGTTTGCGTTTTACCTTGGGACACACTGGCATGCAATGACTGAACGAGACAAACAATGTGTTGCTGTGTGGGTCTTCTTTTCACGTGGCAAGAAACTCTTTCACAGTTGAAAGAACTTACTCATATAGAGATAAATGTAAATCCAAGGTCAATATTCTGAACAATCTGATCTTGACCGACAATATCCATTAAAAGTTGCTAATACAAGTATATTGTACTTCATTTTAGATTCATCAAAAGTTAAATGCATTTAAATGTGGTTCAACTAATGGAGTTTATCAATGAAACATTACGGAAAAAGGGAAAAAAATGCTGTTTTCCAATTTTTTCTCCTTTCCAATATCATTTTCAGAGGCGTTATTCCTCAGAGTCATAAAAAAGCAAGGATATTTGATTAATTCTTTGCCACACTTTTCAGATTTTTAACAACCCTGAGGAAGAAGCCCTTTCAAAACATTGTGGGAAAAGGAAAAAATGCTAATAACCAGCATTTTCTCCTTTTCCCACAGTGTTTTATAGCCTTCCCAAAACAAATTTCAGTGTTTCATTCACATATATTTTGACATCTGCAAATGCTTCCAATTTTGATACATTTGAAAATTTTGTCGTTTGGTAAAGAGCATCTTTGCGAGCCAAGGTCACGATCACTACATGGATCTTAAGAACTTGGCAGATTGACCACAAACATGCTTTGACATTCCATGGTAAGGTGCTGGGATATAGCCTGAAACCTCTCATAATTGATCAATTAAGTAAATTGATATTTACAGAAAGTCACACAGAAACTTTCTGTAAATATTGTTCCTCTGTTTTTTTCGGTAATAAATCATTACAGATCCTGTACACATCCACTGAAGTATTCATATTTACCTTCTATTTTTATCCAAAAGGCCACAAACTTGTTCTATTTTTATCAAAGATGAAATGATGAAATGCTATGAGAGATCTGATTCTTGCAGTTAGAGCTAGGTGCAACCAATGAAAATGTGTGTCAGAGGAACGTCGAAATCAAGCTCGATCCGCCAAGGTTAGAGTAGCGTAGTGGATCATCACCCTTGACTTGCGAAGATGGGTAAAGAGTTAAGGGTTAAAACAAGACCAACCTTTTGAGGAACATGCTGTTTAGCTGTTTTCAGTACTTGTTGAAGCTTATTCAAGTCAGCATCCTGCGAGATATGAAGATTCAATCTTTTACTCCATAAGTCTACTTCCCCTGGATGAGCAGTTGTAGCATCAGTAGCTACCTGTAGGGCTTTATATGCCATTTCCATGCTTGTTAGCAGGTCTATCTGCAAGGGAGAAAGGTTTGCAATAAAGAACACACTGCAAACTCATGTGAACCATCATGCGAAAAAGGACTGTCTGGGAATTCCACACATCAATTAGATGAAAACAAATCAATCTTAGTAAAGGTCAATTCAAGTTGATAGTTAAAAAATAATTGTATAACCAGGAAGAATAACTACTTTTCATACAGAAAATATCATAAAAGCGAAAACTGTCGACCATGGTCAGTAGAGCTGTGATGAGTACTCGAGTAGGGTAATGCCGGTACCCGGGTACTAAATCATTACCAGGGTACCCAATAAATAAATAATTACTTATTAAGTAGGGCTATGGTAGTGACAATAATGATTCTAAAACAGAAGTAAAGTCATCAATAATGATGTTTTGCATCGCAAACATGTGAAATATAAAGATATCTGTAGATATTTACTGTTTAAGGTCATTAAAAACTGAAAAGACAGTCTGAAGTGATTTTGATCAGACAATGTTAAAAGGAACATTGTGTTGTGTCATGGGTTTCCATGTTTTTTGAATCGAGCATTTTTTCATGTGTGGTAAGTTATGGATAGGTTTTCCCCTGTGATTTGACAATAGTTTGTCAAAATGGGCAACAAGTAACTTCCAATACCATCACGCAACAATCTGCCTGAGTTGGAACCCTTCAAATGTTACACTTTGTCTTGCAGAGGACTAATAAACTGCCAAACTTGGCTCTTTTTGACTAAGCTTGGCTATTTGATGCAGTGTTTAGTTGTTTTCATGTATTATTGGTATATGTGCAAGTGCCAGGATCCATAAAGACAGACAACTATTGATGTTGACTTTATTGGAAAGTAATAACATCGGGTACCCGAGGACCGGCAGATAATACTGCCACGGGTACCCGTGTACAAAATTTCTACTCGTCCCAGCTCTACTGGTCAGCCTGCGCAATCTGCGCAGTCTGAACAGGATTGACACTTTTCGCAGTTTCTAGATGGTGTCTTTTATGCATGACAGGTCACATATTTTAACTCTTTCATCACTCTGCAATCATCACTCCCCTCAATCCATCATAATGATGGATGATGGACAGACAGGTAGATGATCAGGGCCATTACATGATACAATCCTTCAGGTGTATAAAAGGGAGCAAAAGATGGTGAGCTGCATTTCTTGCTTTTTTTTTTTTGTTTATAATCTTCCTTCCCCAGAATCTTTCAACCTTCATGAAACAACAAAATTTCAGACAAATCCAAACTGAAACCATTTGCAGACAACATATAGTTCAAAATTCAGTGAGTCCCTAAAGGCAAGATTTATCTCTGATTTATTTCTGAAAGGGTAGAAAACATTGTGGGGGGAAAATACTAGTTACTTGCATTTTCTCTTCTTTCAACAATGTTTTTAAAAGACTTCCCAAGTTAAAACAAAGGATTATTTATTTAATGGGTTGAAAGGCTTCACTCATTACCAAACGACAAACTTTTCGGTTTGTCCAAATCGGAAGCATTTGCAGATGACAAAACAAAAGTGACTGAAATTTGAAATTTGTTATGTGAAAGTTAGAAAACAATGTGGAAAAAGGAGAAACTGCTGGTTACCAGCATTTTCTCCTTTTCCCGCAATGTTTTCTAAAGGTTTCTTTCTCAGGGTCGTCAAAAGTAGGGACTGTGGCTTAACCCTTTACCACACAATCACGTCGTTTGACACCCCTGTGAAAGAAGCCGTTTGAAAAGATTGTGGGAAAAGGAGAAAATGCCTGTAACCAGTATTTTCTCGTTTTTCCACAATGATTTCTTCCCTTCCTAAAACAAATTTCATTTCTTTGGTCACATTTATTTTGTCATCTGCAAACACATTCAATTTGGACCAGTCTAAAATTTTGTTGTTTGGTAAAGAGTTAATTATTTAGTACAGTCATGTACAGAGTAATTCTTATTCAGATCTACACTTTACAAAATTGTTTTCAAAGTTGTCCTGTAAATTTATTTATGTGTTAATCACATTTTGCCAATCTACACTTAAGTTCTTTGCTTACATCTGCTTTCACAGAATTTTTAGAATTTATGCTGCATTAGGGTGTACTATATGTCTAGACTGGGATGATTAATCCCAGAATTCAATCTCTCTGAGCAACTTTTTCTGGACATTAGATAACTTTTTATCACCTCTCTCTGATAAAGCTTATTAACTCTTTACCAAACGACAACATTTTGGTCTTGTCCAAAGTCAAAGCTGTTCCTGAGTTTTTGAATTTTGCTTAAGCAATGGATTTTATAATTTAAATGGTGGAAAACATCATTGAAAGAGGAACAAATGCTGGTTGCCAGCATATTCAAGGACTTCTTCCTCAAGTCGTTAAAACCTGAAATTGTTTAGTAAAGTCTTAACACATCATTGTACAAGCACAATCTCTAATTCTCCCTGTAGAGTCCATCTTCACAAGCCAAGACCGACGATTCACTATGTTACTCTACCCTTGGCGGATCGAGCTTGATTTTTACGTTCATGCGATACGCTGTTTCATTGGATGCAGCCAGCTCTAGCTGCAACGAATGAAATCGCACGTAGCATTTCATCTTTGATAAAACTAGAATAAGGTCTCTACCTTCCGAATAAAAGGTAAAACATGGAAATCCACATGGACGTCTACTTATCGCTTAATGTGTATTCGTAAGCAGTTTGTAAAACGATTATTTCATTTGCTTTTTGAAACATGATGTAAAGGGGAGTAATAACCAGCATCCAATAGAGGGCGCATCGCAGGAATCTCGAAATCGGGCTCCATCAGCCAAGGTAAGATCCATGTAGTGATCGTAAACTTGGCTTGCGAAGGTGTGTAGAGTCTAGCTGCTGTAAGATATGGTGTTAGTGGCAATACAAAAATTATGTAAGGTATGGTGTTAGTGGTAATACAAAAATTATGTTTAGTTGGAAAAAATGCAACAGATAGAAAAAAAATTTAGTTAATTATAACTCTTTGACTACTCATCAATTTGAGGGCATCATCAGATAATATAGAAAAAGTTCCCTGAAGGTTTTTGGTTTGCTGTAAATTTCAAAATAATCCCCTACAGAGTTCTGATGTCCTGGAATGGTTTCCTGAAATCTGAGAAGTTGTTCCCTATAAACCAAATTCACTTTATTTATAGCTTCCTTCAAGCACTTTACCACATGAATCACAACTTTTAATGTCCCCACAGAGAAAGTGCTCTTGAAAAAATTATGGGAAAAGAAATACTGGTTTTCCCTGCCATATTTTCTACCTTTTCAAAAACGTATATATCCAGTCATTTCAGGCATTTCCGATGTGCGGTCTTCAAATGGTGCAACATTGACTAGTCTAAAATTTTAACGACTAGGAAACATTGAAATGGTACAGAATTTAACTGAATACTGGATCAGGATAAGCCCATAAACCAAACAACAAAAATTTTGGATCTGTCCAATTTCAAAATATTTGGAGGTCTCTAAATTAATGTAGCTTAACTGGTAAACACAATGTTAACCAGACTATCTGACATGAACTCATCATACGTGCCATATACTGGTAATTGTTGTCTTCCGCAAGGGCTTTCAAATTGGCAAGGGCTTTCAAATTGGCGTTTGGGAAAGAGGTAACCCTTACCACATAATCCCAACCTATTAACCTTGTGAAAATAGCCTTTGTGGTAACCAGCATTTTCTCCTTTTCCCACAATATTTTCTTCCCTTCCTAAAACAATTTCAATTTTTTTAGGAATGTATATTTCATCATCTGCAAATGCTCTTAATTTAGACCATTCTAAAATTTTGACAAATTGTCGTGTAGGGTAGAAAATATTGTGAAACAAGACCTTGGCAAAGTGCCGCATAATAAATGCTCGAAAGGGCTTGTCAGTGAAATGTGTTAAAATCTAGAACTCTTTCAAAGATCTATAAATTTTAAAAGTCACATTCACAACTACATTTCACAACTACCAGTGTGGTAAGTTTCAAGTTATTCCAATGGAAACTGTAGGAGTTGTGCACACAAGAAATTGCTAATGGACGGACAGACGAAAAGACTGACGGACAGATGACTGGGGAAATAACACAACACAACCCTTTCTGGGTATGAAAAGGAGAAAATGCTCATGACCAACATCCTCTCTTTTTCCCACTGTGTTTTCCAAAGCCTTTTCAGCTTCTGTTGTTCAAAGTTGGGCTAACCAAATGTCCTACCCATTTGTTCCCGAAAGGTGCTGTGAGATGTCATGCACTCTTTGCCTCCTCGAGGACCAGCAACACTCTCTGTTGTCTCTGGAAAATAAACAAATAAGCAATATTCACAATATTATATCATATGGAGTGCAACACGCGAAAAGGTGCATTCGGACATTTGCGTAAAGTGTCGTCTCGGATTAGCCTGCGCAGTCCGCGCAGGCTAATCCGAGATGGCACTTTACGACTACATTAGAGTTTGTGCTTCAGTAGAGTTACATAAAACAGAAAATCACATAAAATCGGAAAGTGTCCTTTCGGATTAGCCTGTGCGGAGTGAACACGCTGATCAGAGACGACACTTTACGCAAATGTCCGAATGACCCTTTTCACGTGTTGCACTCAAATTATGAAAACAAGAGCACGCAAGCAGGCACCAATGCTCAGCTGCAAGTGCTTGATTTTCAGTGAAAATCTGAACTCGAAAAAAGGCCATAACTGTGTCAAAAATATTTCAACAGTTACTAGCCTCTATTGTATGAGTTCCTCTCTCCTTTTCCCACAATGTTTTCAAAAGCCTCTTAAAAACATAGTAGAAAAAGGAGAAAATACTGGTAACCAGCAATTTCTCCTTTTAAATTTCTTGTACCCTGGTGTACTGAAGACATCTGGGCTATGACAATTAACAATTAGAGCTTTCATATCAAACATGATTATATCACCCCAGCTCCTTGTCACAAAAATGGGTCTTTGTCACAGAATGCAGAATGGTTCAGTACAAAAGTGAGAGTTGAAAAAAGTTCAAGGGGAGACAAATGCGCAACAAATCGCAACAGGGTCATAATAATTGCACATGCACAACTTCATAATTATGTATAGAAACACTGTGTGTAAATTTGAGTTCAGTACCCTAAAGAGTGTTGGGGTATTGCTCCGGACAAATTTGTGTCTACAGACATCCATAGAATCTCTAAAAAAACCTTGTTGATACCCAAAAGCCGAAAGCCAATACTTCAGCTATACCCCCTCTTTCCACTTCACAATATTGTGGAAAAAAACGCATTGACAGTTTTGATTGATTGAGTGAATGATTCATTAAGTGATTGATTGGTTTTTGGCAACAGCTCATTTATTCATGCATATCCAGGGTTTCACCAGTAGGCCTACTAGGCCAAGACTCTGGAATGTTTGGTCAAAGTACTCCCACAAAAAACAAAGCCACAGCTTTCAGTGAGGCTCAAACGTGGTGTTGAGATTATGAGTACATGTACTGTAAATTATCACTGAGCCACTCTGGGTGTATTGAGCTGAAGTATTAACTTTCAGCTTTTGGGTATAAACAAGGTTTTTTCAAAGATTCCATCTGGTGATCTACGCTTAGTCCCAAAGTGACCCATTCTCAAAGTGGTCTGAGACAATCATCTAGACAAATATTTTGTCCAACTTTCATGAGTAATGCATGGACAATGTGGCCTCTATAGTACAAGGCTACTTTCAGCTGTAAGTTCTTTTTAAATTCCATTTTATTACCTTTTTTCTGTATAGAATGTTAAACAAGGACAATTCTACTATAAAACAAAGTCTGACAAATATATTGATTAAAAGGAGGGGAAAAAGCTATCATAGACACATTTTCTCCTTTTGTATTCCAGCCATTTATATTGGTAATGAATGAATAAAATGAATGAATAGTGTTTTATGGCCCATCGACAACTTAGGTCATATTGGGCGCACTTACTTAGTAAACAATAATGCGAGGTGAAAATAACACATATGTGCAACAACATAAGACAAACATGATAAATGAGGAATGGATGAAACACAAAATGATGCCCCTTTTGTCGCCTTTTACGACATGCATGCTGTCACTTTTGTTCCGCCAGATGAAATGGCAGATGTGACGATCGCGGGACTGCAGTGGTTTATTCTTATACCCCGATTAAACCACGCGGGGTCCCACAGGCCAACTGATTCCCATTCCAAACCCTATTTACATCAAGAAAAAAAATATAGGATTTGGAATAAGAACTACCCAGCCTGCTGCAATCCTACGAATTACGAGGAAAGCAGCCGTTTGTCTCTAATTTTAGTCGCCTTCTACGACATGCCATAGAGAAAGGCCGAGGTCCTATTCTATAAAGTAAAAAAACCCCGGGACCCCACGGGGACATTTATATTGGTAATCAAGCTGAAGAAAACACCTAAATCTGAAGACAGCTTTTGCCTAAGAATGAGATCATTTGTTTACCATTCGCAATTTACCATGCAATGGTAAGCAGCATTGTCTTCTATCTAGTTGGAGAAAAACCTTGTCATTTGAACCACATTCAAAATATTGACTGAAAGTGCCTTCAATAGTGGCAATGCTCAACAGCAGAGGATTGATCTGATCTCATATCCTTTCCCTCAATGTTTTCTATCTTCCAAATTTTTCTTTACTTTTAAGCCACATAAAATTTTGTCATCTGCAAATGATTTCAATTTGGATAAGTCTGATTTGTTTTGTGTACGTAAAGACTTAGCTTACAGGATATATCAAAAGTGAGCACTGCCATCTGATTTGGATCTCCACTATCCAACAACCATGATCATGCCTTTTCTAGGATTTATTGCATTTGACTGAAAATTTCTACAAAGTTTGGTAAAGGGAGGGGTGGGGAGGTCACAGTTCCTGTAAATGACTAAATACATGTAAATCTTTTGTGATTGCATTTTTTCCCCAGAAAATCTGTAATTAAAGAAGATTGAGCAAACATTTACTGGAATTGTTTTCCTGACAAAAATTTAATTACTCCATTTCGGGTCTGTAACAAACAAAAAAACTTGCTTCCTTAGACATTTCTAAAGAATTGAGTTTGGTAGACATTTGACAAGTCTTAATACATGAGACGGTAGAAAAGCCTGCTGTACATAACTGTTTCAGTCTGAATACTATTTTCAGGTCCAAAAATAGTAAGAATTATTAGAAAGCAGTGTTAACTCTTTAAATCAAAGTACTGAAAGTACTGTTGGAAGGCGAGTTTAGAATATAGGCATAACATATTGCAATACATTTTCCTGTCCTTAAATCGCCTCACCTGATACAGCAAAGTCTATAGAGTTGTGCAATGTTCCTATGCAATGAAGACCAGTTTACCATCCTGAGTTTTAGCAAACTTGAAGAAGGCTTGTGAAAATATGTTGAAAAAAAACGAATGGACTTTTCTGAAACTCCTTTCCATTTCATTTGAAGGAAAAGTTTATGTGATAACAAAGAGTTTTAATTTGCTGTTACCCGTATATGTTTTTACGTTGTATAGAAACTTAGATCTAACCCTCTATTAGCCCAATAATGAGTTTAAAAGGTCTAGGAAGAACTTTTGGTCTGAAAAGAAGAATACGGTGCTAATTGACATTTTTCCTTTTTTCTAAAATGTCTTCCATCCTATTTCATACAGGTTCCATCAATGGTGCCAGATCAAAAAGTTGCTACCTGAAAATGCATTCAATTTTGGAAAGTCTGAATTTTTTTTCTTCGTGTAAAGAGCCAAGAAAGTTTCTCCTTTTCAAAATTAAGGTTTTAAATGGCCTCTTTCTCAGGGTTGTTAAAACAGTACTTGATATGTTATGGTAAAGGATTAAAGAATAGCTTTTGCTTGAAAATGCAGTCAATTTTGATAGATCTAAAACTGTAACTCTGTAATGAGATGATTAATTTCTTGAAAGTCTGTACCATTTTACTCCATGGATAATTTTATTGAGAGAGCATAGAGTTTTTAGAAAGGTACATTTTAGAGTATAGAAACTGAGATTCAGCCTTTCAGATCATAATACTGAATTTCAACAATGTTGAAGAAGAGGCTTTTCAAAGCATTGTAGGAAAAGTAGCAAATAATGATAATCAACCTTTTGTTTGACTTTCCTACAATGTTTTCCATCTTAGTAACCCTTTACAAAACCCTTCAGAAAATAACAAAAAATTGGGGCCGTCTACATTAAAGCAATTAGCAGATAATAAGTTAAGAGCAGCTGAAAATGTGCCGTTTGGCTGGGAAAAAGTACAAAACATAGTGGTAAAAAGAGAAAATACTCGTGACGAGCGTTTTTTCCTTTTCCAAAAGTGTTTTGAAACTCTATTTTTGTTTTCCTTTGAGGTTGTCAAAATTTCAGTGTCATTCAGTTAAAAGGCTTTTTTTTTTTCTATTTGTTTACCATTTTATTTGAAATATACTTTATCAAGACTGAAAAAGACTTTCAAAACAAACAACTTTCAATGTTCAAAACGGAGATTTAACATTTAGATTATAATACATGTGCTGGGTTTTAATGACCTTAAAGAATGGGGGCTTTTTAGAAAGGGAAGGGTATTTTGAAAGCATGCAGGAACATGAGAAAATACTGGCAACAAACATTTTCTCCGTTTTGCGCAATGTTTACCATCCTATCAAGGATAATCAACCAACATCATTTGACGGTTGACCTCTTAGGTCCTATAAGCAACGTCGGAAGGTGTTCTTCGTTTATACGATTCTTGTAATCTATGACTCTGTTAACCCTAATACTAGAGTGCTAGATTGATGAAAATGGCATTTTACATCTCGGGAAAAATGCTTAATTATTGCAACCTCACCCTGGGCTGTTTTGGTCGGGTTATTACAATATAGCTAATCCGACATAAGATTGCATATTCTGTGCATACTATAGAATCGTCTGCCTTGTCTTCAAAAGAGACAGGCGTAATAAACCATCTAAGGGTTCATTGACATTAACGCTTGTCTTTCATTAATCCCGCGTAACCGGAATGTACGTTCAGCTTGTCGGCAAACATGAAAGCAAAATGACTGCCAATTCGTCAGTATTAAGATACACCCTATTCCTTTGTTCGACAAAAATATATCGTGTACAGTTACACAGACACAGACCCTTTGTCTGTGTTCTTAGAAAACCATGAACACGTCCGATGCACTCTATGACAGTGGGGATTCTCCCTGTCAAGTTAATTTTATCATTGTGTTATTCAGTTTTGGAAAAAAGTGTATAGTTGAAGGAAATTCTTTCGAGGAAAATAAATGGGAATGTACAAGGTAAAGATTTCAGTTCTAATAATGAAGGAAGTAAGTGAAAATGATAACAATTCATTGCGATAAGCGTTTATTCTTTACCTAACAAAGAAATTTCAGACTAAGTGGACATTGAAAGCACTGATTCATACAGATGACAAACTCAGGGTGGCCCAAATTAGCGACGAAATTTGTTCTTGATAGGGTAGAAACATTGTGATAAAATGAAAAAAAATGCCAGTTTTCGATTGTAATTTCCCCTCTCCTCTCGATGATTTTAAAAGCTTGATTTTCAGAGTCATTTCAAGTGAGCGATAAAGGGTTAAATATTTATGAATAATTGCTGAACGTTAAGCAACGTAACGACCAAAAGAAGAAGTTAAAATTCTTTGCATGTTAAAACGGTTACAGATCATGTTATTGTCATTTTTGACGTAGTAAAATCCGATCATATTCGTATATAAGGAAAGAAGTGATCAGCCTGGAACCAAGGCTATATACATCGGTACATCATACTACTTCGAAATGACACATCTATTGTGATTTCAACTGATTTACCTTTTTCTTTTCACGGGTCTCCGGAATCAAAACTCGGCCACGCCGATGCGTAACAATAACCTAGTCATTAATCATAAAGTCAAGCACAACTTTGATAAAAGGAAAATATTTCTTTGAAAGAGAAAATTTTGTTTAAACACTTGATGATTCAAAGGAATTTATTTCATTGAAATTTTACTCCTCACAAAGACAGAATAAGGTTGCCAACAGAGGAAAGGGGTCTATCAGTGGTACGTCATTCAAAGAAGCTATCCGATTGGTTAGTTCTGGGATAGTAAATTTACACGTACGATCCCACTGGTTAGTTGTTTATGCGTTGTGAATTGGAAGTATGTCCGAATGACGTCATGTTAGTAGCTTTTGATTGGCTTATAATAGCTATGGTTTATTCGTTGCCAAACAATCCCTGTTTTTCACGACCCCGAGATAGAAGCCTTTTAAAAAATTGAGGTTACAAATGGAAAAAAAATACTAGTAGGATGGTCCTCGATGGTACCGCGGTACTTAATTTTGCCGAAAATTACTACAAGATAGTAAACTCACATGTATTATTTACTAGTACTGTAATAAACAGTTGCATGTAAAGTTACAATAACTGAACTATCAACGCTTCAGTTGTGTTTTTCAGACAAAAATATCTAGGTCAAGCAAACATGTTGACTACAAGTGCTCCGAAAGGAGTCCGCTATGGTACCGCGTTAACACATGAAATTTGGAAAATCATGAAAAATATGAGATTTATATTCAAAATATGACTTGAGTACCCTTTTTTTTGTTTCCAGCGAGGACTATGACGCCAAAGCAGATGACCTTAACTCGTCAAAAATAAATTGTCCGTTTTTTGAAGAGTTGGGGGTAATTAATTTCAAGTCATGAAGGAAAATTGTGCTTTATCATTGCAATTTGTGAATATTGAAAGTAATTTATTATTAATGAAGAAATATCTATTATTTTTGACCGATGCCATACAAAGAAAACTTCTGCTCTAGATTTGAAAGAGTAAACAGTGGTTAGGTGGTGCTACATATATGCAAATTAGGTATTTTCCGGATTACCGCGGTATCATAGATGACGCGGTACCAACAAGGACGACTATAACCACTGTTTTCTCCTTTTCCCACAATCTTTTCTACCCTGCTGGAAACAAATTTCATTTTTTTATTTACATTTATTATGTCATTTTCAAATAGTTTTCAATTAAGACCAGCAATTTATGTTTTGTTTTGTCAACTTAATTTCGCAATAATTTAATGGTCAAAGGGAGAAAACTCGTACAATCTGATATTACTTTCTGTATGTCAGAGTTACATCCCTTATATTAGTGGACATCATAAAACCAAAGACGAATAGCTTAAACATCACTGCCGTTTGTGCAGACGATCTCTATCGCAAAAAAAAAGGATTCGCAAAGCTGTCATTATTTCTCTTATACTTTAGGGCAGGATTTTAAACGCTGATACTTCTGAAAATACCATGACAGCAGACAGAAAACAGAAAAAACGATTGCAGACCTGATTTCTAATTTATAACTGGCTGTTAGTCTCCCTCGTTTTCGTCACATTTGTAAAGAAGGCGACCGCCAAAATTTAAATTTGGAAGTAACGATTCTGTTGTCAAAGTAAGAGCTCATGCAGAATATAAATATAATTTGTTAAAATAAAATTGATCAACTGATGAATGTGTACGATAAATAAGCTTTCTTGTGTAACAGTTTAACTTTATAAATTGACATGTTTTCGTTCGACAGTAAAGGTTTTCGAGGTCATTCACAAATATGGGTTGAATCGGCAAAGTCCCATCAAATCTTTGATCGTTGAACGTAAGGAACAGGAGATTGAAAGTAAACGCATAGGCCTACCTTATTCTTCCAATCTAATACATGGAGGTTACAGCCAAATCCCTCCCCACGATATTATTGACCTTGATGCCAGTTTAGAGGAAACCATTGTTAGCGGTAATGGGGCAATAAGAGGGGAGGTCACTCTATTAATTTAAATATTTCCTCCCTCAAGGAATTAAGTGATTTGAATTAACGCAACAGCATACTGCCTTTGACAGAAAAATTCTAGCGATTAAACCATAACTTTAAGAATCAGCACACGCTAAACTTGGGTACATATACTTATGAACGTCCAGTCTGTTCTTAAATCTGCACTGGTCAATCAGAACATTTTTCCGAAAGGTAACTTCTCTGAAATAGCAAAGATTGGGTTCTTTAAATCTGCTTGAAAGTCTCATTTCACTTATTTAGCTGGATAAGGGTTAACGGGGGTCCAGGGTTTTCGATGGGCCGTTTGGGTACATATTGACTCTGCACCGATTCTGAGAGTTTCTGTGTGACTGTAATGGTTGAAAAAAGACTATTCCCGGAAGTGGGGAGTAACAATAAGGGAGAGTACTCTTCATTTCTAATCGATCCAATAATAGATTGTACGAGTTTTTTCCCTTTGACCATAGAATTACAACTCAGCTTGACCGTCTCTAGACCCGAGACTTTAACCCTTTACCTCATAAGGCATTTATATGGTATCTCTTATTGACCCTAAATAACAGCAAGGATGAAGTTGTTTCTTATTTGTATATGACACGTTTTGATAGCATTGAAAACATTATGGCAAAAGGTGAAATTGCTCATCACGAGCAATTTCACCTTTTACCACAATGTTTTCCAATTAGGCTCCTACAAGCAATGCGTAGAAATGAGTATCTATGGCCGGAGTAAAGGGTTGATCTTTAATTTCTTTCGCTGCCTTTATCCTAGTCCAGTTTATTTACTAACTTAGATCTATTTTCTACTATATTAAGCCACAATTTTGCTGTAGATTCAGATCGATTTAAAAAATGGATTTTCTTATTACATTTAGTGGGCTGGCTAGGACAGGAGATCTAACTTCGATTCCGAGGTTGATCCACATGTAGCTCTTGTTATTTTTTGTGGCTTTGTTTGTAGCTCTCTACGCCCTTGCCCTTAGAAGAGAAACAATTACAAGTAAAACAATAGGGTTACTTCCTTGCTTTGGGGGTGGAGAGGGGTTTGTCAACCCTGTCTCATGTAGCTTTCCTTTTTCATCCCATCTGCTTTCCTAAACGTCCATTATGGGTCAGACACCAACTTTCGCGTGGGTTTTTAACCCTTATCCTGCTAAAAAATTATAATTATTTTTTTAATTCGATATCAATAACCCAAATATTGCTTGTTTCAAACTCATGTTTTGGGTAATAATATCTCCTTATCGGAGAGTGTAGATCAAAGATCAGACTGCACGTATTGTGCAGTCTGATCTTGATCTACACTATCCGGAAAAGGTCACGCGAGTCACGCTTAGCAGCCAAAAGATTAAAAAAAGGATTGAAAGGGTTAACTCTTTATCAGATGACAAATTTACACTGTCCAAGTTCTTAGCAGGCGACAAAATGAATTACATGCAGTTTAAATATACGAGACGTGCTCTATGACAAGGGGGCTTGATGCATCCACAAAAAGTATCGATCCAAGACAGCCTGAGCAAATGGCTGACTTAAGCCGCCACCAATTTGTTACAGGTCGATTTTTTGCATATCTAAGGACCAGTTTAGCTTATGATTCAGTTGGTTTTAAAAAAAAGTATGTGACAACTTGTTTAGTTTAATAAATCCTGGAGATAGAGTAAGTCATTTTTTGCCAGAGGATGGCTCATATTTATTTTACAAGATTGTATCCATGGGCCATTGAGAAGTCCAAGGTTTACCTCTGGTTCTGGGTATCGAACTCGCAACCATTACAATGCCGACATGGCTCTATCTCACATCCACGGACACCACTCACGTGTATATAATGTTTCTGAAAGTTTGCCTTTCAAAGAGTAAAATGACATTCTTGGAAAAGCAGATAATACTCCATGTAAACAACAGTTTCTCCCTTTTCCACAATGTCTTTTATAGTTTTCATCTGAGTGCTACAACTCTGGACTTACAGGTAAAGGGTACTTTTTTCCATACTGTAGATTACATGGATGTTTTCAAAATGAGGGTAAATTTCTTCCAAACGTTGTGGGTAGTGATTTCTAGCAGGACATGTTATAAGAAAAAAATCGGTAATATTACCTCGTTACCAAACGACAAAATTTTGGGTTTGTCCAAATCGAAAGCATTTGCAGACCACAAAATAAAAGAAACTGAAAACTTGAAACTTGTTTTGTGATGGGTCAAAAACAATGTGGGAAAAGGAGAAAATGCACGTTACCAGCATTTTCTCCTTTTCCCACCATGTTTTCTAAAGGCTTCTTTCTAGGGGGTCATCAAAAGTAGGCATTGTGTGGTAATGGGTTAAGCAAATATAAATGTGTGAAATAAAGCACAAGTGTTTACGTAATACCTTTCGCACATGCCTTAAAAGTATTGTTCTTGGTTAGAAAAATGGATCTGGACAAAGCACTACATCCTCAAAAGCCTTTATACAGGACAGCTTACGTACACATGCAAGTGAACTGCGATCACTGTCCGAAACAGTTTTGCATAACCTGAGGGTCTAATCATAGCCAAAGCCTGGAGAATCACAAACATACAGTGTATTTTTATATACACAACCCAGCCCTGTATTTTGACTATATCCAATTTTAACTCTTATCCTGCTGCATGTGTTTACCCTTTACCACACAATATCGAGTTTTAACGACACTGAATAATAAGCTTCTGAAAACACTGAGGAAAGGGGGAGAAAATGCTGGTTACCAGCATTCTCTTCTTTCCCCACAATGTTTTCTATCCTATTAGAGATAGAAATCGTCACTTTGGCCACAACTACATTAATTTTGTGACCTGCAAATGATTTGATTTCGGTCAAGCCCACAACTCGGTCGGTCAAGATCAGACTGCACAGAACGTGCAGTCTGATCTTGATATACGCTCTCCGATCTGGATCCCTAAAACATACCTTTAGAATCACATTTTTGGGGGTTTTTACTATCGACTTGAAAAATTCATATTAGTTATGTAGCGGGATAAGGGTTCAAGGGCGGATCGGGGGGGGGGGGGGGGGGGCTCCGGACATCCACCCCCCCCCTGGAATTTTGGCAAAAATGTGGTTATCAGATTATCAGATTCGTGAAATGGTACTGGTTTGATATTGCACAGCATTTATGTAAAATACTGTCCTAAAAATTTTTTAAAAAGGCAGAAATGTGGAGACCTCCTCATGGATAGAACTGGAAACGTTGACTTTTCTTGTAAACGGCTTACATCCACTGAAATCCGGAAATGAAAGTACCATATAATGAGCAAGTGCGTTTTCGGGGGACCCCCCCCCCCCCGAGAAAGATATATCTGGATCCGCGCTTGGGGTTAACTCGTACCAAAAGACACAATTCTAGACTTGAATAGGTTGAAAACATTGTCTGTTTGATACATCCAGAAGTGCTGACGTGTATTTTTTTGTTTAAATTTAACGCTTTTTAACAGCTTACGTTATATCAAGTCGACCAAAGCACCTACGAGTGTGTTTCCTGGCTTCCTCACACCAGTCCTGAAACAACTTTCTCCCTAAGCCACTGGCTACTTTTCTCACGTGCACCAGAGGTGAGAGGCCAAGAATTGCCGGAAATAAAGTTTGCCTCAACCGGGTATAGATGTCTCTCGGTCATGAGTCAGATCAGGGATTTTATATAATTATGTTATGTATGATCCCTGGTCAGATACTCTCACCACCGAGCTAGATCTAGCCTTTGCCACACACACGAAAACATCGATTGTTCCAAATTGACAGCATTTGCAGACGACAAAACGAATGTGGCAACTATAAAGGGTTTGTTTAAAACTCGGGACTGTGTGAGAAGATTTAACCAGATTTTTTTTTCAGTGGGGGGCGCTGAGTATGTTGACACAATCATACCATGTCTTCCCGCGTTTATAACCCAATGTAAAACCCTTGGGGAGGAGCTACAAGATGTCTTGGACATTCGGCTAAGCTCGGTAGACGCATTAGGTAGTCTTACGGAATAGACCGTTTAGCAACGAACGAATACGTCGGCCTCTTCGGAGCCGTGACGTCATCGAAGGGGTGCAATTATACCGGGTGAGAGCTTTTGTACTCACTTGCTCAAAACCTCCTCTCCGAAGTGACAGACTAGTTGGAAGCACAGAGATTCACAGACTGCGAGTTTGCCTCGACAACAGTGATTCAGACTGCGACTTTGGCATTCTTCTTTGTGAGTAGTCTACTGTCAGAATTTTGATATTATGTTGTAGCAGTACTGATTCCGTTCAATCTGTTGAAATGCTTCAAATGTGCAGCAAGAGATATCTTACCACGCCAAGCATCCAACTATTATCATTCGATCTTAATTTAACTCTTTACTAAACGACAAAATGTTAGACTGCTTCAAATTGAAAGCATTTGCAGACAACAAAATTAAATTTACTCCTAAATTGAAATTTGTTGTAGAAGGGTAGAAAACATTGTGGGAAAAGGAGAAAATGCTGGTTACCAGCATTTTCTCCTTTTCCACAATGTTTTCAAAAGGCTTCTACCTCGGAGTCGTCAAAAGTAGACATTGTGTGGTAGAGTTAACTCATTACCAAACAATTTCTGGTTTTTACAACTCGAAGAAGCCTGAAAACATTGTGGGAAAAGGAGAAAATGTTGGTAACCAGAAATTCCTTCATTTCGCACAATGTTTTCTTCTCTTCCAAGCTTTATTTTTTGACTCATCTTTATTTTGTCGTCTGCAAAATGCTTTTAATTTGGATAAGTCTAAAAATGTGTTTGGTAAAGAGTTAAGCCTTTCCCAGACATTTCCTAGATTTTACGATGCTGGGAAATGATTTTGACAACATTGTAGGAGCAGGAGAAAATGCTACCTGGTAACCAGCGTTTTCTCTTTTTCCCTCATTTTCAACCTTTTCATAGACATAAATCCTCATTTGTTTTACATTTAATGTTGTCACATTCAATTTGGTCTAGTCCAACATTTTGTCATTTGGGAAAGCCTTAACCCTTTACAAAACAATCCCTGGTTGTTACGACCCCGAGATAGAAGTCTTTTGAAAACATTGTGGGAAAAGGAGAAAATGCTGGTAACCAGCATTTTCTCCTTTTCCCACAAAGTTTTCTACCCATCTGAAAACAAATTTCAATTTTTCAGTTTTGTTAACTTTGTTGTCTAAAAGTACTTTAAATATGGACCAGTCTAAAATCTCATCGTTTGGTAAAGGGTTAATTCTGTTGCATGTGTCTTGCCTTGCATGTGTGTAAACCTCATACAGTTAAATTAAGATGATTGCCAGTACTTCTGACACCGAATCTTGCGCTTCGAGAAACTTAATATTAAAGACTTTTGAAAACATTGTTGAAAAGGGAGAGATTGCAGATAACCAGCATTTTTCTCCTTTGACAATTTTTACTCTTCCACAATTTTGCACCAGTTTCTGAGTCAGATTTGTGTTTTTTGTCTGCAAATGCTTTCACTATTGCCAAATCTAAATTTTTGTGAAACTTGCACAGTTTGTTTGTTTGTTTCATGAATAGCTTTAACCCTATTGATTTTGAAAAAAATATAACACACAGTATTGGAAAAGTAGCCGTTTCAAGTTGAAAATTTTCATTTCTTGTTTATGAGATAAGATCTGCATTTGTGGTCAGATTTTCATGAAACTTGCACAGTCTGTCTTATCAATAGCTTCATACAGTATGGGAAAAGTAGCGTTTTCAAGTTGAACATTTTCATTTCTTGTTTATATGATAAAGTCTGTATTTGTTATCAGATTTTTGTTAAACTTGCACAGTCTATCTCATCAATAGTTTTAACCTTATTGATTTTAAAAGAAAGTATCAATCAGTATGGGAAAATTAGCCATTTCCTTTTGAAAATTTCAATTTCTGGTTTAAGCAAAGAAGTCGGCAATTCTTGTTTTAATCTTTGAATTTCTTTACCTATGCTCGCATAGTTGAACGATTTCAGGCCCTTCAAGGTCTTTAGGTACTAGTTTGAAATTTTGTTGTTTTTTTATAGGGTTAGGGAACTAGCCAAATGATGGAAATAATGTTTGTGTACATTGTAAAACACAAAAATTATAAACAAATGATGACAAAAAAGGCAGGGGTTAAGCTTTTTTGATAGCTTAAAAAACTTGTTTATCTTTTTGGCAGAGAATATCAAGACCAGACTACTAAAAATACACAATCAGATTTTAGATGCAATGCACAATCTCAGTCAGTGATGTAAGTGCATACATTGTAATTCCAATGCTATTCTTATCAAAATCTCTGACAGAAAAACTGATAATGTCAACTCCATATCAAACTAAGTCTGATCTTGATCTATACCGTCGTCATTTAACTCATTACCAAACGACAATTTCAGGCTTGTCCAAATTGAAAGCATTTGCAGACAACAAAATAAAAGTGATTGAAAATTTAAAATTTGTCTTGTAAAGGGCAGAAAACGTTGTGGGAAATGGAGAAAATGCTGGTTACCAGCATTTCCTCCTTTTCCCACAATGTTTTCTAAAGGTTTCTTTCTCAAGGGCGTCAAAAGTAGGGATTGTGTGGTAATGGGTTAAGCTAGTAAATCCTGGGACAGTAGTACTACTGTTACTGAAAATTTCACTTTTTTCTCTTTCCAGATACAGAGGGATTCATTTACACGATAAGTACACTACACATACTAAAAGCTGATAAATGCCCTTTTGGCGAATGCATTGGGTTTTACTGCTGATCTTCTTTCATAGGCAAAGAATACTTATACAGAAGTTTACGCAACTCTTGCATCTGTTTCCCATGATGATGTTGTCTCCTTCCCCTTGATAAAGGAACCTTGGTTGATGAGGTCTTCATTGAGAATTTGACTGTAGACTTCGCAACGTTTTTATTACGGAAGACCTCCACACTGTTTAGAAATAAGAGGAAGAGCTGAGCTCCTTTGAGCTTAGTGCATGAGAGTTCTCTTAAACCCAAGTTTGATATTTACATGTATTTCACCATGGCTTGGATTGAACGGTGTCTGATGTTTTTTTATCAGTATGTTGCATGGATTGAACCAAATATATTACATCAGCATAAGATCAGCCTGGATTGAACCAAGTAATATTCAGTTACATCATGTGTCTTTTAACCCTTTATCCAAAAATCATATATACACAATTGTATTTATATCAGTATGTCCATGGCTTTGAAGGAACCGAGATTTCTGTTCTGTTCTGTTTTACCATGAATACCACATCTTTAGTTAAGTGTTTATCAAAGAGAATTGCAGCAAAGTTATGAAAACAGATTGATGGCTGTAACATGGAAAATGTCTAGTGCAACATACAAAGTATATGTTTGTCATTGCTTTAGATTGAGCCTTTCTTTGACACTCATTATCTCTGTAGAGTTGTTATCCACTGCGTAAGTGGTTCTTGAGCATAAGGTGGCATCAGGAAGGCAATGAATGGGATCTGTCCAAAGTGGACCAGGGAAAAACTTAGTGACAGGTCTTTGAAGTTGGCTATCCATTGCACAGTCACAAACCTAGAATGCCCAAGGTCACTAAATGTGTTGGTCAAGGAATGACCATCCAACATCCTGTGGAGTGTCAGTCCAGAGGGGCTTCAATCTATTGTGATGACAGATGTTTCATTCTTGATGCTCTCCATTTCATTTATGCAGTGAGCTTGCATTATTTTGAGACCTGTAAGTTTGTCTGTTCAGGTGTTCTTAAGCCATGGCATGGATTGAACCAAGTTTCGTAATCAGCTATTACATCTTTTATCCCTTACCAAAAATTGAACCTGAAGAACATCAAAGGGAAAGGAAAAAATTATATTACCTGTTTTTCTCATTTTTTGACAATATTTGACAGAAGTTGTGGTCTGCTGATATTACTTTTATGGATATGTGTAGAATTTGTCCATGTCATAAAGAATGACTGGCTAAACTTTTATTATGGATTCTAAAATCCGATCATGTCATAACAAAACTGATGACTATGGATGTGTCTAAAATTTGTTTCAGGGAACTACATGATGATTTCTAATGCATGCTATAACAATGATACTTCCCAAGTTGTCTTTGTTCTTGCAGAGTCTTCATGCATGGTGAAAGGAAAAGTTGAAGCACCATTCCTATTCCATACAGTAAAGTTTTAGATCAAATTTTCTCAAAATATCAGCTTGTAAACCACAGCATGGTCTGAACTAACTTAGTCATTTCTACTTTATCATGTATTTTTTATGATAAATCAAATTTACATACTTCATAGACAACAAATTTTATGGTATAACCCCAGCAAGGATTGATGCAAATTTAATATTTTACATACATATGGCCATAGCTCGGATGGAACCAAGTCCAATGTTTTTCATCAGTATGACTGTTGCATAGATTGAACCAAATATTATATTTTACATCAGCATAATGTCAGCCTGGATTGAACCAAGTAATATTCAGTTATATCATGTATCTTTAACCCTCTATCCAACAATCATATTTACCAGTTGTAGTTACATGAGTATGCCCATGGCATGGGTTCAATCTAGCTTTTTGTTTTGTTATATCACGAATACTGCATCTTAAGGTCTTTATGAAAGAGAACTGAAATGTGATAGCAAACACATTGATGGCTGTAATGTGGATTATGTGTAGTATATATTTGTCATTGCTTTAGATTGAGCCTTTCTTTGACACCCACGCGTTATCTCTGTAGAGTTGTTATCCACTGTGTAAGTGGTTCTTGAGCATAAAGTGGCATCAGGAAGGCAATGAATGGGATCTGTCCAAAGTGGACCAGGGAAAACTTAGTGACAGGTCTTTGAAGTTGGCTATCCATTGCACAGTCACAAAACATAGATAGCCAAAGGTCAATAAATGTGATGGTCAAGGATTGATCATCCAGCAGTTCCCGTAGAGTGTCGGTCCAGAGGGGCTTTAATCCATTGTGATGACAAATATATTTCATTCTCGATGGTCTCCCTTTCATTTGTGCAGTGAGCTTGCATTATTTTTAGACCTGTAGGTTTGTCTGATCTGGTGTTCTTAGGCCGTGGCATGGATTGAACAAAGTTCTGTTCAATTATCATAAACCTTTACAAAAAGTTGCTTTAACAACCCAAAGAACATCACAGAGAAAGGAGAAAATAATGATTACCTGTTTTTCTCATTTCCTGAAAATATTTGACTAAAGTTATGGTCTGCCAATGTTTCTTTTATGGATATGTCTAGAATTTAACCATATCATAAAGAATGACTGGCTAAACTTTTATTGTGGATGTGTCTAAAATTTGTTGTAGGAAACTAAATAATGATTTCCAATTCTTGCTATAACTATGATACTTCCCAAGTCTTCTTTGTTCTTGCAGAGTCTACATGCATGGTGAAGGGAAGAGATGACACACAATTCTTATTCCATACAGTAAAGTTTTAGATCAAATTTTCACAAAAACATCATGTTGTAAACCACAGCATGACCTGAATCGCATCGCATATTTTAAATCTATAATCGAATTTACATACAGTAGTAAAATTGATAGTATAAGCACAGCATGGATTGAACCAAGTTTAATGTTTTACTAACATAATTATAATCATGGCTTGGATTGAAACAAATTTGATAAGTATGACCATGGCATGGATTGAACCACATGTAACAATTACATCAGCAATGCCAGCCTGGATTGAACCAAGTAATATTCAGTTACCAGTATATCATGTGTCTTTAACCCTTTTCCACACAAGAAAATTTTAGACTGGTCCAAATTGAAAGCATTTGCAGATGACAAAATGAAGGTGATTGAAAAGTTGAAATTTGTACTAAGAAGGGTAGAAAACACTGTGGGAAAAAGAGAAAATATATCTTTAGGTCTTTATGAAAGAGAATTGCAAAGTTGATGACTTATGCGGATTTTATATTCAGTTGTATTACTTCATAATTAGGGAGAAGGTAGCTTGTTTATGTGGCTTATATTTCAGTATTTCAAGTCATATCACAGTGATGGCTCATTCATGTGTCCTTGTTTCACCAGTAGTACGACTGAAGAGTCTTGCCCAAGGATACATCTCAAGAAAATACAGGTTTTTGATTGAGGATCAAACCAAAGCCAGGAGTTTGTATACCTTACAAATACACCACTGAGTTACCCAGAGATAAATGACAAGAACAGCCCCTAACAGATGGATGGAAGACCAATGTTGCTGAACAGAGTCCACATGGAGTGTTTCAGTATGAAATGAGAGCAGCCCTAAACAAATGGATGGAAGACCAACATTGATGAAAAGCCCAGACGATCCTGAGAGAACCAAGAAGAGCAGCCCCGAATACACAAATGGAAGACCATCATTGATGAACAGGCTAGATTATGTTCAAGAAGAATTGAGAAGAGAAGCCACTTAACAGATAGATAGAAGACGGATGTTGATGAAAAGAGCCCAGATGGGACTTGGGAAGAAGCAAGCAAGGTAGCCACTAAATGAGAAATGGGAAGAGAGATGTGCCTGGCTGATGTTCTGGAGAGAACCGATACATGTCAGCGAGAACGTATGTCGATGCCTGATGTGTTGTAAAGTATACAATGGAGCGATAATAAATAACTTTTTTATAAGTATCTTTTCCAAACCTTTTAATCACCGCTTTACTATTTAATTACTTCAGAGGTAAATCACATTACTTAATTCGTAATTAAACGACAAAACTTTGAACTTGACCAAATGTAAAAAAAATTGCAGTCAAACCGATGTAGCTCAATGATTATTTTGATCTTTGAAAGCGTAGAAAACATAGTGGGAAAAGAAGACAATGGTAGATGTGTCCAAAATCTGATCGTGTTATAAAGAATTGAGGGCTTTGGTTTGTGTCTAAAATTTGTTGGAGGGAACATGATGATTTCCAATGCTTGCTATAACAATGATACTTTCCAAGTCTTCTTCGTTCTTGCAGAGTCTGCATGCATGGTGAAGGGCAGAAGAGAACAAGCCCTAAACAAACAGATGCATATCGCTGATGAAGGGAGCCCAGATGGAGTATATCAGTATGAAATAAGAAGAGCAGCCCGAAACAAAGGGACAGAAGACCCAACGTTGATGATCCTGAGAAAACAAGAAATGCAGCCCCTAATACACAGATGGACGACTAACATTTTTGGCTAGATTATATTCAAGAAGTATTGAGAAGAGCAGTCACTAAAAGACAAATGGGAAGAAGGATGTTGATGAACAGTTCCTGGATGATGTTCTTGAGAAAATCAAAACAAGTTGCCACTTACAGACAGATGGAGAATGAATGGGGATGCCTGATGTGTTGTTGAGTATCCAGTGGGGTGATAACAATTAACTTATTTATGAATAATTTTGCCAAACAAACCTTTTATTCACAACTTTATTAAGCAAGGCTAATGAAACTACTGTGCACAGCAAATTTTCCGTTTCCTACAAAGTATCCTATCACTTCAGAGATAAATCTTATCAAGCATAAGGTAGAAAACCGTATCGGAAAAGGAGGAAATGCTGGCATTATCTCCTCCCACAATGGTTTTAAAAGCCTACTTCTTCATGGAACAGAAAAAAAAATGGTCATTCCCAGTATTTGTGCTTCTTTCACAATGTTTTCTATTCTTTCCTATATAGATTCTAACATTTTTGTAATATTTAATTTGTGGCCAACAAATAGTTGTAGCACAGAAGAGTCAAAGATTAACAAGTAACTTTTTTATGAATACATTGAGGGAAAAGGAGAAAATGTTAGTAACGAGCTACCAAATGACAAGAACTTGAAGTTGTCCAAATTTGAAGCATTTTGCAGATGACAGTTTTACATAGCTCAATGATTGGGTTTGTGTGTAAGAGTTTGGAAAACATTGTGGGAAAAGAAGAAAATGCTAGATATGTCTAAAATCTGATCATGTTAAAAAGAACTGAGGGCTATGGTTGCCTCTTCACTTTGTTAGAGGGAACTAAGTACAGGTTGATTTCCAATGCTTGCTATAACTATGATACTTCCCAAGTCTTCTTTGTTCTTGCAGAGTCTACATGCATGGTGAAGGAAAGAGATGACGCACCATTCTTATTCCATACAGTAAAGTTTTAGATAGAATGTTCACAAACATCATCTTGCAAACCTCAGCATGGCCCGAATCAAGTAGTCTTTTCAATTATATTTCATATTTTAAATCTGTAATCAAATTTACATACTGTCATAAAACTTATAGTATAACCACAGCATGGATTGAAGCAAGTTTAATATTTTACAAACATATAGTCATGGCTTGGATTGAACAAAGTTTAACAAGTTTCATAAGTATGACTATGGCATCGATTGAACAAAATGTAACAATTTACATCAGCATAATGTCGGCCTGGATTGAACCAAGTAATTTTCAGTTATATCATGTGTCTTTAAACCTTTATCCAACAAGGATAGATACAATGTCGTACTTTCAGCAGTATGATTGTGGCCAGGATTGAACCAAGTTTTATGTTCAGTTATATCATGAATACCATATCTTTAGGTCTTTATGAAAGAGAATTGCAACGTTATAGCTACAAATTGGTGACTTATGTGGATTTCATGTTCAGTTGTATTACTTCATAATCAGGGAGAAGGTAGCTTATTTATGTGGCTTATATTTCAGTTTTTCAAGTCATATCACAGTGACGGCTCATTCATGTGTCCTTGTTTCACCAGTACTACAACTCTAAAGAGTCTTGCCCCAGGATACACCACCAAAAATACAGCTTTTTGATTGAGGATCAAACCAAAGCTACTAGTTCGTGTACCCTACAAACTCACCACTGAGTTACCCAGAGAAAAATGACAAGAGCAGCCCCTAACAGAGCCCACATGGAGTGTTTCAGTATGAAATGAGAGCAGCCCTAAACAAATGGATGGAAGACCAACATTGATGAAAAGCCCAGACGATCCTGAGAGAACCAAGAAGAGCAGCCCCTAACACACAAATGGAAGACCATCATTGATGAACAGGCTAGATTATGTTCAAAAAGAATTGAGAAGAGCAGCCACTTAACAGATAGATAGAAGATGGATGTCGATGAAAAGAGCCCAGACGGAACTCTGGAAGAGAGATGTGCCTGGATGATGTTCTAGAGAGAACCAATACAAGTCGGCGAGAACGAATGTCGATGCCTCATGTATTGTAAAGTATCCATTGGAGCGGTATTATGTAACTTTTCTATAAGTATCTTTGCCAAACAAACCTTTTTAATCAGTTTCATTAATTTTTCTGCAATGTTGTCTATCACTTCAGAGGTAAATCTTATCACTTAACTTGTAATTAAATGACAAAATTTTGGACTTGACCATATGTAAAAAAAAGATTGCAGACAAACAAATGTAGCTCAATGATTATTTTGATCTTTGATAATGTAGAAAACATAGTGGGAAAAGAAGACAATGGTAGATGTGTTCAAAATCTGATCTGAGGGCTTTGGTTGTGTCTAAAATTTGTTGGAAGGAACATGATGATTTCCAATGCTTGCTATAACAATGATACTTTCCAAGTCTTTTTTGTTCTTGCAGAGTCTGCATGCATGGTGAAGGGGAGAAGTGAACCAGTCCTTAACAAACAGATGCATATCGTTGATGAAGGGAGCCCAGATGGAGTTTTTCAGTATGAAACAAGATGAGCAGCCCGAAACAAAGGAACAGAAGACCCAACGTTGATGATCCTGAGAGAAACAAGAAATGCAGCCCCTAATACACAGATGGACGACTAACATTTTTGGCTAGATTATATTCAAGAAGTATTGAGAAGAGCAGCCACTAAAAGACAAATGGGAAGACGGATGTTGATGAACAGTTCCTGGATGATGTTCTTGAGAAAATCAAAACAAATTGCCACTTACAGACAGATGGAGAATGAATGGGGATGCCCGATGTGTTGTTGAGTATCCAATGGGGTGATAACAATTAACTTATTTATGAATAATTTTGCCAAACAAACCTTTTAATCACCACTTAATTAAGCAAGGCTAATGAAACTACTGTGCACAGCAAATTTTCCGTTTCCTACATGTAAAGTGTCCTATCACTTCAGAGATAAATCTTATCAAGGATAAGGTAGAAAACCGTATCGGAAAAGGAGAAAATGCTGGCATTATCTCTTTCTCCCACAATGGTTTCAAAAGCCTACTTCTTCATGGAACAGAAAAAAATGGTCGTTCCCAGTATTTGTTCTTCTTTCACAATGTTTTCTATTCTTTCCTATATAGATTCTATCATTTTTGTAATATTTAATTTGTGGCCAACAAATAGTTGTAGCATAGAAGAGTAAAAGATTAACAAGTAACTTTTTTATGCATACATTGAGGGAAAAGGAGAAAACGTTGGTAATGAGCTACCAAATGACAACAACTTTAAGCTGTCCAAATTTGAAGCATTTTGCAGATGACAGTTTAACATTGCTCAATGATTGGGTTTGTGTGTAGAATTTGGAAAACATTGTGGGAAAAGAAGAAAATGCTAGATATGTCTAAAATCTGATCATGTTAAAAAGAACTGAGGGCTATGGTGGCGTCTTCACCTTGTTAGAGGGAACTGAGTACAGGTTAATTTCCATTGCTTGCTATAACTGTGATACTTCCCAAGTCTTCTTTGTTCTTGCAGAGTCTACATGCATGGTGAAGGGAAGAGATGACACACCACTCTTATTCCATACAGTAAAGTTTTAGATAGAATGTTCACAAACATCATCTTGTAAACCTCAGCATGGCCTGAATCAAGTAGTCTTTTCAATTATATTTCATATTTTAAATCTATAATCAAATTTACATACCGTCATAAAACTTATAGTATAACCACAGCATGGATTGAAGCAGGTTTAATATTTTATAAACATATAGCCATGGCTTGGATTGAACAAAGTTTAACAAGTTTCATAAGTATGACTATGGCATTGATTGAACAAAATGTAACAATTTACATCATCATAATGTCAGCCTGGATTGAACCAAGTAATATTCATTTGTATCATGTGTCTTTAAACCTTTATCCAACAAGGATAGATACAAAGTCGTACTTTCAGCAGTATGATTGTGGCCAGGATTGATCCAAGTTTTATGTTCAGTTATATCATGAATACCATATCTTTAGGTCTTTATGAAAGAGAATTGCAAAGTTATAGCTACAAATTGACGACTTTTGCGGATTTCATATTCAGTTGTATTACTTCATAATCAGGGAGAAGGTAGCTTATTTATGTGGCTTATATTTCAGTTTTTCAAGTCATATCACAGTGACGGCTCATTCATGTGTCCTTGTTTCACCAGTACTACAACTCTAAAGAGTCTTGCCCCAGGATACACCACCAAAAATACAGCTTTTTGATTGAGGTTCAAACCAAAGCCACAAGTTCATATACCCTACAAACTCGCCATTGAGTTACCCAGAGATAAATGGCAAGAGCAGCCCCTGACAAATGGATGGAAGACCAATGTTGCTGAACAGAGCCCACATGAAGTGTTTCAGCATGAAATGAGAGCAGCACTAAACAAATGGATGGAAGACCAACATTGATGAAAAGCCCAGACGATCCCGAGAGAACCAAGAAGAGCAGCCCCTAACACACAAATGGAAGACCATCATGGATAAAGGGCTAGATTATTTTCAAGAAGAATTGAGAAGAGCAGCCACTTAACAGATAGATAGAAGATGGATGTCGATGAAAAGAGCCCAGATGGAACTCGGGAAGAAGCAAGCAAGGTAGCCAATAAATGAGAAATGGGAAGAGAGATGTGCCTGGATGATGTCCTTGAGAGAACCAATACAAGTCGGCGAGAACGAATGTTAATGCCTCATGTATTGTAAAGTATCCATTGGAGCGGTAATATGTAACTTTTCTATAAGTATCTTTGCCAAACAAACCTTTTAATCACAGTTTCATTAATTTTTCTGCAATGTTGTCTATCACTTCAGAGGTAAATCCTACCACTTAACTTGTAATTAAATGACAAAACTTTGGACTTGACCAAATGTAAAAAAAAAAAAAATTGCAGACAAACAAATGTAGCTCAATGATTATTTTGATCTTTGATAATGTAGAAAACATAGTGGGAAAAGAAGACAATGGTAGATGTGTCCAAAATCTGATCTGAGGGCTTTGGTTGTGTCTAAAATTTGTTGGAAGGAACATGATGATTTCCAATGCTTGCTATAACAATGATACTTCCCAAGTCTTCTTTGTTCTTGCAGAGTCTGCATGCATGGTGAAGGGGAGAAGTGAACCAGCCCTTAACTAACAGATTCATATCGTTGATGAAGGGAACCCAGATGGAGTGTTTAAATAAGAAGAGCAGCCCGAAACTAAGGGACCGAAGACCCAACGTTGATGACCCTGAGAGAACAAGAAATGCAGCCCCTAATACACAGATGGACGATTAACATTTTTGGCTAGATTATATTCAAGAAGTATTGAGAAGAGCAGCCACTAAAAGACAAATGGGAAGACGGATGTTGATGAACAGTTCCTGGATGATGTTCTTGAGAAAATCAAAACAAGTCGCCACTAACAGACAGTTAGAGAATGAATGGGGATGCCTGATGTGTTTAGTATCCAATTCGGTGATAACGATTAAATTTTTTTGAATATTTTTTGCCAAACAAACCTTTTAATCACCACTTTATTAAGCAAGGCTAATGAAACTACTGTGCACAGCAAATTTTCCGTTTCCTACATGTAAAGTGTCCTATCACTTCAGAGATAAATCTTATCAAGGATAAGGTAGAAAACCGTATCGGAAAAGGAGAAAATGCTGGCATTATCTCCTTCTCCCACAATGGTTTCAAAAGACTACTTCTTCATGGAACAGAAAAAAATGCTCATTACCAGGATTTAAGCTTCTTTCACAATGTTTTCTATTCTTTCCTATATAGATTCTATCATTTTTGTAATATTTAATTTGTGGCCAACAAATAGTTGTAGCATAGAAGAGTAAAAGATTAAAAAGTAACTTTTTTATGAATACATTGAGGGAAAAGGAGAAAATGTTGGCACCAAGCTACCAAATGACAACATCTTGAAGTTGTCCAAAGTTGATGCATTTTGCAGATGACAGTTTAACATTACTCAATGATTGGGTTTGTGTGTAGAAGTTTGGAAAACATTGTGGGAAAAGAAGAAAATGCTAGATATGTCTAAAATCTGATCATGTCAAAAAGAACTGAGGGCTATGGTTGCGTCTTCATTTGTTAGAGGGAACTAAGTACAGATTGATTTCCAGTACTTGCTATAACTATGATACTTTCCAAGTCTTCCTTGTTCTTGCAGAGTCTACATGCATGGTGAAGGGAAGAGATGACACACCATTCTTATTCCATACAGTAAAGTTTTAGATAGAATGTTTACAAACATCATCTTGCAAACCTCAGCATGGCCCGAATCAAGTAGTCTTTTCAATTATATTTCATATTTTAAATCTATAATCAAATTTACATACTGTCATAAAACTTGTAGTATAATCACAGCATGGATTGAAGCAAGTTTAATATTTTATAAACATATAATCATGGCTTGGATTGAAAAAAGTCTAACAAGTTTCATTAGTATGACTAAGGCATCGATTGAACAAAATGTAACAATTTACATCGGCATAATGTCAGCCTGGATTGAACCAAGTAATATTCAGTTGCATTATGTGTCTTGAATCCTTTATCCAACAAGGATAGTTGCTAAGTCGTACTTTCAGCAATATGATTGTGGCCAGGATTGAACCAAGTTTTTTGTTCAAGTATGTCATGAATACCATATCTTTAGGTCTGATGAAATGGATGTCGATGAAAAGAGCCCAGATGAAACTCGGTAAGAAGCAAGCAAGGTAGCCACTTAATGAGAAATGGGAAGAGAGATGTGCCTGGATGATGTTCTAGAGAGAACCAATACAAGTCGGCGAGAACGAATGTCGATGCCTCATGTATTGTAAAGTATCCATTGAAGCGGTATTATGTAACTTTTCTATAAGTATCTTTGCCAAACAAACCTTTTTAATCAGTTTCATTAATTTTTCTGCAATGTGGTCTATCACTTCAGAGGTAAATCCTATCACTTAACTTGTAATTAAATGACAAAACTTTGGACTTGACCAAATGTAAAAAAAGAAAATTGCAGACAAACAAATGTAGCTCAATGATTATTTTGATCTTTGATAATGTAGAAACATGGTTGGAAAAGAAGAAAATGGTAATTGTGTCCAAAATCTGATCTGAGGGCTTTGGTTGTGTCTAAAATTTGTTGGAGGGAACATGATGATTTCCAATGCTTGCTATAACAATGATACTTCCCAAGTCTTCTTTGTTCTTGCAGTCTGCATGCATGGTGAAGAGAAGAACAAACAGACGCATGGAAGACATACGTTGATGAAGAGAGCCCAGATGGTGTGTTTCAGTATGAAATAAGAAGAGCACCCCAAAACAAATGGATGGAAGACCAACATTGTTGATCCTGAGAGAACCAAGAAATGCAGCCCCTAACACACAGATGGACGACTAGCATTTTAGGCTAGATTACATTCAAGAAGAATTGAGAAGAGTAGCCACTAAAATCAAAATGGGAAGACCAGTGTTAATGAACAGTTCCTGGATGATATTCTTGAGAGAAGCAAGAGAAGTTGCCGCTTACAGACATGGAGGATGTATGGTGATGCCTGATGTGTTGCAGAGTATCCAGTTGACCAATAACAAGTAACTTTTTTAGGAATATCTTTCTCAAAGAAACCTTTTACTAACAACTTTAATAAGCAAAGCTTATGAAAGTACTGCACACAGTAATTTTTCCTTTTTCTGCAATGAGTTCTATCACTTCAGAGATAAATCCTGTCACTTAACTCTCTAAAAAATGATAAAACTAGTATATTTTTCTTTATTCCTATACAAATCTTTACATTTGAATAAACCTCAATTTATCAAAATGGTTTATCCCATTACCACACAATCCCGAGTTTTAACAACCCTGTAAAAGAAGGCCTTTGAAAACATTGTGTGAAAGGAGAAAATCCTGGAAACCAAAATTTTCTCCTTTTTCCACAATGTTTTCTACCTGATTCAAGACAAAAATCATCAATCCATGTAAATGTAATTTGTCATTTGAAGATCTTTTCAAATTGGACCAGTCTGAATTTGTCATTTGGGAAAGAGTTAAGAAGAGTAAAACATTGCCATCTAGCATTGAAATAAGTAATGTAGACTTCACCTTTAATTTTTTGTTTGCAAAGGATATGATGAATTGGAGGGAAGATATTCAAAAGAAGACAGTACTTCAGTGCTACAAGACGATGGCCAACTACCACTAGACGACCAGATACATTAACTGCAATATGCAACAGCTAAGAGGGTTAGTATTTGTATATTAGCAATTTGAAAATATCCAAATTTTATCTCTATACCACATAACATGGAAAGGGAGCACTTTCCCATTGTTATCTTCAGGCTTCTTCCTTAATGAGACTGTGTGGTGAAGGACTAAAGCTTTTATTAATTGGTAGAAAATACTGTTGGAAAAGAAAATGATGACTACCAGCATTTTCTCCTTTCCCACCATGTTTTCAAGTCTTTTTCCACGAGGTTGTTTAACTCTTACCAAATGACAAAATTCTAGACCTTTCCAAATTGAAAACACAGAGGTGAAAATAAATTGGACTTAAAGCTTGAATTTTTTGGGGGGATGGGTAGAAAACATTGTGTGAAAAGGAGACCTGCATTTTCTCCTTTTCCCCAAAAATGTTTTCAAAAGCCTTCTTCCTCGGGGTCGTGAAGACTGTGGATTGTGTGGGAAAGGGTTAAACATTGAATTTCTTAGTTAAGGTTAACCCTTTACCAGACAATTTGGAGTTTTAAAGGTCCTGAGAGAGAAAGCTTTTGAAAACATGGGAAAAGAAGAAAATGCTAGTTACCAATATTTATGCTTCTTTTACAATGTTTTCTATCCTTTCCTTTACAAATTTCAACATTTGTGTACATTTAACTTGTGGCCTGCAAATAGTTGTAGCAAAGAAGAGTAAAAGATTGACAGGTGGTTTTTTGTTAAGTTTTTTTTTTCTTTTTTTCAGGAGACAACATGAAGATTTATAGACAATATATCTAAAAGATGACAACTAATTCCATGTTAGGAGACAATCCCAAACCACTTCTTAACGACCAGATTAGTGCAATATCTAATAGTCAAAAGCGTAAGTGCTAGTAACTCTTTACCAAAGAACAACATTTTAGACATGCCGAAATTTAAGTTTTACTGCGTGACATGAGAGAAGGAAAAAATACTGGTTACCAGCTACTTAATAACAAAATATTAGACTTGTCCAAATTTCTAGCAGTTGCAGACAACTATCTAAACAAAGCTCAAAGATTGGTGTTGTCTTTAGAACTTTTGAAATCATTGTGGGAAAAGGAGAAAATGCTGGCTACCAAAATTTTCAAAAGGCTTCTTCCTGAGACCATGTTAAACTCGGTTATTTAAAGTAAAATGTTAAATATAATTTTGTTTTTCTTTCAGGTTAGGCCACCTATAGTTCATGAGTACAAGCAATCTGTGACAATATCCAGCTGAAACACCTAGAAATCTAGAATCTAGAAAAAAATTAGATATTTATTTTTCCACTTTTTATTCATGACTTGCCATAAATAGGTTAATGTTATTTTTTTACCTGAATTTATATTGCTGCTTTGTTTTGTAATCAATCAAGGACATGTACTTATAAGGTGATATATTCAATTTTTGATACTTATTGTTTTGCTGATTTCTTCCCCCCTTTTTTATTTATTTTTCATTCTAGGCGCCTAGATATCGCTATATCTTTTGTTGTTGTTCTAGATTTTTTTTACTTTTGGTAGCATGCCATTTTGTTTACCTGGTCTACTTTTATCATCAGATTTTTTTTTCTTTTTATTGTTAGAGTTATGGGTACCCATGCTTTTTGAAGCTGATTTTTCTTTTTAGAAAACGCCTTCCTTTACATATACATGTAGATACATTAGTTTATCATACTTATGGTAGTTGGTATGATTGTTTTTGTTTACATTGGTACCCATGTATATCCTGATTATATATATCTATGTTTTTGTTTACATTTGTACTCTTCTGTGTAATGATAATTTATATCTGTGTTTTTTGTGATTTTTACTATTACATACACTTCATTTTTTTCCCCTGTAGTGATAATCGACGTATGATCTACCTATGAGTGGTTACATGTATTCATTACATGTTTTACCTCCACATAATTTTTGTGAATTTGTCCTGTTACAATTTATTTAGAAACATGTTTGTATTGAGTATGCATGTCATTGCTGGATGGTCTTACTGTACATTAAAATCAGATACAAAGATTTACAGGTGGTGAAGGATGGCTGAAGGGGAGGAAGGAGGCCAATTTGCCCAAATACAATTTGTTTATTCATTTATGTTTAACTCGTTACCAAATGACAATACATATATTTTAGACTTGTTCAAATCAAAAGCATTTGCAGACAAAATAAAAGTAACTGAAACTTTGAAATTTGTTTTGTGACGGGCAGAATACATTGTAGGAAAAGGAGAAGATACTGGTTACCAAGATTTTCTTTCTTCCCAACAATGTTTTCTAACTGCTTCTTTCTCAGGGTGGTCAAAAGAAGGGATTATGTGGTTATGGGTTAAAGAAGTTTGGTAGCCTACATAAATGTCTTGGTGAGAAATATGTTGCAGTCTGTTCATCATTAACAGTGAAATAAATCTGTTTTTATTTTGTCAATGATTCAGATGACTGTTGTTGCCTTTGTTTACATACTGTATATTTGTTATGACATACATTTTTTTATATCACAAGGTTATTGGTACCAATATTGTTGTTATTGAAATAGTTTTTTTTAATATGGATGGTTTACTTGACATGATGCTGGTTATTAGTTAAACGGTCTTGTCTTTCTTTTCTTACATGCTGTTTTCTGTACTGTTAAAATTCATTTACAAACGAGTTCTTAGATTGTTTATTACATACAGTTTACTAGTTATGGACAGTCTTATTCCTGCAGTGATTATCAAAACTGAAGTGATTATTGATTAGTTATTTTTATGACCATATAATCTCTGCTTGTGTGTCCTTTAGCATTTAATGTAGATACATGCATGAACTGATCAATCATGTGTTTGCAGGATGGTTTAGGTGTACACTTAAATCAGATGCAATGGTTTGAGGGTGGTGATGGTTGGCTGAAGGGGAGGAAGGAGGCCAATTTTTTTAAATAAATTTTGACTACATGTTTTTAAAAGTTTGGGAACCTACAAAACTGCCCTGGTGAGAATAGTATTATGGTCAGTGATATAAGTTGTAACGAATCTGTATTTTTTTTTTTTTGAAGAGTAAACTTAATATGGTTTGAAGTTGTTATTGATTTACATTACGTTTTGTTGTTGATACATGTATTTAGATTATTGAAAGTTGGAAATTTAAGAATTTGGGTTTTAACTCTTTTTCCAGATGAAGTAATTTTGTTATGTTGAAATTGAAAAAAAAAAAAATTGCTGAGGACAAATTTAGTGGCCAAATAGGTGATATTTTTATCTGAAAGGGAAGAAAACACAGTGGAAAATGGAAAAAATGCCAGTTATGAAGATTTTCTCTTTTTCCTGACAGTGTTTTCAAATGCCTTCATCCTCATTGCTGAATGTAGTGGGCATTTTTCAAATCCCAAATGGCACTTGCAGAGGTGGCATCTTATGGGCATTAATTATCTGTTGCAGGTAACAATGGCGAATAACCTTATTTTTTTTCTGTAATAATGTGAATAAACATTGCTTGTTTTGAAAGGTTTGTTTTATTTATATCCTGTTAATTGAAGAGTTACAGACCAGACAAAATTCTTCCCAATGAATTTCCTAGCACTGATATTTTCTACTTCAACTATTTCTATCAAATTTCCCTGAAACTGCTATTTCCTACTTTACCTATAAGCCTACTATTTATATCACTTCAATGATACAATCATACCATTTGGACTGTATTGTTAACTCTAAATGCTTTCAATTTGGATTAGATAAATATCAAATAACTACTAAACCACATTTTAGACTTTGAAATATCAGAGCATTTGTAGAGAATAAATGTTGCTCAAATGATGAACCTCTGAAAGAACAAAACATTATGGGCAGAGGAGAAAATTCTGGTTGCTAGCAGTTCCTCTTCTTTCCGCTGCCCTCCCAGTGTTGTTAAAAATCCGGATGGTTTGGTAAAGGGTTAAACCACACACAAAAATTGTTTTAAAGACCCAAAGAAAAGAGTCCTAAAAAGATGGTGCGAAAAGGGACCCCAAAAAAAGTTAACCCATAACCAAATTTCCTGGATTTTATGACCCTGAAATAGAAGTAGTTTGAAACCATTGTGGAAAAAGAAGAGAATGCTGGTTACCAGTATTTTCTCATTTTAGCACAATGTTTTCTATCCTGCCGTTAACAAATTCCAATTTTTTTTTTAGTTTATTTTGTCTGCAAATGCTTTCAGTTTGGACCTGTCGAAAATTTTGTCATTTGGTAAAATCTGAAAAAATGGAAGTCTTGAACCTTTCACCCCATACACAGACAAGCTTTTCATCCTTTCACATAAAAAAAAATGTTTGAAAAAGGAAAATGCTGGCTACAAGTAGTTTCCCCTTTTCCTACATTTTTCAAGAGGCTTCTTACTTAGGGTTGTTTAAACCTCGGACTGTTTGTTAAAGGTTTAATTAGACTAAAGGGGGGATAATTTTGAAAGCATTGTGGGAAGAGGAAAATAAAATGTTAATCAGCATTGCCTCCTTTAATACATTATGTATCCTTTCAAAGACAAAATCCAATCTTTTGAGACATACTTTATTTGTCAACTTAAAAAAATAAAGGTTGATGGAAATCGCATCAGAAATAAATCTAACGACAAAACTTTACAAAATGATTCGGAAATAAAGTATTCTACCGATTTTATGATTCAGGGAGATAATTTTTATTTCAAGTCATATGATGATCGCTTGCTTATTCTATATAGCCTGGGTTTCAACAATAATAGGCTAGAGCATTGATGTGCCTTGCCTGAGGACACTCACTTAAAGCTAATGAGTCTCAAACCTGGGGCCTCCAGTCTGCAACACCTACACCGAGCCATTGAGGACCCCCAGGGGATACTTCGGGTTGTTCAGTGTTTTATCATACAATTCCCACTTTTAACAATCGCGAAGACATGTTCTGGCACTTCTTTCCATGTATTTTATGAAAAAAACATTTGAGCTACATTTGTGTTGTTCAGAAATCAATAAGGCAAGTCTAGAATTTCTTCTGGAAGAGAAATGTTGGTAGTTGAAAGATCCACACAGGTGTGAGTGCATGTATGAACCCTCATAATTTCACAGACTGACAACAAAAATAGAAATTGAACATACCATCTGCTCGTATATTCAAAAGTTCTTCTTTTCAAAAGCAACTGGGCCTGACAAAAGGTGCATAATGCATCTCTGTGATGTGTGATACAGCAAGTCATTGTATAATTATAGGACCATATAATCAAGTTTGTCAAGCAACTAACTGAATCATGAGGTAAAATGGTACTTTGACATGCTGAAAATTAACATATACCAGAAAGTTTTGGCCCAAATCAGCCTGCAGGCTTACCTGGGTCAATACTTTTTGCAGATGCATTAAACCCTCTTTTCACAGAGCATGGTTCAATTATTTTCATTTTAAAATAATCCTTTACTATGTGACAAAATTCAATGCTCATCCACCTCAGAAGCATTTGTAGAGGAGAAACTATGCATGAGCCAAATGATGAAACTTGAGTTTGACAAAACAGAAAACCTTGTGGGAAAAGGAGAAAATGCTGGTAACCAGCATTTTCTCCTTTTCCCCACAATGTTTTCAAAAGCTTTCTATCTCAGGGTCATTAAAACTCAGGATTGTGTGGTAAAGGGTTAAAATAATATAGGAATAGTTCAATCTTGTCACTCTGGATGTTTAGCTCCCAAAAGGAGTCAAAAGCTGCACATTAATCTGCACATTATATAAGGGAGACCGGGGTTATTGGAGCGTGGGACAAGTTGGTCCCATCATGATTACTGCAAAATTATAGTTTTTTTATAATGACATATTATGACGAATAGAATCAGAATCAGAATATTTAATTGACTTAAACTATACAAGTTTTTCGTCATCAACAAAAAATATATAAACAAATCTATTACGGTATAGGTCAGCGACACATATACAAACAATGAAAGCATTGAAGATCATGCTGTTCTTTTACATTTTACAATAAAAGCGGAATAGAGAGAAAGAAGAGAAACGGGGAAAGGAATCATAGAAAACTTAGTAAACAGTCGAATAAGCTGTTTGAAGTGCATTAGGAGAAAGAACATAATGCCATTTTGAAAAACAATAAAGTGGTATTATTGGATGAGAGATTGTCTTAGCTTAAAAGACTCATCTACGTATCATTACAATAAAAGCGGAGTAGAAAAAAAGAAGAGAAAGAGGGAAAGGAATCATGGGATACTTAGGAGATAGTAGAATAAGCTGTTTAAAGAAAAGTGCATTAGGAGGAAGAACATGATACCATTATGAAAAACAATAAAGTGGTATTATTAAATGAGAGATTTTCTTAATTTAAAGGACTCATCTACATATCGACCTAGTTTCTTCTGGATATAAGTATTAGTGCTGCTCATAAGATAAACAAATTTGTAAACACTAGGCCTGACAAAATATGACTTACTAATATACTTTTTCCTGATGTCTGTGTACAATGGACAAATAAGTAAAAAATGATATTCATCTTCCAAATCTTGAGAATTACAGAACTGGCATTTCCTTAAGGATCTATCGGTTCTTTGTTGCTTATATCGACCAGTTTCAATTCTAAGTTTATGCGAAGAGAGTCTCAGTTTAGCCATAGCTATTCTAGTATTAAATGGTAGATTATCTAAATATTTTTCAAATTCAAATGTTACCTTAAATATCTTTATATAAAGATAATGAGCTAGAGTTAGTTAAGCTATTGTACCAATTTTGTTTTAATACATCAATAATTCTTAATCTAATTTCAGCCTGGAAAGCTTTATGACGTAAACGAGTCTAAATTGCGCAATGATAACCCACGAAAATTTTATGAAGATCGGAGGCGAATTACAGAAATCATTCGGGAAAAAAAATGAATTTGGACCACGTAGATCTAAATCGATTTCTTGTACTTGCAAATTTGAGTTTTTGCTTCTCTTCTGTATAGAGAAACGGTCTTATGTCATACATTGTCCGAAAGCTTAACAATCCTATTTTTTCATAAAGAAATATACATCTGGAAACAAGTTAAGTACCCCCTGGATATTTTAAAGTGGTTTCAGTATCAAGTTTTCCCATGAAAACAGTGATATTAAAGGCACTGGAAAAATTATTTATTATTGGACAGTAAAACCTTGGCTAACATAACAAAGCAGAAACTGACCAGATAATTTACAGTATTTAATACCGAAAATGTAATGTATTCAAAATGTATCATTTTCGCCTAAAACAGACGTCGGTTTAAGTATGGAGCTGCATATTCCATTAGTACACTTTTAAATACAATTTCTTGGTAAAAATGTCAATTTTAGTCTGTAGATAAACTTTGTACCTTAATTGGTCAATATCGGGTTTACCACCACGTGTACGGATGACTGCCTCGACCCTGCGTCTCATCCCTCCGGTTAAACGTCCAATTTGATGAATGGTCAGCTGTCGCCACTCTTGATGCAGAGCTGCTTCCAGTTGGTTTAGATTCTCTGCAGGAGGGTGCATTTTCTGTATTCGGCGCCCAATTATGTCCCAGATATGCTCCAGCGGATTCAAATCCAGGCTTCTAGGTGGCCAAGGAAATGTCTTAATTGCGTTACGTTGGAGATAGGCTGTCACTACCCTAGAACGGTTCGGTCTTGCGTTGTCATCCATGTACACAGGCCTAGTGGCAAGTGGATGAGTCTCAAACTGAGGCACAACTACCGGCTCAATGACGTCATGAATGTAAAGTTCACCCGTAAGGTTGCCCTGAATGGTCACAAAGTCCAACTTGTCGTCATGTGATATGCAACCCCAGACCATCACAGGGCCTCCACCGTAAGGAACCGTCGGGTGGATGTTTCTTGGTGTGTAATCTGTGTTCCTGTGTCGCCAGACTCTCATTCGGCTATCCGTAACATGCAGCAAAAACCTGCTCTCATCATATCAGTGGATTCGCCGCCATGTCCTCAAATTCCAACCTCGTCTCGCTAAACACCACCGCAAAGGGTTCTTTGGTGATCATCTGTAAACAAAAGGCGTTTTATCAATCTCCTAGAGGGAAGTCCAGCTGCCTTAAAGCGATTTCGAGGAGTTTTCAGAGAAAGGCTTTGATGATGAAGCCATTGACGCTTAAATGGCTGTCATCGTACTAACAGGACAAGAGCTCGATCATCTCGTTGTGTCGTAATGAGAGGTCTTCTTGACCTTGCCCGATCCTTGACATCATTGGTCTGACAATGCTTTTGCACCAACCTGCTGATAACCGTGTAGTGGTAGCCAAGTCGGCGCCCGGTCACTTTGAATCACATCCCTATCGATTGCATACCGATAATTTGCCGTCTTCTAGCCATATTTAAGTTACAATAACCGAGTTGTGCAAAGTTTGTATTATGAATACCCGAATATGTAACATAGGCATATCGCTTTTTGCGAAAAGCATGGGGTGCGCGATACCCTTGCCTATATCTACGTGTACAAGCATTGCCACCGAGTATCCATGCTTAAATTCTATGTACGGAACACAATTCTTGTCACCGGCAATAAAAAGTTTTCAGACGTGTTGATTTGTAATGTACCAAAGACAACAATGTTACGGGGTGCTTAACTTTTTTTCAGGTGTATACAATGTATCGATTTTCAAAGCCGCTTAATTAAGTGGAGGTTTACACCTAGGTATGGTTGGGGCAAGTTGGTATGTTGTTGACAAGGCTTGCCACGCACTGAGCCAATCAGCCTTTCGTTTTATGAATATCTTATTATTCATGAGTATTTAGTTTGATAATAATAAAAATGAGAATAAAAATGAAATAAGAATGAATATATAAAATAAGATTTTTAATCACTATTATAGATAAAATTTTGGAAAAGATAAAATGAAAATAATAATTCTATAATGTAAATAAGAATAAATGTTAAGGAACTATTACTACTACAACTACTACTACTGCTATCATCATTATTATTAATAAATATGGCTAAAACTATAAGGTTATGATAATATTTGTATTATTCTTCCTCTACTTCTTATTGTAATACTTCTTGTCAGATCTATCATTTAATTCGAAGAATGGTGCTGACATATAGAAGACAAAGCAAAAGATGCACATTATCTCATCTTTTAGAAACGGCTATTCGTGAGGTTGATGTCTGCAAAAAGAAGCATCTATTCATTTGCACAAGATCCTGATTTACCGAAGACAAGTCTACTAATGCTATGTAAGAAAATATGGTTCTGGATTTGCTAAAATCCAAGAAATACTTTGTCCTACGGGATACAGCACACCGCGTCAGATATTCACCAGTGTGCAAGAAAAAGAACAGCTAACATATGTTCCATACTCTGGCAAAAGAGGACTTAAAGCATGTCCATGATCTATATTTTTTAAGCAAGCTATAATATATATATATATATGGATCAATACCAGCTACTTTTTTCAAAAATCGACTTAATTGTGGGGTACACAATTCCTTGTACATACAGAAAATTGACCCATTCCGGAAAGTTTCGGACCAGGTCAGCCTCCTTGGACTGCGCAGGTTGATCTGTGTCGATGTATCAAGCCACCTTTTCACAAAGCACAGCTCATTAAAAAAATGTTTTGGTCTCGCGCCGAAAGTTTACATATGAATCTGCAGTTACAAGTACATTTAAAATAAAGCTTCCCGATTGTTGGCTTGTTTCCGTCACAACTGTGACTTGGTTGACTCTGATTTTATTCGCTGATGGATCGGTTTATTCGCTGATGTGACTTGTTAAGTATTTTGTTTCGAAGTTAAAACTTTGTTTCTTCAACATTTTAAAGTTTCTTCAAACTTAAAAAATTTGTTTTAAGTTGTATCAATTTCATGAAATTAAGCATTTTTTGTCATAACCTACCTCGTCGGTTGACCCGATAGCGGGGAAAGTTGTTCCGTTTGACCATGTCTCAAAAATTAGCTATTTGATAATATCCAACCATTTGCTGCATGGAAAACTACAGTTTTAGTTAGAGAATGATTAAACTAAACATGAAAAGCGATAAATTTACCTACAAAAGTAAATTTAGTATTCTCAGAATTTGAAAAACTGATTTTCGGACCAACTAGTCCCGGGCCCACATTCACAAACCATTTTTGAGAATATTCTTAGTCTTATTCTTCAGAATTTTGTCCATGTGAAAGTAACAGGACTTCTGGTTAGCTAAACCAAATGTTTTAGCTAATCTGAAGTTCTGTTACCTTCATGGTCAGGAAATCTTGAAGAATAAGACAAAAAATGTTCTTAGGAATGGTTGGTGAATACAGACCCCGGACTCCCCTAGATCTATACAGGGATCGAATATATATGTGTATACAAGAAAATATTGATGCTGAACATCAATGGCGCCGCAAACCACTTATTTCTGCAACAGGGCACAATGCATTGGGCCGCGTTAAACCGTTTATGAAAATCACGTGATTGTTCAACTCATTATCAAACGACAAAATTTTAGGACTGTCCAAAGCGAAAGCATTTGCAGACGACAAAATAAAAGTGACTGAAAAATTGAAATTTGTCTTGTGAAGGGTAGAAAACATTGTGGGAAAAGGAGAAAATGCTGGTTACCAGCATTTTCTCCTTTTTCCACAATGTTTTCTGAAGGCTTCTGTCTCAGAGGCGTCAAAAGCAGGGATTGTGTGGTAATGGGTTAACAGGTCAGTCGGAATCATATTGTTGATCACCTGACTCATTTTGTCACGTTTAACATCCAGTACATCCTCGGATACCCCAGGGTCTCCCTATTTGCTACGCTACATCGACCCTGGGACAATTGACTAATAAAACTTTGAATTTTGTTTATCCCAACTACCAATTGGGATTATCGGAGTGAGCAAGTGGACTGGTCACGTGGTCAGCCTCACAGAGCGTTGTTCCTGGATTACTGATAAGCCACAGTCTTCTTTGTTCAGCATTTCTATTAAAATTTTTTGTTTTAAAACGTCATTCTTCGGCAAGGATTTTTATTTCATTATTGTGTATTGTGAAGTGAAAGACAAGAACAGTGATTTCTTGGATATAATACTTTGTTTCTTTGTTTATTCCATAAAAAAGCCTTATACCCTGAGGGGACAAAGGTTTCTGAGAAAGACAATGGACTTGATTCCAGAATCGAGTGAAAATTCGGGAAACGTCATTTCCTGCGGGGGCGCTTCCCAGACTGACACGACAAATCACTCGGAACGTGTCGGCGAACGTAGTTCGGCTCAACAAAGTACAGGGGAAGAAAATCGGATTTTTTCTTGTCCTCAAGTGGGACCGACACCCCTCGTGCGGCCGCCATTACGATATTGCGGCCCCGCACAAAGAGCCCCGTTTTTGATACCGGAAGTCTCACAAAACAACGTGGGACAACAACAACAACTGTCATGGACGCCGTCGGCCAGTTACACTGCCCCGAATCCTTATTATGGTGGGTTTTACGGGTTTACGGCAGATCCGTTACCTCAAATAGCGCAACTACAACAATCCATCAAAAGTTTAGAGGAACGGCTTACTTCTCGATCAAATCCCAGGCCTAAAAAATCGCCAAAAACACGAAGTGAACAGTCAGTTACATGTGTTAGTGATTCAGAAACGCTATATTCGGACGTTTCTTCCGGCGATGAACTTTCAGTCAGTGATAACGATCAGTGCAGTGATCATGATATTGGTCAGGCATTTAAAAATCTGAAATCGACCTCCTCAGTTAAAGCAATTACTTCAGACCCCGTCCCAGGAACCAGCAAACAGAACATTGGCAAACTCCAGAAATTGTCCAAAGAGTTTGAGGCGAAAGATGATTTCTCAGAAAAAGTGAATTCCCATTTAGCAGAAACAATAAATGCTGGTATAAAATCTGCCCACTCTCAGTCAGCTTGCAAGGATCTGATGGAGCGCTATCTTGTTCCAAGAAACTGTGAGTGGGTTCGAGTCCCATTAATTAATCCAGAATTGTGGAACTCGGAAAATTTGAATGAACCATACAGGAGCAATGACAAGATGCTTTTCAAGAACCAGAAAATCACCACAAAAGCGATGCTGCCTATCATTCAGATAATGAATAAGTGTTTAGAGGATGACTCCCACAGTGAAATTTTTGATCTTGCTTGTGATGCTTTCCAGCTGCTGGCATATGGCCACCGGGACATGTCACACACACGTAGGCAGTTCCTAAAGCCAGCTGTCTCAAAGCAATACAGGAAACTTTGCCAGCCATCTGTACCAGTTACAGAACATCTCTTTGGGGATGACCTGCAAAAACAGATGAGGGAGTTAAACGAAGCTCACAAATTTACTCAAGACCTGGCTGGCCGCAAGTCTAAGTTTCGATCGAATGCATACAATTCACAACAAGCAAAGAGACCCCGCTTCGAAAAAGACCATGGAAGTGACTTCAGACAGAAATCTTTTTTAGACAGGAAGGCCCGCCCAAATTTCAAGAGGTCCAAAAATCCAGGGACGGGCCGAAAACAGTTACAATAAGGGGTGATAATGTATCTAATGTAAGTACCTTATCCTTATTAAACATTTCAAACAAGCCAAATAATTTCGTTTCGGGAAAAATTTCTTTGCATTATCATCAGTGGTTAGATATAACATCTGACAAATGGATTCTCGATATAGTGCAAAATGGATCCATATGACATAGAGTTCAACTCACTCCCAAACTATTCTCCCTGCAGATCACAAATATTGTTCAATGAAAAAGAGTCCGCTATTATCAGTGAAGAACTAAGTAAGCTCAAACATAAAGGTGTTGTAAGAGAAATTCCAAAAAGTGAAGTGAAATATGTATCCACTATATTTCTACGTCCAAAGAAAGACGGCAGTTATCGATTGATACTGAATCTCAAAAAGTTGAATGAAAATGTGGAAAAATACCATTTCAAAATGGAAACACTCAAGGCTGCATTAAATTTAGTTACGCCTAACTGTTATTTCGCTTCAATTGATTTGAAGGATGCATACTACAGTGTACCTGTAAGCACTGGAAGTCAAGGGTGGCTTTCTTTCTATTGGGACGGGGTATACCACACTTTCACGTCGCTCCCAAATGGATTGTCGACAGCTCCAAGGGTTTATACTAAAATTATGAAACCAGTGTTTTCCTCATTACGAAAATTGGGACATAGTAATGTCACTTACATAGATGATAGTTTTTTGAAAGGTGATGACATACCCAGTTGTAAAGATAACATCTTGCAGACGGTCAAACTTGTGGATCACCTTGGTTTTACTGTTCATCCTGACAAATCAGTTTTAGACCCCACACAAGAAATAGTGTTTGTAGGTTTTATAATCAATTCTGTTACAATGACCGTAAAATTGACTCCTGAAAAGGTGCAGGACATTGTTTACATTTGTACTGACCTTCTTAGGCGTGACCGAATTGTTATACATGACCTTGCTAAATTAGTAGGGAAAATGGTTGCAAGTGAGCCAGGAGTCCAGTACGCCCCACTATTTTATAAACCTTTAGAAATTGATAAAGATGAAGCATTAAGAGAAAGCAAGGGAAATTTCAGTGCACTTATGACTTTGTCAGAGGAAGGTAAAAAGTCCGTTAAATGGTGGATTGACAACCTTCATTCATCTTTTAAGCCAATTATTGCTTCCCCTCCAGGTATCACCATTGAATCTGACAGTTCAAAATTAGGCTGGGGTGCTATTAATAAGACTTCATGTGAGACAGTGCAAGGTCTTTGGTCATCTGAAGAAACTGATATTCACATAAACATACTAGAAATGAAAGCAGCTTTTCTAGCCCTACAACATTTCTGTTGTCATTTGCAAAATATTCATGTGCGTTTGTTTTTGGACAATACAGTTGCAATCAAATACTTAAACAAGATGGGGGGTCGCAAGAAATGTTTAAATAATCTTACTAAAGATATATGGCTATGGTGTATGGAAAGGAACATTTGGTTAAGTGTTTTCCATATACCTGGTAGAGAAAACACAGTGGCAGATAAATTATCAAGAAACATGAATAGCGACATGGAATGGACGTTGTCTGACTCAGTTTTCCAACAGATACAGTCCGTATATGAACCTTCTACGGTGGACTTGTTTGCATCAAAGTACAATTCCAAGCTTCCACAATATGTATCATTTACACCTGACCCAAATGCGCTTGCAGTAAACGCTTTTTCATTAACTTGGACAGATATTAATAGCTATCTCTTTCCACCCTTCAGTTTGTTGGGAATGGTATTACAGAAAGTTCAACTGGACCAGTCAACAGCAACACTGGTAGCGCCGATATTTCACACTCAACCTTGGTTTCCATCACTTCTGGAGATGACATGCAACCAACCGTACCTCCTTCCGAAGCCAATATCATGCCTCACAATGCCCCAACATCTGAAACAACAACAACACCCCCTGAAAAAGATGAGGCTGGGTGTTTTCAGGATATCAGGCAAGTCCTCGTTAGTCAAGGCATTCCACGACACGCTACCGATATCATCTTTTCCTCATGGAGACAAAGTACAAAAAAGCAATATGGGTCGGCTATCAAAAAGTGGTTTCTGTTTTGTGACAGGGAAAAAGTTAATAAATTTGATCCCAATATTGTGAATGTAGTAACATTTCTTTCTCAGTTATTCCTAAAAGGTCTTGGATATAGTGGAATTAATACTGCAAGATCAGCGATCTCCAGTGTGGTCGGTGTATTACAGAACAGAGACATTGGAAACCATGTGCTAATTAGGCGCTTTATGAAAGGCATATTTCATAAGAAACCATCACTTCCTCGTTATAGTGTAACTTGGAACGTGTCATCAGTTCTAAAATACCTAAGTGGTTTGGATAACAATCAGTGTTCAATGCGTGCCCTCTCACAAAAATTAGCAATGCTTTTATTGTTATCCACTGGTCAGAGGTGCCAGACGCTGCTGTGTTTGGACACAAGAAATATTGAATTGAATATTTCACATGTAAAAATTCGTATTGGAGACCTTCTTAAACAGTCTAAACCAGCTTCTCACTTGGGTGAGATATATATAGAATCTTTTGACAATAGGAATTTATGTGTTGTTAGTTGTTTGTACAGTTACATTAACCGCACGGCGTCTTATCGCAAACATTCTGTGCTTTTTCTGTCTTCTATTAAACCCTATAAACCAGCTAGTAGAGCTACATTGTCGAACTGGATAAGGGAAGTGCTTGGAAACAGTGGAATTGATTTAAATTGCTTTAAACCACACTCAACCAGATCTGCAGCTACTAGTGCAGCTGCTCTTAAAGTGCCTGTAGACACTATTATAAAAACTGCTGGTTGGACATCAGATTGCACTTTCCGTAAGCATTACAAACGGCCAGTGACTAACGATAGCAGTTTCAGCCATGCCGTGCTATCAGAATTCTCTTAGTGAAAATGCTTTACCTAATTTGCTGTATATACTGTACATAGCATCATATCCTGTGGATGTATATATTGGACATTCCTGTTGGGGATGCATGGACTCTAAATACTCCGATAATCCCAATTGGTAGTTGGGATAAACAAAATCGTAAAATTAAATTAGACTTACCTTAAGTCGACATTTGATTAGGATTTTGTTTATCCAACTACCAAGGGATTATAGGCCCACCCTACCCGCCCTTGGGCCTGTTTCCTCCATGCATCACCCTTTGTTGCTCTGAAGACTGAGGCTGACCACGTGACCAGTCCACTTGCTCACTCCTATAATCCCTTGGTAGTTGGATAAACAAAATCCTAATCGAATGTCGACTTAAGGTAAGTCTAATTTAATTTTACGATCAGCCGCCGAAAATCGATACGAAACGTCATACCGTACAGTCCACTCGCCCATCACAAAATGATGATAGAACCAATGAAAAGCCAGCATTCGGCCAGCGGTAAAGCGAGCCGCCGAAAATCGATACGAAACGTCATAGCGTACAGTACACTCGCCCATCACAAAATGATGATGGAACCAATGAAAAGCCAGCATTCGGCCAGCGGTAAAGCGAAGGAAATTCAACTAATTGTCCCAGGGGTCGATGTAGCGTAGCAAATAGGGAGACCCCGGGGTATCCGAGGATGCATCCAGTATAGAATCTAGTACATGTATATGTGGAGAAAATCGTCGCCCTTGTAAGATTTTGTCTACACAAACGGACATTTGTCGGCAATGAATGAACAGTCACGCGAGTTTTTAACTTTGTTGAACAATAGGGTCCAAATATTTCGTCATGTATCACAAATGGCTATATTTTCTTTCCAATTATAACTATCAAACTGTTTGTGAAATAGAAAATATACTTTTTAATGTCATACAAACACAGTATTGCCCAAACAAAACTTAGGTTCGGTAAGGTTAGGTAAGGTTCTGTGTTTAGGGGGACCGATCTGTCACCCGCTCAAACATTGACCTAGTTACAGTTAGCTGGTCTTAAAAACACGATCGCGATAGGAAAACAATATTTCTACAATCCATACAACACTGGAACAAAAATATAACGGGGGTCACAAGTACCACATAGGGTGCTCTAGGGTCAAAGAGCTTGAAAATATCTCTTAACCTTTTTCCAGGATAAGATATTTAAAATGGCGGCTTCGAAAATTTGTGACAGATAATTTTTTATCACGTGACTTATTTTTCGAAATGGATCTTTATTATTATTTTTCGAAACAAAAATGTTGATATGTCTACAATCCGGGTTTTTTTATCCTTCTAACGATGAAAGTACAATATAATTATTATATATTAAAAAAAAAAATCCCACAAATAAATAAAAAAAGTTAATATGGACCCCGATCTGGTAATCAAAGTACAGTAGATATAGATGGATGTTTAAACAAAGCATGGAACCAGCACAATATGGCTGCCTCCATAGGCACTTTACAAAACCGAATAAAAATATAGTGCCGCCGCTTCAGGCGCTTGAGACTCAAATGGTTTAATCTGTTCCTGAAAGGTGAGCCCAGCCCCAGTAGCTCATTCAGGGACTTAACTCTTTACCAAAAAACAGGATTTTAGACTGGTTCAATCTGAAAAGGGTTGCAGACAACAACATAAACATAACTCAAAAACTGAAAAATGTTTCCAGCAGGGTAGAAAATATTGTGGATAAAGGAGAAAATGCTGCTTACCAGCATTTTCTCCTTTTCCAACAATGTTTTCAACAGGCTTCTATCGCGGGGGTCGTAAAAACCAGGGATTGTGTGGTACAGGGATAAGAACAGGGTGTTGAGGGTTTGATCCCTTGCTTGGTCAAAATTTACCAAGGATTGATGATAGTCATTGTGACAGTATTCATTCCTCTTCTAGCACTGACCATTGTTTTGACAATGTGGGAAAGCAGCCAGTGGCTTATAAAGAAAATTGTGTGTAGTAATGTTAAAAGACACTCCATGAAAGCATGGACAGGTGCACTGGCTGCGGCAGTATAACTAAAATAATGTTGAAAATGGCATCAAACACCATAAAATTAATCAATTTGGAAAGGGCAAGGAAAATTGTGGGAAAAGAGAAGATGCTGGTTACCAGCATTTTCTCCTTTATTCACAGTGATTTAAAAATCAGTCTCTTTCAGGATCATTAACCCTTTACCACATGACAAAATTTTAGACATGTCCAAATTGGAAGCATTTGCAGACGACAATTTCCATATGGCTCAATGATGCATTTTTTTGTTTGATAGGGTAGAAAACCAGCATTTTCTCCTTTTTCTACAATGTTTTCAAAAGGCTTCTCCTCGAGTCGTTAAAAGGCGAGATTGTGTGGCAAAGGTTTCAATTCAGGATTGTGTGGTAGAGGATTAAATCTTCATTTTGAACTGAAATAGTGTATACTTATTTAACCCTTTCCCAAATACTAGATCTAGTAACAAATTTTATACTGTCCCAAAGTCAGTGTTTGCAGGTGACAATTTTGAATTTGATGGAAATGGCAGAAAGTTTTCAGATAGACTAGAAAACACTGTGGGAAAGGGAGAAATTGCTCATTACGAGCAATTTCTCGTTTTCCAAGTGTTTTCTAAGGACTTGAACAGCAGACACGTAAAAACCAGGGCTTCTTTGGGAAAGCGTTAACTCTTTACCACATAGCAAAACATGTAGACTTTATCAAATTCAAAGCATTTGTCGACGAGGATTTGAATATGGCTCAACTGACGCAGTTTGTCTTTGATATGGAAGAAAAATCTTGTGATGAAAAGTGTCCAAATTCAAAGCACTTGCAGACGGCAACATAAATTTAACTCAAAAATTGAAATTTGTTTCCAGCATGGTAGAAAACAATCTAGCAAAAGGAGAAAATGCTATTACCAGCATTTTCTCTTTTTCCCACAATGTTTTCAAAAGGGTTGTATCTCAGGGTCGTAAAAAATTGGGATTGTTTGGTAAAGAAAGTATACATATATCAACCAAGCTGCCCTAAGTATTAAAAATTTTCTCCCGTTTTCAAAGGCAGGGGAAAACCCCCTCACACTTTTCAATTTCTAGAACAAATGCCAGTCTGCACATAGATACCACAAGATTCCATGGTTTTATGCCATAAAGAGTAGTCGTGTACCGATGATCAGGTAGTATCGCATAGCAGCATGCTGGAGGCTCATGATTCCGGTTCTCGACTGAACTTTGTCACAATCAATCATTGGCTAGCCATCTTTGCACAGTTCAGAGGCATTTTTTTTTTCTTATTGGCAATTTCCTCAGTTCTTGTCTCAATTTGCTAGAGAAGTGAAAAACGGGTGAACCAAGAAACAAAAGCTACAGGGCTATGTGGCCATTTTTGTGCTAAGTTGGGGGAAGCGTCTTTCTATAAAATTTACAATGAGGGGATGATGAATTACAGCAGTATCACATCCAAATATCTGCGTGTTGGGTAATTACTTTGGGGAGTCCACCACGTCTGACTTGCCTCTCTTCGTTATTTGTGCATGATAACTATCTTTCCATGAAAGATTATCAAATATTTCTGTTTTATACTCGGGAGATTAGATTCTCCTACAGTTTTTTTCTGTATGAAAAAATGCAAGTTGGTAGTATTGGCCATGAAACTCGTATTACAAAAGACAACTAGGTGGATTCAATGGCAACATGACCAATGTTTATCCAGAACGTGAAGAATTACAATATTTGTATTAAAATACGAAATTTAGTACATTTTGGAAATTGTTCCTTGGTAATTTGCACTTGCATTTTTTATTGAGTGCTTGAAATTTCAACTTGCACTTTCCAATTCTGAATGCATTTTGCGAGTAGATATATGGGAATTTCGAACCCTGAATGTAATTAAATGTATAGTTTGAAGTTTTATGAACAATTCTTCCATAGTGATCTGATACTCTATAGAAAATGATAAAAATAATCACTGATAAATGTTAAAATATTCAGAAACAATCCTTTTTAGTTAAAAATTTTATTTATTGTTAACAGTAAAAACAACTGGAAGGCACACAGTTTACTGCCACTGGTCAGAGTTTGGCATCTGAAAATAGAAAAAGCAGACAAATGATAATGTCAGATGGATGAAATTCAGTCTGAAGAACTACGATGACACATGTTTACATACAGTGTCCTTTACACATCCTGAAATATTTACAATTTCTTTTTCTTATAGCATTTCAAAATATCTATGAACATGTCATCAATTCAATTTTATAAATAATTAAAACAAACGAATATAAATAGTTTAGCTTTCAAAGAGGTTTGAAGGAAAAACTAAAGTGCCTGCAGCCTAGGAAATGTATATGTTCAGACAGTTACCTTTGAAACTGATACAACAGTCATGTACTTCCATCTATAACTACTCCAGCTGGTTGAAGCATGCCTGGTAAATCTTTATCCACCACTTTGTGTGTTATGTCATTTATAGCCCATAATCCTTCCTTCTTTTGGCTGAAATATTGAATCCAAAGCCAATTAATCCATCTGAAATTATTTGTCTAGTGTAAATGAAATGTCATCCAATTTATTAAAGTGAAGAGAGGCTTTATTTTAACCCTTTCCCAAATGATAAATTTTGGACCCTTCCAAACCAACAGAGTTTGCAGACGACAATTTTAGATTTGGAGAAAATGGCAGAAAGTTCTCAAAAAGGGGAGAAAACACTGTGCGAAAAGGAGAAATTGGTCGTCACAAGCAATTTCTCCTTTTCCCACAGTGTTTTCAAATTTTTTTTACTGCAGACGTGTAAAAACCAGGGCTTGTTTGGGAAAGGGTTAAAAAATATAAAGTACATGTATAAGAAACAGAAGAGAGAGAGAGTATAAATAAAGATAAACAATACAGACAATATGAAAGAAAGAGAAGAAATAAATAAAATAAATGAATAGTGTTTTATGGCCCGTCGACAACTTACATCATATTGGGCGCACTTACTTAGTAAACAATAATGCAAAGTGAAAATAACATACATGTACAACAACATAAGACAAACATGATAAATGAGGAATGGATGAAACACAAAATGATGCCCCTTTTGTCGCCTTTTACGACATGCATGCTGTCACTTTTGTTCCGCCAGATGAAATGGCAGATGTGACGATCGCGGGACTGCAGTGGTTTATTCTTATACCCCCGATTAAACCACACGGGGTCCCACAGGCCAATTGATTCCCATTCCAAACCCTATTTACATTAAGAAAAAAAACATATAGGATTTGGAATAAGAACTACCCAGCCTGTTGCAATCCTACGAATTACGAGGAAAGCAGCCGTTTGTCTCTAATTTTAGTCGCCTTCTACGACATGCCATAGAGAAAGGCCGAGGTCCTATTCTATAAAGTAAAAAAAACCCGGGACCCCACGGGGAGAAAGAGAAGAAATGCCGATGTTGTGTAAAACTGAAACCCATGCCAAAACTAGCTCAGTTGGTAACATTGAAGGCTTGAAACGGGAATATACACGCAACCAATTACTTTTACTGCCTATCCTTGTTTCCACAAGGTTCATATGAGATTGAAGTCAGTGACTGGAGAAGAATATTGTGCAGAGTAATAGTAAAAGAAACTTCACGGATGTATGGATAGGTACACTGATTCACATGGTATATTTGAAATAATGTTGAAAAAATTGGGAAAATAAATATGAATTTCATGGCAAAAGTGATGAGCTGATAATCATTATTAGATGAATGAAATGAAAATGATGAAAGAAAACACTCTAGAAAAGAGGTCGCTAGAGCTGGAATTTAGGTTTGTGACCCCTGGATTAATTTTTTGAACCATGCTATTTGAAATCCTGTTTTCAGAAGGAGAAAAGATACTGTAAATAAACTGGACTTTAATTCATTTCTATTGTAACTTAGCTATAGTATAGAACTATAGCTAAGAGATAATGTATAAGTGGAAATTTTTGCGACTTTGGAGTCTTTGTACAAAGATGTCCCGAATTGGAAACTTTCGCAAACTTTTCTGTTTGGATATTTTAACCCAACTATAGCAACAAATAACAAGCATGTTGAACTGGCAAACAAATTTATCAAGGCAAATGTCCATAATCACTTATTTGCAAGCTTTCAGACACACATTTATATCCACATATACAGTATATGAAAAAGTAAGGGGTAGATGACATAAACTATTACTTACCTTTGCCAATGGCAGTCTTTGCAGATTTTAAGTTTTGTAGCCGTCTCCACACACCTTCATGAGTAGTGCATCTTTCAAGTATAACCTAAGTCTGTTCACACACAAATCCTTCATATTTCATATCTGAAGAAGTTAGAAAGAAAAAAAGAATCTCCCCCCAATCCCCACACACACAAGTGTCCCCTCCACACACAAATCTGTATGAGGAGACTGCTTAACCCTTTACAGAACAACAAAATTTTAGACGGATCCAAATTGAAAGCAATTGCACACAACAAAATAAACATAACCCATTAATTGAAATATTTGTTTCCAGCAGGGAAGAAAACATGGTGGGAAAGGAGAAACTGCTCATTACCAGCATAAGGCTTCTATCTCAGAGTTGTGAAAGCCAGGGATTGTTTGGTAAAAAGTTAATTCTTTACCACACGAGAAAATTTTAGACTGGTCCAAATTGAAAGCATTTGCAGACGACAAAATAAAAGCGACTGAAAAAATGAAATTTGTTCTGGGAAGGGTAGAAAACACTGTGGGAAAAGGAGAAAATGCTGGTTACAAGCATTGTCTCCTTTTCCCACAGTGTTTTCAAAAGGCCTATTTCTCAGGGGCATCAAAAGTAGGGCTTCTGTGGTAATGGGTTAACAATCCTGACTGACTTCATGCATGGGTGTATATTCATGGGGAACACTTGTAGCACAACACAACTCTATATTGTTGGAAACTTAAAAGAAAGAGCACAAGGCTCTATATCCCTTTCTTTACTGATAAACCCTTGAAGCAAGCAATTTTACAGAGCAGGCTCTGCGGTCAACAAATGAGTCCACAAACTACAAATTTAACTCTTAACCAAACGGCAAACATTTGGCCATGTCCAAATAGAAAGCATTTGCAGATGACAAAATGAAAGTGACTGAAAATTTGAAATTAGTCTTGTGATGGGTAGAAAACATTGCGGGAAAAGAAGAAAATGCTGGTTACCAGCATTTTCTCCTTTTCCCACAATGTTTTCAAAAGGCTTCTTTTCCAAGGGTGCAAAAATAGGATTGTGTGGTAATGGGTTAACTACCTTTGGCAAGCAATTATGTGTTACAGCTGCAACATATCGGCATGCTAAGTTTTTTGCATTGATTTTATCCCTACTTCTCAGATAAAAATGTGCTTCAAAAGGATTGGATGGTTTGAGCTTGGCAACACAAATTTTACATACACACATATGGACATAGTTTTCAACACCCTTCTTTATCTCTAAGCAACCGTTCATGAAACCCAAGAGACTGCAATCATTTTCAAACTGAAAAACTGAGGATATTAAGGATGAGTCTGTCTTGGCTATAATGAATTTGGCATACACAAAGTATGAACCAAACAGTTTTCAGCCAAATCCTTTCATGTATCTATCCCTGACTTGAACATGAGTACTTCAGTCATTTTTCCGACCAAGAAACTCAAGACTAATAGGATGTGAGGATCTTGGTGACAAGATTTTCATATACACACACTGTAGACTTACCACGATTTTTATTCAAACTCTTAATTCATCAATCAGTTTCTTTTCACTTATCATGAAGACGGCAGTCATTTTCAGATTGAGACTCAAGAGTAAAAGGATGTGTGGGTCCTGACAGCATGAATTTGAAACACACACATTATGGATTAAATGCAGTTCTCAATTGATATTTCATCTCTCAGCATCTGTGCACTTATCCATAGCGACTGCAGTTTTTTTTGGAGGATGGCATTTGAAGACACAAGAAAGTATGGAACACCCAAAGCCAGCAAGGATGGTATGTGAACCCCGCTAAAAACAACTGACCAGGAAGAAGTTTTGAAGAGTCCACTCCATACTCCTTGTGTAAACAATGCCAGTGCAAAAGAAGGTTATAGAAAGTAGAAAGCTTTCCTGCAAACGTGATCTTTAATGTAACCAATTTCTTTAACCTGTAAGTGTAAATATCTCCTTACAAGACCATGCATGATTGAGAAAAACATTTTAAAAAATATTTGGAAACATCTTCACCCACTATCAGGTAACCATTACCCTCTGGCCTCTTCTTCAGTAGTCTGTATCTCCAGTGGTCTGTTTGTCCTCATGTCATCAGGTCATCACCCACTTAAAACAAGATTTCCTAGTTTAAAAATCATTCTTTACTGTCAATGAAAACATATACATGTATATGTTTGTCGCAAAGTAGGAATCAACCATTCCGGAAATGTCTTGCACAAAGTAGGAATTCACTTTGTCCACCAATTCCAGAATTGTACTGGACAATAAATAGATAGATTGATCCTATTATGATCAGATACGGTCTGTGTGCAAAGTAGGAATAGGCTTGGACAAAGTAAGAATTCAAAGGGTAGTGCAAAACAGGGATAGTTACAAGAAAAAAACCGAAGTAAGAATAACTTAAAGAATTTCTGTACAAAAAATGTAAATGGAATGTTTTGCAACTGAAGATATTTCTCCATTGCTACATGAAGCAGCTACGTTTAAGCGACGTTGAAAGAGTATATCAAATCTTTCATGCTAAATATGAAAAACATAGTTACCAACAGTTTATTCTTTTTTCATAATGTCTTCTTCTCTTTCAAAGACAAATTCTGTCGTTAAAGCAGCATTTAACTTGTTTTTTATTTTGCAACTGCTTTCATTTTGGACCAGTCAAAAATATGGTTATGTGGTAAAACTACAAATTATCGCAAAATCAAAGTTCTTTTCACTAGGGAAAATCTCACATTATCAGACAGTGTAGACTGAAGATCAAACATCAATAACAATGATCAGAAAATGATGAAAAATGAGAAAACACATTGTTTTACATTGTCTCCGATTCCTACTTTGCACAGGGAAAATAATAGGTTCTCACTTTGCCCAAATTCCTACTTTGCACAGGGACAGTTTTGGAATTGAGCCGCACAAGGTAGAAATTCTTACTTTGCCTGACAACGTGAGAATTCCTACTCTGCAAAGAACAATTCCGGAATTGTCCCGTTTCCTACTTTGTGCGGAAAATATATACAAATCGCATACAACTATTTTTAAGAATGTAGAAGTTTTTCTTCGCATATCCCAAGATAAGACAGAGATACTCCATAAGTGGAAATTGTTGCGACATGGAAATCTTTGTGATATCTCGAATTTGAAACTTTCCCAAACTTTTCTGCTTTGGTATTTTACCCCAACTTTAGCATCAAATAAGAGTGTCTTGAATTGGCAAACAAAAATTTTCCAATACAAGTGTCAGTAATTGCTGGTTTGCAAAATCTTAGATACACATATATACCCACGTTTACAGAATATGAAAAAGTAAGGGTAGATGAAATAAACCATTAATTACCTTCAACAATGGCAGTCTTTGCTGATATTGAGTTTCGTAGCCATCTCCCCATGCCTTCATGAGTAGTGCATCTTTCAAATACCGGTATAACATACATGCAAGTCTGTTCACACACAATCCTTCATCTTTCATCAAATCTGAAGTTAGAAAAAAAATCACCCCCCCCCCCCATGTGTCCCCTTCCGCACAAATACAAATAAGGCAAAAAATGTACAGCCTTGCCAATTGAGCTTAGAAGACATTTCATCAGACTTTACAGCCTTTCTGTATGAGGAGGTTGCATAACAATCCTGACTGAGTTCAGGCATGTGTGCATATCCATGGGGTACGCTTGTTGCAAAACGCTACTCAACATAGTTGGAAACTTGAGAAAAGCACAAAGCTCTCTATCCCTTTCTTTACTGATAAAGCCTTGAAACAAGCAATTTTAAAGACCAGGCTTTGTGATCAACCAGTGAGTCCACAAAGCACAAACTTAACCACCTTTGGCAAGCAATTATATGTTCTAGCTGCAATCTATAGCTATGCTAAGTTTTTTTGCATTGATTTCATCTCTACTTTTCAGAAAAGAATGTGCTTCAAAAGCATCAGATGTTTTGAGCTTGGCACACAGAGTATGGACATAACACAGTTTTCAGCAAAAGTCTTCTTTATCTCTGACTTAAACATGAATACTTCAGTCATTTTCCGACCAACAAACTAGAGACTAGTAGGATGTGAGGATCTTGGCAATAAGATTTTCATATACACACACTGTAGACTTAACACATTTTTATTCTAACTCCTAATTCATTTATCAGTTGCTGTTCACTTAATCATCAAGACTTCAGTCATTTTCAGATTTAAAAATTCAAGAGTAATTGGATGTGTGGGTCCTGACAGCATAGATTTTAAACACACATTGTAGTTGAATAAATGCAGTATTCAACTATTTAATCTCTCAGCATCTTAGCACTTGTCCATAGCGACTGCAGTTATTTTTGGAGGATAGCATTTGAAGACACAAGAAAGTATGGAACACCCAAAGCCAGCAAGGATGGTGTATGAACCCCGCTAAAAACAACTGACCAGGAAGAAGTTTTGAAGAGTTCACTCCATACTTCTTGCGTGAACAATGCCAGGGCAAAAGAAGGTTATTGAAAATTGAAAGCTTTTCTGCAAATGTGATTCTCAATGTAATTAATTTCTTTAACCTGAAAGTGTATAAATCTCCCCAAAAAAGAGCATTTACGACTGAGAAAAAACATTAAAAAAATATTTGAAACATCTTCACGCATTATCAGGTAATCTTTAATTCCTGGCCTCTTCTTCCATAGTCTGTTTCTCCAGTGGTCTGTATGTCCTCTGATTCGGAAGGGCATCACCTACTTAAAACAAGAATTTCTAGTTCAAGAGCCATTCTTTACTGTCAATGAAAACAGTTTATATACAAATCACATACACCAACTATTTTAATTTCTAGTTCTAAGAATGTAGTAGTTTTTCCTTAATATATTACAAAACACCATTTTGGATACAATTGCCCCAATTTTTCCGCCTGTTCCCTGCGAATACATTTTCCATAGAAGGCCTCATGTGGAGAAACAGAAGTTTCCTTCTTTGACATGTAGCTCTCATGACTTACCTTGCACCTGTTTAATCCATTCAGTGCTTACTGTTGATCAAGATCAAAGCATTCAGAATAGCAGTCTGACCTCTTATCTAAATTGCAACTTAGTTGAGATACTCAGGCCACAAGCAGCTTGAACACAGCTTGAACACACAAGTGTTACAATAAGGTCCTTTTTACCCGACTTGTATTGAAGCGAGCATTGTACTTATGTGTCACTTTTTAGGCTTTTAGTATTTTACAGGGTGTCCGGAAAGTAAGGTGACACTATTGTACATATGCAACATGACTTTAAAAATTAAGATAAAAAGACGGAAATAAACATACATGTATATAGAATATGTAAATGTTTAGAGTGGTAATTTCATTTATTTTTATGACAGCACGCATTTTTATACAGAAGTACCTTTCTTGTCAAATTTTCACTCATGTTCAAATATCAACCCAATTGATTTTACTAAAAGGATTTTTAACGACATGTATGTGTTGTTTAGGTTGGGATCATAGACCTTTGACTTCAACACATCGCAAAGCAGAAAGTCATGCAGGTTGAGGTTGGGACTATGTGCAGGCCACGATGTTTAGCAATGTCTTGCCTCCGGGGTATCGTTTAAACATTACCCATTATCGTCGAACGTATTACATAAAAAGTCTCTGACAAATTTTTATGTGTGTGGTGTGGCACTTTCCTGCATGAACCAGTTGCTTTGCAATACGAGGGACTTTATCCCGAGTTCTGGAGTTTAAAAGGTCAAGGTTCGACAAGCCCAACCAACACAGCAGAGCCACATTGTTAAAGACCACTTACAGTGCAATAAACGGGGTGATTGACAATTTCATCGGACATGATCAGCAAGGAAAGAGCATAATCTGTCGTTTCACTGATAACGTCATTAATTGTAAAATGACACCCACGACCAAAGAATGACTTTTAAATTGAAATCTGTATAAAAGCGCAAATTATTATGAAAATGGAATTAAATTATCACACAAAAAATACTTACTTTTTTATTTACAAGTACATTTATTTTTCATCTCATTATCTTATATTTTAAAGCAAATTATAAATGTACGAAAGTGTTACCTTACTTTCCGAGTACCCTGTAGTATCCCTCCCTCAATGTTCACTATGACTGAGGCAATGTTTGTGTTGCAAAGATGCCAGTTGTAAGGAACAAAATCTGTAAAGTACTGGTAAAAAAACAGAAAAGGATAGATAGGTGCAGCAGCTGTCAATGCTTACTGTTTGTTTTAAATTCGGGTTAAGACAAATATCGTTTTCCACTGGGAATCTGCACTCTTTCAGTGGCGGTCTTCGTGGTAGTCCAACTCCTCCTTGTCAGTGAGTCATCTTGCCTACAAATAGCAAGATAAATGCTTCTTACATCTGCTAGACTTGATGTTAGTAGAAAATCTGCCAGTGTTCAAACTGAAATTTAAGAAAAATTGAATTTCCACATCAAACAAAAAAATATGTGAATTATCTCCTTTGATAATTTTAACTTTATTTATAACTTATGCAGTACAGATAGGGCAAAATGAATTACTTTGTAAAAAAAAAAAATCAATAAAAACTACCTTTCCAAGTCCAAAACTGCAACGGTTTGGGGCTACTTGGTGGAATAGATAATAGCTAAGTCCCTCACTTCTGTCTGTGGGTCAACTAATGGAACAAAGATGCAAGGTAAATGTTTCACATATCTTTTCTACTTGACATTACAAGATGGCCTGTACATTTAACCCTTTTCTACATAATCCTGACTTTTAAAAACCCCGAGAGAGAAGCCTTTTGAAAAGATTGTGGGAAAAGGAAAAAATGCTGGTTACCAGCAATTTCTCCTTTTCCCACAATCTTTTCTACCCTTCCAAATACAAATTTCATTTTTTTGAGTAACATTTATTTTTTAGTCTGCAAATGCTTTAAATTTGGACCAGTCCACTTTTTTTGTGTGGTAAAGACTAAAGAGTTAAACTCTTACCTAACAATCTTGTCCAATTTCCAACCACATTCAGAAGACACATTAACCCTTTACCCCATAAGGCATTTCTATGGTATCTCTAATTGATCCTAACAAGCAAGGATGATCCCGTTTTTTTTATGTGTATATGACACCTTTTGATAGCATAGAAAACATTGTGACAAAAGATGAAATTGCTCATGACGAGCAATTTCACCTTTTGCCACAATGTTTTCCAAAGGCTCCTACGAGCAATACGTAGAATGAGTATCTATGGAGTAAAGGGTTAAGTGACTCGAAAATTGAAATTTGCTTTCGGAAATGTAGAGAACATTGTAGACAAAGAAGAAAACGCAGGGTGCCATTATCTGATCCCTGTCCCACATTGTTTCAAATACCTTCCTTCTTGGGGTTGTTGAACTTCTGGAATTTGAGGTTAATGGAAAATTCCTTACGATAGAAATTTTTCAAATAAACTAAAAACTTTCTTCTACGAGTACCTGTTGTAGACAGAGAAAGTTTCAATTTTCTAGAATTAACTTCTGAATACCTATCATTTTTGGCTCTTTTTTTCTTTTTTTACCTCGAGATCAGAGGTCACAAAAATTTCATTCTGAACTTTGATCTTTGCTGTGTGTTGGGAAACTCTGGCTTTCCAAAACTCTCTACCTGTAGCATTAATCTCCTTTTTTACCAGAATTTAATATGTATGTTTTGTTGTCTTGCTTACTGTTTTGATTGATGATGATATTTGGATTTCTAAGCAGGTTTAAGGTACATGTAGACTGTTAAAATTAAGAAAACTTAAACCATGGAATTGTGAGGGACATGGTGAAAAACCAGTAAGTACACAGGCATCTGGCTCAGCTAGGAGTGTGCATGGCTAGTTGCAGAACAGATCCGACCTGCTCAATCCACAGAATGGGTATCAAGGGCAGATATGTAGCACAACATAATTCCAGATACTCCAGGAATGCACAGATAAGCGCAGCAGCTGTATAACTTAAACACTGTTGAAAATGTGGGAAAGTATGTACCTTTTCCATTTGGAAACTTCGTTGTTTTTGGGCATCATAGTGGTTGTCTTTGTAGCCTGGCTTTATCGGTGTGTTGGTCATCTAATCTGGAAAATAGTGTGCATAATGTTGCCAAGGTGAGGTTAACTTAACTCTTTACCAAACAAGAAAATTTTAGACTTGTCCAAATTGAAGACATTTGCAGATGACAAAATAAATCCGACTCAAAAATTGCAACTTGACCTAGGAAGAGGTTACCAGCATTTTCTCCTTTTTCAACAATGTTTTCAGAAGGCTTCCTCCTCTGGGTTGTACAAAAGTAGGTATTGTTTTGTAAAGGATCAATATTCTGAGACACTCTGTCAGTTCTCAAATTGTGTGGAACAGCTTTTCTGTCATAGTGGGAAAGAATGTGTGAGTGATCTCTATTTCCAACCACCAATATTTTTTTTTGTATTTGTGTATTCAGCACAGTAATAGCAAAACAGATTAGTTTTCATATTGTATAATGAGAAATACAATAGTTTGGGAGAATTTATCAACATGCGTAACTATCCAGTTAAGAAAAAGCGAAGTGTTTCGGCGTCTTGAAAGTAATGCTGATAGCCCATTTCTTCACTTCCATCACTCTTTGGGCCAGTTTCTGTAACCAAATAAGATGGCAAACGTCTCCCTCTTGACATAAACAGATATTGGCTAGTACACAAATAAACCCTTTACCAAACAATCCCTGGTTTTTATGACCCCGAGATAGAAGCCTTTGGAAAATATTGTGGGAAATGGAGAAATGCTGATAACCAGCATTTTCTCCATTTCCCCAATGTTTTCTACCCTGCTGGGAATAAATTTAAATATTTGATTTACACTTATTTTGTTGTCTGCAAATGCTTTCAATTTGGACAAGTCTAAAATTTTGTCATGTGGAAAAGAGTTAAGAAGTTTGGGTTGTTTACGTCTTTAATGCAGTTATCAACAGGCTTATAGACATGTCATAGCAGCAAGTGAGCCTAACAATGCGTAAAATTTCTTACTCAGTTTTTGGACAGCATTATTTCAAAGTCACTTGCTGCTTTTCCAAATAAATATCAATGGAGCCCTTAGATCACTTAATAACATACAAGGTTTGAAACAGGAATCCACATGCAACCATTTTCCTACCAAGAAGTGATAAGAGGGCGCATTTGTTTCTTACTGCCTATCCTTGTTTCCACAAGGGTCATATGAGATTGAAGTCAGTCACTGGTGTAGAATATTGTGCAGAGTAATAGTAAAAGAAACTGCACGGATGTATGGATAGGTAAAGTGGTTCACATGTTATATTTGAAATAATGTTGAAAACATTGGTAAAATAAAAGTGAGTATCATGGCAAAAGTGATAAGCTGATAAGCATTATTAGAGGAATGAAATTAGGTGAAAATGATGAAAGAAAACACTCTAGAAAAGAAGTTGCCAGAGCTGTATATGCGAATATTTTTGTGAAATGGAAATTTTTGTGATTTCTCCAATTTGAAACTTTCACAAACTTTTCTGTTTGGGTATTTCACCCCAACTATACAACAAATAATGATTGTCTTGAATTGTAAAACCATTTTTTCCAAGGCAACTGTCCATAATTGCAGATTCACAAATATATTCGCGTATACAGTACATAAAAAAAGAAAAAGTAAGGAGTAAATGAAATAAACTATTTATTACCTTTGCCAGTGGCAGTCTTTGCTGACTCTGAGTTTCGTAGCCTTCTCTCCACACCTTCATAAGTAGTGCATCTTTCAAGTAAAAACAGAAGTCTCTTCACACACAATCCTCCATGTTTGATCAAATCTGAAGTTAGAAAGAAATCAAAGGACTGAAAGTCCTGAAACGTAGGTTTCAAGCTATGATTTGATGAAAATCATGAATTTGACATACACAAAGTAGGAACTAAACACAGTTTTCTGCCAAATCCATCTTTATCTCTTACTCAAACATGAATACTTTAGTCATTTTTCCATCAAGAAACTCCAAAGCAATAGGATGTGAGGATCTTGGCGGCAAGATTTTCATATACACACACACTGTAGACTTACACACAATATTTGTTCAAACTCTTACTTCATCGTTCAATATCTGTTCACTTAATCATGAAGATTCCAGTCACTTTCAGACCAAGACACTCAAGAGTAATAGGATGTGTGGGTGTTGACACCATGAATTTGAAACACACAAATTGTGGACTAAATGCAGTTTTCATCTGATGTTTCATCTCTAAGAATCTGTGGATTTATCCATAGCGACAGCAGTTATTTTTTGGGGGATAGCATTTGAAGACACAAGAAAGTATGGAACACGCCAAGCCAGCAAGGATGGTATATGAACCCCTCTAAAACAACTGACCAGGAAGAAGTTTTGAAGAGTCCACTCCATACTTCTTGCATGAACAATGCCAGTGCAAAAGACTGTTATTGAATGTTGAAAGTTTTCTGCAAATGTGATCTTTAACTAATTTCTTTAACCAGCAAGTGTAAACATCTCCCTACAAGAGCATGCATGACTGAGAAAAACATTTTAAAAAATATCTGACACATCTTCACCCATTATCAGCTAACCATTACCCCCTGGTCTCTTCTTCAGTGGCCTGTTTCTCCAGTGGTCTGTTCTTTCCTGTTAGTCAGAAGGTTATCACCTACTTAAAACAAGATTTCCTAGTTCAAGAACCATTCTTTACTGTCAATGAAAACAAATCCTATACAAATCACATACACCAACTATTTTGATGTCTAATTTAAAGAATGTACATGTAGTAGTTTTTTCTAATATATTCCAAAATAAGAGAGAGATACTGTAAAAGCAGAAATTTTTGTGAGATGGAAATCGTTGTAATTTCTCGAATTTGAAACTTTCACAAACTTTTCTATTTGGGTATTTAACCCAATCTTTAGCAACAAATAACGGGTGTGTTGAATTGGCAAACAAATTTCCCAATGCCAATGTCCATAATAATTGATTCACAAGTTTTTAGACACACATATATACCCATGTATACAGTATATGAAAAAGGAAAGGAAGATGAATTAACCCTTTACCCCATAAGGCATTTCTATGGCATCTCTAATTGAACCTAAATAACAGCAAAGATGAAGCCGTTTCTTATGTGTAAATGATGCCTTCTGATAGCATAGAAAAACATTGTGACAAAAAGGGAAATTGATCGTGACGATCAATTTCACCTTTTGTCACAATGTTTTCCAAAGGCTCCTACAAGCAATGTGTAGAAATGAGTATCTGTTGAGTAAAGGGTTAAGCTATTCATTACCTTTGCCAATGGCAGTCTTTGGTGATTTTGAGTTTTGTAGCCATCTCTCCACACCTTCATGATTAGCGATTCTTTCAGGTATAACGTAAGTCTTTTCATATACAATCCTCCATGTTCCATCAAATCTGAAATTAGAAAGAAAAAAATCCCCCCCACCAAGTGGCCCTCTTCCACACACAAATGCAAATAAGAGAAAAAAATGTACAGCCTTGCCATTTGAGATTAGAAGACATTTCATCAGACTTTACTGTTTCTGTGTGAAGAGGTTGCATAACAATCCTGAGTTCATGCAGGGTTGCATATCAGTCGGGTAGACTTGTAGCATAACACACCTCTATCACCTTTGAAAACCAATTACATGTACTAGCTGCAATCTATTGCTACGCTACGTTTTTGGCAATCATCACCCCTACTTTTCAGAAAAGAATGTGCTTCAAAAGCATTGGATGTTTTGAGCTTGGCAACATAAATTTTAGATACATATCCATAGCGACTGCAGTTATTTTTGGAGGATGGCATTTGAAGACACAAGAAAGTATGGAACACCCAAAGCCAGCATGGATGGTATATGAACCCCTCTAAAAACAAATGACCAGGAAGAAGTTTTGAAGAGTCCACTCCATACTTCTTGCATGAACAATGCCAGTGCAAAAGAAGGTTACTGAAAATTGAAAGCTTTTCTGCAAATGTGATCTTAAATGTAACAAATTTCTTTAACCTGCAAGTGTAAACATCTCCCTGCAAGAGAATGCATGATTGAGAAAAACATTTTAAAAATATTTGAAACATCTTCACCCATTATGAGGTAACCATTACCCCCTCCATGGTCTCTTCTTCAGTAGTCTGTTTCTCCAGTAGTCAGTTTTTTTTCCTCTTCATCACAAGGTAATCAGCTACTTAAAACAAGATTTCCTAGTTCAAGAACCATTCTTTACTGTCAAAGAAAACAAATCCTATACAAATCATATACACCAACTACATGTATTTTGATGTCTAATTTAAAGAATGTAGTAGTTGTTCCTTTAACCCTTTACCAAACAATCCCTGGTTTTTACGACCCTGAGATTGAAGCCTTTTGAAAACATTGTGGGAAAAGTAGAAAATGCTGGTAACAAACATTTTCTCCTTTTCCTACAATGTTTTCTACCCTGCTTGAAACAAATTTCAATTTTTCAGTTACGTTTATTTTGTTGTTTCTATGTGCTTTCAATTCAGGTCTGTCCTTAAATTCTGTTGTTTGGTAGAGAGTTAAATATTCCAAAAAAAGGAGAGAGATACTGTGAAAGCAGAAATTTTTGTGACATGGAAATTGTTGTAATTTCACGAATATGAAACTTTCACGAACTTTTCTGTTAGGGTATTTTACCCCATCTTTAGAAACAAATAACGGGTGTTTTGAATTGGCAAACACATTTCCCAATGCAAATGTCCATAATAACTGATTCACAAGTTTTTAGAAACACATAATACCAATGTATACAGTATATGAAAAAGGAAGGGTAGATGAATTAAACTATTAATTACCTTTGCCAATGGCAGTCTTTGGTGATTTTGAGTTTTGTAGCCATCTCTCCCACACCTTCATGATTAGTGAATCTTTCAAGTATAACGTAAGTCTTTTCATATACAATCCTCCATGTTTCATCAAATCTGAAGTTAGAAAGAAAAAAATCCCCCCCCCCAACCAAGTGGCCCCCTTCCACACACAAATGCAAATAAGTGAAAAAAATGTACAGCCTTGCCATTTGAGATTAGAAGACATTTCATCAGACTTTACTGTTTCTGTATGAAGAGGTTGCATACTAATCCTGAGTTCATGCAGTGTTGCATATCAATCGGGTAGACATGTAGCACAACACAACTCTATCATCTTTGCAAAGCAATTCCGTGTACTAGCTGCAACCTATTGCTACGCTAGGTTTTTGGCAATTATTTCACCCCTTTGAAAAAAAAAAAACTTCTATAGAAGATGGCTGATAGAAATGTAAAGAAAAAAAAATATTTCACCCTTACTTTTCAGATAAGAATGTGCTTCAAAAGCATTGGATGTTTTGAGCTTGGCAACATAAATTTTAGATACATATCCGTAGCAACTGCAGTTATTTTTGGAGGATGGCATTTTGAAGACACAAGAAAGTATGGAACACCCAAAGCCAGCATGGATGGTATATGAACCCCTCTAAAAACAACTGACCAGGAAGAAGTTTTGAAGACTCCACTCCATACTTCTTGCATGAACAATGCCAGTGCAAAAGAAGGTTACTGAAAATTGAAAGCTTTTCTGCAAATATGATCTTTAATGTAACAAATTTCTTTAACCTGCAAGTGTAAACATCTCCCTACAAGAGCATGCATGACTGAGAAAAACATTTTAAAAAATATCTGAAACATCTTCACCCATTATCAGCTAACCATTACCCCCTGGTCTCTTCTTTAGTAGTCTGTTTCTTTTTCCCTCTTCATCACAAGGTCATCAGCTACTTAAAACAAGATTTCCTATTTCAAAACCATTCTTTACTGTCAATGGAAACAAATCCTATACAAATCATATACACCAACTATTTTGATGTCTAATGTAAAGAATGTAGTAGTTGTTTCTTTATATATTCCAAAATAAGAGAGAGATACTGTAAAAGCGGAATTTTTCCTGCCATGGAAATTGTTGCAATTTCTCAAATATAAAACTTTCACAAACTTTTCTGTTAAGGTATTTTACCCCATCTTTAGAAACAAATAACGGGTGTTTTGAATTGGCAAACACATTTCCCAATGCAAATATCCATAATAACTGATTCACAAGTTTTTAGAAACACATAATACCCATATGGGTATACATACAGTATATGAAAAAGGAAGGGTAGATGAATTAAACTATTCATTACCTTTGCCAATGGCAGTCTTTGGTGATTTTGAGTTTTGTAGCCATCTCTCCACACCTTCATGATTAGTGAATCTTTCAAGTATAACGTAAGTCTGTTCATACACAATCTTCCATGTTTCATCAAATCTGAAGTTAGAAAGAAAAAAATCCCCACCCCCCACCAAGTGGTCCCCTTCCGCACACAAATGCAAATAAGATAAAAAAAAATGAACAGCCTTGCCATTTGAGATTAGAAGACATTTCATCAGACTTTACTGTTTCTGTGTGAAGAAGTTGCATAATCCTGAGTTCATGCAGGGTTGCATATCAATTGGGTAGACTTGTAGCACAACACAACTCGATCACCTTTGTAAAGCAATTACGTGTACTAGCTACAATCTATTGCTATGCTAGGTTTTTGGCAATTATTTCACACCTACTTTTCAGAAAAGAATGTGCTTCAAAAGCATTGGATGTTTTGAGCTTGGCAACATAAATTTTAGATACATATCCATAGCGACTGCAGTTATTTTTGGAGGATGGCATATGAAGACACAAGAAAGTATGGAACACCCAAAGCCAGCATGGATGGTATATGAACCCCTCTTAAAACAACTGACCAGGAAGAAGTTTTGAAGAGTCCACTCCATACTTCTTGCATGAACAATGCCAGTGCAAAAGAAGGCTACTGAAAATTGAAAGCTTTTCTGCAAATGTGATCTGTAATGTAACAAATTTCTTTAACCTGCAAGTGTAAACATCTCCCTACAACAGCATGCATGACTGAGAAAAACATTTTAAAAAATATCTGAAACATCTTCACCCATTATCAGGTAACCATTACCCCCTTGTCTCTTCTTTAGTAGTCTGTTTCTCCAGTAGTCTGTTTTTTTTCCTCTTCATCACAAGGTCATCAGCTACTTAAAACAAGATTTCCTAGTTCAAGAACCAATCTTTGCCGTCAATGAAAACAAATCCTATACACCAACTATTTTGATGTCTAATTTAAAGAATGTAGTAGTTGTTTCTTTATATATTACAAAATAAGAGAGAGATACTGTAAAAGCGGAAATTTTTGTGACATGAAAATCGTTGTAGTTTCTCCAATTCGAAACTTTCACAAACTTTTCTGTTAGGGTATTTTACCCCATCTTTAGAAACAAATAACGGGTGTTTTGAATTGGCAAACACAATTCCCAATGCAAAATGTCCATAATAACTGATTCACAAGTTTTTAGAAACACACAATACCCATGTATACAGTATATGAAAAAGTAAGGGTAGATGAATTAAACTATTACCGTAATTACCTTTACCTATGGCAGTCTTTGGTGATTTTGAGTTTTGTAGCTGTCTCTCCACACCTTCATGATTAGTGAATCTTTCAAGTATAACGTAAGTCTGTTCATACACAATCCTCCATGTTTCATCAAATCTGAAGTTAGAAAGAAAAAAATTCCCCACCCTCCACCAAGTGGCCCCCTTCCACACACAAATGCAAATAAGTGAAAAAAATGTACCGTCTTGCCATTTGAGATTAGAAGACATTTCATCAGACTTTACTGTTTCTGTGTGAAGAGGTTGCATACTAATCCTGAGTTCATGCAGGGTTGCATATCAATCAGGTAGACTTGTAGCACAACACAACTCTATCACCTTTGCAAAGCAATTACGTGTACTAGCTGCAATCTATTGCTACGCTAGGTTTTTGGCAATTATTTCACCCCTACTTTTCAGAAAAGAATGTGCTTCAAAAGCATTGGATGTTTTGAGCTTGGCAACATAAATTTTAGATACATATCCGTAGCAACTGCAGTTATTTTTGGAGGATGGCATTTGAAGACACAAGAAAGTATGGAACACCCAAAGCCAGCATGGATGGTATATGAACCCCTCTTAAAACACCTGACCAGGAAAAAGTTTTGAAGAGTCCAGCCCATACTTCTTGCATGAACAATGCCAGTGCAATAGAAGGTTACTGAAAATTGAAAGCTTTTCTGCAAATATGATCTTTAATGTAACAAATTTCTTTAACCTGCAAGTGTAAACATCTCCCTACAAGAGCATGTATGACTGAGAAAAAACATTTTAAAAAATATCTGAAACATCTTCACCCATTATGAGGTAACCATTACCCCCTGGTCTCTTCTTTAGTAGTCTGTTTCTCCAGTAGTCTGGTTTTTTTTTCCTCTTCATCACAAGGTAATCAGCTACTTAAAACAAAATTTCCTAGTTCAAGAACCATTCTTTACTGTCAATGAAAACAAATCCTATACAAATCATATACACCAACTATTTTGGTGTCTAATTTAGAGAATGTAGTAGTTGTTCCTTTATATATTACAAAATAAGAGAGAGATACTGTAAAAGCGGAAATTTTTTTGACATGGAAATTGTTGTAATTTCTCGAATTTGAAATTTTCACAAACTTTCCTGTTAGGGTATTTTACACCATCTTTAGAAACAAATAACGGGTGTTTTGAATTGGCAAACACATTTCCTAATGCAAATGTCCATATTAACTGATTCATAAGTTATTAGAAACACATAATACCCATGTATACAGTATATGAAAAAGTAAGGATAGATGAATTAACCCATTACCACACAATCCCTATTTTTGACACTCCTGAGAAAGAAGCCTTTAGAAAACATTGTGGGAAAAGGAGAAAATGCTGGTAATCAGCATTTTTTCCTTTTCCCACAATGTTTTCTACCCTTCACAAAACAAATTTTAAATTTTCAGTTACTTTTATTTTGTCGTCTGCAAATGCTTATATGTTTTGAACAAGCCTGAATTTTTTTCGTGTGGTAATGAGTTAAACTATTCATTACCTTTTCTAATAGCAGTCTTTGGTGATTTTGAGTTTTGTAGCTGTCTCTCCACACCTTTATGATTAGTGAATCTTTCAAGTATAACGTAAGTCTGTTCATACACAATCCTCCATGTTTCATCAAATCTGAAGTTAGAAAGAAAAAAATCCCCCCCCCCCCCCAACCAAGTGGCCCCCTTCCGCAGACAAATGCAAATAAGTGAAAAAAATGTACAGCCTTGCCATTTGAGATTAGAAGACATTTCATCAGACTTTACTGGTTCCGTGTGAAAAGGTTGCATAAAAATCCTGAGTTCATGCAGGATTGCATATCAATTGGGTAGACTTTTAGCACAACACAACTCTATCACCTTTGCAAAGCAATTACGTGTACTAGCTAAAATCTATTGCTACGCTAGGTTTTTGGCAATTATTTCACACCTTCTTTTCAGAAAAGAATGAATGTGCTTCAAAAGCATCGGATGTTTTGAGCTTGGCGACATAAATTTTAGATACATATCCATAGCGACTGCAGTTATTTTTAGAGGATGGCGTTTGAAGACACAAGAAAGTATGGAACACCCAAAGCCAGCATGGATGGTAAATGAACCCCTCTAAAAACAAATGACCAGGAAGAAGTTTTGAAGAGTCCACTCCATACTTCTTGCATGAACAATGCCAGTGCAAAAGAAGGTTACTGAAAATTGAAAGCTTTTCTGCAAATGTGATCTTTAATGTAACAAATTTCTTTAACCTGCAAGTGTAAATATCTCCCTACAAGAGCATGCATGACTGAGAAAAACATTTTAAAAAATATCTGAAACATCTTCACCCATTATCAGCTAACCATTACCCCCTGGTCTCTTCTTTAGTAGTCTGTTTCTTTTTCCCTCTTCATCACAAGGTCATCAGCTACTTAAAACAAAATTTCCTAGTTCAAGAACCATTCTTTACTGTCAATGAAAACAAATCCTATACAGATCATATACACCAACTATTTTGATGTCTAATTTAAAGAAAGTAGTAGTTGTTCCTTTACATATTCCAAAATAAGAGAGAGATACTGTAAAAGCTGAAATTTTTGTGACATGGAAATTGTAATTTCTCGAATTTGAAACTTTCACAAACTTTCCTGTTAGGGTACTTTACCCCATCTTTAGCAATAAATAGAGGGCGTTTTGAATTGGCAAACACATTTCCCAATACAAATGTCCATAATAACTGATTCACAAGTTTTTAGAAACACATAATACCCATGTGGGTATACAGTATATGAAAAAGTAAGGGTAGATGAATTAAACTATTAATTACCTTTGCCAATGGCAGTCTTTGGTGATTTTGAGTTTTGTAGCTGTCTCTCCACACCTTCATGATTAGTGAATCTTTCAAGTATAACGTAAGTCTTTTCATATACAATCCTCCATGTTTCATCAAATCTGAAGTTAGAAAGAAAAAAATCCCCCCCACACCAAGTGGCCCCCTTCCACACACAAATGCAAATAAGTGAAAAAAATGTACAGCCTTGCCATTTGAGATTAGAAGACATTTCATCAGACTTTACTGTTTCCGTGTGAAAAGGTTGCATAACAATCCTGATTTCACGCAGGGTTGCATATCAATCAGGTAGACTTGTAGCACAACACAACTCTATCACCTTTGCAAAGCAATTACGTGTACTAGCTGCAATCTATTGCTACGCTAGGTTTTTGGCAATTATTTCACCCCTAATTTTCAGGAAAGAATGAATGTGCTTCAAAAGCATTGGATGTTTTGAGCTTGGCAACATAAATTTTAGATACATATCCATAGCGACTGCAGTTACTTTTGGAGGATGGCATTTGAAGACACAAGAAAGTATGGAACACCCAAAGCCAGCATGGATGGTAAATGAACCCCTCCTAAAACAACTGACCAGGAAGAAGTTTTGAAGAGTCCACTCCATACTTCTTGCATGAACAATGCCAGTGCAAAAGAAGGTTACTGAAAATTGAAAGCTTTTCTGCAAATATGATCTTTAATGTAACAAATTTCTTAACCTGCAAGTGTAAACATCTCCCTACAAGAGCATGCATGACTTAGAAAAACATTTTAAAAAATATCTGAAACATCTTCACCCATTATCAGGTAACCATTACCCTCTGGCCTCTTCTTCGGTATATTTCTCCAGTTGTCTGTTCTCTTCGTTGGAACATCATTCTCTTCTAAAAACAAGATATCCTAGATTACACCAAAATTTTTAGAAAAAACGTCGGCATTTTGAAAGTCAGGCGCCTTTTCTTTACATCCAGTACAGCTTAGTCCCTCACTTCTGTCTGTGGGTCAAGTAATGGAACAAAGATGTTACTTTTTCACTGTGCATCCATAATGTCCATAATGCATACAAAACTCGATTTATCAAGTTGAAGGAAAGACTCCGTTCTTTCGCTAAGTTTAGGGTATAAGAAAAAATTTTTAACCCTCCAACAAAATAAAACTAATATTAATCAATTCAAAATCAGTTGAATATCATCAATAGAAGGATCCATCATGATTTTGTTCGTCTTTGGCATTAACAAATAAGAACTTGAAATAGATTATCAATCAATGAGGAAATGCTTTGACAAAAATCATAACAAATCCGTTGTGTATTAACCCATTACCACACAATCCCTACTTTTGACAACCCTGAGAAAGAAAGAAGCCTTTAGAAAACATTGTGGGAAAAGGAGAAAATCTGGTAACCAGCATTTTCTCCTTTTCCCACAATGTTTTCTGCCCTCCCCAGCACAGATTTCAATTTTTGAGTCATATTTATTTTGCCATCTGCAAATGCTTTCAATATGGACCAGTCTAAAATTTTGTTGTTAGGTAAAGAGTTAAAAACATCTATACAAGTATATCATCTGCCACAGGCCAGGGCCCCGTTTCATGAAATAACTTGAGTCTCTTGACTGTACACAATGTATTTCTAATATTTGGCTCAGTAACCTTGTTTTTGATGTCTGGAGAATTTCAAAATATCTTTCTGACCTAGACCCTACGAAAAGTTCAGTGCTTCAATTCAGGCTAAGGGCCCCCAGGTTACTAGACCTTCTGTACACTTTCTTGCAGATCCATGCAGGAACCAATTTAATTAGCAACTATAGTTCAATATGAATGAAGGGTAGGAGGATAAAAACTAGAAGGCCCTGAAGGGCCTGAATATGCTCTAATGGCAGTCAGTTTGAAATGGCTACTTTTCCCATACTGTTTGTTGGATTTTTTTCAAAATCCAAAGGTTGAAGCTATTGATGAGATAAACAAACTGTGCAAGTTTCACAAAAATCTGATTACAAATGCACATTTTATCGCGTAAACAAGAACTTGAAATTTTCAACTTGAGACAACTTCTTTTGCCATATTGTTTATTGGATTTTTTTCAAAATCAATAGGGTGATAACTGATGTGATAAACAAAATGTGTGATTTTCATGAAAATCTGACAAGAAATGCAGACTTTATCATGTAAACAAGAATTTGAAATCTTCGACTTGAAATGGCTACTTTTCCCATACTGTTTGTTGGATTTTTCTCAAAATAGATAGGGTTGAAGCTATTGATGAGATAAACAAACTGTGCATGTTTCACTTAAATCTAGCGACAAATGCCGACTTTTATCGTGTAAACAAGAATTGGAAATTTTCAAATTGAAATGGCTACTTTTCCCGATACTATTTGTTGGATTTTTCTCAAAATCAATAGAGTTGAAGCTATTGATCAGATAAATAAACTGTGCAAGTTTATGAAAATCTGACAAGAAATGCAGACTTTATCGCGTAAACAATAATTTGAAATTTTCAACTTGAAATGGCTACTTTTCCCATATTGTTTGTTGGATTTTTCTCAAAATCAATAGGGTTGAAGCTATTGATAAGATAAACAATCTGTGCAAGTTTCACGAAAATCTGACAAAAATGCAGACTTTATCGCATAAACAAGAAAAAGACTAACAGACAGACAGACGGATGGACGGACGGAAACCCTGCCATGACATAAGATCTGCTGGCTTTCAGCCACTAGAGCTAAAAATGACTAAACAGTAAAATGATAATGATTTCTGGTGAAGAAGATATGTGATTTATTGTTATATGTTGGTTAAAAAGAACAGGTTAAAAACAATCCTGCTGAACTTACTTGCCCACAACTTCCTAGTGCTACCAGCTTAAGACCCTGTTGTAATGGGTATTTAGAATACCAAGTTATCACAGCTCAGCTGATCACCTGAAGTGTGTGTGCTTACCATGAATTGTGGTCACAGTCAAATCAAATTGCATAACAAGAGGGACTAATCCAGACCCAAAATGTACGGAAACATTTCACACCCAATACTCACAATGAAAACACTGATACACTTCACCCTATATCCAAATGAAACATTTTGACTAGATCCAACTTTTTAAACATAACTACAATTAAAAAAACATAATTATTGGCTGAATGATGCTTTATCCCACTTTCTACATTATATCAATCATCTCACACACACATCTTTTTCATACACCTTTTTGCCTTTTGACAATTCTGTAAACATAACTATATTAACTCATTACCAAACGACAATATTTTAGGCTTGTCCAAATTGAAAGCAGTTGCAGACCACAAAATAAAAGTCACTGAAAATTTGAAATTTGTTTTGAGAAGAGTAGTAAACAAGGTGGGAAAAGGAGAAAATGCTGGTTACCAGCATTTTCTCCTTTTCCCACCATGTTTTTTTCTACAGACTTCTTTTTCAGGGTCGTCAAAAGTAAGGATTGTGTGGTAATGGGCTAACTCTGTACCAGAAAACAAAATTTTAGACTGGTGCAAGTTGAAAGCGCTTGCAGGCAACAATATAAACATAATTCAAAATTTGAAATTTGTTTCCAGCAGTGTAGAAAACATTGTGGAAAAAGAAGAAAATGCTGGTCACCAACATAATCTCCTTTTCCAACAATGTTTTCAAAAGGTTTTTACCTCAGTGTTGTAAAAACCAGGGATTGTTTCGTAAAGGGTTAAATACCACAACAATTGATAGAATGATTGATTGATGATGTTTTATGCTGCCTTCAACATAATTTCAGTCACATGCACTGCATCTTGGTTTTATCAACACTGGGCTAATTTGTGCTCATTAAGCCTTTACTACACATTGCTGACTTCTAATGCACCTGGAAAAGAAGCCTTTTAAAAAACATATGTGGAGATAAAGAAAATGATAGCAACAGCATTTTGTCCTTTTCTAACAATATTTTCTACCCTATCAAAGAAAAATTGCACCATTTGAGCCACAGTGAAATTGTAAGTGCTTTCAATTTGGACAAGGCTACAATTTTGTCGTCTGGTAAAGAGTTAAAGGTGGGTATTTAGATTTTTCTTATCTCACCGAATTAAAAAAATGTATATATAACTGGAATTTATTTATAAAAAAAAAAAATACAAATGATCAATAATTCAGAATCATGAAATTGAAAATAATTTTTTTCTGATGGTGTTCCCTTCGTAACCTCTTCGGTATTTTTAGATATCATGCCAGAAATCAAAAAGGGATTTTGGGAATGTCAAGTAACTGATACATTATTAATGACGCTTAAATTCAATAACACAACAAACATGTAATTATATTCCATAATATCTTCTTCAGACGCTATATTTGAAGCTTCGTCTGTGTATTTCCTTTATGTAAATGAGCCTATCATTTCTATATCAGCCTATGAAACAGTCATTACTTTATTTATCAATTATTTTTCCAAAGACAATCATTGAATTTTTCACAGTCTGGTTTTAGGGATGGAGATATATATATATAAATAGAACAATTTTCCTTATCGAAAGCAACTGCTTCCATGGCACAGTGGGCTAGGTAGACAGCACCAAACTTATTTTTTAGTCATGGTCACGGAGGTCCTCAGGGGTTCAAACCTAAACCCTCCATTTTTTTCTCCTCATGCTTTTGTTTCATTTAACTCTTTTTCTCTTCCTTTTCTCTAGTTTACTTGTCTCTTATCAGGATTTTAATGTAAGGTTTTGTTAAACATCTTAAAGCTGTGTGTGATTTTTTTCATTTTTATCCATTATCATCTTTTCTTTGTAAGGACAGTGTTTACCAAAAACAAATTAGTCAAGCCAGGCTGTGGCTCTGAATCTGTGTGTCAAAGAGACATTATGTGCACTGAGCCAGTACTGACAGTTAAATCCTAAAAGTGTTGATAACAGTGCCATGTATAACATTTAAGGGAGATAAACTCATACAGCAAATAATAATATTGTACAATAGTTACTTCCCTTTAGTAAGAAAACATGTCAACATTGTTGCATGTGAACTAGAGTCTGAAATTTGTTTTATTCCTCATCAGTTAACCACTTTTCTTTGTGTTTTTAACTACAATAATTTTGCCTGGCCTGTTGTGGCTCTGAATATTTGTACCAAACAGGCATTCTGTGCCCTTGGCCAGTAATGACATGGCTGAACCTATGAAAAGCAGACAACATTCATTGATACATAGACAAGAGTTCAGAATCAGTTTTATTTCTCATGAATTAACCCCTTTTCTTTAAGCTTGCATGTCCAGGCTGTGGCTCTTAATATGCACAAAAAGAGGCATTCTGATCTTTGAGCTCGTTATGACAGCTGAATCTCTCAAAATGCAGACAACACCAATACATAGACTAGAGTATGCAACCGGTTTCATTTCTCATTAATAAACCCCTTTTCTTTGTAGCAGTAGTGTGTTCCCACAATGAGTTTGCCTGTCCAGGTTGTGGCTCTAATATGCACAGAAGAGATTTCTGATCTTTGAGCCAGTTTTGACATGACTGAATTCTAAAACACAGGCGACATTAATACATTGACACAGGTAGGAAACTGGTTTCAGTGGATGGTCAATTAATGCAATTATCTGCAGACAAACAACGAATGCAAATTTGTAAAGTTTGCTATTCTAGTCAATTAGAAAGGATAGAAAACATGTTGGCAAGAGGCAAAAATTCTGATTATCAGTGTATTCTCTTTCTCCCACAATGTTTTTCAAAAGCTCTAAGAATGAGTTAGTGTAAAGTTTGCCATTCCTATCCATTTCTGCACATATCTGTCAAATGACATTAATCAATTTTGTTATACTGATTTAAAGAAAAATTTAGTGTCTTCTAACTGTTTTCTGATTTCAGGAAAAGCAGTCATATTGGTGTTTCACATTTAAAAGCTATGTTTCCCTGTACAAGGATGTGCCATATATAAGTGAATTGTCATGGAAACCTTCGTCAGATTCTAGTCTACGTAAAATTGTTTCGGACAATATAGGGGTTCAATTATGTAGTAGCCTCCAGTGGAGACACATGTTGGCTCACGACATATTTTAAGCCTGAGCCCTTGCTAGCCATATGTATTTGACCATACAATGTGACCATCCCTCTTCCTTGTGTTTTCCGTTCTCAGCCTACTGATGCCAACATAACTGATTAAAACTTCCAAAACTATCTGGCTATGTCCAGACCAAAGTTAAATTATTTCCCATGACTGCACAAAACAGAACTGTTCTCCTTTTCTATTGGATCTAACCCCCATTATACCTGTTGAAATGTCTTTCATTTGCCATTATATAAATTCAGATTAATCATAGAGAATTTTGTCGCATGTGAAAGCTCTTATTTAAGCATCATCTTTTTGCGACATTATTTCACAATCATACACCAACTTATCGATAATGAATCAGAGTTGTGGTTTAACTCCTGAAAATGAGTGAAAGAATTTGGTTATGCTAGCACTTAGAAATTCCACCAACAATTTGGTCTCGTCATTTTATGTTTCAAGATTTGCTCCAACTTACAAAAAGAGTCAAGTGCAGGAGGTTAACTAGAGCCATTACTAAATGTGATTATATCCCCACCAGCTCCTTGTCACAAAAAAAACTGGTCTTTGTTTAGTACAAGTGTTGGAAAAAGTTCAAGGGGAGATAATTCCGTAACAAATCCCAGGAACTCTGTGTGTAAATCCGAGTTCAGAGCGTGAAAAAAATGTAGGAGTATTGCTTCTGACATATATTTCTACAGACAGGTGGACAGACAGACGGCCATGGGGATTCCAGTGTACCCCTCTCCCCCTTCCACTACGTTGTGGTGGGGGGGGGGGGGGAGAGAGGTCTTAATTATAAGAGGTAGATAAAATGGTAGGTTTCCAGACAGTAACTTTGTTTATCTGCTGAAAAGGGTTGTGTTAGTAAACAGTTGGATCTGAAGTGCCTTACCAAAGGACACTTACAGAACCAAAACCACAAAGAAGAGAGCTTTATTTGGTTTATGGGATAATATAAACAGGAAATTACATATATAACAGAAGTGGACTTCGAGCTTTTTTATTAGGTTTCAAATACAATATCAATTTTGCAAAACTGCCCAACAACCACAGACAGGTATGCTGTTTGTATGCCAACATGGCCAAAAAATTGCATGTACACATATAAATAACACTAAATCCTTCGACGGACAATCCTTTGTTTTATTGATCCTGAGGAAAAAGCAATAGAAAATATCCTTGATTATCCACATTACCGAACAATCCTTATTTTTGACGACCCCCCCCCCCCAAGAAGATTTTCAAAAACATTAGGTAGAAGTAAACACTACTGATAGTAAGTACTTTTTCCTTTTCCCACAATCTTTTCAAAGACAAATTTCATCATTAAATCTCGAGTCAAGTTGCCATCTGCAAATCCTTTCAAATTGGGCTAGTCTAGAATTTTATTTCTTTAGAGTTCAAGACAAATATCAACATCTGAATATGTGTCATCTGCAACTGTCTTCAATTTGGACAAGTCTGGGAGGGAGTTAAAGGTGTCCAATGAAAGATTTTCTTAGACATGTCCAATGAAAAATCTCCTTAGATTCGTCCTGTGTTCTGCATTAGTGTAAACTGTGTCACAAATTCCTGATTATGGCTGCCTTCCAGAGCTTTCAGAGCTCGCAGGTTGATAGATCCAACTTTTTCTGGACTGCCATACTTCGTCTCTGCTTTGATGTAATCCAGCCAGATATCTAAACAAAAAATAACATACATGACCCATCACTCAAAATGGGATCTTCTGGGAACTGTGAAAAGCGTCAACCCTGGTCAGACTGCTCGAATTGCGCAGGCTGACCAGGGTTGACACTTTTTGCTTTTATATTTTCTGTATTAAAAGTAGTCATTCTACCATACTATACAATCATTTTTAAACTATCAACTATCTGATGTATAGAATTTTCCAGACTGTCTCTTTTCATGTCATAGGTCACATATGGCCTGCAATATGCAAGAAGGGGAATTCGGAGATTTGCGTAAAGTGTCGTTTCGGATGAGCCTGCAAAGTCGGTGCAGGCTCATCCGAGATGGCACTTTACGACTACATTAGATTTTGTGCAACAGTAGACTTGCGCAAAACGGAAAATGACATAAAAATCGAAGGTGCTGTCTCAGATCGGCATGCTCAGTCCATGCGGGTTAATCCAAGACTACACTTTACGCAAATGTCTGAATGCCCCTTTTTGTGTGTTGCAAGCCATATAAATTACATTCAGAGTCTAGATTGCTTAACCCTTTACCACACAATGCCAGCTTTTTAACAACCTTTATAAGGAAGCCTTAACAAGCATTTTCTCCTTTTCCCAAAATGAGTTCTTTCCTCTTATAAGTAAATTTTTATCTTTGACTCACATTTTGTCATCTGCAAAATAAAGGCACATGCAAATTGGACAAGTGGTTTAATATTTTGTTGTTTAGTGGAGAGTTAAGTCTTTATCCCATTACAGAATTTCAGACTTGGCCAGGTTTGCAGACCACAAATCAAATGTGACTTAAATGATGGAATTTATCTGTGATAGGAGAGAAAACACTGTGGGGAAAGGAGAAAATGATGATTTCCTGCATTTTCTTCTTTTCTCTGTGTTTTTAAATGGCCTTCTACTCATGGTTGCCAAAACCTGAGAGTGTGGTAAATGGTCAACATAACATTATATGGTATAATCAGATGAATCATGCTCTGTCAAAGGGGTTTCTATTGCACTGCCAAAAAAGACCCAGGAGCAAGCTTGGACTGTCAGCCTAAGCAGAATCTGACTTGGGTCAAATTCTTGTTGCGGTTGTTCAATTTTCTGCATGTCTAAATACAACTGTTATTCATGATTCAGCATGTTTTAAGACGTTAAGCAACACCTAGCCTTTAAAGGTGGTTATTTAGAATTTTTACATCTCACCAAATTAAAAAAATGTATATATCACTGAAATTTATATGACAAAATAATGCAAATCATCAATAATTAAGACTCATAAAATCACACAAAAAAAAATCTTTTGGTGGTGTTCCCTTAAAAGGCTATGTAGCCTCTTAAGGTATTTTTAGTAAATCAATAAAGCATTGTGGGAATGTCAAGTGACTGCCACGTGACCAATAACGCTTGAATTGCATTACATAACAAACATGTAATAAGCAGTTTCCACAATTTCTTATTCGGACGCCATGTTTGAAACTTTGTCTGTGTATTCCTGTAAGTAAATGAGCAAACTGATCATCTAGAAATAGAACGTGTCTCCCGTGGGAGTCAACTCATTATTATTGGGCTTACAAATATGGCCTCTACAGTGCACACAAGCTTTTTCTAGAATTTGTCTCAGCAGCCTATTTGACATGTAGAAGTTATCAAGACATACATTCTGACAAACCTTCATGAGTATTTGAGAGAAAATGTGTCTTCTAGGGTGTATGAAAGTTTTTTCACAGATCTGCCCAAGTAACCTAGTTTTTTATCGAACATGACTCATATTCATACTAGTCTCAGATATTACCAATTTAAAGATTTAAAGCAAATTTCACGATTATTGGACTAAAAATGTGGCCTCTATGGCTTACACATTGTTTTTCAAGGATGAAATTTTGTGACCTACTTTTTATTCCACATGGTCCAGTTTCAGACTCATGCAAGATAAACATTCTAACAAAACGTTTAAAGAATATTGGACTATTATAGAACATAAGGTTTTCCCCGAGATTTGACCTTGTGACCTAGTTTTTTATCAAACATTACCCACTTTCACACTGGTCTAAGAAATTATCAAGACAAACATTCTGACTGAATTTCAAGATAATGGGGCTGAAAATATGGCCTCTAATTGTATGCACAATGTTTTTCTAAGATTTGACCTAGTGGCCTAGTTTTTGACTCCACATGGCCAACTTTCAAACTCATATGCGATATTATCAAGACAAAAATTCTGACCAAATTTCAAGACCATTGGATAGAAAATGTGGCTTGTAGAGCATGAACAAGGTTTTTTAAAGATTTGACCTAGTTCTTGACCTGACATGACCTATTTTCAAACGCATCCTGGCTAATATCATGACAAACCTTCTAACCAACTTTAAAGAGCATTGGGTTGAAAATGTGGCTTTTAGAGTGTACACAAAGTTCTCAAATATTTGACCTAGTGACCTAGTTTTTGACCCCATATGGCCCACTTTTGAACTCATATGCGATATTATCAAGACAAACATTCTGACCAAACTTCCAGAGTTTGAACAGAAAATGTGGCTTCTGGAGCATACACAAAGTTTTTTTAAAGATCTGACCTAGTGACCTAGATTTTGACTCAACAAGGATCAATTTCAAATGTTTCAGTGATATTATCAAGACAACCATTCTGACCAGCTTTTAAGAATTTTGGACTTAAAAAATGTGGCCTCTAGGGCGTATAGAAGGTTTTTCTAAGATTTGACCTGGTGACCTAGTTTTTGAGCCGATGTGACTCTTTTTTGAACTCGTCGAAAAAAATCATCACGCAAAACTTGAAAGAGTATTGGACTGAAAATGGGGCCTCGAGGGGTACATACGTTTTTCTACGATATGACCTGGTGACCTAGTTTTTCACCCATTTTCAGTCTCATCCGAGATATTATAAAGAGAAACATTCTGACAACTTTCAAGAGTATCTGACTGAAAATATGGCCACTAAAGGGTACACAAGGTAACAGTTGATTACGAACGATGGACACAGCATGATCATAAAAGCTCACCAAGAGTACTTCAAGCTCACGTGAGCTAAAATGCCATAAGAAAATATGTTAAACCTATTTTCCTAGAATGCTGCTTAAACTGTTTTGAAAATATTTAAAAGTTGGTGGAAATGAGGTATTCAAATGATATTCATAGTCGGACAATTTACAGATACATGTACATTACCTGGGTTGGTTGTCCCATGTTGAAGAGTGGCATCTTCAAAAGCTCTACGAATCAAGCTCATCTTCTGTTTGATCTGACATTTTTCTATCTTAATGTACTTGTTGAAAAATGAGATTGGAACTGGTGGGGATTGAGAAATTCTGAAACAAAAACACAATTTCAATTCTTCACTAGTCAAAAAAAAATTGAGCATCTTTATCCACAAATTTGCAGAAAAGAAAATAAATGTAGCACAAAACGATGTGTGTGGTAAAAATATCAGAGTAAAAAATGCCAGAGGTGAAAATACCAGAGGTAAAATGTTGGAGTAAAATGTTGGAGTCAAAGTGGTAAATATTCCAGAGGTAGTAATGTCATGGGTATAAATGCTAGATGTAAATGCCAGATGTATTAGCAGAGATTAGCTGTTGCAGATTTGATACAAGGTTAAAACACATTTAACTTTTACCAAAAGTGACTGAAAAGTTGAAATTTGTTTCCAGCAGGGTAGAAAATCTGTCTGTGAAGTTTGAAGTTAATAGCTTCTATACTTTAGAAGTTATGCCCCGCACAAAAATCCCAAGTTTAAAATTTAAAGGAGAAATAATACACTGAAGACAGTTATGATTCTTGCACACTGCACTTTTCCTCAATGTGACATATCTATATATGAAGTTTGAAGTCACTAGCTTTTATACTTTGGAAGTTATGGCCAGGACAAGATTTTGTGATGCACAGATGGACAGAATGACTCCAGTATAGCTTCCCCCAACTTTGTTTGTGGGGGGTATAATAAGAGTAATTTTTGGGTGAAATATTGCATTCAACCAAACCTATATCTTTAAAACCCAACAAAAAAGACTTGTCCAAACTGAAAGCATTTGAAAATGACAAAATGAACCGGACTCAAAAAAACTTGACTTTAGAAGAGTAGAAAACATTGTTGGTAAGGCAGAAAATGCTAGTCACCAGCATTTTCTTCTTTTCCCACAATGCTTTCAAAAGGTTTCTTCCTCTGAGATGTGAAAACCAGGGATTTTTTTGGTAAAGGATTAACGAACATGTAGACTTGTCCAAACTGAACGCATTTTGCAGTTGACAAAATTCGACCCGAATAATGGAAATAATCATCTATACTTTAACTCCTTACCACACGAGAAAATTTTAGACTGGTCCAAACTGAAAGCATTTGCAGACGACAAAATAAAGGTGACTGAAAAATAGAAATTTGTTTTGGGAAGAGTAGAAAACACTGTGGGAAAAGGAGAAAATGCTGGTTACCAGCATTTTTTTCCTTTTCCCACAGTTTTTTCATCAAAAGTAGGGATTCTGTGGTAAAGGGTTAAAGAAAACACTGTGAGAAAACACTGAAAATCTGTTGACCAGCATTTTCTCAGTTTCCAACAATGCTTTTGAAAAACTTTTTCTTAGACTTGTTAAAACAAAGGATTTGGTGGTCAAATGTACAGCAAAATACATTGACCAAAACTGATTTTTAACAAAATGTCCAGCAGCTAGTTAATTATTACCTTGTGTAGAGTTTTCTTGCCTGGTCAATGCCACTGTGCAGATATTCAAAGTCGAGGTAAATTTCTTTAGCTGGACTGCCAAGTTCAAAACAGTCATTCAGACACATCTGGAAAATACACATAGAGGTACTAATCAATTTTTAACTGATTTACTACATTTGTCCAAGATGACAGTATTTATAGACTACTAATTAAAAGTGTCTAAAATATTGAGATTTGTCCTGGAAAGGGTAGAAAACATTGTGGGAAAAGGAGAAAATTCTTGTTTCCAGTAAATTCTTTTTCTGCCAATGTTTTCTATGGGTTTTTCGCTAAGGAATGATAGAACACTTGATTGTGTGGTAGAGGGTGAACTCAATTGCAATAAACCAAAATGTAGTAAAACATTTAGTCAAAGTGCTGTAAGCATAGTAATCGGTTGACATTGGACAGCCATCTTAATCTAAAAAGTTCTCATCGCATTACATCAACTGTACACAGCCAAGCCCGACACTCCTGTTTCCTATAAATGTTTCAGGATAAGCCGTTTTTCCAGACCAGAGAATTGGGATCATCATTACTTCCATATTGATAAGGGACACCATAATTCGCAAGAATCACAATAGCATATGATTTACATGGATACTTGTCCGTATTATTCCTGCGATACTTCAGATATATCTAGGAATAAACTATCATAGTTTAATTTTTTCTTTTATGTTATTTATGTACTTTTGTACATGCTATTCCCATTGTACCTTATTACAAGCACATGTACACATTTTGTAAAAACGGGTGTTGCAATTATGTTTTGTTCACTCTGCAATGACCCTAAGGAAGAACTTGAGAACTCAAAAACACAGAGGGAAAAGGAAACAAGAAGCCCTTGCTGGCCCTGTATTGCTCCACCTGCTAACAAGTAAAAACAGTACAAGCCTAACATTACAATACTTGGCCAATTGGTTTCAAACTTGAAGACATAATTTTTTTTTTTATAAAATCCTATGACAAAGTTATGACACTCAGGCAAAGCCATTTTTGACCACAAAGCTATAATTATTCGAATCCTAGAGGAGGTCCAGAAGATAAAGCCCCATACCAAATAATACAGGTTTGGCCAATTTTGACCCAAGGGCTATTATTTGAATTAACTTGGTAGTAAGTCCACCAGATAAAGCTAAATGGCAAATTTGATAGCCCAAGGCCTAATGATTTCAGACAATAAGATTTTCAAAGATTTTCAATATTTTTCAGTTTTGTTGCCATGGCAACCAGAGTTTTTGAAGGAATCTAGTTCTTTCAAGAAATCCTGAGGCAACCAGAGTTTCTGAAGGAACCTAATTTTTGCATGAAATTCTGAGAAGGTCAATGGCAGGATTGTTTCTGTAAATTTTAATCAAAATTGGATGGGTAGTTTCAGAGAAAAAGATGTTGCAATAAAAGTTAATACATGCACAGACAGACACACACATGCTCCCACGCATGCATGCATGCATGGCTGAAACTGGGCCATGATATAAGCCCCCTGGCCTTCTGCCAGTGGAGCTAAAAATGCTGGTAACCAGCATTTTCTCCTTTTCCCACAATGTTTTCTACCCTTCCAAAACAAATGTCATATTTTGCGAAAGAAATTAAGACAAACCTAAAATTAATTTTCTAACCCTGTATTGCACAATCCCAAATCTTAACAACAATGAGAAAGTAGGCTTTTGAAAACATTGAGGGAGACGGAGAAAATGCTGATACCTAGCATTTTCTCCTTTTCCCTCAATGTCTTCAATCTGCTCCCAAAAAATTTTCAATTTTTGAATTGCATTTATTTTGTCAACTGCAAATGCCTTCAACTTGGATTGGTAGAAAATTTTGTCATTTGCTAAAGAGTTAAAGTGTGGACCTGGAAGTAGGTCTTAACCCACCTTTAACTTGAACAGTATCACCACTAAAAATAAGAACTATTCTAATTTCACAAAGTTCCCTCCAAACAGCCAAAAAACATGTTCTTACCTCTAACATATTAACAGTGGTATCTCTGTCTAAGAAACTTACACTGTACTCAAGGATTTCACGAACCATTGGCCACATATCCTGTTAAAAATCAAAACAAGAACATACTTATACTAGAGCTATCACTAAACATGATTATATTCCCTCCCACCAGTTCCTTGGCACAAAAATAGGTCTTTGTCACAGAATGCATGATGGTACTGTACAAAAGTAAGAGTTGAAAAAAGTTCAAGGAGAGATAATTCATATATATGTGAACACTGTGCATATAGTTGACTTCAGTACCTTAAAAATTGTAGGAGTAATTTGCAGGACAAATTTGTGTCTACAGATGGACAGACAGCCATGGTGATTCCAGTATACCTTCTACCTTCCCCCCCCCCCCCCTTTTCCACTTTGCTGTGGGGGATAGTATGGTATTGTGCTTTTGCAGCTGGAAGCTTTGATAAATAGTGTGTTCAAAGGAGCAAGTACTTTGAACTAGAATATAATCCATTGTCATTTTTTTATGATTTTTTTTTGCTTTCTGAAATCAACGAGAAACAATATTTTTGTTTTACCATTTACCAAACAATCTCAAGTTTAAAACAACTCTGAGAAAGGAGGTTTTCAAAACAGTGGGAAGAAAAGAAAATGCTGGTGACCACCACTTTCTACTTTTCTCTTGTTTTCCCTCCTTTCAAAGACAAATCATCTCATTGCCATTAATTTGTTTTCTGCAAAGGCTTTCAATTTGGGCAAATCTCTAATTCTGATATAGGATTAACTAGACTTTTTTTTTTACTTTGTCTGAATGGAAAGCACTTGCAGACAACAAATCAACTTTTTATGAAACAATCCCAGGTTTTCATGACCCTGAAAAAAAAAAGCCTTTTGTAAATATTAAGGGAAAAGGAAAAAATGCTGGTTACCCTTCCAGAACAAGATGCAATTTTTGACTCGGATTAAATTTTATCATCTGCAAATGCACAAAATAGGATTTGTCTTTGACACAGTAGAAAACATGTGAACAGGAGAATATGCTTTTTAATCCTTAAAGAGCCTTTTATGGCTACAGCTGCCTTTGCAGCCAGGATAATCAAGATCAGGCTGCACAAAAATGCAGCCTGGTCTTTGAGAACCAGCTTTGTTGAAACATTATAGATGAAAGCAACCTTGAAACTGCAATTACATCTACTGTATTTCTCCTGATAAAAGCTCCCAGAGCAATGCAGAACAGGCAGCCTTGCCTTTGTACCCAATTTGTAAATCAAAGGTGTTTCCAGTTTTGTTTTAACTTTCTTTGTGTTTTGGTGATAGTTATGAGGAAATATTAACCAAATTAGAGGAATATTCATCAAATTCTTCGAATAGTCATGTTTTAAGGGGTTTTTCTAGAGGGTGGGGAGCCGGAAGCACCCGCTTTTAGAGAGGGCGCTTTTATTAGAGGGCGCTTTTATTAGGATATATCATGGTATTTTGTTCCATACATGTATTTCTTCAATCAAAATGTCTGATAGGCTTCTTTGGTGCTTTAAGGTTTAACAATTCTTTTTTTTCCTTTACCCACAGTGTTTTCAAAAGATTGCTTCTCCACGATCTTCCTCTCTTTACCCATAAAAAAAAACAAAATTTGAAGTTAACCCTTCACTAAATGATCAAATGCATTGTAGAGGGACACTTAGAAAAACATTGTGGTAAGTAGCACTTTCTCTTCTTCCCCACAATGTGTTTCTACTCTCAAAAGACAAGCAACCTTTTGAAGTCTGCTAATGCTTCTACCACTTTACCATAATTATAATCCCATGTTTTAATAGCTCTGATAAAGAAGCTTTTTGAAACCACTGTTATCCACAATTACCAAGACAATGAATCGACTAGGAATCATTAAATTTTGTCATCTGCAAATGCTTTCAGTTTGGACAAAAATGTAACCTTTTTTTTTTGTAAATAGTTAAAACAGTTCATAAACATTTATGCATAAACTATCTATGTAAAAAAAAGAACAAGTTCATGAAGGAGAAGGACCATTCACATGGTGGACAGCCATATTGGTTACCAAGACTGGTTGCCAACCTGGAAATGTTTTTTTTTTCTCTTGATTGAATGTAATTACCATTTAATTACATTTTAATTGTGCTCATTCATTAGAAGTGGACTGGTTAATTGTTAGAGAGCTGGTAATATAGTGAAATCAAAGGAAGAAAACTTTTAATGAAACCAGCCATGCCCTTTCCAAAGTAATTTTTCTTGCAGACCCTTTCCTATAAAATCCTGTTTTAGTGGGTTCTTCTTACCTCCTTAATTAACCCTTTACGAAACAATCCGGAGTTTTAACGTCCCTGAGACAGAAAGCTTTTGAAAACATTGTGGGAACAGAAGAAGTCCCTAGCAATAAACATTTTCTTCTATTCCATCAATGTTTTCCTTTACAAATCACATTACTTGTGCCATATTTACAATGTCCTTTGGAAATGCTTCCAATTTGGATCTGTCTAAAATATTGTCGTGTGGTAAAGGGTTAACTCATTTTATTTAGAAGATTTAAGTACAATGATTTATAAATTAGGACTTAATATATTGTCATTACAATGTTGGAGAAAGGAAAATTACTTCTGCAACCCTTTAACACACAATATCAAATTTTAATGACCTTGAGAAGTAGACCCTCTGTAAACATTGTGGAAAAGGGAGAAAACTAGTTTCTCCTTTCACAATGATGTTTTCTACCCTTCCCAAATTTCAATGTTTGAGTCACGCTTACACACTGTTGTTTGCAAGTGCTTTTAATTTGAAACAAGCCTAAGATTTTAACAATTGGTAAAGAGTAAATGTCTCAATATGCAGTAATTTTTTCAAAGGGGAAATGTAGCAAGATGCAAAAACAAGAGGGCCAATAGCCCTAAAGGGTTCACCCAAGTAGAGTCATTTAAATTTAACAAGACTAAATTTGGAATTTGTCCTAAATGTAATAAAGACAAGCATTCTAACATCTGATCATGAGTATCAGACTGAAAATCTTGCCTCTAGATTGTACACAAAAATTTTCTAAAATTTAATAAAGTGACCTACTTTTTGACCCAACATACCCAAATTTTACAATTTAGCCGAGACATCACAAGGAGAAACGCTGTAATTTTCATGAGTAATGGGCTGATATATGGCCTCTATTGTATACACAAGGTTTCTCAGATTTGCCCCAGAATGTCATCAAGATAATATTCTGAAAAAGTTTGAATTGTTTTACGAGCCTTGGACTGAAAATGTGGCTTCTATGCACACAAGGTAAATGTCTATGCACAGAAGACGATGGACACAGCACAATCACCAAAGCTTACCTGTAGCACTATGTGCTTAGGTAACCTGAAAACATTTATGTCTTAACTACCGGTAAATGTGCTAATGCTGATCACCACAAAGATACCATTCTTACTTTTTTTATCACAAACTTTCTATAGATGAGTTCAATGTATTACGTTCTTTATTAAAAATTGAAAATAATGCATTTCTTTTGAAATGATCAAAAGATTTATGTCACATCAATCAATCTGTAATACCTAGATTTAAAAAAGTTCCTGAGTGTTCCAATTTTTGTAACAAGTCTGAGCTGTCATTCAACAGTTTAGATATACTGCCCTATGGTCTACAACATCATGGTTTACATAATTATAACCCCTGTTACAGAAACTGTCACAACCATAATTGCCTCTGATGAAGATAAGAATGCAAAAAACATTCTGTTTGATATTTGACCTACACTGTCCAGTTTTGAAACACTATAGATAACAAGAGATGTTTGTAAAACATGTATGCCCCCCAATGGCATCCAAAAATTAAGTATGAAAATCAACAAAGGGCAATAACTCCAAAAATATGATGGGCAGAGTTATGGTACTTGTGCACTGCACTTCTCCTTAATGAGATCTATCCACCTATGGGGTTTCAAGATGATACCTGAAATACTTTTAGAGTTGTGCTCCGGACAAAAGTTAAGTATGAAAATCAACAAAGGGCAGTAACTCCATAAATATGATGGGCAGAGTTATGATTTTTGTGCACTGCACTTCTCCTTAATGAGATCTTTCTACCTATGCAGTTTCAAGGTGATACCTAAAATCCTTTTTTGACTTATGCTCCGGACAAAAATGTGGTCTACGGACCGACCGACAAGTGCAAAGCACTAATATATACCTCCACTTCTTCGAAGGGGGGCATAATAACAACAATTATATTATCCATTTCTGAAAGACTGAAACATAGATTTATTGAGCTTTACCCTTTCACTCTCTATCAAACGATATAATTTTAGACTAGTCCACATTGAAAGCATTTTGCAGATGACAAAATTAATGTGACTCAAAAACTGAAAATTGCTTTAGCATATGCATGTTAATCTTGCAAGGGTCACCAAGCCCTTGTATTGCTGTCTGTAGCATACAGGATTCAAGGACAGGGCGTATGTTGCTGGTTTAATTCCCATTGCCTATCCATGCTTTCCCTGGAGTTCTTTTTTGCATTATTTCACACAATTTTCTATCCAAGCCTCCGGCTGCTTTCCCACATATCCCTCATCGAAACAATGGTCAGCCATGAGAGAGGAATGAATCTTGTCACAATGACCATGATTATCATTCTAAGGAAAGAAATTGGCCAAGCTGGGTATAGAATGAGCAACCCTGTTCTTAAATCATTACCAAATGACAATATTTAAGGCTTGTCCAAATCTGAAGCATTTGCACAAGATAAAATAAAAGTTACTAAAAATTTGAAATTTGTTTTGTGAAGAATAGAAAACATTGCGGGAAAAGAAGAAAATGCTGGTTACCAGCATTTTCTCCTTTTCCCACAATGTTTTCTATAGGCTTCTTTCTCAGGGTCGTCAAAAGTATGTCTTGTGTGGTAATGGGTTTAGTCCTGCATGATGCCAACGGAGCTACCTGAGCACCTATCAAATATTAAGGCTGTCAACTCTATCTTAATAATGTAAGTCTAAACCCTTTACCAAATGACAAAATTTAAGACTGGTCCATATTGTCTTGCAGACAATGAAATAAACATAACTCAAAAATTTAAATTTGTTTCCAGCAGGGCAGAAAACATTGTTGGAAGAGGAGAAAATACTGGTTACCAGCATTTTCTCCTTTTCCTACAATGTTTTTATAAAGCCTCTTTCTCAGGGTCATTAAAACTCCTCAATGTGTGGCAAGAGTTAACCAATATTTTAGACTCGTGCATATTGAAGGCATTTGCAGGTTACATATTAAATGCAACTGAAATGATGAGTTTGCATTTAAAAATGGAGAAAATATATTGGGACAGAAGAACATACAGGTTACCTGCAATTTTTTCCTTTTTCCATAATGTTTTCAGAAGGCCTATATTGCAGGGTTGAATGGTAAAGGGTTTACTTTTTGCCACACAATTCTGACTTTCAAACAAGCCTGAAAAAGGGGCTTTCTTGAAACATTGTGGGAAAAGAAGAACATGCTGATAACTAGCATTTTCTCCTTTTCCCACAAGGTTTTCTACCATTCCAAAACAAGTTTTTATTTTCTGAGTCACTGTAATTTTGTCGTCTTCAAATGTTTTCAATTTGGACAAGTCTAAAATTTTCTCATCGGGTAAAGGATTTAATCAATTGTCCTCTGAAAAGGGTAATTCATACCGTATTCATCCTGCTTAATTTCTGTGCAAAATGTTTTTCTTCGACAATGAAATAATAAAACAGCACATGCACTTATGCCTTAATCTTATATAAATGTCAAATTAAATCATGCAATTTATCCGTCACTGTGACATTACAACAGAACACCTGAAAATCTCCTTTCAGTGCAATAAAGCATACTTAATGATCAAAATTATGGTTGAACATTTAAGACATAATGGTAAATTTCCTCTCATTGAATACATTTGTAAGAGTTTACTTAAACCTCCATCACACAACAAAAATCTTTTTTTTTTTAATCAAAAGCATTTGCAGACGAAGAAATTAACTTGATTATAAATTAAATTTTGTACAATGATGGATAATTCTTCGGCAAAGGTTTACTTCTTTTTAGTACCTGACAAAATATCCTTTATTCACACAACCAACAGACAAGGAGGCTTTTGAAAACATTGAGACTGAACAGAAGAAAATGCTGTTTAACTCTTTACTGCATGACCCAACTTTAACCCTTTCCCAAACGACAAATTTTTGACTCTTCCAAACCAAAAGAGTTTGCAGGCGACAATTTTTTATTTTGAAAAAATGGCAGAAAGTTCTCAAAAAGGGTAGAAAAGACTGTGGGAAAAGGAGAAATTGCTCGTTACGAGCAATTTCTCCTTTTCCCACAGTGTTTTCAAGAGTTTTACTGCAGACACGTAAAAACCAGGGCTTGTTTGGGAAAGGGTTAATGCCTTTTGTTAACATTGTGGGAAAAGAAGAAAATGCTGGTAACCAGCATTTTCTTCTTTTCCCACAATGTTTCTTCCCTTTAAAAAACAAAGTTCAACATTTGAGTCACACTAAAGTTGTAGCCTACAAATGATTTTAGTTTGGACAAGTTGAAAATTCTGGTGTTCAGTAAAGAGTTAAACTTGTATTTTTATTTCTTCATTGCTCAAAATGCTTTCAAACCTTTCTAAGACAAATTCTATTATTTGCGTAAAATTTGATTTGTTGTCTGCAAAGGCTTTCAATCTGGATGAGTGTTAAGTTTTCTTTTCTTAGATAAAAAATTGACCCATTACTAATCACTAATCTATGAGTTTCCCCAACCAATGGACTGCCATGTATGGCAAAAGGATTCTTCTAAAGAATTAAAATTAACAGCTCTGGAAACTGAAATAGGTTTAGGTACGCCTAAAACTATGTAAGACTGCTCCTTATTTTGAATAAAAACATTGTGCTATGGAGAGCTAAAAATAACTTGCTATAACAGTGTAGAAATTCATCTGTATGACAGGAAGAAATTCAGTGACAAAAAGAACAAGACTGTAATCTTTATAAATCCCAAATATTGACATTCAATCTGCCATTGTGCATACAGTCCTTCAAAGTGTACATCAAAATGAAGTGGCATGTTTGCGTTTTACCTTTGGACACACTGGCATGCAATGACTGAGCAAGACAAACAATGTGTTGCTGTGTGGGTCTTCTTTTCACACGACAACACACTCTTTCACAGTTGAAAGAACTTACACATATGGAAATAAATGTAAATCCAAGATATGCAGCATATTCTGAGCAATCTGATCTTAATCTACAATATTCACAAAAGTTGCTAATGCAAGTACATGTACTTCATTACTGAGACTAAATTCTTCACCAAACAATTCCATATTTTTACCATCCTGATGATGAACCTTTTGAAATATTGTGAAAATGGGGAAATTGCTTACAACAAGTCTGTTTTTTTCCCTGTTTTTTTTTTTTGTGCCAATTAAACAATGTTTTTAATTGGAAAGAGGAATTTTTGTTGTATGGGAGAAGGCCAAATGTGATCCCATTTCAAACAGACAATGAATGCATTTCATGCAATGTTCTAGCCTAAACATTTGCAAATATTATCTTACAATGCATAACACAGATGCTAATGCTCATGAGATGATCCCAAACCACTTACGAATGGACAAAATTTTGAACTCATCCAAATTTAAAGCATTTAAATGCCGTTTTAACTGATGGAGTCTATCAACGAAACATTATGAAAAAAGAAAACAAGAGGGCCACGATGGCCCTGGATCGCTCACCTGAATTTTTGAGAGGACCATAGCTAATTTTTTCTTTAAGGTATTGAAACACTGGAAACATAATCATTATTTTGCCAAGCGATTTTCAAAAGGTCACCTGTAAAAGTCCTTTCAAAATCTGACTAGCAGTTTCAGAAAAGAAGAATTTTCAGGAGTTTCTAAATTTCTGTACAATGCAAGTAGCCCCCATTCACTGGAGCCATGTTTCTTGACTTATCAAACTTTCGTGAAGAATTTTTGAAAAGGGTGAGTAATGGTGTCTGTGAAATTATTTTAAATCTGACAAGCCTTTTCAGAGAAGAAGAATTTTCAAGAATTTCTTCATTTCCATATAGTGCAAGTAGCCCCCATTCACCAGACCCATGTTTCTTGACAGATAAAACTTTCGTGAACACTTTTTGAAAAGGGTCACCCAAGTAACATCTCTGTGAAATTATTTCAAAATCTGACCAGCGGTTTCTGAGAAGAAGAATTTTCAAGAATTTCTTCTTGTCCAAATAGTGCAAGTAGCTCCCATTCACCAGAGCCATGTTTCTTGACCCATCAAAATTGTGTGAACAATTTTTGAAAAGGGTCACCCATGGAACATCTCTGTGAAATTATTTTAAAATATGGCCAGCGGTTTCAGGGAAGAAGATTTTTAATGAATTTCTCAGAAAATTCCATTTGGTTGCCATGGCAACCAGAGTTTTTGACGGAATCAAATTATGTGAACAATGTTTAGAGAAGACCTCCCAAAGAACATTCCAGCCAAGTTTGGTCCAAATTGGCCCTGTTTAGGAGGAGTTGATGTTTAAAGAATTGTTGACGACGCACAATGGACGACGGACACCGGGTGATCCTAAAAACTCCCTTTGAGCATGTATTACTCAGGTGAGCTAAAAGAGGGAAAAAAAAAGAAAAATGCTGTTTTCCAATTTTTTCTCCTGTCCAATATCATTTTCAGAGGCATTATTCCTCAGAGTCATAAAAACACAAGAACATTTGATTAAGTCTTTACCACACAATCCAGACTTTTAACGACCCTGAGGAAGAAGCCTTTTCAAAACATTGTGGGAAAAGGAGAAAATGCTGGTTACCAGCATTTTCTCCTTTTCCCGCAATGTTTTATACCCTTCCCAAAACAAATTTCGGTGTTTCATTCACATTTATTTTGACATCTGTCGATGCTTTCAATTTTGACCCGTCCAAAATTTTATCATTTAGTAAAGAGCATCTTCGTGAGCCAAGGTTATGATCACTATGTGGATCTTACCTTGGCAGATCGAGCCCAATTTCGAAATTTCTGCCACATGCCCCCTATTGGATGCTGCTTATTATCACCCTTTACATCATATTTCTTATAGCCAATGAAATACCATTTAACAAACAGCTTACAAATACAATAATTCAATATGAAGCAATGACCACAAACATACTTGGCCTAAAACCTCTGATAATTGATTGGTCACACAGAGACTTTCTGTAAATATTGCTCCTCTAGGTTTTCTTCGGTAATAAATCATTACAGATCCTGCACACATCCACTGAGGTATTCATTTACGAACAATTTGATTCGTACAATTAAAGCTAGCTGCAACCAATGAAAATGTGTATCGGGGAACGTTGAAATCAAGCTCAATCCGCCAAGGGTAGAGTAGCGTAGTGGATCGTCACCCGTAGCCTACAAAGATGGGTGAAGAGTTAAGGGTTAAAACAAGACCAACCTTTTGAGGAACATGCTGTTTAGCTGTTTTCAGAACTTGTTGAAGCTTATTCAAGTCAGCATCCTGCGAGATATGAAGATTCAATCTTTTACTCCATAAGTCTACTTCCCCTGGATGAGCAGTTGTAGCATCAGTAGCTACCTGTAGGGCTTTATCTGCCATGTCCATGCTTGTTAGCAGGTCTATCTGCAAGGGAGAAAGGTTTGCAATAAAGAACACACTGCAAACTCATGTGAACCATCATGCGAAAAAGGACTGTCTCGGAATTCCACACATCAATTAGATAAAAACAGATCAACCATAGTAAAGGTCAATTTAAGTTGATAGTTCAAAAACAATCGTATAAACAGGAAGAATAACTACTTTTCATACAGAAAATATCATAAAGTGAAAAGTGTCGAACCTGGTCAGCCTACGCAATCTGCACCGTTTGACCAGGGTGGACAATTTTTCCAGTTCCCATATTGTCCCTTTTTTCCTGACAGGTCACATAGGCCTAGTTTAACACTTTCACCACAGTGCAAACAAATACTATAATACTTTCATTGTTTATATTTTCAGCCCATTAGCCCTCAGATTGCACAGCACAGTATGTGTGGTCTTTGATCTATTAGCGCCCCCCCCCCCCCCCCCTACTACTAGTATTAAAAAAATTTGAAATTATATACAGTATTTTTTACTTACTAGTGGAAAGACTTAATTACGGTACAAAATTGAAAATCGAAAGCATTATGCAACAAAGAGCTTTGTAGAGCTGTGCATAATTATACACGCAAAGGGGCTTGCCAGTAGATTGGATTGAAATCGAAAATGCCTTGTAATTTATTTCAGGACATATGTTAATCACATTTTGCCAATCTACACTTAAGTTCTTTTCTTACATCTGCTTTCACAGAATTTTCAGAATTTATGCTGCATTAGGGTGTACTATATGTCTAGACTGGGATGATTAATCCCAGAAATCAATCTTTCTGAGCAAACTTTTTCTGGACATTAGATAACTTTTTATCACCTATCTCTCTGATTAAGCTTATTGACTCTTTACCAAACAATCCCTGGTTTTCATGACTTGCTGAAAGAAGTCCTTTGGAAACATTGTGGTAACCAGCATTTTTTCCTTTTCCAACACTGTTCTTTCACTGTTCCAGTATCATTTTTTTTTTATTTTTGAGTCACATTAATTTTGTTGTCTGCAAATGCTTTCAATTTGGACCAGTCTAAAATTCTGTCATTCGGTAAAGAGTTAACTCTTTACCACATGACAAACTTTCATGCTTGTCCAAATTCAAAGCTTTTCCAGAGGACATTACAAAATTTTGCAGAAGTGATCAATTTTGTCAATGCATGGGTGTAAAACATTGATCAATAAAAGAGGTAAAAATGCTGCTTAAGCCAGTATATTCAAACACATTTTCCTTGAGTCTTTAAAACATGCAACTGATTAGTCAAGTGTTACCTTATTCTTGTGCAGACAAAATTTCTACTTCTCCCCGCAGAGAAGACCTACTGAAAGATACTGTTTCATAGTAGCAATACAAAATTCATGTTTTGTTGGTAATACACAATACAAATAAAATACAACTAAACCAAAATTAATGTTACTGTTTGACTATTCATCAGTTTGAGGAATTAGACAATACAGAAAAGTTCCCTTAAGGTTTATCATTTGGTGTAAATTTCAAAATAAATCCCTAGGAGACTTCTGATGTCCTGAAATGCTTTCCTTAAATTCCAAGATGTTCCCTATAAAACCAAATTCACTGTATTTATAGCTTCATTCTAAGACATAATCACACAATCACAACTTTAAATGTCCCAATGGAGGAACGGCTTTTGAAAAAACTGTAGAAAAAGAAAAGATGGTTTTTCCACTATGTTTTTTACCCTGTTATAGACATATCCAGTCATTTCAGCCGTATCTGATGTGTTGTCTGCAAATAGTGCAAAATGAACAAGTTAAAAACTTTTTTACTGAGAAAGACTTAAATGTTAGAATATTGGACTGAATACTGGAAGGGCAAGGCCTTCACTCCATACTCTTTTCTAAAGCCTTCTTAGATAGTTTTGTTAAAAGTCGGGGCTATCCAAATGACTCCTAGACCCGTATTCACCAACCATTCTTGAGACTATTTTTTGTCTTATTCTACAATTTTTTCTAAATTTGTAAGTAACACAACTTCTGATTGGCTAAACCAAATGGTTTAGCCAATCAGAATTTGGTTTAGCCAATCAGACATTATGCTACTTACAAATTTAGAAAATTCTCGAAGTAAGACAAATAACGTTCTCAAGAATGGTTGGTGAATGCGGGCCCTACCCATTTGTTCCAGAAAGGTGCTGTGAGATGTCCTGCACTCTTTGCCTCCTCTAGCACCAGCAACACTCTCTGTTGTCTCTGGAAAATAAAACAAATAAGCAATGATTCACAAAATTATATCATATGAAAACAAGACCACCGCAAGCAGGCTCCAACATTCAGCTACAAGTACTTGATTTTCAGAAAAACTTTTAAGTTGAAAAAGGGCCATAATTGTGTCGAAAATATTTTAATGGTTACCAGCCTCTATTGTATGAGTTCCTCTCTCCTTTTCCCACAGTGTTTCCAAAAGCGTTTTTTGAAAACATTGTGGAAAAGGAGAAAATGCTGGTAACCAGTAATTTCTCCTTATTTCTTTTTCCTTTTTAAATTTCTTGTACCCTGGTGAAGACAACACCTGGGCCATGACAACAGGAACTATCACTAAACGTGATTATACCCCCCACCAGTTCCTTGTCACAAAAATATGTCATTGTCACAGAACGGTTTAGTACAAAAGTAAGACTTTAGGAAAGTTCAAGGGGAGATAATTCCACATCAAATAGCAACAGGGTCATGATAATTGCACTTTAGTTTGGTGCTATGGACAAATTTGTGTCTACGGACCAACAGACAGCCATGGCGATTCTGGTATACCCCCCTCCCTTTTCCACTTCACATTATTGTGAAAAAAACCCTTAAGACAATTTTTCTTTTTTTTTTTGATTGATTGAGTGAATGATTAAGTGATTGATTGGTGTTTGGCAACAGCTCACTTATTCATGCGTATCCAGGGTATCACCAGTATGCCTACTTGGCCAAGACTCTGAAATGTCCTGTCAAAGTACTCCCACACAAAACAAAACTGCTTTCAGTGAGGCTCAAAACTTGTGACCTTGAGGTTATGAGTACTCGGCTTTTGGGTATAAACAATGTTTTTTTCAAAGATTCCATCTGGTGATCTACTGTTAGACCCAAGGTGACCCATTTTCAAAGTGGTTTGAGACAATCATCTAGACAAATATTTTGTCCAACTTTCACGAGTAATGCACATACAATGTGGCCTCTAAAGTACAAGGCTACTTTCAGCCGTAAGTTTTTTTTAAATTCCATTTTATTACCTTTTTGTGGGTTTACAGAAAGTTAACAAGGATAATTCTACTATAAAACAAAGTCTGACAAATATATTAATTAAAAGAAGGAGGGAAAAAAGCTATCAAAGACACATTTTCTCCTTTTGTATTCCAGTCAGTTATATTGGTAATCAAGCTGAAGAAAACATCTAAATCTGAAGACAGCTTTTGCCTAGGAATGAGATCATTTGTTTACCATTAGCAATTTACCATGCAATGGTAAGCAGCATTTTCTTCCATCTAGTTGGAGAAAAACCTTGTCATTTGAACCACATTCAAAATATTGGCTGCAAGTGCCTTCAATAGTGGCAATGCTCAACAGCACAGGATTGATCTGATCTCATATCCTTTCCCACAATGTTTTCTATCTTCAAAATTTTTCTCTACTTTTAAGCCACATAAAAATTTTGTCACCTGCAAATGATTTCATTTTGGATCAGTCTGATTTGTTTTGTGTACATAAAGACTTAGCATACAGGATATATCAAAATTGAGCACTGCCTTCCGATTTGAATCTCCACTATCCAACAACCATGATCATGCATTTTCTAGGATTTATTGCATTTGACTGAAAATTTCTACAAAGTTTGGTAAAGGGAGGGGTGGGAAGGTTTAGTCACAGTGCCTGTAAATGACTTCAATAAATCTTTTGTGATTGCATTTTTTCCCCAGAAAATCTGTAATTAAAGAAGATTGAGCAAACATTTACTGGAATTGTTTTCCTGACAAAAATTTAATTACTCGATTTTGGGTCTGTAACACAACAAACTTGCTTCCTTAGAAATTTCTAAGGAATTGAGTTTGATAGACATTTGACAAATCTTAAAACATGAGCCGTTGGAAAAGTCTGCTGTGCGTAACTGTTTCAATCTAAATACTATTTTCGAGGCCCAAAATACTAAGAATTATTGGAAAACAGTGTTAATTCTTTACCACACGACTTTTAACGACTCTGAAAGAGAAGGCTTTTGAAAACATTGTGGGAAAAGGAGAAAATGCTGGTTACCAGCATTTTCTCCTTTTTCCACAATGCTTTCTACCCTTTCCAATACAAATTTCAATGTTTGAGTCCCATTTATTTTGTTGTCTGCAAGTGCTTTCAATTTGGACAAGTCTAGAATTTTATCGCTTTGTAAAAAGTTAAATAAATGGTGTGCATAGGTAAGTGCCCTTAAAAATCTGCAACTCATGTCAAGTTTAAATTTGCCACTGCCACTATGATTCCTTTGTTTGCAATTTTCAGCACATTTTTTTGGCATAGTAGGCGGCTAGGGCCTATGTCTTTCCATTATGTTATTTTTCGTGCTATCTTTTGGACCTTTTACCAAACTACAAAATTGTAGACCAGTCCAAATTGAAAGCATTTGCAGACGACAACCTAAGCATGGCTCAAAAATTGAAATTTGTCTTGGGAAGCATAGAAAACATTGTGGGAAAAGGAGAAAATGCTGGTTACCAGCATTTTCTCCTTTTCCTATAATGTCTTCAAAAGGCTTCTTTCTCAGGGTCGTTAAAAGTCGGGACTGTGTGGTAAAGAGTTAAGCAGTACAAGGAACATGCACAGTACGCTGACACAGACTTAACACAATGAAAGCTATTCTGGGACCATATGATTATTCCACAACTTTTGGAGTCCACTATGACAATCTAAAATTGTGTTTTGTTCATAATCATTGCACAGCCACTGCATAGTACCTGCAGTGTTAGGTTTACAAGTTCTTCCTAACATGTGTTTACAGGTTTAACCCTTAAAACTTACATTTTAGGTAAGTTCAAGAAAATTGTAGTGGCTATGGCTCCTTCAACAATGCTATGGCAACCATTATCTTTTCAAAAGCTTACAGCCATATGAGTGTTAAAAACATGGGATTGTGCTCCTGGTTAAATTCACAAGCAAAATAGATGATAATGATCAACCCTTTACCACACAATGCCGACTTTTAACTACCCTGATAAAGAAGCATTTTGAAAGCATTGTGGGAAAAGGAAAAATGCTGGTAACCAGCATTTTCTCCTTTTCCCACAATATTTTCCACTATTTCCGAAACAAATTTCAATTTTCAAATAGAATTTATTGTCATCTGCAAATGCTTTCAATTTGGACAGATCTAAAATATTGTCTTTTGGTAAAGAGTTAAACTCAAATGAGAACTTCTAGGACAGTGTTAAATCTTGGAGTGCCAAGTAAACCAAATCCCAGTCTACAGATAAGACTCAAATACATGTAATTAAGTTTAGGAGTTGTTTTCATTCAGAATCTCTCAGACCATGTAGATCAAAGATCAGACTACATGTTTTGTTCATAATCTTGATCTACAATGGCCACAAAATAAACTTTACTTGTGAAAAGTGCTTCAAGGGTTAACCTCTACTCAGAACAAATTTCAAATTTTAGATTCGGCCAATATCTTTTCGAGGATCAATGATAGTCATTGCGACAGGATTCATTCTTCTCTCACCGCTGATCATTGTTGGACGATGATATATGTAGGAAAGCAGCCAGTGGCTTGGATAGAATAATATGGAGAGTACTAGTAACAGAAACTATAGGAAAGCATGTCTTGGCCGCCCAGATATAACTGAAATAATGTTAAAAATGAAATTAACCCATTACCACTCAATCCCTACTTTTGACGCCCCTGAGAAAGAAGCCTTTTGAAAACACTGTGGGAAAAGGAGAAAATGCTGGTAACCAGCATTTTCTCCTTTTCCCACAGTGTTTTCTACCCTTCCCAGAACAAAATTCAATTTTTCAGTCACCTTTATTTTGTCGTCTGCAAATGCTTTCAATTTGAACCAGTCTGAAATTTCGTCGTGTGGTAATGGGTTAAACACAATTGAATCAATGGTGTTTAATGTCATCTCTAGGTATAAAGCAAGATATTTTAGGGTTATAATAGAAAACAATGTCCTGGCTGACTGATAAAGTTCATGTCATTTCATCCACAGCAATAGAGTTAAAGTTTTAGATCATAAATATAATAATCATTTTTTCTCATCATTTTAGACAAACCGCTTGAAAACCACAAGCAATTACAGTAATTACCAACAGTAACCCTTGCTTTGACAGTGTCTCAGCGACAACCTGTAATCCACATTCAACATTGACAGTTAAGTTTTCCACGCACAAAAAGGCCTTGCATTTGGAATGTCAGTTCACTTCAAGCGAATGATTGGATAATTACATTATTGTTCAGCGTAAACTAAAACTCTACATCTCGGTTCTAATGGATTTTGAGAAAAAAAATCAATAATAAAATACAGTCATTATCCTTTTAGATTTATTCCAATTTTTCATTCATATGTTTTTATAGTGAAAGGTACTTCTTTCCAAATATTTTTATATCAATAGACAAAATAATCTGGAAAAAAATAATCTTTTGAAAATGATTTTTTTTAATGATTTGACCTGGTGACCAAGTTTTTTACCAGACATGACCCATTTTCAAAGTTTTCTGAGATTTCATCAAGACAGACAGACAGTCTGACATTAAGTTTCAAGAGTCTTGGACTGAAAGTGTGGCCTCTACAGTGTACACAATGTTTTTCTATGATTTTACCTGGTAATCTAGATTTTGATCCGACAAGACCCATTATCGAACTTGTCTGACATAATCATCAAGGTAAACATTCTGACCAACTTTCAGGAATATTGGACAGAAAATGTGGCCTTTAGAGTATACACAAGGTTTTTCTAAGATTTGACCTGGTGACAAAGTTTTCTACTAGACATGATCCATTTTCAAATAGTCCAAGATTTTATCGAGACAAACATTCTGACCAAGTTTCATGAGTATTTGACTGAAAACGTGGCCTCTAAAATGTACACAAGGTGAAAATGTTGACGACAGATGCCGCACTGCGCACACAGCACAATCACAATAGCTCCCCATGAGCGCTTCATGCCCAGGTGAGCTAAAAAGATCTGCAGAGATTGATACTTTTAAAGTTACATGCACAACTACACATCATACAGATTCATTGTGATAAGTTTCAAGATATTCCAATGGAACCTCTAGGAGGATTTGTGCACACAAGAAATTGATAAAAGTCAGATGGCAGGATGGACAGACGACTTGGGCCATAACATAATATGACCCTTTGGGCGTATAAAAACAGGGAAAGGAGAAAATCCGTGTTACCAGCTTTATAACCATTATCTTAGATACTTCATTACAGCAGTTCACTTATTTAGGTTTTTCCTTGGTTAACCCCAATGCAAGTTGTTTAACTTTCAAATTTAGAAAATTCATGAGAATAAGAAGAAAACTGTCCTATAGAATCATTGGTGAATAATGACCCTGGAGTAGGAGGTACACATTAAAATGGTAAGGAAAACAATGAATAAAAACAAGCATTTGCTTGCATTGAATTGTTTCTCACTTTTGCTTATTGATTCATGAACTCCCCAGGTGCTGCTACTAAGAATTGTATGGTGCTTTAAAGGCCATTTCCAATGTTATTTCAGTTACATTGCAGCAGCCACTGCACCTATCCATGCTTTCCTGGAGTTTCCGATACCAGTTTTGTGCACAATCTTCTCCCCAAGCCACTGGTCGTTAATTCACATAACCATTGTGAAAACAGTGATCAGCAGTATGAGATTGATTGATTGACTGAATTTGAGTTTACAACACTTAGGTCATACATGTATCATGGTGGTCAGTGTATCTACCTGTATGCATGTCTTTCCTGGCTTTCTCACACCAGTATCAACACAACTATTTTTCAAAGTCGCTAACTACTTTCTGGCATGCATCAGAGGTGCAGAATCACGAAAAAGAAAGTTCACCTCAACCTGGAATTGAACTTACAACCACCAGCTCACAAGTGTGATATGCTGACCACTGAGTTACCTAGACAGGCATCAGCAGTGAGAATAGCATGTAGGCTACTGACTGCACTATTGGGGATCACAGCCTTCCCCTGAGAAGCAAACCATAGTATCAGATCTTCCTGATGACAGTTTAGATATGTCTTTTAAGTCATGAAATAGAAGTGAATAAATCTAATTTCAAATGTCTTTTCATATATCACAGTTCTCCTTTAATCATTTTCTCTTAACTCTTTACCACACAATCCCGACTTTTAACAACTCTGAGAAAGAAAGCCTTTGAAAACATTGTGGGAAAAGGAGAAAACCAGCATTTTCTCCTTTTCCCGCATTGTTTTCTACCCTTTTCAAATCAAGTTTCAATTTTTGATTCACATTTATTTTGATGTCTGCAAATGCTTTCACTTTGGACCAGTCTAAAATTATATCATTTGGTAAAGAGTTAAATGTTGTCCTTTGTGGTACAAGTGCCTCCTCATGATTAAATTATGCCAGACTTGCCTTAAGCTTCAAAGATTGTACAAGTATAATGATGAATCTTACTTGAACAATAACTGTCAAAATCAATTACTCAAGCATTTATGGAACCCTTTCCTACAAGTTATTTAAGTTTTACAAATGTCTTCTTGATATCGCATTACCCACTACAAATCTCAAGATTTAACAACCTGGAAGAGGACTTTTGAAAATGTTGTTTAGTTGGATTTCCTCCTTTTCTGACAATATTTTCTACCCTATTAAAGAATTTCCATAATTTCAGCCATACTTGTCATTTACAAGTACTCTGGACTTGGAAGAGGATTTTTTTTCAAGTTTTAACTAGATGTTAGCAATTTATATGCCATAACCCCAGGAAAAATGTACAAGCCCAAAAGGAGGTGTATCAACAAGCCAAAGGCGAAATGCTGAATTTGGATTTCTCACATCTACAACTCATGAATAATAGCTTTGCACTTTTTAACTGATAATAACACAATTGGTCTTAATAAAAGTATCTGCAATTATCGAATCACAATTTAAGTGATTTAATTGTAATTGGTAAGATTCCTCAAAACAGAATCCAAAAGAAAGTAAACAATGGAGGCTACCAATCTTTTTCTCCTTTTCCCATAATGTTTTCAAACGCCTTTCAAAGAGTTATTAAAACTTGGTAGATTATCAAACAATGGGCTAAAAACATCAAAATAAATTTCGAGAACAGTATATCTATGTCTACCACACAGACAAATTGACAAGTATATTCAGTTATTTATCCAAAGCCATTCCCAGGGCTATAAAGCTATATATCTCAGGGAGACTAGACAACAATTTGAGATTCCTCAAAATTGGAACAATTTGCAGACCACAAAATCATTGTGCCTAAATTAAAATAACATCACTGTCTTTGACAGGGAAGAATATGTAAAAAACAGTGGTCAACATCATTTTCTGGTTTTCAAAAGCTTTCTTATTCAGGCTTGTGAAAACTCAGGATTGTAAGGTATAGAGTTAAATCGTACCAAAATACTAAAGTCTTTTAGAATTTCAAACTCAAAGGTATTTATAGACAACAAATTGGCCCTTTAGGTATTTCTAAATAGAAAGCATTTGCAGACGACAATTTCAATGTGGCTAAAAAATGATGTGATTTTTTTTTTTGGATAAGGTAAAAAACAGTGTAGGAAAAGGAGAAATTGCTGGTTTCCATCATTTTCCCCTGTTCTCACAATGTCTTTAAAAGGCTTCTTCAGGGTCATTAAAAGTCCACATTGTGTGCTAAAGGGTTAAGTGTGGCTCAGGTAGTGGAATTACTCTTGAAATTTATCTGGTAACCAGCAATTTCTCCTATTCCTATATTAAGTTCAAAAGCCTTTTCATCACAGTGCACGACAAAAGATCATTCCGGCAAGATCACCTAACCTGACACTAAAAGGTATAGGTCTAAATCTAGCTGTAGATCCTGTGCAGTCTTAGGTAACCTTTCTCTATGCTGTAAGCAAGAATAATTTTCTTCCAGAAGAATACCAAAAACAAGTCAAGACATGGTTGAATAAAGATTTGAGCATTTCCTCATATTTCCACGATCTTTTAATTACTTTTTCCTCTTGCATTTATTGCTAATTTTTCAAAGTGTCAACTCCCACTACTTTTAAAATCTAGTATGAATCACCCAAAAAGGTATCCCATCAGTTTGACAACTGTAAATTCAATATAATACCTATTGTAACTGTTACAATAAGAAATAAATATCTTTCATTTCCATTAATTATTGATGTATTTCAAATTACATGGCAACTGGTAGAATTTATGTAAAAATCATCTGACAAGCTACCATTAGCTATGAAAATTTCAACCTAAATAAGTAAGTAAATCACCCATGTGTGGTACCCAATTGCCCCACATTCTTGATAAATCCTTAACCATACAATCCTGACTTTTAACATCCCTGAGAAAATTAGCCTTTGGAAAACATTATGGGAAAAGGAGAAAATGCTGAAAATCAATATCTTCTATTCCATAAGACAGAAATCTTTATTTAAGCTACGATATATGCAAATGCTATCAATAAGGAACAGTCTACAATTTTGTTGCATGGTAAACCCTTTACCAAATGACAAAATTTCTAACTGGTCCAAATTGAAAGCAGTTGCAGACGACATTATAAATGTGACTCAAAACTTGACTTAAGATATGTAGAAAACATTGATGGAAAAGGAGAAAATGCTGGTTACCAACATTTTCTCCTTTTCTGACAATGTTTTAAGAAGGCCTCCTACTCTGGGTCATAAAAACCAGGGACTGTTTGGTGAAGGTTTAAACTAGACCACAGAGTATGAGACTTTGCCATATTAAAACTATTTGAAGATGTCAAATTTAAAGGTGGGTATTTAGAATTTTTTCATCTCACCAAATTAAAAAACATATATATCACTAAAATTTATATGAAAAAATAATACAAATCATCAATAAGTAAGACTCATAAAATTACTAAAAAAAATTTTTTTGATGGTGTTCCCTTAAAAGGCTATGTAGCCTCTTAAGGTATTTTTAGATTTCCCGCCAAAAATCAATAAAGCATTTTGGGAATGTCAAGTCACTGGCATGTGACTTATAACACTTAAATTCCATTACATAACAAACATGTAATAATTATTTTCCATAATGTCTTCTTTGGACCCTATATTTGAAACTTTGTCCGTGTATTCCTGTATATAAATCAGCGAATTGATCATCTAAAAATAGAACGTGTCTCCCGTTGGTGTCAACCTGGGCCGTGGTAAATCTCTAATTTCTCATGCTGTCCGATGGTTTTCGACTACTGGGATTTTAAGGCAAATTTAAAAGGCTTGGGGAGTATATGGATGATTTTTTTGCATTTTTTAAAAATTTTTGTCCCAAGATCTGAAGGGCCACCTTTAAAGTGACTCAAACTTTATTGATGTCTGTCTGTAAAAATATATAAAACATTGTCCAAAGAGGAGTAAATGCCTACTAGCCTTTCCCCTGAATGTTTTCCAATGCCTGCAATCTCATCCGGTTTGCATCTCTATTATAACATGCATCTCAACCTGATCGGACCATGCAGAAATGAAGACTGTTGTAATGTTCCATATTTATACCTTTAGTGCACAATTTCTTTGATGACCTCGAAGTATTGATTGTAACACAGTTTAACACAGTCTCCAACATTGTTTCAGTTATATCACAGCAGCCAGTGTACCTACCCATGTTTTCTTGAGTTTTCTTTTACCATTTCTCTGTACGGTATTCTTTCCAAGCCACCAACTAGATCTTTCTACATAAACATTGACAAAACGAGGGAATGGTTAGCAGATAAAGAGGAATGTCCCACTGTCTTTCATTAATCCATGGAAAAAAAATTGCCCTATCTAGGGATCAAACCCCCTGTTCTTAAATCCTGTACCTTAACCCATTACCAAACAGTCCCTGGTTTTTACGACCCTGATGTAGTAGCCTTTTGAAACATTGTGGGAAAAGGAGAAAATGCTGGTAACCAGCATTTTCTCCTTTTCCCACCATGTTTTCTACCCTCCTGGAAACAAATTTCAATTTTTGAGTCATATTTATTTTGTCGACTGCAAGCAGTTTCAATTTGGACCAGTCCAAAATTTTGTCCTTTGGTAAAGGGTTAACTGACTTGGGAACCTACCAGGGCTCGGCAACCTGGAAGTAAAAGGGTTTTGAAAACATTGTAGTAAACGGCAAAAATGCTGGTAACCAGCATTTTCTCCCCTCCCCAGAATGTTTTACACCCTTCCACAGTGCTAGCTCTGGCCCAAGTAAAATAATGGCCAACAACTTTTTCTTAAAAAAAATAATAGACAAAACAAGCGTGTGAAGTTGGTTTAAAAAAATAAATATGCACAGGTAGCATTGAGCATACTTTACTGGTAACTCATTGTTTCAAACTTTCATTCACATAATTATGTCAATAATAATAATAAGTCAATAATAATAATAAATCACCTATATATTTAATCTTGTATTGTAGAAATATTGGGGGAAAAGGAACATTTTCTCTATACCATTTCCTGTGATAGTGCTCATTTTCCCACAAGATTTGCATAGAAGCACAAAGACTGATTTCTTGGTTTCCTTTGATGAGAGGTTACGCCTTTAACATATAACACAATTTTTATTTTAATCTTACTATGCAGAAAATATTGAGGGGGAAAAAGGAAAATTTGTAAAGCACTACTTCCTGGGACAGTGCTCCTTTTCCCACGATATTGCATAAAAGCATGAGGACTTTTGAGAGTACTTCTTTACCAAACAACATTTTTTCTAATAGCATAATAAGTAATATGCACAAGTAAATGGAGAAAATTTTCTATTACATGATTACCTCCCTTTATTATATTTCAACCTCAATTATTTTCAAATTAAGTCAGTGTGGTAGGCGAGTCAGACTATTTAAACAAAAAGTTATTCACTCGATAGTACATAAACAGTGCAGAAGACTTAAATAAGTGAACAGTGATCCCAGTAGCTTTTTTTGTTTCAATGGTACACTTACCCCCGGAGCTGTAAATCTAGGGGTAAGATGTCATAATATGGTATGACAATAATTGTTCTCAGCTAAGAGGTAAAGTAGTCAATATTGATAATTTGCTGCACAAAACTCTGTTTAAGTAAGAGACCTATGGAAATTTACTGCTTAAAGTCATTAAAAAGCTGAAAAGACGGTCTAAAGGGACACTAATTGGTCAATGTCACAAGGAACATTTTGTTGTGTCATGGGTTTCCGTGTTTTTTGCATCGATCATTTTTTCAAGCGTGTTGATTTGTGGATAGGTATTTCCGCGTGATTTGCCTATAATTATCAATAAGGGTAGCAAGTAACTTCAAATCTTGTCATTTTACACAAGTTAAGCGGATTTTTTTTTTTCCCCCCGTTTTTTTCTAACGTGAGGTCTAGCGTGTAACCAAAATTTGTTACGTGAATTTCAATTCTATAATGTCAACGTAGTAACATCTTATTGGTTGCCTTCTATCACCGCATCAATTAACGTGGTCAATCAAAATTTAAGAAGAAACAAACAATAATGGCCAATTAGTGGCTTAGAGTAATATGACACGTATTGTGTAACATACCAGCGTATTGTGATCTGTTGATTGCCAAAGTCTGTGTCGCCGAGGTGTGAAACAATCGATTAACACACATTTCCGGCTCAAATTAACCTGTGATCCAGGCGTGTAAAGGAAATTTTACCCGACTTTTTGTGGAATAAATTAATCGACAATTTTTATCGACATTTGGAAGAATTAATCGACATTTGAATTAAAAAATCGACAAATGTCGATAATGTCGACTGGCAGCGCGAGCACTGCTTCCAAACAAATAATTTCAATATTAGAATCACATGATCTATTTTGCTTTCAATTTGGACCTGTCTAAAATTTTGTTGTTTGCTAAAGGGTCAATAACATTCTAAGGAAAACAAAAACTTTCTAAACTAGAAAGTAATACAACTTCTGATCGCCTAAAGTGAATAATCATTAATTGTATTAGACCTTTATCATTTATGTGGACTCCGATATCAGACGTGGACTTCGGGTAAGAAGGGGCCATCTCAAAGTTAATTTTCATTTACCCGAGAAGTTCAGACTGAGCAAACTAAATCCCCTAATTCAAAGGTTGCCATTCAAGTCACTTCAAATCGTTAAGTAGGCCTATAGATTAAAGTTCTGACCCTTCACCAGACATAAAAGAAATCTTAGTTTGTGTTTGAAGCATCTTCAGGCAACATGCTAAGTGCTGTTAAATTTGAAAGTGTAAAACAAGTAAGCGCACGTGCGTCAAGAAGAAACCACTGCTATCCAGTATTTTCTTCTTTTCCCACAGCATTGTTCCTCAGGATCGTGGTATTGTTGTTATTGTTGTGAGGATGACAATCTGTCATTGTACTGTCGGTCCAGGAGTTAGTCGCTGGCAGAGAAATTGATAACAAAACTAGGTTAAAACCTGCCAGGTAGCTGTGTCGTTTGTTTATATTTTGCCTGATTTTATTTTATTTTTGTTGCCAGCGACTAACATATGGTTTGATCACGTGAGAACAAACTGTCATCTCCACAATACTTTTTATACCTTTAAAGGTTTGATATATCAATATGCTTGAAAACATCGTAACAAAGGAGACCTTGCTCGTCATAATTTATTTTTCCTTTTTTCACAATTTTTCCTTCAAAAGTGGCCAGAAAGCCACTGTGGCAGGCAAGTAATGAAGAAGGAAATTGCAGTAACTTAGAAAAAATCTTTTAATGCGTCTGACGTCTAACAAGGGATAAACACATTTCTAATGCGTTAGAGTATCGTTTGGTCCAATAACCCATTTGGTAAGCCGCCTATCCTAGTATCAAAAGCTGTGGATTCGAGTACCACCAAAGATTTCGTCAGCATTTTGCCCCATCTCCCCCCTCCCCTCATACTGGACCTGGCCGATCTACTCGCTTAGGTTCATTCCCTCTGCAAAAGTAGACCGATCGGGATAAATCGGTTGCAATAATTATCCATTCTATCTCGGGTTCGTTCTTTCGGTTACTGTACATCTACATATGCCTTTGCTGCGGTCTGACATGGCGTATCTCTAAACCTCTCACCCATTAAACAACAGCTATCAATCTGAGATAGTGACTTTGTATTATGATATCTATAACATCAATTTGAAATGATTTGCAAGAGTAATCAGCACAGTCCTGTCATTCTCTACCACATCATAAATATGTATTATACGTGTACACACATTTTTTTTTTTACAAATTAACAAGCTTTATTGTGTAGATATTGTTTTGGTAGCTTTTAGGTATATAATTATGGTGCGTTCCATCCCAATTGAAACCATAATATTCTAAATAGGTAACAGACAATTATTTTGGGACTCCCCCGTATATGTTTTAAACATAACTGTGATTATTTGACGAGTAGGTTTGTGCTCATTTCCCCCGATTCAATCCGCATTTGGTTATATCTATCAGCAGGTATAATTTGAAGTTTTGGTCAAAAGAAAAATACATGAACTAAATAAGTGTACAAATGTATACTTTTGAAATTGTTTGTACACCAAAAACTATTGCATATTGCATACGATTTTAAATTCACTTTATTCCCTGGGATGGATATATTTCTTTGAAATGTTATTCCCAACAGAACCATATAAGAGGTATTGTGTTTTGCATGTATACCTTGCCTTTCTGTTATTGGTCCACAATGAAATTATATACTTAACCCCCTTTTTCCATGGTATGGTATTTCATTAAATAAAAACAATAATAATGCGGATTTCGTTGAAACGATATCCCCTGCAGAAAAAGACCTTTTCAAAAAATTACGCGACCACGTCACTCACAATCGCTCCTAGTCAGTTATTATGCATCAAATTAAAAAAAAAATGTATCGCGGAAAAGCTTATTGTATACACGTATAAATTTTCGCAAAATTCCGTGCGATCGTAGATATTGTCACGGATGGACACACGGCCAAACACGGATAGACGGATGGACAGCTCTGAAACTTAATTCATCTGCCTACGACAGGCGATTTAAAAAAAAAAACTTTAACCGCAAACTGTAACAAAGAACACATGGATGGCTTATGATAAACAATGTGAATGAAGTTTCATAGAATCTTATCCAGTAGTTAAAGAGATATTGCTCCATAATGGAAATATACATTAAACCCCCCTTTTTCATGGCACAGCGTCAAATCAAACAAAACAAAAAGTACGTCGGAGGACTATCCTCGGAATATCATTAAGGAACATATGTATGAAGTTTCATAAATTTTTGTCAAGGATTTTAGAAGATATCTGTCCAGACGGACGGACAGTCTGACGGACAACGCGAAAATTTATCCCCTCGCCCTCAGTGAAAGATAAATGTAAGAAAATATCTCATAACTGCCTTATCAGGCTTGGTTACACCCCTATTTGACGTTTTCAAATATCATGGTTTAATCAAGATATTCCCAGGGCAGTGGTTTAGTGTTTCAGCTGTCTTCTGGATGATCCGAATTTGAGCTTCACTGGAAGCACTGGGTTGTTCGGGGAATGTCCTTTGACAAGAAACTTCGGAGCCCTAGCCTAGTGCTGGTAAAAACTAATGATGTATATGAATAAGTGAAGTGTGGCCGTTACATAAGTATAGTAATATTGAAAGCGGCGTAAACAGCCATCGTAAGAAAACAAGTTAATGTGTTACGTTTATCGATGGTAACGAAGCATGAGCATAGTTTGCCAAACCCAGCACTACTCTGTTGATTTGTTCTTGTTTTCAACGTTTCAGACTCAACTCACAAAATTAATGAATTTGTCAGTTGACTGCGTCTTAACCCTTTCCCAAACGACAAATTTTTTACTCTTCCAAACCAAAAGAGTTTGCAGACGACAATTTTAGATTTGGAGAAAATGCCAGAAAGTTCTCAAAAAGGGTAGAAAACGCTGTGGGAAAAGGAGAAATTGCTCGTCACGAGCAATTTCTCCTTTTCCCAGAGTGTTTTCAAAAGACTCTTACTGCAGACACATAAAAACCAGGGCTTGTTTGGGAAAGGGTTAAATTAAGTGAAGTCTGTTTATTTTTGAGTTGATTCTGAAACAGTCTGCCAACTCAAGATTAAAAATATAAAAAAAAAAAATGGCCTAGTAACTCAGTGGTTAGTGTATCTGAATTGGTTGCGTGTTTGATACCCGTTCGAGGCAAACTTACTGGCGGCAATTTTTCTCTCCCACCTCTAATGCATTGGAAAAAAGTAGCCAGAAAGTCAGAAAGACAGTTTTTTCAGTACTCGTGTAAGATTGACAGGAAACACATATGTAGGTGCACTGACCGCTGTGAAAAAAAAAAAACGATCAAACAAACAGATAGGATATTAGTATATCACTTAAACTCGTTATGCTACTTGAAATTCTTCTAAAATAACGAACCTTCTTTAAGGAGGAAAAATAACGTTTTATATTTTGAGCAAATTGGACGCTGAAGTTTGTCCGTGAAACCGCGGAATGGAGATAAAATAGGACTTAACTTTCGTAGATTTTGCATCCCTTTCTTGCAGGTGAAAGAACTTATGAACTAAACTAAGGTTATGTTGTAGAAAAGAAGAAATAAGGATCGTCTGTAACCCTCGAGGTCTTCCCTTTTATATGCGTATTCCTACTCAGGTAAATGAATACTGATTTTGAGATTTTTCCCCGTTTAAACCGAAGTCCACATCGGATATCGGAACTCCACATAAATGATACAGGTCTATTAGTATCTACATTTTTGTACATATAGAATAAGAACACAATTTAGAATGGTTGGTATGTACTGGGGACCTGAATGGTTTAGCCAATCAGAAGTTGTTTCACTTTCAAATTTAAAATACTGCAGAATAAAGACCTAAAAGGCTCCTAAGAATGGTTGGTGAATATGAATCCTTTATGTCTAAATTAGGCAGAGGGGAAAAAATTACCTTCTCCTTGAGTTTGTCTTTCTTGGCCTGTGAAATGAGCTGGAAACAGCCTGTCAGATACAAACTCCATGTCTCATCTGTAATGATTGAAAAATCATTTAGTTAGCTCTGCTTGGAATATAGGAAGGCATCTCTACCCATTTCCTTGAAAACTTCAACTTAGTTGCTTTTCTTGGTACATGTATTGTAAGTCAAGATCAGGTAATACAGTTTGGTTTGATATTTGATGTCATCTACATGTATTCAAGGTGGTGGATACATTGTTTGTACAACCCTAGTAAAGAAAGCTTTTGAAAACATTGTTGGAAAAGGATGAAATGCTGGTAACCAGCATTTTCTCCTTTTCCCACAGTTTTCTATCCTATCAAAAAGCTCTTAGGTCATTTACAAAATTTAACACCTATTATCTGCAGATGTTTCTGAAATAGAAAGAGTACGAAATTCGACTCTTGGGAAAACATTAATAATTCTGCAGTTATTAACTGTAATTAAAACATGATTAAAAAAATTAAGTAACAGGTGAGCACCCACTTCCACTGATAAACCTTGCTGTGACTTTGACCTTAAGCCAATATAATTATATGACTTGCGCAAAACAAATCGTCTTGATGTACTTAATATTTCTGCAATGTTATTTAGATATTTAGTTGAAGAGAACAGTTATAGCCTGAACACAAAAACAGACATGTGACCTTGCAATGACCTTGACATTTGACTTAACCCATTACCACACAATCCCTACCTTTGACGACCCTGAAAAAGAAGCCTTTAGAGAACATTGTGTGAAAAGGAGAAAATGCTGGTAACCAGCATTTTCACCTTTTCTCACAATGTTTTCTACCCTTCCCAAAACAAATTTCAAATTTTCAGTCACTTTATTTTGTCATCTGCTAATGCTTTCAATTTTGTCGTTTAGTAAAGAGTTAAAGACATGGCTCTTGTACTCCAAACATTGTCTTTGTATGGCTGACCATTCTGCTCAGTTATGTTGCTTTAGAAATATCAAAGCTATTTCAAACTGAAATATACAAATTTATATACACTAACAAATATGGTCAATTTAAAGCAGAGGATGGTCAAGGGTGAGCCTCATGCCTAGTTTACAGTACAGTTGGTCAACCAAGAGTTGATGGCCCCATACAATGAAAATATCATTTTTTCGGTGCAACCATAGTATGCAGCTGCACAATTATCATATGATTGGGAATTGCTGCCTCTATTATTTTGTGCTTATGTGCAATGAAAGCACATACTACACCACAGGCTGTAGCCACTTACACTGCCTGAAAAATCATACAAAAATCACTAACAAATAAATCATATGGTGCCCCTTAAAAATATAACCCAAGCATAAGACATGATAACTCAGCTGACAAGTTTGAATTTTTTCTCCTTTCTTCTGAAGATATGGCACTTGTAAACCATCAGCCTCTTTCACTTTGCCTTAGTATTCTTATTTCCAAGCCTCAAATAAATGCTTTCTTGAAAGCAGTGCAAGTCAAGAAATCTCTTGGCAGTGACATTCATCAGCACCTCAGATACAATAAAAAGACTATCTTTTTTTCTGATTTGGTAAGTAAGTTACAAAAATGTGTTTTGCTAATGACTGGATACTTCAAAGGTTGGAAATGGAAATAATTTTGAGACAACTTAGCGTTGAAGATATCAGTTAGGTCTATGTGACAGACCCTTTAGCAAGACGCTTGTAAAACCAGCCTATTCCAGGCTGATTAAAAGTCAACCAAAAAATTGTTGCAAACCTCACAAAAACATAATTATAGATAAAAAGAAAGCATCATTAGTAAATGCCAATGAGAACATTATGAAAAAGCAAATACTTGCACCGTTTGATGACTAATTTCATCAAATGTCAATACATTTCAAAATGTTTTGCAACCTTTCTGTTCTGCGAGTTTTCATAAAAAAAAAAACACTTATGTGAGGGAAAAAGTTCAGAGAAAGCAATTGACTTTCATCAATTTATACAGAGTATAAACAATGCAATTACTTTGAAGTTCTGGCTACAGAATTCATTATCCTTCTCATATAGCGGTGAAAAGCAAATTGCAATAGACTGCCTGTGATTGCCATTAATTGTTGAATTAATTTCCTGTAAAAACACTGCCACAAGCAGTTGTAATTTATCTTCCAAAATGTTCGTCAATTTTCTACTGGGAAACCAATTCTCTTCTCTGTTCTCCTGAATTCTCATGAAATTTTCTTACTGTGATTTTGCCCTTGCTTTACTTTAATGGCCCATATTCTAGGCTTGAATTGACTGATGCATACTGAAGGCACTTGCAGGGAAAAAATATATTCTGGTCGAAAGGCAAAACAGCAGCCTGAAGTAAACAATTTGGGGGTCAAATTGTAGGCATATTCAATTGATATCAATGAAAAGTATGGATATTATTACATGTGTGTAAATGTTCTTACGAACATGAAAGTTCACAACCAATACATGGCTGAAATGCAAACTGCATCTGTCGGAATTCAAACTCACGCTGGACAAATATCCTCATTTTGCAAGGTTAAAAAGACCAATACCATAACCACTGAGCTCAAGAGATATCTCCCAAAATCAGCTGTTCTGTATTCTATCTAAATCGAGACAAAGCCATATATGAAGGAGTGGTCTCCCGTAACAATGTGATAACTGCGCAGCCTGTCAAAGTTACAGTCTCTGGAAGAAAAGTAACATGGAAAAGCTGGAAACTCATTCAACAGTTATAGTTTAACCCTTTACCCCATAAGGCATTTCTATGGTATCTCTAATTGACCTTAAATAACAGCATGGATGAATCCATTTCTTATGTGTATATGACACCTTTTGATAGTGTAGAAAACATTGTGGCAAAAGGTGAAATTGCTCGTCACGAGCAATTTCACCTTTTGCCACAATGTTTTCCAAAGACTCCGACAAGCAATGCGTAGAAATGAGTATCTATGGAGTAAAGGGTTTACAAGTTATTCTTGTGCCAGTGACTGGAGCTTTTATGGACTACTATAACACAATGGCAGACTCATATCAATATCCTTAATTTTAAGTACATGTAATTTGAATTAAATTGCCTGCATTAATTTGACTCCCAGAATCATAATTTCTTTTTAATTATAGTTTTGGCTACTTGTGGGCCTTAAAAGTGATAGATGTCTTTGAAATGGAAGAAAACCGTGTGAGAAAACGAGGAAATACTGATTTTGTCCACTTTGTCTTCCATATTTAGAACCAAAATTTCTTCGAATAATCGAACATTCTGTGAGACAGATAATTATATGTATCCATAACCAAAATGCAGTTTTAATTTTCAAACCTTTAATTAGATCACTAGTTGCTTTAACATTCAATTACAGCCATTATTACAGGAAAAAGTGAAGAGAAAGTTCTTGTGATCAGGGTTTTATTATATAGTCCACCATAATCTGAAATTTCACAGACCCTGAGACAGAAAGCTCTTGAAAATATTATAGAAAAGAAGAAAATGCTGGTAACCAAACTCAAGTAACATTTTGTCAATCTGCAAATACTCTTAATTCAAACAAATCTAAAATTTAGGTGGAAGTAAAGAGTTAACTCTTTACCACATGACAAAATTATGGACTGGTCTAAACTGAAAGTATTTGCTGGTAACAAAATAAATGTGTCTGATTTTAGAATCGAAAATTTGTTTGAAAAGGGTATAAAGCATTCTGGGAAAAGGAGAAAATGCTGGTAACCAGCATTTTCTCCTTTTCCAACTATGTTTTCAAAAGGCTTTGTTTTAAAGGTCGTTAAAAGTCAGGACTGTGTGGTAAAGGGTTAATCCTTTACTCCATAGATACTCGTTTCTACACATTACTTTTGAAAACATTGTGGTAAAAGGTGAAATTGCTCGTCATGAGCATTTTCACCTTTTGTCACAACGTTTTCTATGCTATCAAAAGGTGTCATTTACACATAAAAAACAGCCTCATCCTTGCTGTTATTTATGGTCTATTAGAGATACCACAGAAATGCCTTATGGGATAAAGGGTTAATTGTCCCTTGCAGCATCAATATTGGTGCAACAGGTCACTTTCAGGTCAACACTTTTCCAGTCTCAAAACACTGACACATTGTCAATTGTCATTGATTTTCTCCACCAATCACTTTGATCCTACTACAACAAAAAGTAGCATGAAATCAAGGATCAATCAAGTCTTTTCTTTCAGTACAGGAAATAAGTTTTCTTAGAAACTATACAAAGACTCTTACTTTTCACAAAGACTGTAACTGATATAACTAGAGCTATCACTCAACGTGATCATACCCCCCACCAGCTCCTTGCCACCAAACAGGTCTTTGTCACAGAATGCAGAATGGTTGAGTACAAAAGTAAGAGTTGAACATGAGCGGCAAATTACGCCCATCTAACCCCAAGTTGTTAAGCTGGGGCATGCACCGGACCAAATTCAAGTATGAGAAACGACAAAGGGCAATAACTAAAAAATTAAGCGAGCAAGAGTTATGATTCTTAAGCACTGCACTCCCCCTTGATGAGATCTATCCATCCATGAAATTTCATAACCCTAGCTAGTATAGTTTTGGAGATACGCTCCGGACAAAATTCAAGTATGGAAAAAAACAAAGGGCAATAACTAAAAAAATAAGGGAGCAGGAGTTATGATTCCTATGCACTGCACTCCCCCTTGATGAGATCTATCCACCCATGAAATTTCATAACCCTAGCTAGTATAGTTTTGGAGATATTCACCGGACCCAATTCAAGTATTAAAAACGACAAAGGGCAATAACTCAAAAATTAAGTGAGCAGGAGTTATGATTCATGTGCATTGCACTCCCCCTTGGCGAGATCTATCCACCCATGAAATTTCATAACCCTAGCTAGTATAGTTTTGGAGATACGTTCCAGACCAAATTGTAGTATTAAAAACGACAAAGGGCAATAACTAAAAAATAAAGCAAGCAAGAGTTATAATTCCTGTGCACTGCACTCCCCCTTGGTGAGACCTATCGACCCATGAAATTTCATAACCCTAGCTAGTATAGTTTTGGAGATACGCTCTGGACAAAATTCAAGTATAAAAAAAAAAAAAAAAAAAGGGCAATAACTCAAAAATTAAGCTAGCAAGAGTTATGATTTCTGTGCACTGCACTCCCCCTTGATGAGATCTATCATCCCATTAAATTTCATAACCCTAGCTAGTATAGTTTTGGAGATATGCTCCGGACAAAATTCAAGTATGAAAAAGAAATTTGTCCAGAATTATCAAAGGGCCATAACTCCATGAAATCTAAATATACCGTAACCAAAATAGGATATGCACATCTCTGCCTTATACTGAGTCTATTTGTGTAGTTTGAACTAAATCTGTCCAAAAGTTGATGAGAAAAAGAGTGGACAAGAAATTTCATGAAAGGGCAATAACTCTAAAAATTAAGTGAGCAGGAGTTATGATTCCTGTGCACTGCACTCCCCCTTGGCGAGATCTATCCACCCATGAAATTTCATAACCCTAGCTAGTATAGTTTTGGAGATACGCTCCAGACCAAATTGTAGTATTAAAAACGCTCCAGACCAAATTGTAGTATTAAAAATGACAAAGGGCAATAACTCAAAAATTAAGCAAGCAAGAGTTATATTTCATGTGCACTGCACTCCCTCTTAGTGAGACCTATCCACCCATGAAATTTCATAACCCTAGCTAGTATAGTTTTGGAGATACGCTCTGGACAAAATTCAAGTATAAAAAAAACAACAAAGGGCAATAACTCAAAAATTAAGCTAGCAAGAGTTATGATTTCTGTGCACTGCACCCCCCCTTGATGAGATCTATCAACCCATTAAATTTCATAACCCTAGCTAGTATAGTTTTGGAGATATGCTCCGGACAAAATTCAAGTATGAAAAAGAAATTTGTCCAGAATCATCAAAGGGCCATAACTCCATGAAATCTAAATATACCGTAACCAAAATAGGATATGCACATCTCTGCTTTATACTGAGTCTATTTGTGTAGTTTGAACCAAATCTGTCCAATAGTTGATGAGAAAAAGAGCGGACAAGAAATTTCATGAAAGGGCCATAACTCAGTGAAAAATCAATGAACCATAACCAACATTTCATATGCACATTTCAGCTTGATACTGAGTTTACCTGTGAAGTTTGAATAAAATTTGTCCAGTAGTTTATGAGAAATAGAGCGGACAAAAAGCTACAGACCGACCGACGGACGGACCGACAAGCTGACTCCTATATACCCCCCCAAACAGAGTTTTGGGGGGTATAATTATCATCTCTCGATCAAACAACAAAAGTTTAGACTACACAAAATTGAAAGTATTTGCAGACACTAATTTTGTTGTTTACTAGTATTTTTTTGTTCTATCCCCAAATATTTATAAAACCATAGATAAGTAGTGGCCTTGGATAAAAAAATGAGGTTTTTTTTAATACGCTCCTGGCTATGCCCCTCCCAAAGCTTCATGCATTTCCATGGTAAACCAAAACTACCGGTATAGGTCACTACCTGAACTGAAGACCTTCCCTGTGAGTATCTCTTGCAAGGATTTAATCAACAATCTTTTAAAAACAAGCCTGACACCTATTGCCATGAAGGATTACAAAGCTTATTCATACCAAACTCTCATGCTACAGTCAAGACAAGGAAGGACAATTATTTTGAGGGCAAAGACTGATGGCAATTTGCATCAGAAAAGAGGACTCATGAACAAAGAAAGGTAGAACAATGCTTTAGAAACGAGTCTTCACAAAATACTACCACTTAAAAATTTGCAAATCCAGTACATAGAAGGAGGAGAATGGAGAACTGTTGAAGAAACACCAATTTTATGGCAATGTTCTCAGCTTATGGCCATTGTTTGGAGTGCTAATTGGGGAGAAAATTTCTCATTTCTGGGCGACACAATGTCACCAGGTTAATAAATAAATGACTGTTCAATAACCAGCAATCAATTTCACACAGCAATTTCCACAATCTCTTCATGGTACTTTGACCCTTTTACTCCACAACACTTAACTAGAGCAAACCAATGTTAATTTTACCGCCAAGATGACTTTTGAAAACATTATGGGAAAAGGATGGTTCCAAGCATTTTTTTCTCTTTCCACAATGATTATGTTTTCTACCCTTTCAAAGACAATTCTTCTCATCTCCGCCAATTCTAATTTGAAGTGAAAAATCTTTGATTCTGACTTTTGATAGAGAGCTCATCCCCATGCTTTTTCCTTTTGAGAAGGACCCATATTCAAACTAACTGTAACAGTTGCTGCTTTCCAGGGTCCGTATTCACCAAACATTCTTAGAAACATTCTTCTTTTCAGAATTTTGTCAGTGTGAAAGTAACAGAACTTCTGATTGGCTAAATCGTATGATTTAGTAAATGACAAGTTCTGTAACTTTCACTGTCCTGTCAGTTTTTAAACCCTAAAATTAATATTTCTCTTCTAAATACTACAGTCTGGGAACTCTCTGTTCTGTGCAGTCTGATCTTCATCTACAATATCCGCAAAAAACCAGCTAGTCTCGGTTCAAGCATTTCATGAGAAATTCTCAAACTTGTTCTCAAGAAATCTAATAGCTACACAGGTTTCGAATGTTCCATTTTATATCTATGATTAGCCTAAGGATATTCTCAAGAATGGTTGCTAAACATGGGCCCCAGATATACTGATAATATAATCTGAATCCCAAAATACATCTGAATAAATATCCCTCTCAAATGGTACCTTTGATTGGCATTTGGAAGTCAAGGTCCATATTCACCAACCATTCTTAACCCTTTCCCAAACGACAAATTTTGGACTCTTCCAAACTGAAAGAGCTTGCAGATAACAATTTTAGATTTTGAGAAAATGGCAGAAAGTTCTCAAAAAAGGGTAGAAAACACTGGGAAAAGGAGAAATTGCTCGCTACAAGCAATTTCTCCTTTTCTGACAGTGTTTTCAAAAGACTTTTACTGCAGACACGTAAAAACCTGAGCTTGTTTGGAAAAGGATTAAAACCATTCTTAGTCAACAATTTTCTAGATATGAAAGTAACACAACTACGGTACTAATTGGCCAAACTATATGGTTGTGAAGGCAAATGCTGATCGATTAACCATACAATCCTGTGTCTTGTCAACCTTCAAAACATTGTGGGAGGGTATGCTGGTGGCCAGCATTTTCTCCATTTCCCAAAATCTTTATTACCCTTTCAATATTATTATGACTGAATCATTTGTGCTAAATTTAATTTGTTGTCTGCACAGTGCAATTTTATATAAGCCTGAAACATTGTTGTTGTTCACTGCACATGAAGTCTGACAAATTAATGGTACCTTCTGCGATATTTTACAATTTTTTTTAAATAGTCTGATGAGAAAACCATGGACCTGTGGTACTCTGATTATATTTTACTGTCTTTGACACTAAACTGATTGTTCACCAGATCAATAAATTTTAAACCTCTTGAAATTGAAAGCACTTGCAGACCTGAATTCAACAATACAATTTGTCTTTGAAAGAGATGAAAACATTGTTAGAAAAAAGATGGAAACCATAATTACTACTCTTTCCACATCATTCTCAGAAACCTTTTCCCTTTGGATCATTAAAACATAGGATTGTTCAATAAGGGTCCAGAACTATTAGTTGTAAATATCTCAAAAAGGCATTTCTATGCACCTGCAGCATTATGCATGTGAAAAGTCATTTCAACAAGTGATTAATGACATATATGACAAAATTATGTGACAGATTTTTTTAAAACTTAACACATAAAAGGCTTATCATGCCTCTAAGAGAAAAATTCAGGTTACTGATTTATTGGATTTAAAGCGCCTTTTTTCAATAGTCAGGTATATAGGAAAATTACAGGAAAAATATACCTATACATCATTTTAATGAAAATTTATATTTCTTTGCATTAAAAAAAATAAAAGCCAGGTTTTGAGGATGGTAAAAGTACAAATATGCATGTTAGACCACCGAGTTGAAAAGAGTGCTAATCTGATCGAATTAAGGATTAATCTTATAAAAATATGTTCGCTCTAATGGACAGATTTTTTTCAAACTTTCCACACTAAATATAGTATTTATAATTCAAAAAAATAAGAAAAAAGCATTTTCTCCTTTCCCACAGTGTTTTCTTCCATTTCAAAAACAAATTTAAAATTTTGAGTCACATTACTTTTGTTGTCTGCAAATGCTTTCAATTAAGACTAGTCTAAAAATGTTTCATTTGGTAAAGAGTTAAGGATTGAAATGAGAGGGCAAACTCATTCTGAGGGGTGTGACATGTTGACAGTGCGCATTTAGTGCATGTTATCACACTATTTGTCACTTTTAAGTAACTCTTTACCAGACAACAAAATTTTAGGCCCATCCAAATTGAAAGCATAATATGCAGACAACAATTTCATCGTGGCTAAAATTATGAACCTTTTCTTTAAAAGGGTATAAAACTTTCTGGGAAAAGGAGAAATGCTGGGTACCAGCATTTTCTCCATTTTCCAAAAATGCTTTCAAAAAGCTTCTATCTCTGGGTCTTATAAACATGAGATTTTTTGGTATAGGGTTAAGAGAGTGATTTATCTTTCCTTGTTTTTGTAACTGTTTGTCTTGTATGGCCTCTTTTATGGGAATGATGTATTAGGGTTTTGAGATAAAATGTGATTCACTTATTTTGTGATTTTTTTTTCCTTAAACATAAATTGACAACAGAAATTCTACACTGGTTCAAATTATAAACACTTACACTGAAATTCTATGTGCGAATGACCAGTTTTCCTTTGTAAGGATGGAAAATCATGCTTGCAACGACTATTTTCTCCCTTTTCTGCAACATTTTTTGATGATGTTTTTCTCAAGGGTCACAAAAACTATGGACTGTATGGTACAGAGTTGGGGCAACAAATACCTCAATAAACTGAAACTAGAACTTGTTTTTCTACAAAAACATTCCCCCCCCCTTTTTTGGGGTCAGAACGATTGGTAAGTTACCAAGGCAATTTCTAACTGAAATAATGGTCATTTTTGTGGTATTTGTCAAAGACAATACCACTATGAACTCAATATCAAATTTTGAAGACCATGTATCATATTTTGTGCAAAGCAAAAGGAAATAAACTTAGTTAAACTCAATTTTTCTCAGGCAAATGAATTTGTTGGTACACTCAAATGTACGTAATTGGAAATGGCATGTTAAAACACAATGGGTGAGGCCGTCTATCGTGAAAATACTAATTTTTGAAATTAGCTTTACTTGCTCATAACCATCTACGGGCGCAATTATACAAAATTTGTCTACCCATAACCTGGTCTTGGGCTTTTTCCTACCAAAGCCAGTTCATCCCATGGCTTGTTCATCCCATAATTGCATGATACTCCATTTGATTGGGCATGAATATTTATAGATCGAAATAATTTTAATGTTGGGAATTAAATGGTAATGACCAAAGATATTTCAAAATCAGAGTTTTCAGGTACAAACTTACTTCTATTCTAGATATTTACATGGTTTCTATCTCTATCCATCATGCATCTTACTGTCAAGGGATGTTACTCCTGACTCCTCCTTATGATCAAAGGAAGACCACCTATACACAGATAATCCTTACTTTGTCATGAGTACTCTCCCTTCAACCAAAACATATTCTATTGTAGGTTGACTTTCAAGCAAATATTTGAGTAATATTTCTCCTTTTCTTTCAAGTTATCAATTCCACACAATGGCTTCCTTGACAAATACCACTTCAGAGTTCTCAACACTTTGATTCTTTAACAGTTTCTGTGTTATAGAGCAAACATGAAATTGTACATAAAATGAGTGAGGAAAATAATGAAAGGGAAATAACTTGAAAAATATTAAAGCCAGATTTATGGTTCATGTGCATGACAATTCATGTCATGGTCTTCACAAATGTGTGAAGTTTCATTAAAATATCTTAAAAAGGTGTTCAGGTAATGGAGCCAACGCAATTACTGACGGAAAATAATCAAAGGGCAGTAACTCTGAAAATAAATAAGACAGAGTTATGGTTCTTCTGCATGACACTTTGTCCAATAGTGCTTTATGAATATGTAAAGTTTCATCAACGTATGTTAAAATATTTCTCAAGATTGAGGGCAGACAGGGTTTGTGACAGACAGACTGAAAAACTGACCAATGCACAGGGAGAGACATAATCATTTACAAATTTAATTTAAACCATAACCTAAGTAAAGATGTTCTAAAACTTGACTGATCTGCATTTTATACACTGCTATCACAATTATATCATTAATATTGTAGCCACAGCCTTCTTATTCATGTATCTTCTGGGTTTCACTGACAGGCCTGAGGGTTCGGATTTGTCTTGCCCAAGAACACTCCCATGAAAATTTAAATGCTTCAAGTGAGACTCTAATAACTTGGACAAGGTTGCTAGACCAACAGTTTATGACAAAGCTACGTACAACCCCTTAACCCATTACCACACAATCCCTACTTTTGACGCCCCTGAGAAAGAAGCCCTTTGAAAACACTGTGGGAAAAGGAGAAAATGCTGGTAACCAGCATTTTCTCCTTTTCCCACAGTGTTTTCTACCCTTCCCAGAAAAAAAATCTATTTTTCAGTCACCTTTACTTTGTCATCTGCAAATGCTTTCAATTTGGACCAGTCTAGAATTTTCTCGTGTGGTAATGAGTTAAGTGGGTCTAAATGTACATGTAGATGACAGGTTTTGCCAACACTATGGGAAGAGAACTAGTTGCTTGTAACCAGCAATGATCTATTCCTCTTTTCCTAGGTTTTCCAAATCAAAAATGACATTCTTCTCTCCTTCATATTCTAAAATATAATTATAAGCCCTAAATGATACTAATGTACCAGATTTTTTCATGTGAAAGGACATATTTTGTAATGTGGCGATTGATTGATTGATTGATTGACTGACTGTCTGATTGATTGATTGGCTGGCTGGCTCACTTGCTTGGTTGGCTGGCTGGCTGGTTGGTTGGCTGGATGGCTGATTGATTGGTTGGTTCTTTCAATTGTTGGTTTATCTCTTAGTTCATTGCTTGTTCCATTGGTTGCTTTGGTTTATTTTGATTTGGGTTGGTTGGTTGGTTACTTGTTTGATTGGATGGTTGGAACCACATTCATCAATTTATGGTGACAGCTCACTTATTATTGTATCTTTAGTCTCATCCAGGGGCTCTGAAGTGTTTTCCCCTTGAACATTCAGATAAAAAAATTTGTGCCTCGAGTAAGAAATAAACTTGGAACCTCTAGGCTTCAAACTCTACACCTTAAACATTGAGCCAGGCAGAATCCCTGTCATGGGTCAAGCCAAAAAGAAATTTTATGGATGTATGAAACTGTTTCAAAAAGTAAATCAACACCAACTGGCTGAAAAAAATCAAGCCTTCAGGTAAGTCTCAAGAACTCTGAGTCAAATACAGAAATTATTCATGAGACATGTATCCATTTATCACATTTTTTAGACCCAGAAATTTGTCACACTGCTTAGACCAAGAAATTACAGTTGAGCATACCTATAGGTGAAATAGTGTAGGAAAGAAAAGCCACAAAAAATGATCACTGTAAATTTTTTTGTACCCTCAATTTAAGCCATTACCACACAATCCCTACTTTTGACGACCCTGAGAAAGAAGCCTGTAGAAAACATTGTGGGAAAAGGAGAAAATGCTGGTAACCAGCATTTTCTCCTTTTCCCACGATGTTTTCTACCCTTCACAAAACAAATTTCAAATTTCAGTCACTTTTATTTCGTCGTCTGCAATACTTTTGATTTGGACAAGCCTAAAATATTGTTGTTTGGAAATGAGTTAACTGTTTACCGCACAACAAAATTTTATGCTCTTCAAAATGCAAGCCTTGCAGGCAACATGTGCTCTTAATAAAAGAACTGGTCCTTGAATGTTGAGATAACACTGAGGAAACTGGAAAAAAAATCTGTCTCAAGCACGGTCTTCTTTTCCACAATGTACTTTCTTTGTCAGAGTCATTTAAAGTATGACATTGTGTAGTAAAGGGTTGACTTTACATATCCCATGGTAGACAGCTTTTGAAAACATTGTGGAAAAACAGAAAAAAATGCTTGGTAACCAGTACCAGTATTTCCTCCTTTTCTCACAATGTTTTCTATCCTTTTTGTGTCTGGTAAAGAGGTATGAGGTTTATACAAAATACAAATTGAGTTCACAGTCAACCTATTACCATTTCCTTGAAGGTATTTCCAACCTATTTAATAATATTTATGCTGATGATTTTTATCATTCAACATCCTTGGTCTCCATCAGCCTCATGTCTTGATGACTTTACATTCCTTTAACTCTTTACCAAACAACAATATTTAAGGGTTGCCCAAATCGAAAGTGTTTGCAGAGGACAAAATAAGTGACTAAAAATTTGAAATTTGTTTTGTCCAATGTAGAAAACATCATGGGAAAAGGAGAAAATGCTGGTTGCCAGCATTTTCTCCTTTTCTCACAATGTTTCCTACAGGCTTCTTTCTCAGGGTCATCAAAAGTAGGGATTGTGTGGTAATGGGTTAATCACAACTGGTATTATATGACAACTTATTGTGACAGAACAGAGGACTTGTAATGCAATGACAACGGTAGTAGGTTTGAACTCTGAGCAAAATCAAAGCACTAAAATTACCGACAGACAAGCATATGTGGAATAAGTGGCCTTGGTAAAGACAAAATTTGTAAATATACAAGGCCATGGAAAAATTGTCCAATCTGGTTATTAATATGATACTGTCAAATCCAGTTGTTAAGTCTAATCAAGGTCTGAGCACTATCTGATTCAGTTACTGAGTTTAACTGGTGTGCTCTGGTGACTTTACCCACCGTTCACTGCCATTAAAATTTTACTTGTCACAGCAGGAAATGCCATGAGAAAATTCTATTTGTTGACTTTCGATTGAATAAAGAAATAAGAACATAATAATATTATCAATTTGATGATTTGAATTTGCATCTATTTATCGTCGCCACTGGTTGCCCATTGAAAGACTTCTAAATTTTCTTGTATTTCCTGGGTTACATCAGTACTACCCTCCAATTCTGAAGAAAAATTTGACCAAAAATGGCACTACAAAAAATCTACTGCTTCCTGTCAAAGAGAGCTGAAACATGAAAGCTGAAAGATGAGTTTAAAAGTCCTACTGTTTTCTGCTGAACCATGAGAGCATACAATAACGAAAGTTCAGATGTGAGGAATGGAGATATAAAATTTGTCGTAAGAAATTTGTTACTGCAGGATTTGCAAAATGCATTTTATCTAGGGATCAAAAATCTAAGAAAAAATTGCATAAGGAGAAAACTGATCAGATAAGCAGAAGAATGTGATTACTGTTCTCATTGCTAGGCATCTTGACTGACTGAAGTGACACAACCCTCATTAATTTTCTCTCTCATCTACCAAATTGTTCATTTTACCCTCCTTATCTATCTTCTTACACCATCTTGAGATACTGTTACTTTTTATTCCACTAGCAAAGCTCAATAGTACAGTCATTAGTGTACACTTGAAACCATGATATTCTGTGTTCAAATACCCAGCACAACAAATTTCTTTCTGAAGGTCGATCACTCAATAATAGCGAAAGGATTCCTTCCTCTCTTACTAAAGATTATTTTGAAAAAAATCAGCAAGTAGGTTTGGAAGAGTATTTTGCAAAATATTGTTAAAGAAAATCCAGAAAAGCATGGATAGTTGTGGCAACATAACTGAAATATTTAAAATAGTATTTCAAACGCCATAAAAAACAATAATTTTTACCATGTGACAAAATTTTGGTAACCAGCATCTTCTCCTTTACCCACAAGTTTTCTCTCCTATCAAAGACGTCTTCCAATTAATTTGAGCCAGATTTCCTTTGCCATCCTCAATAGATTTGGAAATGACTAAAGTATTACTGTATGGGAATAGTTTAACTGATGTGAATCTTTTAGCATGTTTAGACTTTCAACCAGGACCATGCAAGCAGAAATATAAATGACATCATATAACCCTTTACCAGGTGACAAAAATCTTAGCCTTGTCTGAATTGAAAGCATTGTAGACGAAAACTTCAGTGTGGCTCAAATGGTGTAATTTTTCTTTGATAGAGTAGAAAACATTGTAGGAAAAGAAGAACCAGCATTTTCTTCTTTTCCTCCAATGTTTTCAAAGGGCCTCTTTTCCAGATTTAGCGTCCAAAGTCTGCATTGTGTGGTAAAGGGTTAAAGAGTACAATAAAACACAAGCACCTATGTAACAAAGGCACACTTCATTTAAATCAGTCTTAAGTCGTTACCAAATGACAAAATTCCAGACTTGTCCAAATTCAAAACTTTTACAGACAACAAACTAAACATGACTCAAAAATTGAAATTTGTTTGTGGAAGGGTAGAAATCATTCAGGGTAAAGGAGAAAATGCTGGTTACCAGCATTTTCTCCTGTTCCCACTAGGTTTAGAAAAGCCTTCTATTGCAGGGTCAATCAAATTTTGGATCGTGTGGTAATGATTTAAATAAGTATATTTAGCCTTTTATTCGTAATTTGTCATTCTTGTTATCATAGTTTATTCCAACTCATATCAAGCTGTCACTCAGTACTTGTTAACTTGAAAATAAGCACAAGAATGCTAAAAGTGAGAAAACTCTATTGGAGTCGCCAAAAATAAATGCTGACCAATGCTAAGAATTTTTTTTTAACCGTAAGAAATCCTATCAACATGTAAACCATTACCAAGTTGCTTTTACAATAATTTAACTCATTTACAAACGACAATATCTTACGCTTGTCCAAATCTAAAGCATTTGCAGATGACAAAATAAAAGTGACTAAAAATTAGAAATTTGTTTTGTGAAGGGTAGAAAACATTGTGGGAAAAGGAAGTGAAGCACAAAACTTAATATTCATAATAATATTTTCATAACAAAGATCTGAAGCACAAAACTAATCATTCATAATAATATTAAAGTAAATGAAATGTCACACAGGTCAAGGTAAGGGAGATAATCACCTTAGTAGTAAATAAGTACTCTTCAGTCAAGTACCAGCAAAGGTGATAAGATAGCTAGCTATATGAACAATACTCCAGACCCAAAATGGGGCTTTTAAGTGGCCAATAAATCAGATGTTTTTCTTCCTACCTTTTGTAAACCTGTCATAGATCTGAGTCTCATTTCTCATGACATTATCAGTGCAGAAATAGATCATTAGTCTTGCAATAAACTGTAGTAAGTTAAGTACAAGTGCATACAGTGTTGTTGTAAACACTTGGCTGTAGTTGATTTTAGTTAAAATTCTGTGTCCAGAAAAGGAAAATAACTGTGTCAAAAATATTTTGATGGTTAGCTTCCCCGGCTGTATGAGTTCCCTAACAGTACGAAGTAAAAGTTTTGCATGATGCAGATGACAATGCAAGGGTAAGAATAATCCCTCAACATTTTCTTCGAAGAAATCTGAGGTACTATAATGAAAAAGCTAAGCGTTTCAAACAATTAACTTGGTGCAAATGTATTTTAACCCTGTCCCAAACAATCCCCGCTTTTAGACCCTCAGACACAAGTCGTTTGAAAACATTGTTGGTAACCAGCATTTTCTCCTTTTCCCACAATGTTTTCTACCCTTCCCAAAACAAACTTCAATTTTTGAGTCACATTATTATGTCGTCTGCAAATGCTGTCACTTGGGCCAAGTATAAAATTTTGTTGTTTGGTAAAGAGTTAAATATTGTTCAAGCCTTTTTGATGCAGCCTTTAATGGACACAAGTAGAAACTTGTATCATTTTTTTTCTGCAATTGTATTATGTTGATTTTATGAATATAGAGACTTTAAAGTTTTGTCACAATGTTTTCACATGTATTTCTGTGTAATAACCAGTACATTAATGTTGATTTTGCATAGCTTACATGCTTAACCCTTTACCAAACAATCCCTGGTTTTTATGACCAAGAGGAGGAAGCCTTCTGAAAACATTGTGGGGAAAGGAGAAAATGCTGGTAACCAGCAATTTCCCCTTTTCCCACAATTTTTTCTACCCTTCATAAAAACAATTTTCAAATTTCCAGTCTTTAATTTTTACATCTGCCAAATTAATGCTTTTGATTTGGACAGACCTAAAATTTGTTGTTTGGTAATGAGTTAATGAGTTCAGTAATCATTAGTAAATCGTACCATATAATTCTGTGTTTTAACAACCCTAAAGAAGACCTTTTAAAACATTGTAGTAAAAGGTTAAATTACTGGTAACCAGAAATTTCTCCTTTTGCCACAGTTTTTTGCATCTTCCCTTAAACAATTTCAATTCTTTGAATTTGGACAAGTTCAAATTTCGTCATACAAAAGGTTTAGTTAAATCATTACCAACTGCCAAACTTGACTTCTTCCAAGTTGAAAAATACAACAATCAAGTATGGCTTCCAGTAAATAAGGAGATACATCTTTGAAAAGGTAATGAATAAACATTGTGGATAAAGAACAGTGTTTTCCACTGCCCTGGACTGTTTTTTCTTTCTACATATTTTCTGTGAACGCCAAATATCATTGGTTTACTTCAAAAATCCATTATCTCCCACTAGATGGTATTCTGTAAATACTCAACTATCTTATTTGGGCATCCTGAGTACAGAACCGAACCATTTTCCTACACGACAACCGTTACTTTGAATTTCAAACTAAAATAAATGTTTACTCAATAAAACGCTACCTGGTGCAATTCACTCAGCTATGATCAGCAGTTTAGAGAAATCTGGAGCTAAAGCAGGTCCTCAAACGTATTCACAAAAGCTATTCTCTACATTGCTACTTTATAGAGCCTAAAATTACAGTCAGCCCGCTTTCGGGGCTAGTAATGCATCATATAAGACAGTCAAATCTTCAAAAAATATGACATGCGCTGACAACGTCAAAAACCTCATAACTACAGCAATTGTTTCAAGCTGTAGCAATGCGGTTTTGGAAGTTAATTAAGATATACTCTACATGTAGGTCTCGCGTCACATTTACTACCAATGGCTTCCTGAGTCATTTGACCATGGTTATTCCAATCTACACATACTGGTTCAACATTTTTTTTTCACAAGAATACAGAATTAAACCAGGTCAACCTGAGCAGTCCATGCAGGCTGACTCCCTTATGAAAAATCACCAGATTGCCATTGTATAATCAGAGTGTTGCCAGTCTGTTGCCATTGTCTTCACAGTGTTTATTCAGATTATTTCCAGATTGTTTCCAGTCCATTGGGATTTTAATTTCCAGTTTAACCAGTGCATGACCATTGTATTGCCATTGCATTGCCAGAGCTGGCATCAGTATGGCACAATACTAGTACTGGGCTGACAACAAACTGGGAACAGACTGAATGCATATTGGGACATAAAACTTCATACTCAAATTATTTCATTCAGAAATCAGGGTCAACACATTTTGCTTTCGGCAAACTTGCTGTATGTTCAAGGACCAGTCTATCTCGCTATTCTATTGATTGCAAATTAAATCTTATGGAACTATACATATAATTATGATGACTTGCTTGGTATGATGCATCACAGAGATTCATTAAGCCCCCTTTTAACCTGAGCATGGGTAACATAACATATATACCCAATTCATACATCAAGTAGAAAAAAAACATCAAACAAGCCAAAGAAAGTAATCATATTGGTCCCTCTTCTAAATCAGGTAAAAAAGCAAACAGTACATAGTCTCTAATTTCAAACAGACCTTAATCTCTAAGCTAAATGATAAACAACTTCAACACTTCAAGAACATCATGTCCGTCTAGTTCAAGAACCATTTGGTGAAATTCAGTCCATAAAATGGCGGCTTAATCAATAATGGCCTTTCTCTATTCAAAATCTGTGTACACAAGGAAACTTTAGACTTCAATTTTTGAGAATAAATTGGATTTTTGAAAACTTTATTTGAAGGTCAAAAAACATCAACTAGTTACCGTATGTATCATGCCATTGCAGCACAATGAAAAAGATTGACCTCTTTCCCTTTAGCCCTCTATTGAGATGTTGCCCACTTTAGGTAGTTGACCCCTACTGGAAAACAGTTATTTCCACTATTAAATCATCCTACAAAATTTTTTATGATTAAAACCAAATATTAAAGTGCTACTTTAACTGAGCCATTTTTTCCTCTTTTTTTCCCCGTCATATTCATAGAGTTATCATTTATAAATCTTAACCCTTTACCTCACAATCCCGACTTTTAACGACCCTGAGAAAATAAACCCTTTGAAAAGATTGTGGGAAATAGAGAAAATGCTGGTAACCAGCATTTTCTCCTTTTCCCACAATGTTTTCTACCCTTCCCAAAACAAATTTCAATTTTTGAGCCACATTATTTTGTCATCTCAATTTGGACAAGTCTACAATTCTTTTGTTTGGTAATGAGTAAACCACTCTATTCTCATTACAAAGGGAGATAATAATTACCTCCCCTTTTCAGGAAATTAACCACCAGAAGCATTAGGGGCCTACTACCTTCAGCTGATGCTTTATTGGAAGCCTTTCCTAAATCCACTTGTTACCAAACAACGAAATTTAGACTATTTGAAATTAAAAGCATTACCAGACGACAAAGTAAAAGTGACTGGAAAATTCAAATTTTGGAGGGAATGGTAGAATACATTGTGGGAACAGGTAAAAATGCTGGTTCCCACAATATTTTCTACCCATTCCCAACACAAAATTTAATTTCAAATTTAAATTTTTTGAGTCACATTTATTTTGTCATCTGCAAATGCTTTGAATTTGAAGAGGTCCAACATTTTGTTGATTGGTGAAAAGTTAATAGTAGTGATCATCCATTGGATCATAAAGGTATACGTAAATGTTAGGTATAAGGAGCATACTAAGTTACAAACTCAGTAAATCTAATCGACTGACACAGTTGAAGGCAGTCAAGTAGAGTTGAGCGCGAACTAAAGATAAATTGAAGCACAAAGTAAATATTGCCCTATCCTAAATATAACATTTCAACCCAAATTGGGATCATGTCTGTTCCGAACACTTATTTACATTTCTCCAAGTGATTTAATGTTATGTAAATGGAGAAATGTTTGCTCTGTTTCTGGCCTTATGTATGTTTTGATTTTTGACTGAAATTTGAGACAAAATCATTAGTAACAAACGTTGCTCAATTTCATAATCTCATTTACTCATTGCAGTGCTATATAGCCCTGGTTGACCAAACAACTAAATTTTACAATTATCAAAATGTGAAGAATTGCAGACAACAACATAACTGTGGCTAAAAAACTGATATTTGTATTTTAAAAGTGTAGAAAGCATTTTGGGAAAATGAAAATACTGATTACCAGCATTTTCTCCTTTGCCCACAATGTTTTCAACAGCCCCCCTTCTCAGGGTCTATGAAAACCTTAGATTTTTAGACAAAGGATTCACTCTTTAACGCTTTACCACACAATCCCGACTTTTAACAACCCTAAGAAAGAAGCCTTTTGAAAACGTAAGGAAAGGAGAAAATGCTGGTAACCAGCATTTTCTCCTTTTCCCACAATGTTTTCTACCCTTCCCAAACAAAATCATCATTTTTCAGTCACATTGATTTTGTCGTCTGCAAATGCTTTCAGTTTGGACAGGTCCAAGATCTTTTCGTTTGGTAAAGAGTTAAAACAATAGTTTAGACCGGTCCAAATGGACAGTGCTTGTAGACAACTACTGCATTTGGCTCGAATGATTAGTTTCATTTCTGAAGGTTAGAAGAGAATGTGAGAAAGTGCGCTGTTACCATCATTTTCTGCATATCTCAATTTTTTCAAAAGTTTTTTTACTGGGCCATTAAAACTTGTTAAGGGTTAAATCCTCAATTTCTTTTTGTACAGAAAGTTCTCAAATTATTTGCAGATATTCAATCTCATACGAAAACTCATGACCAATAAACAAAATCTGTATTACGCGTGATGAATCACGCATACCTTATGATTTGTCTTGGAAAAGGTTGGTCTGTTTGTGGATAATGGACAGAAAAATAATTATTACCAGCATAATTTGCCTTTTTCTGCAATGTTTTCAAAAGCCTTTTTTGTATGTGTTACTCAAAAATGTATTGTTTTACTGCAGCTTGTTCACAGCAGCAGTATTGAAACAGTATCCATAAAGTTGCTTTTCAATCATAATTCAGGTAGCATTATAAAGGTTGACCAATCTCAAACTTCCTGTGTTTTCAAGATCCTAGTGAAGAGGCCTACAATGAGAGATCAAGATCAGATTGCAAATTACTTTTCCAATCTGATCTTGACTCCTCACTGCCTAATGATTTGGTCTTAAAACTAAGAATACATATGGCTTTTTGTGGTATTTGTCGAAGACAATACCACTATAAGTTCAAGATTGAATTTTGATAACCGTGTACCTTATTTTGTGCAAAGCCGAAGGAAATAAACCCAGTTAAACTCATTTTTTCTCAGGCAAATGAGTTTTTCGGTAGCACTCAGATATGTAATTTGAAATGGCATATTAAAATACATTGGGCGAGGCCATCGATCGCTGAGATACTTATTTTTCATTGAAAGTAACTTCTATCGCTCATAGCCTTTATTGGCGCAATGATATAAATTTGGCTGCTTTTTCATTTCAAACCACTTCGTTCCATGGGTTGTTCGTCCTATGATTGCGTGCTTCTCCATGTGATTGCTCATGAATATTTATAGTTCGAAGTAATTGATTGTAATGTTGGAAATTAAATGTAAAAGGATAAAGATATTTCAAAATTATAGTTTTAAGGTACATGCGCACTCTCCTTTCAACCGAAAAGGTATTAATTTGCTTAGAGGGTTGACTTTTAAGCCAATATTTGAACAATGTGTCTCTTTTTCTTTAAACTATTAATTCTACACAATGCCCGGGTTTCCTTAACAAATACCACTTCAGCGTTCTCAACGCTTTGATTGTGTGTCGGGTTCTCTTCCTGATAATCTCCGATGGTTTAATTTCTCGGTTTGATATGCCCAATAAAGCATCAATGATAATGGCAAGTCCTTGATAATATTTTTGGTACATTAGTGGAGAGTTTAAATATTAGTTTTGCTAAAAGTTTTCATTCAAAATGTTGCAATATTATTGGACCACCAAAACACTTCAAAATGTCTCAAGAGCACATGATTACTTTTCTACTGTCAGAAACAGAAATGACCCCCCCCCCCCAAGGAAATATCTTTTGAAAACATTGTGGAAAAAGCATTATCTCCTGGTAAACAGCATTATCTCCTGGTAACCAGCAATTACTCCTGTTCCTAATATGCTTTTTACCAATTCAAAGACAATTTTTATATTTTTTTGCAATACTACTTATCTGTCCTCTGCAAATGCTTCAAACTTGAACCAGCCCAAAGTTTCGTGGTCTACTAATAAGGCATTTCAAAGTTAACCATGAAGGACACCGGTTTTATCAGAACAACCCAGGTATCAGCCTTCTGTAACCAATTCACTACTACCATGATTTATTGCTTACATAGATAACAGTTATGCAAGTTATTGCCAATAACATTGCACCTTCCCGCTGTCCAGCCTTCACTCTGCAGGTATTTTCTCCACCCATCTCATTATTGATTTTATCTGCTGATTACCTTCTGAACTAATTTGCAGCTGACACTGTCTTTGAAAGACATCCATGAAAAATATGGACAATAATTATTGTAGGGCGACTTACCATAACTAATACAAAACAAGGTTACAGGGTGACTTACCGTAACTTATACCAAACGACAAAATTTTAGACTGGTCAATATTTAAAGCATTAGCTGAGACAACAACATTAAAGTAACTTATAAATTGAAATTTGTGGGAGGATATTTCCCTTTTTCCCCACAATATTTTCAAGACTTCCTCTCTGGGTTTTTAAACGTCAGGATTGTATCGTAAAGGGTTAACCCTTTCCCACACAATCCCGACTTTTAATGACCCTGACAAAGAAAACATTGTGGGGAAAAGGAGAAAATGCTGGTAACCAGCATTTTCTCCTTTTCTCACAATGTTTTCTAGCCTTTCCAAGTCAAATTTTAAATTTTGATTTGCATTCATTTTGTCGTCTGCAAATGCTTTCAATTTGGACTAGTCCAAAATTTTGTCAATTGGTAAAGAGGTAAGGTATAATGCATGTGAAAACATGTGACAAGAGATAAAATTGGTCACTGTGCGCAGTTTCTCCTTTAGCCAAAATGTACACATCAATATGTCTCATTATCAGAATGAGTATTAACTCTTTACCAAAGGACAAAAATTTAGACTGCTCCAAACTGAAAGCACTTGCAGATGACAAAATAGACATAACTCAAAAATTAAAATTTGCTTCCAGCAGGGAAGAAAACATTTTGGGAAAAGGAGAAAATGCTGGTAACCAGCATTTTCTCCTTTTCCTTAATGTTTTCAAAAGGCCTCTATCTCTGGGTCATAAAAACCAAGGATTGTTTGGTAAAGGGTTAAGCTGTTTGCAGGGAACACCATTATCAATTTACCAAACAATCCCTGGTTTCACAATCTTCAAAAAGTGATTTGTGAGAGGTAAAAAAAAATTGTGAGAAAAGGAAAAATGCTCGTTAGCACCATTTTCTCCTTTTCCCACAATGTTTTCTACAAACTTCTTTCTCAGGGTAGTCAAAAGTAGGGAATGTGTGGTAATGGGTCAAGACAACTTCAAATATCATGTTCTCTGCAAATGCTTTGAATAGGGACATGTCAAAAATGTTTGTCCTGCAGCTCAATCCATAACATTCAGAACTTGAAACCGCATGTCAATCCCAAGCTTGGGCATATTTCTTTCCGGGTGTAATGCAGAGAAATGACCCCCATTACAAAATGACAAACGGTCATTTTTAAACATAGACCAATGACCCATGGGTCATTTCTCTACGTCAAGAAATCATTTCTCTACCTTGGAGAAATGACCCGTGGGTTATTTTGTAATGGGGGTCATTTCTCTGCATTACACGGGCTCTAGCTGTAGCGGTGGTGATTCAAAGGAAGATGAACACTTCTGCTTTTTTTCTGATGGCTGTATTTTGGCTTTCTTTGGAGCCATGCTTGTAGATAGTGTATAGCGAAGAGATTAGGCCTCTTTGACGTCTTGATAACAACTGAAAGGAACTGGTCAATTTTGCACGCTTTCATGCCATTTCTAATTTGTAAAGTATATGTATGTATTCGTAAAGTAGTAGCACATATCCATAAGTTGCTCGTAATTAAGTCTTATCAATCCATAAAGCAATCGCACTGAACGCAATTAAAATCGGTAACATCACTTAAGCACTCGTAATATTCCGTAAAGGAATCGTAAATTAACCATAACAAATCGTAAAACAAATTGTTTACGAAACATTTACGGATTACTGCTAGTTGTTTACGGAGGTTTACAACCGGTTTACAACTGGTTTACAATACTTACGGATTCTTACAAGTTATTTACAAGCTAATTACGGAAAATTTTATCTATGGACACTCATAAGAAAATTTTTGACATGTCAAAAATTTTGTCTCTTCTTTCACAATGCTCACAAGTGTCTGCGAGTTGTAACGAGTAATTAACGGATGCAAACGAGTTATTTACAGATGCTTGCGATTGACTACGAGCTGGCAATCCGTAAGGACTCGTAAGAAAAATCTATAAGTGTGAAGGTGGTATTACTGACAAGACTTTAGAAATGTTACAATTGAAATGATGTTGGCTATTTTTTTGTCTGGTAAAGGTTTAAATCTTTACCACACAATCCAGACTTTTAACTACTCTGAAAGAGAATCCTACAGAAAACAGGGTGGGAAAAGGAGAAAATGCTGGTGACAAGCATTTTCTCCTTTTCCCACAATATTTTTTACCTTATCAAAGTCAGAAATTACATATTAACAAGAATGTTTTTTTTTGGTTGGCAAATACTTTGAAAGGGTTCCAGTCCAAAAATTTGTCATTTAGTAAAGAGTTCAAACAATATTTTAATGGATTCAGAAAGGGCTCAAACAGGATTTCTTGACTCATACATCTTGACAAGACAAGTTGAAGTTTCTCAGACAATTTGACAGACTTTGAATCTCTTCAACCTTTTGATCCACTTTATTAATAAAAACAAATTTGAACTAATTGGGAGGGCTAAAGGGCACCTAGTTGACAGTTGAAAATTAATTGGGTTAAATTTCACATAAAATACATATAAATCAAAGTATGTGAAAATTTAGACATTATACAAGGAAGTTTAGCTTGAGGCATCAATGCAATGTACCCAACATCAAATTTTGACATGTCATTTCTTTTTTTTTTGGAAATTCAATACATTAGTAAATGACTGGAATAATCTGTCATCTCCAAAAAAGGAAAATTAAAAAAAAATTATTGCAGTAATGCTTTACTTCTTTGTCAAATTACAAAATACTTTTCAAAATCAAAAGTATTTGCTTGCAGACAACAATAATAATAATGGTTCAGGCAATAGGATTCGACTTGGAAAAGATTTGAAACATTGTGAGAAAATAAGCTTGAAAATGTCCAACATATTTCATAAACCTCTATGGGATGGCTAATCCATCACCAAGCAACAGAATTGCAGACACATCCAAATAAATTATGCATTTGCAGACGGTAAGCTATTAGGGCTCCGTATCGGTCAGTTTGATCGATACGATTTTTGTATCGATACAAAATGATCGATATTTGATATATCATATGATATTTCAATTTTCAATAAAAGAAAGAAAAAAATGCGAAAATTGTGTTTGTTCTTTTTTCAGCATACCTGAAAAACAAAATACCGCAAATTTAACACTTCTAGATTGTAATGGAATTTCATAATTATTTAGGCCTAAATTAATATGAATTCTAACTAGATCTACATTTACTACTCATTAAAAAGCTGAAAAGACAGTCTAAGAGGACTCTGATCGGACAATGTCAAGGAGACATTTTGTTGTGTCATGGGTTTCCGTGTTTTTTTTTTCACCGAACAATTTTTCATGCGTGTTAATTTCTGGATAGGTATGTTCGCATGATTCGACATAGATTTCTTAATAAGGATTAGAACTACATGTAGCATCAAAACCTGTTATTTTACTCACGATAAACAGATAATGGCCTTTTTTGTCCATGTTTTTTCTTACGTGAGGTCTCGCGTGTGATTAAAATTTGTTATGCAAATTTCAAGTCTATAAAATGATTTACACAATAATTTACGCGAGTCGGAACACTGATTTCAGATAATCTAATGGAAAAAGAGATTTGATTTTCGAGCCACATTTTTCGGCAATATTAAAAGATCGACCAAATAAAATCTTAGGAAGGTTGAAAGGTCACGGCTTCAATTATTTCCATCGCTACCTCTCGATCACATCACGAGATGTTCATTACCTTTCTTTAATCAACTATATTGACCAATTATCAGCGTAAATTTGTCTGCAATCTGCTGATTGATGCATAATTTGCAGATTTCAAACATCATGACGGGGGAACGAGAATAGGGGTATTAGCTAATTGTCATCCATTGTGTAACGGGTACAGGGCGAGTAATAAAGAATGACGCATTTCGATTGGTTGTAAGTTTCCCAGGTAGCCACACCTACCTCTACGACTACTCGACTTTAGAGATTACCTAAAGTAAACTCGAAATGAATTTCGCCGTTAAAAACAACTAAATTGGGTATTTATATGCTTTACTTTTATTTTCTTTTGATGATCGATATTTTGTTCGATACAGAAGCGTTCGATCCGATATATCTATCGAACGTAAAATACCGGTTTTCGATATATATCGAGTACCGGTACGGAGCCCTATAAGCTATATTTTGCCATAATGGCAACATTAAACTGAACCTTCTTGTTTAGTTTTCCTTCAATGTTTTACAAAAGCCTTCTTCCATTGGGTCATTAAAATTGAGGATTTCAGGTAAAAGGGTTAATTGACGAGATGAGTCATTCTGTTAAACCTGCCCTTTGCTTTGACAGTTGACTGATGGTCATGAGCATAGCTCAACTGGTTACTTGGCAGAATAAGACTCTTTTTATAACTCTTTATTCTCAGACAGAGCTCCAGATAGAAGGAGTGATTTCGATGTCAAAATTGAAAACATTAATCATTCTTCTCTAAACCCTTATTGTGGGCACTCATTAGAATCATCTCAATGAGAGGATTCTAATGAGTACCCACAACTTGGGTTCAAAGGATTACGAAAACCATCACTCCCTCTTATCTGAAATATTCAATGATGGTTACCAGCATTTTCTGCTTTTCCAATAATGCTTACTAAACTGTTTAACCTTTTACCACATAAACCCAGCTTCAGACTGCCCTGAGGAAGGCTATGGACCATAAAATGTTTTGGGAAAAGGAGAAAATGTTGGTAACCAGCATTTTCACCTTTTCCCACTACACTACCCTTTGTAAGACAAATTTCTTATTTCAATTCATTTTGTTGTCTGCAATGCTTTCAATTCGATTGATTGGTTGTGACTGATTGAGCGAGCTACCAAGTGTCAGTGATGTTTTATGCCATTTTCGAATTAGTGAGTGAGTGAGTGATGTTTAACGCCATTTTCAACATTATTTAAGTTATTCAGTTATATTGTGGTAGCTAGTGCACCCCTAAATGCTTTCCTGGAATTTCTTTAACCAGGACTTTGTGTAATATTCTTTCTAAGCCACTTCTTTCCTACAAAAATATCATCAAAACAATGGCCAGCAGTTGGACGGATTGAATCCTTTCACAATGACCATCATTAATTTTTGAAAAGCGAGCCCGGGAACTAAAAATGCCAGCAATTTCCTGTGCTCAGGTCCTGTACACTAGTAGCTACAAAGACAAGTCTAAACGTTTAAAGGTGGATATTTAGATTTTTCACATCTCATCAAATTAAAAAATATATATATACCACTGAAATTTATATGAAAAAACAATACTAATCATTAAGAATCATAAAATTACACAAAAAAAAATTTGATGGTGTTCTCTAAAAAGGCTACGGAGCCTCTTAACTCTTTACCACATGAGAAAATTTTAGGCTGGTCCAAATTGAAAGCATTTACAGACCACAAAATAAAGGTGACTGAAAAATTAAAATTTGGTTTGGGAGGGGCAGAAAACACTGTGGGACAAGGAGAAAATGCTGGTTACCAGCATTTTCTCCTTTTCCCACATTGTTTTCAAAAGGCTTCTTTCTCAGGGTCGTTAAAACTTCGGGATTGTGGGGTAAAGAGTTAATGTACTTTTAGATTTTGCACCAAAAATAAGAAATAGCATTGTCGGAATATGTTAACTCATTACCACACGAGAAAATTTAGACTGGTCCAAATTGAGAGCATTTGCAGATGAAAAAATAAAAGTGACTGAAAATTTGAAATTTGTTTAGTGAAGGGTAGAAAACATTGTGGGTAACCAGCATTTTCTCCTTTTCCCACAATGTTTTCTAAAGGCTTCTTTCTCAGGGGCGTCAAAAGTAGGGATTGTGTGGTAATGGGTTAAGTGACTCCCACGTGACCAATAACCCGTAAATTCCATAACATAACAAACATGTAACTATTTTCCATAATGTCTCTTCAGACGCTATGTTTGAAGCTTTGTCTGTGCATTTTCGATATGTATATGAGCGGAATTGCTCATGTAAAAATTGACTGTGTTTCCTATCAGTGTCTACCTGGGCAATAGTAAATCTCTAATTGTGGTATTTGTCGAAGACAATACCAATATGAGTTCAAGATTTATTTTCTCTTGTCGTCAGATGGTTTTCCACTACTGAGGTTTTATGAATAAAAATCAAAAGGCTTTGGGATTAGGGATTTTTTTTTGTATTTTTGTCAAAGTTTTGTCCCAATATGTGAAGGGCCACCTTTAACTCTTTACCACACAATCCCGACTTTTAACGACCCTAAGAAAGAAGAATAATTAATTTTTTACTTTCCCAAAACAAATTTCATTTTTAAAATCACACTTGTTTTGTCGTCTGCAAATGCTTTCAATTTAGACAGGTCTGAAATTTTGTCGTTTGGTAAAGAGTTAACAGCTTAAACATATCTTGTCTGGTATTCCAAAAAAAATCATGAAAGGCATAAACCAGATGCTAGTCTCACAAAGAGACCAGAAGTGACCAGAACAAAACATGCCAAAATGTGCATTTGCCAAAACAAAAGCCCTCAATGATCACTAGCATAATAATGTCAAGTACATAATCAAATGATAATGAAGATTACCATCTACTCAATGGTTAACCCTTTACCAGGGAACAAATTCTTGACTTAATTGTCTGTATTAAGTACTTGCAGACAGAAGCTTATAAATCTGTTGCTTCAACCATAGGATTTGCAGGTAGAAGGCTAGAAAACATTATGGGAAAAGGAGAAAATGCTGGTTACCAGCATTTTCTCCTTTTCCCACAATGTTTTCAAATGCCTTCTTCATCAGGAAAAGGGTATAAAGGGTTAAATTATCTCTGTATCAAGCAGATTTTTACCTGTCACTTTGGTATGACATGCATTCTAATACTTTGCAACATTGTAACTTTTACCCCAAGGGCTGTCATCTGGTCCACCAAATCTCTGTCTTTCCAGTTTGATAAATGAAGCAGCAAGTGACTTTATCTACATCTTACCCCATACCAAACAATTCCAAGTTTAACCCTTTACCAAACCACTAAAGAACTTGCAGACAACATAATAGATGTAACTCAAAAATTGAAATTTGTTCCCAATAGGATATAAAACATCATGGGAAAAGGAGAAAATGATGGTTACCAAAAGGCTTCAGTATCTCAAGGTCCTAAAAACCTGAGACTGTTTAGTACAGGGTTAAGCAACCTTGAGAATGATGGCTTTGAAAACATTTTAGGAAGGAAGAAAAGGCCCGTATCAAGCCTTTTCTGCTTTTTCCAAAATGTTTTCAAGGGGGTTCATTACAAAGGTTGTTAAGCCTTTACCACACAATCCCAACTTTTAACGACCCTGAGAATGAAGCCTTTTGAAAACATTGTAGGAAAAGGAGAAAATGCTGGTAACCAGCATTTTCTCCTTTTCCCACAATGCTTTCTACTCTGATGGAAACAAATTTCAATTTTTGAGTTGTGTTTATTTTGTCGTCTGCAAGTGCTTTCAATTTGGATAGTCTACATTATGTCATGTGGTAAAGAGTTAAACCACAGAAATGTATGGTGACGGATTAGGAGCATTACTTTCACATCTCAACTGCCAGGTGGACTACACAATGAGACTGGACTGTACCTTGTCTAGTGTGATCTGGACTTACACTGTCCAGTAAGATAACTAACAATAGTGCAGAATGTCGGTTACAAACATTCTGCTGCAGGTCCTTTTTCAGTAAAAAATCTTGCCTCCCCTTCATAATAGTACATGGTTCCTTGGTAGCTCAGTCTGCAGCATACAAGATTTCAGAACTGGGGGTTGCTCAGAGTATGATTCTCGGCTTGATCAATTTCCTTTCTAGGACTGGTGATAGGTAATCCAGTAGGATTCATTCCTCTCTCACCGCTCATCATTGTTTCAACAATTGTTATGGTTGAAAGCAGCCAGTGGCTTGGAAAGAATATATTGCCGAGTACTGCTGAAAGAAACTCCAGGAAAGCATGGTTAGATGCACTGGCTGCTGCAATATAACTGAAATACGTTGAAAACAGTGTAAACATGATTAAAGTCATTTAACCATTCCTAAATCCTCCATGGATCATAGCCCTTCTAGGTAATAGCCAGTAAAGCAAAAACTCTCATCATAAGTGCAACTTTTATCCCCTTCTCTTGAAACATATCCAAAAGAAATAAAATTAATTATCTAATTTCTAACAAGAATGACAAAGATACCTAAAAATAATACAATCCTTACATAGTTGGCCACTGTTCAAAAGTAGTAAAATGCTAACTGAGACAAGCTTTCTTTCCTCTGTAACGTAAGTAACACAGAAAAATTTCTGTACAAAAAATGCTCAAAGAAAACCATTCCCAGATCTTCATATACATGTACATGATTTTGGCAGTATATGGTGGTTGGAGGCCCACTAGATACAGCTAAATGCAAAATTCGGTAGCCCTATGCCTTATGGGTAGGAAAGAGAACAGCTTTAAAGTTTTCACTGTATAGACCGATTTAAAACTTATGACCCCTGGAGAGGGACCATTTTTTACCCCAGGGCTATCACTGGAGACACTTTGGAGCGTTCTATTTGATAAAGCCTAATTTGGTAGCCCTTGGTCTTACTATAAAACCCATTACCACACAATCCCTACTTTTGACAACCCTTTGAGAGAAGCCTTTTGAAAACATTGTGGGAAAAGGAGAAATTGCTGGTAACCAGCATTTTCTCCTTTTCCCAAAATGTTTTCTACACTTCACAAAATAAATTTCCAATTTTCAGTCACTTTTATTTTGTCATTTGCAAATGCTTTCAATTTGAACCAATCTAAAATTTTGTCGTGTGGTAAAGAGTTAAAACAAGAAGATTTTCAAAGGTTTTCAATATTTTTCAGTTTTGTTGCAAAGGTAACCTGTGATTTCAAGGAATCAAATTCTTTCAAGTTCATTGTAGGATCATTTTTGTGAAGTTTCACCAAAATGGGATGGGTTATGTACTTTAAGAGAAAGATGTTTGAAATAAAAGTTATTGCACACATGATTGTAATGGATCCACGCATGGACACATAGATGCACAATGAACACCCAGCCATGACATTAGCCGCCTGGCCTTCAGCAGTGGATCTTAAACTCTGAAGAATATTTTTGAACACACTATGGAAAAAGGAGACAATCCCGGTCACCAGCATGTTCTACTGTTTTTTCAATGATACCGACCATCATTTGATCCACACCCAGTTTGTTGTCTGCAAAGCTTTCGATTTTGGTGAGTCTACAACTTTGTTGTTTGGTAAAAAGTTAATCAACCTCAGTGTGACAAAAAGAGAAATCCATATTTCAAAGTCTGACATAGTTGATAGAATTGTCTGACTTAACAAATGTGGGCAATAAGGAGTAAAGATTCCTCTAAGCCTACAATTTAGTTGACCAGCACCCATCAATTTGATGAAATCCCCATCACAGTAATAAATTGCAGGAAAACAATCACTACTGCCATCAAGCATCCCTCCGAAGTTTGAGGTCTTTTGGTAATCCTTTTCCGAATACATGTTAACTCTTTACCACACGAGAAAATTTTAGACTGGTACAAATTGAAAGCATTTGCAGATGATAAAATAAAGGTGACTGAAAAACTAAAATTTGGTTTGGGAATGGTAAAAAACACTGTGGGAAAAGGAGAAAATGCTGGTTACCAGCATTTTCTCCTTTTCCCACAGTGTTTTCAAAAGCCTGCTTTCTCAGGGTCGTTAAAAGTCGGGATTGTGTGGTAAAGAGTTAAACATTATGTTATAAACATTGAGAAATAGAAAGCTTACAATAAGAATTAGTCTTACATTTCACTATATTAACTTCTTCCCAAACAACAAAATTGGTCCAAATTGAAACCACTTGCTGATGACAAAATAAATGACAAAATAAGCATAACCCAAAAACTGAAATTTGTTTCCAGCAGGGTAGAAAACATGGAAGAGAAGAAAATGCAGGTCTCCAGCATTTCCTCCTTTTCCCACAATATTTTAAAAGAGCTTCTATCTCAGGGTCATAAAAACCAGGGATTTTAAACCATTTATTTCTCAATCCAATGTTTTGGCAACTCCAAGGAAAAAGACTGTGGAAAACATTGCGACAAAAAAAAGAAAAATTTGTTGACAAAATACAAAATCTTACAAAACTTAAGAAAATTTTCTTCCAAATGATCTAAAACATTGTCATAAAAGGACAAATTGCTGATAACCAGCTTTTTTTTCACCATTTCTCAGAATCTTTTCAAAGTCCTTTTCTTTGGGTCCATTAAAAGTCTGGATTCTATGGTAAAAGGTTAAACTGATTTGTGCTTTAGGAAAAACTCCCTTTTAAGCCGCAGAACTTAGATAATTTTTTCTTCAAATGTTTGAAAAAAAAAAAAAATGTGGGAATAAGAAAAAATGCTGGTTACCAGCATTTTCCACTTTTTCTCACAATGTTTAAAAACATGATCCTTTTCCTTGGAGTTGTTAAAGATAAAGATTCTATGGTATAGGGTTAAACTGTAAGCTTGGAAAAAAAAAAATCTCTTAACTCTTTACCAAACGACAAAATTTTGGACCAGTCCAAACTGACATTGCATTTGCAGACAACAAAATAAATGTAAATCTGAAATTGATATCTGATTTGGAAAGGTTGAAAACATTGTGGGAAAAGGAGAAAATGCTGGTTACCAGCATTTTCTCCATTTCCTACAATATTTTCAATGCTTTATTTTCTTTGGGATGTTAAAGGTCGGGACTGTGTGGTAGAGAGCTAAACTCTACTCTTTACCTAACAACAAAATTTAGGACTTAAATTGAAAGTATTTGCAGATGGCACACCACATGTTGCTTAAATGGTGAATTCTGTACTTGATAGGATAGAAAACATTGTGGGAAAAGGAGAAAATGCTGGTTACCAGCATTTTCTCCTTTTCCCACAATGTTTTCAAAAGCCCTCTCAGTCAGGATTGTTAAAACTCGGAATCATGTGGTAAAGAGTTAAAGCAAAACAATTAAAGTTATGCAAAGAGAGGTGAATGAATAATTAACATCATTCCAGGAGAGAACATCAAATGCAAAGTTGCAAACAGTAATAAAAATCCTCATTTCCGAGCAACTCAAAAGAGGACAACAGCCATAAAGTGTGCATTTTTGATCCAGACAAATCAATCACATGGACATTGAGGTAAATTGGGAACACCAAACTCTTTACCATCCTACAGTAGAGGGTTAACTCTTTTCTAAACGAGAACATTTTAGACTGGTCCAAATGAAAGCAATTGCAGATGACAAAGACAACTCAAAAATTGAACTTTGTTTCCAGATGGGTAGAAAACATTGTGGGAAAAGGAGGAAATGCTGGTTACCAGCATTTCTCCTTTCCACAACATTTTCAAAAGTCATTCTATCCCTGGGTTGTAAAAACCAGGGATTATTTGGTAAAGGGTAAATTCTTTACCACACACTCCCGACTTTGAAAGACCCTAAGAAAAAAAGCCTTTGAACCAGCATTTTCTCCGTATCCCACAATGTTTTTTACCCTTCCCAAATCAAATTTCAATTTTAAGGCACGTTAATTTTGTTGTCTTCAATTGCTTTCAATTTGGACCAGTCCAGAATTTTGTCTTTTGGTAAAGAGTTCAATATCTCCGGTTAAGTATTAGAGGGTTCATGCATTTTCCTTCTAATGCTGTAATCAGTTTGAAGAAGTTGTATTTTAGTTAGAGAAACAAGAATAAAGATTGGCATTTTCGACAATAAATATTTATCATGCATTATTAATTATTTAGACATTCCTGAGACAAACATAAGTGCCAGAAGTGATACCTAGATGATCCATGATGGATAACAAAGTCTGGTAATGTAAACTATTTCAAACTCTTCCCAATATTCTAAATCTCTATCAAAAGACAACATTTTGGATTAGTCCACATAGGAAGCATTTGCAGACAATACAATAAATGTGACTCAAAAATTGAAAGTTGACTTTGGAAGAGTAGAATTGGGAAAAGGATAAAATGCTGGTTACCAGATTTCCGGGTTCGAAATTCCCACATATTTACTCGCAAAAAGCAAGTCAGAATTGGAAAATGTCAGTTGAAATTTCAAGCACTTGCTAAAAGATGCGAGTGCAAATTAGCGAAGAACAGTAAACTGTTACCAAAATGTACTGAATTTCATCCACAATAGAAATTAACTAATTCTCTTTGTTCTGTATAAACATCGGTCATATCTCCCTGTGCTGGAGAAAACAATTTGAAGAAACTGAAAAAGAAATCATAAATGTCAAAAATCAGACTATATTAATTCAATACCATTATCTAACATTCGATAATTCAGGGATATATGAAGACATTTTCAGACAAATACCAGATTTTCTGTGTGAGTTTCTTCTGACGAAAGTGTTGGTACAATATGTCTTCCCTAGTGAGATTGATGACAAGATGGAATTCGCCCATAACTGCAGAAGCCCTTATCCATCATCAACAGAACATTAGGTCTATGTAACTTTTTACCAAATGGCAAAATTCTAAGCCTGTCCAATTTGAAAGCATTTTGCAGACAACAAATTAAAAGTTGCTCATTGGATGCCATTTTTTTCTTTTCGAAACAGAAGAAAACATTGTGGAAACAGGAGAAAATGCTGGTTACCAGCATTTTCTCTTTTTCCAAACATGTTTCAAAACGCCTCCTTTCTCAGAGTTGTTAAAAATTGGGATTGTTTGGTAAATGACCTAACATTTTAAAAGACAAGCAATTTCGTTGAAATGACATACCCCGCCGAAAAAGACCTTTTTTGATACACACGTATAGAAGGTATTGTGTTTTGCATGTACATGTGGCCTTTTTGTTACTGGTCCATGATGAAATTATACATTAAGCTCCCTTGTTCCATGGCACAGGATTTCATTTATAAAAAAATATAAAAGAGGTCCATAACAGGATTATACATTAATTACCCATTTCTGGATTTCATATATGTAGGAAAAAAATGTATCAACGGACAAACCAATGGAAAACATGCATGAAGTTTCATCAATTTTTGTCAAGGACTTTAGAAGATATCCCTCTCACAATATAAGCCGCCACACTACTGCCATTTCAAGCAGGTAGCTAGAGACTAAAGTATTGAAATTTGTAGCACCTGCCTCGGTAGCTGAATGGATATATGGTATTACTTGTGATCTAAAAGGTTTACGAACAGACTCATGCATGGAGAGACCAATGCACAATTGACTCATTGGTCACTGGCTTTGATCAAGCAAAAAAAATATGAAGTTCTATGAAAATATGTGCAAAAGTTGGAGATACACTGATAAAAAATTAAATTTGACATGAAGTACCCTTTTTCCATGATACAGTGATAAATTGCAAAACCCTGGCAACATGTGCTAGGTTGCATGATCTGTGAAAATCTCATCCAAATCTATTGAGATATGTCCAGTAATTGAAGAGATTCTGGTGAAAAATGAAATTATAACATGAAACCCCCTTATGCCATGATGCAGCTACAAATCCCAAAACCTTGACAATATGCCGTCAAATGATCATAAAAAATACCATTCAAATCTGCCAAGAAATGTAGGAGGTATTGTGTTAGGTCACATGGTAATGTGAAAATTCCATTCAAATTTGCCAAGAAATGTGGGAGGAGATGCCTTCACAAGAAATAGAATGAAATAAAACATGAAGCCCCCTTTTTTCATGACGCAGCTACAAAACGCAAAACCATGAGAACATGCGATAGGTCAGATGATGAGAAACATTCTGTGAAATCTTTTTTCAATTCTGTAAAGAAATATGGGATGAGTTGCATTCACAAGAAATAAAATGAAATAAAACATGAAGCCCCCTTTTTTCGTGACGCAGCTACAAATCGCAAAATGTTGACAATATGCAATAGGTCACATGACAAGAAATATTCTGTCAAAATTCTATTCAATTCCCTCCAGAAATGTGGAAGGAGTTGCCTTCACAAGAAATGGAATGAAATATAACATGAAACCCTCTTTTTCCACGGCACCTTATTACAAAAACAAGGGCAAATAACTGTGGTGTTGCACGGTCAATGTACATGAAACTTTTTTTCCTGCATTTCCTAATGGAGGTTGACAGATGTGATAAGTTCAATGTAAAAACTTTGTATAGTTTTGAAGACAAGACTCCAAACATCAAAAGTGTACTTAAATTACACTTAAGTGAAACTTAAAATCGCTCTAAGTCAGCCATTTTGCATCAAATCAAAAAAACAAAAAAAAATTCTCGAGAGAATGGGTCATTGTACATGAGTATAAAGTTTCATGAAATTCCGTCCAATGGTATTGGAGATATTTGCCGGGACGGACGCACGGACAGACAGATGGACGGACGAACGGAAGGACGGACGAACGGAAGGACGGACAATGCTAAAACTATATCCCTCCGCCTATGGCGGGGGATAACAAAAGTGTAGATAGACATCCATATCTGAATTGGAAGCATTTTCAGACCACTTGTAAGTTACTTATTGGTGGCCCTTCAGATTTTGGGAAGAAAATTTTACAAAATACAAAAAAAAGCATCCTTATGCTCCTGAAGCCTTCATTCAAAAATGATCCGACAACACTGTACAAGTGAAATTAGAGATTTACTTTAGCCCAGGTCGACACCAACAGGAAACATGGTGCAACTCGCTCATTTACATACCAGAAATACACAGACGAAGCTTGAAACACACTGTGCAGGAAGAAGACATTATGGAAAATAACTAGAATAGTCATGTTTGTTATGTTATGGAATTTATTCATCACTGATTCTCCATTAATGATGATTTAAATTGTTTTTTTCATAAAATTTACAATTAATGAGATTGTTTGCAAAATATTTAATTAACCCATGACCTACCCTGAAAAAGACAGCTAAGAAAAACAATGTGGACTGCTTGATTATCAGTGGAGTTTTATGCCATCTTCAACATTTTTTCAGTAATTATCATAGTAACAGTGCAAATATTTACACCCCAGTTACACAAAGCTATCGCTGATAAATTGGTGGTCTTTTTAACCGAAGTAGGGAGGGAACCAACGAATAACCTATTTACCTCCGATGTCACATATTGGTCACCTATTCTCAACCTATCAAAAGCTATCGGGAAAAGATGAATTTCATCAATGAAAGGTCACCGATTTAGATTTTTAAACATGCTTAAAACTCTTGATCCGTGAAACTATTACAAAATAACCGATTGACAACTAATCTACCACTGATATCACCTACAGGCCATCGACAAGCCATGGAAGAACCACTGATGAACTGATACTAATCACCGATGAAAAAAGCTGAGAATCGAAATATGAAATCCATGAGAAACATTGTTACATGTGCAACAGGCATTTTAATTCAGTTTCCGAAATACTTGACCAGCACCATATCTGATTGTAGCAATTCCATGACAAGTACAGGGAACTTCCAGAAATCCGTCGGCAAAGGCAAAACCCTCATGTTTGTCTCTAACGAAGTGTTGGAAGTCCAAGAAAACTCCATCGTGAAGGGAAGAGGTTGTGGCCGTGGTGGCAGGGCCTGGTGCAGGCGATAGTCCACCACCTCCTTTGTCTCCTACGGTGGCCCCAGTAGCCTCATGGACTAGCAGAATAGCCTGGTGGCAGGGCCTGGTGCAGGCGATAGTCCACCACCTCCTTTGTCTCCTACGGTGGCCCCAGTGGCCTCATGGACTAGCAGAATAGCCTGTCTGACATTGAGAATGGCCTGCTGCTGCAGCAGCCAAGCCCAAACTGCTGGATTGCTCTTCCATCATCCATGACGTCATCCAGTAAACTGCATGAAAATTAATCGGTCTTCATCACTTGTGCACATTTTTTGTTGAAAGAACAGACAACAACTTGTGATAAGAGATATGCAAGCTCTTTAACACCGATACCACTGATCTGCGATGGATTACCACATAATTATGTACCACCGACCACATACGAAAGAAATGTTTGACCACTAATCAAACACCAATCGATCACCAACATGCCCTACTGTGCACCGGTTTATAAGTGGTGAGATCCAACGGCATTTTTTAGCATTTCAATCGATGAAAATATCTTTAGTCACCCGTCAGATACCGATGGGTCCTCTACCAGCGCAAGATGGAATATTTTTAGGACCAATTGAACACCTGTTTATTGCCGGTACCCGTTTACAAAAACAGCTTGAAATAAAGTCACCTATGACAACTGATAAAAAAGCGAAAACAATTTAAATAATTAGCCCGATTTGAAATCGATGTAAGCCCAACAGTCTGTGTAACCGGGGTGTTATGCAGTTCCTGCATTCACCAGCACTTAAGGCCAGGGCTTTGAAGTGTAAACATTGTCTCCACAAGCAACTACCCCTTTTCCAACCTTTCCTTATTTTTTCTTTAATTTCCCCTTAAATCTTTACCACCAGATCCCGACTTTCAACTAACCTAAGAAAGAAGCCATAAGAAACATTGTGGGAAAGGAGACAATGCTGGGAACAAGCATTTTCTCCTTTCTAGTCCGGTCTGTTAACTCGATTTTTTAGCAAAATGTTTACACTCCGGACGAAAGCAACAAATTTTGCATACAGTTAATAGACATCATTCTGAACCATTTGCGCCTGGTGTGCCCGATTTTAGTGGCCTAGTTCATTAATTACTGCCTATTATATATTCGGATAGATGTGGTGTCCGAATACTCTTCCTTTGTATTTTATCAGAACATATATATTAGTATCTCACAATGATTGATCACTGAGGGTCGATCAAAACGCTTTCAAATTTAAGAGAACTTCATTTCTTTATAGAAAATCTGTTTTTTTTTTTTGGTTTACTTTGTAGGTGGATTTTGGTTTATTTTCAGTAATAGAGATATGAATAAATCCGAAATGATACCCAGAATGGGCATTTCAGTAATTTTTTCACTTTTATATGAAGTTCCGAAATTTTTGAAAGGTCAGAAAAACCTAAAACGGCTGTGCCGGTAGTTTTATTAATCATCTTTTTCGAAGATACACACAAAAAAGAAATGTCGTTTTATCAATATTTAGGTAGACTTCAGAGAGTAAAGCAGTACCATAAGCGCTATTTTCTGTCGGGCGTGTTGATAGAACTTTTAGTATGCAGACTGCATTAACCCTTTGGCTGCCAAGCGCGACTAAATGATCTTTTGCAGACAAGATAGACTAAGATCAGACTACGAAGAACGTGCAGTCTGATCCTAGATCATCTACACTGTCTGATACGGAGATATTTTTCCTCGAGATATTCCTCTGAAATAACATTTGGGATTTTACGATCGGCTTTAAAGTGTCATTTAATTAGTAGGATAAGGTTTAATAATTTGAAAACAAATCCCCCAGCCCATTCCGAAAGAAATAAGTGCAGATATACAGTTAAACTGGGGCCGATTAAATCAGGTTACATAATAATGCATTTGAAAACCGAAAAAAAAAAAGATGCTAGAAAAATGCATCTTTTAGGTCCAGTAATTCGAACAGACTTATCCCCTGGAACAGATTTTAATAATTCCAAACCTTTACAAGTGGTATCAATGTAAGGCTGAATGGGATAAACACTTAATTATGACTCGTGTGTGTTAGTCGGTGCTCTGCTCGAAAATCTGTTTTTTTCTAGAAGAAATGGGAGGTTTGAGATTTGAATTGAATTTTGTTATTACGACAGTAAATTTATAAGTCTAGTTCAAACAGGAACATGACAAAAATGCAACTATAGAGACCTTAAATATTATTTCAAAGTCAGGAGTTTCGCTGTAACTTGAAAATGTATAATATCCCAGTTTTTTGGTAAATAAACTGTCTCTGTCTATTTGCAGAATACTGGAACGATTTTTTTAAAACAAAAATTATTACTTTAATAGTTTAAATAAATCAAACTACCGATTCCTGGATTTCGAGCCAGTACGTTAAAAAACTTAGCCACGGAATTCGCCAAACATTAGTTGATCAATCAGACATAAAAATAGGAAAGGTCTACTGCAGTTATATTAATGTTATTTTTCTCCCTTTTCCACAGTTTTTACAATACTGATTCTTCATCAACTCTTTACCAAACGAAAATTTGAGACTTGCCATAATTGCAAGCCTTTGCAGACAATTTGAATGTGACCTGAAAAAAATGAAATTGATTGTAAGAAGGATAGCAAATGGAAAAGGAGAAAAAGGTGGTTACCAGAACTTTATCACTTTTCTACAACATTTTTAAAAACTATATTTCTCAGGGTCGTGAAAAGCTTGTGGTATGCGGGATAGGGTTTTAGATAGTTACCGTGAATGTTTTCACCCGACGACGTCCATATACTTAGTATATGGGCGACGGACAAAAGTCCACTGGACAAAAGCCCACTGGGCAAAAGCTCATTGCTAATTTTGACAGGGAGGACAAATGCCCACTGCTTATAAAAAGAAGTATATAAAAAATAATTTTTAATCATTTTTGTAGAAAAAACACAGAGATTTAATGATCAGAATGATCAAATTGCTTTTTTTTTTCTTCTCAATGTTTAATTCTCTGCAACAATTCTCACTCTTTTAACAACCATGTGAAAGAAGAAGAAAATGCTGCTTATCAGCATTTTCTGCTTTTCACATAACGTTTTCTGCTATTTGTAGAGACAAGTCACATAATATATACGAAACTTATTAATTCCATACATGATTAGAACTAAAAGTTCTATTGGGCTATTGTTCCTGTGGGTTTTTGTCCTAGTGGGCTTTTGTCCAGTGGGCTTTTGTTCCATTGGGTTTTTGTCCTATACCCAGCATATGTAGACGATAGAATAAAGGTGGTTCAAATGGTTGTAATTGTCCTTGAAAAAGTAAAACATATTGTTGAAGCTGGAGAAAGATTGCTTTTTTTCCCCCCCAAGATTTTCTCTCACACTTTGAAAATTCATTTTTCACAGATATTTTTGAACTATACATTGATTACTTTTTTTTGCGGGGGGTGGGGGCGGTGTTGAGGTTGGGGATGTGAGACAAAAAATAGAAAGTGGGACAAATCAGCACGTGTGCCCCCTTTTTTTCGGGTCGCCAAAACACGAAATACTTTGGTAAAAGGTTAAATAGCTGTCCAGTGTCTTCAGAGAGACAGGGACAGTCCATTTACTGATATTACAGCACTATTATCAAACCGTCTTTTTTGCGTTTTCAGGCATGTTCCTATTGACGAATAACTTCATGCCATAGATCATGAGAAAAAGAAACGCGGCTTCAGATCAAATTTCAAACCTTCCATACCGTTTTCACAAAATATTTATTCAAACTTCATTTTGAGCATTTAAAGATGTGAAAAAAGGGTAAAGGGTTAACTCGGTGTTCCTTTGATCTCGGTATCGCACTACAGGGTGGGTGACCTTTAGAAGAGTTGTAATGTACTGTCTTCTTACAGATTTCCAAACATATTGTCACATTAAACTGACTCTTTGTATCTTTTGTTTTATATTAATTTACCCGTGTGGTGATCATTAATGGACGGGATTTTGAATTATACACAGGTTACAGAGCATTCATTCTTAGTCTCTATATGCTCTTTATTTAAATACGATCTCATAAAATGCATATTTTGTCTGTTTATGATTATTTTTTTTCAAAAGCAATACCACGAAATATTACTAAATTGTGTTAGAATTGATTTCCTCTAGATTTTTTGCTATGTCATTTTCTTTTCGGTTGTGAATTTGTCCAAATTTAAAGGGTTTGCGAACGGAACATACAGCATTTGTCACTGAAAAAAAAAATGCTTTGGATTAAAAGAAAATATGCGTTATGTCAAATGTAATCGGCAAATCACCTATTGCATTGTATGCGGAAATCTGAAGGCAATTTGATTTGTCCTGCCGATCGACCAAATTCAAAGGAATCCTAAACGCGAAATTCAAAGTCTGTTCTTTTTAAGTGTATAAAGTGCAAGCAAATGACAGGCAAACGGACGGACAGATAAACACACAGATACAAAAAACATATAAAATATTCATAAAATCAATCCCTAAATACAGATCTGCCTTTAAAATGGCAAAATACTTCTGAAACACCATTTTTTGTCGATCATACATTGTGTCTAAACGGGAAACAACCAAATTACTGTTCTACAAAGGAAGAGTATTCGGACAGAACAGTTATCCGAATTTCAAATCGCAATAAAAATTGATCTAGGGACTTAAAATCGGGCACACCCCTTTTTTTCGTTTTAGAAACGTATTGTTTACATCATATAAAATTTTCACACTTTCGTCCGGCGAGTAAACATTTTTGAGCTAACAGACCGGACTATTCCCACAATATTTCCTACCCTATCAAAGTCAGAAATCATCATTACCAAGGTTTTATTTGATGTCTGCAGATGCTTTGAATTTGGTCCAGAACAAAAATTTGTCATTTGGTAAAGAGTTGAGGTTGATCTAGTATAATGGCTTAATCAGTCAACCCAAACAGTATTAAAATTTTGAGATGACAGTCTGTTATAATACTCTCTGTCCAAATGTTAGTTAGTTTCTGGCAGAAATGTAAATCTTAAAACTCCATAAAAAGTTGCCAGGTAGCTCTATCTTTCGTCTACTTTTTAAATGCTTGGTTTTAGAATTTCATATTTCTGCCAGTGACCAACATAAATTCATAAACAGTCAGTACAATGACAGAAATTGTCGTCTTCACAATAATTTACATACTTTTATATGGTGTGATTAAATGCATTTTAACACCTGCATTATTTACTTCTGTTTACTATTGGGCCATTACATCATTACCGAACGACAATATTTTAGACTGGTCCAAATTGATAGCATTTGCAGACGACAACATTAAAGTGATTGAAAATTTGAAATATGTTTTGGGGAGAGTAGAAAACATTGTGGGAAAAGGAGGAAATGCTGGTTACCAGCATTTTCTCCTTTTCCCATGATGTTATCAACAGGCCTCTTTCTCAGGGTCGTCAAAAGTAGGGATTGTTTGGTAATGGGTTAAGACGCTGTCATAAGAATTGAAAACATAGGATTAAAAGCGCTCAAAACTCAAAACTGAAGAGAAAAAAAAAGGGTTTCCTCGATAATGACAGGTCTGGGTAGACAAGGTAACAGTTTTATGTAATCTACAGTTAGACACACTGCAATCAATGTATCAAATACTGTTCAGAAACAGTCTGGGGCTGGATATCTGCACAATATTCATTTGGCTAATGTTTCAATCTCTTTCAGCGACCCTTAATGGATTACGTAAAATTCACAGAAATCTAATAAAAAGACAAGACCTTCTGCAAAGCGACGCATATACACCCGAAGGTGCTTTCAGTGAAAAAAATACAGGTGGCAGAGTTCTAGTTCATGTGCTTTGCACTTCTCCATAATGTGTTCTATCAGTGTATGAAGTTCCAAGTTATTAGCTTTTATAGTTTGGAAGTTGTGGTCTGGACTAAAATTCAAAATGAAAATAACCAAAGGGCACTAACTCAAAAAATAAAGGTGGCAGAGTTATAATTCATGTGCACTGCACTTCTCCACAAAGTGTTCTATCAGTGTGTGTAGTTTCAAGTTGATACCTTTTATGGTATGGTAGTTATGGCCTGAACAAAAATTCAAAGTGAAAAGTTGATTATTTCAGATATCAAGGGCAGATAATTTTAGAACGCCAACAGCCATCCAAATTCTAAGAGTCAGGTGCACAACTAGCCATCATGGAGATTCATTGTGGCAAGTTTCAAATAATTCCGATGGAAATTGTAGGAGGAGTTTTGCACTCAAGATGTTGCTAATGGACAGACAAACAGACGGACCGACGACCAGGGGCATAACATAGTAGGACCCTTCGGGTGTATAAAAATGGGACATTAACAATCTTTGCCACACAATCTTTCTGTTTGTCTCTTTATTAACAGTTTATCTTAGAAACTTAATTCCTCTAGGTCTTTTTGGTCCAGTTTGTAACAAGGTTCAGGGTGGCATAAAGTTCCTTTGTTTTGCACACAATCAATGATTCAGACTGTTTAAAAGAGTTTTGGAGAGAGCTAATACTTTGCAGAGTACTTATGTCACACACTGTGGTATTAGGTAAAATGTTTGCCAGCCTTGGGTTGTAACATTCCTGTAGGGCCATACATCATCCCATCACCCCATATAGTTAACTGAAGCAGTCATGGGTGGAGGGATTTTATAAACGGCAGTCTGTGGATGATCGCTTTATAGGCTTTTAATGACGCAATTTTAGATGTAAAGCAGTAATCTAATTTCTCCATTTACCGGCAACTTGTCAAATTAGGCATGAACTATCTACCTCCACAAATGGTTCTGACTCTCCAGTTTCATCTTACTTTTTTTCTCGCACATCTGGAGCATATGTTAACTGTGGACTGCACCTATTGTAAAAAGAGCTACCCACACTCTCTAGTTCTTGTGGCAAACTTTACTTATAATTATGTATGATCAAAGAATATATATAGTGCAAAACTTCAAATAATACAAGATTTGATGGTTACAAAAAAAATATATATCACATTATAGAAGGCATTTCTTTCTGCAAAGGGTTATACCTCAACACCTGCACTTTTCTTCTCCAAAATCAATAAGTTTCTATTCAATTGACAAAGGACAACTTTTAAACTCATCCAAATTCATTCATGGACAAACCAAAGTAAACATATTATATTAAGCTTTGACCAAAATTAAAACTCTGAGAATAACAGTAATCTTTTGCAAAATTCTGACATTTTAGTTTTCATTCCAGCAATGATCTACAGTCTGATCTTGATTTACACTGTCTGCAAATTTAAAACACCTTAAGTCAGTTCCAGTACTGATCTTTATCAGTTAATTGACCTTTTCTCGACCAACAATTTTTAGACTCTTTGACTGTTCTAAACATTTTAGATGACAGTCAAATACAGGACTGATGAAAAAGAACAGAAGTCCTCAGGCAGAGTAGAAAACATTGTTGGAAATGGAGAAAATGCTACCAGCATTTTCTCCCTTACCCACAATGTTTTCAAAAGGTTCCTTCCTCAGAGTCATTTAAACTAAGTCGGCACTGTTTGGTATAATACATGGTTACAGTTAGGAAAATATAGCAAACAATTCATCCATCTGCAACAATGTCCTCAAGAGTTGTTTGGCTGGTGGAAATGCGTTAAAGTACAATGATAAAAGTGCTGATGTCACTGTAGAAGATTTCATAACACTTGCATCAAAAGGAATAAAGAAGCAAAACCTATGCCAAGTCAGATCTAAAGCTAGTTTGATGGATTATTAAGCCATTACAACTTCCTTTGATATTTTGATACTGATGAATCAAAATGGTTATCTTTTCTGTGGTAAATGTGAGAACTTTAATCCTTTACCACACAACCAAAAGTTTAACCAACATTGATGAAGAAGGCTTTAGGTTGTATTGGTTGTGTTGGGGTTTAACGCCACTTTAACAGCTAAGGTCATATCATGGCAGTCGGTGATGCACATGTGTTTCCTGGCTTTCTCACACCGGTACTAACACAACTTTCTTTCCAAAGCCACCAACTACTTTTCTCAAATGCTTCAGCAGAGGTGAGAGGCGAAAATACGCAAGAAGGAAAGTTCATCTCAACCAGGTATCGAACTCACAACCACCAGGTCATGAGTCCGACACGCTCACCACTGAGCCACCCAGAAGGCTTTAGGAAAGAGTGGGTAAAAGAGAAAGTGGTAGTACCAAGCATTTTTTTCCTTTTCTAAGAATGTTTTCTATCTTTTCAAAGATTAATCAACCCTTTCCCAAACAATCTCTGGTTTTCACAAACCTGAAAAAGAAGGCTTCTGAACTTCTGAAGAGGACCATGGCAGAAGCATTTCTGTGAAGTTTTATCAAAATTTGATGGGTATTTTGAGAGAAGATGTTTGAAATAAACGAATGATAAACACTTTGGCCATGACATTAGCCCGCTGGCCTTTGACCAATGGAGCTAAAAATGCAACAGGACAGTTTTCTCTGTATAGTTAAAAAATTTACTGCAAAAAAAAAATTACCATAAAACTACGTAAATCACAGGCTTGTTGAAATTAGAAACATTTGCATAAACATCTTGAAGTTAATTGGCTCAAAATATTATGATAAAATTTCGCTTTGAACTAGACGAAAATATTGTGGGAAAAGTAGAAAATTCTGGTTACCGGCATTTTCTCCTTTTCCTGCTATGTTTTCTAAAACCCTTTGCATTAAGGTCACCTTTAACACAGAATTGTACAGTAAAGGATAAATGTACCACAGGTGTGAGAAGCAGTTATAAAGGTAAACAAAGAAAGTATATAAATGATATGCATGAAATGTCTTCACTAGACTACCCATTGCCATATTAAAACTGACTTTGAACGAACCACTTTGAACCACATCAGAAGCAAAAGTGTGTGGCAACTGGCCAGATGATAGATACTATGGAAGAGTAATTATTTTCTAATTTCCTTTGTGAACAATGTAGGACACAATTACCTGTTTTCTTTTTATAATATGAGGCATTGCTCTTTGTCTCATGGATGTATGAATACAAATTTCTATTATCAATATGGACGGCCCGTCGGAAGGAAATTTCATTTGGTCCGGCCAGTATGGCGAGTGACAAAGTCGCGAAGCCATGCTAGGGGGTCCGGGGGCATGCTCCCCCGGAAAATTTTTGAAAATAAGATGCTCTCTTGTGCATTCTGGCGCATTTCTTGAGGTCTATATTATGCATTTAAGCCATGCTAGGGGGGTCCGGTGGCATGCTCCCCAGGAAACATTTTGAAAAATAAGACACTCCCTGGTGCATTCTGGCGCATTTTTTGAGGTTTATATTGCGTGTTTAAGCTATGCTAGAGGGGTCCGGGACATGCCCCCCCCCGGAAAAATTTTGAAAATAAGACGCTTTTCTGGTGCATTCTGGCGCATTTTTTAGGTTTATATTACACATTTAAGTCATGCAAGGGGGGGGGGCCATGCTCCCCCGGAAAAATTTTGAAAATAAGACGCTCTCTGGTGCATTCTGGCGCATTTTTTGAGGTTTATATTACGCATTCTTTTTTTTCGAAAATTGGTCTGGCCATTTTTCATTTTCGGCCGAAAATTTGGTCCGGCCATTGCCGGACCGGCCGGACCGCTTCGGACAGCCTTAAATGGTCTATTCCTTGATTCATATAGGAGGGTTGTCCATTTCATCTATGAAGATGTTTTTTTTTCCTATTAACCCTTTACCCCATAAGGCATTTCTATGGTATCTCTGATTTACCCTAAGTAACAGCAAGGATGAAGCCATTTCTTATGTGTATATGACACCTTTTGATAGTATAAAAACATTGTGAAAAAAGGTGAAATTGCTCGTCACGAGCAATTTCACCTTTTGCCACAATGTTTTCCAAAGGCTCCGACAAGCAATGCGTAGAAATGAGTATCTATGGAGTAAAGGGTTAAGTTTCTGATGGAATATTAGCTTTATTCTTGCTTTAAATTCACAAAATTTACAAGGTGTCATCTGCCAGCACATGCCATTTTCTCCATGTATGTTTTTGTATGAACTCCAATCATGTATGAATATTTTTGATATTCGACATAAATGCTGCTTCTTATTACATGGACACTTTCTTCTGAAGCTTTGATGTCACACAGAAAATTTGAAAGTGACCGTGTAAACAACAGACAGTATACAAACAAATGAAAAAGACCAGTGGAAGACAGGAAATTTGAAATGATATCATAAGACTGCCAAGTGCAGCAAACAGTTATAAAATTTTTGCACTCAACCAGACAATAGAACAAATTTGGTGTACTTTGCAAACATTTCTGTGTACTGGCTTACAAGAGCAAATTAGCAGTAATTCAGGCTTAAGGGCAGATGAACCCTAGAAAGAGGAAAAAGCAAGAAATGGTGGGCCCATTTCTTTAGATGACTAGTTGTGTGATTTGGTGAAGAGATGCATTTTTGGAAATGGGAAACAAACAGTCAGAGAGGTAATCTTGTCAACCTCCATTTCAAAGTCTTCTTTCCTCAGAATATTAAAAGACAAACTGAACATGTCACTTGAGTGCATGAGGCAAGTTTTTCAAGAACCCCACATAGTAAGTAGCATTTAGAAGGGACAGGAATCTCAGTGACACAATCATGGTGCACAGCAAAATAAATCAGGCTATACAAAATAACAAGGACATTTGTAAATCCAACTGAAATGTGTGAAATTATTTCAGAAAATCAACTTGTAGGTATTAATTCTAGAAGAACATGCAATGTCTAGTTCAATGTTAATTATAAAGTGAAGAAGGTGGTGTAGGCCATTGGCTTCTGGCAATGTGAAATAGTGATGTATGTTGGTGAAACTGAGAGACAGCTACATAAAAGGATGTGGGAACACCTGAGAAACTTCAGTCTAGAAAGAGACAAGCTAATAAACTTCCATTCTTCCAAAGAAAACCTTTGAGTTACGACTTAAAATTCACTATCCCCCAAAAAAGTACTCCGCAGACAAGAGAGATTGTCAAATACACAAATCAGCATAGATTAAAAAGTTGTAGACTGTCCAACCACTGGGTTGTAATGTCTGCCATTTCATATAATGTTGATCAATGTTTAACAGAGCGCAGGAACTTTGAATTTACCTTGCGTAGCAGAATTGACATCACTTCTTATTGGTAAAATATTATGGCTGCAATAATACATGATAAAAAGATTTTCTAGTGGATAAAGTGTTTCTAACTCTTGAAAAAGCTGAACAGCCAAAACATTGAACATTAGAGAGCTATTCTTCATGGCATTTTATTTATTCCATAAGGAATTCAAAGTGTCATTGTGTTGAACATGTCACAATTCTGCGAGAGCTGGGCTCCACGTCTGATGTCTGAATGGAAACAAACAAGATTCACACTTTCCTAAAATTTCTTGTGCGAGCTGCAGGAGCAGACAGCTTTGTTGGCTCCTCTTTTTATAGCAGAAGAGAGCCAATTAAACTACTTCAAACCCTGAGAAAAGTGACAATCCAGTATAATGGAAGACATCTCAAAACCCTCCATCCAAGAAGACAATAATTTCTACTTGGATTCACAGTGTTCAAGTTGGCAAGTTGGATTCCAGCAAAGAGCTGGTGTCTGCTATTATTTGCTTTTAATCCTTTACCACACAATCCCAACTTTTAAGGACCCTGAGAAAGAAGCCTTTAGAAAACATTGTGAGAAAAGGAGAAAATGCTGGTAACCAGCATTTTCTCCTTATCCTACAATGTTTTGTACCATTCCAGAAACAAATTTCAATTTTTGAGTCATATTAATTTTGCCATCTGCAAATGCTTTCAATTTGGACCAATCTAAAATTTTGTCGTTTGGTTAAGAGTTAACAGGGGTCTGACAGAAATTTGGTTAAGACAGCTTCTGAGCAGCCGGGGATTAATTGACATGCCAAATGGGTGGAATTTCAAAGAGTACCTTTACAAAGACTCTTAACCTATTACCACACAATCCCTACTTTTGACGCCCCTGAGAAAGAAGCCTTTTGAAAACACTGTGGGAAAATGAGAAAATGCTGGTAACCAGCATTTCCTCCTTTTCCCACAGTGTTTTCTACCCTTCCCAGAACAAATTTCAATTTTTCAGTCACCTTTATTTTGTCGTCTGCAAATGCTTTCAATTTGGACCAGTCTAAAATTTTCTCATGTGGTAAAGAGTTAAACTGAACATTGGCATTGTTTATTAACCCTTAACATGCGCTACAGAATGGGTACTTGTAGTAGTATTTACCAGGTATTGTATAATTTTTCTTGTTTGTTTAAGATTTTTGTGTGATTTTCTATAAACATGTGTTGTAAATGTGTATTAAAAACATTTCGAAAAAATGCATTTGTAGCGTTTCACTTTCTTATGCTACTGAAACTGTCACAGAATTTTGGGATAACCCTCGTATGTGTATTACTTCATTTTTACCCATTACGCATCACTGACATCTAGATCAACCAAATAAAGTAACAGCCACCAAAAAGAAAATGAAAGAAAACATCATTCTGTTTTGAATGGTATAAAGAGGATCTCTTGTTTCAAGTCAGACAGTCCTACCCAAACATGGCTGAAATAACTTTTGCACATTTTTTAAATTTTTTTAACTTATTATAAAGGCCTGCGATGAGGTGTTGATGTTGAATACAAATTCTGCTCTGTGACAAAAAGTGATTTACAATGTAACATGTCAGAATATTTTAGTATTTTATAATCTTTTAATCATATTCAAACTCAACACAAATTAACCCCTAATGTTCATACATAAATTTTTGTTAGCTCTATACCAAAATTATTTAACTATGACAGCATTTCACATCAGTTTTCTTGCAGCATTCCTTCATTTGTGCATGTTCATTAACCCATTACCACACAGCAAATTTTAGACCTATCAAAATTGAAAGCATAATTGCAGACAAGAATTTCAAAATGGTTCAAATGGGGCAATTTTGCTTTGATAGGGTAAAAACTTTGTGAGAAAAGGAGAAAATGCTGGTTTCCAGCATTTTTTGTTTCTCCCACAAAGTTTTCAGAACGTTTCTTTCTCAGGGGCGTTAAAAGTAGTCATTGTGTGGTAAAAGGTTAAACATGAGCATGGTGCACAGAATCCTTTTTTAATGTTAGTCAACAAGAGGGCCAAGATGGCCCTGGATGGCTCACCTGAATTTTTGAAAGGACCATAGCCAATTTTTTGGGGGGTATTGAAACTTTGGAAACGAAATCATTATTTTGCCTGGCAATTTTCAAAAGGTCACCTGTAAAAGTCATTTCAAAATCTGCCACCACCCCTACAATCATCACCACAGCAATGATTTTGATGAATTAGAATTCTGCAAATAAATTTTTAGATAGATCACCAAAGGACAATTTCTTGAATATGCTTGAAAAAGCGCATGCTTGATAGTGACTAAAAATGCAAGTCGAACAAGAGCACCACATGCAGGTGCAAATAATTGGCTGTTATTTTCGAAGGATAAAAATTTCCCCAACATTTTTTTTAAAAGCATCATCCTAGGAAATTTCTGTGGAATTATTTCAAAGTCTGACCAGCCGTTCCAGAGAAGAAGAATTAAGAAATTTCTCTTCATGTCCCTGTAGTGCAAGTAGCTCCCAGTCACGGCGGCAGATCCTGATGTTCCTCTGCGAATCAAAATTTCATGAACAAATTTTAAAAAGGGTCATCCAAGGAACATTTCTGTGAAATTATTTTAAAATCTCACCTGAGGTTTTAGATAAGAAGAATTTTCAGGGATTTCTTCATTTCTGTATGGTGAAAGTAGCCTCCATTCACCTGGTGAGAGCCATGTTTCTTGACGAATCAAAATTTTGCCAATTTATTTTAAAAAGGATCACCCAAGGAACATCTGTGTGAAATTATTTCAAAATTTGACCAGCCGTTTCAGAGATGAAGTATTTTTAAGAATTTCTTCATTCCCGTATAATGCATGTAGCCCCCAGTCACCAGAACCATATTTCTTGATGGATTAAAATTTTGCCTACAGTTTTTGAAAAAGGTCACTCAAGGAACATCTCTGTGAAATTATTTCAAAATTTCAAGAAGGCAATGGTGTTAAAGGAAAGAATGCTAGTCACCAAAGCTCCTTTTCCCACCATTTTCTATTCCTTAAGTTGTTTCTTCCCATCTCTTACTCATTCTAGTTTTTGCAAGTATGAAATAGGCATCAACCATAATGTATAGAAAATCAATTACTTTCATGTCTTGTTATGGGTAAAGAAAGCACTCAAATATCACTGGTCATCCAAAACTCTCATTAAAACATTTAATAAGACGATTCAGACACACTCTGACTTCTAACAAATGAAATAGTTTCAAAATATTAGTAGTGATGGTACTTTGTTAGCAGTCCTTGAGGTTATATGAGGACACAGCAGTAAATTTCCAACATAACAAGGGGCCAGTGAAATTGGAAGGTATAATTATAAATATTGCTGAAGCATTTTATTGGAACAGACTGAAGTTGGATCCCAAACTACCACTTGTGGGACCAACAAACAAGACAATTTCATTTTAAACACTGGCCAAACTTTTTAATCATTGACCACAAAATTACATTTATATGGAAAATTTGGGCTCTGTCTTCAATGATAAATCTCAGGCTAATGTCCCATTACTGTACAAAACAAAAAGTATCTTTCACAATTTTGACCATTACTGTAAAAAACAAAAAGTGCCTATCACGATTTTACTTGCTTTTTAGCAGCAACCAACAGCAATAAATGTCTTAGACATAAACAGGATATTTGTTGTGTGGTGTATAATTTTCATTGTCCACTGCCTTGAAAAAAAAACTGTAACTGAAAGGTTAGAAAACATTTTGGGAAAAGGAGAAAATGCTGGTCACCACCATTTTCTCTTTTTCCCAAAATGTTTTTAAAAGTCTCCTTCCTTTGGGTCGTTAAAGGTTGGGACAGTGTGGTAAAGAGTAAACCTGTCAACTGCAAACAACTCCATTTTTTTCTGATATTTTGTTGTCTGTTCAAGAGTAAATTCCTTTGATTGATAATAATAACCAAATCATTGCATAGACATTAAAACCACACAATGCAGCAGGGATTAAATGATTGGACAAAAGATTAATAAAGGTGTTTCTAGGACTTCAAAGACACAGTAAAAATAAGTTATCAAAACACCATCTTTACAACAAATACCTGCCTTTCATATGCTATCATTTTTTATCACCATTTCCTGTTCAATATGATTACATTCATCTTCTCTTAAAAATCTTATCAATATTGCTTATAACCTTTGATTTTTGCACTGTGTCAGTGCTTTTTAAGATAGAAAATGAAAAGAAAAATAAACTAAAAAATTTATGTATATGTCGTAGTCCAAACTGGAATCCAGGCAGATCCGGAATCTGCCTAGACCAAACTGGAATTTGTCTATAACAAATCAGGATTCCAGTTTAGATTTGCAGCTCTACAATCTGCCTAAACCAAATTTTAATAATTTCTCGTTGAATATAGGGCGTCTACATATGAATCATCTTACTTTTATACGTACACCCCAAAATAAAAGAAGTTTTAGTCAGAAATTCAGAGCGAATATAAATTTTGAATGTTTTGTACTAATAAAAAAGGTGGAAAAAAGTGCGATTGTGGAAAAAATCATATAAAATGCTCTAAATGAAAATACCTCTCAATTGTAAACATAATTAAATCTATATATTTAAATAAAATATTAGAAAACGATGCATTTTGGTCTACGCAAAATTTGAATTCCAATTTGGTCTAGGCAGATTCCGGATCTGCCTAGATTCCAATCTGGCCTACGACATATACATACTTTATATTTTGTGTCAATTATTTTTGCTAAGAAGTTTCATGTAACATTTTTTTCTAGTTTCTCCCATCCCTTAACCAAACCTTTTACCAGATGGCAAAAATCCTAGATTTTGAAGGGTTCTGTGGGTCAGTGGTACATTGTAGGACTCATGACCTGAAGGCCCCAGGTTTGAGCCTCATTGGATCAAGTGGATTTTTCACAGGAGTGTCCTTGGGCAAGATACCTCAGAGCCTAGCCTAGTATTGGTGAAACACATTGATACCAAAAGTTGTTTGCTTCAAAACCATAAAAAACTTGGGAATTGGTTCTGGATGCAATGCACTGCTATTTGTGGGCTGAATAGAAAAATGCACATAACAAAAAAAACAACCAGATCAAAGATTATTTAGATCTGCCCCATTATTACTCTTATTGTTTTCTAATAACTCCTTCTTTTATTGACACTTCCTTTCCAATATGGGAACTCACAGGGAGTAATTACAGGACCCCGTTGCTGGCACACTTCAACCCCTTTAGGGGTCCACAGGGAGCTATCATTACTGACTTAATCAATGTCAAGGTAGGGCTCACCTAGGTGATAATGATGTTAGTAATTGATAAGAAATTAATGAAACCCAGAACAATCAATTATCATTCTTTATTCTGATTGGTTTACACAGTTATGAGACCAATATAATATTTTGTTTAGACAACTTAAAGTTGTCAATATTTCCATTAATGGCCAATTGGTCACTTGTCATTACTTCAGTAAATGGTCAAAAGGTTTCAGTGGTGTTGTCTAGTGTTCTGACCACAATCTCTTGTATTCATTCTATTTATTGTGTTATATCACTGGTGGGACATTTTGTTTAAATATTTACAGATGTCTGATGGACAGTATAGCTAAATGTTTCAGTTAATGACTAAGTGATATTTATTTGGAATACAGACATTTTGAACAACTATGGTTTGGATATAACATTATTAACCTAACTGTGAACCAGGTATGCCTTTTTTTTCTGTTCCGATTTCTCTTGAGTACCATATTCAAACCTACATCATTCCACATGTAAGACTCTTTACATCCTCTGAAAATTTTGCAATTGCTTCTCTTTTCACAATATCGTCACTAAAAAGAGATATTTTCAAATGTTTTTAACTTGTCGCATGAATTAACCTATAGCCAAACAATCCCTACTTTTGACGACCCTGAGAAAGAAACCTTCAGAAAACATTGTGAGAAAAGGAGAAATTTTGGTAACCAGCATTTTCTTCTTTTCTAATTTTTCCCTGTTTTCTACCCTTCCCACAACAAATTTTAATTTTTAAGCCACATTTATTTTGTCATCTGCAAATGTTTTCAATTTGGTCTAGTCCAAAAATTTGTCATTTGGTAAAGAGTTAACCCATTACCACACAATCCCTACTTTTGACGCCCCTGAGAAAAAAGCCTTTTGAAAACACTGTTGGAAAAGGAGAAAATGCTGGTAACCAGCATTTTCTCCTTTTCCCACAGCGTTTTCTACACTTCCCAGAACAAATTTCAATTTTTCAGTCACCTTTATTTTGTTGTCTGCAAATGCTTTCAATTTGAACCAGTCTAAAATTTTGCTGTGTGGTAATGGGTTAACCCAGTGCTCTGGATAATCTATAAAACATTGAATTGTGATGCATCAACTCCCTTACTTATGAACCAAATCTGAAGTACACAGACATGAAAGATAAGGAAAAGAAAAAGGTCCAAAAGGCTGTGGATAATGTAGAAATTACTTTGTTTGCCACAGTTTTAAAAACCCTGACAAAGACAGCTTTGAAAATGTAGGAAAAAGAGAAAATGCTGGTAACCAGCATTTTTTACTTTACCCACAATGTTTTCTACTTAATCTTACACAAAAACCAAATTGAGCTGCATTCAAATTGATGACTGGAAATGCCGATATCTGGTAAATGTGCAATGGGAAAAAGATTTCTCAAGGTTTTTATAATCATTTCTCAGAATTTTTTGCTGCAAGGTTAACACTTTACCCCACAATGCTGACTTTTAACAACCCTGGAAAAGAAGCCTGGAAAACATTGTGGTAAGCATTATTTTCTCCTTTTCCAATGATGGTTTCTACCCCATAAAAGAAAAACTGCACCATCTGAGCCACACTGAAATGTCATCTGCAATTGCTTTCCATTTGGACAAGACTTAAATTTTGCCATCTGGTAAAGGTTTGAAAAAGACGTTTTGCTCTGCCATTATGTTCTATATGAGGTAATGTAGTTCAAACAAGCAGCAATCAATTCATAATCTTAGCCGGTGGTGACAAAACTAACAAAATAATAGGGGTGAAAAGGTCTCCATTTAAGACCCTTCATCCCATTCTGATGTACAGAAGTCTTAACCCTTTCCCAAACAAGCCCTGGTTTTTACATGTCTGCAGTAACAGTCTATTGAAAACACTATGGGAAAAGAAGAAATTGCTCATAACGAGCAATTTCTCCTTTTCCCACAGTGTTTTCTACCCTTTATGCGAACTTTCTACCATTTTCTCCGAATCTAAAATTGTCGTCTGCAAACTCTTTTGGTTTGGAAGGGTCCAAAATTTGTCGTTTGGGAAAAGGATTAAATATATCCACTAATAAAAAAAACTGAAAATGCAGCTATTCCTGGCAATACAGAAATAAGCTCTAGGAACTTTTTGCTATTAAAATAACAATTGTTGGCAATTTCACATTAATGACTGCATGTAATCGAGTTCAAATACCAAATAAATGGAACTAATTGTTTTCAGTGAGGAACAAGATACTAGTACCAGTATCTGAAGGATTTTTTCACTGAAATGCCCCACAAAAACCTGGGACAGAGTAGATTAACCCTTTACCAAGCAATCCCTGGCTTTTATGATCCCGAGATAGAAGACTTTTGAAAACATTGTGGGAAAAGGAGAAAATGCTGGTAACCAGCATTTTCTCCTTTTCCCACCATGTTTTCTACCCTGCTGGAAACAAATTTCAATATCTGTGTTACATGTACTTTGTTGACTGCAAGTGCTTTCAATTTGGACAAGTCTAAAATTTTGTTGTTTGGTAAAGAGTTAAAGAACAGTTTTCACTATTTCTCTGCTGTCTGATGGTAATCTACACCAACATGTAAAGGACCAAATAATGCATTTAAATTTTTAAGGACAAAAAACAGTGCAAGAGTCCACAATCATTATAACTGCAACAAATTACTTGGGTTTCTTTTTGGGTTTTCAATGAGAAGAGAAATAAGGGATAATCTGTCTGAAGTTGAAGCTTATGTTTTGTCATTGTCTCCTGTCCTTTTCTTGTTCTGGTTTGTACAAACAAAAACCTTTTAAATGTTAGCTCCTTATCAAATTGCAAAATTTTTAGACCAGTCCAAATTATCCCTCTACTAAACAAATCCTGGTTTTCTGATGATGACAGAAGAAAGGTCTTCTGAAAATATTGTAGGAACAGGAGAAAATGTTGGTAACCCGACAAAAACAAATTTCATTCTTAGGTCACATTAATTTTGTTGTCTGCAAGTTATTTCATTTGGTAGTGATTTAAAAGAATTTACAGACAACAAATTAATCATAATGATCAGGTGATGGGGCTTGTCTCTGATTATGGTAGGTGTTGTGGTAAGAAATAGAGAAAGTTCTGGTGGGCACTGTCTTCTTCTTGTTCCACAATGTTTTCAAGGGTCTTCTCCATGCAAGACATCAAATAACGGGTTGACCACATAATCCCAAGTTTTCTGATTTGAGAAAGAAAACTTTTAAAATCATTGGAGAACAGAAAGGAGAAAATCCTGATAACCTGGATTTTCTCCTTTTACTGAATTATGGGCAATATCATTGAGCTACCGATGAACTATTGACTGCACGGTCACTGGTATTATCCTCTTTTCCCACAATGTTTTCAATTTAATTCAAGACAAAAGGCAAGTTGTCAATGAGCCACATAAACCCTGAATTTTGACTAACATTTTATAATTTTTTTATTCGTGTGATCATTTGTTTTCCTGCACTGTGCAAAACTGTACCATCTATCCAACTTACTTACTCAAGTATGTTTGAACAATTATTTTACAAGGTTAAGGTCTCAGTAGCATCAAACTGAATAAAAACCTGTTTATAAAATAAAAGTAATTTTTACCATGTAAAGATATGGCTATCATTATGGCGTTCATGACAAGTAAAGGTGCAGTTCGCAAAGTTCCAGTCAATGGCTGCAAAAAGAACTTTGAAACTAGAACAGATCCTACCATGCCGCATTATCTGTTTGTTTACATCAATGTTGCCCTACTTAGCGACATGTTAGTGACGTAAACACCACATGATCATTCAAAGGGTTGAAACAAACCCTTCATTTGCTTGATCATTTTGCCCTCATTCTAGACTTGAAAAACCTATGTTATCATTAACAGAAACAAAGACAGGCTGATCATTGCTTATTCACTTATCATCAATACAGGAAGAGTTTACTACATCTAAACAAGAAAACAGGTTAAGAATGAAAAATCTTACTCTCCAATGACATAATGTTGGAATTGTAAACAATAGCCCTGTCTACCAAGTCATAGTAGCACTAATGAGATGCAATGTTATCATGTGACGTTCTAAAAGACCTAGTTCAAATAAGCATGAATGATAACGAAGGTTGTTTCGATCAATGGCGTCAGTAAAATCGATGGGCTTCTCCATGCATTTTCGCACATGTATATTATAGCAACCAATGCAGTAACTGACATGTTCGAGTTTTTTAGATCTTACATCATGTTTTGCCATGTGTGTTGTGATAGGTTATCTGATATATTTTCGAGTTATAAGCAGTGAAAATTACCTACTTTTGGCTTTACTGCAGCTTTAAACAAATGGATCTTTCAGGAAAACAACTCACTTTGACTAGCCATTTTCGGCTTGCAGTTGTGTGAATTTTTGTTTAATCCTTTACCACACAATCCTGACTTTTAACAATCCTGAAAAAGAAGGCATTTTGAAAACTGAGAAAAGGAGAAAATGCTGGTAAACAGCACTTTCCCCTTTTCCTGCATCGTTTTCTACCCTATCAAAAACAAAAATCGTCGTATGTGTGTCATTGTTTTGTAGTCTGCAACTGCATTCAATTTGGTATTATCTTTACCACACAATCCTGACTTTTAAGTACCCTGACAAGGTAAGCTTTTGAAAACATTGTGGGAAAAGGAGCATTTTCTGTTTTTTCCACAATGTTTTCTACCATCCCAAAACAAAAATTCAATTTTTTGATTCACATTTATTTTGTCGTTTGCAAATACTTTGAATATGGACAAGTTTAAAATTTTGTCATTTGGTTTACAATTAACTCTTGACTCTTTTACCAAACATTCAAATTCTGAATAGGTCAATGTTTTCCCACCACCCAGACTTAAGACCTGTAACTATATTACACGGGTATGGAACTAAAAGTGTCTGTCTGTTCAGTATCATTATTAGAATGATTATATCAATTCTTCTTCTTATTATTATTGTAATTATTAATATAAACAATGGTTGGTGAATACAGTCCGCCTGAGTACAAGGTCCAGGTGTGTGAAAAAAAAAAACGTCTCGAATGAGGTAATTGCTAAAAGGACCATGTGGTATGTCACTGTAATGAAACGCAATAGGCTATGAAGTCTGTATTTATGTCGAGGTTAAAAAGTCTAGTTTATCATCAATGTACATCATCATTTCCAGAGGCAAAATACACTTAACAAGTTACATGCTTTAGGGTACAAAAGGCCACTTTTGTAGACAGTGTAGATTGAAATCAGGCTTTAAAGAATGTGCAGTCTGATCACTGATCAGTAATTCAGTATATAGTTTACAGAGATCTTCTGTTCAAAAACAGTTTATAAAGACAAATACTGGTATAAGCGGGCTTTTCAAAAGAACATTTTTTTTTTGTCTCATTTGTATCTAAAGGTGTAGGAGTTAATCAGTCCGCTGAAATGTACATTTAACTCATTACAAAACAACAATATTGTAGACCAGTCTGAATCTAAAGCATTTGCAGATGACAATCTAAGTATGGCTCAAAAATTGAAATTTGTCTTGGGAAGGTAGAAAACATGCTGGGAAAAGGAGAAAATGCTGGTTACCAGCATTTTCTCCTTTTCCTACAATGTTTTCAAAAGGCTTCTTTTACTCAGTCGTTAAAAGTTGGGATTGTTTGGTAAAGAGTTCACTTTTACCTTGGTTTCAATGACTCTCAGAAAGGCTGGTAACCAGCATTCTGTCCTTTTCCCACAATGTTTTTTTCCCATCCAACAACTCATTTCCATACTTGAGTATTACGTCTTGTCATCTGCAACAGTTACTGCTTTAAATTTGAACAAGGTTGAAATTTTGTTCTTTGGTATAGAGTCGAACCTGAACCTAACTGATCTTTCTCACAGCTAAACAAATCCTTTTCCTGACAGAAAGGTGAAAAAAAAACAATGTTATCTCATTTCCAAACAATCCTGGGTTAAAATAGAGGCCTGAGAAAAAAAAGCTGTTCAAAACATTGTGGGAAAAGGAGTTAACGTTACCTAGTGTTTTCCTTCCTTTGCCACAATGTCTCTTACCCTTTCAAAAAGAAATCCCACCATATAAGACCGATTAAATTTTTCGTCCACATTCTTCTAAAATGGGCGATTCTAAAATTTTGTGATCTTGCAAAGAGTTGAAGTAACAGCTGAGCCCAAGTAGCTTATTGTATTAACTCTTTACCAAATGACATAATTTTGGACCTGTCCAAATTCAAAGCATTTGCAGACGACAAAATAAATGTGACTGATAAACTGTAATTTGGTCTGGGAAGGGTAGAAAACATTTTGGACAAAGGAGAAAATGCTGGTTACCAGCATTTTCTCCTTTTCCCACAATGATTTCAAAAGGCTGCTACCTCAGGGTCATCAAAAGTTGTCATCATGGGGTAAACGTGAGACTTAACCTATATGCAACAATCTGGTGTTTCAACAACCCCGAGTAAGACCTTTGGACATTTACAAACACTGGGAAAAGGAGAAAATTTTGGTAACAAGCATTTTCTCCTTTTCTCACAGTGTTTTCTTTCCTATCAAAGACAAATCTAATTATTTGGGCCATCTTTAAAAATGTTGTCTGGGAAGGCTTTTAATTTTGGTCTTCTGGTAATGGGTTAAAGCAAGCAGTGCTACAAATCCAGGGTTTCGAATATGGCAAATCCAGAAGTTGACCAACTAAAATCTTTTGAGGAATTGCAGATCATCAAAAGTCTTTTGGTCACATTACTCCATTTTGTTAAATTTTACAATGTTAACCCTTCATCAAACATTCCGTGATTTTCATGACACAGAGGAAGAAGCCTAATCTCAAAACATTGTGGGAAAAGAAGAAAATGCTGGGTACCAGCATTTTCTCCTTTTTCCACAATGTTTTCTACTCTTCCATAGTCAAATTTTATCTTTTCAATCATGTTCATGAGTGTCCTCTGCACAATGCTTTCAATTTAGGCAAGTCTAAAATTCTGTTGTTTGATAAAGATTTAACCATAAGATTGACAAATCAGGAAAAAGGTAGGCTTTTGAAAACATTGAGGGACAAGGACACAAAGAAGGTATATGTTATAGTAACCAGCATTTTCTCCTCCTACAATCTTTTTGGCTCTTTTAGAATCAAACCATTATCATCATTTTGAGTCCAATTTAACCTTTTACCACACAATCACGACTTTTGACCACCCTGAGAAAGAAGCCTTCTGAAAACATCATGACTCCTTTTCCCATAATGTTTTTTACCCTTCCCTAAACAAATTTAAAATTTTCAGTTACTTTTATTTTGTCGTCTGCAAATGCTTTGATTTGGGACCAGTCTAAAATTTTGTTGTTTGTTAAAGAGTTAAGTTTTCATCTGCAAATAATGCATTCAGTTTGGACATGTCTGAATTTTTGTTGTTTGGTGAGGAAGCTTATTTCTAAGGAAGCAAATGTTAGCCTGCATTTTCCTTCCACCACAATGTTTTTTGATAGCCTCTGCCCTCAATACAGTAGATTGTATGGAAGTGTTAGGAGGTAATGACTTAACCCTTTACAACACAATCCTTGGTTTTATTGACCCTGAAGAAGAAAGTTTTTCGAAATAATGTTAGAAAGGGAGGAAATGCTGGTAACCTGCATTTGCTCGTTATCCTACAGTATTTTCTATCCTTTCATATTTTGAGTTATATTTAATATATTGTCTGCTAAGGCTTTGAATTTGGGCAAGTTTGCGATGTCGTCTGGTAAAGAGTGTAGCTATCTATCATAAGTTGAGATCTGCGACATCAAGGGACAGCCCGAGGTAGGGTATCACCTCCACATTAAAAACGGAAATCGGCACTTAATATTCAATTCTTTTATCACCATTTTAAGTACAGGTAAAGTTTTAACTCAACTTGTTAATGTCTGTGTTGCATGCAATTTAGCCATTGTTATTGCCATATAAAAACCTAAAGCCCAGCATGTTTGCAACATGTAAATTACAGTAAAACATGAATTTTACTTCTTCTCCAGTTGACAAAATTTAGATCCGTCCATTTCTCATGTACTTGCAAACAATATACTAAATGTTGGGCAAAAATGTGTGTTTTCTTTTAACTCTTTACCAAACAACAATATTTTAGGCTTGTCCAAACTGAAAGCATTTGCAGACGGCAAAACAAAAGTGACTGAAAATTTGAAATTTGTTTTGTGAAGGATAGAAAATATTGTAGGAAAAGGAGAAAATGCTGGTTACCAGCATGTCCTTTGTTTTCCACACTGTTTGCAAATTTTAGGCTCTCATCCTGTGGGGTCATAAAAACACTGATTTTTTTTTTCAGTAAAAGGGTGTCATTAAGAAGTTAGAGCTGAAATGAACTGAAATAAACTTAACCCTTTCCCAAACGACAAATTTTGGATTCTTCCATGCTGAAAGAGTTTGCAAGCCTGCGACAATTTTAGATTTTGAGAAAATGGCAGAGAGTTCTCAAAAAGGGTGGAAAACACTGTGGGAAAAAGAGAAATTGCATTACGAGCAATTTCTCCTTTTCCCACAGTGTTTTCAAAAGATTCTTTCACTGCAGACATGTAAAAATCGGGGCTTTTTTGAGATGGGTTAAAGTACCAAAAGCGATCAAAAAAGGGTGTAGTCTTAGTCACACCATGATGAGAAATGGAGGAAAATGCTTAATACTAGCATTTTCTCCTTTTCTAAAATTATTTTCTTTTGCCTTCTCCCTTACAATTACTTGTAACATAGTAAAATTTGGTTACACGTTAAAAAAATAAAAACATGTATTTAATCCCCTAACCAGACAAGTTTTTACCAATCAATTGAAAAAGTTTTCTGTAAATACACGGTAATATGGCTATGTGAGCAGTTTTGCCATTTCCCATAACGTTTTCTACCTTTTGAAAAACAAACTCATTATTTCAGTTGAGTTAGTTTCATGTTAAATTTGTGGTCTACAAATGCCTCAAAATCATTTATTTGATTAAGTTTTAAATCTTTACATTAAGTTGTAAACCTTTACATTATGACAAAAATGTAGATGTAATATCGAAAGCAGTGGCAGACAACAAACACAGTTCACTTGATGATGAAATTTGCCATAAATAGGGTAGTAAATACTATGGGAAGAGAAGAATTGCTGGTGTCCAACATTTTCTCCTCTTCCCACAATAATTTTGAGTCTTCTTCCTCATATTTGTTAAAAACTCAGGGTTGTGTGGTAAAGGGTTAATCAAAATAAGCTCAAGGGACGTTACAAGTGAGTTGAGGTTACCTTCTACACGGGGGTAATACCAAAATCGCTATTTCTGCTGTCGACCGAGCTGGTACTGCGTAAAGCTGCTGTCGACCGAGGAATACGGTTTTCGACCGAGGAGTACGGCTGTCGACAGGGGGACAAGGTGATTTAAATACGCTATAAGTGTGTAATTTTACTGTATGTTTCTATATTTTTGGGTTCAAACAGTTTCTGAAATATTTTGCTATTGTTTTAAGTGTTTTGGAAGTTTGGCTAATATCCTGTTTTAACACTGAGCGCAGTTAATCGTGAAAATATGTAAAATAAGTATTTTCGGGGAAATGCGTGATTCTTATTCAGTGTCATGGCAAATCGAGGGCGGTACAATGCAGATATATCATATGTATACATGATTTCCTTTTATTTGTGTGTGTGCACGCGCTTATATGCATCTATGGCACCTTTTATGTTTTCGCTGATACTGCTGTCGATGATCTGAAAGTTTACCGGGTACGGTTGTCGACGTTACTGGATACGGCTGTCGATGATTGATCGAAAGTGCAACCGACAGATTTTTCTGGGAAATAACCAGTTGAACAATAAAATTTCTGTTACATTCTTCGTCAGTCATTGTGTCCTTCGAAAGGGTTACAGTTTGTTGATTCAGATGTCAGTCTAGACGATTGTGTCGCTACTAGTGCCATGATTCATTCATTTCAATGAATAAAATGGATGTATACATGCAGTTTGTACGTCCTGATTTTTAAATGCAAAACACCGTTGTGTATCCGTACTTTTTGGCACAAGCATTTACTCATGGGTAGAGAGCAAGTCCTGTGGTTTGTGCACTCTTCAAGAACATGTAGTTAAGCAGATAGCAATGTTTAGTGTTTGGTGCGGACCGTTTAGTTTGACAATTTGGACAAATAGCTTGTAAGGAACTATTAACTCTGAAGTTATCGTGTGCGAAATCAGGTTTACATGTGAGCTGTGACGCAGGAAAATAGCAGTTATTGCATATGCGTACAGCAAAGGTTTAGGCGATCCAGCGCACCCCCACAGTCTCTTTCTCTAATAGAATCAGATCATCATACAACATACGGAAGTAGCCAAACTTTCCATTTTCTGGATTTAGAGTTTTTCACGAAATTGTAGGGCCTGTGACGGATGCCTTGAGCACGCATGTTCAATGACTTCGTGATGGGCAGTGCACTTATACGAATAGTAGCAGCATATGTATTCAAGCATTTCGACGTTACACCAAAATGCGTCACTGTAAGTCTAGGAATTGGCCCAACTAGTATACATTAACCTGAAAATACACATATACACGTATAACACAAAATAAAACGATTTGAGAAAAATTACTTGTTGAGAAAATGCAAGTGTTTGCCTTTCACAAATCATAGCAGTATGCAGAAGTCAGATGTCAGAAGCATGGTATACGATGGATATCCTTGCAAGTAGGATAATTATTATGCCATGGCTCTGTTACCATAGCAACCAAAATGCTGTTTTCTGTTCACTTATAACTTTCAAAGAGAATATTTGCAATGGTATCCATCGTATACCATGCTTCTGATACTAAAATCCTGCATACCGCTATGATTTTGTAAAAGGCAAACACTTGCATTTTCTCAAACAAATAATTTTTCTCAAATAGGTGTTATATGTGTCAAATCAGTAAAAAAATTGAACTTAGAATGATCTTGGAACATGAAGAATGGTCTTGGAAAGAGAAACATTTTGACGTAAATTCCATGTAATCCGTCCAAATTTATAAGGAAATTATAGAGGTCTAAAATTCTGTTGTGTGAGTCCAAAATGAGACTGTAAGCTGATCATCACATATGAAATCATTATCTTAATTAACCTACCTATGCAACTTTAATGCTGTGTGACATGTTGTCAGAAGATGCATTTATTCGGAATATAAACCTTTGTATCTTTTCTTATTTCTGATCCAAACATAGATTTTAAGGTTTCTTTGAAACCGCCTCGGTGAGGCGGTTCTAATGATCAACCAAAACCTATGTTTTAAACAAAAATAAGAAAAATAGCCCATACCCCTGCAAACCCCACTTTTCACTTTATAAAGTGGGGTTCACAGGGGTTTGAACTGCACGGGATTGTTAACGTAATGAATAGTCACTTTGAAGCAAATACGCTCAAAGTTGACGGCATATAGAAAAATTCCCAGATAATGGACAAAATGCAATCTTTGCATTCAGTGCAATTGAATTTTTTTCTTATTGATTAGAAACTCCTAACCGCTGAAAATCTGGAAAGTTTTCTTTGACCAGGTCAAAATATTTCAAAGCATGCAGCCGCTCTCTAGAGACAGCCATTGCAAATTACTCAAGGGCCATATCTGCTGAGCAACCCTACCGATTACCATGACATTTGTTGCGAAATGTTCCTCTCTCCATAGGCGCTTGAAGTTCTTCGCTCTGAAAACCCCCTCAAAATGCTAAATATCAAGGTTATATTGACGCAATCTATATGCAATTTCGTAATGGCTCATGTAGCAAAAATATTTAGAATTTTTGACCTGTTTTTGCATTTATACGTCAAGCGCATGTGCTCTTTCCGACATCACTCTTCAAGAGTATTTGCACATGTTTGCAGCCTTATTCCTTTATCAAAGTACTGAAAATACTGACAGACTAGCGAATTTGGAACTAGCGTGTGGTTATGGTAAATGTAAATCTTTGTTGATTTATACCAGACTGAAGAAATATTGTCATATTTGGTTTCGGGGTCCGTTCCAGGTCCATCGGTTCAATCTGGTTATTAAATCCAAGTTGGTTCAATTCAAATGCAGTTCAATCCATTGACTTTACCCGACGCTCTTGACTATTTTCTTCTCTAGGAAATATTACGATAAACTTCGGTTTGTTAACTTTCAATTTAAAACAGGTTATTTTGTTGAGATGAAATCTCCTGCCTAAAAAGACATCTTCAGATAGAAAGAAATAAGAGGTAAATTGTGTTTTGCATGTACACCTTGCCTTTTAGTTATTTCCATAGCATAGCATTTGAAAAGATAAGACAAATATGATGCAGCCTATAAACAAAATTAATACGAAGTTTCATGAAATTTTGTCCAAAAGTTAAAAAGATATCAGTCCGTAATGGAAACATACATCAAGCCCCCCCCCCCCTTTTCCGATGACACGGCATCAAATGAAAAAAATGAAAAAGGAATCTTTATCGGTGGACTATCGTAAGGAATACATTAAGGATGTTTCACCAATTTTCATCAAAGATTTTAAAAGATGTCTGTCTGGACAGAGGAGCAGACAGACAGTGTGAAACAAGATCAGGCTACACAGTCTGTGCAATCTGATCTTGGATCTAAACTATAATGTTATTAATCAAGTGATTTCGTATTGGCCCAGTTACAGGTCCGAGGTCAGCCGTATTGGCCCAGTTACAGGTCCGAGGTCAGCCGTATTGGCCCGAGGCCGAGGATCAATACGGCTGACCGAGGACATGTAACTGGACAATACGAAATCACTTGATTAATGACAATTTTATTAATTAACCCTTTTACGACCCTGAAAAAGAAGCCTTCTGAAAAGATTGTGAGAAAAGGAGAAAATGCTGGAAACCAGTATTTTCTCCTTTTTCCCACAATGTTTTCTACCCTGCTGGAAACAAATACCAATTTTTGGGTTACGTTTACTTTGCCGCCTCTTTGAACGTGATTGGCTAAAAGTAAGCCCAGACGCTCACGCAAGTGAACTTTTGGCCAATCACATTCAAGGATTTCTGTATTGGTCGCGGGTCATCAATTTTGATACGAGGTCAACTGTATTGATCGGAGGCCAAGTCGTATTAAGCCTGGGTCACGACATGTGTACTATACGAAGTCAGAAATGTGACTGGTATCTCGTGGACCGGTTTCCATGTATAACTTCTATATATCCAATAGTAAATTGATAATAACCGATAATGGGATATTTTTCTTTTACAAAAATATACACATCCGCCAGAATGTTTTATTTAACCTTTTTTTAAGCAGGTTGAGGAATAACTTGGATTATACAGTTAATTAACCCATTACCACAAAAATTTTAGATCTATCCAAATTGAAAGCATTTGGAGATGACAATTTCAAAGTGGCTCAAATGGTGCAATTTTGCTTTGATAGGAAAAAAAACCTGGGAAAAGGAGAAAATGCTGGTTACCAGCATTTTCTCCTTTTCCAACAATGATTTCGAAAGGCTTCTTCCTCACGGGCGTTAAAAGTTGTTGTTGTGTGGTAAAGGGTTAACAGCAACGGATGCAATAGTCAACTATTTAACTCTTTACAAAACCAAACATTTTACGGCCCTCCACATTAAAAGCTGTTCCAGACAATAAAGTTAAATGTGATTAAATTGATGAAAACATTCTAAAAGGGTTGAAAAAACACGAGAAAAGGGGAAAATGCTTGTATCTAGTATTTCCTATTTCTTTTCCCGCAATGTTTTCAAAGGGCTTCTTCCCCACTAATGTGAAAACTTGGGATTGTGTGGTAAAAGGTTAATATACGGGACGTTAAACAACAGTTTAACATATCACTTTCGCATTCAAAATGATCTAAATAAGGAATGACTGGAGGAATGAGAAAGGTTCCCTGGCCAGTTAGGGTTTGTGTAGCTGGGATTTGCTACAAGTCACCTGGAGGTATTACTTTTAGATCCATTCATACTTTTATGTACTCCGGGGTGGGAATCAGTGATATGAGCCTGATTTGCATATAGGTCACTTACTTTACCTATAACAGGCCGGTCGAAAGGAAATTTCATTTGGTACGGCCAGTATGGCGAGCGACGAAGTCGTCAAGCCATGCTTGGGGCGGGGGGGGGGGGGGGAATATTACACATTTAACCCATTACCACACAATCCCTACTTTTGATGCCCCTGAGAAAGAAGCTTTTAGAAAACATTTTGGGAAAAGGAGAAAATGCTGGTTACCAGCATTTTCTCCTTTTTCCAACAATGTTTCCTATCCTTCACAAAAACAATTTTCTGATTTTCAGTCACTTTTATTTTGTCGTCTGCAAATGCTTACAAATTGGACCAGTCTAAAATATTGTCGTTTGGTAATGGGTTAAGCCATGCTAGGGGGATCCGGGGGCATGCTCCCCGGGCGGAAATTATTTTGAAATTAAGACGCTTTCTGGTGCATTCTGGCGCATTTTTTTAGGTTTATATTGTGCATTTTTTTTCGAAAATTGGTCTGGCCATTTTTCATTTTCGGCCGGACCGCTTCCGACGGCCTTGTATAAGCAAGCATCATGTACCTTATCAATGACATCTTGTACAATCTACTGCTTTGAAAGTGGACAAGTTCAAATTGGGATGGTAGAGACTCTGCGCTTGAAGTCAAAGTTGTCGTAATGACTGAATTAAGATTCTTAACAGTAAGGAGTATTTTTTGTGAGGCAGTATTTTGAAACTGAGGGGTTTTTTGTTTACATTGAGTCTGACTCAATCTGGATGCCTATAGACTAGCTTTGCAAGTCTAAAATCATATTTTGCAGTTTTATTCTTAATCTGATTTGACCTTTACATGTTTAAGTATTACATCTGTGACCAGCCTTGTAGTCTGTTGTGTGAACTATATACGGGCGAGTTAAGGGTGGAGTCCTTCTTGGCGACTATTGCGACTTTTAAGACACCAGTCCGCACAAACATACAATTTTCTTCATGGCTCCCAGTGAAATCTGCCTTATAGTGGAGATTTCAGTAATAGTCATAGAATAAATCATGTATTTTAACACAGATACATGAAATGTAGTTTTCATATTTTGTCGACAGCCGTATCATTCAGACTACGAAACCATCGACAGCCGTATCACTGGTAATCGACATCCGTATCCTGATATTTTTCAAAGGTCCATAAAATCTTCCAGAGTGCATGAATTATGCCAAACACACTTTGTTGTAGAAGCGTAAATGATACACGAAATATATAAGGCGTTTTGTTGCTTTCGTATCTTTTATAATGCATTAGATTAATGATATTCTATGTAAATTGATTTTTTTCGAAAGAATGGGTATTTTATAGTGTTTTTCAGCGTCACAACTCTCTATAAGTGAACAGACAAATAACACGTTGTCTGTTTAAAAGATTGATAGCGTTTGTAAATGTTAATACTTACGTTTTTACTTCTCCAAGGGCATCAAAGTCACCTTGTCCCCCTGTCGACAGCCGTACTGCTCGGTCGAAAACCGTATTCCTCGGTCGACAGCAGCTTTACGCAGTACCAGCTCGGTCGACAGCAGAAATAGCGATTTTGGTATTACCCCCGTGTTCTAGTTGACAGAGCATGAATACTGTAGGATAGGGGGATAATCGGCAAAAAGGTGAAGTGACTGTAATACACACAACATTAGATGTTTGTTTCTCTAGCCTGAAAGTTCACCATGCTTTAACTAAGTGTATGTATGTTTGTTAGCTTAAAGCAAACGGTTTTTCATCCAGGGTCTTTATTTATAATGGCAAGTCTTCAACATGTTGATAATATATTCATTTTTCAATGGATGACTTTGATTTAAGGGAAGTAGTTCTGATTTAAATACAGTGGTTCATGTTTTCTTGTATCATATTGTGGATTTAGTTTGGATATAACATGCCAACAGGATGGATTTACTTTTGTATGGAATCATATTGCAGAGTTTGTTGTTTTTTAAAAATAACATTATCATGAAGGCTGGTTTTTTAACATATTGAGAAATAGTTGAAGGAAGGGACAGTTTTTTTTTTTTACTTTACTAATTAATGATTTTAAAAAAAATTTAGACTTGTCCTAAAAGAAACCTAGAATGATAGAATCGGTCTCCGAAAAAGTAGAATTCATTGAGTAAAAAAGGAAAAAATACAGTGTTTTTAAAAGCCTTTTTCAGAAAGCATTAATCCTTTACCAAGTACTGTTGGAAAAGGAGCTATCCCTTGAAATATGCTATTTCATTTTGTCCAACAATGTTTTGTTAAGCTGTCAGCTTCAGTCAGAAGTACAAGGATATTTTATTTGAATGGTAAAAGGTTAACACATTACCACACAATCCCTACTTTTGACGATCCTGAGTAAGAAGTCTTTAGAAAACATTGTGGGAAAAGGAGAAAATGCTTGTAACCAGCATTTTCTCCTTTTCCCACAATGTTTTTTATACTTCCCAAATCAAATTACAATTCTTCATTCACATTTATTTTGTTGTCTGCAAATGCTTTGAATTTGGACCAGTCTATAAATTTGTCATTTGGTAAAGACATAAGTCACTGATATACAGTTAGTAGTGTGAACAACAGTAGGAGCCTGAGGCTTTGCAAAACAAGCCTGAGAAAGAGAGCCTATAGAACATGATGGATATAGGAGAAATTGCTGGTAACCATCACATTCTCCTTTTTCCACAATGGCTTTTCTTCTCAATTCAGAGCTGTAGATGAGAGGGAGTGAATAGTTTACGAAATCCATTACATGTATTTATCTTCGAAACTGTACATTGTGGGTACTCATTAGAATCCTCTAGATGACATGATTATAATGATTACCCACAACATAGGGTTTAGTGGAGAACAATTAATATTTTCGATTTCTATCTGGAGCTCTGTCTCATTCAAAAGAACCTAAGCCCTACCGTTTGAGGTACATTTCATTTGTTGTCTGCGTATGAATTTCAATTCAAGAAACCTTAGAATTATGTCTAGTAGTAAAGAGTGATGAACTAACGTATTATAAAACTTTGAAAACCAAAACAAATTTTAACAAAAGCTGTCACTAAATGTGACCTTATACCCCCACCAGTGCTTTGACAGTATTTTGTACACAGACAGACACATGGACAGACAGGCTGATTAAAGTATAGTCTTGAAACAATTTGTTTTGCAGAGATATCATAAAAGGTTTTTAGATTCATGAATGTCCCTTACTTTATCTTCCGATTCATGGCCCCTAGTATGATTTATACATGTAGCATTTTTATCTCGGGTCAACATGAGAAAGTAGTTCTTCAAATAGTTCACTTAAATGTCTGTTGGCACAGAGAAATATTCAATATCTTCTATATATAGATGATTACAACATATCAAAATATCATTTCAAATTTTACCCATGTCCCAATAGCTCTTCATTTGACTACAAAAATTCCATAACAGTTATTGAAAGCCTTTAGAGATAGCATTAAATTTAGCATAATTAGTTTTACTGAAAAGAGAGTAGAAAATATTTTGCAAATAGGTGAAAATTTGGCCACCATAAGTTTCTTCTTCTGTTACGATGTTCTTGAAATATTTTTTCCACACTGTCAAAAAGGCTTACTGTGATTCGAAAGCACCTCTGACAAAACTATCCTGCAAATATTATAGCTTGACAAAATGTAAATTCCTCAAACATCATAATATTAAATTACAACTTTGGTAAAAGTGAAAGTTACTCAATCATACAATGCATACAATTTCTCCTGATTATTCTCTTAGATGCTATAATTTACAGGTTTTACTGTTGCAACATGCTTTTATATAAAGGAAAAGCTTAAAAAAATTCCTTCATTAACCCTTTACTCCATAGATACTCATTCTACGCATTGCTTGTAGGAGCCTTTGGAAAACATTGTGGCAAAAGGTGAAATTGCTCATGACGAGCAATTTCACCTTTTGTCACAATGTTTTCTATGCTATCAACAGTTGTCATAAACACATAAGAAACTGCTTCATCCAGGCTGTTATATAGGGTCATTTAGAGATACCATAGAAATGCCTTGTGGGGTAAAGGGTTAAAACAACAATATTTTATAGCTGTCCATATTCAAAGCATTTTAAGACAAAAAGGTGTTTGTCACTCAAAGGACTGGTTTTCAAAGGGTTAAAATATTTTAGACACGGAGAAAATGCTGATTACCAGCATTTTTTCCTCCTTTCTCAAAATGCTTTTAACTCATTACTACACGAGAAAATTTTAGACTGGTCCAAATTGAAAGCATTTGCAGACGACAAAATAAAGGTGACTGAAAAATTGAAATTTGTTCTGGGAAGGGTAGAAAACACTGTGGGCAAAGGAGAAAATGCTGGTAACCAGCATTTTCTCCTTTTCCCACAGTGTTTTCAAAAGGCTTCCACCTCAGAGGCGTCAAAAGTAGGGATTGTGTGGTAATGGGTTAAAACCATACTTCTAAAGGGTTGCTAAAACTCTGGATTATGCGGTAAAGGGATAATCCGCTCTAATACTTTTGAAGGGCCAGTGTGTCCAATCTGAACCCGAAATACAATAAGGATATGTGATATTGTTTTGGATTACAACAAAAATATTTACTCTATTACCAAATCACAAATGCATGGAAAAGATGAATTATATTCCTATAATTCAATTTCCTACAAACAGGGAAAAGAAAAATGCAAGACAAGTCTCAACTCTTTACCATGTAAGCAAATAATAGACTTGTCCAAATTGTAAACATTTGCTGCAGACAATTTAAACATAGCTCAAAAGATAGAATTTGCATTTAATAGAGTAGATAACAGTGTTGGAAAAGGAGAAAATGCTGGTTACCAGCATTTTCTCCTTTTCCCACAATGTTTTCAGAGGGCTTCTTTGAAGGGGTTGTTAAAAGTCGGGCTTTTGTGGTAATACTTTTTTTTACACCAATAAATTAGACCAGACCAAAAAAAAATTTAATTTTCAGCACTGAATGCATTTAATGACGATGGGTGTGGTTAAAATAATAGTATTTGTCTATGGAATGGTGTAAAACCTTTTAAGAGAATCAGAAAATGCCAATGACCTGCATTTAGGCATAGGATGCGAAAAAAAGGAGAAGCTTTTCAGAAAGTGAAAAGCCATAATTTGTCAGGAAAGATGACTGTGAAAGTCAACTTTTTAAACAGATGACAAAATTATAGCTGTCTCTAAATTGAAAGCCTTTGTTACTGGTGGCACATTAATTGTTTATTCTAAACATGGATTTTTTTTTTTTCAAAGTGTAGAAAACATTGTTGTAAAAGGAGAAAATGCTGTTCACCAGGATTTTCTCCTTTTCTCAAAATTATTTTCAAAATGGTTCTTTGTTGAGTTGTTAAAAATCACAATTGTATGGTACATAGTTAACCCATTACCACACAATCCCTACTTTCGATGACCCTGAGAAAGAAGCTTTAAGAAAACATTGTGGAAAGAGGAGGAAATGCTGGTAATCAGCATTTTTCTCCTTTTCCCACAATGTTTTCTACCCTTCACAAAACAATGTTCAAATTTTCAGTCACATTTATGTTGGCGTCAGCAAATGCTTTCGATTTGACCAAACCTAAAATTCTGTCGTTTGGTAATGATCAGTTAAATGTGGCTCAAATGGGATGACTTTTGTTGTATGGTGCTTGCAAGAGTCTTATCTTATACATATGCTGGTAAAAATTCAAAATTGTCAGGGAAAAAATTAAAGATCAGTCAAGATCAGAGTGAAATCCAACATTCTCCATTTCTTTGATGATCTAATTGGTCACTAGAAAGCAAGTAGTAATTCCTATGCAAGCTAAAAGGTCAGATGAAAATCTGATGAAAGCTCTCCAAGAGTACTTTGCATTTTTTACTCCTTAATTGTTTCCAACACACTCCCAAGTTTTTTTTATTCCTTAATTGTTTCCAACACACTCCCAAGTTTTTTCCGCCTTAAGAAAGAATCCTTTAGAAAAATTGCAGGAATAGAAGACAATACTGGTGACCAGCATTTTCTCCTTTTTCAATGATGTTTTCTAACCTTTGAGGGAACAATTCTACAATTTCAGCCACATATATATTGCCATCAGCAAAAGCCTTGAGCTTCAACTGTGGTCTAAAATTTTGTTGCTTAAAAAAGCCTAAAATGGTAACAAAACATGTATACTATAGTATCGTTTATTAAGCATAAGTTTCCATTTGATCTTGAACACTTTAAGTTTTCTAAATGTTACAAAATGCCAAATGTCAAATGTTACAATATGCTTTGAATGTAAATGAAATGATTAGGTCCTAAAATTTCATCTCTCATTAAAAAGTCATAAATCCAACCCATTACCAACCAAACCCTACTTTTGAAGACCCTGAGGAAGAGGCCTTTAGAAAACATTGTGGGACAAGGAGAAAATGCTGGTTACCAGCATTTTCTCCTTTTCCCATACTGTGTTCTAACCTTCACAAAACAAATTTCAAATTTTCAGTCACTTTTGTTTTGTCATCTGCAAATGCTTTCAATTTGGACTGTTGTTTGATAATGAGTTAAAGGATATTAAAATCTTATAGACGCAATTTAGCACTAGTCTAGCTCAGGAATAAGTGAATCAAAGAAGAAAATATATGTGGAAAGGAAACTAACTTTTTTATTATTATGATAAATGAAGGGAGAAAAAGGGATTTATTATATTTGACAAAAATTAGTTCCTTAAAATTGCTCCTTTTCTATCAGTGTAACATAATGCACCGCAAATCTGTCAATAATACAAAACCATAATCAGTATTACATGTGTAATTTTACAGGGCTCTGTATTGACAGTATTTGCAGATTTAAAATTAAATGGAGCTGAAAGTGTCTTTGAAAAGCCGCAAAACATTTGTGGGAAAAAGGAGTAAATACTGGTTACCAGCATACTCTCCTTTCCCCTCAATGTTGTCACAATTCCTCTTGTTAAAGGTTGTCATTAAAGCATGGGACTGTTTGGCAATGGGATGAACCTTGACATTTTTTCAGGCCAAATCAAAGTGCAGCAATGCTCTCCGTCTCTTATCTTTTTAGTACAGACAAAATTTAGAACTTATTCCATATTTAAAATCAAATTTAAACTCTTTATCAAACAACAACATTTCAACCCATCCAAACTGACTGCACTTTTTTGTGTCCAAATTCAGAGGATTTGCTTATGACAAATTTAAGTATCCAGCATTAATTTTTACTTTACCACACAATCCCGACTTTCAAAGACCCAGAGAAAGAAGCCTTTTGAAAACATAATGTAGGAAAAGAAGAAAATGCTGATCACCAGCCTTTTTATTTTACCCATAATGTTTTCTACCCTTCCACCCCAAAAAGTTTCAAATTTTCAGTCATTTTTATTTTGTTGTCTGCCAATGCTTCAATCTGGACCAGTCTAACATTTTGTCAAGTAAAAAGTTAGCACTTTCAAATAATTTGGATTTGAACAAGTCCAACATTTTGTCCTTTGATAAAACGTTTGTAATATTTTACATTCAAGTTTTCAAAGTTGTTTACGTAAAAATTATTTCTGGAAGAGATAATGAATAACTGAACAAAATTCAAGGCAGTAAGAAAAGAATTAGCTTAAGATATTACCATCTTAACGCTTCTAATGCAACATGGAATAAAATTTCATATTAGTAGATAAATAAGGATTTATACTGATATAACATTTTTGCACATTTCTAACCAACCAGAAATTCATTTGTTGTCTATCTTGCAATTATATGATATTTTTTGTTTGTTATCAGAAAAGGGAGGTAATTATTATCTCCCTTTGTATTGAGAATAGAGTGGCTTTAGATTTATAAATGATAATTCTCAGGAAGAAAAAGTGGCTTGGTCAAAACATTACAATAATACTCATTTTTAATCATAGCAACATTTTTAGGATGATAATAATATTGTGGAAATAACTGTTTTTCATTAGAATAGTACTACCTTAATTTAATGTATTAAGACAAATGCCAAAATTAGAAATATTTAGAAACAGATTATTATATCCATGTAAACAATCTTTCAGTGTCATCTGCAGCAATGGTTGTCAGCAGGGTTCAGTATGCAATTTACAATAATCAAGAGTGAGGAGGGAAAAAAAGAAAGTTACCACTATACAATTCATATTTTACACCCCTTACACAAAAATCCACGAATTTTTAACAAACTTTGGGAAAAAGGCTCTTTTAACTCTTAACCACACAAGAAAATTTTAGACTAGTCCAAATTGAAAGCATTTGCAGACGACAAAATAAAGGTGACTGAAAAATTGAAATTTGTTCTGGGAAGGGTAGAAAACACTGTGGGAAAAGGAGAAAATGCTGGTTACCAGCATTTTCTCCTTTTCCCACAGTGTTTTCAGAAGGCTTCTTTCTCAGGGGTGTCAAAAGTAGGGATTGTGTGGTAATGGGTTAAAGCATTGTGGAAAATGCTGAAAACCAGCATATTCTCCTTTCCCACAATAATCTCCACTCTTTCAAAAATAATTCAATCATTTCAGCAAAATTGTCTGGGTTTTTGTTTTACACATGCTTACAATATGGAACACTCTAAAATTTTGTCAGCTGGTAAAGAGTTAACTGTACAATTTGCCCCCTCTGGGCACTCTTAAGACTTGATATTCTCTCCAAATCCCCCGCCTTTTATTCACGAAAAAAGACGTACATTATATCTTAAAAGATTATTTTCCACATTTGAAAGAAATTTTGTGCAATTATATTCTATCGGATTTGCCATATACCTCAATCTGGGAAATTTTCTCAGTTAATTGCTCATGTCAAATAGGGAGATTTTTATCTTGAGCTTTTTTCACTGCTTCGTATTCATTTGGCTTCTGGTATTATAAGTTATAATCCACACTTTCCTGTGTACTCCAGATGAAGTGATATTACTGCTTGTGCTTCTTTTTGTTTTATATACCGGTATATCGGAATATTTTATGTGCTGTCTTCTGTGAAACTTGGACTTTTGACTTCTTACCAGGCAATAAAATTTTAGCCTTGTCCAAATTGAAAGCGTTTGCAGACATCAATTTAATTGTGACTCAAATAATGGAATATGACCTTGATTGGTTAGAAAACATTGTGGGAAAAGAAGAAAATGCTGGTTACCTGCGTTTTCTTCTTTTCCCACAATGTTTTCAGAAGGTTTCTTCCTCCTTGGTGTTAAAACTCGTCATTGAGTGGTAAAGATTTAATGCATCTGCAAAGTATCCACCCAGATACCAAAACTTTATTCTTTTTCTTAAATTTCAACTTGTCTATGATGTTTAAGATGGATTCTACCTCGGGATTTTCTCACCATTGACCTTTGTTTCCTCATTGATTATGTGGGATTAAGCAACCAGTGACTTGGAAAGACAATTGGGCCAAATACTGGTAAAAGAAACTCCAGGAATGCATGGATAGGTGCATTTGCCGCTGCAATATAAGTGAAATAATGTTGAAGTGGCATTAACCCATTACCACACAATCCCTACTTTTGACACCCCTGAGAAAGAAGCCTTTTGAAAACACTGTAGGAAAAGGAGAAAATGCTGGTAACCAGCATTTTCTCCTTTTCCCACAGTGTTTTCTACCCTTCCCAGAATGAATTTCAATTTTTCAGTCACCTTTATTTTGTCGTCTGCAAATGCTTTCAATTTGGACCAGTCTAAAATTTTGTTGTGTGGTAAAGAGTTAAATACCACACCATACAATCAATCAATCTACCTAAAGATACAACTGGTGGTTAGACAATATGGGTTTTATGGAACCATAGTTGTATGATGACCTGGCTTTGTACACTGCATCAATGACATGCATTAAAACCCCTATGCCAGCGTCTGGGGGATGGACGAATCACCGAAACACCGAAATACCCCAAATTTTCTCTATCGAGTTTAGATAACTGATAACAGTATGAAATATTTGTCTTTTTTCGTGATATTTGAGTGAACTATTGTTAATTGATGGTAAATTTAAAGAATTACGACAGAAGAAAAAAAATCTAATGACGCTGGGAATCCTTTTGAAAATATTGTGGGAAAAGGAGAAAATGCTGCTAACCATCATTTTCTCCTTTATCCACAAAATTTTCTACCGTACCAAAGAGAAATTGCACCATTTGTACCATATTGAAATTGTCGTCTGCAAATGTTTTCATTTCTGACAAGGCTAAAACTTTGTGTCAAATATCATGAAAAAATTAATTTGGACCTTGATCAGTAATCTGAACTTGATAGCGAAAAATCTGGCGTATTTTGGTGGTATATTTCGGCGATTCGTCGTACCGCAGAGTCTGGCTCATATATTTTTTTCTGAAAATAAATATTAGAAGAATTCCGTTTATAGTGATTGAGGCACAAAGAATTAGAGATTGGAATTTAGATCTTGTACTCCCCCCTCTATTCTTCATCTATTTGTAGCAGGTAACGCAAAAATTTCAGTTATTTTTCATTTCATTTCTTTATCTGTAAGTTTTGCATTACTTTGTGAAAGAAATTAACTCTTTACAAAACAACAACATTTTTAGTAATTCTTTGCTACACAAACCATAAAATGTATGAATTTGTGGATTTTCTCTGTTTCATCAAAAAACAAAACTTTGGTACACCTTGACTTTGCTGTTTGCCTTTAACTCATTACCACACGACAAAATTTTAGACTGGTTCAAATTGAAAGCATTTGCAAATGACAAAATACAGGTGACTGAAAAATTGAAATTTGATCTGGGAAGGGTAGAAAACACTGTGGGAAAATGAAAAAATGCTGGTTACCAGCATTTTCTCCTTTTCCTACAGTGTTTTCAAAAGGCTTCTTTCCCAGGGGCATCAAAAGTAGGGATTGTGTGGTAATGGGTTAATATGCATTTTTAGTTTTATTATGAAGTAAGCAATGTCTTTTGCATTATGAAGATATTGGTCCAACTTGGCATGTAAACTTGTCTACTAAAATACCTGTTTTGTTCTGTTCTTTCTCTGTTCTGTAATAACATATAGCAGGATAAAATGTGTAACAAATTATACAGCATTATGCAATGTCCAATGAGAAAAACAATATGAATAATGTAGGAGCACAGTTAACCATTTACCACACAGTTTTCTGTTTCCTAAAGTGTTTTCAAAGCCATCTGAGCTCAGGTACAAGAAAATGTCTGTATGATAAAATTCATTTTGTGAATTATGGACACTGTATTGAATGACAATGTGTAGGCTGTCCAATGAAACGATTCTATTCAAACCTAGGGAATCTTCTTTTTTTGGAACACTATGGTTTTAGAAAGACCTTGCCTGGGTGACATGTATAATACAGCCAAATACTGGTACATGTAAATGACTGAAAAAGGGTTACCAAATTCACGACATTCAGCATGTATTCCTGAGGGCAAATAAAACTGTAATAAAACAAATAGGTATAATTATGGTAGCAATTTTGTCACCTGATGACATCATTTTGAAAAATTATCATATATAGTTATGCCACCTGCGTAATTCTACAAGAAAAAGCTTTTTTGTAATTATTTACCACAAGTCTTGAGTTCTAGCATTTATTTCAAAACTATTAAAAGAAACGCCTGTGTCCTAAATGAATGGAATCATTGTTTGAAGGGCATAAAACATTGTGGAAAATGGAGAGAAAAAGACTGGTTAACCACTTACCAAAATTTAAATGCTATATCTGCTATTTGAACACCCTAATAAAGAAGGCTTTCAAAGACATTATGGAAATTGCAGAAAATGCTGGTTCACAGCATATTTATTCTTCTTTTCCAACAATGCCTTCTACTCTCTCAGTAAGCTCATTATTAACCCCTTTGCCAGACAACAAAATTTTAACCTAATCCAAATTGAAAGCATTTGCAGACAGTGATTTCTGTGTTGCTAAATTGGTGCAATCTTTCTTTGAAAGAGTAGAAAATGTTGTGGGGAAAGGAAAAAATGCTGGTTAACCAATATTTTCTTCTTTTCCAATAATGTTTTCAGCGGGCTTCTTTCCAGGGTCTTTAAAAGTCAGCATTGTATGGTAAAGGATTAAACTACAGTCATGTAGTTCATAAATTTTGTCTGCTAAAGGTGTTCTTAATTTGGACACATCATAGCTCTTTACCAAACGACAAAATTTTAGGCTTCTTCAAATTGAAAGCATCTGCAGACAGAAAAAAAAAATATCATAAAAATTGAAATTTTTGTACTGAGAAGAGTAAAAAAGATTGTGGGAAAAGGAGAACATGCTGGTTACCAGCATGTTCTCCTTTTCCTACAGTGTTTTCAAAAGCTTTTTCTTCGGGTTGTTAAAAGTCTGGGTAATGGTCACAAAGAGTTAAACTTTGTCATCTAGTGAAGAACAACATAAGCAAATACATGTATGTACCAGTAGTTTACATTTTCAGAGACACCTTTCATTTAGAAACACGGTAAAAAATGTTATAAAACTTGGTGACTAACAGCTATGTCATTTATTATGAAAATTGCAGTTATTATATGGGATCCTTTACACTTATGTTGCAAAAAGTGTATCCCAAAATAGGAGAGAAAAGCTTAAAACTGACTGAAATGGAGATATTTTAGTAACAATCTACGACTTTGTTTACTATTTACATTCTGAAAGTTTTATTTTTATTTACTAATGTAAATGAAAACAAATTGTCTCAAAATGGCGAAAAAATCTGAATATTATCGATGAAAGGATTCATACAGTATAACAATAAGTAAGACCAAGTTCATACATTTATTTGTATTGTCCATGAATTCTTTATGGGTACTGTGTACTTTGAGTGCAATGGCATATGGTTCTTTATTGGTGAAATATACAAAATCATTTATAGCCTAGGTCATGAAAAATTCAGCACTCTGCAACAATGTTTATAAATACATCACTGAACAATTCAACACTTTTAGGACCTTGGCAGATATGGATTTGTAAAAAACATTGTGAGAAAAAGAGAAAATGTTTCACCATAAGAAAATATAATGACAATTAACCCATTACCACACAATCTCTTCTTTTTACGCCCCTGAGAAAAAAAAGCCTTTTGAAAACATTGTGGGAAAAGGAGAAAATGCTGGTAACCAGCATTTTCTACTTTTCCCACAACGTTTTCTACCCTTCACAAAACAAATTTCAAATTTTCAGTTGCTTTTATTTTGTCGTCTGCAAATGCTTTCAATTTGAACCAGTCTAAAATATTGTCGTTTGGTAATGAGTTAAAAAAGACTAACTCTTTACCAAACGATATAAATTCGGACTAGTCGAAACTGGAGGCTTTACAGGCGACAAAATTTATGTGACTCCAAAATTGAAATTTGTCTTGGAAAAGGTAGAAAACATTGTGGGAAAAGGAGAAAGTGCTGATTCCCAGCATTTTTGCCGTTTTCAGAAGGCTTCTTTGTCAGTGTCCAGAAACTCAAGATCGTTTGGTAAAGACCTAAACCATTCAACTCCTTACCAAACAACAAAATTTTGGACTTGGTCCAAACTGTAGGCATTTGCAGGCGACAAAATAAACATGGTTGGAAAATCCAAACCTGTTTCAGAAGGCTAGGGAAAAGAAGAAAATGCTGGTTACCAGCAGTGTCTTTCTCAGGGTTGTTAAAACTCAGGATTGTATGATTAAAATAGTTATACTGTCTTTCCTGTTTTCAAACATAATGATTTCTGTTGATAACATGATGGCTGACAGAAACAGCATTTGTTTAAATCTTCATTTGTCACAAAGTATTCAAGGTTTTCTTTTTCAAATCAGAATAATAAACATTACAGACCAAGACCTTACTTTGCCTTACAGCAAAGATTCTTGGATACATTGGCGTAAGACAAGAAATGACATTTTGAGAGATTTCAGATCAAAACAGCTTTGAAATTGCTGAAAGTGGGTTTTGTCAGTCTACTAAAGTGATTAACAAAACTATTACATGTATCATTAGCCTTGTAAAATTTAGGGTAACAACCTTAGAAATCCAGTAAAATTTATTCATAAGGGGCAAAAATATGAATTTACAGCCCTGAAAACTTATCCCTCCCCATTTTCATGCTGTGTGTCAAATTAAAAATCGGACAAGCATCACCTGCATACTTTTTTCATATTTTATCCCTTTCTCTACCAAAGGTGATCTTAGTTGATGTTGAAAATCTAAAGATTTCGATCAGAAGATGTAGTCAGATCTGAATAATACACTGTTCTGGAAATCATGAAATGTGAAAAACATTTGAAATTTAACTCTATACCAAACGACAAAATTTTAGACTAGTCCAAAATGAAAGCAGCTGCAGATGCCAAATCAAATGGAATTCAAAAATTGAAATTGTGGGAAGCGGAGAAAATGCTGGTGACCAGCAAGTTTCTTCTTTTCCCACAATGTTTTCAGAAGCCTTCCATCTCAGGTTCGTAAAAACCAGGGATTATTTGGTAAAGGGTCAACTCTACCACACAACAAAATTTTGGACGTGTCCAAATTGAAAAGCATTTGCAGATGACTAAATCAATGTGACTCAAAAATTTGAATTGGATTTGGGAAGGTTAAAAAATGTTGTGGGAAAAAGAGAAAATGCTGGTTATCAAAAGCTTTCTTTTTTCAGGGTCATTAAAAGTCGGGATTGTGTGGTAAAGAGTTATTTAGCAATAGAGTCTTTTCTATGGAATGCATAATCAGAGAAAGCCCACATTTTTCCACTTTATTATCGGTCAAAAACCTGTAATACACCTTCACCACACAATACCAAGTTTTAGGGACCTGAAAGAACTGTCACCGTCCTTGAAACATTGTCAGAATACAAGAAAATGCTGGTACCAACATTATAAATTCTCCTTTCCCACGGTGTTTTCTTCCTTGTCAACAATATCTGTGTACATGTATTTGTATCTCTTGCAAAGCTGTCCTCTTCAGATACTTTAATTTTGGAAGAGTCAGGAATTTTTTGTTTGGCACAGATTTTACCACACAATGCCGACTTTTGATGACCCTGAGAAAGAAGCCCTTTGAAAACATTGTGGGAAAAGGAGAAAATGCTTGTAACCAGCATTTTCTCCTATTCCCACAATATTTTCTCTCCTCTTTGATACAAATTTCAAATTTTCACTCACTTTCATTCCGTTGTCTGCAAACGCTTTCAATTTGGACAAGTCTGCAATTCTGTCGTTTGGTAAAGAGTTAATTCTTTAGTGAACAACAAGAATTTAGACCTGTCCCAACTAAGAACGATTACAGTTGACAAACTAAACAAGGTGCAATCAAAAGGATTTGCCTTTGGAAAAGAACCAGCAATTTCTGCTTTTCTTACTATATTTTTCAAAGTATTCTTTCTCAGATGTCAGATGGTTAAAGCTCAGAACTTTTTAGAAAAGGATTAAATCAATGGAATGCCGTTGGATTTTACAAGGGTAAAGTTACTTTGCAAATGTCTCTCGATAATATTCGAAATGAAATTGTTTGCGGCAAAAGTAATGTCACCAAAGCCAAACAAAGACGGGGGAACAATAGTTCAGATGGGGAAAATTGCCCCATTAAACAATTACGATATTTCTATATTGATCAATACTACAAACATTTACTTCCATTTCAGAAATTATTTTCAAATGAGTTTTTAATGCTCTTTGGTCATTATCTGTAAGTTTTTTCTGCTATATTTATTGCATTGTTTTTAATCGATAAAATTTTAGACTTATCCAAATTGAACAAACTTGCAGATGACAAAGTTTATGTAGATCTTATACACTGATACTTTTTACTGTAAATTGGACAAGAACAAATTGCTGGTATATGATTTTTTTTTTCTTACAATTTTTTAATAGCCATCTTCTTCAGAACGGTTAAAAGTACAGACTGTCTTCTAAAGGACCATTTCTAATGCAAATACCATAGAAAAACATTTGGCTATGGAAGAAATGAATCATTATAAACAACTTCTCTTTTAGAAACTATGTTTTCGAAATTAAGTCTGCTACAAAAATAACTGTAACCTGCTTTGGGTAATGAGTTAATGGTACTGGTTTCTGACCTTTTGCCACACAATTCTAAGTAAAAACCCTGACAAAGTAATATTAATGAAAAGCATTAGGAAAATAGAAAATATGGGTAAGCGGCACTTTCTCCTTTTCTTGCAATGTTTTCTACTCTATCAAAGATCAATTCCATTATTTAAGCCGTATTACATATTGTCGACAGCAAATGCTATTCTGTTTGGAACATTGCAAGAGTTAAGCCTTTACCACATAATCACAAGTTTCATTATGACCTTACCCTTTACCAAACAAGCCCTGGTTTTTACGTGTCTATAGTAAAAGTCTTTGAAAACATTGTGGGAAAAGGAGAAATTGCTGGTCACAAGCAATTTCTCCTTTTCCCACAGTGTTTTCTACCTTTTTTTAGAACTTTCTGCAATTTTCTCAAAATCTAAAATTGTCGTCTGCAAACTCTATCGGTTTGGAAGGGTCCAAAATTTGTTGTTTGGGAAAGGGTTAAGAAAAAAATCTTTTGAAGACATGATGCAGAAAACAAAGTACATGTATGGTAACCTTAGCATTTTCTCTTTATCCGACAATGTTTCCTACTTTTCCACTAATGGAAGTTTTATTTTTTAAGGTTCATTCCTTTTGTCGTTTGTAAAATTGTTTTCAATTTGGATAATTGTTATATCTTATAATGTGGTGAAGAGTTAATCATGTACAAAGAGGTTTTTCTATCACCTGGACTTGATATTTTCTCTCAATTATAGAACCCTAGATGGTCAAATATTTGTTTAAGACCCGGATAAACTCCTGTATTTATTTAGTATTCTGTCTATTTATGGCCAGCTCTCGATAACAAATAAAGAAAATTATCATTGATACAAAACTTCAACGCAAGTTTCTATATGCTGTATTAACCTCTAGTATAAATGCTAATCTATTTAAAAGTTTTCTTTAGTTCTAGATTATTCCGAAATGAAAAGGTACAAAGATTCTTAAAAGGAATCACTAGATATAAGTTACTAACTTGTTTAGAACACTTGGGGCAGGGGTGGGGGTATCTGTTTTCACACGAACAAGATCATAATTTCAGTAGAACAGGATTTGTTTTAGGAAATAGATAATTGTTGCAAATTTTCTGAAATTTTAGATGGACTAAAACTCTCCGATTGCAGACATAATACCTCAGTTTGCAGGTTTTGCACAATTTCATTTACTAATCCTTCATGATACTATTCCTGATTTTACAAGCCTGAGAAAGAAGCCTTTTGAAAACATTGTGGGTAAAGGAGAAAATGCTGGTAACCAGCATTTTCTCCTTTACCCACAATGTTTTCTATCCTGCTGAAAACAAATTTCAATTTTTGAGTTACGTTTATTTTGTCATCTGCAAGTGCTTTCAATTTGGACCAGTCCAAAATTTTGTTCTTTGGTAAAGTGTTTGTAGACCTCTTCACATAAACTTGCTGCAGGTGAACTGAAATCATTTTGGTACAATTATACAGGTATTCAACACTTGTTAAGGTCGAATATACATAAAGATATGTCTGTATTGTGAAAAAGGAGAAATACCTTTGTGAGCAATTTGTCTTTTTGCCACAACAGTTTCAAAGTCAGTAAACTGCAAGACATCAAAAGTCATCTATAAGTTTTCATTATGCTTATAATAGACATTTACATGAACCCTTTAGGACATAATACCAACCATTAACCACCCTGAAGAAGACTTTAGAAACTTTGTGGGAAAAGCAGAAAATGCTGGTTACAAACAGCAACTGAAACCAAGATTAATTTGAAAAAAAAAAAGGTCAGAAAAGGGAATGGGTTTATGTTTTTTTGTTGGGGTAGAGACTACCCTTCTAAATTGGATTAAAAGCATACCCAGGTATTTTTTTTCAATAACACCCTCAGATATTGGGTTACAGAAAAAATCTCATCTTTTGTAACAGTGACAAAGGACTTTGCCTTTCATCCGGCTGGTTTCACTAATAACAACTGCGATCTCTGACAGACTAATTCTTTTTTCCATCTTGCAGCAGTCATGTTTTGAAAACTTCTGGACATAAGAAGAAATTCAGCACACATTGAGCAATTTCACATTTTGATAGACAATATCGTCGGTTTACTTCCAAAACCTCGTAACTACAGCTTGTTACAAGCTGTAGTTACGAGATTTTGGAAGTAAACCGTCGATATATTATGTATTGACTTAATAATCTCATGTTTAACTTTAACAACCTGGGGATGAAGGTTGGAAACATTGTGAAAAAAAGAGAGAAAATGCTTGTAACCAGCACTTTCTCTTTTTCCTGAAAGGTGTTTTCTGCCCAATAAAAATCAACTTCCATAATTCAAGTCATATTCAATTTGTAGTCTGCAAATGCTTTAACTCGTACCAAACAACAAAATTTTAGACTTGTCCAAATTGAAAGCATTTGCAGACGTCAAAATAGCTGTGGCTGAAATGATGAAATTTGTCTTTTAATAGAATAAAGGCATTGCAGGAGAAGAAGAAAATGCTGGTTGCCAGTATTTTCTCCTTTTTCCACAATGTTTTCTACCCTTCATAAATGAAGTTTAATTTTTTCAGTTACCTTTATTATGTCATCTGCAAATGCTATTTAACCCATTACCACACAATCCCTACTTTTAACGACCCTTAGAAAGAAGCCTTTACAAAACATTGTGGGAAAAGGAGAAAATGCTGGTAACCAGCATTTTCTCCTTTTCCCACAATGTTTTCTACCCTTTCATAGACGGAAATAATCTTTTCAGCAAGAGTTGAATTGTCGTCTGCAAATGCTTTCAATTTGGTCTAGTCAAAAAGTTTGGCATTTGGGAAAGGGTTAATTTTGGCCAGTCTAAATTCTGTCGTCTGGTAAAGAGTTAAAGCACATTAAAGTTGAGAAAGGGATAGACATATTTGTTTGATCAAATGAAAATAATATTTGATGAATATCTTTGTAATCTGTCAGATCTTTCAATCAAAACGAAATATAACAATTTTAGCTCTGTCAAAATGGATGCTGTCTGGATCTTTACCACTTAATGCATGTTTAATGCTCTTCGTCACAATCCTTAGTTTTAACCACCCTGAGAATGAAAGCTTGTAAGAAAATGCTTCGGTAACAAGTATTTTTCTCTTTTTCCCACAATATTTTCTGCTCTTCTCAACTCAAATTTCAAAATTTTCATTGCCTTTATTTTGTCCCCTGCAAATGCTTTCAATAAATTATGGACTAGTTTAAAATTTTGTATTTGATAAAGAGTAAAAAAACAAAAACAGAAAAAAAGCTTTTGTAAAGCTATAGACCAGGAGAACTTTGTGCTGGTTGCCAGCATTTTCTCCTTTTATTCTTTTTTTTCTGTTAAAGATAAATCCTACGTCATTGGAGGCAAACTTTTATTTCATGTTTGCAAGTGCTTTCAATATGGCCGAGTCTAAAATTTCATTGTCTGTTGAAAAAAAAGAAGTGAAAGTAACTTTTTTGAAATTCAGTGAAGAAGTATTCTTTTGTATCAAAAACATTTGGGCCCAGTCAAGCAAGAGGGGCAAAAGAAACATAAGTCAAAAACGTCTTTGTGTGATATCCCATCTAAAATCTGAACATAAAACGGGTTTAGAGATTATTGTCATAAAAATACAAAGAATAGAGAGATAACAGCATGGGAAATTTTTCTTTCTCCCAACAGAATTTACATCTCAATTTGTTGTCCTGTTCAATGCCATGCTGTGCTGTCCATCAAAACGATGAAACCTAGCTGGTCCTCTTTTTATATTTTCATCCCTAAATATATTGCAGTATCCTTGCAGGAGTATAGCACACTCAGTTATGCACAAGTTTAACTCTTATACAACTTAGATTTTGTGACCCGTCCAAATTGAAAGCCTTTGCAGATGGAAAATTAAAAGAACAAAATTTCTCTTTGGAAATATACAAAATCATACCAGTAAAAGGAGGAAATCCATATTACCTGAGAATTTTCTCCCTAATTTTCCATGAACTTTTCAGAAGCCTTTTTCCTCAGGGTCATATGAACATCAGGATTGCGGGTTAAGAGTTAAGCTTAATAGTTTATACCTGCATTTTAAATCTGCTTCTGTAGCTATTTAATCCTTTACCACATGATAATGACTTTTGATGCTCCTGGAAAAGAAGCATTTTCTTCTTTTCCCACTGTGTTTTCAAAAGGCTTCTTTCCCAGGAGTGTCAAAAGTTGGTATTGCTGCTTTCGAACAATGTTTTCTACATATTAAACAGATCAGACTTCAGCTGGTATTGAGTTTACAAAGGTACTACAGAAACAGCAGCTTTAATTTTGTCTCTGCTTATCTATTTCAGATACATCAACCATGGTGACCTTTCATCACTGACTTTCAAGAATGGAATTGACCAGGAAAAAAGTTAGCAGCCCATTTTCTGGCATAGGTTCAGGATGACAGACCAATCCACGATGAACTTATTGTTTTTTCTCGGCGTTCTGATACCAGCCCTGGTAACAGTTGGACTCTTTGCTGTGTTTTGTTACTGCTGGTACAAAATGCGCATCCGCAACCAAATACTGTATAAGAAACATGATCCACATAAAATTGAAAAGTTAAAAGAGGGGCAGGTTTATGAACCTCCCCCACCCCCTCCTCCTCCATTCAAATCCAGTTTGACACTCTTCCAGGAAAGTCTTTCGCACAATAATAACAACAATAAAAACAAATCAAATGATGATTATGAAGAAAGTCCAGAACCTACAGAGGGAATTGTAAATACACTGTACAAGACTAATGGAGACAGTGGATTTTCGGATTTAAATCAAATTCAGTGTGAAGTGAATAACTCTGAAGTGCAAAGACCAATGAATGATGCTTTACGTCCGAACTCACAAGCATCTGATGATTCTGACGATTCTGGTTTTCGGAGCTCAAGATCTGGACAATATACTCATAGTGCTACAGACAGTGCAGGAAACCCAAATGAATTATATCCACATGGTGCTGTGTCTAGTTGTCAGGTTCATGACACAGTTCCTCTATTTAAACCAATCAAAATTCATCCAAATGAATTTGGAAAACCACATGTTTCGTATATACACCGAAGTTCAAGTGCTGGTAAATACAGAAACAATAGACTTAGAAAACCCCCAACATCTAGTCCAATCTACAACATGGGATCAGAATCTCAAAATATTAACCAACTTAATTCCATCTATAACCTGGAAGAGCCAGTCGGGTTTCCACAGATGCAACATCGGAATAGTGTACCCCCAAATGTGAGACATAACTGTAATACAAGACATATAAGTTTATCCAATTACGATGTGAATGGTGGCAGACTACATAGTATAGACAGTCATTATGGTCCACTAGCAAGTCCTGGTCACTATGGAAGCAGGCCAGCTATGGATAACTGTGGTCACCACCATGGTTTCTTTGGTGATGGCTTGATTCAAAGAGCTGACAGTATTGGATATGGCAGTGTATGTAATAGTAGTCTTGGCTACATGCCAAATGTGGGACAACAAGTTGGTCTAAACCAACCCATCAAAAGTGAACACTTGTGCCAACCACCACAAAATAGCCATTTTCCTACACAAAGCACTTTTCCTCTTTCGACTAACGTACCTGGTTACACAATTTCTCAGAACAGCCATATGCGACCCATCCAGCCCGAAATAAGTGTACATAAAATGAGTGAGCCCTTACAAACAGTTCCAGAAGCTTCTATTCCCTTGACAGTGACTCAAGCAATGGTACATAGACCGTATGTGGAAGAACTAAGTGATCCCTCTCTATATTCTGTTGTTTAACCAATTAACATATAAATACAGCTTTTTACATCCCTAATGAATAAAGTGAATGACAAAACTATGTGAAAATAAGCATAAATTGTTCACACAAAAATGCTGTATTTTCAAGAATACTGTCTCTCAGTTCACCATTTTAACCTATATATAATTTGTATGTTAGTAGATGTATAAGATGTCCTGCATGACTCGATGGTCAACCGTAGGACTCATAAACTGAAAGCTCCGGGCTTGAGCCTCACTGGATCCACTGAGTTTTTCGTGGGAGTGTCCTTGGGCAAGACAATTAAGAGCCCTAGCCTAGTACTGGTGAAACCCAAGAAATCCATCAATATTGAGCTGTTGCTGAAATGATATTGAAAGCAGAGTTAAAACACCATTCAGTTAACCAGTAATATATATTGTAAGAGACAAAGAATGGTAATAGAGAGAAGACTTAACTTATTCATAGATTCCTATGAGAGATGTCCCATTCTGTTGAAAAAAGATGTTTAGAAAATTACTGCAATAGATACAAATTCAAGTGCTGTTTTTATTTTACAATACAAAAAATGTATTTTATTGATGACAAATAAATTGCTTATTTAAATGTCATGCATGAATCCTTTATCAAACAATTTCATCTTTCGATGACCCTGGGAACTAGCAGGTTTTTGGAAATATTGTGGGAAATAAAAATGCTGGTAACCAGTTTCCAAAAGGATTCCATCATTTAAGCCCAACTCATTGTCTTCAACATGGACAAGACTAAAATTTTATCTTTGTCTGATAAGGACTTATACTGAATCAAGATAATACATTTTCATGAAATTATTACATTAAGACCAGTTAACCAATTCCTAAAAAACAAAATTTAGACTGGTACAAATTGAAAGCACTTGCGGACAACATTATTAATGTAACTCAAAAATTTTAATTTGTCTTTAGCAGAGTAGAAAACATTGTGGGGAAAGGAGAAAATGCTGGTTACCAGCATTTTCTCCTTTTCCCACAAAGTTTTCAAACGGCTTCTATCTCAGGGTCGTATAAACCAGAGATTGTTTGGTAAAGGGTTAATCAAGTCCAACACGTACCACAAAAGCAAGCTAAAAGCTAACCAAAAATGTAACTATTTAATGAGAAAACCTTTCTTCATTTTTTTGTAATCTTTACATAAGAAAGTATTATCATTATTATTTATGAATTTTGTACCATAATGTAATAAGTTTAAACCATAACTTTTATAAATGATGAACAACATGATAAGCTTTCTCCTAATGAAAAGCCCAGTTTCGAAACAATCCCATGTTTTCAAAAGATATTGTACGAAAAGCAGAAAATGCTGTCAACCGGTATTTTCTGCTTTTCCCTCAATGTTTCCTACCTTTCCAAACATTAAAAAAAAGATTCAGTCATACATATTTTCTTGTCTGTTAGTGTTTTCAGTTAGGACTAGTCTAAATTTGTATAGTCTTGGCAATGGTATATCAGGGGCTACTCAAGACTGACTTCAATGACAGTCCATCCATTACTAGTAAATCTGCTTCTTGATCTACCAAAACTATATTTGTCCTTCAACAATCACAATGTTTTAAATGCCCTTAGGGAACAGCATTTTTAAGACATTGCAAGAAAAGGAAGCACTCAAGCAGTCATTTCTCTCATGAACTTTTCGAAAGCTGTCCACTAAGGGACATAAGACTTCCTGTATGATTTGTTTTTCTTTTGCTCAAATGCTTTTCATCAATGGTCTGCTGCAAGTGAAATTATTTATCTTCATGCAGCAATGTATGAACTGCAGTTAACCCATTTCCACACAATCCCTACTTTTGACACCTTTGAGAAAGATGCCTTTAGAAAACATTGTGGGAAAAAGAGAAAATGCTGGTAACCAGCATTTTCTCCTTTTCCCACAATGTTTTCTACCCTTCACAAATCAAATTTCAAATTTTCAGTCACTTTTATTTTGTCGTCTGCAAATGCTTTCGATTTGGGCAAACCTAAAATTTTGTTGTTTGGTAATGAGAAAAAGATTTCATTTATTTAGTAGTTTATGGATGAACATATTGCTCTGTTGTAAATTAAGCTTACGGAGAGAATTTATGATAGAATTATACATAATGTAAAAGCTCATATGGTAATCTATCAATGGTAAAACAGTAAAATTTCATATGATGAAGTGGTTTGTGAAATCCATAATGAATATGAAGATTATCTAGGTCAATGATGATCAGAATACATGTGAAAACTTTGATGCAAGGGAAACATTCAAAGCAAGTTCTCCATTAACCCTTTACCAAACAATCCCTGGATTTTATGAGTCTGAGAAAGAAGCCTTTGGCAACCTTTCTCCTTTTCCCAGGATGTTTTCTTTCCTGCTGGAAACAAATTTCAATTTCTGAGTTAAGTTTATTTTGTTGTCTGCAAGTGCTTTCAATTTGGACCTGTCTGAAATTTTGTTGTTTGGTTAAGATTTAACCCTTTACCAAACAATTCCAACATGTAATGACCCTGAAAAAGAAAACTGATTAAAAACTTGAAGGGAAAAGGAAAAAATGCTGGTAAGCAATATTTTTTCCTCTTCCCACATTGTTTTTTACCTTTTCCAAATTAAATATTAGTTTTATTTTTGTATGCAAATACTTTCAATTCAAACTAAAGTTTTCTTGTTTGGTAAAGAGTTTACCACATCGTATTACCACACTGTATTGTGGACATGTCCAAATTCAAAGCATTTGCAGACAACAAATTCAGTGCAACTGAAATTAGTGACTTTGATTATGAAAGGTTAGATAACATTGTAGGAAAAGGAGAAAATGCTGGTTACCAGCATTTTCTCCTTTTCCTGCAATGTTTTCAAATGTCCAATTTTCAAGGATCATTAAAATTCATAATTGTGTGGTAAAGAGCAGCAAATGTGGCGCATGTGTTATAGATTGTCTGAAGAAGGTAAAATGTGATGAGTTGAGGTTACTTTATAGTGTTTCATTGCTTGTTTGTACTTAAGTTTGATATAGTAAGTTGTTACAGAGTGTCATATGAAAATTAATTAAAAAATATTAATTCTTTAAATTTTGGGGTTTTTTTTACTGTGCTCTACTGAAGTTTCTTATCTCTTCCTACCTGTCCAAATTAAAAGCAATTACAGACACAAGGTTTCTACCATTTGACCTGGTGACCTATTTTTTGACCCAACATGACCCATTTTCAAAAGGTCTGAAATATTATCCATTAAACAGACCAATTTTCAAGAGTATCATCGAAAATGTGGCCTCTAGAGCATACACATGTTTTTTCTAAGTTTACCTAGTGACCTTGTTTTTGACCCCAAATGACCCATTTTAGAACTCGTTGGAGATATCATCACCACAAACATTAATAGGAAGAGCTTTAAAGAGTACCGGTATTGGGACTGCAAATATGGCCTTTTGAGCATACATAAGGTTTTTTCACACAATGGATGGCGGATATCTGACACAGCTAAATGACAAAAGCTCAACTTGAGCACTTCTAGGGTTGTGCACTGGTGAGCTATTTAAAGGATATGAGCAATGTAAAAAGGAGGTTAACTATATACCTGCCAAAAGTATCAATCTATATCACCGGCACATCTGGCCAATATGACTGGATTTTTTTTTTTCCCATCAGATTATTCGTAAATTTTCTTTACATCAAAAGATGATTCTACCTCACAATTCAGTCATTTGCTACACAAAATGGGTTTCATGGATCCATGATGATGTGAAGATATAGAGGATATTTGTTTTTTTCGGTGAAAGATCAAAATTTATTTCATCTCGTAAACTTAACCATTGGTAATATTTTCACGAGTGGTGGTGCAGCCACTCATGAAAATACTACCGATGGTGTTCACTGCACCACTCGTGAAAATGTTACCAATGGTGTTCACGAGATGAAATAGATTCCGATCTTTCACTGAAAAAAAAAACAAATACTGTATTTATTTCATGCTTTAAACGCTTTCTGGGAGGACCTTTATCAAAATCCAGTACAGTCCTTTTCTGTTATAATTCCCAATGGCGTACCCTTCCCACATAGTAACGCATTACAATATAACGTCAAGCGCAAGAAATGTAAGGTATATGACGTCATATTTCCCATCTGGTTGTGAGGCACGTGCAATTGACCTAGGTAACAAGAACATGGAAATCGGTGTTTTCACTGGTGTTTCTAGTGTAAGATCGAAAATATTTTCACTGTCATTTCTCGATATCCTACCACAAAGCATGAAATAATTGCTGAATATATTGCGCCACAGAGAATGCATTAAATGCCTTCCTGCCAGAGTGCCACGTGTATGTTTAACAGCCTACTTATGATCAAGAATAGCTCTTAATTTTATTTCAGTTTTGAATGGTATCCCGTAATTTTTTCTCTGTTACTCTGCTTGAAAAACAAATAAAGATACTTCAGTGGGGTCATAAAATTTATGGCAAAATCTGGAAAATAAAAATTATGTAATACTGTCGAAAATGTAAAGGTTACTTGCTATGAATTTCTTCTACACTTAACACCAAACCTTTCCAATGCTGGGACTAAAATTAGTAATAAAGTTCTTGATATTTTGTAAATCAAGATCAGACTGGATGAAATGTACTGGTCAATCATGGATAAACACTGTCCATTATTCTTGAAGGAGGTTACATTCTTCAGGCAATGCTGCATTATACTTGCATAGCAGTATTTCAGACAATTTTATAATTTTAGCAAACTTATTTATTAATACTGTAATATACCTATAGATTTGAAAACATTTTGGGAATGAAGTATTATGAAACAAGCTCTTTTCATTGTCACTCAGTAAGCATATTGAGTCTTTACCACACAATCCCGACTTTTAACTACTTCTGAGATAAAAACCTCTAAGAAAAGAAGAAAATGCTGGTTACCCCACAAGTTTTCTACCCTGCTGGAAGCAAATTTGAATTTTAGAGTCAAGTTTATTTTGTTGTCTGCAAGTGCTTTCAATTTGGACCAGTCTAAAATTTTGTCATTTGGTAAAGAGTTAACCCATCTCCACACGGTAGAATTTTAGACCTATCCAAATTGAAAGCATTTTGCAGCCAATTATAATATCATAGTGGCCCAGATGACACAATTCATCTTTGATAAGATAGAAAACTTTATGGGAAAAGGAGAAAATGCTGGTTACCAGCATTTTCTCCTTTTCCTATGATGTTTTCAAAAGGCTTCTTCCTCAGAGTCATTAAATGTCGTCGTTGTGTGGTAAAGGTTAACCATTTATTCCAACATTTTTCCATTCTTAGAACCATGCTTGTTTTTTCCTGGTCTAAATTTTTTTCCCGCAGCAGAAGAAATTTAACTTATTATGTTTTTTTTCTTCTTTGTCAGATTGTCACTATCAGCATAGCTGGAGTGGTAAGATTTGGCTTTGAAACAGTAGAAAAGATCATAGTACAAAAGAATAATGCAATCTACTAGCACTTTCTTCCTGAACTACCTTTTTTTTTTTAAATAATCTTTGTCATGGCAATGAAAGCACTGGATTGTTTGGTACAGGCTTACAGAGACCCAGATGGTCTTACTTCATCATAAAGCAGCACTGGGAGATCCAGAATATGCTTACTAGACAAATTCCTTGCCCTTTTCTCATACATTCCAAAACCTTAATCCCTCACACCACACGGTCCCAAGTTTCATAACCCATAGAAAGACGCTTTTGAAAAATTTTGTAGAACAGGAGAAAACAGTAACTTGTTAGAAACATTTTGATAGGTGAGTGCAACACAGTTCTAAGTGTCTGTACATTGTACAGGCACTTAGAATAGTGTTGCACTCACCTATCGATTTATTCTATTCCCACAATGCTTTCTGGTCATTCACAGGCATATAAAATTATTTGGGTTATTTGATTTGCAGTCTGCTAGCACCATAATTTTGATCAAGTCTAGAATTTCGCCATTTGAAAAGGAGTTATCTATGAAAAAATTTTGGACTTGAACAGTTTGAATGCATTTGCAGACAAGAAATTAATTCATCTGCAACTTGGTGATTGGTCTTCATTGTAACTCTGAACTGTTTGGAGAATGCCTAAAACATAATGGGTTCACTAAAATAAATATACCAAAACATAATCAGGGTGTATCCTTGACAAACATATTTCCAACCACTCTGATACCACTCTATGCATGCACCACAGAAATAAACAAAGAAATTAAACAGGCAATGATGAAAGAGTTAAAAAATATCAAGAATGTACAATATAAGACAAGAATGTCTGAAGGTATGTTGGTTGTATATATTTTTGACAAGTAATTATCTAACTCTCTCCAAGTGTTTATAGCCAGTCTGACAAGAAATCCAAGCAACGACTAGATGTCTGGGATTTTTTTTCCCTGCCTTTCAGATAAATAATCAAAGGATAACTGTAACAGACACTGATAAATACAAACCTTATGCTTCTTGCTGTATGAAATGCATTCATATACACTTCCCATTATCTTTAATTGAAAATGCCCTATAAACCTTTACCACGCAACTCAAGCTTAATCATCAGAAGACTTTTTTGAAAACATTGTAGAAAGAGGATTGATCTGGAGTCTTAACCCATTACCACACAATCCCTACTTTTGACGCCCCTGAAAAGGAAGCCTTTTGAAAACACTGTAGGAAAAGGAGAAAATGCTGGTAACCAGCATTTTCTCCTTTTCCCACAGTGTTTTCTACTCTTCCCAGAACAAATTTCGATTTTTCAGTCACCTTTATTTTGTCGTCTGCAAATGCTTTCAATTTGGACCAGTCTAAAATTTTGTTGTGTGGTAAAGAGTTAAACTCTTTACCAAACGACAAAATTTAAGACTAGTGCAAAATGAAAGCATCTGCAGACAACAAAATAAAATGGCTGAAAATTTTAAATTTGTTTTGGGATGGGAAGAAAACATTGTGGGAAAAGGAGGAAATGCTCATCTTTTCAGCAAGAGTTGAACTGTCATCTGCAAATGCTTTCAATTTGGTCTAGTCCAAAAGTTTGTCATTTGGTAAGGGTTAACATGCTTTTTGCTTTTCATGTCAACTAAAACTGGCAATTTGATTGCTTGAACAGGAAGTTAATTTATTGTCTGCAAATGCTTCCAATCTGGTCAAGTCCAAAACTTTATTGTATAGTATATTGTAGGTACTCATAGTACAAGATTTAACTCATTACCAAACGACGAAATTTTAGGCTTGTCCAAATTGAAAGGATTTGCAGACGATAAAAGTGACTGAAAATTTGAAATGTCCTTTATGAAGGGTAGAAAACAGTGTGGGAAAAGGAGAAAATGCTGGTTACCAGCATTTTCTCCTTTTCCCACAAAGTTTTCTAAAGGCTTCTTTCTCAGGGGTGTCAAAAGTAGGGATTGTGTGGTTAAATGGGTTAAAATACAAGATTTCTGACATGAATTTATCCCTTATATCATATATATTGATAATTTATCTTTCTTTACTCAGCTGACTATCTTCTGAACCATTCTACACTCTTCAACTATTAACAGCATTTTTTTGCGTGCTGTAAGAATGTATCTTTAAACTGTAGACTCTTATCATTCATTTACCAGTTTTTCAATCAATTACATGTACATCTGTCAATGTTTAAGGGAAACACTATCATGATGGATTAGAAACTTAAACTGCTCATAAAATATTCAAACTTGCTTCAGGCTTTTCTCTACACTTCAAAGTCATCATTCTGTCTTTTCTTTTTCCCCTAGAGTCTGATGAATGAATCAGATTAAGAGCAGTTCTCCCAGCAATTTAGTCCATTTATATCAGTTAGACAGACCCTTTGGGACATACTGACAACATCTTACAAAATAAAACTTACCAAAAATATTCAGTTTGAATAATTTTCAGAACCTCAGACAACAAAATACACTGAATGAGACATTTCTAGGCCTTGACCGTCTACAAAATGATAATAATTAAAGTCTGGTCCAAACTGAAAGCATTTTCTGCAGACAGAAATTAATTGCGGCTTAATTGATGAGTTTGTTGCTGCTACCAGGATACTATTGTGCACAATGTTGATCATGATCTAAAGTTCGAACTGCACAGAATCAGCAACTTTATGTCAAATTTTTCATAAACTATCTTGACCGGAAAAACAAGCAAAACTGCAATTTTTTTTCCCTTTTACCGACTGAAAATGGCTACTTCATGTATCTGATTTTTTACCAGACAAACCGAAATTAACCACACAAATACCACACAATCCCTACTTTTGACAACCCTGAGAAAGAAGCCTATAGAAAACATTGTGGGAATAAGAGAAAATACTGGTAACCAGCATTTTCTCCTTTTCCCATAATGTTTTCTACCCTTCACAAAACACATTTCTAATTTTCAGTCATTTTTATTTTTTGTCGTCTGCAAGTGCTTTAGAGTTGGACAAACCTAAAATTTTGTTGTGTGGTAATGAGTTAACCCATTACCACACAATCCCTACTTTTGACGCCCCTGAGAAAGAAGCTTTTTGAAAACACTGTGGGAAAAGGAGAAAATGCTGGTAACCAGCATTTTCTCCTTTTCTCACAGTGTTTTCTACCGTTCCCAGAACAAATTTCTATTTTTCAGTCGCCTTTAATTTGTCGTCCGCAAATGCTTTCAATTTGGACCAGTCCAAAATGTTCTCATGTGGTAATGAGTTAACTCTTTACCAAGCAAGAAAATTTTAGACTAGTCCAAATTGAAAGTATTTGCAGACAACATAACGGTGACTGAAAAATTAAAATTTGGTTTGGGAAGGGTAGAAAACACTGTGGGAATGAAGAAAATGCTGGTTACCAGCATTTCCTCCTTTTCCCACAGTGTTTTCAGAAGGCTTCTTTCTCAGGGTTGTTAAGTCAGGATTGTGTGGTAAAGAATTAAGGCTTGTCCAAAGTCAGAAGATATGTAGAGGGAATATAAAGCTGAAGCATATACATATTTTGCCTCCACGACGGTTGAGAAATATTGTAGTTACCCACATTTTCCCCTTTTCCCACAATGTTTTCAAAGGCCTTTAAGGTCCTCTTCCAGATCATTAAAACTCGGGATTGTTAGGTAAATCTTTCTCGTACTGGGTAATTTAGCACTAATCATACCACAAGTGAAATTACAATAAAGGAGAAATATATATACTGGTACAGAAAATTAAAATCTCCTAACCCTTTACCACACAATGATAACTTTTAATGACCCTGTGGAAGAGGCCTTTTGAAAACAATGTGGAAAAAGGAGAAAATGCTGGTAACCAGCATTGTCTCCTTTTTCCACAAAGTTTTCTACTCTATCAAAGCAAAATTAAACCAACTGAGCCAGTTTGGAACCTGTCGTCTGCAAATGCTTTCAATTTGGGTATAGATCTAAAATTTTGGCATATGGTAATTCATGGTTGAATATTTAATTGCATGAGTCATGAAAAAAAAAGAACTCATAGCAAATGCTAGTAACAATGAAGCCTTTGCTAATTTACCTACAATACTTGAAAAAAAAAGTCTTGGGGTGAGGTTGTGAGGGTGGATGTGCAGTGCAGGAAAGATGTGTTTGTGACAGCAATTGCACATACATATACATGTACAACCAATTAAAAGTCATCCTATAAATAAACATAATCCATCTCTGTCTGGCTTATGATGACTGATCATCCCAGTATATTACAGCTTTTCCTGCTCACGAATGTTCAGTCAAATTGAAAATAAAGTCAATTCCCCACAAAAATTCCAGACATTTATTTTGTGACAGATATATTGTATGTAGTGTAATCCAAGTCTGGTATATGATATATTAATTAGCGGTAGCATCTATAATAATACCCATGCGCATGGTGCAAAAATTATGGACAGGCGAAACATTCCCCTATCATTTTATAGAACAACTTCATCTTCTTAATCCTTTACCAGTCACAATGAGGACTTTCAATGACCCTGAGGAAGAGGCTTCCTGACTACTTTGTGGGAAAACGAGAAAATGTGAGCCAATATGAAATTATCGTCTGCAAATGCTTTCGATTTGGATAGGTCTGTAATTCTGCTGTGTGGCAAAGGTTTTTAGACAAGTCCAAATGGGAAACATTTGCAGACAAAATTATTGCGACTCAGTCAAAAATTGAAATTTGGTCTTGGAAGGGTAGAAACATAGTGGGAATAGTAGAAAAAATAATACTGGTTACAGCATTTTCTCATTTTCCCACAATGTTTTCAGATGGCTTCTTCCTCAGTGTCAAGAAAACCCCTGATTGTTTGGTCAAGGAATAATTAAGCCTAAATCAAGTCAAAAAATGAAAATTTCCAACCAACAGTAAAAAGCCTAATTTTGCGATTTCATCCTACTTCTTTTTGATGGAAAATGTTACTGTACCTGAATATGTAGATGAAGATCGGATTTCAGTCTGATCTTGATTTACAATGTTTGCAAATACTCACTGAGTATCACTGAGTTTCTTCCAAAGCCCCATTTCACTAAGGTAGTTTTTTCGAACTAAATGTTTGTCAGTTTTATGTTACTATAGTATAGTGGCATTAATCTGCCACAAGACACACGAAAAATATCATGATAATAAATTTTCATGTATCTAGTAGCAGATTAATGCCACTAAACAATAGTTATGTAGAACTTATGCAAATTTTGTTTGTAACTTGTAACCTTAGCGAAACGGGGCCCAAGTGCTTAATGATTCTGAATACCTGGTTATTCCTCTTACATTACACTGTCTACATGAGAAAGTTTGTCACCAAGTGATGCCTCCGCAAAAGACCATTTAACCCTTTACCACACAATCCCAACTTTTAACAACCCTGAAAAAAAAGCCTTTTGAAAACACTGGGGGAAAAGGAGAAAATGCTGGTAACCAGCATTTTCTCCTTTTCCCACAATGTTTTCTACCCTTCTCAAAACAATCTGTGAAATTGGATTCATGTCTATTTTGTCGCCTGCAAATACTTTCAGGTTGGACTAATTAATCTTGGACTGAATTTTGTCATTTAGTAAAGAGTTAAGGTCCTATAATGCCCATACTGTCCTAAAATTGAAAGCTTTGAATTTGGACAAGTCTAAAATTTTGTCATTTGAGAAAGAGTTATACATGAGGTGCAACAGCTCTGTTTTTTCTTCATATTGAATACAAGATTTAGCTATGAAAATTTAAGAAATTCTCCTGACCATAGCAACCACAGCTTGTCTGGGACATCTGCATGCTTTACATTTGCATTTTATTCATTATCAGCTTATCACTTAACCCTAAAGACAAAATTTAAAACTTGTCCAAATTGAAGCACTTGCAGACAACACATTAAACTTAGCTGAGATGATGGTGATTATCTGTGGAAGTATAGAAAACCTTGCAGCAAAAGGAGAAAATGCTGGATATCAGCATCATATCCTTTTCCAACAATGTTTTCTAGCAGCTGCTTTCTCAGGGTCATCAAAAGTAGGGATTGTGTGGTAATGGGTTAACTCTTCATCAGATAATAATTTTAGACTTGTCCAATTCAAAAAGTTTTTTTGCAGATTACATATCAAATGTGGCTCAAATTAAAGGAATTTCATTTCCAAAAGGATAGGAAAACATTTTGGGAAAAAAATGTGGTAACCAGCCTTTTTTTCCTTGTCACAAAATGATTTTGGAAGCATTTTCCTCAGACTCTCAGAGATGGGATTGTTTTAGGAAAGTTTGAAAGCAGAGAATCAAGCATGATTTGAAGTTGAAAAGATTTGGGCATAACCATAAAATTTGGCTTAGCTAATTCAGTTGTGAAATATTCAAACCTGGCTTACAGCTGATTAGACCTGTTTTTCTCCCTTGGGTAAAAGATTTATGGTAAAAACCCCTATCACCCTAGAAAATCACTTTTAACTCTTCTAAACTTAAAGTTAAAAGAGCAAGTAATGGAAAACAAAAAGTCACTTTGGAGAAAAGATATTTGACTGAAAGTGGAAGTTCTAGAACTTGTTTTTCTAAAACAAAAAGAAGTCTCCCCCTTTTTGGTATCATGACACTTTGTCTAATTGTGCTTTACCCATATGTAAAGTTTTACCAAAATAACTGGAAAGGTTTTCGAGTTAAAGAGACAGATGTTAAAGGGCAGAGGAAAATAATAAAAGTGAAGTAATTCCAAAAATATACAACCCATAGAACATGATTTGCAACGGATAACAATCAAAGGGGAGTAACTCAGAAAAAAAAATAGCCAGAGTTACTGTTTTTGTTTTTTCAAGTTACAGAGCAGACATGATTTATGACGAAAACAATCAAAGAAGAATAACTTGAAAAATAGACAAGCCAGAGTAACAGTTCTTGTGCATGACACTTCATGTCATGGTGCTCCATAAAATTTTTACTGTGTGAAGTTTTATTAAATAATCTTAAAAGCTTTGAGTTATGAAGGGGGTACACTGGCTGACCAAAGCCTTAACTTTTCACTATTTGTAAATTTTCTGTATGTCCAAGTACTAGTCTACCTAATGAATAGGTTGGTTGGATCCACATGTATGTGATGGTTGCTCGGTACCATGGAGATGCAGCCCCTTGTTGCATGGCTCACTTGTAATGTTTTCAAAAGGCTTCTTTTTCAGGGTTGTAAAACCCAGGGATTGTTTGGTAAAGCGTTAAATTTAGACATGCATAAGACCTTGTTTGGTAGAGCATGTCAAAATGTTATACCCCCATTCCACTAGGCAGCAATCTAAGGCGCTCTCACAGCATGCCGCCAACAAAACCAAGAATGCAAACAGATTTTTAACGGATCGCCAAGATTGCAACCAGTCTACTCCCTTGTACAAAGATCTCTGGCGATCTGTTCAGAACATGGTCACATTACTACTTACTGGTAATCACTTAAATTGCAGTCGAAATGCAACTTGAACATAAACATCATAGCTTGATCACTATTGGATCGCTCAAAAGTGCAAATGTTCACCAGTATGCCGGTCATTGCACTCAGATGTGATCCGATAGCAATGATGCAGTAGTGCTTCGTTGCAATCATTTGGTGATATGATAGCACTCTGATATGACCAAGTGGCGATATGATAGCACTCTGTTACGATCAATTGCGGATATGACAGGGCTCCTGTTATGATAAAGTAGTGAGATGATGGCACTCCAATTTCACTTTTGGAGGATTGTTTAAAAAAGTGTCTATCTTGGCTATCAATATTGCACATTTGAAAAACATCAGGTGTAGACCTGTAAAATTAATTCTTTGGTCAAAAGTTTTAAGTACAGTACAGTATGCCACCAAAGAGAAGAAGCAAAGGGGGTGTCAAAGCCTCAGGTTGGTAACGGGGCAAAAACAGGTCTTATAAGGTCGCAACTCCTGGCAAGGCTAAATAGTGACCACAAACAGTTCAATCGCTATCGTATCTCAATGGCTGTTACTTGATCGCCAGCGGAGCATCATCTGGTTGTTATCTGAGTGGGAATGTCCTAATAATCATCAATCCCGCCGCGATCTAAGGCAATTTATGGCATTCTGTAGAAGCGCACAGAGTGCCGTTACAGACCGCGGCATAATAAAATTGGGGTACATTTTTAGATTTGTCTAAATTGAAAGTGAATGCTTATGATAAAAGTGACTCAAAAAATGGAAATAGTTTGTTTTTCTCGAGATAGAAAACATTGTGAGAAAATGCAGGTGACCAGCAAATTCTCCTTTTTCCAAAATCTTTTCAAGTCTTCTTTAGATCTTTTGTTAAAACTCTTGGTAGTTCTTGGTTACAGGCATAAATAACTATATATTGTACAAAGGCCCAATTTCTTCTGAAACGAAAGGGAAGTCTGTGCCAATTGGATAATCATCCCTCTGCTCTTTGAAGTAAACAGAGAAGATATTTTTTTCCTGGCTAGATAAAACATCTGTGAATTAGATCAATTGGATTTAATTACACAGAATTAAACAAACATAATAAATGGATTTCAGACAAGAAGAGTCTGATATCCGTCAGCCCCCTGCTCTCAGGCTTAAATACTTCACACAGTTTATCTTATCTCTTAAAACTGAGATTGATTTTCCTTGTGCTTAACCCTCAACCACACAATCCTGAGATTTAAAACACCCTGAGAAAAATGCCCTTTGAAAACATTGTGGGAAAAGGAGAAAATGCTGGTAACCTGCATTATTTCCTTTTCCCACAATGTTTTCTATCCTTTCAAAGACAATCTTGTACCATTCTACCCTTCTGATCATATACCACTGACCCCATGTTTCATAACAGTATGACAGATAAAACATTTAGTCAAAAGAGGAAAATGTTGGTTAGAACCATAATGCTCATTATTCCACAAATTATCTTCTTTCAAAGGACAAAATCGTCATCTTTTGTACCACAGGTCATTTGTATCAAGTGCTTTCGAATCTGGTACAGTCTAAAATTTCATTGTATGGAATGCTATGGTAGCTAGTCCATGCACAGCTTTATTTCTCAAGCCATTATCGGCAAATCCCTTACAAAAAAAAATAGAGCTGTCACTGAATGTTACTTAATACCCTGACCAGCACTTTGATAGAAACAGGCAATTGTTAGTATTTTGTACACAGACGGACACATTGACGGACACATGGACGGGCAGACAGGCTGATTCCTGTATACCCCCAAAAACATTCAGGGGGGGTATAACAAAGTAAACAAGAGCTTCGCAGAGCGGCGCATATACGCCCGAAGGGGCTTGTCAGTGAAATGAGTTGCATTGACGGATGGGCCATGAATGAAGTGTAGTTATTCTCCATGATATGTAAAAAGTATTAAAGGGTAATAACTAAAAAAATAAGGGTGGCAAAGTTACAAATTTTGTGAATTGCTCTTATCCACAAGGTATTCTATCAGTCTTTGAAGGTCCCAGATCATATCTTTTATATTTTAGAAATTATGGCCCAGACGAAAATTCCAAGTGAAAAAGAGAAATAACTCAAAAGGACGGATTGCAGAGTAATGGTTCTTGTGCAGTGCACTTCTTCATAATGTGTTCTATTAGTCTTTGAAGTTTCAAGATGATGGATTTTGAAGTTTGGAAGTCATGGTCTTTACAAAAATTCAAACTGAAAATTAACAAATGGCAATAACTCAAAAATAAAGGTGGCAGAGTAATGATTCATGTGCAGTGCACTTCTCCATAATGGGTTCTGTCAGTGTATGAAGTTCCAAGTTAATATCCTTAATAGTTTGGAAGTTATGGTCTTTACAAAAATTAAAACTGAAAAATAACAAAGGGCAATAACTAAAAGAATAAAGGTGTAAGAGTTATGATTCATGTGCAATGCATTTCCCCATAATGGGTTCTATCAGTGTATGAAGTTCCAAGTTAATAGCCTTTATAGTTTGGAAGTTATGGCCAGGACAAAAATTCAAACTAAAAATTAACAAAGGGATATAACTAAAGAAAATAAAGGTGGTAGAGCTATGGTTCATGTGCAGTGCACTTCTCCATAATGGGTTCTATCAGTGTATGAAGTTCCAAATTAATTGCTTTTATATTTTTAAGTTATGCCCTGGACCAAAATTCAAACTGAAAATTAACAAAGGGCAGCAACTCAAATAATAACTGTGGCAGAATTATGGTTCATGTGCACTGCACTTCTCCATAATGTGTTCTATCAGTGTATGACCTTTTGGGTGCACAAAAATGTTTGCAGTAAAACAGCATGCATCCTAATTGATACACATTCAAAAATTCTTGTAAGAAATAAAATTTCAAACTTGACTTTTACCTCACTGACATATTGATAGATGTGAATAACATCATTAAGGTTGTTTATGTCATTGCTAAACAACTTACAGTGGCACCTCCATGTATAAGATAATTTGGTGGTTCAAATGGAAATACCACCATGTATAAGATAACTTGGTGGTTCAAATGGAAATGCAGCCATGTATAAAATAATTTGGTGGTTCAGATGGAAACAACCATTACACAGGTTAGATGTAAGTATGGAATCGGCTGAGTTGTGAAGAGTGTGCCTTGCTGAGACAACATGGACAAAATCGAATGGATATTATATCTAGATTGAAAATGTTGGTTTTTCATCCCTTTTTTTTTTCTTTACCACAGAAAAATCTTTAGATTTTACCAAATTAACAGAATTCAAAGACATTAACTACCCTTGTATGGTGGGATTCTACTTGGAGGAAGAGAAGAAAATACTGTTCACCAGCATTTTATTGGAAATTTTTAAAAATCTTCTTCTCTGAAACCATAAGGCCTAGGGCTACCAAATTTGGCATGTGACTGTATATGGTGGACCTCTACCAAGTTCCTTCGAATAATAGGGTCAAAATTGGTCCCACCCTGAGGGTCACAAGTTTTATATGGGCTTATATAGGGAAAAATTTAAAATCCTTCTGGCACCTAGCCATAGGGCATAGGGCTACCAAATTTGGCATGTATCTTTATCAAGTGATTGTCTACCAAGAGTGCCCAAATGATAACCCAGGGGTCACTAACCTTGCCTGGCGCCAGAGGTCACAAGTTTTATTTGGGCTTATATAGGGAACATTTCAAAAATATTCTCGTACCAAGCCACAAGGCCTAGAGCTACTCAATTTTGCATCTGGCTTTATCAAGTGGTTGTCTACCAAAGGTGCCCAAATTATAGCCCTGGGATTAAACTTGGCCCTGTCCTGGGGATCACAAGTTTTACATGAGCTTATATTGGGAAATTTTTAAAAATCTCCATGTACCTAGCCATAAGGCCTAGGGCTACCAAATTTTGCATGTAGCTTTATCTAGTGAACCTCTGCCAGGAAGGCCCAAATTATAGCCTTGGGATCAAGTTTGTCCACACACCAGTGGTCACAAGTTTTACATGGACTTTTGTGATGAAAACTTTCAAAGTCATCTGGTAACTAATCATAATAAAGAGTAGGGCTACTACATTAAGCCCTGTCTTATTGATTTCATGTTTTACAGGGCCTTTTATTGAGAAAACTTTGAAAATCTTTTTGTTTATAACCACACATTCTAGACCTGTTTTATTTGGTAGGGGGCTTTATCCTGTGGACCTCCACCAGGGTTCAAGTTATTATAGCTTGGAATTCAAATTGGCTTTGCCCAAGGGCCCTCAGGTTTGAAACTAATTGGCCAAATAGTGTAATGTTTGACTTGTAGTGTTTTTACTTATTAGCCAGTGGAGTGATACAGGGCCATCATAGCCCTCTTGTTTCGTAATGTTTAACCCCTTTACCAAATAATTCCTGGTTTCTATGATCCAGAGAAAGAAGCCTTATGAAAACATTATTGGAAAAGAACAAAATGCTGGTAGCGAGCATTTTCTCCTTTTCCCGCAATGTTTTCTACTTTTCTAAAGTCCACTTTCAACTTTTTAGTCACATTTATTTTGTCGTCTTTAGATGCTTCGAATTTGGACAAGTCTAAAATTTAGTCATTTGGTAAAGACTTACAACTTGATTTATGCTAATTATCCAATTAATGAAGTTGTTGGAGCAGGTGTCAACTTTGGGACTTTTCATCGGCCCACATGTTTGGCATTGGTGTAGTTCCAAGGAAGCAGAATCGAGAGAGATTAGTATTAGTTGCTAGAACTTGTTTCTCAATTGATGTAAAATAAACATGTCTGAATTAAATTAAAGTTGTTGGCAGCATTTCCTTTTCAAGAAGTAATAGTTTGTATTCAAACACAAGGCAAAAGGTATGTACATGTACTAAGTGCTTGAAGCAATGGATAGGTTCAAGACCACCAACAAAATAAACCATTATGACATTTTGGCAGAGGCGTTTGTTTCCCACCACTTTTTGTTCAGCATTTTGTCAGGAGTTGCTATCCCAAAATAAACTACCATAATCCGCTTATTCAACATTTTTTATCCTTGACACTGCGCTCCCAATTATCAAAAACAACAATGGAGATCTTTATTCATTAACTCTTAACCAAATGACAAAGTTTTAGACTTGTCCAAATTGAAAGCATTTTGCAAACGACAAAATAAAGGTGACTGAAAATTTGAAATTTGTTTTGGAAAGGGTAGAAAACATTGTAGGAAAAGAAGAAAATGCTGGTTACCAGCATTTTCTCCTTTTCCCACAATGTTTTCTAAAGGCTTCTTTCTCAGGGTCGTCAAAAGTAATGGGTTAAACTTCAGTCTGACCTCGTATCTGTTTTCATTTAAAACTTTCCAGCAAACTACCAGGACATTCTAAATATTGGGTCATTCATGACCTTTTATTTGAAGGCCTGACTCTTTACTAATAAACAAAACTTTACTCTTCCGCATGAAAAGAATTCAAAGCAGACCATATAATGTGACTCAAAACTTGGAGTTTGTTTATAAAAGAAAGGTAGATGACATTCTGGGAAAAGGAGATGGTTACCATCATTTTCTTCTTTTCCCACTATGTCACTCTTTCCTCCTTTCCCCACAATGTTTTCAAAAACCTTTTTCTTCTGGATCCTTCCAACTTGGAATTATGTGAAAAAAGGGATGATGAGCCCAAAGGTACCTGCCCACTCCGAAAATGAGCCAACAACCCAACTGTGTTGTACCTACAAAGTGTACAAGCCCTCCATTCAGCTTTCATAACCTACCACAAGTTTGTCACCTTGTACAGTGGGAAGTGTGAATTCTGGATCCTAATTAAACCATAGTCTGTAATTTAGTTGGACTACCCGAGTTTTGTCACAATGTTCACCATACTCAAGAATGTTGTGGTCTACAATATCAAGTACTTGCTTATTGTACTTTTCAATTTCTCTATCCTTTGAGAGAAACTGCCGATACTTAAACATACCAATATAGTAAATACCTTTACCTAAAGATTTCTTCTGTTCAGGATGAAAGGAAAAGTCCTTGAATTGCATCCTTGAAATCTTATTTCTATCAAAGGTATATATCCATTTGATTTTCCTTTTTAAACCGTCATCCAGAATAATCCTTTACAAAACTATCTTTTGTACTAATGACTGCCATTTTGTCTCTTTTTTTTCTATGATGTTTTCTACCAATTCTAAGTAATCTGGATTGTCTGAGCTACATTTAACCCTTTACAACACAATCCCAAGTTTTAATGACCCTGAGGAAAAACTGTAGCGAACATCATGAGAAAATGCTGGTAACAAAATTAATGTATTCTCTCCTTTTCCCACAAAGTTTTCTAATATCAAAAAGAAAATTCCCATTAGACACAGTTACGTTGTAACTAAATACGGCTGGAAACGCTTTCAATATGGACCACTCAATTTTTTGTCATCTTTTAAATAGTCAAGATGCCCTTTTTAATAGGCGATGCACAAAGCAGATTTTGTGACGAAAAATTCCGAACTGGCTCGAGGCCCTAAATTGAAAAATAAACTGGTCAACTTATGTCAAAGGCAAGTCATGCCCTGCCATGTCAACTCTTACCGCTACTCTTGTCACACGGAAAATGAACTTTTCGCTCTCACTTTTTTTTTTTTTTTTTTTTTTTTGGGGGGGGGGGGGGGGGGGGGAAGAGCTTAAATAGACTTTTTCCAACTTTTACGCATGGTGTACTGCATACTAATCAGGAATCGAGTATGAGATTTATTCACCACCCATGATTCCTTCACTGTGTGTATCCTGTCAGGAATAAATGACTAGCATGTTAAGCTGGTGTGTAATTAGCGACGACCAGTCTGAAGAGGCTTGCATGTGGTGTATGCTTAAAGGGCAAATCCTAAGATTTTTTGACCATACTGTTTTTTTGCTCCAATCAGCTGCAAATGATGTTAGTAAACACGTGTCCATCAGTTTTCATAAATACCACTCTGTAACATGCCATAAATCACGCTCGAATTGTCACGCTGATATACGGTCCCAAAAATGGTGCATGGCTTACTTCCCCTGATTCGCTTATCTTCCGTACCTGTGTGACGTCATAGTCGCGTAAGCCTGTGTTTACAGTCAGTAGAAATAAGTAGAAACGCTGGTGATTATACGCAGATATCTGAGTATTAACATGGAATTCAGCCGAAAAAATGGTAAATTGTGCAGCCTATGGCACCTAGTAATTTTAAGTAGGTGATAAAATTAGCACCTTCCTGAGCTGCTAGGATGTGTCTCATTGGCCTCCTTGAACTTAAAAGCGGCATGATCTGCGATGCATTATAAAAGGTGCTTTGCGTCCTGTGGACGCAGACGGAAATTTTTTCAGGTCCAACATTAGTTAAATTGCTTCCCAGACGCATTTTTTTGCGCTAACGCGAACGCTGCATGACCATGTCTAAAATCCTGTTGTTTTATTACGGAATAATACAAATCATTTTGATTTTTCTTAGAACATGTACACCACAAAATAAATGTACTCCATGCAGGTCCTAACGCTTGGATACAGTTTAGCTATTTCTGTGAAAATTCTCAGCTGAAGTAAGGTTACAACTGAACCAACTAGAGCACACAGTCACTGAATGTGACTTAATACCCCCGCCAGCACTTTGATTTTGCAAACAGACAAACACATGAATGGACACACAGACAGACAGGCTGATTCCAGTATACCCCCGAAAACATTTTGTTTTAGGGGGTATAAAAATATTTTGAGGGTTACAGTTGAAAGACCATGAGAAAGAAATTTTTTGAATACATTACTGGAAAAGGAGTCTAAATGCAGCTAAGTAGCATTTTCTCCTTTTCTAACAATGCTCTCTAAATGTTCTCAAAAACATTTCAGCATTGGAGTCAAATTTAAATCATAGCCTGCAGATTCTTTTGATTTGTAAAAGTCTACATTTCTGGTGTGGCAACTTAGAGATAATGCATTTTACAACTATCACAAGTTTGAATAAAATATCTTCAGAAATGAAAGACATATCAAAAAATGTCAAAGCTGTGAAAAAACAGGTCTATGGCATAATTCCATGGTTTTCTTTGACCTTAAGGAAATCAAAAATATTACGCTTTCCTATGTTTTACTTTAAGTATCTCTTTACCACACAATCCCGACTTTTAATGACCCTGAAAAAGAAGCCTTTTGAAAACATTGTGGAAAGGGACAAAATGCTGTTAATTTTCTCCTTTTCCAACAATGTTTTCTACCCTTTACAAACCAAAATTCAATTTTTCGGTCACATTTACTTTGTCATATGCAAATGCTTTGAATTTTTACCAGTCTATAATTTCATTGTTTGGTAAAGAGTTATCCAACATTATGCTTCTTACATACAGTTTCATTTATTTATAAGAACTATTCTTATTTGTACAAGGATGTGCTCAATGTTATTTGCTGCAAGGAGAAAATTCAGCTAGAATGAAATAGTTTTTCATTAATTTGTGATGGATACCTCACTCATAGAAATACCTCACTTGTAGAAAATGAAAACAATTATCACAAAAAGTGGTTTCTCAACTATGACTGAAACCTTTTAGACTTGAACTGTACGCATGTCCTCACCTTCAGATCGCTTATTTTTGAAGAGTTTTCAAACAGCACATGAATTACAAACGGTTAACTTAAAGGTCAGATTTTATTTCAACTGACCTAACAAAATGCCCGTGACCCCACATTAAGATTTAATCCGCAAATGACATTGGACATGACCTCAGAGCCCCTTAAAGATTCAATGTGACAATTTTTGTAACAAAAGAGAAAAGCAGCAGTGAAACACTTGTAAACTAGTCTTCCGGCTCACTGGATTATCTCCAAAACAACCGGCAAACAATGGGCGTCATGGCAAAATTGCCCAAAACAACATCACAGGTAAAGCATGGGTAATGGAGATTTTTATGTTTGCTAAAATACGGCATTTGTGAATACATGTATGCCATTCTAGATAAACCCGAAAGCATCTAAATAAACTTTGTCAAGTCACTCTTTTGACTTAGGCTTTCTTTTATCCCCTTACAAAACAATGGCTTATTTTCACAACCCTGAGGAAGAAGGCTAAATGTAGTGGGAAAAGGAGTAAATGACAGTAACAAGCTTTTTTTCCTGCCTTTCTCAAGTATTTTCCACCCTTACACAGAAAAAAATTTCATCATTTGAAGCACTCTGAATTTATATACTGCATATAATTATACTTACAATAGAGAAAAGTCTAAAATTTTGTCATTTTGTAGAGTCAATTTGTCCACAGAGCTCCAGATAGAGGAAGTGATTTTGATTTCAAAATTGAAAATACTAATCATTCTCTACTTAAACCCTATGTTATGGGTACTCATTAGAATTGTCTCGTCAAGATGATTCTAATGAGTACCACAGTTTAGGGTTTGAAAGAGAAATATTGGGTTTAGAATACCGTCACTATCACTTCTCTGGAGCTCTGGTCCAGTAATGATATGATGTGTTTTGGTTGAATATTGGGGTTATATATAAGCAGCTAGCTTTCAAGAGCATTAAATTAACCCATTACCACACAATCCCTTCTTTGGACGCCCCTGAGAAAGAAGCCTTTAGAAAACTTTGTGGGAAAAGGAGAAAATGCTGGTAACCAGCATTTTCTCCTTTTCCCACAATGTTTTCTTCTTTTCACAAAACAACTTTCAAATTTTCCGTCACTTTTATTTTGTTGTCTGCAAATGCTTTCAATTTGGACCAGTCTAAAGTATTGTCGTTTGGTAATGGGTTAAAGGTTAACCCTTCACCACACAATCGCATATTTTAGGACCAAGAAGGTTCTTGAGAATGTTGTAGAAAAAGAGAAAATACTGGTGAATAGCATTCACATCTTTTCCTTTAATGTTTTAAAATTTTCTTGTAAAGAATTAACTCTTTACAAAGTGACAAATTTTAACACTGGCCCATATTGAAGGCATTTCCAAAACCAAATTAATTATTACTTGGATCGTAACCATTGTGGGAAAAGGAAAAAATGCTGGTTACCAGCATTTTCTCATTTCCTTGAAATTTTTTCATAAGCCATCTATCTCATAGCTCTTAAACCTCAGGATTGTATGATACAGAACTAAACCTTTCCCGAACGACAAACTTTTAGACTGGTCCAAATCGAAAGCACTTGCAGACAACAAAATTAATGTTACTCAAAAAGTAAAATTTGTTTCCAGCAGGGAAGAAAACATTGTGGGAAAAGGAGAAAATGCTGGTTACCAGCATTTTCTCCTTTTCCCACAATGTTTTCACAAATCTTCTCTCTCAGGGCCATAAAAAACAGGGATTGTTTGATAAAGCATTAAATGAGAACACAATAGACTCTAACTTTCACCATACCACACTAACTCTTTGCCAGATAACTAAACATTACAATTGTCAATATAAGGAGCAACTCTAGATGTGACAATTGATTAGATTCAGGTAAGCTAAAGAGAGATGACCAATGAGATCACCACTATTATAGTCTCTTTTTCACACAATGTATTCAAGTCCATTTTACATGACTATCAAACAAACGAAATAGGTGGAAAAAAACAACCATGGCAGTGTGACTGTTGTATCATATGAACAAAATGACTGCAATGAACAAAATGATTGCAAACTACAAGGGTATTAGATACCAGTTCATGCTGACTGCAGCTGGTTCGAATTTCTGTCCTTGAAGGTTGATATAACTTTACTTGTTTGACTTCACTACAATCTTTAAATCCTTAAAACATTAAATAAATCGAATGGATTACTATGGTCAGTCAGCAAAGTTGACCTAAATTTGCAATTTCAGGTCATTTCTTTTTCCTATAATTTTTCACAAAAAATAGGACAGTGTCAGTACCCACAACTTGATCTACAATATTTCATAACTACCTGATGTTGCCCATAGCAATAACTCTCTACCAGGTACTGAACTGCTAGGTTATAGCCCTGTCACACTACAAGACGATTGCACCGCACTTGCTCGGCGCTCTAGCATTTTTCAGAGCGCCCTGGGATTGCTGGAAAACATCAATGCTTTTCGGGAAAACAGAGATACACGGCGCTTTCACGGTGATGCTACGGCTCTCCTATGGCGTTCCTTCGACGATTCTACGGCGACGTATCGCGTTCCTACGGCGATTGACTGTGCTCCTATGGCACTTCTACTGCGCTCATGGAGACATCAGGGTGCGTGCACTGCACTCTCGCAGCGATTGCACTGCACTGCCGGCGCGCTTGAGACACTGTTAAAACAAAGTACACTCATACCTTTTCATCAGTTCCTTGTTTGCTCTAATACAGTAAGCATGCCAGCAAAAGGGAGAAAAGGCAAGCAGTCCAAAGACAAGCCTGTGCAAAAAGAGGTTCTGCCCTCCCCCAGCATCACCGCCATCACAGCAGGATAAAGCAGGATCTCCTCTGCCGCCAGTTTCCTGTGCTAGCTCTCCATCATATTCAATACCCAGCCACAAAAGAAGGCCAGAATTGTAACTGACCTTACATTGGCACAAGAAGAGGACATGGTGTTGTGGCTACAGGCATATCTGTCCCCCAGATGCAAGATGGCACACTGTCATGGCCATTTTCAATCCGGGGTCGAGTGTCTTTTTTGTACCGAGTGTACTTCTTGGTAATGTCTATCATCAATCCTAGGAGAGACACTGGCCAAGCCAAGGATTGAAACAGTGACCTCCTGTTCTTGTAACCTGGTGGTACCTGCTGAACTACTTGGGCTCAGCAAAACATTGTTAGCAAAAGGGGAAAATGATGGCTGCCAACAATTTCTCCTTTCCCCACAAGGTTTTCAAAATCTTTAAGGTTCATTGGAATATGGATTGTTAAAGTGATTTTTCATTTAAACTTTTACCACACAATCCGAGGTTTAACGACCCTGCTGAAACAACATTTTGAAATCATCAGTATAACTGGCCTTTTCTCCTTTTCATAGAATGTTTCCTACCCTACAAAAGACAATCATGTTCAATCATTTGAGCCACATTTCAAATGTCTGCTGCAGATTCTTTCAATTTGAACAAGTCTTATAGTTTTGTGGTCTGGTAAAGAGTTAACCCTTTACCACATAATCCTTAGTTTTAATGACCATTCAAAATGGGACTTTTAAAAACATCATGGGAAAAGGAGAAAATGCTGGTTACCAGCATTTTCTCCTTTTCCCAAAATATTTTCAACCCTTTTGAGAAACAAATTTAATTTTGAGTCACGTTTATTTTGATGTCTGCCAATGCTTTCTATGGGGACAAGTCTAAAATTTTATTGTCTGGTTAAGAGTTAATCTGGCTCTCATCCTAAATGACAAATATGAACCCAACTATGCAGAGCAATCTGTCAAACAGGAGGCTTCAACAGGCAGATTAAATGACACTTTATTCCCCAATGACCTAAATTGCCTTCATGGACCAATATATCGATGCACCTTTGACAAAACAAGTTTTGGAAACATTGTTGCAACAAACTAGGTATGATGATTGTTTTTCCTTTACTGGATTATCTTATCTGCCAATTTCTTTTTGTGCACCTATAGTTGCTTTTGCATCCAATATAGATCAGGATCAGATTGCACAAAATGAGGAGTCAACACTGTTAGCTTTGCATTCTGGAAAAGAGCAACCTTGATATTGCATTTATGTTTATACTTTTTTACTCTAGACTGAAAATGTCTACAAGATTTATTCCACAACCTCTTACTTGTGATATCAGGTTTACGGCAGACAATAATTTCGTATAGGAACAGAATTTGAGACATTACAAAAGCAAATCTCTATGATTTCACCAGCAAAAGGCTTGAGCTCAGCACAGTGCTTTATTGCAGGACATGCCCATGTGACCAGACTAGCACCAGTGTAGATTGTACTATGATTTCCAAATTACTTATTCAATTTCTGGACTATATTCAACTAGTACTCTTTATTGCATTCTGAGTCTACTTCTAGCTTTAGAATGCAACACAATTTCTAATTGCTTATACCATGTGGTTTAGCCAACAGAAATTGTGTTGTTTTCAAATTTAGGGAATTCTTTAATATTAGACCTAGAATATCTTCAAATGGTTGCTGAATAAGTCCCTGTTCAAGAATTGTTCTTTTGTCCCTTATTCATCATAAAATTTGAAAAAAAAAGTGACAAAAATTGAAAGGTGGGAGAAATTTAAAAATTTGGAATCCCAAAACATAAAGAAAGGCTGAAAAGGGTAATGAATTGCTAAAGAGCAGGTGAGAAAAATCCTGAAACAAATCAAATGCTCATATTAAATGACATTATGCTTTTGTTGTCGCCAGCAACAATGTGAGCGTAAGGATACCCAAACTGTGCTTGACCTTTGAAAATAGTCCCAACAAAAGGGTTTCATAGAAATTAATGGGTTTGTTGCTTTAAATTGGGTGCATCTATTAATTGATATTTTCCTCATGTTTTTGCTCAATTAAGTCCAGTTTGTACAGATGTCGGCTGAGTTTTGCAATAATTCAATTTGGGCGGTCAGAGTGATTACAAATGACAAACATCCATCAACAGGAAGTTTTCTGGATCGACAAAGATATTTTTCTATCACATGAGAAAAGACAGATCTCTCAGTAATACATGTATTTGCAGACAACAAAATAAAACACAACTCCAATTTTGAAATTTGTTTCCAGTAGGTACAAAACAGTGTGGCAAAAAGGAGAAAATGCTGGTTACCAGTATTTTCTCCTATTCCCACAACATTTTCAAAAAGTTTATAACTCGGTGTCATAAAAACCAGGGATTGTTTGGTAAAGGGCTAAATACAGATACATGAACTGGAGAAGCGATGCAGTATCACATCAGGGAGTGCAATTATTTCTTTACCACACAGTTGGGAGTTTCAACCTATGATAGAAGCCTTTTGAAGACAGTGTTGGGAAAGGAGAAAATACAAGTAACCAGCATTTTCTTGGCTTTTTCAAAAATATTTAAAACCACACAGAAAATCGAAGAGTTCTTGAGTTACATTTACTTTGATGTCTGGTAATACTTTTAATTTGGACATGTCTAAAATTCTGTTGTTTGGTAAAGAGTTAAACAGCCTTACAAACTACATAAGAATAACCAAATATGTAATACATTGAACTTTCCCACAAGTTTGTTAAATGCACCATAAGAAGTGAGGTTTTCAACCGTTTGAACATCAAAGATTTGCTGAACTTCCATATTCTTTGAGTTGTGTGCTACATCGCCAAGTGTTACAACCAAATGCCATGTTGCACATGCTCATAGTTTATATGGAGATCTGGCGACTCCACAAAATATCTGACCTTGAATCTATTTTTCCGATTAAATCTTTACCAAACTATACATTTTTGGACTGGACCAAATTCAAAGCTTCTACAGATAACAAATTAAATTTTGTTAATATGGTGATTTCTGACTAGTTACCTGCATTTTCCCTTTTTCCCCCACAGTGTTTTCTATATGCTTGACTTTCTCAGAGTCGTTAAAAGTTGGGATTGTGCGGTAAGGAGTTAACTTGAGATACTGTCTACCCAGAAGTGCCTTGACTGCTTTATAACATAGATTTAAATTGTTGAAACTGGCTAAAAATTGCCCATATCCGGTAAGTATATAATTTATGGTTTGAAAGTCTATTCAACATCACAGAGGTATCAACCAATTTGTGGTTTAAATAAACAATTAATGTACTGGATGATGACAGATGGATGATGCACATTTGGTTATCTGCTTCAACTTTTACCAGAGACAAAACAGTTTTCCAAAAGCTTTATTCCTAAAGGTCATTAAACAACAGGATTGTCAGCAAATGGTGAGAAGGTTTTTGAAACACTGTAAGAAGGAATGAATTTCCTTTGTTTTCCCCCACAAAGAAAACTCTTCTAGATCTATTATGCCATATTACTGTTTTTCTAAACAGATTTTGCATCTATATGTCAATTGAATAACGAGGAAATGGGACCAAATGTTTATGGCTTATTTCATTTTCTGATGCAAACTGAGGTACTGATCAACAGAATTATAATCTTTGTGTTGATCAATAGAATTATATTCTTTGTGTTAATATTTAATTTTGATGAGCGGTGTTTCATCTTCACAATCTAAACTCCTTTTCAATCATCAATTTCTTTTTGTGTGTGTTTTTTCTTCGATCATTTTCTTTTGAAACAAAATTTCAGAAGACTTACACGAAAAAATCTTTATGAAATATGGTGCTAACATCAACATGATAACATCATATTGATAATACGAATTCATACATGATGAAATCACAGTATCAAAATAAGTTCATCTGAGCTCCAGATGGAGGGAATGATTTTGACTTCAAAATCAAAATTACAGTATAACTTATTCTTCATCAGACCCTATGTTGCGGGTACTCATTAAAATTGTCTCATTGAGATGATTCTAATGAGTACCCACAACATAGGGTTTTGAAGAGCAATAACAGATTTAGAATACCATCACTCCCTTTTATCTGGAGCTCTGGTTCATTAAGATTTCTTTGTATGCCTTACTGATGTCAAAACCTCTCTGCTTCAAGACACGCATCACCCATAGGAGGAAATATTTTCATTCTTTGCCAGGTGAAAAAATTTAAAATTGCCCAGCTTGAAAGTGATTGCAGATGACAACTTAAATGTAGCTGGTTACAACCAAATTCGACTTTCCCATGATTTTTCCAAAAACTTTCATTCTCAGGGTTGTTTAAATTCTAGACTATGTGGTGAAGGGTTAAAATGTATCTCCTATTCTCCTCACACTTATCTGAATAGCAACATTGCTTGTACAAATTAAAAGCAACAGAAGACAACAAACTAAATACTAGTACAATTAAAACAATAAAATCTGTCTTTGAAACATTAAAAAACATGAGAAAAATAGGTGAATATCCTCCTACTACCATTTTCTCCTCCTTTCCACAAAGTTTTCAAAAACCTTCCTCCTCATGGTGGTATATGGTACTCAATATTGTCATTAGTAAAGGATAGGACTGTATCACATGACAACATTTTAGACTTGGCAAATTTGAAAGCAATGCAACCCATTACCACACATTCCCTACTTTTGACGCCCCTGAGAAAGAAGCCTTTTGAAAACACTATAGGAAAAGGAGAAAATTCTGGTAACCAGCATTTTCTCTTTTTCCCACAGTGTTTTCTAGCCTTCCTAGAACAAATTTCAATTTTTCAGTCACCTTTATTTTGTTGTTTGCAAATGCTTTCAATTTGAACCAGTCTAAATTTTTGTCATGTGGTAAAGGGTTAATTAAGATGGCCAAATTCAAAATGGTTCAAATGTTGGATATTGTCTGTAAAAGGGATGAGGGCAATGTTGGAAAAAGAGAGTTGACTGTATATCCTCCTTTTCCCTCAATGTTTTTAACAAAAATTCTTCACTAGGGTCTATTGTGGATCTATTTGGAAAGGGGTTATGTATTTATTTTTTGCTCAAAATTTGAATAAAACAGTTTTATTCCCTGTTGGGATATTAGAATTACAAATTCTGACAGCCACTGACATGAACTTTTTCACCACAAAATATACTTCTTCATGTTAGAAAAAAAATCCAAACTCAACAGTAACAATTCAAAGAGACTTTTGAGGTTTGATTTACAAATGATACTGACCTATGAGATCGAAGATCAAATTGCATCTTCTCTCAAGTTTGATCATAACTCTCACTTACTCCATATTACTCTCATCTCATTTCAAAAGGACCATTTATCACAAAAAGATCATGTTGACTATTAGTATGTTATTTTGCATATCCCTTTACCCTATAGATACTCATTTCTACGCATTGTTTGTAGGAGCCTTTGGAAAACGTTGTGGCAAAAGGTGAAATTGCTCATGACTAGCAATTTTGCCTTTTGTCACAATGTTTTCTATGCTTTCGAAAGGTCTCATATACACAATAAGAAATGGCTTCATCCTTGCTGTTATTTAGGGTCAATTAGAAATACCATAGAAATGCCTTATGGGGTAAAGGGATAAAGTATACTTTACACTTTGAAGTGAATGATGTGTACTGTATTTGGTAAAACTCATGTAATATTTTTGTGTTTACTTTGCATTAAATTTTTAATACTGTCCACAGTGGACATTTTTCGTATTTTGTTTTACGAAAAAAGTTCACAACATGTGGTCCACATTATAATCAATTGATTCACTGTAATCAAAGTTGATCTTTCTCTACCAACCTCATTATTTCAATTTCTGTTACCATGTAAGACTTGTTAATAGTTACCAGCCTCTTCTACCTGTGGTTTTGTATTACGGTATATCTTTCTTTTTTATTGTACCGTGGGCAAAAGGCCTTATATCATATTTGAATAAAGAAAGGATATGAATACCATACAACCTCTAAAAGTGAAAGGGTTTAACAGTTTTCAAAGCTGATCAATGCTGTGCTCTGTTATTAAAATAGGGCGGAGCTATCATCTAATTTGTCATTTGATTCGGTGATGTAATTTAAACGACACTATATGGATTGAAATTATAGGTACCACCCATTTATTCCCTATCAATTATTTCTTTTTAATGATCCATATAAAATATTTCTAGGCAATCCTTTGTCACACAAGCTGTTTTAATGATCTTCAGAGGGAAAATTCTGAGTGCATTATGGAAAATTCAAATGCTTGTAACCTGCATTTCCTTCTTTTCACACATTTTCTATCCATTTAACTCATTAGCAAACGACAGAATTTTAGGTTTGTCCAAATCGAAAGCATTTGCAGACGACAATATAAAAGTGACTGAAAACTTAAAATTTGTTTGGTGAAGGGTAGAAGACATTGTGGAAAAAGGAGAAAATGCTGGTTACCAGCATTTTCTCCTTTTCCCACAATGTCTTCTAAAGGCCTATTACTCAGTGTCATCAAAAGTAGGGACTGTGTGGTAGTGGGTTAAAGAAAAATATCATGCTAATTTTTTTTTACTTTAGGTGAGCCTTACAACATCATGTTATCCTTCAAGAGTTAAATGTTCTGATCATAGTTCTTTCCATTTCACTCTTTACCTTACCACCAGATTCAGACTTGTCCAAATCAAAAGCATTTGTATACGACAACTTCGGTGTGTCTGTAGAGATATTTGTCTGTAAGAAGGAAGAAAACATTGAGGAAAAATAGAAGAAAGTGCTGGTTACCAGCATTTTTCTCCTTCAACTATCATGCTTTTGAAATCCTCTTTCCTAAAGATTGTTCAAACATTTAATTATTTCACAAACTGTTTACACTTTATCCCCAATTTTAACAGCACTAAAAAAAGAAAGATTTTGAAAACATTGTGGGAAATGGAGAAAATGCCTTCAGTATGGACAAGTCAAGAATTTTGCCATATATTAAATGGTTAAATCATTTTTCCTGCCAGAAAATGTTCTTTCCATTTATCAAGTGCTCTGTATGCTAAACTTACTATAATTCCAGATAATTCCATTGACAGCAATTGAACTAGCTTGCAACCCTCTCTAGTCTTCTTTATTACCTACAACATCTGTTTTCCATGAAGAAGATGAACTCAAGCAGCAATTAATTACTCAAAATAAGTTTTTTTTCACCAGACAACAAAATTTTCTGATTTGTCCAATGGGAAAGCATATGCAGATGAGAAAATGAAAGCAGTTAAATTGGATGGTTGGATATGTTTAACCCTTTACCAAACAATCCCAGGTTTTCATGACCCTCAGAAAGAAGCCTTCTGAAAACTATGTGGGAAAAGGAAAAGATGCTGGTAACCAGTATTTTCTCTTTTTCCCATAATGTTTTCTACACTTTCCAAAACAACTTTCAATCTTTGAATCACATTAATTTTGTCGTCTGCCATTGCGTTCAATTTGGACTAGTGTTTAGTTTAGTTTAGTTTAAACATATTTATGTTACATCGATTGAGAAACAAGTTCTTACAACTTATACTAATCTCTCTCGATTCTGCTTCCTGGGAACTACACCAGTACTCGCGCCGAATGTGTGGGCCTATGAAAAATCCCAAAGTTGACACCCGCTCCCAGGTATCGAACTCAGCACCCTTAGGTTATGAGGCCGACGTTCTACCTCACGACCACGGACTAGTGTAAAATTATGTTGTTTGGTAAAGAGTTTATGTTTGGGTAGAGGACTTTGTAGGAGAAAATGCTTTTTTTTGGTTGGAAAAGGAAGAAAAGTTGTTACTTTGTTGGAAAGAAGAAATGCTGTTGTATGTAATTTTCTACTTTTCTGATAATATTTCTGAATGCTTTTTTCAACACTCCATGTTGTTAAGATTTGTTGGAAAAGAAAAAATTAATGCTTCTACTTTTCTGATAATATTTCCAAACACTTTTTTCGACACTCCATGTTATTAAGGTTCAAGATAGAATGGTATAGGGATATACCTTATGGTACTAAATAAACGAAATGTTGCAATGTTTTAGCAAGAAATTCAGACAAAGAAGTAGGCACCTTATGTGCTGTCTGATCTTGATCAACACTGGCTGCACAAACAATTAACTCTTTACCACAGGAGAAAATTTTAGACTGGTCCAAAGTGAAAGCATTTGCAGAAGACAAAATAAAGGTGACTGAAAAATTGAAATTTGTTCTGGGAAGGGTAGAAAACACTGTGGGAAAAGGAGAAAATGCTGGTTACCAGCATTTTCTCCTTTTCCCACAGTGTTTTAAAAAGGCTTCTTTCTCAGGGGCACCAAAAGTAGGGATTGTGTGGTAATGGGTTAAATCTGGGTACAGCGCAACAAAGGAACCTCAGTACAATCTTAACTCTTTTGAAAGGTCTTGTAGAAAAAGGAGTAAATGCTAGTTACCAGGTTACCAAGGCTAGCTTATCTCCAACAAGAACCTGCCAAACCTCTATAGCTGAGTGTATAGTATGCAGAACTTGAGAACAGAGGGTCATGGGTTTGATCCCTGGCTCAGCCAATTTCTTTCAGAGGATCAATGATAGTCATTGCAACAGAATTAATTCCTCTCCCATCCAACTCTGACCACATCTTTGCAAGCCAAGGATGACGATCCACTATGCTACTCTACCCTTGGCGGATCCAGCTTGATTTTTACATTCCCATGATACACATTTTCATTGATTGCAGCCAGCTCTAACTGCACGAATCAAATCACTAGTAGCATTTCATCTTGGATAAAAATAAAACAAGGTTGTGACCTTTCAAATAAAAATCGAAGGTAAACATGGGTACCTCCATGGATGTGTGCACGATATGTAATGATTTATTATCGAAAAAAACATAGACGAACAATATTTACAGAAAATTTCAGTATGACCAATCAATTATTAGATGTTTTAGGCTATATCCCAGCACCTAAAGATTGAATGTCGAAGTATGTTTGTGGTTATTGCTTCATGTTGAATTATTGTATTCATAAGCAGTTTGTGAAATAATATTTTATTGGCTATCAGAAGTGAGGTGTAAAGGGAGATAATAACAAGCATCCGATAAGGGGCGTATTCTTGGAATATCGAAATGGGGCTCGATTCGCCAAGGTAAGATCCATGTAGTGATCATAACCTTGGCTAGTGAAGATGCCATGACAACTGTTTCAACAAAGGTTATGAAGGAAAGCAGCCAGTGGCTTGGAAAGAAAATGGTGTGGAGTACTGGTAAAAGAGACTCCAGGAAAGCATAGATACTTATACTCTGGCCGCCATGATATAACTGAAATGGTGTTAAAATCGGTCTTAAACACCATACAATCTATCAATCAATCCAACAAGAACCTTGAAAATCCAAGAATACACTTAACTCCTAACCAAACTACAATATTCTAGGTTTGTCCAAATGGAAAGCATTAACAGACGACAAAATAAAAATGACTGAAAGTTTGAAATTTACTTTGTGAAGGGTAGAAAACATTGTGGGAAAAGGAGAAAATGCCGGTTACCAGTATTTCCTCCTTTTCCCACAATGTTTTCTAAAGGCTTCTTTCTAAAGGCCGTCAAAAGTACGGATTGTGTGGTAATGGGTTAATAACTTTGCTCTGCATTCTGATCCAAATGTACACTGTTCACAAAAGTGCCTACACTATCACCAGACAACTGTTGTTTTCAGTAGTTTCACCCTTTACCAAACAATACTGCGCTAAGCAGCATTTTCTTCTTTTCCCATGATGTTTTCTACCCTGTCAAAGCATGAAATTGTCATCTGCAAATGCTTTCAATTTGGATTTGTTGAATGGTTGATGGTTAAGATAGGTCCAAATTCAAAGCATTTGCAGTCAACAAAATAATTGTAGCTCAAAATACAAAATTTGTTAAGGAAAGGCTAGAAAACATTGTGGGAAAAGGAGAAAATGCAAGTATCCTGTACACCACTAAGTAGTTTGTATTTAATAGCACACAGGATTTCAAAATTTATGGGCTAAAGAAAAAACCTTTTGTGATATAACAGTTTTCCCTTTTGCCACATTATTGTAGACTCTTCTCATATTAACCCTCTACCACACAATCCCGTCTTTCAACGAACCTGAGAAAGAAGACTAATATGAAAGTATTGTGGTAACCAGCATTTCCTCCTTTTCCCACAATGTTTTCTACCCTTCCAAAACCAAATTTCAATTTTTCAGTCACTTTTATTTTGTCATCTGCAAATGCGTTAAATTGGGACTAGTGTAAAATTGTGTCATTTGGTAAAGAGTTAAACCCTAGCTCTTGCTCAACTTCTCATATTCAGAGAGGACATTTTTAATGTGATCTGCTAAATTGTTATTTTGGGAGGTACCAAGATAGTGGGGTTCCATGTTTTGAGATTTGTGATACAAAAGTTATATAGAGGTATAGATATAAAACTCTTGAGGTTGAAAAAAGTCCCATGTTGACAAACTTGCCAATTCAAATAATCCATAAAGAGTTTTTTCTTGACTCCAAATAGAAACTATCAACTTAGCAACAATTGATTAGCAGTGCACCTATCTCAAGACTTAAGCTCATGCTATTGCGAGAACAAGGGCTGTTTGAAATGCGGATGACAGGTCGTCCAATATCAAATAAAACATGCACCTTGGGTAAATACCATCGGTTTACATAACACGTAAATAAACACTGAGGATTTGAATACCTGCCAAATTGGGCCTTGGAAAAAAAGATTTCTCTTTATAGATCATTTGTTTAACCCATTACCACACGAGAAAAATTTTAGACTGGTCCAAATTCAAAGCATTTGCAGACGACAAAATAAATAACTGAAAAATTGAAATTTGTTCTGGGAAGGGTAGAAAACACTGTGGGAAAAGGAGAAAATGCTGGTTACCAGCATTTTCTCCTTTTCCCACAGGGTTTTCAAAAGGCTTCTTTCTCAGGGGCATCAAAAGTAGGGATTGTGTGGTAATGGGTTAATAATGTTTGTCACCAAACAAAACTGTTTTCAACCCTAATAACAAGGAAGACCAGCCTTGCATATTACCATTTGCTGACAAGGTAGTTCGTTCTGTATCTATCAATTTTACCAGCATAGATGCAATAGTGAACTGTTTTTTAGGCAGCAAAATTTCCATTTGCCAATTTCTTCTCTGTTTTCATAAATCAAATCTCAACCTATTATGATCATGCATACATGTAGTTAGCCGAAATTTTTCCAAGTCAACTGCTATGAATCGTTTCATGCGGCAATAAGCCAACTAATCAAACTGGTCTTAACTCTTTCATAAAAGACAAAATTTTAAATTCAACTTTGATGGGGAAGAAAACAATTTGGGAAAAGGAGAAAATGCTGGTTACCAGCATTTTCTCCTTTTCCCAAAATGTTTTCAAAAGGCATCTTTCTCATAGCTGTTAAAAGTCAGCATTGTGTGGTAAAGGGTTAAATCTTTACCAGGGCAAGGGGCCTCTATTCACCTCAGACTATTCAGAAAGCTTTGCCATATGATTCCAGTTTCAAATTCAGGAAGTTTTTGAGAAATGGGTCCATATTCACAAAACATTTTTATGAACGTTCTGAGTCTTATTCACCATAATTTTCCACTTTCGAATGTAATACAACTTCTGATTGGCTATGTGGTTTAACCAATCAGAAGTTGTATTACGTTCAATAACCAATCAAAAGTTGTATTACTTTCAAATTTTGAAAATCTTGGAGAATGAGACTAAGAAAGTTCTTAAGAATGACTCGTAGATTATTTATGGGCCCTGGTCAAAGAATGTTGTTGAATATGAGCTCACACAATAAATACAATGTCAGACTTGTACATAATGGAAGCATTTTGCTCCCAACAAACCAATTGTGCTTGAAAAAATGGAATGTGTCTATAACAGGGTAGAAGAAAATGTGGAAAAAGGACAAAATGCTGGTTCAATAACTGCAAAAAGATTTAGATCTACATGAAAATTTCCAGCAACTCACAAATACCTGATATTTCACAAAATTTGCAATCTTGCAAGCAACAGCATGTTCTGTTTCCAAACTGTTTTCAAAATCTGTGCATCATGGAAAAATAAAAATACATTTGTTGTGTAATGTGCTAAATTGTCTGCAGCCAATGTCATACAGGTTTGGGGTTTTCCTGTGAAATGCCACACAATAGTTATGACATGTCAGATACCAAGTACGCTTGTGCACCAAGGCCGTTCTAAAAGATTATATCATTCTAACTGAATACTTCAAGTTTGAAATTTTTTAACTCTGCACTAACAAAAAAATTAAGACTGGCCCAAAATTAAAGTATTAATTGTTAAGGTGACAAATAAAATGTAACCTGAAAACTGAAATTTGCTTTTGGAAGGAAAAAAAACAGTGAGAAAAGGTGTAAATGCTGGTTGCCAGGTTTCTTCTTCCTCAGAATTGTTAGAACTTGGCATAGTGTGCTTAACCCTTTACCACACAATCCCAACTTATGTCAACCCTGAAAAACAATCCTTTTGAAAACAATGTGGGAAAAGGAGAAAATGCTGCTAACCAGCACTTTCTCCTTTTTCGACAATGTTTTTTAACCTATCATGTATTGGATAAGGAATCAATTCTTTGTGATTCCACAAAATTTAGGACTTACATAAACTGATAGCATGAATAAATTTTGAACATGATAACTTAAATAAGACTCAAACAAGGTGATAAGTCTTTGAACGGGTATGAAACTTTGTGGGATAAGGAGAAAATTATGGTCTTCTACATTTTCTCCTTTTTCCCATATTTTTTAAGCAACATTGGAAAACAAGGGACTGTTTGATGGGTTAAGGCTTTACTCTTTACCAAACGACAAAACTCTGGACTGGTCCAAATTGAAAGCACATGCAGACGACAAATTAAACTAACTCAAAAATTGAAATTTGTTTTTAGCAGGGAAGAAAACATTGTGGGAAAATGAGAAAATGCTGGTTACCAGCATTTTCTCCTTTTCCACAATAATTTCAAGAGGCTTCTATCTAGGAGTCATAAAAACCAGGGATTATTTGGTAGTTTTACAACTGTTTAGAAACAGTGAAGATTTTTTTCATTATAGTGACAACATGAATTTTTATTTCATTAAAACTTTTTACACAACCATCATGTTGTTACTATCTGAAATATGTTTGAGCATGTATTTTTTTTTCTTTTTTAACCAAATTGTTTTATGAAATATAAGTGGCTGAGGACAAAAAAAAATTCAATGCAACTATCATTCTGTTATGTCACTTGTATACCTCACAGCTACGAACAAGGACTCAAACTGTTCTGTAACAATTTCTCTTTTACCAATCAATCCTCCTATGAACCATTTCTTCAGAAAAAAATATAGAAAAGAGAGAATGCAAATTTACATGGTTTTACAACACTAATCTGTCTTGCATCTAAGATGGAGTGTGAAAAGCTACTTCTTTCTCCATTACCTCTTAACCCTTTACCCCATAAGGGCATTTCTATGGTATCTCCAATTGACCCTAGACAACAGCAAGGATGAAGCCGTTTCTCATGTGTATATGACACCTTTTGATAGCACAGAAAACATGGTGGCAAAAGGTGAAATTGCTCGTCACGAGCATTTCACCTTTTGCCACAATGTTTTCCAAAGGCTTCTTCAAGCAATGCGTAGAAATGAGTATCTATGGAGTAAAGGGTTAACCAAACAACAAATTTTTGGCAAGCCCAAATCAAGGGTATTTGCAGAAGACAATATAAAAGTGACTGAAATTTTGAAATTTGTTTTGTGAAGGGTGGAAAATATTGTGCCCAAAGGAGAAAATGCTGGTTACCAGCATTTTCTCCTTGTTGCACAATATTTTCTAAAGGGTCATCAAAAGTAGGGATTTAGTTTAAACATATTTATTTTACATCGATTGAGAAACAAGTTCTTACAACTTATACTAATCTCTCTCGATTCTGCTTCCTGGGAACTACACCAGTACTCACGCCAAATGTGTGGGCCAATGAAGTAGGGATTTGTGGTAATGGGTTAAACCATTCTTATATCACATTGATCAACGAGAGCCGCGGACACCATGTGTTCTCGGTACACCAGATCGGATTTTCCATTGGAAGAACCGGAGGGGGTGTAAGTATTTTCATTTTTATGGACCTGATTTACCTAGATAGAAATGTTGATTTACAGCAATGTCAAGACGAATGATTGATCTGTTTACGTACATACTAGGGAATAATAATACCATCATCTAAGCGAGCTGTGGCTTTATGAGCAACTGGGGTCTTATTGTTTTGAAGTTTATTGCCGAATTTTGTATGATAAGATAAATGTATTCCCTAAATGAACACAAAATTTCACATAGAAATGTCCATCCAAAGCGAAGATATAAGCTTTTGAATGGACCTGGGTAGAGGAAAATATGCTAACAAGACACCAATTTTATTTTCAATGTATGCACATGGACACCAGATCAGAAAACGCTTGCGGTAACTGGACACCAACCTTTAAATCATCAATATTTCTGTCTGAAACTCGATGCATGGGCTGTATACGAAGACCATTTTTGTAAACATTATGTAACTACGGTCCATTACCTGATAAAGAGCATGTTCAACCCAATTTCATTACTTCTAGCACTTGCTTTTTTGAAATATTTGCAATATTACGGCAATTTACGAAGTAGACCTACGATGCTTGATCACAATTGACCGGTCATTGCCTCCAATGTTGGTGCAAGACATGTTCCTTGTTTACAGCATTTCAGTTTAATGAATCTAGCATATTAAACCATTACCAAGCAATCACAAGCTTTAAATAATGTCCCTGGGAAAGTTGGCTTAGAAAAACATTGTCCATAAAGAAAAACCCTATCAACTAATGCAATGTGTACATTATTTACCACATTTGGCCTGATTTTTAGTTTAAATAATTTTCAAATCCGCTTGGCCAACTGTTAGAACGGCTTTGTACCCTTCGTACATTTACATGCACGCCCGTTTGTTCGTCTACGTCTTTATTTCTAAAATTCTTATTTAATAGACTTCTCTTCAGAAACCACCAAGTGGAAATCAACAAAAATCAACGTGGATGATTCCATAAATTTCTTTCGAGATATTCCGATCCTTTAAAAAACAAGGCTTATGTGGAAGAAGCATATTTTCCGTGTACGGCGCGTTGTGAAAATTGTAAAATTTGTCCTCTCTAAAGAAATCAATCACGCGATTGGCATTGGGTAGTTTTCTATCACACTCCTTCAATAAATTTTGATCTGTTGAAAAACATGGCTTTTGTTGGTGGGGCCTATTTTCTCTTCGTGTCATAAAGCGGAAGTACTTGCAGCTCTTTAAATTCATTGATAATGAATGTATGTACATGTATTTAATAACACAGATGATAGATCTCTGATAAGGTTTCATTTTATCTAATATGCTGGGTGATCATGATATATGAGATATTAATCTTTATTGTTACAAATTTACATAGTTCTTGGAAATGCAGCATTATAGTGCTCAGATATAGTTACAGTTAAACCTATATTAATCAATTACCAAAGGGACGGTCGAAAGAGCTTGCCAAAGGCAGGTGCTTGCTTGATATAGATGAATGTCTGTGAATTGCTATTTGTCGGGAACTACATGTATGCTTGTTTGTTTAGGTTGCTTGCTTAATATTGGTGGCCAACATGCCAGGTTTCACTGTATTTCGTATCGCCGAAATTTATTGGAGAGGTCATCAGACCCTCCAACAGTGGTGGTTTTGAAATTCAGACTGCCAGAGACTTTGCTAATATCTTCGAGCGTAATTGTTCTGATACACAGTCTGTTTCGTCATAGTTTTGTAAATAAAGCAAAATAAAAAAAAAACGAAACAGGATATAGACGTGGTTTATTTTTATAAATGACGAATTTTAGAAAAGATTTAGTTTAGTAATTTGCCAAGGCTGCAATTAACCTCTCTAATGATTTCCTAGCACACTACGTACCTTTGAGCGATATAAATTTAACCTGATTCTGTTCCCACTTTTTATCCATGCAAAAATCTTTAGTTGGTTCTAGAGCATCAAGAGGTAGTATCAAACTCAAAGTGAAAATTGTTCAAGTGAAAAAAATGTCAGTAAACAAGTTGCAGAGAAATTTCAAAAACGAACTCGCCTCTTTATCAGTACTCGAATGTTTACAAATATGTCTATATGTGTTATGCATTACCTTGAAGATAATTAATTTTCATAGTCCCATTCGGCATGTAGCGTGTTCTAAAAGAAGTTTTTAATACCATCAAGAATGAAAGAACTGAACATTTTCGGTGTATGAACAATCTAACGTCAAGCCGGCAATCCAACGAATACATACGTTGGCCAGTGTGACCAATTCTTGCACTCAAAGTAATGAACACGAATTACAAAGTTCTTTGGATTAGTTAATAGGGACAATGTTTTGTCTAAGCCATCTTTCCTAGGGACATTAAAGCTCGTAATTGCCTGATAATGGGTTAATACGACATTCATAAAACTGAAACGCTGTAAACAAGGAACATGTCTTGCACCAACATTGGAGGCAATGACCGGTCAATTGTGATCAAGCATCGTAGGTCTACTTTGTAAATTGCCGTAATATTGCAAATATTTCAAAAAAGCAAGTGCTAGAAGTAATGAAATTGGGTTGAACATGCTCTTTATCAGGTAATGGACCGTAGTGACATAATGTTTACAAAAATGGTCTTCGTATACAGCCCATGCATCGAGTTTCAGGCAGAAATATTGATGATTTAAAGGTTGGTGTCCAGTTACCGCAAGCGTTTTCTGATCTGGTGTCCATGTGCATACATTGAAAATAAAATTGGTGTCTTGTTAGCATATTTTCCTCTACCCAGGTCCATTCAAAAGCTTATATCTTTGCTTTGGATGGACATTTCTATGTGAAATTTTGTGTTCATTTAGGGAATACATTTATCTTATCATACAAACTTGTAAAATGAGCAATGGTTTGGGATTTTGTCCAAAATTCGGCAATAAACTTCAAAACAATAAGACCCCAGTTGCTCATAAAGCCACAGCTCACTTAGATGATGGTATTATTATTCCCTAGTATGTATGTAAACAGACCAATCATTCGTCTTGACATTGCTGTAAATCAACATCTCTATCTATGTAAATCAGGTCCATAAAAATGAAAATACTTACACCACCTCCGGTTCTTCCATGGAAAATCCGATCTGGTGTACCGTGAACACATGGTGTCCGCGGCTCACGTTGATCAGTGTGTATATAATATACACTGTTCAGAGGCAAAATTTTGGACTTTTTGAAATTTCAAGTACATGTATTATTCATTATGCAGAGGAAATATTAAATTTAGTAACTTTTACAACAATGTTTTCAAAACATCTATTTCTCAGTCTATAAAACAAGGGACTGTTTCGTAAAGGACTAACTCATCCATATAGAAACTCACCCATATCAAAATCGGTTGTAGTCATCAAATCATAGGTTGCATTAAGGTTGAGATTTGTATGAGAAAATGGTAGAGAACAGTGTATTGGTAACCAGCATTTTCTTATTTTCCTACAATGTTATGAAAAAGGCTTCTTCCTTGTGCCCATCAAATCACAAGATTGTTTTATAAAGGTTTAACTCTTTACGAAATGACAAAGTTTTAGATTGACCCAAATTGAAAGCATTTGCAGACGACATGCTAAATGTAGATGATATGATGCCATGCCAACTGTCAGTGAAAGTGTCGAAAACCTTGTGGGAAAAGTAGAAAATGCATTTTCTCCTTTTCCTAGGTTTTCAAAAGGCTCCTCTTTCAGACTTGTTAAACTAGGGATTGATTGGTAAGGGTTAAAGCTGTTCAAGTGTAAGTAAACATAACTGTAATAATTGTACCTGATTTTCTGTAGACAACAGATTGCATGACAAACGATGTCACAGAAAAATGTATTCCAACAGAATGCTCCGCTCATGATGCCGATTCATGCATTCTGTCTATACTAGTATAGTGTCATATTTTGCCAAGGGAGTTGATCAAGATCAAACTGCAATTTTTAACCAGCAGTCTGGTCAAGGTCTGGTATCTTATATTACCGGTAAGTTACTTGTTTGATCCTTTACAGCACAATCAAAGTTTTGATGACTACAATGGAGAGGGCCTTTAAATTCACTGTGAGAAAAGGAGAAAATGCTGATAACCAGCATTTTCACCTCTACCCACAACATTTTCTTGCCTTTCAAAGACAAATTTCTTAACTCTTTACCAAACGACAACATTATGGACTGGTCCATATCGACAGCAATTGCAGACGACAAAACAAATGCAACTCAAAGATTGAAATTTGTTTCCAGCAGGGAAGAAAACATTATGGGAAAATGACAGAATGCTGGTAACCAACATTTTCTCCTATTCCCACGATGTTTTCAAAAGGCTTCTTTCTGAGGGCCATTAAAACTAGGGATTGTGTGGTAAAGGGTTATTTGTGTATAGCATGACAACCACAATTATCCATATTGAAAGAATTTGCAGAGAACAAATTGTTTGTGTTGGTTTGTTTGTGACAGGGTAGAAAACAATGTAGAAAAAAGCAAAAACTTGGTACAAGTATTTTCTTTTGTTTTCAACAATTTTTTTCAAAGGCCTACTCCTCCTGGGTTGTTAAAGCTAGGGATTGTGCAGGAAAGAAGTGGGAAAAAATGCTGGTAACTTTTCACTTATATTTAGTTGTCTGCAAATGCTTTCAATTTGGACATACCTGAAATTTTGTTGTTTAGTAATGAGTTAACTCTTTACCACACAAGAAAATTTTAGACTGGTCCAAATTGAAAGCATTTGTAGACAACAAAATAAAGATGACTAGAAAAAAGAAATTTGTTTTGGGAAGGGTAGAAAACACTGTGGGAAAAGGATAAAATGCTGGTTTCCAGCATTTTCTCCTTTTCCCATAGTGTTTTCAAAAGGCTTCTTTCTTAGGGGCGTCAAAAGTAGGCATTGTGTGGTAATGGGTTAAGCTTAAACCCGGGAGCCTCCATGTTGCGACTCCCACACTTTACCACTGGGCTTGGTAGCACCACCGGTAAAGGACTGGAAAAAAAAAAACCTAGAGGTAATCACAAGGTATCACTAAGTTTCACATTCACTGTCTCAATACATCTCTTGTGCAGACAGGATTATTGGGAAAGTCTCATTACCCTAAATGAAAATTCCGACTACAGCTGTCTCTATACCATGGGATTATGGTAATATCATTCTTCTCTGTGAGAATCAGATGGAAACAATTTCTCAAAACCGAATAAAACACCAAATAAAACCTGGTTTTATCAGGGTTTTTGTATTATTACCTTTTTTTTGCGGTTCTATATGGATAGACCTCCAACAAGAAGATGACAAGAAAGTTTGGGGGTCCTCAAATAAAGTTTCAACAACCTATGCTTGATTTTCACACAATGGGTCCTTCAGAATACTACTACAGTACCGTAGAACTGTTCCATTTTTGTAGAATTTGTGGGGTGACAATGTTCTAAAACTGAGAAAACATGACTAAATGCTGGATTATCAGATTTCAAATGCAGTCATTTGGTGCACATCTGACATGAAAATGAGAGAAAAACATCGTCCTTTAACAGAGATTTTAACCCATTACCACACAATCCCCACTTCTGACGACCCTGAGAAAGAAGACTTTCGAAAACATTGTGGTAAAAGGAGAAAATGCTGGTATTTTCTCCTTTTCTCACAATTTTTTCTTCCGTTCACAAAACAAATTTCAAATTTTCATGCTTTTATTTTGTCTTCTGAAAATGCTTTCGATTTGGACAAGCCTAAAATATTGTCGTTTTGGTAATGAATTAACTCTGAAAAAAAATTACACTCTTAGTATACCAAATAAGCCAGTCTTTTTTTCATCTAGAAATAACACCCAAACAATAGCAGTCTCAAGATTGCTTTTGTCCACACGGTCCCAGCAAAGCACACAGTGTAGATCTAAGATCAACCTGCACATTTTGTGCAACTTGGGTCCGTATTCACCAACCATTCTTAGGAACATTCTTTGTGTTATTCTTCGGAATTTTGTCAGTGTGAAAGTAACAGAACTTTTGATTAGCTAAACCATTCAGTTTCTGATACTTTCACAGTTAAATCTTGAAGAACGAGACAAAGAATGTTCTAAAGAATGGTTGGTGAATGTGGACCATCTCCACTTGCTGCTCAGGTCCAAGGTACCAACTGTCCTGGTAATAATTGTTCAGGAATGAGTAGTCCGAGGTACAATTGTCCAAGTAAAAACTGGTCACAATTTGTCCTGGGTATAAATGAATTATCCTCTTACAGATTGTTCAGGTAAGAGTTATCTAAGTACCACTAATTATTGTGCTATGAATGAGATTTCCTGCATAACAAATATGCGGTACAAATTGTCCTCGTATCAATTGTCAAGGTATGAATTGTTTAAACTGTCCTGTTAGATAATGAGCTATAATTTCACTCAGCAACCTGGTATTCTTTTCTCACAAGGACATGTTCTATATCAAATTCCAAGTTTTGAAAACTTTATAGAAGGTGGCTTTTGAAAACATTCTGGAAAAAGAAAAATATGCAGGTCAAAATGATTTTCTCCTTGCTCAACAATGTTTTCTACCCTCAGAAAGATAGGCCCCATTATTTTAGTTATATGTTTTGGTGGTCTGAAAGAGCTTTTAGTATGAAAAAGCCAAACAATTTTGTCATCTCAGGTAAAGAGGCAAAATATATTTAATTTTATTGAGCCATATAAAATAATCTGAAATAATCATATGAAAACAGTCATGTTTTCCAAGTTGTGCCTTGCCACATTGGGTACAAATGATAAACACACAGTTTTCAGGTATGATAAAAAACTGTATTACCTGGGATGTCAATCTTTTTCCTATTTTGTACTTTGTACACATATCCATGAAGGAAAGTTTGAATTTCTTTACCTCTTTACCAAATGACAAAATTTTGGACCAGTCCAGATTGAAAGCATTTGCAGATGACAAAATAAATATGAATCAAAAATTGAAATTTATTTGGAAGGGGTAGAAAACATTGCTGGTTATCAGCATTTCTCCGTTTCCCATAATGTTTTCTAAAGGCTTCTTTCTCAGGGTTGTCAATGGTAGGGATTGTTTTCCACCATTTCATAGGCCAATTCAACTCTTTCCGATTCAAAAAAATTTTAGACTGGTCCAAATTGAAAGCATTTGCAGACGACAGAATAAATGTGACTGAAAAATTACAATTTGGTTTGGAAAAGATAAAAAACATTGTGGGAAAAGGAGAAAATGCTGTTTACCAAAGGGTTTCTGTCTCAGGGTCGTAAAAACCAGGGACTGTGTGGTAAAATACTGTAGGCAAAGGAGAAAGTGCTGTTTTCTCCTTTTCCCACAATGTTTTCATAAGCTTTCTTTCTCAGGGTCATCCACGGTCGGTATAGTATGTTAAGGGTCAATCTTTGATCTACACAGAGTTTGTCATCCTGTACATACTTTGAATATGAAGAACTCTAAAATTCAATTTGTCTGTTAAAGAATTCAACAGCAGCTGCTGGAAACTAAAGAAACTGCTGAAGATTTTTTTAGAAAGAGTATTTTTTTTTTAACAGCAAAAAAATTTAAATGTGCAGATTTTGTTATTATAAGACTATACCAGTGCTTTGCTCTTTACCTAACGACAAAATTTTAGTCTGGTCCAAATTGAAAGAACATGCAGAAAACAAATTGAATGTAACTTAAAAGTTGACCTTCGTTTCCTGGAGGGTAGAAAACATTTAGGGAAAAGGAGAAAACACTGGTTACCAAAAGGCTTCTATCTCTGGGTCATAATATCAGGCATTGTGTGGTAAAGGATTAACTTACAAAAAATATGAGAGGGTCTAGATTTAAGATCAGACTGAATTTTTTGTGACATCTAATCTTAATTTGCAATTTCTATAAAAGGAAGTAAACTTGTGCTTGGCACTTTAAGTGTTAAAACGAAACAGGGACCATAAAGAACCTGTCTACACTAGGCTTTATCACACAATAATCTGTCTTAATCTATCATCCATGCAACACAAATCCTTTCATCCTACCAGTGCCTGTCGCAACTATACTTGTTTTTGCATGCTGAAAAAAAAAGTGCAGTCTGATCTTTGATCAAAACTGTTTGCTATGCTGAGCTATATGGCCAAAAGTAGCCTTTGAACAGTTGTTATTTTTTGCACTTTTCAAGATTGAAATAGAGTTGTCACTGAATGTGACTTCATACCCCCACCAGCCCTTTGACAGAAACACGCAGTAACTAGTATTTTGTACACAGACGGACACACAGACACTCGGACGGACACATCAGTCATGGACAGACAGGCTCATTCCAGTATACCACAGGAAATATTCGTTTTGCTGCAGTCTAAAAATCTGATATTGTTTATTCCTTGTTTCATATTAACCCCTTATTAGAAACGAAATTTTTGACTTGCCTATATTGAAAGCTTTTGCAGAAAACTATTTCAATCTGACTCAAGTTGTGCGATTTTTGTTTGGAAAGGTAGAAAGCATTCTGGAAAAAGGAGAAAATGCTGGTAACCAGCATTTTCTCCTTTTTCCACATTTTTTTCAAAAGGCTACTTTCTGAAGTGTAAATAAAAGTCAGCCTGTGCAGTAAAGGATTAACACATTACCACCTGTGCATGTTTGTCTGCCTCTTGCATCTGTCAAGTTATGGAAAAATTACTGAAAAATTGAGCACCTTCTAAAATGAGCAATATCTCCTTTTGCAACTTTGTTTTTGTATGAAGTTATATCAAGCCAAAGGATTGTCCATACTTTACAGGGACGTTCTAAAAGGAGTCGGCCTCCAGTTTGTATTCCGAGTTATCCTTTCCCTGATATTTGACCCTTTACTACACAAATCTGAGTTTTAACCCTTTACCACACAATCCTGACTTTTAACACCCCTGTGAGAGAAGCCGTTTGAAAACATTGTGGGAAAAGAAGAAAATGCTGGTAACCAGCATTTTCTCCTTTTCATACAATGTTTACTTCCCTTCCTAAAACAAATTTCAATTCTTTAGTCACATTTATTTTGTCATCTGCAAATGCATTCAATTTGGTCCAGTCTAAAATCCTATTGTTTGGTAAATGACCTTGAAGAAATAAGGCTTTTGAAAACATTGTGGGAAACCGAGAAAATGCTGGTAACCACCATCATGTGAGCTACATATTATTGTAGAGAGAAGGCACAGGCACTTTTACCAAGACATCATATAGCAATAAGTTCAGTAATCCATAATATACCGTCTCTTTTAATTCTAGCAGATTTACCTCTCTTCATAACACCCCACCCCTCTACAAGATCAGATTCAATCTATCAAAATGAATACTTCAAAGGAAGATCATCAAGGTTTAGACAGATGTCAGTATTTGGCTTCAATGAATCCAAAACATATGAAATATGGTCTGTGAAAAGGGGGTTTAATGCATCTGCCAGAAGTTTCTAGTCAGGTCATTCTGTGCACCTGCATGGGCTATCCTGAATCAAAACTGTTGTCATTTGGTGAAGAGTTCACTCTTTACTCCATAGATACTCATTTCTACGCATTGCTTGTGGGAGCCTTTGGAAAACATTGTGGCGAAAGGTGAAATTGCTCATGACGAGCAATTTCACCTTTTGCCACAATGTTTTCTACACTATCAAAAGGTGTCATACACACATAAGAAACGGCTTCATCCTTGCTGTCATTTAGGGTCTATTAGAGATACCATAGAAATGCCTTATGGGGTAAGGGGTTAAGTAATGACAGGGATACTAGGCAAGGTCCACGTTTTTCCAATCAACAATTCAGTGACTACAAGGATATGATGATTCCCCGTTTTTTTTCTTCATCATCAAGACATTCAAAAAGTACATAAGGAAGATATTTCTAGATTAAAATGGAATGGGTGGAAGTCCTACCTGACGGTGCAGCCTGGACCCCTATTTCATAAACAGCATGGAATTCTTTTTCTGGATTCTTGCCATCTAAATAGTGATTGCAAAAAGTAAAGAAAATCAATATTTTAGTTTAGACATATCTATTTTACCTCATTTGAGAAACAAGTTCTTATAACTTATACTAATTTTTCTCGATTCTGCTTCGTGGGAACCACACCAGTACTTGCGCTGAACATGCGGGCCAATGAAAAATCCCAAAGTTGACACCTGCTCACGGGTATCAAACTTAGGATCATATAGTTACCAGGCCTACACTCTACCTGACAACTAAATACACCACAAAATCAAAATTTTGTATATAGAAGTATGAATTACATTGGTGACAATGGGATTTGTTACAAGACGTCTTTTCCTTTTTTTGTTTTCCAAAAGATACCGGTATCTAAAGCAGAGGCATAAATACCGAAAACACCCTGTCAAAAGTAGAAAACGGTGCTAACCAGCATTTTCTCCTTTTCCCAAAACGTTTTCTGCCCTCCCATAACAAATTTCTTTTTTTTTTGTGACATCAATTTTGTTGTCTGCAAATGCTTTCAATCTGGACCAGTCTAAAATTTTGTCGTTTGGTAATGAGTTCAAACACTGTAACCTATATAAATTCTATAAATAAGAACCTAGAACTGCACCTTTAAACGTCCCCTCTTTCCTATCCAGTCTGCGTCTTGCAAGGGCATCCCAGGTTAAAGATGAATTGGGAAATTGGTCTTCAAGACTAAAAAGATACCCATTCAAGTTTCTAAAATTCACAATAAAGCACTTTGCAAAAAAACAGGAAATAACAGAAATATGTGCTTTCACAGAGCCCTTATTTTAAACAAAGAAACTTCTGTATCAGATACATGTATCTAATTTCTACAATACCTTGTGTACACATGTTACCCATAGATTGAGAAATTGTTACTTCAGGGACAAAATATAAATTATTTTAATAAAACATTGCAAAACAAAAACTATACAATATTTACAATTTCTGAGCCTTGTAGTCTCAAACTGAAAACATTATTTTTTAACTTTTCCCACACTATCCCAAGTTTTAAAAAGTTTTTGGTTGTCAAAAATGAAAGTATTTGAAGACAAGAAATTAAAAATAGCAAAAATGATGGAGGTTTGTCACTGAAAGAGAAAACAATTATCCCATTACCACACAATCCCTACTTTTGACATCCCTAAGAAAGAAGCCTTTAGAAAACATTGTGGGAAAAGGAGAAAATGCTGGTAACCAGCATTTTCTCCTTTTCCCACAATGTTTTCTATCCTTCACAAAACAAATTTCAAATGCTTTCAATTTGGACAAGTCTATAATATTGTTTGGTAATGAGTTCAATGGATAAAATGCCAGTTACCAGCATTTTTTCCTTTACCCATGTTTCTAAAAGCTTTTTTTAATAAAGATTGTAAAAACATTGAATTTTCTGGTATAGTATTACGGTAAACCTGACTTACTCTATGAATATCCTGTCTTCAATGTCCATGGCAAAATCAAACTGTTGGCATACAGGCAAAAATGACACAATGAATGCAACATCATCTGAAAAGGTAGTGGCAAAATAAATACATACACATATACTGGAGCAGCAATTTGACAAAAGACCCTAAAAGAAAAACACTATGCAAAATGAAGACAAGAGGGCCAAGATGGCCCTGGATCGCTCACCTGAATTTTTGAGATGACCATAGTCTATTTTTTTTTTTTTTTCTTTTTTAGCGTTGAAACATTGGAACCAAATTTATAATTTTGCCAAGCAATTTTCAAAAGGTCACTTGTAAAAGTCATTTCGAAATCTGACCATCAGTTTCAAAAAGAAGAATTTTTAAGAATTCTTCATTTCTGTATAAGAGCAAGTAACCCCCATCCACGAGAGCCATGTTTCTTGATGGATCAAAATTTACGAACAAGTTTTGAAAAGGGTCACCCAAGGAACATCTCTCTGAAATTATTTCAGAATCTGACCAGGGGTTTCAGAGAAAGAGAATTTTAAAGAATTTCATCATGTCCGTATAGTGCAAGTAGCCCCCATTCACAGGAGCCATGTTTCTTGACGGATCAAAATTATATGTACAGCTTTTGGAAAGGGTCACCCAAGGAACATCTCTGTCAGATTATTTTAAAATCTGACCACGGGTTTCAGAGAAGAAGAATTTTCAAAAATTTCTTCATTTCCATCTAGTGCAAGTAGCCCCCATTCACTAGAGCCATGTTTCTTGGCCAATCAAAATTTCGCAAACAATTTTAGAAAAGGGTCACCCAAGGAATATCTCTGTGAAATTATTTTAAAATCTGGCCAGCGGTTTCAGAGAAGAAGAATTTTTAAGAATTTCTTCATTTCTGTATAGTGCAAGAAGCCCCCATTCACCAGAGCCATGTTTCTTGACGGATCAAAATTTCGCGAACAATTTTCGAAAAGGGTCACCCAAGGAACATCTGTGTGAAATTATTTTAAAATCTAGCCAGCGGTTTCAGAGAAGAAGAATTTTTAAGAATTTCTTCATTTCTGTATAGTGCAAGTAGCCCCCATTCACCAGAGCCATGTTTCTCGACAAATCAAAATTTCGCGAACAACTTTTGAAAAGGGTCACCCAAGGAATAACTCTGTGAAATCATTTCAAAATCTGACCAGCGGTTTCAGAGAAGAAGATTTTTTAAGAATTCCTTCATTGCTCTACAGTGCAAGAAGCCCCCATTCACCAGAGCCACATTTTTTGACCAATCAAAATTTCGCGAACAATTTTTGAAAAGGGTCACCCAAGGAACATATCTGTGAAATTATTTCAAAATCTGACCAGCGGTTTCAGAGGAGAAGATTTTTAAAGAATTCCTTCATTTCTGTATAGTGCAAGAAGCCCCCATTCACCAGAGCCACATTTTTTGACGAATCAAAATTTCACGAACAATTTTTGAAAAAGGTCACCCAAGGAACATATCTGTGAAATTATTTTAAAATCCGACCAGCGGTTTCAGAGGAGAAGATTTTTTAAAGAATTTGCTAAAAAATTCCATTTGGTTGCCATGGCAACCAGAGTTTTTGATGGAATCAAATTCTGTGAACAATTTTTAAAGAGGACCTCCCAAGGAACATTCCTGCCAAGTTTGGTCCAAATCCACCCAGCGGTTTAGGAGGAGTTGATGTTTAAAGAATTGTTGACGACGCACGACGCACGACGGACGACGCACGACGGACGACGGACGACGGACACCGGGTGATCCTTAAAGCTCCCCTTGAGCACGTTGTGCTCAGGTGAGCTAAAAATGCTTTTTACCAGCATTTTTCCCTTTTCAGACCATGTTTTCTACACTGACAAAGACAGAAATCACCAATTTAGCAACATTTAATTTGATGTCTGCCATTGCTTATAATTTGGTCCTGTCAAAAATTTTGTTGTTTGGTATAGGCTTAACTCTTTACACACAATCCCAACTTTTATCGACCCTGGGAAAGAAGCCTTTTGAAAACATTTTGGGAAAAGGAGAAAATGCTGGTAACCAGCATTTTCTCCTTTTCCCAAAATGTTTTCTATGCCATCAAAAAATAATTGCACTGTTTGAGACACACTGAAATTGTCATCCGCATATGCTTTCAATTTGGACAATGTATTATATGAAACAAGTCATCACATGATAATTAATCCATAAAATCCATTTTGTCCAAACAGGCTGAATCCTGAGGTACATGTAGAATGGATCTTGAACATGCAGAAAAAAGATCGAAAAAATTTTACCAAAAATAAAATATCAACACAGACTGAGCCAGCTGACCCGTGTTGATATTTTTGCAGATGCAGTAAACCTCTTTTTTCACAGTGCATACCTACATGGCTCATTGACATTACCTGGTACAGCAAGTTTGGCTTGGTTATACACAACAACAGCCACGTCTCCCTTCAAAACTTTATCATCTACTTTCTGTTCTGCTTCTAATGATTCAGTCACCATTTCTTTGCGTTTCCTCATCTACAACAGCAAATTGAACTCTGTGTAGTTGATATTTATTTTTCTTAATTTCTTTTATGCTAAGGGGAATATTAGATGCTACCTATAGTGGACAGACAAGATTGAGATCAGATGCCAAAACATGGGGTCAGATCACTGAATGTAAAAGGTTTCTTAACCCATCACCACACAATACCTATTTTTGAAGACCTTGAGAAAGAAGCCATCACAAAACATTGTGGGAAAAGGAGAAATTGCTGGTAACCAGCATTTTCTCCTTTTCAAACAATGTTTACTACCTTTCACAAAACGAACTTCAAATTTTCAGTAACTTTTATTTTGTTGCCTGCAAATGCTTTCAATTTGGACAAACCTAAAATTTTGCCATTTGGTAATGAGTTTAATTACATGAGTATATATGCAATCTTAGAACTTAATGATTCCTGGGCAAAGACAGTCACGAAAAATTGCAACTGACTCTTACATGACAACATATTAAACTTCACGAAGATACCTACAAAGATATAATAACCTTTGCTTGCTGTTTATTGGAACTTTATAGATAATTATTTCACTTATTTTGTGGCAACAGTTCACTTAAGTCAATACATGTACCTAACTGAACAGAATTGCAAAGGTCAGGTTGAAATACATAGTTATAAAGTGGGGGTAATTAACATCAGTGAAAGTTAAACACAACTATGCATGAGAATACTATTGAAAAGGAGACAAAATAACACTTTTGTGGTAAATGCTGTAACTTTATGCAAATTGGGAAAGTAACAGTTCAGCTGTGACATTTCAGCATCTGCAGAAAGAAAGAGTCTCTGAACTCTTTCCAGCTTTTCAACCGTGCTAGGCTTGTAGCTTAATTCTTGGTTTTTTTACAAGGAGCTCGAAGTTCAATCCCTGATAACCAATATTTTCTCCTTTTCCCACAATATTTTCAAATCTCTACACTGTCAGGTTCATTAAAACCCAGGACTAAATGATAAAGAGTAAAGAAAGCAAAGATACCGAGAAGGTATTGTTTTACAGCTTTTTCTTTTTCATCATAAGTCTACAAATGTCATAACATGGTTTTTAAAGTTATAGGTCGAAAATGTGCAAATTTCTCACCTTTTCTGCATACAACAGTTCAAACCTGAAATACTGCAACAGAGATAAATAAAAGTAATAACTCCTTATTAGATGGGGAAAACAAAATATCCATTTTAAGCTCATTTGAAAATGACAGATTAAATATAGCTATCATGGTAAGATGCATCCCTGCGAGGGTCAAAAAGGTTACAAGAATAGAAAATACTGTTAAACAAAATTTTCTTAACTGTTTTAACCCTTTACTCCATAGATACTCATTTCTACACATTGCTTGTAGGAACCTTTGGAAAACATTGTGGCAAAAGGTGAAATTGCTCGTGATGAGCAATTTCACCTTTTGTCACAAGGTTTTCTATGCTATCAAAAGGTGTCATTTACACATAAGAAACGGCTTTATCCTCGCTGTTATTTAGGGTCAATGAGAGATGCCACTGGAATGCCTTATGGGGTAAAGGGTTAAACAGATATCTTGTATGGTTGTAAAAAAACTTGACTGTTTGGTAAAAAGTTGATCATTCTTAAATCAGGCTGTTTATTTGGTGTTTCATTCTCTTTGCATATCAAAGCTTGGAAAATGATCTGCAAACCCTCTCAAAAGATGGGATAACTTGGTAAAGGGGTTAACGTTTCACCACACAATCCCAACTTTTTTAACCAGCATTTTCTCCTTTATCCACAATGTTTTTTACCCTCCCCAAAATAAATTTTGATTTTTTAACCCTTTACTCCATAGATACTCGTTTCTACACATTGCTTGTAAGAGCCTTTGGAAAACATTGTGAATAGAAAACATTCGTCACGAGCAATTTCACCTTTTGCCGCAATGTTTTCTATTCTATCAAAAGGTGTCATATACCCATCAAAAAACGGCTTCATTCTGGCTGTTATTTAGGGTCAATTACAGGTACCATAGAAATGCCTTATGGGGTAAAGGGTTAATCACATTTACATCATTGTCTGCATATGCTTTCAGCTGGGACAAGTCTAAATTTTTTTGTGTAGTAAATATTTAAATAGTTTTCTTTTACAGGATTGTTCAAATAAAAGACACTATGGTTAAATCTGTGATTAGCATATTATTTGAAATTATGACCAAGACTGAAATGACAATGATTTATTTGCCAAAACTTCATGAAAATATCATTCTGCTATTATAATTTTACCTCCAGCCACAATTTCTTTGATGTATTGTTAAACCTCAGTCCACGCTGTAGGAGACTTCTAGCTGTATCAGGATTGGCATTGTCTTCAAATTCCCACTTGGCAGCATATATCCATAAATCTGTAAGACAGAAATTATGCAAGGTAGAAGGGCACAAATGTTGAACAATATACAAAATATCCAGCCTAGTTGCTAAATCAATGAAAAGTTTTTTTTACGACCCTGTGGAAACAGGCTCCGGAAAAAAAATGCTGGAAAAAAAGAAAATGCTAGTAACCATCCTTTTCTCCTATTCCAACAGAGTTTTCTACCATTTTACTGAAGGAAATCAACTATTGAGCTACATCTACTTAGTAATCAGCAAGTTATTTCAATTAACTCTTTTCCAAACAATAAAATATTAGACTGGTTCAAATTAAAAGTATATGTAGACAGCAAAATAAATGTAATGCAAAAATTGCAACATGTTTCCAGCAGGGTAGAAAACATTGTGGGAAAAGGAGAAAATGCTGGTTACCAGCATTTTCTCCTTTTCTCACAATGTTTTCGAAAGATTTCTATTTCTAGGTCATAAAAACCAGGGATCGTTTGGTAAAGGGTTAAGGTAAGTCTAAACTTTGATGGTTTGGTATAAAGTGATCCAATATCAAAAATCTGGGGTACCTTACCTGGTTTCTTGTTGTGCATCTTCAACATGGTAGTAAACAGTTTACTGACAGTTTTAATTTGTTTCTGAAAAGTATATATAAAACAAAAAAAATATATTTTATTCACACAAAAAATAAACACAGCATAGAGCAATTTATTGTCCTTGAATCATTTTTGTAGCTATAAAAATACACAAAAATGACAGAATTGTACTTTTAAACTCTTTCACCCTTTCCCACACAATCCTGACTTATAACACCTCAAGAAAGAAACTTTGAAAACATAGTGGGAAAAGGAGAAAATATCACCATTTTCTCCTTTAACCACAATGTTTTATGTTCTTTTCAAAACAGTCTTCATCATTAGAGACACTGTCTGTGTGTTGTTTGCAAATGGTTTCAGTTTCGTTGAGTCTAAAATGTGTTATGTGGTAAAGACTTCAGCATCTTCATGCGACTGTCGTGTTCAAGTGTGCCGCCAGCGCCGAGGGGGCTCATTTTGAGCACATTATGGAAAGACGTCATTAAACAGAAAGTGATAAACCCTGACTAATGAAACTTGGTGTGCAGGCCTTGCGTTAAGTTGAGATAACATGTGTGATGTTTGGTTTCTGTAGCCTGAAAATTAAAGTTTTTATTAACATGTTCATGGGTCTCATTTTTTTGGGGTCACCCTGTAGTTTGTACTACTCCCACAATGGTTTCTAGCTTTTTATGGACAAACTTTGTCTTTTCCCCATTTTTAATTTTCATTCAAGAATGCTTTCAATTTGAATAAGTCTCACACTTCATCATTTAATAACAAATTTGTCACTCAAAAAAGGGAAAAAGTTACAAAGCTTGACTGTATTTAAAACCCCTGTCATGGGTCCAAACAAATTCTGTATGTAGAGTGACGTACCCTTTGTTTGCAGAAAGCAATATAAGACAGCCATAACTTAACATCCTCCTGTTGAAGAAAAAAGATATACAAGTCATTAAAGCCTTTACCTTACATAATCCTGAGATCATTGAACCTGTTGGAGAAGGCTTTTGAAAATATTTGGGAAGACTAATGACAAGCATTTTTGCCTTGTCCCACAGTGTTCCCTATCCATTCACAGATAAATCCCATTATCTGAGCTATGTTTATCATCTGCAGACGATTTCTAGCTGGAACAGTCTAAAGTTTGTCTTATAGGTACCACTTTACTAACACTTAGTAATTTATTGTGTAAGAATTGTCTAAGAATTTTCATATCTTTATAGAATGTTCAGTTTTAGGAAATTTATAAAATTGATTTCGTATAATTTGTGTTACTTTCTCAATTTGCATTTAAGTAAATATTTCTGTAAGTATTCAATAGGGAACAGAAGCAGTAGCTGCCTTGCACTTGTTACCTCAGCAAACAGCACATGCCATTTAACAAGAAGAAAATTTGACACAAGCTGTGAACCTATACCCTACATTTCTCATGCTTTACAACATCATATATGTCAGCTGCTTCTGTCAAATATGGACACTGTGTGGAAAAAAAAGATTAACAAAAAAAAATTTGAAATTTATGACTACAGCAGGTAGCAGTGAATATAATCATTACAAATCAGATTGCAGCCTATGTTCTTAGTTATGACATATTTTTGTATACAAAGTTACACAAAAACTACAGTCTGTACCTAGTTATGCAAATTTTGCTCAGACAAAAAACTTAAGACTGACACAAAATTACAATGATTTTTACTTATGTCTGCATACATGTATGTTCTTTAATAAAATGTTACCCTGGTGAATATGAAACATTTTGTACCAAAACAGGCAAATCTCAGCAAACTCTGAAAACTTTTGGTGTAATGGGAATTCAATCTCTACCAGATAAGTATTGTTGAACCTTAAGGAAGAAAACTTCTGAACCATGTAGGTTACACACATTTTTGCTTATTGTGATGAAAAAAAAAACAATAAGGCTGAAATGTACATGAAGGTAACCAAACTGTTCTCCTTATCCTGTAATATTTTCAAAGACAAGCATACCACTTAACCCATTATCACACAGTCCCTACTTTTGACGCCCCTGAGAAAGAAGCCTTTTAGAAAACATTGTGGGAAAAGGAGAAAATGCTGGTAGCCAGCATTTTCTCCTTTTCCCACAATGTTTTCTACCCTTCACAAAACACATTTCAAATTTTCAGTCACTTATATTTTGTCGTCTGCAAATGCTTTCGATTTGGACAAGCCTAAAATATTGTTGTCTGGTAATGAGTTAAGCCACATTCAAGCTGTTGTCTGAAAATGTTCTCAAAATGGAGAAGTCTAAAATCATAATCTTCTGCATACTTAACCTTTACCATATCATATCATGTCCTAAAGATCCTAACAGAGATAATTTGTGAAAACAATGCGAAAACAAGAAGAAAATGCTAGTACCAGTAACCAGCATTTTCTTAATCATTTATGTTTTTCACCCTATTAAAGACAGATTTCATCATTGAAGCAACATTTCTTTATTTGTTGCCAACAAATGCTTTCAGCTTGGACCAGTTCAAAACTTTTATCATCTAGAATGGACTTTAATTGACATAAATTTGTTTGTGGTGAACAGCGAACGTTGCAATAATTGGCTACTATTGTCAGAACATCTTACAAAGTACAAGACAAAAATAGATTCAGATGTATTTGAGCCATGTTCTGTAAAAAGTGAGTTTAATTCATGTCGATGATGCACAAGACCTAAAAAATAAAATCTGTGTTTAGGGTTGTTTCCCTACCCTCTCTAGAAAATACTGCAGACCCTAAACTTTTTTACGCCGAGATAGACAAAAAAATTTGTCGAATGCAATTTCCATATATTTCACATGTAAAAAATGGTTTTTTTGGGGAAAAAAATCCCTATCTATCCTACGGGCAGCATCTTGGAACCGAAACCCTAAACAAAGGTATTTTTATTAGGCCTTATACAAAGCAAGTCATCACATTAATGATTATTATTATGGATCCATAAAACCCATGGTCTACACCCACTACAAAGGTGATAAAAGTTATACTTGTTATGTGTACTTACACTGAATCTCAAATTGGCCATCTGAAATGAAGAAAAAAAAAGGATATGATGGGCATGTGCCGGAATTTGTATTACTTTGCCATTTTGCCGGAAATGACATATGCATGGAAAGTTTCATGATTTTCATGTTTAATAGAAACAAGGACAGCTGCAAAAATTGTATAAATCAACTAAACTGCAGAATGAATCTCACTGTTTCATTCTTCTTTCGGGGAAAAAGTCAAAGGGCTATCTTATTGTGTATGTGCACATTTTAATATGAACTACAAATGTAACCATGTACCCAAGACAGGTACACAGGATGGAAGTGATGATGCAGAATACCTGTTTTTCTTCTATTTCTATTAACCCATTACCACACAATCCCTACTTTTGACACCCCCTGAGATAGAAGACTTTAGAAAACACTGTGGGAAAAGGAGAAAATGCTGGGTACCAGCATTTTCTCCTTTTCCCACAATGTTTTCTACCCTTCACAAAACAAATTCCAAAGTTTCAGTCACTTTTATTTTGTTGTCTGCAAATGCTTTCAATTTGGATAAGCCTAAAATGTTGTCATTTGGTAATGAGTTAAGGGATTGAATAGAATCTCACATTTGTGATGATTTATGGTTATTCTTTACTAAACTGTATATGACACAGACAAGGGCTCGTATCATATAATTTTAGTGAATTTGTTTGATAAAAACTATATTTTTCATCATCCTAGATTTAAAACTACTTTTAAATGATAACTGCTCATATAAATATTTTATTATTTCATAACACTTTAAATAAAAAACATTCCCTGAGGAAAATGCTTTTAGAAAACTGTAGAAAAAGGGGAAAATGCTCATCAGCAGTATTTTCTCTTTTCATGACAATATTTTCTACCATCGAGAAACTGCATGATTTGAACACAGTTTATTTGGCATCTGTATAGGCTTCCAATTTGGCTGAGTTTTGTTGTGTGGTCAAAAGTTAATTCTAATTCTGCTGTGAGCCAAGATGGATGAATTTTGCAAAGAGTGTAGATCCAGGAAAAGTAGCAAATATATGTAACAGATGATCTTAGCCTACACTCTTTGCTTCTCTGGTACAGGTTTCATTCATATAATATCCTTTCAACCCTTTACCAAGCTAACCTGAATTAAAACAACCCAAGAACAAAATGTGGGAAAAGGGAAAAAATGCTGGTAACTAGCATTTCTCCTTTTCTCACAATGTTTTTTCCTCCTTTTGTACACAAATTCCATTATTCAGATGCATCTTAATTGTTGACAGCAAATGCTTTTAAACTGGACATATATAAAATTTTGACTTACATGAACATAAACTTTCGCTGTGTTGTAAAGAGTTAAACATTTAGAATAAGGTTTAGCACTTGTCTTACCCTAAATAGCTGATTAATTCTTGCTTCTATCTTGAAGTCAATTTCCACTCTTTTGAAGAAGTATCTCATTTCCTGTAATAAAAAAACAGAGAAAAATTTGAGTTGCTATTTCATAAGACCTTTCCTAGATTGTCTTCAACGAAGGGAGTGAATTTTCAATACTGAGTTTTAACAGCATGGATGAAGAAAGCATTTATAATATATTAAATGGAATATATTAAATGGAAAGAAATATTGCTACTGAACAGCACTTTGCCCTTTTTCCAAAATGTTTTTAGGCCTTCATAGACAAGATTCATGATTGGAGCCAAATTTAAATTGTTGTCAACTGCTTTCAATATTGTTGGGTCTAAAATTGTGTCAACAGATAAAAGTGATTCATGTCAGTATAAATATCTCAGTTTTTACATTTTCCTTGAAGATAAAAATCAAAAGATGTCTTGAACACCTTTATTTGAAATTACAATACACATTGATTAAACAAAATGTACATAGAAAAGAAAACATACATTTTCTAGTATTCAAAGTCGTCTTTTTTTTTTTTAGCTCTTTAACAAACAACAAAATTTTAGACTGGTCCAAATCGAAATCATTTGCAGACAACAAAATGAATGTGAATAAAGAATCGAAATTTATTTAAGGAAAGGAGAAAATGCTGATTACCAGCATTTTCTCAAGCATTTTCTCTTTTTCCTGCAATATTTTTTAACCCTTTACTCCATAGATACTCATTTCAACGCATTGCTTGTAGGAGCCGTTGGAAAACATTGTGGCAAAAGGTGAAATTGCTCGTGACGAGCAATTTCACCTTTTGCCACAATGTTTCCTATGCTATCAAAAGGTATCATATACACATAAGAAACAGCATCATCCTTGCTGTTATTTAGGGTCAATTAGAGATACCATAGAAATACCTTATGGGGTAATGGGTTAAAAGGCTGCTTTCACTGGGGTGTTCAAGGTCGGAATTATGTGGTAAAGGGTTAAAACATATAGTCTGCCTAGTGAAACTTTTGCAAATAGATCAAGATCAGACTGTAACTAATCTGCAGTGGGATCTTGGATTATGCAAGAACTCTTGATTCAAACTACCTTGATCAATGTGATGTTCATGCATTTTCTTTTTCTTTTTCTGCCACAATGTTTTTGCCCTTTCCATGACAAAATTCCAGCCATCAATAATTTTGTCCAATGTTAATCTTTTCAAAATACACAAGTCTTAAATTTTGTTGTCTGGGAAAGAGAACAGAAAAATACGCATTTATGAAAAATTCCGCAGTGAAAAATTCTGCCGAAGTTAAAGGAGTAATTGCATTACGCCTTATGCAACAATAAAATTTCAGAATTTTCTAAACCCATTACCACAAAATCCCTACTTTTGGCGATCCTGAGAAAGACGCCTTTAGAAAACATTGCAGGAAAAGGAGAAAATGCTGGTAACCAGCATTTTCTCCTTTTCACATAGTATTTTCTACCCTTCACAAAACTGATTTCAGAATTTCAGTCACTTTTTATTTTGTCCTCTGCAAATGCTTTAAATATGGACAAACCTACAATTTTGTCATTTGGTAATGAGTTAATTGACAGCATCTGCAGTTGTTCAATAAATAGTGCTGAAATAATGGGATTTGCTGTTTGAAAGGGAAAATAAAGCTGTAGGATAAATCCTGGTAACCAGTGTGTTCTCCTTGTCTTACAATAATTTCAAAAGACTTCTTCTGAAGAGCTGACCAAACTTAGAATTATTTTGTAAAGTACATGTATGAGGATGAATACGGTATATACTTACATGTCTTCTTTTCTTTATAAGAGCAAGTAAGTTTATTTCATACTGAAAAACAATAAAAGATAATTGGGCTTATTGCATGCAATATGAAAGAATACAGATATGGTCTGTATATGCATAATTGCATAGCCAGTGTTTGTCATCGATAAAGAGTTTTTGCATGCAGCACTGGATGTTTCCACGGAAGAATTTGAACCTTGTCACCCAGGGTTTGACACTTATAGTGATACTGGGCCCAGATAATACCAGAATTCAGATGGGCCACCTGGGACTGAGCATCTTACAGTATTTCTCCTAGAAATTAATTTAGCCACTTATCCTGATGATGAATGTGAGACACTTATGCTTCATGAACTCAGCAGCCAAAACAACGGGTTTTGTCTTTGAAATTAAAAACAAACACACATACAGAGGAAAATGTATATGATACCATTAGCCAACTTTTCTTCTTTTCCCAATTTTTTTTAAAAAAGTTTCTTCAGGGTGATAAAGCCAAAGGATCATTTGGTAAACGGTTAACTTCATGTACATAGAAGTCTATAGATACTTCCTATGGATTCATTTTTTGCTTCAGTTTTACATAATTACAAAACCAGTTTGATTACATTTATTTTCCCTATTTGACTGCTTGAGAGAAAAAACAAATTGTATAACAAACAGAACTGATGTACCTGTATGTAGTTAATATAGTCTTCTTTTACTTTTGTTACTCTTTTCAACTTGTATTCAAAGGTCTTTCTTTTCATCACAATTTTTCTGAAAGTCAAATGAAAAAAATCTCATGTCTGTTAGACTGTCAATATGTATCAATGACACTATTACATACTGATATCACTAGCAGTGCAAGCCATGAAGTTCATCGTCAAACCTGTCTGCAAATTAATGATCTTGCAAGCCAATCCTGGCATAGTTCATGTCATCCACTTGACGGTTAACACTGGAAAGCAACAACTCTTATTCTTAAAATATCCTTGAACATCCATGATTGGTGTCGATATGCAAAGACTGACCAACACTCTATGGAAGAATCTAGAATAATTAATAAACTACATGTGTCAAATAAACTAATTGGATGTAATTTGTATGCACATAATTCTTTCTCTTTTCTGATTATTTTAACTGTTTCTGTTTAAAACCAAGTTGAATCATACTCTATTTCTGCAGCTGCCGTCCTTGAGTTGTGCCAGGGATAGAAGACATTATGCACACTTTCTTTACAGATCAAGCTAATTTCAATCATCATTTAAAACTATCATATTTAGATAGAATTGTAATCATATGGTATACTTGCAGATTTTATAGAAAATGAAATCTAGGATTCTCCTCTTGAGAAGAAATGTCAAGTTTTTATGTCATTGTTGACTACTGCAGAACTGAAAAGTTATAAGCAGTCCTCTTAAAATACATGATACAATTTCATTGGCCTCACTATTGAAAAAAAATGGGTGGGGTTGTCTTAAAAAACAAAACTTCACAAACTCATTGTGAAAATACTGGCATGTTGGAAAATATTTCAGGTGTTTTATGACAGTGAAATAAATGTGATAAATGGGTAAAGTAAATTGTGTTATTCAAAGCCAGATCTGCAGCAAAGCCTTGAAGCCTATGTATTTGCTCTTTTAAAACCTAGGCTATTTTGACATATTTGTAATGTAACTTATAGGAGTAAGTTCTAAGCTAGCAAACCTATTATATGACATCATCAGTATCACCGAAATGTGTGGGAGCACAATTGAAGGACAGGCACAATTGAAAACACTCAATGATAATTTTATCAATTTATATCCAAGCACCAAAAATTTACACTAAATTGAAATTTTGATTTAATAGGTTTTATCAACCATGACAACAGCTCACAAATTGACATTTTTTTTGTTTTTGTTTTTCCTGGTTGTCATCGGCACTCTATATATCAAATTCAAATGAAAAATGCCTGAACGACTAGAGTTAAAAGGGTTCGCCTAAAATGCAAAAAGGAGTCCTTTTCACAAAAAGGAGTCCTTTTTGTGAAAAGGAGTTATTTTGACTCCTTTTCACGAAAAGGACTTTAAATTTTACGAAAAGGAGTCATAGGAGTTAGTCCTTTTCGCGAAAAGGACTTACAAGTTCAAGAAAAAGAACCCTTCTCAAATAAGGATTTTTCTTTTTGTACATCGTTTTCAACATCATTACATGATAAATGCACTTATCTATGCTTTCCCAGAGTTCTGAAAAGGGGTGTCTTAAGTTTAACCCTTTGCCAAACGACAAAATTTAAGACTCGTTCAGATGGAAAGCAACTGCAAACAATACACTTATGTAACTGAAAAAAGAAAATGTTTGTTTTGGGAAGGGTAAAAAACATTGTGGGAAAAGGAGAAAAACAGGTCACTGGTTCGGACCCTCATTTTGCAGTTTTTCTCCAAGGATTGATGATCAGTTATTGCAACAAAAATTACTCCTCTCCCTCCGCTGATCTTTCATTTATTTATTTATTTATTTATTTATTTATCTATCTATTCTTTTTTGATAACGGTTGCCTGGAAAAGCAGCCACTGCATTTGTAGGACTATTGTGCAAAAAACTAGTAAACAGAAACTCTGGGAAAGCATAGCTAAGTGTACTGGTCTCTGCAATAGAACTGAAATGATGTTGAAAGCAACATACAAGAAAAGAAATCTTAATTTGAACAGTGGAATTGAAAGTCCTTTTCGTGAAAAGGACTGACTCCTTTGACCCCTTTTTGTAATATCTGAAGTCCTTTTTGCGAAAAGGAGCTATTCTTAACTGTTTTTTTTTTTTTGCGAAAAGGAGCAATTTTTAACTCCTTTTCGTGAAAAGGACTCCTTTTCGCATTTTTGAAGAACCGGAGTTAAAGGCCTAAAGTGAAGCAAAGAATGAAATTGGTGGAACCCTAATGTATAATAACATGTTACATGTCTTACTTAATGACAGGCTAGAAATGGATTTTTTCTATGGACTCACTATAGTCTAGTCCAAATACAGAGCATTCGCAGAATACAGATGTCACTGACATAAATGATATTTGTCCTAGAAAAGGGCAGATAACATTGTGTGATAAACTACAAACTGCCAGTTACCAAAATATTACCTCCTTCTTTGAAAGTGTTTTTAATGGTCCCACGGTCGGCAACTGGCGAGACTGTACTGTATCACGTTTAAATTAACCCTTTACCAATGACCAAATTTTAGACTTGTCCAAATTGAAAGCATTTACAGACGACAAAATAAACGTGATTAAAAATTTCAAGCTTGACTTTAGAAGAGTGAAAAACATTGTGGGAAAAAGAGAAAATGCTGGTTACCAGCATTTTCTCCTTTTCCCACAATGTTTTCAAAAGGCTTCTATCTCAGGGTCGTAAAAACCAGGGATTGTTTGGTAAAGGGTTAACAAAATTTTGATACTACCTGATTTGCTTGCTTGTGAACAGCCCAGTTCTCTCCAACTGCTCCAGTTCAGGAAGCATGTCTTCCAACTTTCTTTCGACGTGTTCAGCCATATTTAAGGTTGTGAGCTTATTTCCTTCGCTAATTAAAGAAATGCAATGGCTAAGTTTCAAATAAATCTTCTTAGAAGATTTAGACACACGTTGTTACAAAAAGTTCGGGAAAATTGAAAGCGGAAACGCTTATTTATTAGATTTCATTCTTGAAGAGCTTTTGAGATACTTGTTCAGCGACAATGAAAATAATAGCTAAAAATATTTCTTTTCATCACAAGAAATTTAAATTTCTTGTGTGTTTAATGCATGTGGCATTTTATAAATTAGTTAAACAATTGATAAACGATTTAGATAAGTTTCTGAAACACACACACGCACAGAAATGAAGTTCAACATGATATCAGTTGTAAACGAAAGTAGGAAATCATTTGTAGGTCTGTATGATCCCTGGCTTTTATAATGGCTGGTTTCATTGAATATGAATTCTAACAAATCATGGCAAAAAGATAAAGCAGTCTCTAGTTAGTTTTTAGCATAGCCTTCCGCAGCAAGGTCGAAAGTAAATCGTCATCAAACGGAAAAGTACGTTTATCTAACGTGCAATATTCAAAGTGCTGACGTCACTGAATAATATTTTGCACGAAGCAGCTTTCTCTCACCTTATCTCGTCTTTTCCTGTCTAAACACAAAACCATTTGCCCCAGCGAAAATGAAAATACTGCAAGAACTAGTATAGACCTACGTTTTCAATTATTTACTTGAGGGTGTAGGGGTACATGGAAATCAGTTGTGTTACAGGCAACCGTAATCTTGGTCTTCAGTATACCAGATGTTTTTGGAGAGAAAAACAGCTACTTTTTTCTACAGTAAATAACAGGGTTATCATTACTTTATCCCTTTTAAAAGAGAAACACACAGAAAACGTGCTTTAACCACCCTGGAAAAGAAAGATTTTTGGGAAAAAAAAAAGAGCCAAAAAGAAGAAAATGCTGATAAACACCATTTTCTCCTTTACATACAGCCTTTTCTGTCCTTTACACGACAAACCCTATCATTTAAGCCACACTAAGTTGTCGTCTGCGCATGCGGCTAATTAACAATGGTAGGTGAATACAGACTCATATTACACACGGTGACACCTTTGATCGACAGGCAAATTCTGGTTAAAAAGATAAGTATAAATGTGACTTGAGTATCGGGTGTTTGTTACAAACAGTTATTCACTTTTCTACAGTGTTTTCAAACAGTGGAAGGGAAGGGCAAAACAGTATTTAGTACAGTGACGGATTTGATGTTGTATTACCAGACTTTGACTGATCTTGATTCTTTCCGTTTCTCTGTAAGCATTTTCAACCATCGAGGTGTTGGAAATGTTAGAGTTAAAATTTACGAGGAGTAGGTCATTTAAGGTCAAATGCAGGATTCACATCGGTACAGTTGTTTTGTAATCATTAGAGTCCTGAGATCGATTCTTCCCCCGATACCAGATTGCAAGTGATGCAAATGAAATCCTCGAGCAATGCCTTTCAGTTTTCAATCCAGGGCTATTGCAGCCGTAGGAGACTGGCGTGAATGACAAAGTCGTCGCCAAAACCTGGTGTACATGAACATGCGCATCTTCAGCTGAAAGCCACGTAAAACAGGATTCAAACAATCCAGACAAATTACTTTTGTATTCATCCGATTCAAACAATTCAGACAAAATTAGTTTTGTATTCAACAAGTACTTTATATTACATTCTTTGTGTGATTTAAGGTAAAGAAATTAAAAGAACTTCTGATTGGCTGAATCATTTGATTTCGCCAATGAAAAATTGTGTTCTTTTCAAATTTTTGGAGAGAAAATGTACAAATGCCCTGATTCTAAGAAGTAGCGAAATCTGCTGCCTCTGTTTTACCGTTAATCGATGGGCTACAACTACTTTGAGTATTTCAAGAAAAAATAACTCTCTATGTGGATCTTTTCACATACACGTTTATTAACTATCAGTGGAACTTTACAGCGCAGTTGTTCATTTACCATATATTTTTTACGTCTGTAGGTGACATCGAGACGTTACAACTTGTCCGTTGATTCTGTATAACTTTCTATAAAATAGTCACTCATTGTCCTTTCTATATGATAAAGAACTTGTGCAGTATTCAAAGATTTCAGTTTTAGTAACTAATATTATTTTGACCACCCACCTTTTCCGTAGCATGATACATGAAGACATTACCTCCTGCACACGCCGTTTTTCGTCTTACTCCGGACAAAGTATAAAAGTACCTGTAGAAGAAGGAGAAACAGTTCGAAAAACAATTTCTCCTTCCTCCAGGACTTCTTCTACTTGGTCATGTTACAATGGAAACTAGATTTATGCTAGTGGTCCATATTGTACCAGGTCGTTCTCGAACTGGTGTTTAGAAAATTGGTGACTCGAGAACATGGAGTGGTGGTTCGATCCCCGGCATGACCAATCTCTTTCCGAGGATTGATGATAGTCTTTGCGACAGGTTTCATTCCTCTCTCACCGCTGATCATTGTTTCGACGATGGTTATGTGTAAAAACAGCCAGAGGCTTGGAAAGCATATTGTGCGGAGTACTCGGGGACAACACGGATAGGTGCAATTGCTGCAATATATCTGAAATAGTGTTGAAAACGGATTTAAACAACATATAGAACATTACTTCAATTACACCGCATAATTACACAAGTTTAACGCTTTAAGGGAAAATAGAAGCTTTCTAGGATCGCATAGATCAATATCTTACTGCACAGAATGTGCTGGCATATCTTTGATCTAAATCACCCGCTTGTTTTGTCAAGTACATTTAGATCAAAATCTGTAGAGTTTCAATAGATTTGACTTTCAGCCGCACAGCTTTATATGTTTGGAACTGAGAGAATTTTGATAAAACGGTTCAATTTGCATCTGCAAACAGTATCGATCCAAGCAAGCCTGTGCAGCCCACACATGCATACCAGGGTCGAGACTCTTGGGTATTAGTCAATTTCATGCATGTCAAAGGACCGGTTTATCTCATTATTCCGTCAATTGTTAGACAAAATGTATTTTATGGATCTAAAATAATGTGATGACTTGCTAAGTGTCATGCATCACGGAGAGGGCAGCAATATCTACTCTTTTTTTTGGCGGAGTATGGTTCAATTACAATAAAGTGGAGGGGAATAAATGCATCTGCGAAAAGTTTCGACCCAGGTCAGCCTGCGCAGTCCGCGCAGGCTGACCTTAGCCGAAACATTTCACTAATGGTCGATTTTCTGTATGTAAAAGGATCAGTCTACCGAATAATCGAGTCGGTTGCTTTAAAAAGTGGGTGTTATGGATCCATAATTATGTAACGACTTGCCTAGTATCATGTTTCATTGGATGACACATTAAGCCCCCTTTCGCCAGTGTACGGTTCATATCATACTGACAACAACTGGTGTTTAGATGGTTATTATACATTTCCTACATCTTATTTCTTATTAAATCCAGAGTAAGAAAATAAATGCTTTGCTTTACTTTCCCTAGACATTACAGCAGAGTTTGGTGAACTGGAACTTTCACTGCCAGGTCTGTTTTCCATATTTGTCCCATGTTTATAGCCTTGCTTTCCACCTCCTCTCCAGCTTCTTGCAGATAAGCCCGCGGATCTGAAAGCACCAACTGCTTTGACAACATTCGTTGCATTCGTAAACTTGCGTGAAGCGTTTGACTTCCGCACTTGCTCTTCCGGTAAATCGTCCAACTGCTCATGGCGACCAGGAGTTTGGAAAGATTTCACCACTGACAGCTTTGTCTCTGCTCGTTGAAGAGCTGGATGTATCGAGGACTTCGCTTCCGTTTTTCTACGACATACGGCACCCTCGATTTCCTCCTCTATTCTTCCAAGTCTGGAGTGCCTGTTTAAACTTGCAGTCGAGTCCATGTGAACCAAAGCTCCACTTCCTCCCCTAGAATGGCGGCCAAAATCAAGATCACTTTCATAATCGTCCAATTCATCCCCAGACACATGTGTATCTTCATTAATATCCGTTCCCTCCTTGTCGGGTTTTCTTTCACGCCAAACAGAAAATCGACTTTGTCTTGCCTTCCTTTTTACGGCGTCGATATCGATAACTATTCCCTCCTCCCTCAGCCGATCGACGCGCCTTTGCTGTAATAATTCTTGTCTATCTTTAAGAAATTCCAGTTTGGCTCGAAATCTTACTCTCTTTTTCTCACCCGCCTCTCTGTGTTCTTCTAGAATTCGAACAAGTTCTTCGAATCGAATATCTGATAGATGGGCCTCATCCACAGACATATTGTCTATAATTACAACAGTGCAATGAATATTTCTTCAGACGTTTGAAAGTATCAATACACTGAGAGGCATGGGTCTACTCCCCCTATACTGAGAATTGTAAGCCACTTATAGTGAACAGTGCCCTGTGGCAAGGGGGTTTAATTCATTACCAAACAACAACATCTTAGGCTTGTCCAAATCAAAAGCATTTGCAGACGACAAAATGAAAGTGACTGAAATTTTGAAATTTGTTTTGTGAAGAGTAGAAAACTGGTTGCCAGCATTTTCTCCTTTTCCCACAATGTTTTCTAAAAGCTTCTTTATCGGGGTCGTTAAAAGTAAGAATTGTGTGGTAATGGATTAAGGCACCTCCGTTATGTATTTTACCAAGCGAGTCATCACATAATTACGCATGGATCCATACAAGATCTATGTTTTTCATCAACTGACCAAATGATGAGGTACAATGGTCCTTTCGCATGCATTAACAATACCAAAAGCAGAAAGCTGCGGTCCACATCAGTCTGCGTGGGCTGTGCTTGCTGGCATAAGTCGATACTTGCTGCAGATGCATTAAACCCCCTTTTCACAGAGCATGAATCAAATATAAATTAATTAAGCATAAAGAATCATGCGAAATTTGAAACATTTGTCAATAACTCGATGATCTTCCACACACAGCTGCACAGGTCAGTGTCACATATCGTGTACAGCAAGTTTTATGTTTTGTCAAAGCTTTTTTTTATTACCACTTCCCTAGGTCTTTCTATTGCGTAAAAAAGTTTTTTAAAACATCGTGGCCAATGGAAATTTTTGAGAGAGACGGTTATACTCAAAAATCTATAATTCGTAGTCTTCCTACTTGTCCAAATCTATTTGCCACAAGTCCTTATGTCTGACAAACCTCTGCTGAAAGAAAATGCTGGTAAAAGTCACAGTTTATCAGTCAATGTGACAAATAGCTACTGCCAGCCAACAAATACTCTGCCTAAAACGGGCACTTTTGTGGACAGCATAGGTCAAAATCAGACTGTAAAGAAAGTGTAGTCTGATATTAGATCTGTACCGTCCTCTTGTTTAGTCTAGCCTATTAAAATAAAAACCTATCCGTGTTTCAGTTGATCGTACTCTCAGCAGTCCATTGAGATGGAATTTTAAAAGCACTGAAATGTTAATATGTAAATATGTAATTTCATACAGATACAAGATGGTACTTAGAACAGTTTCGCGATATGTTCTCCTCGAACTTAAAAGCACACGAAGTCACACCTACAAGCTGCCTGATCTAGTAATGTACATTTAGTAAGTCCCTATAATAATGATCATTGATACTCTTGGAGTGCGTGATGTACCTCTCTAGGACATGTCGTTACCCTTTACTAAACAACAAAATTCTAGACTTGACAACATTGAAAGAATTCGCAAACAAAGCATTATCTAAATGCATTCAAAGACCTTAAACTGTTCTTTTAGAGAAAGAAAAGCTTGACAGGGGAGGTGAAAATTCTGGCTACAACCACTTTCTCTTTTTTCTCAAATGCCATTCCGTCATAGTCCTTAAAACATGGGATTATCTTGTAAAAGAACAGGAAGATTCATTTAACTCTTTACCACACAATCCCGACTTTTAACGACCCTGTGAAAGAAGCCTTTTAAAAACATTGTAGGAAAAGGAGAAAATGCTGGTAACCAGCATTTTCTCCTTTTCTCACTATGTTTTCTACCCTTTACAAATCAATTTCAACTTTTCACATTTATTTTGTCGTCTGCAAATGCTTTCTATTTGGACTAGACCAATTTTTGTCATTTGGTAAAGGGTCAAGATGAACGCTTTGGATGCCGATATAACGTAAGATCCTTTGGCAGATAGTTGGATCAGGATCAGGTTGCAAAGCACAGCGGACTAGATCAGTGACACATTACATAAAAAACTGCATTCTGATCTTATATCACTGTCAAATATTAGGTCTGGCATTCTCTGCGAAATTCTATCCCAATTATCCTCGCACATCAAAGGACTGTGTTAGGCTGTCTACTCTGCAGCAAGTTAAAGGATAAATTGTAAACCTTTTCTCATTAAAATTGTATGACAAGACAAGTTGTTGTCCCTTTATTTTAACGGTGGGGATGCCAGACAAATGTATATAGTGATTATTACAGACGGTACTGATTAACCCATTACCACACAATCCCTACTTTTGACGATCCTGAGAAAGAAAACTGTAGAAAACATTGTGGGAAAAGGAGAAAATGCTGGTAACCAGCATTTTCTCCTTTTACCCACAATGTTTTCTACCCTTCACAAAACAATTTTTCAAAATTTCTGTCACTTTTATCTTGTCATCGGCAAATGCTTTCGATTTAGACAAGCCTAAAATTTTGTCGTTAGGTTAAGAGACCAGAACGTGCAGTCTGATACTGAATCTACATTGCCCTCGTTTTTTTTTGAGATATTCAGTCAAAGACATCGTCTAGCATTAGAATTTACAGTCTTTTTTCATTAGCTTTACATATCAGATTCATTTATCTTGGTACTCTAAGGGATTGGTATATTGATTGGTCTTCGATTTAGTTATAAGGATAGATTTAAAAGTTTTATTTTTTTCCTGTGAGTTTAACTATCTATCAATCAGCAAAATTTTACACTCTTCCAAATTGAAGGCGTTTAAGGACGACAATTTAAATCGGACTAAAATGAGGTGTTCTCTGCTGAAATGTAAGAAAACATCGTAGGAAATTCTTGTCGGCACCATTTGTTCTTTTTCCCAAAATTGTTTACCACACGAGAAAATTTTAGACTGCTCCAAATTGAAAGCATTATTTTGCAGCCGACAAAATAAAGGTGACTAAAAATAGAAAGGGAAGGGTAGAAAACACCGTCGGAAAAGGAGAAAATGCTGGTTACCAGCATTTTTTTTCCCATAGTGTTTTCAAAAGGCTTCTTTCTCAGGGGCGTCAAAAGTAGGGATTGTGTGCCTGGTAATGGGTTAAATAAACTGTCTTCCCCAGGCCCGATCAGACAAGGTATGGTTTGTAAAAAGGTTAGTCATTTCAGATAGGACTTTCTGAAGACCCCGATGGAAGAGGATTTTGAAAACATCGTGAAAAAGGGAGAAAACGCTGGTAATCAGGACCTTTTTTCTCTTTAAGGATAGTGTTCTTGTATCTGTGCTGCATTCATTACTTAGTGTGTCACAGTCTGAAAATGCTTTCAGCATGAACTTGTCTAAAATCTTGTCGTCTGGTAAAGTGTTAAAACAGATTTAGGGTATATGTCTCTAAGGTAAGCTTAGGACGTCATGACGCACATGCCTTTATGTAAATCTTTAGGACGCCAAATAAGTAAAACGATTACAGAGTCGATCTTTGTTGAAAAATAATAATAAGACTCAGGAGCTTCTTATTTCAATAGCAAGGTTTTTTTTCGTTTACAAAATGTCAGACAGTGTAGACTCAGGACCAAACCTTGATTTTGTGTGTCTGTTGGTAAACCCGTTTTTGTTTGCAGGCTGTAAAGATTTTTAACGGTGGAACATCCGGCCCTGCCTCACCAATAAAGCCATTAAGATTAATGGACCAGAGAAATGGCCAAGTATTGACGTAACTTTAAACGACATACTAGAATTGCATGTACCATTTTCATGATTGATTCGAAAAGCCTACAGAGAATTAAGTTAGAAAACGTGTTGGCAAACTTTGAGAACTTGATTTATAAAAATATCTTTTGAGAGTAAATTCAGTCAAAAGATTTAAAATTTGTATATTTCATCGTTAAACTCCTTGGAAATTCTTCTAATTAGTGAGGCTTTAACTCAAATATCTTCCTAGAGAAGTTATCGAAACTCTCTTGCGATATTGGTGCAGGAGGGACAACCCTTTCCTAATGTTAGCCAAGGGTTGTCATCACTACGCAGAGCAAGACAACGATCGTCACCTTTGGTTAGTAAGATCGATGCTTCCCCAGGTGATCTCCACACCCTATTTCTATGCCTTCGGCCGTAGCGCTGGCTTTCATATGGCCTGCAACACCCGAAAATTGAGACTCAGACTTTAGAGTGTCGTCGCGGATCGGCATGTGCATGCCGCGCAGGCGAAATCGAAATGGCCTTTTACAACTGCACAAGATTTTGTGCAACAGTAGACTTTCGCAAAACAGAAAATTACATAGAAACGGAAAGAATCGTTTCGGATTATCTGCGCAGGCTGATCCGAAACGACACTTTACGCAAATGAGCTAATGTCCATTTTCATGTGTTGCAAGCATATATGACAACGGCCTTGTCGATACCTACACGAGCTATATCGTCTGTTTACTTCAAAAACCTCGTAACTACAGCTTCAAACAACCCGTAGTTACAAGGTTTTTGAAGTAAACCGACGATATGTCATCATGATATTGGCAGGCTCTCAGAACACTATTAACCGGATGCAACGCAGTTTCTAGAGTAAACTGTAGACGTGAGTCATCGTCTCAATATCTATCCCTTTCAATGCTGATGGCGCTTTTCATTTTTCACCTGACGAAATAATTATAGACTTGATAAAAAATACGGCTCAAATGACGAAATTTGTATTTGAAAGGGAAGAAAACATCGTGGGAAAGGGAGTAAATGCTAGCCACCAGCACTATCACTTTTTCCGGTGTTTTCAAAAGTCTCCAAAGACATTATCTCCCGCTAGATGGCATGCTATAAAAGTCTCCAAAGATAGTAAGAGTGGGTTAGTATAGATCTCGAGTCATACTTGCATTTTTGCTGGCGGTCTTCATCAAGATAAGACTGCACAGGGCATGCAGTCTGATCTCCTATTTACACTGCCGGCTGCATGATGCCACACTATGACCGAAATCTAAATATTTTCAATACCTGGGAATTTTACAAGGTCTAAATGTTCACTTTATTTCACTGAGCAACTGAAAAGGTTGAAAATTTAGAATGCATTTTACCTGTAGCCGTCGAACTCGAACCGAACATCAAGAATTAGGCGTATGTCACTGAGTATTACATATCAACTCTTAATTTTGGTCTGCTGAAACTGCAAGAATTTGCAGACGACAAATCCATTTTGGCTAAACAAGTCGTATTTCTAATTGTAAGGGAAGAAAACACGTTTTGGCGGATGAGGTAGATTAAGGTCTGACTGCACAAACTGTACAGTCTAATTTTTGATCTACACTTTTCAGTAAGGAGATTTTTTACATCGAATAATAACTTTGAAATTTTATTTGCTGACATCTTTACGATTGGTTGAAAGTTTCATTTGCCTTGTTTAGCAGGTTATGGTTTAGTCAGTGTTGCTGTCAGCAAATTCAGCTTGACCTTTAAACCAACTGTGTTTCTTTTTTTTGTGGCTGAATTAATTAATCAAGTTAGTTTATCCATTGCTCAGTTCACAGTCGAATCTACACGTTCCGACATTTCAGTGAGCTAGATTTTCACAAATGCAGCGTTGGCATCACAGTAAGATTAAAGCATGTGGATAGTATGGAATAAGTCTTTACCAAACGACAAATTTATAGACTGGTCCAAATTGAAAGTATAGGCAGACGAGAAAATAAGGTGACTGAAGAATCGGAATTTTATTTCGGAAGGGTAGAAAACATTGCAGGAAAAGGAGAAAATGCCTAGAATCCATCGATAAACAGTCCTGAAAAGAAAGCTTTGGAAACATTGTGAGAAACGGAGAAAATGCTGGTAACCAACATTTTCCTTTTCTCACCCCCTCAAAGATAAATTCCATCGTTTGCTCTACACTTATTTGTCGTCTGCAAAGGACTTCATTCTGGACAGGTCTAAAATTTTAAAGCTTGGTAAAGAGTATAATGGCCGATTTGCAACAGATCAATCGTCATTCTTTTCATATCATAAAGTCAGATAGATCGATAAGCATCATCAGGCCTATGCTATGGCAAAAAAGGGGGAACACTTGTATTGTCAATCATCTAGTGTCAGTGAAAGCACTCGTTGCACTTTGTAATTCAGTGAAATGGAATTCCCAGCAGACAGCTAGATGGATATATAGTAACACAGCCGTAATATCTGCGTGTATCTCTTCTAAGACTGTTGCCTACACCTTCAAGGTTTTTAGTCAGCGGATTTTTCATATTTAATTTCCCTCAGACTTGATATGATTGTAAACCGGTCCTCGGGAGTTTATTTGTGCACTTATAACTTTGATCGAGTTGATCTGTTGCGATTAGTTTTGCTACAAATGGTCTTATTGACTAGTTTATTACAAAACGGGTTTTTCTCCGTTTTTGGGAGAAAGAATAAAGTGAATCTCGATTTTGCAATCGAGATTTTTTTAGGAAAACCCAAAATGTTCCCGTGTTTTAAAGAAATGGAACGAATATCAATTGTGCGAAAGAAATTCGTAGGAAATATGGCCGGGACGAACCGAAGATTACTTTCGGTTCGTGTGCAAAACTCGATTCGTTGACAAATCAGGAAATAAGATAGAGAAGTAAACACATTCAAGGTGTGGAGGTTGAACACAGGAATTTATAATTACTCATTTGAAAAAATGTCGCTTCTTACTCTTGAAGCGAAACTAGAGAGACAGGAATCAACAACACCATGGGGATTTCGTATGCAAGGAGGGAAAGATTTTAGCAGCCCACTAGCTATTGCGAGGGTAAGGTTACAATTTACATTATTTTTATTTTTTCAAACACCGAGGTAGATCTATAAACATTTAAACCGATTTGTTTCAGGGGCATGAATCACATAACGCAGTGTGTAGTACCAATGTCCTTATTGACCAATCGTCTTCTTTCAAACTGTTAATGGAATACAGTTTTAATATAAAAGAAAATAATAACGATATAGATCTATTTTTGTTTGGAAGTTCTACACTGTTTTTAACAGCAAAGGTTATCACAGTACCTTCGGTTTGAAGGTGTCTGCTCCGATGCTATTTTTGTGACTGACCAGTCACAAAAATAGCATCGGAACAGACACCTTCAGACTGAAGGTGATATCTTAGCAGTTGGTGCACCTTGGCATAAATTTGTATCCTGGCTTTCTCACTCAATACTGAGACAACCTTATTTCCAAGCCACTGACTGTTTTTCCGTTACATATCAGAGTTGAGAGGGCAAATAATATCAGAAGAAAGTTTGCCAGAACCAGGTATCTCACTTACAAATAAGCAGGTCTTAAGTCAGGGAAGGTAAAAAACTCCCTACCTCCAATACTCTAGTTCACATATGTACTCGTTCAACCCACAGACCCATATTTTTGTGTGTTTTCCTCCGTTTTCGGTGTTTTTTCGGTCATAAGGTGGTTTTCAGTTTCTCTACGGACCGGATCTATTACCAGACTATATTATCAGTCAAACTGTGTAAAAAGTACTTACCTTGTTCTCATGGGTCTGATGGCAAACCCTGAGACAGCTCTAAGAAATTGATAAAGACACAGTCAGTTATGGTGGTCTAAATATACTCAACCAAGGGGAACATCTTACAAGATGACAGATCAAAGGATATCCTTTACAGATCTACTGTTGCATAAAAGTGCACGCATTTAATGCTTTACTATATAATTCCAAGTTAAAATGACTCTCAGAGGACTTTTGAAAACTTTATGATAACCAGCATTTTCCTTTTTTTCCATGACTTTGTAACCACCAAAAGCCAATTAAAAGCTTTTCTAAGTTTTCTGTCACGAGTTTCTTGTTGTCTGCAAATGCTTCTAATTTGGAGAAGTCAAAAAGTTTGGTTTCTTATCAGGGGTTGCATGTATATGCTAAAAATTTAGCTCTTCACCCTAATGTCAATACTAGGACATGTCAAAATTAAAATCATTTGCATATGCCAATTCAGATGTGGCTAGAATTATGGGATTTGGCTGTGAAAGAGTAGAAAGCATGGTGGGCAAAGCAGAAAAGTGCTGGTTACCAATATCTTCCTTTCCCATAATGTTTTTTCAAATCCATTCTTTCTAGGTGTCATTAAAACTTCAGATTGTGAGGTAAAGGGCTGGCTGTGTAAAAATGTAAATGATTAAGTGCTAACTAAACAAAATCAAAACTGTCATTTAGAACAAAACACCCCTACATCTGTAAATTCAAGGGTATTATTATCCAGAATGTCTCAGCATAGAAGTCAGTGAAGACAAAGATCAGACTGCAATTTTTTTGCAGTGTGATCTTCATCTATTTAGTATACTGGTAATAGAAGGGATTTGATATATTGTTTACCGTCAAGGTTTGACAAAAAATTCCAAGGGTATAGCAAAACTTGAAAGACCTTTTTCATCAGTCATTGAAAAATGGGTTTGTGTTGTAAAGGGTTAATATGGCACACTAAGATTTCAGAATGCAATTGTGACTTTATGGATACCAGCCTTGATATATTGCGTGGTTTTGGTTATAAGTTGGCAACATTTAACGAATCTTGGCAATCATAGAAGATGGTGTACATACTTCTTTGTCTTGTCTGCAAAGGTTGTTAGGAGGAAAGTTAATGATAAATATCTACACAAACACATGGTATCAATTAACTACAGGTAACTTGGACTCATTATGGAACATCAATAATTATGAATGCATGTTTAGCATGTTGCTTATGAAATTCTTTTCTTTCATAATCAGTAACTGTATGGACCGAATTAATGTGTCTTTTACAACATTTGTTGTCTTTGGGACGAAGCATGCCGTCTAATCTTTTATGATTACTATTCCCCAGTGATGAGACATTCTGGATAAAAGCAACTTTAAGCCATTACCACACAATCCCTACTTTTGACGCCCCTGAGGGAGAAGCCTATACAAAACATTGTTGGAAAAGGAGAAAATGCTGGTAACCAGCATTTTCTCCTTTTCCCACAATGTTTTCTACTCTTCACAAAACAAATTTCAAATTTACAGTCACTTTTATTTTGTCGTCTGTAAATGCTTTTAATTTTGACAAGTCCAAAATTTTTTCGTTTGATAAAGAGTTACGAAAGTAAATTTTTGGGTCCTGAAAGTACTAATTTTCAAGCACAAAATACTCCTCGGGTTATTCTGGGCTCTTTGGGTGAGGGTAGTTATACAGCTCTTTTCTTAGCCATGGATGTGATTTAGAAATAGTCATCGGGCTGTAGTCAGGTTGGTGTAGACATTGCACATACCACTTGTGGAGAGATAAAACATCGATTCTACACCAGCCTGTTTTCCTTTTCCCACAATGATGGCTTCTTTCCAAAGGTCGTCAAAAGTCGTCTTTATGTTGTAAAGGGTTAAGCCGAAACAGACTTTGCTATATATATCTAGAATAGACTGCATAGAACTTGGAATCATAACTAGAAAAGATTGATGCATAGCATCAAGATTGCCATAAATTGTACTAAGTACTTCACAGCTCTCACTAAAATTACCTTATGCTTCCCTCATGGCGCATCAGCAAAGAAGATGGGTCCTCTGTCTTTATAGATATTCACAATTGCTTTGTTTTTGGTCCTGATGATCTTAGGTTGACTTGATTCCTACACTGCGTTAACCCTTCACCAAACAATCACTGGTTTTTATGACAGCCTTTCAGAAGCCTTCTGAAAATATTGTGGGAAAAGGAAAAAATGCTGGAAACCAGCTTATGCATCCATGATTAGCTACATTTTTCAGCAATCAACCTAATCATGAGGCATACTGGGCCTTGGACCATAATGAAAATTGACCAATAGCAAAAGCAAAAAGTTTTGATCCAGGTCAGCCAGCGCCGACTGTGCAGGCTGATCAGGCTCAGTACTTTTTGGAGATACATTAAATCATCTTTTCATAGAGCATGGCTCTTTTTGTTTCCAGTTGTCAAAGAGGTCAGGGTAGTAATATCATGGGCTGATGGGGGTGTAATATCTTGCACTTATGGGGTATTGGAGCAATTGAGCTGATGCTATTATATGAGTGAAATAATGTTAACTTCACCAAATTAATTACATAAATTTAATGCTATTATTTTGGGCAAAGTGAGTGAAAATATGTTGGGAAAAGGAAAAAATACTGATACCATTCTTTTTTATCTTATGGAAGATAAGTGTATGTTTGGAATAACATATGATTTGTCGCCTGCAAATTCTTTGATTTTGGACTAATGTAACGTTTTTTGTTAAGAAAAGTAGATTGTAAACAAGTAGTAAACATAATGTAATAGGCCATGAAGTAAACAGTTGATCAGAAATCTCTGATAAGTAGTCTGCTGTGTGGGAGATAATATAGAATGATAGAAACCAGCATCACCTGTGGAAACCTGGGCACCCAGTCAGCTGAGTCTGAAATCTACATTCCTCTTGTTTATGTGTATGTATACCTGTAGTATATCCCTTCGCCTCATACATCTGTGTTTCTGGGCCCCAGGAAAGATTGTTTTCAGGAAAACATGATGTTTAGCCCTTTACCCCATAAGGCATTTTGTATGGTACCGGTATCTATAATTGACCTTAAATAACAGCAAGGATGAAGCCGTTTCTTATGTGTATTATGATACCTTTTGATAGCATCAAAAACATTGTGACAAAAGGTGAAATTCTGTGCATTCTGATCATGATCAACAGTGTCCACAAAATTTCTGGTGTCATCTATGGTATAAATAGAGTTAATGACCCAGGGGAAAGGCTTTTGAAATCATTGTTTGAATGAAGCAAGTTCTGGTAAACAGCACTTTCCTCTTTTGGAAAATGTTTTCCATTCTTTCAAAGACCGTAATAACATCATTTCATCTGCATATCATTTTTTTATTCGCTGAATTTACATGTAATGCTCTAAATGGCTAAGCCTTCCTCTTTACCAATCAACACAATTTTAGACTGGTTAAAATTGAAAGCATTTGCAGACGACAAAATCACGGCGGGGAATCACGTGACACAACAACAACAACAATGACCATTATTTGAAAAAATTCACCGACTTCAGGTGAGAAAATCTTCAATAATTCCGTTAATACATGACCGATTGGAATTTGGTTTGAAGCAGAGAAGGTGGAATCACTCCGGGGATTTGCTTGATGTGTTAGATTTTTTAAACAACACCTGATAAAAAAGTTATTGACGAGCAAACAAATTTTTGACCCTGGATAATTTGTTTGCTCGTCAATAACTTTTTTATCAGGTGTTTTTTAAAAAATCTAACACATTAAGCAAATCCCCGGAGTCCTTCCACCTTCTCTGCTTCAAACCAAATTCCAATCGGTCACGTATTAACGGAATTATTGAAGATTTTCTCACCTGAAGTCGGTGAATTTTTTCAAATAACGGTCATTGTTGTTGTTGTTGTGTCACGTGATTCCCTGCCGTGAAAATAAACATAAATGGAAATTTGAAATTTCTTTTGGGAAGGGAGGAAAGCATTTTGGGAAAAGGAGAAAATGCTGGGTACCAGCATTTTCTCCTTTTCCCAAAATGTTTTCAGAAAGCTTCTTTCTCAGGGTCGTTAAAAGTTGGGATTGTGTGGTAACGGGTAAATGTCATCTGTTGGAGTTTTGAACCTGAACAAATTAAAATGTTGACAACTGAAAATTGCTCTTTTTGACCACACTATCTCAAGACAGATCCCATTATGTTAGGTTATATGTAATTTTGGTTGGCAAGCTAATACTCCAAGGTGGAAAGGGACATATATCTAGGTATAGAATAATTACATACAGTAGGTAGATATTTCCACATGTGTTTACCATGTTTTGTGCTTTCCCCGATTTCTGTGTTTTGGCATATGATCTTCAGCTTAACCCATTACCAAACGACAATGTTTTAGACTGGTCCAAATTGAAGCCATTTGCAGACGACAAAATCAAAGTGGCTGAAAATTTGAAATTTGTTTTGAGAAGGGTAGAAAACATTGTGAGAAAAGGAGAAAATGCTGGTTATCAGCATTTTCTCCTTTTCCCACATGTTTTCTAAAGGTTTCTTTCTCAGGGACGTCAAAAGTAGGGATTGTGTGATTAAATGGGTTAATTACCTTTTTCGTAACGGACGTTTTCTGTTAACATTGAGGCAAAGTGCCACAGAAGGAAATATTTCAAGCAACAGGCAATTTATCCTTTGCCATGGGGTCTCATGTATTCATATATTATCTGTATTAACTATTTACTACATAAGCAAAACAGACTTGTGCAAATTGAAAGCATTTCAGACCACAATTTAACTTATTACCAAACAAAAAATTCTAGGTTTGTCCAAATCAAAAGCATTTGCAGACGACAAAATAAGATTGACTGAAAATTTGAAATTTTTTTTATGAAGGGTAGAAAACATTGTGGGAAATGGAAAAAAATGCTGGTAACCATTGTGGGAAAAGGAGAAAATGCTGGTTACCAGCATTTTTTTCCTTTCCCCACAATGTTTTCAAATGGTTTCTTTCTGAGGGTCGTTAAATGTAGGGATTGTATGGTAATGGGTTAAATGTGATTAAAAGTATAGAATTTGTCTTGGATAGGGTAGAAAATGTGGGAAAAAGAGGAAATGCTGTTTACAAAGGCCTCTTCTATCGGGTCTTTAAAACAGGAAATTGTGTGGTAAATTCTTAAGATATTTCCATGCAACTCCAAAGTTTAACCCTGACTACCGCACAGCAAAATTTTAGACTTATCGAAATTGAAAGTATTTGTAGGCAATAATTTCACAGTGGCTCAAATGGTGCAAATTCTTTTGATAATGTAGAAAACTATGTGGCAAAAGGAGAGAAAATGCTGGTTACCAATATTTTCTCCTTTTCCCACAAAGTTTTCAAAAGGCCTCTTCCTCAAGGTCGTTTAAAGTTGTGGTTGTGTGGTAAAGGGTTAATGACCCTGCTGAAGAAGGCTTTTGAAAATACATGAATTGTGGGAAATGGGAAAAAATTAAAATGATGGTACCCAGCAGTTTCTTCTTTTCCAACAATGTCAACGAAAGATGCAGAAAGTGCAATTTAACTATTTACAGAATTTCGGGTAAGTAGGTAGACAGATTAGATCTCAGATCAGACAGCAATGTCACAGCATGTACAGTGTGATCGTTACTACCTCTGATGGCAAAAGTAATTAAGTCCAATTTAAATGACAAGGGTTAATTATTACTGGATTTTGCCATCCCAGTATGGCAATCAGAGTTATGTATTTATGTGGTTACTGGGTAAAGGAAAAGCAAGGCAGTATGAAAAGAAAGTATTTGAAAGAGAAATCTAATCAAAAGAATGTTGCAATGCAAGCCTTTATACACTTGAACCCTTCCCGTTAATCCTTTCCCAAACAATCCCTGGTTTACGGGTCTAGAATAGTAGCCTTTTGAAAACATTGTGGGAAAAGGAGAAAATGCTGGTAACCAGCATTTTCTCCTTTTCCCAAAATGTTTTCTACCCTATCATGGACAGATATCATCTTTTCAGCAAGAGTTGAATTGTCATCTGCAAATGCTTTCAATTTGGTCTAGTCCAAAAGTTTGTCCTTTGGGAAAGGGTTAAGTGGCCACGATGTTAAATCCAGTACTTTAAGAACATGTTACTTTAATGCCCCTCACATTTTGAAATTGTATAGGGTATAATCTAGTGTAGGCAGCAACTTCTACTTCTGGTTGAAATTTTTGGTTGAAAATTTTTTGTCTGTGGAAGAAAGCATCTGCATCTCTTGTAATATTTTTTTCTTAGAACTGTCGGCAGCAATATTCTTTAACCCTGAACAAGACAACAAGGTTTTAGACTGGTCCAATTTTAAAGAATTTGCAGATGGCAAAGGTTGCTTAAATGATACTGGTAAACTTTTATTTTCATGGGGTAGAAATCATCATTGGAAAATGAGAAAACACTAAAAAAGGTGTTACTAGCATTTTCTCCTTTTCCAGAATTGTTTTCAAAAGCTTCTTTCCCTTAGTTAAAAAAAAAACAAACTCCAGATTGTATATTAAAGACTTCAGGTAAATGGTACTTTAATGCTGTAGAAGTATTGTGGAAAAAGGAGAAATTGGTGGTTACTATCATTTTTTCCTTATTCAATAACATACACATATTTGTAGAGCCTTATGGTGACTTCTTAGTTGTGAGATAGAGTGTCTGCCTGGTAACCATAAGGTCCCGAGTTTGATACCCATGAGTGGGTGTCTATTTTGGGATTTTTCATTGGCCCACACATTTGGCGCCAGAACCAGTATAGTTCCTAGGAAGCAGAATTGAGAGATATTAGGTTAAGTTTTAAGAACTTGTTTCTCAATGGATGTAAAATAGACAATGTTTAACTCTTTTCCAAACTGCCATATTTTAGACTGGTCCAAATTGAAAGCAGTCGTAGAAGAAAAATTAGACATGGGCCAAATAACAGTTTGTCCTTGATAGAGTAGAAAACCTTGGTTATCAGCATTTACTCCTTTTCCCACAAATTTTTTCAAAGTGTGTCTTCTAAGGGCCTTTAACTCTTTACCACACGACAAAATTTTAGACTGGTTTCAATTGAAAGCATTTGCCGACAACAAAATAAAGGTGACTGAAAAATTGAAATTTGTTCTGGGAAGGGTAGAAAACACTGTGGGAAAAGGAGAAAATGCGGGTTACCAGCATTTTCTCCTTTTCCTACAGTGTTTTCAAAAGGCTTCTTTCTCAGGGGTGTCAAAAGTAGGGATTGTGTGGTAATGGGTTAAACCAAGGATTGTTTGGTAAGAGTTGTTCTAAAGCCTTCTCATGGCATATAAAACTGGAGATTGTGTAGAGAAAGTTATGATACATCAAACTTTATCTTAACAGGTCACCCCAGGTAGTTTGGCCGCTAAATGTGGACTGCAGCAAGGGGACTTAATCCTCAAGATTGGAAATAAAGCCAGTGAGATTTTGAAACATAAAGATGCACAGGATGCCATCATCTCCTACGGCAACAAATTGGATTTGCTTCTGCAGAGGTAATGACTAAAACTGAACAATACTGAGTCAGAATACTTTTCATTTAAGATCAGTTGGCTTTACAGCAGGCAAGTAATGCGGGGGCCATGGGTTTGAATCTTAGCTTGACCAGACTTTTTTTGAGGACTGATGATGATAGTCACATTGGGACAGAATTCATACATTTCTCACAACTGGAAAGTTTTGCAGCATGTTGGGGAAGGATTCATACTTCTCTACTGATTGATGGCTTTTATTTAGGGATGGCAACGGTTAACCGGTTAACCGATCGAATAACCGATTAACCAGTTAGGAAATTGGTGACCGGTTAACCAGAAACAAATATAGGCCTATATTATCAAAAGTTCCCAAAATAATCATTATAGTAAAAAAAAAAAAATACAAAGTTAACTTTGCCGATTCCGACAACCAAAACTGCATCATACGCACATCTAATGTCGCCAAGACGCGGCGAAGTTGTGATATACAGTTTGACACGTCTGTGCAATATTAAACATTGTTAATTCGCTAATTAGTCACCAGTCTCCGATAATAAACAATCAAACATGTTTTCTCTTTGGATCAAAGTCACTGGCTTATACATGTAGTAATTGATTTGCTTGGATTATTTAATTAAGTACCCGCCCCTAATCAAATATATGGATGGATTGACTAATCAGCGTAAGAGGAATTGAAATTTATAAAGTCAATCAATCTGTGTTCAAGCAGGCATAGCGGTTTCTCTTCGTTCGTTCATTATCACTTTGCTAAGTATCTTCGAAAATCATAGTATAGTGCAGAGGCTTTGGATTTGGGAGAGTCTAAAATTTAAACCTGTCGTTTGGGCGATGGCTAACACCCGATCACTTAGCGATAGCCGCTTCGTTTGACGATCAATAACCATACCATCATCTGTATGATTCTGTTTGTAGATTTTTTGAAGTTGTAAATAGCAGTAATCCCACTATTTTTGTTTTTTTTTTTTTCGTTGCGACACTAAAGTCTGTTATTAATATAACTATGGAAATTTACTGCTTAAAATCATTAAAAAGCTGTCGTTTGGGCGATGGCTAACACCCGATCACTTAGCGATAGCCGCTTCGTTTGACGATCAATAACCATACCATCATCTGTATGATTCTGTTTGTAGATTTTTTGAAGTTGTAAATAGCAGTAATCCCACTATTTTTGTTTTTTTTTTTTCGTTGCGGCACTAAAGTCTGTTATTAATATAACTATGGAAATTTACTGCTTAAAATCATTTAAAAACAAAAAAGACGATCTGAAATGACTCTGATCGGACAATGTCGAAAGGAACATTTTGTTCTGTCATTGGTTTCCGTGTTTCTTGGATTGAGCATTTTTTCATGTGTTTTAATTAATGGATAGGTATTTCCGCCTGATTTGACAACAATTTATCAAAATGGTTGCAAGTTACTTCAAATCCTGGTATTTTACACAAGTTAAGCAGATACTTTTTTTTTCTTTCCAACGCGAGGTCTCACGTGAAACCAAACTTTTTTTTTACGTGAATTTCAGTTCTATTAGGTGATTTACGCAATAACTTGCATAGTGGAAAGGCTGAAATAGCCTGATAATTGCTAGTCCTCTATAGAAAACATTATGGGAAAATGATTTTATTGCCGAGAGGGTGAGAGATCGTCGATAGATTGGCCGTCTTTTGCGCTAAAGTGCAGAAATAGCAAACATCACGGGAATGCATTACTCACGCACCGGTTGTTAATGTTGACATATCAAGCAGGTACCTTCATCTTAAATGTTTTAACATGGTTAACCGGCTAACCGATTGAAAGATTGAACGGTTAACCGGTTAGCAAATTTACTAATCGTCGCCATCCCTACTTTTATTATGCGCTTTGTATATTTGAGATAGCAATTAGTAGCTTGTAATATGTGGTATAGGTACAAATTTTATATTAACACATTATATGATTGGTTAACCCATTACCACACAATCCCTACTTTTGACGCCCCTGAGAAAGAAGCCTTTAGAAAACATTGTGGGAAAAGGAGAAAATGCTGGTAACCAGCATTTTCTCCTTTTCCCACAATGTTTTCTACCCTTCAAAAAACAAATTTCTAATTTTCAGTCACTTTGATTTTGTTGTCTGCACATGCTTTCAATTTGGACCAGTCTATATTATTGCCGTTTGGTAATGGGTTAAACGAAATGGCTAAGTCAATCACAACTTTTGTTTCTTTGAAATTTAAAACATTCTGGAGAATAAGATCTGGAATGTTCTTAGGAATGGTTGGTGAATACGAACCTTACCAAGACATCAGATACTGTTTCATGCATTACAGCTTCTATTTCCTTGTTGTTTTCACATAAGTGTCATATGTATTATGTAGGGCAGTGCACCTATTTGTGCATTTCTAGTGTACCTGTACCGTGACAACATTCTTACAAGACTACTCATTGCTTTCCCATCAAGCCCACAGAACAAAAGACCAATATATTCTGATGCAATGGCTAACATTAATTTTTGCAAAGAAATTTTGCATTGGCAGGGCTTTGACTTAAACCTTCTTGATTGCTAGCCCTTGGCATGACATGGCCTTGACTTGTCCGTGTGAAAATAAAAAAACAAATAACTGCAATTTCAGTGGCTGCCTTTGTCCACAGTGTTTCAGCAAAACAAACTGTATAGATCAAAGATCAGACTTCACATTTTCTGCAGTCTGATCTTTATACTGCTTGCAAATGCAACTTTGTATAATCAGGAAAGGCACTTAAAAGGATTTAATGACAGACTTCCTGTTAGGTGCATTTGCCAACACATGTACCAGCAGTCCTTCTGTTTAACCCTTTACCATGCAATGACAACTTTTAAACGCACCGGAGGAAGAAGCCTTTGAAAACATTGTGGGAAAAGGAGAACATGATGGTAACCATTATTTTGTCATTTTCCCACAAAGTTTTTTTACCCTATCAAAGCAAAATTTCACCATTTGAGGCACTTAGAAATTGTCATCTGCAAATGCTTTCAATTTAGATAGGTCTAAAATTTTGCTGTGTTGTTGGATGGAAATGCTTTCGTGTTGAGAGCAATTATAGATCACAACATAAATGTAGGTGGAATAAAAAAATTTGTTTTGGAAATTGTAGAAAACATAACAGGCCAAAGAGAAATGCTTTTTATCAGCAATTCCTTCTTTCCTGAAAATGTTTTGGAAAGACTGATTCATTGTGGTCAAAAGATATAATGTTGTCTGTTGGTGAAGGTTAGCTCTATACAAAATAACAAAATCATTACCGAGTTCAAAGAATCTGTTCAAAGAATCATTTAACTCTTTACCACACGACAAAATTTTAGACTGTTTCAAGTTGAAAGCATTTGCAGACGACAAAATAAAGGTGACTGAAAAATTGAAATTTGTGCTGGAAAGGGTAGAAAACACTGTGGGAAAAGGAGAAAATGCTGGTTACCAGCATTTTCTCCTTTTCCTACAGTGTTTTCAAAAGGCTTCTTTCTCAGGGGCGTCAAAAGTAGGGATTGTGTGGTAATGGGTTAAAATGTCAGATTCTTTGAACTCGGTAGAATTTGTTGACTGAATTTTCTTGAAACTATGGGGCTAGTCTCTGACATGATCGAACATGACGTGGTTCAAGAAGAAAATGCTTGTGTCCTGCAATTTCTCCTTTTCCCACAGTGTTTTCAAAAGCTTGTTTTCGTCAGGGTTCTTAAGTTTCAGGATTGTTATGTAAAGAGTTAACCCATTACCAAATGATAAAAAGTTGGACTCGACCAAATTGAAAGCATTTGCAAGCAACAAAATAGATGTAGCTCAAATGATGTACTCTTGTCTTTGATAGGATAGAAAAAATTGTGGAAAAGACAAGAAAGGCTGGTTACTAGCATTTTCTCTTTTCCCACATTGTTTTCAAAAGTCTTATTCATCAGGGTCTTTAGATATTAGAAGTGTGTTGAGAAAAGAGTGGAAGGATTAACACGGCAATGAACCACAAGCATTGAGCGTATAAGTACTTATATAAAGGAAATGGTCAAATGCAGTTTAGGGCTTGATCCATTTCCACACTGATACATGTTTTTAAACCCAAAGCTTTATGTGATTTTAGAAAGCAATTAATTCATCATGAGCTATTGCTCCATTTCTCATGGTGTTTTGATATATCATAGCCATTCCAGTACAGCTCTGCTATCCATTTCTCAAATTGGACCTTCTGTCTGCCTTGTTGGCAAGATTGTCATCAAGCCAGTGAATAATCAATCCAAACCTGTGAACTTGATCATAAACTTGACCACAAAGTTCACATGAGGACAAACTACATATTGACATCAACCTTTTTCTCTGATAAATTAAATAGTCACCAAAATTCCATCTTCGCAAACCAAGGATACTAACTCCACTTTGTTCGTTACGTACCTTGGCCGCTCGCCTCTTTAAAAATCGAAACTCCCGCTGCGCCACCTGTCGAATATTACGAGTTGCGTAACCTTTGCTGATGTTATTTCTGACCAATCAAAATGCTCGTAATAAAATTTGTTGGCCATGCATCAAATGTTGCTGCGCTTTCGGATTCATCACATCAAAAACAAGATGAACAGACTTACGATAATTCGCAATCATTTGGCTATAGAACCCGTCCTAATACTTCACATAATTGATCGTAAACTAAAAAAAAACTCATTAAATATCGATCGTCTACTCTTTCTTGGCAAATTTTCGTCACAAACACGACAACTTTCGTTTTTAATGGGCGCCACCATTGTTTTCTGTTTTGTGAAAGATTTCTTGTTATGGATGGTTTGATTGGACGCGATGGGTTTTGATCGCGTCCAATGAAATGGCGCAGCGGGAGCTTCGATTTTTAAAGAGGCGAGCGGCCAAGGGTACTACCTTAGTATCCTTGGCTTGCGAAGATGCCAAAATTCTCACACCTGTTCAGATTCAAAGCATAAAGCAGATGGCAAATCAAATATGACTTAATCTATGGGATTTGTCTTTAGTAAGGCCTAACAAAAAATAACAGTGTTTTTTTCTTTTCAAGATGCTGTAAGGAGGGATTTTTTTTTTCTTTTAATATTGGGCCATGTACTGAGATCACACCCCCAAAAATTCTTCTTTTCAACTGTAGGGTATAAAGTTAAGTAAAGCAGCATTTTCTAAGTAGGGTTTGGGAATGATATTTTTTCCTACGCCTATGGTATCAAACATTTTGGGAAGAGAAGAAAATGCTTACTTTTTTTCCACAATACTTTCGTAACTTAGAATTGTTTTGTAAAGGCTTGTCTTTTGATTCTCTATCATCAAATTTTTGGCTTGGCTGTTTTCGAAGAAAACAAATTTTTGTTATAGCCCTGACATTGTTGTTTGTGTTGTGTTGACAGTTTCTAATATCTCTGTTATTATGGAAGATGTTTAGTTCTAACTTTGACAAGTTGGTAACTATCAGAAGGGGAACTCGAACATAAATACAAGGGCAGGTAACAATAAAATAACCTTACACAGTTACCGGGTAATAATTATGTCTCTTCTTAGACTCTTCACTGAAAAGCAAGCTTTTGCAGCTGAGTGTTGGCACCTGCATGTTCTACGTATTGAATTAGTAAACAGGTTATGAAACAGAAGAATTAGTGGAATTTGAAAGAATGTCTTTCAAATTACATCATTTCCCATATATAATTTTTTGTCTGTAAATGCTTTCAATATGGGAAAATAAAAAAAAAAATACTGTTTGGTAGAAGAGTGTTACAACCTTTATTGTAGTTAGAAATTGTCAATAGAAAGGATGTAAAATTTAGTGTTAGTGCACAGACAGTTTGATAACTGAAAATTTTTGTGTAGGTTCCGTGCAGAGAAAGGACAGAAGATAATGAAACTGGTTGATAAATGTCTAGGTAGAGGACTTTAAAGATAAATCTGGGAAATTGGTAATCATTTAGCTATGTAAAGTATGTAAAAGAAAAGTATCTAGTTCTCCCTCATCTGACGAGTTTTGGAATCGTAAATTTGCTTTTATATGACATAACCCTGAGAGTGCCAAACAATCCAATTCTGAAAATGGGACCCTGAATTGGTGCATTTTCAATGTTGCACTGTTCCAGAATGTCTCAATTTATTTAACCCATTACCATACAATCCCTACTAATGGCATCCCCGAGAAAGAAGCCTTGGAAAACATTGTGGGAAAAGGAGAAAATGCTGGTTAATACTAGCATTTCTCCTTTTCCCACAGTTTTCTACCCTTCACAAAACAAATTTCAATTTTTCAGTCACCTTTATTTTGTCGTCAATTTTTGTCGTCAATGCTTTCAATTTGGACCATTCTAAAATTTTGTCATTTGGTTAAGAGTTAAGCAGACAGTGTAGATCAAAGATCAATTTGCACTTTTTGTCAAGTCTGTTCTTTGTTTACAGTAGGCACAAGGGAGACTTTAAAAGCTCGAGTAATGGTATTTGCTGTAAAAAATTTAAAAAACATTTGTTAAATTTTGATGTAGTAAATCTTGATATCCTGCTTTTCTCCTATTTACCTCAGTGTTTCAACTTTGACATTACAAAACAACAAAGTTTTAGGTTTGTCCAAATCGAAAGCATTTGTAGAAGACGAAATATATTTGAAAAATTGAAATTTGTTTTGTGAAGGGCAGAAAACATTGTTGGAAGAGGAGAAAATGCTGGTCAAAAGTATTTTTTCCTTTTCCCACAATGTTTTCAAATGTCTTCTTTCTAAGGTTCGTAAAATTAGGGATAGTGTTCAGAAAGAAAAAAATATAAATGAAATGCAGAGAATACGACCTATTAATTAGGACAAAAAAATTTGGGCTACATCTCGATAAATTTGGAAGTTTTTGAAGTTGACAAATTACATAGTAGCTTGGAGATCATTTTTTTACTCTATTGTACGGAAAATCATGTGAGTAAGGGAGGAAAAGGTTTGTTACCAGTATTTTCTCCTTTTCTCACAAAGTTTTCAAACTTTGGGTTGTTAAAACAGAAGATTATTTGGTAAAAATTTAACCCTTTACCACATGGCAGTTTTTTAACCAACTGATATTGAAAGCATTATTGGTTGACAAATTTCACATGAGTCCAAAAATAGAGTTAATTAGCTTCAGACAAATAGAAAACATTGCGAGAAAAGGGGAAAATGCTGGTTACCAGCATTTTCTCCTTTTCCCACGATGTTTTTAAAAGGCTTATACATTACCGTAGGTTTGTTAAAACTTGGGATTGACTGGTAAAGGGTTCAAGTAATAAATAAGTTACAGGGTTAAAAAAAGCATGTGACACAGCATAACAGAATAATTACTCATTATACTTGTGGTTCAACCCTCTAACTGTACAAATTAGGGCTGTAACGATACAGGAGGTCACGAATACGAATACACATCACGATACAGGGGCACGAATACGAATATTTATTCATGAATATAAATTTTTTCCAGGCACAAAATGAATTACTTTTTCAATGCTTTGGATTAAAAAAAAAAGTCACATCAATATTAATAAAGTAATGAAAAAAGCCTACCTGGCTTTAAATATTGATTTAACCCTTTCCAAAATGTTAGATTCTAGACTCTTCTCAACTGAAAGATTTTGCAGAAGACAATTTCAAATTTGATATAAATGGCAGAAAGTTCTTCAAACAGATAGAAAACACTGTGGGAAAAGGAGAAAATGCTGGTAACCACCATTTTCTTCATTACCAACAATATTTTCTGTTCTATCAAAGACATAGATCATCAATTTAGCAATATTCATCTTGTCTTCTGCAAATGCTCTCAATTTGGACTAGTCTAAAGTTTTGTCATTTGGTAATGGGTAATCAACTCCACTGCTTATAGTTTATACTATTATTTTTTGTAGGAAACATCTAAAACATACTTTATGCACTCTCTAAATCTGTTAACTCAACATTGATACGCCAGTCATTTGTAATCTTCATACAAACTGGCTTCCTAATTAGTCTCAGCAAAAATGTATACAAATATCCAAGAAATATCTTTATAAATACATATACCTGTATTTGAAAAATTATACAATAACAGGGCCAAAGTGCCTATTTCTGGGCTTGACCGGTTATATTTTTCATTTAAGGATGGTGCCGGTTTGACTTCTTGTCACGTATGTTTGACAGACCGAGACCGTTTTGACTAGGGGCCGACTTCATATTTGGTCAGTTCGACCTATTAAAATTGATTGATATTAATCTTGATATACTTTTTCATGACTGCGTAGTCTGCATATTGTCGGGGTTTGCTTTTTTATGACTTTGCTCCCCTCCTTTACTCGTGGAAACCCGAAATATTTCCACTTGGGGGACTTAAATTTTGCCGGTGGACTAACAATCTCGTCTGACACTTCGCGGGAAATGCGAGAGACTCCTTTACAAAATGTCGCTATATTAATGTTAAACCTGTACACAATGACGATTAATAAATAAAAACTTTTATTTCTTAAATTATTATTATTGAAATTTAGAACAATTTTTGATTTTTAAGTGTTTTTAATTCCTTTCCTAGTAGTTTATAGTTTACGACATATGCCATAAAGCGTCATCCAAACCTCTCAGAGTTGCTTCCCTTTCGATCATCGTTTACAGATCTAGATAAAATTCAGGTTTGCTCTTCGGGGAAAACTTTGTTGAACTTTACTGAACAGTCAGCATTCCTAACTATTTATTTGTGTTGTATTCGCCAATATTCGGTTCTCGGACTGACGAATACGATACGTATTCGCCGGGAAAAAAATATTCGGTGCACCGAATATTCGAGTGTATCGTTACAGCTCTAGTACAAATATCGTCACGTAACCTGTTTTCGACGGTCACCTATTTTCGACGGTCTCGGAAAATTCCGTATAAACATATAAATTCTCGCGAGATTTCACGCATGACGTCACCGGAGCAGTAAATATTATCGGCTGTCACCCTTCGCTTGCTTTGAACGAAATATGGAAATAAGAAAGGTAAGTTTTAATTTATCAAATAAAAACAACATAAAAACCCGCCATTTTGATAAAGTCATTTTTTGAGAGATGTTTAAAAACCTTTTTTTCGCTTAACAGAACAAAAATCCAAAATCTGTCTCTCCGGTTGTGAGAAGCCGACAAGTTGTGACGTCATTATTGGGGATTCCCCTATATCTGAGATTATTTTAAGTTCAAACAGAAATATAAAAAATTTTATGATCCTTACGCTATTTTCCTCCGTTCTTTAATACATTTGCTTATTTTTCAGACCAATCCAGCCAATAGAGGCCGCTACAGAGCATCATACACGGCAGATAATTTAGCAGACGCCTACAGAATGTGTATAGAAGATTCGCTTCCGGTGGAGAGGGTCGCTAAAAAATTTTCTATACCAGTCTCAACCCTGAAGGACAGAGTTCGGGGGAGAGTCGATCTTGATGCAGTTAAATCTGGGCCTTGCATAGTATTTTCAAATGAACAGGAAGCTTTATTTCACAATCACTTAACTGTTATGGCTGAAATAGGTTAGGGATATTCAAGAATGGAGACATTGAATCTGGCATCGGACTATGCAATTCACTTGGGTCTTAAACCAGTGGGACATAAATTTAGTTTGAAGTGGCTCTATGGTTATCTAGATCGGTGGCCAGATTTAAAAGTTAAAAAGCCCCGTGCTTTGGAGGTAGCCAGGGCAAAAAGTGCTACAAGGGAAGCTGTTGACAGGTATTTTCATGAGCTGCATGCCATTCTAACTAAGTATAATCTGAAAGACAAACCGTCCAGAATATACAACATTGATGAAAAAGGCCTTTCAATGAACCATAACCTTCCAAAAATTGTTGCAGGTAAACATTATAAAGCTCAGGCCATAACTGCAGGAAAATCTAAAACTGTAACTGTCATTGGAGGTGGAAATGGAGTTGGACACCAGGTTCCCCCATTTTTTGTATTTCCTGGTGTTAGAATGCAACCATCTTTGTTGGATGGTGCTTCACCTGGTGCCTCAGGAACTGTCTCTGCGTCAGGATGGTCAAATACTGACATATTTTTTTATTACATGAAGCATCACTTGCAGCCTATTTTACCATTTCGTGATGCAGATAATCCTATCTTAGTGCTCTATGATGGCCATAAGAGTCATGTTTCTCTAGGGTTAATTCAATGGGCAAAAGAAAATCACATCATCTTATTTGTTTTACCACCCCATTGTAGCCACATCCTACAGCCTATGGATGTCTCATGTTATGGGCCTTTTGAGAATGCCTGGAATGCAGCACTTCACCAACATCTTAGGGCCTCTGGTGGTACTACTATCACTCGTTATGATGTTTGTAAAATTGCTTGCAAAGTCTACTCCCAAACACTGACTGCAATGAATATCCAGTCTGCTTTCAAAAGATGTGGAATATTCCCATTCAATAATAAAGTGGTGACTGATTCAGTTATAGCACCTTCTTTGACCTTTAATAGAGCACAACCATCCACGACAACATGCGAACAAAATACCAGAAGTGCATCACTATTTTTAGAAAAGAGGGGCGGGGAAGTTTTAAACAATGTCAGTGTTGCTAAAACTCGTAAAACTCTTAGTAAAGTTGTGGCAGGTAAACCAATAACTGAGGATGATATACTAGACCAGGTAAAGGACCACATAGAAAAGAACAAACCATCAAAGTCCAAAACATCTGAGAAGCATAACAAGAAACTTTTGAAAACACCCAATAAAAAGTCTAATGTTTCAAATAAATCCCCAGCTACATTTGTTCCAAAACCAGGTACTTCAGGTTTGAGTAAAAATGATAGTTCTTTTCACCAGGCTGTATCAGATGATTCTGAAACAGAAATACAAGAATCAGAAAAGTGTTGTATTTGCAACCTATTTACCCCATCTGACTTGAAACATTGTGTAAGCCTAACTCTGGTGAAATGGGGTCAGTGTGACCTCTGTGATAGATGGGTTCATCTAGGATTCTGTTCAAAAGTAAAAACTCTTAGGAGAGGAGATTCTTTTCTGTGTCCAAAGTGTCTAAGTGAGGAATAGAACACAGACCCTGAAATTGCACATCTGAATTGTAAATAGTTGTTGACTTGTTAAATTTATCGTATTGACTAGTTATTTATGAAGATAAAACGTTTAAAATGTATAGTGGTGTGTAACCTTCAAAAATTTATATTGAACGGCCCTCATATTTCACGTTGACCTTGACCGTCGAAAATAGGTGACGTCATCTGAACTGTGTGATCCCGAGTACTGCATAAAAACTTTTATCTTTTATAGAATGGAAATGTAAACAGTGAGGAAATTTAAACTTAAAAAGGTAAGAAAGAAATTATTTTTTCAAAATATTTGATTTTTTAACAAAACTATTTAACTAATTGTGAGAAACAGAGCATCATCTCTTGTACCGTCGAAAACAGGTGACACCGGGATAGATCTTTTTTTGCCCTTACAGTCTTAACAGCTTCGAAAAACTTTTCGGAGAAAAAGAAGCTCATGGTATATAAATCACACTTCTGTTTATCTTTGCTTGTGATACTTTCCATAGTGCTGAGAAATTGTATTTATTTCCTTCAAATACTTGTCCTCAGGTTAAATTTTTTGTTAGCCCATCAAAAGTTAACCGGAACAGAAAATGGCTAAAGGTGCAGGCCTATATCAAACACTCTTTGAATTCCTGCAGTGTGCATACTTTTAACCCTTTACCAAATGACAAACTTTTGGACTAGACCAAATTGAAAGCATTTGCAGATGACAATTCAACTCTTGCTGAAAAGGTGATTTTTGTCAATGATAGGGTAGAAAACATTGTGGGAAAAGGAGAAAATGCTGGTTACAAGCATTTTCTCCTTTTCCCACAATGTTTTCAAAAGGCTACTATTCCAGACCCGTAAAAACCAGGGATTGTTTGGGAAAGGGTTAAAAGAGGATAAAACCAAATATGGTTTTGGGATGCTAAAATATTGAGAGAAAAAGAGAAAATAGTGGCAACCAGCATTTTTTCCTTTCTTTCAGCAAAGGCACAGTCTGTAGTGTGCAGGACTTGAGAACTGGGTTGTTGGTTCGATTCCCAGCATAGCTTATTTCTTTCTGAAGATTGATTATAGGCTGTGCAACAGGATTCATTCCTCTCTCAAAGCTGACCCGATTGTCTGAATGATGGTTATGTGGGAAAGCAACCAGTGGCTATGATAGAATATCACGCAGAGTACTGTTAAACATAAGCTCCAGGAATAGGATGGACAGGACTCAGGTGCACTTCCAAGTACTTCTAGATCTAAAACAATGAAAACAACATTAAACAACAATCAATCAATCAATCAATGCTTTTCCTGGGTTATTTTCTATCTTCTTTATTAAACCAAACCTGAGCATTTAAGCCCCATTAAATTTTTCGTCTACAAATGCTTTTAATTGAAACAAGTCTAAAGTTTTGTTTTGTAATAAAGTACCATAAAAATCGTTAAAAAGTCTAATTTACTGGTTGGTTGTAAGCTTACCAGGATTCAGTGACATCACTTTAAAATATGTTTCTGTTTAAAATATTAATCACCATTAAATCAGTCTAAAAATGTGGTCAAACCTTCCCTAGACAACAAAATTCAGCTGTATCCAAGACTGAAAGTAATTGAAGTCAGGAAAAGTGTATTTATGAAATTTGTCTTTGAAGAGTTTAAAACATTATGAGAAATAGGAGAAAATGCTGGCTACCAACGTTTTCTCCTTTTCTGTTTTTCAAAAGCTTTCATCTTCAGGATGGCTTATTTGGTAAAAGATTAAGTTAAATTAGATTTGCATGATGTCATACACATTTTATTGCATAGCCTTTGATGGTATTATTTTGATTTTTCAATATGGATTTTACGTCAATCCGTAGGTTCAATTAGAAAAAAACCCAGGTAATTTAAATGGATAAGGAAACTAAAATATATCTATTACCAAGTATCCCTTTAATCTTTTCTCTAATGTTTCCAAATTTTTACCTGCTTATGAAAGAAGACCTTTGAAAGCACATTAAGTTGGATCCTGATAAATAAATTTTCTCCTTCTCCAGCAATTTCTCCTAACTTTTTAAGCAATGAATCCCATCTATAGAGCCACATTGAATTGTTTTCCTGAAAATGCTTTCAGTATGGCATAGTTTTAAACTTTGTGGCCTCAAAAAGGGTTAACTTTGAATGGTTGGATTATCAGACACTTAGTCATAAAGTCTGTGTTTACATTTATTCTTTACTAGACCACAAAATTTTAGTTTGGTGGTAGCTCTTTACCAAATCGACAAATTGGAAGACGGATCCGAGTTTGAAGCATTTGCACAAGACAACCATGTTTATTATTATTGCCTTTATGGTGAGCTTTGTCTTTGATAGTATAGAAATAGTATAGAAAACAATATCAGCTTTTTCTTTTTTTCTCAGTATATTTTCTAAAGTGCCTTTCCCTCAAGTTATAGAAATACAGGATTAAAGGCTTTTTCTTTTCCCAATGCTCACAAGTGACTATTTTAGGCATTTAACCTATTACCAAATGATAAAATGTTAGGTTTGTCCAAATTGAAAGTGCTTGCAGACAACAAAATAAAAGCAATTGAAATTTGAAATTTTTGTGAAGGGTAGAAAACATTATGAGAAAAGGAGACAATGCTGGTTACCAGCATTTTCTCCTTTTCTCACGTTTTCTAAAGGCTTCTTTCTCGGGGTCGTCAAAAGTAGGGATTGTGAAGTAATGGGTTAAAGAAAGATAATGTGACTGGTGGAGAAGTTGCTTGAATGAATTGTGTCTTACATTGATGGTATTATTATCCCCTTTTTAGGGAGAGGGATATAATTTTAGCATTTTCCTACCATCCATCCATATGTCTGTCCATCTGTCTGTCCATTTGTGTGTCTCTCTGGGACAATACCTCCAATACCAATGAACAGAATTTCTTGAAACTTTATTTGCGGGTATGATAACCTATTCTGCAGGTATACTGTATTTCATTTTTTAATTTGATTTATAATGATCAACTGGGAGAAATTTTGAGTTACATGGTCCCATAAATGTTTTAGAAAATCTTTTTCGGCGAGGGATATCATTTCAATGATTTATCAAAGATTGACAGTCTATTAGTGGATAGAATTTTGCACTTGTCCAAATTCAAAGCATTTACAGACAACAAAATTTAATCATATGTTGCTTAGTGATATTTTCTGTCTTTGATGGGTATTTTCTTTTTTCCACAATGTTTTTAAAGGCCTTCTTCATGCTCATAAAAACTCACAATTATGTGGTAAAGGGTTAACCTGATTAATTACATAAATAAATGATCCATGCTCTGTGAAAGGGGGTTTAATGTGTCTGCAAACAGTATCTATTCAGGTCAGCCTGCGCAGTTTGCACAGGCTTACCAGGGCTGAAACTTTTCGCTGTAGGTCAATTTTGTATCAAAGGACCAGTCTACCTCATGATTAAGTTTATTATTTGAAAGAGTGGTTCTTACGGATTCATAATCCTGAAACAACTTGGCTGGTATCATACCTTTCGGAGATGCATTAAGCCCCTTTTGCAAAAGCTTTGCTCAAATTTAAAGATGTTAGCTTTGAAAGCATCATCTAAATCCAAATCATAGACTTTTAGACTCAATTAACCCTTTACCAAACGACAAAATTTTAGACTTGTCCAAATTGAAAACACTTGCAGACGACAAAATAAATGTAACTCAAAAACTGAAATTTGTTTCCAGCAGTGTAGAAAACGTTGAAAAGGAGAAAATGCTGTTTAGCAGCATTTTCTTATATTCCTATAATGTTTTCAGAAGGCTTCTATTCCAGGGTTGTAAAAAACAGGGGTTGTTTGGTAAAGGGTTAAATTTGGAAGTTGTGGCAAAGGACGTATTAAGTGTGCATTAACAACGGTGTCATATAAAGAAATCATTCATTATGAGCAGTCTCTCCTTGGGTCACAGTGTTTTCATAAAAGGTCTTCTTAAGGATTTCAACTATTATTTCTAGATGGTGTTGTACATGTTTGTATAAACTGACCTTATAATTTACACAGGCCTTTTAACCCTTTCCCAAATAAGCCCTTTTTTTTATGTGTCTGCAGTACAAGTCTTTTGAAAACACTGTGGGAAAAGGAGAAATTGCTCGTAACGAGCAATTTCTCCTTTTCCCACAGTGTTTTCTACCCATTTGGAGAACTTTCTGCCATTTTTATCAAATTTGAAATTGTCGTCTGCAAACTCTTTGAGTTTGGAAGGGTCTAAAATTTGTTGTTTGGGAAAGGGTTAAAAAGAGTCGTTGAAAAAATGAATAGATGGTAAATCATTTACTGCAAATACACAATTTACCTAATGAAATACAGTAATTCAACTGTAACACTATAGACTGCAATATTCAAGCTAAATTCATTACTGCTTTAGGGTATGCAATAAACAGCTTTTCAACAGTATTTGTAGCAGTTTAAAGATTCATTAATTTTAAGCCTTTAAAAATCCTCTTGAAATAATTGGTAATATATACCTGTGAACAATTTACAAAACGACAAAAAATTGGACTGTACCAAATTGAAAACTACAGACAACAGATTTTATACTGCTAAAACAAATATTACTGTTTTTGATATGGTAGAAAACACTGTGAATTGTGGGTAAGGTGTCTGGATTTCCTAAAACTAGATAGGGGCAAGTTATTCCATGCTTTCATTACAATATAGACTTGTCAGAGGTGCCAATTGCTTTTAAAATCATTTTTGGATGACAGGTTTGCAATCTTTATTTACCAGGGATCTTATTCTCCTATCATTATGAAGAACATTTCAGAAGCTTATTCTCAAGTATTTTGTAAATATGAAAGTACATGTATGTATCACAATTTTTGACTGGCAAACTATTTGGTTACCTAATCAGAAGTTGTATTACTTTCAAAATTAGAAATCTTTGCAAAAAGACCAAGAACATTTGTAGGAATGGTTGGTGAAGACAGACCCAGGATGTCTGTTGACCAATATTGAGCAATGCACATATTTTTTGTATGGTCAAGAAAACATCATATCTAATGGGTGGATACTGTGATCTTCAAAGAAATGGGAGCCATTAAACTTTAACCCTATACCAAACCATTCTGAGTTTTAGTGACCTGTAGGGTGAGGGTTTTTGAAACATTGTAAAGTTTAGATTTGGCCAAGTATGAAATTTTGTTATTTGGTAAAGACTTAACTCGTTTACAAGATTTAAGAAATAAATTGTCAATATTGAAAGTGTTTACAGATGCCAAATTAAATCAGGCTGTATTGATGAGATTCTCTCCTAAAAAGGGTAAAAACATGGTTGGAAAAGGAGAACATGTCAACAGCATTTTCTCCTTTCACAGTGCTTTCAAAGCAGCTATTATTCATGGTCATGGCCATAGAGACTCGGAATACAGAGTAAAAATGCTGCTGGATTTTTTTGTATTAACCCTTTACTCCATAGATACACATTTCTACGCATTACTTGTAGGAGCCTTTGGAAAAACATTGTGGCAAAAGGTGAAATTGATCGTGACGAGCAATTTCACCTTTTGTCACAATGTTTTCTATGCTATCAAAAGGTGTCATAATTATACACATAAGAAATGGCTTCATCCTTGCTGTTATCTAGGGCCAATTGGAGATACTATAGAAATGCTGTATGCGGTAAAGGGTTAAAAAGATAAGACTTGATTAAGTTTAAAATTGTATTAATTTTGTGTTTTGCTCATAGAATACGTGAAAAGAAGAAGATGCAAAATGGTTATGGGTAAGTTAAGGCCAAGGTCGAATGATATGTTATGTGAAGAGTTTAACGTAGACAAGATGGAATGTTTTGTTGTTCATAAATAGCTTGCATAAGTGACTAAGATCATTCTTTATACATCAGCAAAACTTACTGTTACATGAAAGAACAGAGCAACGCAGATGTATTTTGCTGTTCTCTGGAATCAGTTAACCCTTTACCACACAATTCCTGCCTTTCGATAACCTTGAGAAAGAAAGACCTTGAAATTATTGTTCGTGAAAAGGAACCAACATTTTCTCCTTTTTTCAACAATGTCTATTTAGCACTGGCAATTACGAATTCGAATTTTTCAGTCACTTTTATTTTGTTGTCTGCAAATGCTTTCAAATCAGAAAAGTCCTTATTTTTGATGTGTGGTTAAGAGTTAATTGATATTTATCAATTACTATCAGAATTTTTCTGTTTGCTACAGAAAGTTAAACAAGCAGTAATTGATAATAGCCACACATAATTCATATTTTCTGTTCTTTCTTGGTGAGGAACATGTACTAGTTCTGCTGATGTTGACTTAACACTTCAAACATCAAAATCTTAAACTTTTGTTGAAAACATCTGCAGACAACATATCAAATGTAGCTCTAGAGTTTGACATTGCACTTTAACCCTTTCCCAAACGATAAATTTTGGACTCTTCCAAACCAAAAGAGTTTGCAGACGACAATTTTAGATTTGGAGTAAATGGCAGAAAGTTCTCAAAAAGGGTAGAAAACACTGTGGGAAAAGGAGAAATTGCTCATTACGAGCAATTTCGCCTTTTCCCACTGTGTTTTCAAAAGAACTTTACTGCAGACATGTAAAATCAGGGCTTGTTTTGGAAAGGGTTAAAGGATCAAGACAGAAAAAGGAGTGGATGCTGGTTATCAGCACTCTCTTCTTTTCTCACAGTCTTTGCAAGCTTTCCTGCATAGGATCATCAAAACACAGGATTGTTTGGTGAAGAATTAAAGAGTGCCAATAACACACACATTTTCTAGGAAAAAAAAAAGTAATTTCAAGGCTAAAGTTCGGTTAGAATGAATGATTGAAGCAGACTGTAGACCCATGATCAGACGGCATACTTTGTGCAGTTTGATCTGAATGTATATTGTGCAAACTGTAGTTGTGATGGGTACTCTTATGCATTAAAATCTAGTGGTAGAAAGAAAAAGATTGTGTGTTCATTTAGATTGTTTGTTTTATACAAATATTGTGATGCATCATTTCATTTCTAATGCTGCCATTCATTTTCACATAGGTTTGATCATGATCGGCCACAGTAAGTACAGACTGTTGGCCTGAAATGACATATGACTTTGTTTTACCATTGATACCACCTTAACCCTTTACCAGATGACAAATGTCAGACCTGTCCACACTCAAAGCATTTTGATGACAACTAAGCTAGGAGTATCTTGTACCCTATAATGGGTTTTTTTCTGCAGAGAGATAGGAAACTTTTTGGTAAAAGGAGTGCATGTTGGTGATCAGCATTTTCTCCTTTTCACTCATGTTTGCAAAAGATTATCATGTCATCAAAATTGGGGATTGTGTAGTAAGGAAATAACTGTTTTGTCTCTTAAACACTGGACTATAATTTAAAGTCTGGCAACTTCTTAAAATATTGCTTTTGCAAAGCTGCTTTTGACAAGAATTTTTCAGACTTTTTGATATGTTCGATTCAAGACCAGACTACACAGGATGTGCCGATGAAACTGCACATTTATAGTAGTCAATCTTGATCTGCTTTTTCCACAAAATCCGCTCAAACAGTTAAAGCAAATTCAATTTTGATCTAAAGCAGTGATGAAAGTAAGATGTTCTTGTGCCTTCCCGTAAAAAGTTTAAACCTCTGTGGATGAATGATATATATGTATGAGGGCTGTCCTGGAAGTTCTCGGAATTGTGCCCAGGCATTTTTATTAGCAGTATGTTTGGGCTAAAAACTTTACTAATCTTGAAACCTTTTTGATCACATTAAAAACAATTTTGTTCCAAATGGAACCCTGATGTAAATGTATTTCTCCACAGTAACACACTTACACAATACTCATAGCATGCTGTATGTTTGGTTTTTAGTGGTAGCCCAAATTTTTGTGCTCCAGAGCAGTTTACATTAGTTAAAATTTTCCATTAAACATTGCAATGTTTAGACTTTAGATCATTATTGTACTGTGATAGATCATTATTGTACTGTGATTTTCCATGATTTAAATGACTGTCTCTTCATTTGTTTAGTTTTGTTGTCAATTAATCAACTGATAGCTCAATGAAAAAGCTGCTGCAACAATAATGGTAACAGGTGACGTGTAATAATGGAGTCTTATTGAGTTTTGTGTCGGGGCTCAGAACGTCACTAGCAGATACATTGAAATTAATAAGATTGTCTGAAAGTTTACCAAAATGTGGAAAAATGTTTGCTTATGAATGGCATAAAAAACCCGTGAATGGAAGGAAGTCAATAGAAGAGAAGAGAAGTCAAGAGAAAGAACTGGTCGGCTTTCAGCAACTGTTGTGATGCCAAGCAATAAAGATAGAGTTATAGACACAGACTGAAGATTGATTGTGTGAGATTTCACCAGAATTCCTAAGATATACCCAGAAATGTTGTTTACCAGATCCAATTAACTCAACCTACTATGATTTGAGTAGTTAGAACATCCGCCTTACAGCCCTGACTTCCTTCAAATGGACTTCAATTATTTTTCCCGAGGTAAATAAATTGCCACGCAGCTATCACTCTGAATCATCGGAAGAACTTCAAAATTCACCCAGAATGTCGTGTTAGCCTTTGATGAAAATGAAGCAAGATGCACTGACACTTTCAATAAATAGATTCAGAGATATCCTCATAATTGCTACTGGGAAAAGGTGAACCGTTCACCATAGAGACTTGTTGAACATTGCCTGATGGCACCAAAAAATGTAAATCTCCCTGGGTTGTTGTTAGTGACATTGGTTTTGTTTTTGATAGAATGCTAACATTTTTCCCTGTATTTGTTTACTATTTTCATTATTCAAGAGCTATTAATGTTACATGTTTACACAAGAAAAAAGTTCTAGCACAATTCTGCAAACTTCCAGGACAGCCCTTGTATTGTGCATAATCTTTTGAGTAAATCTGATTCTTCATATTGACAGATTGTTTTGTTTTCTGTGACAAATTATCTCTGAAAATGAATATTGTGATAGTCTGTTTGGCTCAACGAAACTTGTCTCAAGAGGAATAAAAAAAAGTCTGGTTACTGGTCCTTGATAATGTGAATCTATAGAACATATCCTTTGTGAAAGGGTCAGAGTGCTGATTATGAGACGCATAAGCTGATTCAAGAGCAGGTCGTAATGGATTGTTCTTTGGTTAGGAGCGTTCTCTAGCAAGTACATGTACCATAAGATGCCAAAAATGTTGAAATACAGTCCAGTTAATTTTCATTGAAATACCATTACTATTAAGAATGCCATCAAATAACATGAAAAAGATTATTATTTTAAAGGTGGCCCTTCAGAATTAGGGAGGAAAATTTTACAAAATTACAAAAAAAAAATCTTCCTTATACTCCAAAAGCTTTATAATCGTCATTCATAAAACCTCAGTAGTCGAAAACCATCCGACAACACAAGAAATTAGAGATTTACTTCGGCCAAGGTCGACATTGACGGGAAACACATTCTATTTTTACATGAACAACTCGCTCGTTTACACACCGGAAATACACAGATGAAGCTTCAAACACTATAACGTCCGAAGAAGATATTATGAAAAATAATTACATGTTTGTTATGTAATGGAATTAAGTGTCATTAGTCACGTGCTAATCCCTTAACATTCCCACAATGCATTTTTTTATTTCTGGCATGAAATTTTAAAATAGCTTAAGAGGCTACGTAGCCTTTTGAGGGAATACCATCGAAAATTTTTTTTGGTAATTTTTATGATTCTTAATTGTTGATGATTTGTATTGTTTTTATGCCCCCCTTTCGAAGAAATGGGGGTATATTGCTTTGCACTTGTCGGTCGGTCTGTCGGTCCGTCGGTCGGTTGGCCCATAGACCAAGTTTGTCCAGAGCATAACTCAAAAACTATTTCAGGTATCAACTTGAAACTTAATAGGTAGATAGATCTCATTAAGGAGAAGTGCAGTGCACAAGAACCATAACTCTGCCCATCATATTTTTGGAGTTATTGCCCTTTGTTGATTTTCATACTTAATTTTTGTCCGGAGCATAACTCAAAAACTATTTCAGGTATCATCTTGAAACTACATAGGTGGATAGATCTCATTAAGGAGAAGTGCAGTGTACAAGAACCATAACTCTGCCCATCATATTTTTGGAGTTATTGCCCTTTGTTGATTTTCATACTTAATTTTTGTCCGTAGCATAACTCAAAAAGTATTTTAGGTATCACCTTGAAACTTCATAGGTGGATAGATCTCATTAAGGAGAAGTGCAGTGCACAAGTACCATAACTCTGCACATCATATTTATGGAGTTATTGCCCTTTGTTGATTTTCATATTTAATTTTTGTCCGTAGCATAACTCTAAAAGTATTTCAGGTATCACCTTGAAACCTGATATGTGAAAAGATCTTATTAAGGAGAAGTGCTGTGCACAAGAACCATAACTCTGCCTATCTAATTTTTGGAGTTATTGCTCTTTGTTGATTTTCAGACTTAATTTTTGTCCAGAGCATAACTCAAAAACTTTTTCAGGTATCACCTTGAAACCTCATAGGTGGATTAACCTTATTAAGGAGAAGTGCAGTGCACAAGAACAACAACTCTGCCCATCATATTTATGGAGTTATTGCCCTTTGTTGATTTTCATACTTAATTTTTGTCCGTAGCATAACTCTAAAAGTATTTCAGGTATTATCTTAAAACCTCATAGGTGGATAGATCTTACTAAGGAGAAGTGCAGTGCACAAGTACCATAACTCTGCCCATCATATTTTTGGAGTTATTGCCTTTTGTTGATTTTCATAGTTAATTTTTGTCTGGAGCATAACTCAAAAAGTATTTCAGGTATCACCTTGAAACCTCATAGGTGGATTAACCTTATTAAGGAGAAGTGCAGTGCACAAGAACCATAACTCTGCCCATTATATTTTTGGAGCTTTTGCCCTTTGTTGATTTTCATACTTAATTTTTGTCCAGAGCATAACTCAAAAGGTTTTTCAGGTATCATCTTGAAACTTTATATGTGGATAGATCTTATTCAGGAGAAGTGCATTGCACAAGAACCATAACTCTGCCCATTATATTTTTACAATTACTGCCCTTTGTTGATTTTCGTACTTATTTTTTTTCCGGAGCATAACTCAAAAAGTATGTGAGGTAAAATCATGAAACTTTAAAAGTTGATAGTTCACATAAATGGGAAGTTCAGTGGCCAAGAATTGCTAATTTATCATTTATAATTTTTGAGTAATTACCCTTTGTTCGTTTTTACACTTTGAACGTAAGAGTTTATAATCACATTGGATGCCATTAGGGGGGCATACGTGTTTTACAAACATCTCTTGTTTCATATAAATTTCAGTGATATAATATTTTTTGATTTGGTGTGATGTAAAAATTCTAAGTACCGGTACTCACCTTTAATAAAAATCTCAACATGACCTGCCCTTTTCTTTATTGACTTGTCAGTATGGATCAGTATTGAAATTGCATAATGATGTCTTACTGTAAATTTTGAATTATTTTTAGTATATTTTTAATATTGGTTGCACAAAGATTTCAACCCTCGAAGCATCTGTCAGTACTTCAGTTGCTTTTGAAACCAGGGTAGATCAAGATAGATTACACAAAATGTGTAGTCTGGTTTTTGTTCTAACTTGGAAGCTTTGCCCAGACATTTTGTTCCAGGGCAACCTTGAGAATCCTCTTCTCAGGGTCTTATATCTGGAATGAAAATGCTCATTTGAAGCTGTAGGTGTTAACAATAATGCATGACTTGTGTTATGAGATGCAGCTTTTGTACATGTGTATGAAGGGAAAATGGGGAGGGGCAGGCAGTTTTTATCAAAGCATTTTAGTATAAAATTATTTTTTGAAGCATAGTGATACAAGTATTTTTTAGCAGTCTCTTTTGCCATTGTAGATGATGATGGCCTATTTCATCTTCTGTAGTGTACTTCTCAAAACCAAAACTTATCCTATTTGTGTTGGGAGGAAACAGTAAATAATACTTGCTTGGGTGAACTTTCACTAAACAGTGCATTCATTGTTTTTGTCACAATGATGTTTATTGTGTTTTCAGACATACACAATCCCAAATGCAACAACAGTTGTTTGTTTATTGAAATAAAAAGTTGTTTGTTTCAAAGTGTTAAAAGCTTGTACAGACAAAACATTCATTTACAGTTTTATACATGTACATGAGACAAATTTCAGTTGATGTGTAGACAAAAGGATAGATTACTTGTAATGAATGGTTTCTCTTTTTGCTACAATATTTCCAAAAGGTTATTAAAGAAATGCCTGACATTGAAAGGAGATTTACCAAGCTTCTACTTCATTATTTATATCCCTGTACCATACAATGCCGACCTCTGACGCTCCTGTAAGAGAAGCCTTTTGAAAACATTGTGGGAAAAGAAGAAAATGCTGGTAACCACCATTTTTTCCTTTTCCGACAATGTTTTCTACCCTATCAAAGAAAATTTGCACCATTTGAGCCGCATTGAAATTGTCTTCTGCAAATGGTTTAAGTTTGGACAAGGCTAAAATTTTGTTGTCTGATAAAGGGTTAAATGAGGAGATAATTTTTTTTCACTTAACCGCTTCACCAAACTATCCCATGAAGTAATGTGCCTGCGGAAGAGGCCTGGTAACCAGCATTTTTTTCCTTTTCCCATGGTGTTTTCTACATTTCAATAGACTAATACCACCCTTTGAGTTAAATCTAATTTGCCTTCTGCAGATGCTTGGGATTTTGAAAAGTGAAAAGTGATGTGTTATTGGCTCAGTAATTAAGAATATGTTATAGCCATGAGTTTACACAACACAATGACTGATGATCCTTTAAAGTCTTTTTTTGATGTCTTATTTTTAATGTTTTTGTGTACTTGTTTTGCATTTTGAAAGCATGAGTGTGTGTATTTTTTTCTTTGTCAATGAAGTATGACTTCATAAAAAAATGTGAGACGCCGCATGTGTTTTGTTTAACAAAAGAACTTTTTTCATTGAAGGCTGTTCAAAATGTGCTGTCTTATTTATAACTTAAATACTTCTAATATGTTTAGATATTTTGTATAAATGCAGTATTTTCAAATTTTTTACAGAAAAAAAACCACTTATTTATGCTATTGTTCAGTTCTGGTGACATAGATACATGTAATTACCAAGGCCCATTGTGATCGAAGAAAAAAGATGACTCGGATATGTCATCATTCCAAATTCTATCTGTTGATTTATTTATCAAACATCCACTTTTAAAGGCCCAACAGTGGCCAGAAGTAAAGAAACTGAGATGCATTTAAACTTAAATCATACCATGTAAAGGCATGGAAATTATTGTTAAAGATGCCTGTCTACAGCCGGTGAGCAGAAATGCTGTTAAATTTAAAAAAGAAAAATAGAATGGTACAGAAATCTGTACTTTGTGTACACAAGGATAAATTACTGACATATAGCGTGTAAATGAAAAAAGAAACACAGGGGTTTGTGTGAAAAATAAAAAATTGGCCAGAAGAAAACCATCTTCGCAAGCCAAGGATACTAAGGTAGTACCCTTGGCCGCTCGCCTCTTTAAAAATCGAAGCTCCCGCTGCGCCATTTCATTGGACGCGATCAAAACCCATCGCGTCCAATCAAACCATCCGTAACAAGAAATCTTTCGCAAAACAGAAAACAATAATGGCGGCTCCCATTAAAAACGAAAGTTGTCGTGTTTGTGACGAAAATTTGCCAAGAAAGAGTAGACGATCGATATTTAATGAGTTTTTTTTAGTTTACGATCAATTATGTGAAGTATTAGGACGGGTTCTATAGCTAAATGATTGCGAATTATCGTAAGTCTGTTCGTCTTGTTTTTGATGTGATGAATCCGAAAGCGCAGCCACATTTGATGCATGGCCAACAAATTTTATTACGAGCATTTTGATTGGTCAGAAATAACATCAGCAAAGGTTACGCAACTCGTAATATTCGACAGGTGGCGCAGCGGGAGTTTCGATTTTTAAGGAGGCGAGCGGCCAAGGTACGTAACGAACAAAGTGGAGTTAGTATCCTTGGTTTGCGAAGATGGAAGAAAACTGGCTGACAATCGAAGCTGTAAACAACGGCGGTGAGTCACGGAAATTTATTGTTGGTTTCCGCCTAGAGTTGGATATGGTGTAACTTACATACAGGCCTCGATCTCCGTCTAAAAATAGAGGCTGCAACAGAGAAGCATCCATTTTCCTTTATTTACCGCATCAGACGCAGGGCCAAGGTCAAATATAGTCATGTTACAAAATGCATGATCATCATACGAATCTACCCGAGTGTATAACGGATATCGAAAATCTTCGATTCAAAAACTGGAAAGGACCTGTTTACATTGAAGGCCGCAAGTCCGCAAAATGCATTTTCTATCAAGCATAATCTAAGCAACCTTGCAACCATCAGGCGCAATATTTGGCATAGATATATAAGAATGACTATATTTTGATAAAATATAAACAAAAGGGTTAAAACTGGCTTAAAATGAGTATTATGGCCTCTTTAAGATTACAGTGTGTTATTGTAAGGTTCCTGGAGCTAGTTACCTGCAGGAAGATATTTTTTTAAACTACATTATAGTTCAAAAGTTGCCAGGTTGCTATATATCTTGTTTAACTTTTACCTGGTTTATAAATTTATTTACCAGCCAGTGATTAACACTTGGATGGACTGTACAATAACATATTGTTACTAGAACTTCCATTCTCTTAATTCTGTACCAAATGAAATTTTGGACTCTTTCAAAATGAAAGCTTTGCAGACAACAATAAAAACAGCAGTTCAAATGGTTATTTTTTTCCTTGTCTCTGATAGGGTAGAAACCATTGTTGGAAAGGGAGAAAATGCTGCTTCTCAGCATTTTCTCCTTTTCCCACAATGCTTTACTAAAGCTTTTTTTTTCAGTGTTGTTATCATTTGGATTGTACAGTAAAGGGTAAAAGATTATTAGATTAATTTTGGGGTATTAAAAAATTTTATCCTGGATCACCTAGTACAGTAGAAACCCGTTTACTAGGAACCTCTAGAAAACACTTTTACACCTTTACAATGTTCAGTATCAAATGGATAAATAGAGTAACATTAATTTTTGTAGATGGCAAGTCTCATAATCATAGTAGATTAAAGGTTTGATATGGATAGTTTTCACTTATTTTAACCCTTTACTCCATAAGGCATTTCTATGGTATCTCTAATTGACCCTAAATAACAGCAAGGATGCAGCAGTTTCTAATGTGTTTATGACACCTTTTGATGGCATAGAAAACATTGTGACAAAAGGTGAAATTGCTCGTCACGAGCAATTTCACCTTTTGCCACAATGTTTTCCAAAGGCTCCTACAAGCAATGCATAGAAATGAGTATCTATGGAGTAAAGGGTTAAACATGCAGATAGTGGCTTTGTACAACAGCTTTCTTACAAGGTGCCAATGTATTGAACCTCAAGATTATGTTCATTCGAAAAAGATGATGGAGACACTATTGATATAGGAAATTCTGATGTGAAAAATCGGTTAATTGTTATTGTGGAACTGACTGGAATGCCAAGGCAACAGTTTTGGAAATCTAGTAGAATACCTGTGAAATAAAACACTTGGTTACCATAGCTACAAAAAACATTTCAAAATTTTCATTGAGAGAATCCTCCAGCCTACTGCTCTTGTAACTCTAGCAGAATAACTTGTAATCTTACAGATTCTTGTTGCATATCAAGCTTAAGGATGCTGCTTCACAGCAGCTTTTTTATTTTTACAGAGTTTACTCAGAGTGTATATCAAGATCAGATGTCACATGCTGGTTGATTTGAGATCTGCACTGTTGGGTATTTTGAGATATTTGGACCACAACATGCTTTAATCTTTACCACAGAATCTGGACTTTCAACAACCTCGACAAAGAAAGCTTTTGAAAACATTGTGGGAAAAGGAGAAAATGCTGGTAACCAGCATTTTCTGCTTTTCCCACAAAGTTTTCTATCCTTCCCAAAACAAATTTCAATGTTTATGTCGAATTTATTTTTTCGTCTGCAAATACTTTCAATTTGCACTTTAGTCTAACATGTTTTCGTATGGTAAAGAGTTGAATTTTACTCTTCACCAGATGATGAAAGTTTTGACAAGTCTATATGGGAAACATAAGCAGACGACAAATCAAATGTGTGTCAAATAGTTTCTCTTGTCTTTGAAAGGATAGAAAACATTGTAGAAAAATAGAAAACAGAATTTTCTCTTGTGACCACAATGATTTTAATAGTTTCTTTCTTCAAGGTTGTAGAAACACTGGATTTTTTGGTAGTGAGTTTAAAACTCTTTACCATAAAATAAATGAGTTAAAATTTGACCATAAACGAGAAGGCTTTTGAAAATTTGACCATAAGCGAGAAGGCTTTTGAAAATATTGTTCCAAAAGCAGGAAATACTAATCATTAGGTATTTTTACATGTTTTCATAAATCATGTTAAATTTTATATTCACCTTTTACCTTAAATTAAGACCATACTAAGAACACTTTCAAGGTTGCTTTTGTCCAGAATGATTCAACAAAGTGGACAACATGGATCAAAGATTTAATGGCACATTTTGTGCAGTGTGATCTACATGTACCACAAAAACAACTGAAGTAGTGAAATATGCTCTATGGGATAAATTTAAGGTTTACAGGAATTATATCAAAGTGGTCAGCTAGAAATTTGCTTCTGGAGGTAATGAGTTTAGATTTATTACTGCTAGGGATGGCAACGAGTAACCGGTTAACCGAGTACTCGATCGAATGTCCGAGTATCGGTTACAGAAATTTATACTCGAGTACTCGGTATTTTTTCCAAAAAAAATGTCCCATTTTTCTTCCCGAAGAAAATATCATTGCAAAACAGACACTGCAGCCGATTAAATGACATCAAAGCATCGCTGCAAAGGTGCGAAAATAGCTAGACAATTCACAGTTTGACATGTGTTTGTAATAAACAACAATAGTATGTTGCTTATATCGTTATGCCGCTTACGTTAATTGCTAATCATAAAAGTTTTCGTAATTTGGGTTAATCAGAACGCGTAATATGATCTAATGAAGGAGGAAAATAATTATCCTGTAAAGTCTTCACAGTTTGACTATGAAACTTAATTATTTGGGGGTCGTGTGTAACCTGTGATCGCCTAAAATATTAAAATAGGCTACGCCATTAAACCTTGCAGGTTGGTCTATTTTTAGACATTGGAATTCCAGGGGTCAATTTGTGCACTAAACAGTTAAAAACTTCGCTTTTTCCCGTTGTTTTTGTTGATGATTAACTTGTCACTCATTTTTGTCGGTGCCCTGGGATCGCGATTGGGATCATTATTTAGCGTTTTTGGTAAATTCTCAATTTACCTGCCTACGTGAGGTGAATGACGTAAATTCCACTCTGGTGTACCTGTTTGACCCGTTCCCGAATTTTATTGGTTCGTCGATCTTCGATCGGTAAATCTCGGTTAGACTTAGATTACTGTACCTTGATTTCTATTTATAAACAACGAACCAGATTGATCGTGAAATTAACTTTATCGCAACTTCGGATGTACATGTATATGTTATGTATTTTGGATACAAGATTATCACACCCTTTATACCTTTATATACGAATTTTTTTTAATTGGGGTTCAAATAGTCTGTCAGATGATCAGATTTATTTGGTCTTGAATCGGGAAAGCCCCTTTCAAATCGGGAGAGTTGGGAAGCATGCTTACGACGTTATGTGTGAAGAAATGAAACTACGCAAAATAAATGCTTGTAAACAAAGGGTATTAAACGGATTGAAAGATGTTTTTTGTTGAATAGACTTTCACTGTCCCAATTCTTTGGGACAAAAAACCCGATCTTGCTTTGACATTCTAGTATAAACTGTAGAGTTGTAGACTCTTAGACTCTAGTAAAAATCGTCCGAGTAACCGAGTACTCGATCGGAAGAATGACCGAGTACTCGAGTATTAAAATTGATACTCGTTGCCATCCCTAATTACTGCACATCAGCATTATTGCCTAAAGTTATACAATTGGCTTACAGTCAGTGGTATGCAATCTATTTTGGCCCTCAGTTATAACTGCTAATTTGGCCTCCATCTGACCTGTAACTATAGAATTAAACTTTAATTAGATGTAATTATAGTTTATAGTGCAGCTGTAAGGTCCTGTAACCCTTTTTTCTATGTGTCATACAAGCTTGTGACATCTTATTTAAAAAAATATGCATAGGAACATAGTGCCCATTAGAATCAGACAAAGATTAACACAAGTTGCTTTTTCTCTTTTATTTACATGTACATATACTTAGTCAAGGAGTTGTGCATTAAAACTTTAAGGAAAGAAATTACATGGAATGTAGATAAATGCTCTTGCAGTGAATATATGATGTAGTCCTATTGGCATTAATAGCTCTGTGAAGGAGCTACCCTCTCCTGAGATGCCATACTTTGAGTTCCCATTATGTGAAAAGAATGAAAGAACTAAAAAGTTTTTTAAGTAAGCACAAGTCCTCACCCTACCCTCACAGTTATTACATGGCTATTTACTAATGCAGTTGTGACTGCAAAGGAGATATTGGTGAAACTAGGGGCCATCAATGACCAAGGGACACATGAAATGCGAAAAACATTCCCTTAAATCTGAGATTGTTTTTTTCTGACCAACTTTTACTAAGTATGTCAATGTAGTTTTTGGAAGAAATAGTGACTAAGGCAAAAAAAAGTTGGGAAATACTGTCCAAGACACATACATTCATCCCGATAGATGTCCATTTTGAATCTATATAGGGCTCTTTACATTAACCCTTAAAGAGGCAATAATACTCATTTTAAGCCAGTTTTAACTCATTTTGTTTTTATTTTATTAAAATATACAGTAGTCATTCTTATATATCTATGCCAAATATTGCGCCTGACGGTTGCAAGGTGGCTTAGATTACACCTGATAGAAAATGCATTTCGCGGACTTGCGGCTTTCAATGTAAACAGACTGGTCGTTTCCGGACTTTGAATCGAAGATTTTCGATATCCGTTATACACTCGGGTAGATTCGTATGATGATCATGCATTCTGTAACGTGACTATATGTGACCTTGGCCTTGATGCAGTAAATAAAGGAAAATGGATGTTTCTCTGTTGCAGCCTCTATTTTTAGGGGGAGATCGAGGCCTATATGTAATTTACACCGTATCCGACTCTAGGCAGAAACCAACGATAAATTTCCGTGAGTCACCGCCATTGTTTACAGCTTCGATTGTCAGCCAGTTTTCTACTGGCCAATTTTCGGTTTTTCACACAATATGTGTTTCTTTTTTCATTTACACGATATATGTCAGTAATTTATCCTTGTGTACACAAAGGACAGATTTCTGTACCATTCTATTTTTCTTTTTGAAATTAACAGCGTTTCTGCTCACCGGCTGTAGACAGGCATCTTTAGCCACCCAGCAAAATTTCATACTGGTCTTCATTGAAGAAGTTCACAGAGGAAAATTGGCATGCTTTCAAATAATGATACTTGTTCTTGAATAGGTAGAAAACATTGTGGGAAAGGGAGAAAATGCTGGTTACCAGAATTTTCTCCTTTTCCCACAATGTTTTCAAAAGCCTTCTTTCTCAGGTGGGATTGTGTGGCAAAGAGTTAAAGGCTTAGGATCAGTGTATATCAGAAATTTTACAATTTAATTAGATACCCAGTGTCAAAATGATTGTGAAACTTTTATCAGGAGTCATGACTTTGGCAACCCTACCCCATGGGCAGTTGACAGTGAGATTAAATGAATGGAACAGAGTTTATTGTCTGCTTGTATCCATAGTATAAACCTGAACAGCAGGGAAATTTTTGATTAATCCATTCCCTTAAACAGACATCTATTTACATTATATTTGGTATAAAAATGCAAGTTTTGTAACAAAGAAATTTACTCATACATCATTATTAAAGTTTTCAAACACTGTCAAATTTTGTTCTGCTAATAGACAACAGTTTTTTTACCCACTAATGAAAATTAAATGCAAAGATTTAGTCATAACAAAATTCAAGTCGGCTCAAGAAGGAAAATCATTTTCAACATACAGATCCAAGATGTTTAACTCTTTTCTATTCTAAACACCAAAGTCTTAGTCTTGAAAGCATTACAAAAGACACGTTAAATTTGATTCAAATGATGGAATGTATCTATGATAGGATAGAAAACATGTAGGAAAGAAATAAAATGCTAATTACCATCAGTTTCTTCTCTGCCCTGTAATGTTTTCAAATGGCTTCTTTCTCAGGGTTATAAAACCCAGGTTTGTTTGGATTGTGTGGTAAATGCTTAAATGATGTGTCGAGTCGCAAAAGGTTCCATGTCTTTCAATGGTTTGTTCGATAATGTTTAGGTCCAAGATCTTGTATCCTTTTTCAGACACTGTAGATACAATTGCAAGATCAAATTGTTTGACAGATATGCTAAGATCCAAGACATTTAAATGCTGCACACTATATATAAGATTCAAGATGTTGAAAAGCTCGAAGGATTTTTATGGATTAAAGAAATGTAATGGATAGTCAAATTATAAAGACCCATGATATTGACATGCAATGTCAGATAACCTATGTAAGATCTTTAGATAATCTGAGTGGCATCATGGATCCAAGATCTTGAAATGATCAGTGAGACACTATGGATCAAAAATCTTGAAAAAAATCTTTCAGATGCTGAAATGGTTTGTCAGACACCTTAGAGCCAAGGTCCTTAGGTGTTCTGTCAGCAAAATCACCCCAACCTCACCAGTAGTGTATGATAACACTTTATAGAATGATGAGCGATAGTAATGTATCAGATCTCAACTATTTGTAGAGACCTGAAGTGAGACCAAATAAAGAATTGGAAACCATAGGAAGGACTGCAAAACTGCTTGTGTTCAGGCAGGCACATTTTTCGATTAAAAAGATAAAGATGTCGGTAACATTCAATGTTTTTGCAAAAGACAGAGAGGGGGGATTCATCTTTGAATTGTTTACTGTATGTTGAAATACCAATAGAAGTTCTAAGTTGTTGGGAAAAGAACCTCATGGTTTTCAATTAGTGTCCCTCTCTGAAAACTTGTGATTTTATTCAAACATTGTTGTCTTAGGTCTTGGGGATTTTAGACTGATACTCTCAATGAGAGGTCTGTATCATATTTTTGCTTCAGACTATTTTAGCTGACACCATGATAATTTAAGAAGTTTTTTTTTCACCATAACCTGTATAATTCATATCACAATAAAAGTCATGGATGGTGTACATGAAGATCAGATTGCTTATTATGTGCAAACTGATCTTTGATCTGCTTTGGTTACTATTTTGGTAAAAAATAGCCTTGAAATTTAAATAAATGGGTCTGTTTGTACTTAAGGATTTTTGGTATTCTCCAAGCTAACCATATTTAAGAAAGTACAGGTCCTTTGCTGTGACATTTGTCTAGAAGAGGTGTTTTCTTCAATGAAAAATTTGCTTAGAAACAATACAAGATATGCAGGGTTTACCCTGTACTACACAATCCCAAGTTTTAAGAAGCCAGAGAAAGAAACCTTTTGAACTCATTGAAGGTGATGCAGAAAATGATGGTAACCAGCAATTTCTCCTTTTAAAACAAAGATTTTTACTATATTGAATACAATTTAGCATTTATCTTGTCCCATTCAATTATTATTTCCAAACTGGAAAAGTCTACAATTTGCTTTTGTGGTAGATCTAAAGGGTTAATTCTTTTGGTTGCTGAAAGAGTAGTTCTTTATTTCGTTGGGCTGGTAATAGTTAACATTATCATGGCAAATAAAGACTTTTGTTCACATCTAAACCCAAGTTGCACAGTTACAGTATAGATTCTGTACCAGCTTTGATTCTCTGTGCTGTCTCATTTTGATCTCTGCTGATTGCAATAGTTATTTCTTTGACTTTTGGGGTGAAAGGGTTAACAAGGTTATTGACAAGGAATTCCAGGAGTGTAAATTGGCTCAGGTACAATACAAAAATTACACACCAGAACTTCTGAAAGGTAAAGTACAGAAGAGAAATGTAGAAAACAAAATACTTATCTCAAATGTTTTGAACAGTATGTAATTAACATCTTTCAAAATTTTTAGCCTTTCGTTTCTAAGGTCTGATAAAAATTCAAAATGGCTCAAAAGATGCAACTTGCCATCAAAATAGTAGAAAACATTGTTGGGGGAAAGAAATGGTGACCAGCATATGCTCTCTTTTGAACAACATTTAAAAAAAAAAGCCTTATTTTTAGATCACAGAGGTGTTAAAAATTAGTAAACCATAAGATTGATGAGTAATTAATTATGAATCACTCTTGATACCAATGACAGTTATTGTAGGTCCTTTTTGGACTTGTACTACAGGACTTGTTTGGATATAGTCTGGTCAAAATGGCCTTTTGTTGGCTACATTTTCAGTTGCAACATGCTACCATTCACAAAATTTTTGTTATTATATTATGCTATAGAACATCTAAGAAAGTCTTTTTTGCAAAAAGCAGAAGTAATCCTGAATTTACTTGCAGCTGAAAAATTTTGTAATGGTGTACATGGGCTACACCTTTTTACATGTTTATGGTTTGTGTCTGCTGTTGTACGGTAATGCGTTGGCCTGATACGATGGAGTTTGATATCCAGGAGCAGGACTGGTGTCAACTTCGGGACTTTTCATTGGCCCACACATTCTGTGCAAGTACTGGTGTTTCCAAGAAGCAGAATTAAGAGAGATTAGTATAAGTTATTAGAACTTGTTTCTCAATCAATGTAGAATAAATATGTTTAACCCTTTACTCCATAGATACTCATTTCTACGCATTGCTTGTAGGAGCCTTCTGAAAACATTGTGGCAAAAGGTGAATTTGCTCATGACGAGCAATTTCACTTTTTGTCACAATGTTTTTTAAGCTATCAAAAGGTGTCATTATACACACAAGAAACAGCTTCATCCTTGCTGTTATTTGAAATGCCTTATTGGGTAACAGGTTAACTAACTAAACATGTTTACAAGGAAAGGTCCTATGTGGCTCAGTATAATACTTGTTACCTAGGCCAGCAAACTTATATAAAAATTCTTCAAACTATAGGTCTGTGGTAAAAATTGACATGCCTCTGGGGTCATGGGCTTTACTTAGGCTTATATATTAAAGGTGGCCCTTCAGATTTTGGGACGAAAATTTTACAAGAGTGCAAAAAAATCATCCTTATACTCCCAAAGCCTTTTAATTTTCATTCATAAAACCGGAGTAGTCGAAAACCATCCAACAACATGAGAAATTAGAGATTTACTACGGCCCAGGTTGACACCAACAGGAGACACATTCTCTTTTTAGATGATCAATTCGCTGATTTACTGACAGGAATATACAGAAGAAGCTTCAAACATAGCGTCCGAAGAAGACATTATGGAAAATAATTATTACATGTTTGTTATGAGTCACATGCCAGTCACTTGACATTCCCACAATGCTTTATTGATTTTTGGCGTGAAATCTAAAAAATAGCTTAAGAGGCTACGTAGCCTTTTAACTCTTTACCACACGAGAAAATTTTAGACTGGTCCAAATTGAAAGCATTTGCAGACGAAAAAACAAAGGTGACTGAAAAATAGAAATTTGTTCTGGAAAGGGTAGAAAACACTGTGGGAAAAGGAGAAAATGCTGGTTACCAGCATTTTCTCCTTTTCCCACAGTGTTTTCAAAAGGCTTCTTTCTCAGGGGCGTCAAAAGTAGGGATTGAGTGGTAATGGGTTAAGGGAACACAATCAAAAAAATTCTTTTTGTAATTTTATGAATCTTAATTATTGATGGTTTGTATTATTTTTTCATATGAATTTCAGTGATATACATGTATATATATTTTTTAATTTGGTGAGATGTAAAAATTCTAAATACCCACCTTCAAAACCATCTCATCAGGCCAAGAGGGGCCACCAAATTTTGTATGTAGCTTTATATAGTGGGCCTCAGCCAGTGTAGGTCAAATTTAAACCACCTTGGGTCAGAAGTCTGATAGTGATTTACAAGGGCCACAGAGGCAGCTAAAGTTGTGCAAATTTTCATTAAAAAAAAAACAGCAGCAAGTGATCGGTAGCCTATTGTGCTATTGGTTTTTCTTGTTTCCTTCATCTCTCCCATTTTAATTAAAAGTTATTACATGTAACTGTTATGTTTTTATCTACATGTATATACAATCACAGATTTATTAGGAATTCAATAATAAATGGTTATTCTTTTATTCATGTTCTGAATGACTCAGTACTGTTATTTATATTGTGATGTTTGTTTTTGAGGTATTGCCAAATTACAAGTTAGTGCTTATCATTTTATTTGATTTTATGGATGACGTTTTTATCTTTTTGAAAGACGAATTTAATGCATGTTACTATTTTTGAATTGATATGGATGTTAATTTATTTCACAAATTATCTACTGTTATATAGAAGGAAGCATGCCTCACTGTTAATGACTGCAATTTTACCTGTTTATTTTGAGCTGAAGTGGCAGTGTTTCAGGAACCGAATTAACTCCTTACCAAACAGCAGAAATTTGGACTTCTCAGTCTCCCAGTCAAAAGTTTGCAGACAAAATGAATATGGGTTTATTGATAGGTTTGTCTTTTACAGGGTTGAAAACATTGTTGATACAGGAGAAAATGTTGATTACCAACATTTTGCCTCTCTACTAACTCATATCAGATTTTTTAAAAAGATCTGATGATTATTTTTGTTGGAAGGTCCAGCTCAGCGGTAAAGTGCATCACTCCTAAACTGTGGGGCCCCTTTACTTGAAGCACATGTTTTTTTGGGGGAGTGTCCTTGTCCAGACACTGCAGAACATAGATTAGTTTTAGCAAAACCCAGGGCATACATGCACATAAATAAGGTTGCTTTCTTCATGATATGACTGAAATTATGGTGAAAGTAGTTTAATGCTTCACCAAACAATCCCTGGTTTTTAAGACCCTGAGAAAAAAGCCTTTAGAAAATATTGTGGCCTTTAGAAAACATTGTGGGGAAAAGGATAAAATGCTGGTAACCAGCATTTTTTCCTTTTCCCACAATATTTTCTACCCTTCACAAAACAAATTTCAAATTTTCAGTAACTTTTATTTTGTCGTTAAGTTTGCAAATGCTTTCAATTTGGACCAGTCTAAAATTTTGTTGTGTGGTGAAGAGTTAATAAATAATTCATAAATTCTATGTTGCAAAGGGCTATGGACCAACAGTCCTGTCTGTCTCAGGTGACAGCACATTTTAAACTTGAAGTCAATGTCTTTTTCTTTATATTACAGAGGCGGAGCTCCAACCTATGAAACCTTCTCCACACCCTTCATTTCCTCATATCAGAGCCCAGCTAGTACCCCTGGAAGCGGCAGCTCAGTATGTATCTACTCGTTACCATAAGATAATAACTGAGACTCATCCAAATTGAAAGGATTGGCCAACAATAAATTAATGCTTACTCAAATCATGAGATTTATCTTTGAGAGACTAGAAAACATTGTTGGAAAACGGAGAAAATGCTCGTTACCAGCATTTTCTCCTTTTCCCACAATGTTTTCAAAATTTTACTTTTCCAGGGTCATTATAACTCAGTATTGTGTAGTAATGGGTTAATTATTAGATGGTTTGCCCTGAAGCAATGTATTTTGGTTTACAAAATAGGTGTACATTATAGATATACATGTAAGACTGTAAGTCATGCTCTGTAAAATGGTGATTTAACTCTTTACAACACAATCCCGACTTGTAACGACCCTGAGAAAGTAGCCGTTTGAAAACATTGTGAAAATAGGAGAAAATGCTAGTAATGAGCATTTTCTCCTTTTCCCATAATGTTTCTACCCTTCCTAAAACAAATTTCAATTTTTCAGTCACATTTAACCCATTACCACACAATCCCTACTTTTGACACCCTGAGAAAGAAGCCTTTAGAAAACATTGTGGGAAAAGGAGAAAATGCTGGTTACCAGCATTTTCTCCTTTTCCCACAATGTTTTCTGCCCTTCAAAAACAAATTTCAAATTTTCAGTCACTTTAACTTTGTCGTCTGCAAATACTTTCGATTAGGACAAATCTACAATCTTGTAGTTTGGTAATGAGTTAATTAATTTTGTCATCTGCAAATGCTTTCAATGTAGAATAGTCTAAAATTTTCTCATGTGTTTACTGGTAAAGAGTTAATGTATCTGAAAAAGAGCAGGCTGACATTGGGTCAAAAGTCTTTGCTATTGTTAAATTTAATGCTTATCAAAGGCCCATTCTACTGCATGTACTGCAAAATACCTGTTACCTGGGGTCTCTGACTGTGGTGTATGTTGATTTCTAATTTTGAGCAATGGTGGGTACAAATACAACAGAAGTTACAGTTGAATCTCTACCTCTGTATGAGAACATATTCGTAATAATTATGGGAAAGTTAAGTAACCCATATAAATACAAACGATGTGTTGAATTCATAGAAAAACATTTAGCATCTAAAAGGGAGCACCCAAGCATGTAATGTTATGAAAATGAATCTTCCTGGCTGTCACTGATGTATCATTTTTCAGTCATCCAATACTTACCGTAACTCTTTACCAAATGACAAAATTTTGGACTCAATCAAATTAACCCATTACCACACAATCCCTACTTTTGACGCCCCTGAGAAAGAAGCCTTTTGAAAACACTGTGGGAAAAGGAGAAAATGCTGGTAACCAGCATTTTCTCCTTTTCCCACAGTGTTTTCTACCCTTCACAAAACAAATTTCAATTTTTCAGTCACTTTTATTTTGTTGTCAGCAAATGCTTTCAATTTGGACCAGTCTAAATTTTTCTCGTGTGGTAATGGGTTAAAAGCATTTGCAGTAACAACAATTGTAGTTCAAATAATATTTTCTATCTCTGTTTTGATAAAAAAAAAACATTGTGAGAAAAGGAAAAAAATGCTGGTTTAATTGCTGGCATTTTTTCCTTTTTATGTGCCCAAAGAGTCAAATTATGTTACTGCCTAGGGTCATCCACCCAGTGGTATGTCCATCTGTCTGTCCGTCCGCAATTTCTTGCATGCGCAACTCCTCCTACAGTTTAAATTGGAATAAGTTCAAACTAATCACAATGATTCTATCAGATGTGTAGTTTTGCATGCAACATTTTAGATTTGGATATCATTCTGCAGGCATTCTATATTTTTAACTCTTTACCAAACAACAACATTTTGGACTTGTCCAAATTGAAAGCATTTGCAGACGACAAAATAAATATGACCCTGATTTTGAAGATTTTTTTGTGAAGGGTAGAAAACATTGTGGGAAAAGAACAGAATGCTGGTTACCAGCATTTTCTCCTTTTCCCACAGTGTTTTTCAAATGGCTTCTGTTTTCAGGGTTGTTAAAAGTAGGTATTGTGTGAAGGGTTAAGCCATTTTACTGGCAAGCCCCTTTAGGCATATTATGTCATTAAGATATAGGACTGTGTGGTAAATAGTGAAAGGGTGAAAAAAATATAGGAAACAGAAAAATTGCTGTTTAAAAGCATATTCTTCATTCATGAAATTTTCAAGAGTCCTCTTTGAGGTTGTTTAAACCTGGACACATGTGATAAAGAGTTTAATACGGAAAAGGCAAAGCCTCAATATGAGTGTCATAAATGATTTGTTGAACAATCATGCGCGAATCCAGATATCTTTCTCAGGGGGGGTCCCACCGAAAACGCACTTGTCTTATTATATGATACTTTGATTTCTGGATTTCAGTGGATGTAAGCTGTTTTCAAGAAAAGTCAACGTTTCCATGCAGATCTCCACATTTAGAACCTTTTTTTTTTTCAAATTTATGACTGTATTTTACATAAATGCTTTGCAATATCAACCAGTACCATTTCACGAATCCATTAATTACATTTTTGCCAAAATTCCGGGGGGTGGGGGGGGGGGGGGTGGGGGGGGGGTGGGTCTGGATCCCCGGTCCCCCCCTCTGGATCCACCCGTGACAATTATATATTAATTCAAATGACGACCTAGATTCTGAAGTTCTTGAAATCAAGGGGTTTTGAGTTGGAATTCCGGCTTTGCTAAATCTTATTTTGAGCACTGTTAGAATGCATGCTTCTTTCGTGGATGTATACACATGAAAAAGGGTGAACAGAGATAGAGAGGAATTCTGTTGCATTGACTAGATATACTGTATAAACATTCCCAGGACAGGAATTTGCTGAGTTATCAGATAGATATCTAACTTGTGGTAAAACCCAAACTTTTAAATTATCAACAAGTGTCTGATGTAATAAGACTTGAAAAAAAATATATTTGAATTTTATTTTTAAGAAACTAGAACAATGTTACCGCAAAACGAGGTTTGCTTGTTACGGGCTTTGCCTGTAACTCGCTGTCGCTCGTTATAAATTCTTAGGATATACCTATGGTCATTTTCCAAAACATGAATACTTGGCCTTTAGTATTGATGTCTTAATTTTTTTTTGTCTGGTAGAGAATGAATAAAGATTGATAGCTTTGTCAGAAAAACATTATGGCACAATCAGTTTCCTTGCTACTTTGTTGTTGTTAATCTGGCACAGTATGAGAGCAAGAATGAGAAGAATGGTGGGCTAATTGATTTCCATGGGTACCTTATTGTTGCAGAATGGATTATAGAATAGATCTGCCAGATATATTGCACAACTATGTAGGTGTTAACTGATACATATCAGCTAGTGTGTGGAATGCCTGTATCATACATTAATCACTTAACCCTTTACAACACAATCACAACTTTTAACGACCCTGAGAAAAAAGTCTTTAGAAAACATTGTGGGGAAAAGGAAAAAATGCTGGTAATAATCTGTTTTGTACCCTTCCCAAAACATTTGTACTTCACTATTTAAGTCGGATTAATTTTGTTGTCTGCTAATGTGTTCAGTATGGATGAGTCTATAAGATTTTGTCAGTTGGTAAAGAGTTAACCTGTACCAAACAGTCACAACTTTTAACCACTCTGAGTAAGAAAGTTTTTTTGAAAATATTATGGGTAAATGAGAAAATGCTGGTAACCAGCATTTTCTCCTTTTCCCTCATTGTTTTCTAGCTATCAAGGACTACTTTTGTCTTTTGAGCCACCTTTAATTTGTCGTCTGCAAATGCTTTCAATTTGGACAAGTCTTAAATTTTCTTGTTTGGTAAAGGGTTAACCCCTCACCACAGGAAATTCACCTTTTACCACACAACCTCAGGTACTGATAACTTTGAGAAAGAAGGCTTTGGAAAACATTGAAAACATTGTGGAAAAAGAGAAAAAATGCCGGTTTTCTCTTTTTCCCACAATATTTGAAAAATCCATCTCCCTCAGAGTTGTTCACAGGTGATATTGTGTGGAACAGGTTTAACCCATTACCACACAATCCCTACTTTTGACACCCCTGAGAAAGAAGCCCTTTGAAAACACTGTAGGAAAAGGAGAAAATGCTGGTAACCAGCATTTTCTCCTTTTCCCAAAGTGTTTTCTACCCTTCCCAGAACAAATTTCAATTTTTCATTCACCATTATTTTGTCATCTGCAAATGCTTTCAATTTGAACCAGTCTAAAATAATGTTGACTGGTAATGAGTTAAGAGTTGATTTACTATTGAATTTGTTGTGTTTCAGACTTACAATACAGCCCCAAAGCCTTTTGGTTCATCTGCAGTAACCAGTAAGCCTTCACCAACCCCTTATTCTTCCAATGCGGAAATAAACCTGTCTCAGCAGACGCAAAATCTCAATATAAGGTAAGAGTGCTATAAATTGTGACAGAGCGTTCTTATTTAGAGGAATTTCATTGAATAGCCATGGCTAGAAAAATAAAGAGAACTATGATGGAAACAATTTTTCCCCCCTAAACGTGAGGATTAATTCATGCAATTTTAAAACTGCAAAAGAAACAAAAGTTGAAACGGAACCTGTTGTGTATATCTTCTCTGTTTGCCCAGGAAACTTTTTATTTTGTTAAAAAAAAAAGCTGCTTCTTTGAGCAAGAATTTTCCCTTTTTAGCTCACCTGAGCACAACGTGCTCAAGGGGAGCTTTTAGGATCACCCGGTGTCCGTCGTGCGTCGTCCATCGTGCGTCGTCCGTCGTGCGTCGTCAACAATTCTTTAAACAACAACTCCTAAACCGCTGGGCGGATTTGGACCAAACTTAGCAGGAATGTTCCTTGGGAGGTTCTCTTTAAAAAGTGTTCACAGAATTTGATTCCATCAAAAACTCTGGTTGCCATGGCAACCAAATGGAATCTTTTAGCAAATTCTTTAAAAATCTCCTCTGAAACTGCTGGTCGGATTTTGAAATAATTTCACAGATATGTTCCTTGGGTGACCCTTTTCAAAAATTGTTCATGAAATTTTGATCCGTCAAAAAATGTGGCTCTGATGAATGGGGGCTTCTTGCACTATACAGAAATGAAGGAATTCTTAAAAAATCTTCTTCTCTGAAACCGCTGGTCAGATTTTGAAATAATTTCACAGAGTTGTTCCTTGGGTGACCCTTTTCAAAAATTGTTCGTGAAATTTTGATTGGTCAAGAAACATGGCTCTGGTTAATGGGGGCTTCTTGCACTATACAGAAATGAAGAAATTCTTAAAAATTCTTCTTCTCTGAAACAGCTGGTTAGATTTTGAAATAATTTCACAGACTTGTTCCTTGGGTTACCCTTTTCAAAATTGTTCGCGAAATTTTGATTGGTCAAGAAACATGGCTCTGGTGAATGGGGGCTACTTGCACTATACAGAAATGAAGAAATTCTTGAAAATTCTTCTTCTCTGAAATGGCTGGACAGATTTTGAAATAATTTCACAGAGATGTTTCTTGGGTGACCCTTTTCTAAAATTGTTCGTGAAATTTTGATCGGCCAAGAAACATGGCTCTAGTGAATGGGGGCTACTTGCACTATATGGAAATGAAGAAATTCTTGAAAATTCTTCTTCTCTGAAACCCGTGGTCAGATTTTAAAATAATCTGACAGAGATGTTCCTTGGGTGACCCTTTCCAAAAGCTGTACATATAATTTTGATCCGTCAAGAAACATGGCTCTTGTGAATGGGGGCTACTTGCACTATATGGACATGATGAAATTCTTGAAAATTCTCTTTCTCTAAAACCCCTGGTCAGATTTTAAAATAATTTCAGAGAGATGTTCCTTGGGTGACCCTTTTCAAAACTTGTTCGTAAATTTTGATCCATCAAGAAACATGGCTCTCGTGGATGGGGGCTACTTGCTCTTATACAGAAATGAAGAATTCTTAAAAATTCTTTTTAGCTCACCTGAGCACAATGTGCTCAAGGGGAGCTTTTAGGGTCACTGGGTGTCCGTCGTGCGTCGTCAACAATTCTTTAAACATCAACTCCTCCTAAACCGCTGGGCCAATTTGGACCAAACTTGGCAGGAATGTTCCTTGGGAGGTCCTCTTTAAAAAGTGCCCACAGAATTTGATTCCGTCAAAAACTCTGGTTGCCATGGCAACGAAATGGAATTTTTTTAGCAAATTCTTTAAAAATCTGCTGCTCTGAAACCACTGGTCGGATTTTGAAATAATTTCACAGATATGTTCCTTGGGTGAACCTTTTCAAAAATTGTTCGTGAAATTTTGATCTGTCAAAAAATGTGGCTCTGGTGAATGGGGGCTACTTGCACTATACAGCAATGAAGGAATTCTTAAAAAATCTTCTTCTCTGAAACCACTGGTCAGGTTTTGAAATAATTTCACAGAATTGTTCCTTGGGTGACCCTTTTCAAAAAATGTTCGCAAAATTTTGATCCGTCAAGAAACATGGCTCTGGTGAATGGGGGCTACTTGCACTATAGGGAAATGAGGAAATTCTTAAAAATTGTTCTTCTCTGAAACCGCTGGTCAGATTTTGAAATAATTTCTCAGGGATGTTCCTTGGGTGACCCTTTTCAAAAAATGTTCACAAAATTTTGATCCGTCAAGAAACATGGCTCTGGTGAATGGGGGCTACTTGCACTAAAGGGAAATGAAGAAATTCTTAAAAATTCTTCTTCTCTGAAACGGCTGGACAGATTTTGAAATGATTTCACAGAGATGATCATTGGGTGACCTTTTTCAAAAACTGTTCACAAAATTTTGATCCGTCAAGAAACATGGCTCTGGTGAATGGAGGCTACTTGCACTATATGGAAATGAAGAAATTCTTGAAAATTCTTTTTCTCTAGTTTAAACATATTTTATTCATCAATTATATATAAATACAAAGATCTAAAGACAAATCAACAAATTAACAAACAATAACTGACGAAATGGATCAGAACGAAAGCTAAGCTTATATTGTTCTTCTCCAAAATTTCAGGTACACAGTTACAGGTTGATAACGTAATAAAAAATCATAATGGTATTTTTCTCTGAAACCCCTTGTCAGATTTTGAAATAATTTGACAGAGATGTTCCTTGGGTGATCCTTGCTCTTGTGAATGGGAGCTACTTGCACTATATGGACATGATGAAATTCTTGAAAATTCTCTTTCTCTGAAACCCCTGGTCAGATTTTAAAAGAAATTTTCCGAAATGTTCCTTGGGTGACCCTTTTCATAACTTGTTTGTAAATTTTGAACCATTCAGAAACATGGCTCTCGTGGATGGGGGATACTTGCTCTTATACAGAAATGAAGAATTCTTAAAAATTCTTCTTTTTGAAACTGATGGTCAGATTTCGAAATGAATTTTACAGGTGACCTTTTGAAAATTGCTTAGCAAAATTATAAATTTGGTTCCAATGTTTCAATACCTCAAAAAAAAAATAGGCTATGGTCATCTCAAAAATTCTGGTGAGCGATCCAGGGCCATTTTGGCCCTCTTGTTTTTCTGCAGAATTGTAAAAGGTTGCAATGGTGTTTGAGTTGTTTTTAATCTACTTTTTTCTTGTCTATCTATACAGTGCACCCAGTTATTCAAAGTATGCAGATGTGGAAGAGAAGCCAACCCAATCCACACAGTCAAGGTCATTTAAATTTCTGCGAGATACCCTTGAAAGTGGACAAGGTAAACAGCTATCTGTCATTTTATCCTGTACCTCACTAAAACCAGTTTTAACAACCCATATGGTGGATACTTCAATGGGAAAAGAAGAAAATGCTGGTTACCAGTATTTTCTTCTTTTCCCAGTATGTTTTGTACCTTTTTAAGCACATATTTACTTTCCTAATTCAAATTCCCAGTCTGTGAAAGTTTCAATTAACCCTTTACCAAACAATCCATTGTTTTAACAACTCTGGGAAGGAAGGTTTTTGCAATTATTGCAGGGAAGGAGAAAATTCTGGTTACCATCATTTTCTCCTTTTCTTAGAATGATTTCTACCCTGTCAAAAAACTAAACTTCATTTGTTCTTCTTTCAAAATTTGTCATCTGCAGATGCTTTCAAATTGGAATGGTCTAAAAATTTGTCATACGGGAAACTGTTAAGACAAGTGTAAAGTTTTGTTGTTTGGTAAAGAGTTAACCTTTTACTAAACAACAGAACGTGGAATGTGAGACATGTCAAAATTAAAAGCATATGAAGACTGCATAATTATGAAATGTGACTTTACCCTTTAACACACAATCTGGACTTTTAACCACCCTGAAAAAAAATGCCTTCTGAAAACACTTGGTAACCAGCATTTTCTCCTTTTCCCAGAATGTTTTCTACCCATCCCAAAATAATCTTTGACATTGGAGTCAAATCTGTTTTGTCACCTGCAATTACTTTCAAGTTGGACAAGTTTTACGGTATACCAGGGGATTTTCTACCTTTCCTGCGGGGCCAAATTTCGGCCCCATTCCCAATTGCAAAAAGTGTATTTTTTCCCAATTCCATAAAATAAAATTCCCAATTTGACACTAGAAAAAGAAAATAGTCTGATGTATCAGCCAGGGTTTTACCCAACACACAAATTTGCGGGCACTGACCACAATTCAAGCAGGAAATCGACAGACGTCGTACTGTAGGCCTGAAAATATTTGGGGGGGGCGAATTAACTATAGACTGCGTCCGTATAATTTCAACCGATGCATGCTTTGACTGGATTATCTGGCTGTAAACCCTTCTTGCTTTACATATACAAAATACAGACGACAGTTAATTTCTCGTCAATTGCCTCGCATGTATCGCAGGAAAGCGGAGTTTCGTGAGGCAAAAAAGAAGAACCCATGCAGCTCCAAAATTGACAGTCCTGAATTAGGAATAAGTTACTGAGAAATACCCGGCCGAATCTAGAGTAAGACCACAAGATTTTTTCCCTCTCTCAAATTTCGATCGGTTGTCTCGAGCGGTTCGTAGAAGTAAATTTTAAGTGTGAAGTTTCCTCTCTCCAGTTGATTTTTAACAATTTCTTTTCAATATTGTAATAGGTCTACCATAGAAAATGACAATTTTTCAATCTTTCTTTATATGTCAAAGCACTCAAAAAATCAATTTCAAAGATAAATCGTAATGGGAAAAAACCACGAAAACCCATGACAACCCAAGACCTCTGCCGATCAGAGGCTCCTAAATCTGTTGTATCAAGCCTTGATAAGTACCTCTATCAGCTGATTTGCATACACACAGTATAAGAAATAAAACAGGAAATAATTCCTCTATTCATTCACCAGAAAAATAAATATCTTTATTTAAATATTTTAAATATCCTACCTAACAGGTACCATGGGGGCGGGGGGAGAGGCTTACAGCTTAGACACTTGAACTAGTATGAAAGACAAAAGAGAGCAAATCCACCCAAAAAGACAGAAGTTTTAAAAAAAGAAGCAGTATTGATTCAGTAGTACATTTAATTCCTAAATAAGTTTATTGTAAGATTAATTGTGTTCCAAACTTTATATTTTTTTTATATTTTGTCAATATTATTTTCCCAATTTTGACATTTTGTTGATAATTTGATGATTTTTTTTCCCAATTTGGCCAGGGGCCTTTTCCCAAAATGTGTGGATAAAGCCCTGGTATACTGAAAGAAATAATCAAAATTACGGAAAGAAATAAGTTGTACTTGTTTATCGTGTTGTTCAAGTAGAGAAAAAAATACTTAAAGAAATAAGTTATCCTTACACATTAAAATGTTCATGTTGTGTCAAAAATACTTGCAGAAAATAAGTTGTAATTGTTCATCATTCTGTTCAAGTAGAAACGAAAATATTTGAAGAGATAAGTTGTACTCTCTTATCAAGATGTTCAAGTAGAGACAAAATATACTTAAAGAAATAAGTTGTACTTGCTTATCTAGGTATTCATATAGTGGCAGAAATACTTGTAGAAAGAAGTTGTTTTCGCTCACCTAGATGTTCATGTAAAGACAAAAATACTTGAAGAAAGAAGTTGTATTTGCTCATCTAGATGTTCATGTAAAGACAAAATTACTCAAAGAAATAAGTTGTAAAAGAAGAAGTTGTATTTGCTCACGTAATGTACGTTTAGAGACTAAGAATACTTGAAGAAATGAGGTGTATTTGCTCACCTAGATGTTCATGTAAAGACAAAAATACTTGAAGAAATGAGGTGTATTTGCTCACCTAGATGTTCATGTAAAGACAAAAATACTTGAAGAAAGAAGTTGTATTTGCTCACCTAGATGTTCATGTAAAGACAAAATGCTTTAAGAAAGAAGTTGTATTTGCTCACCTAGATGTTCATGTAAAGACAAAATGCTTGAAGAAAGTTGTATTTGCTCACCTAGATGTTCATGTAGACTCAAAAAACTTAAAGAATCAAGCTGTACAGTATTTTCAAAAAGAAAAGGTAAACCTTAAAGAAAGAAGCTGAATACTTAGACCTTTTATTTATAATACAGTTAGATTGGGTACCTAAGACTTTGTCATTGTTTATCTTCAAGCAATTTTCTGCAAGTTGTAGTTTATTCCAGAGCCACCCAGTGCCCTACGACCCACAGTGGATCTTAGAAGAAGCCCATCTCCTGGTCCTGGTGTAAATAGACAGTTTAATTCACCTGTAGGCCTATACTCAAATGAAAATGTTCAAAAACAGCAAAACCTCACAGTTTCTGAGACAAGAAATGGGTAATGAATTAAAAACCTGAATATATGCAACATACTCATTTATCTTTTGTCATGGAAATATTTTTATTTCTGAGTTATGAAAGGGATAAAATTGATAAGAATGTGAGTCAAAATTGCTCAGAGCTTTATACTAGAAAGAAGTATTTTTTGAGTTTTACGACATGAAAAATTAATGAGGGACATGATACGGCTTTATTGTCATCAAAACTTGCTTCCAAATCTTTAGAGACTAATTTAACCCTTTACCACACAATTTGGACTTTTAACTACCCTGATTGAGAATCATTTTGGAAACTTTGTGGAAAAGAAAACAATGCTGTTTACCAGCATTTTCTCCTTTTCCCACAATGTTTTCTGCTCTTCTCAAAACATAATCCAATTTTTGATTCACTTCTATTTTGTCACATGCAAATACTTTCAATGTGGACTAGTCTAAAATTTTGTCGTTTGGTAAAGAGTTAAGTAGGAAATAGAAGTTTTATTAATCAGTTACAGATTTATGAATATATGATAATTTTTACTTTGGGCATTAGTGTTTTGAAAGTTGTAATTCACAAGTCTTGAAGAGCATGAAACTATGTAGAAGGCATCTGCTAAGGATAGTTAATTCAGAATACCATTTTCATGTATCAGAAATTGTAATAAAAATATTTCCATGAGCAACAATCACAATAGATACAAATGCTATATACATGTATTTCACATCTAATTTTTAACATTGAATGCCTTTACCAATTTTTCAGGTCCGCCCACTCAGTCACAGGCTCCTCCTCCATGGGCGAGGTATTAAAAGCTAGCCTAGAATGCTCTCCCTTTGGAATGCAATATTCTTCTCCATGCTAGTTTATTTGATGTTGTTGTGTCTGATACTTCATAGTTTCTAGACTGTATTTGTCAATCATTCTAAATTAAATTCTATCATAAATTTGAAGATTAGCCATCTGAGTGGATGTCACTTTCTTTCAGATCACTTAACCAATCAGATGACTGAGCCTAATTTAGAATCAGAAAGTACTTGAACTTTTTTTATGGCTATAGCCTCTTTTGTTGTGTTAAACTCTATACCACATAATCTGACTTTTAATGACCCTGAGAAAGAAAGCTTTTGAAAACATTGTGGGAAAAGGAGAGAATGCTGGTAACCAGCATTTTCTCCTTTTCCCACAATGTTTTCTACCTTTCTAAAAAAGAATTTCAATTTTTGATCTACATTGATTTTGTCGTCTGCAAATGCTTTCAATTTGGACTTGTTTAAAATTTTGTTGTTTGGTAAAGAGTTAAATTGGCTGGAAATTGAAAATTTTGAAGACTGTGGCAGTGACTGGTGATGTTTGATTTCTACTGCTCCTCTTAATATATTCAGGGCCTGTATTCACCAACCATTGTTAAGAACATTCTTGGTCTTATTCTTTTAGATTTCCTGACTGTGAAAGTAACAGAACATCAGATTGGCTAAACCAAATGGTTTAGCCAGTCAAAAGTTGTGTTACTTTCACATTGACAAAATTCTGAATAAGACTAAGTATGTTCTTCAGTTTGGTTTGGGAATATGGTCTACTTTTGAGTATTAACTATGCACTCATATCTGCAGCATTAAAAGATTTTGGGCAAGTCTTAATTGGAAACTATGAGGTTTAGATTGTATGAATGATTACTTTTCACTGTGGATTTACACTTTTAAAAATGGAAAAAAAAATAGCATTTTTCTTATCTTGCGAAATTCTTTAGCTAAAAAGATGTTGAAAATTACTGTAATTGAGTCTAAATATGAATATTTGACAGTTCCATTTCATGGTTTGAAACAGACAAAAAATAAATTAGTTCCATTAGAAATTATAAATACATGTAACTTATTTGGTTTGTTTTGGAGTGCAACCAGTGATTTATAATATGTGGATGAGTAAAGTTTGCTGTGTGATGCATATGCAATTTTCATTTGTATCAAATTGTTTTTTGCCTTATTTTTGACTTGATTATGAGATTGATAATGAATTTAACATAAAAATTATTTCAGTCAGTGAGAAAATGTTGGATGAAGTATCAATGTGTGACTAATTGCATTGCATGTACTTGTTGATATGGTAAATGTTTCAAAACAGAAACCATGTGTCATATCCTGTCAAATGAGTCAAAAGGAAGAATTTTTCAGATAGAGTAGACCAAGGTCAATGTACATATAATAGACTATGTGCACTCTACTCTTTTCTCCACTTTCTGCTTTCTTATGAGTGGTTAGAGTAATAGAAACTATTTGAAATGCATATAAAGAAATTATAAAAGATGTGAGCCAGCTCTGGCTAATGGCAGTTTAATGCATCTCTTTGATGCATTTTACTGAGATCATCGCATAATTATGGATCCATCAAGTTTTTTTTGTCAACAACTCACTAAATTATGAGTTAAGCCGGTCCTTTGACAAAAAGGGAATTAAGCAGAAAGTTTGGCCCAAGTCAGCCTATACAGTTGTTATAATGCCAAAAATCATTGGAACATAAAATAGCAATAGTTCTTTTGACATTGACTGTAACTCTATACCAGACTGCAAACTGGACCAAATTGAGAGCCTGTGTGGACAATACACCTGATGCGTCTCAGATGATGGGATATGCCTAAGAAAAGAGTTGAAAACATTGTTGGAAAAGGAGAAAATGCTGTTGACCAGTATTTTCTCTTTTTCCCACTCTGTTTCAAAAGCCTTCATACTTGGGGATAGTAAACAGGGGATCATAATGGTGTAGTATTAACCCTAAACCCATAACGATCCTTGGTTTTTACCACCCTGAGATAGAAGCCTTTTGAAATATTGTGGGAATAGGAGCAAATGCTGGTTACCAGCACTTTCTCCTTTTCCCACCATGTTTTCTACCATGCTGGAAACAAATTTCAATTTTTTGAGCTGTGTTTTTTTTGTCATCTGTAATTGCTTTCAATTTGGACCTAAAGTCTAAAGTTTTTCTGTTTGGTAATGAGTTAATTGAACAGTCTGTGGTAGTTGATCAACTCTTTACCAGATAAAATTTTATAATTATTCCATTTTAACTTATTACCAAAAGACAGTATATTAGGCTTGTCTAAATCGAGAGCATTTGCAGATGACAAAATAAAAGTGACTGACAATTTGGAATTGTTTTGTGAAGGGTAGAAAACATTGTGGAAAAAGGAGAAAATGCTGTTTACCAGCATTTTCTCCTTTCCCACAATGTTTTCCAAAGGCTTCTTTCTCAGGGTCGTCAAAAGTAGGGATTGTTTGGTAAGGGGTTAAAGCATTTTCAGGTAAGAGATCAGATTTGGTCCAAAAGATGTGATTTGCCTTTGAAAGGGTAGAAAACTGTGTGAGAAAAGGAGAAAATGCTGGCTCCTGGCAATTTTTCCTGTTTCCATGCTGTTTTCTTAAACAATCTTTATCCTGTCATTAAAATGAAGGTTTAGCCCATTTGTTAAATGTAAAATAATGACAGAATGTCTTGTGTAATATGACTTTTATTTTGCACTTTTATTAACCCGTTTCTGTACGCACCTGCATGTTACTTGCATGTTCATATTTACAGGACCAGCGACACAGAGGAGGAAGTTCCCAAGTTCGATGCTCAGGGTAAACGTTTGTATCGCCCATCCGAAACATTTAAACTTATTCAGGAACAGGAAAATTTATCGGAAAAACCAAAAGACAAACCGGTGGCACCTCACCAAACTCGCACCATTAAAGTTTTAGAAAAACAACTGGAAGGGTAATAATTGATTCTTCTTTACAGATTTAACTCTTTACAACACAACAAAAATATAGGCTTGTCGAAATAGAAAGCATTTGGAAATGACAATTCAAACATGGCTCAAAATGACAGAATTTGTCTTAACTGGGTAGAAAACATTGTGGGAAAGGGAGAAAATGCTGGTAACCAGGATTTTCTCCTTTTCCCTGAATGTTTTCAAAAGACTTCTTTTTCAGAGTTGTTTAAACTTGGCATTGTGTGGTAAAACATTAATTCAGACTTCCATAATTCCTGACCAGACGATAAAATTGTAGACAAAAATATTTGGAGAGTACAAATTAAATATTGCTGTAATAGTGAGTGTTTTGAAAGTGTACAAAACATTGTGAGAAAAGGGGAAAATAACCTTTTTCTCCTTTTTTCCAAATGTTTGCCAAAGCTCTTTTTTTTTGAGTCTCAAATATAATAGTATAAGTAGTTATAGAGTCGTGTACAGCAAGGTAGTCTGATTGTAAAATCTCATTCTTGTCTATTCTGTGCCTAAATAAGGTGAAAAAAGTCAATGAAAAATATATATTCTGTATTTCAGTAAGTCTTCTTCCATATACACTAGATATCGAATGCTTTGCTTTTAACTCTGTACCAGATGTCAGAATTTAGACTTGTCCAAGTTGAAAACATTATTTCTTTTCCACAGGACAAAATCATAGACTTGTTCAAATTGAAAACATTTGCAGACAACAATTTATCAGTGAAAGATTGGAAAATATTGTGGGAGATTGAGAAAAGACTTGTAACAAGTATTTTCTCATTATCCCATTATCTTTTCAAAAGCCTTCTCTGTCAGGATGATTAGAATTTAGAATTGTGTGGCAAAGGGTTAAAGAACTCGCCAGGAAGAATCTTCCAGAATATTCAGCATGCGTACTAACATAGAGATATTTAAATCATTATATTAAAACAGCACTACTAATCACCGTGCACCAACAGATAGTCCCAACACTGTAGAGAATAACATAGAACCTGGGGATTTGAAAGTGTATCACCCGTCTGAAACCTTTCACCTTGTGCATGAGCATGAACATAAAGTGCATAGAGTTGAGGTCCATGTCCCTGAACAGTCTCGTACTTTTAAAGAAATACAAAACCAGTTAATCGGGTAAAACCTTGTGTGCAGCTTGAATTAATAGAGCTTAGTGCTGCTTCTAAATGCAGAGTGTTGCTAAATGCATTGTGAGAGATATAATGCAGAGTGTTGTCATAGTATACTTCAATTAACACTATGCTTTACTCTTTACCACACAATTATAATTTGGAATGACCCTGAGAAAGAAGCCTTTTGAAAACATTGTAGGAAAAGGGGAAAATGCCAGTAACCAGCATTTTCTCCTTTTCCCACAATGTTTTTTTACCCTTTTCAAAACGATTTTCAATATTGAGCCATATTTATTGTGTTGTCTGCAAATGCTTACAATTTGGACTGCTCTATGATTTTGTGGTGTAGTAAAGAGTTAATTTTTATCGCATGTACAGACTAAACCTTTACCAGAGGACAAACTTTTCCGCATACTTAAATAGAAATTATTTGTAGATAAGACAACATTATGAAATATTCCTGGAGTGATGGACATGGAAAGTGTAGAAGATGTTGGAAAATGAGAAAATGCAGGTTACCTCTGCCCATAATGTTTTCAACCTATGCAAGGGCAAATGCCATAATTTTTGCCCAAAATTATTTGTCATCCCCAACTGCTCTCATTATGGACAAGTCTATTGATCAATACAGTTCTGGTAGAAGGTGCTTTTGTATTTTGTTCAAGATGTATGGTAGGTTTTTGTTTAGTTATCCATAACACTTGTAAGATGTCTACAGACAGGGGTTTCATTTTTTCTGGGCAAGAAATAAGTGTGAGGCATTTTGCACAGAAATTATGTATTTCTCATTCTTTCTTAATTTTTCTTTTTTTTGACCTTCTTTATGTAAGAGCTAGCGATTTGGAAAAAGCATGATGCAAAATGCTGGTAATGCTGGGACAATGAGGCTCGGTGTACTGTTTTGTACTTTATAAACAACAAATCTTTTCATTGTGTTTTCTGCATGTTTTTTCAGTTTGGATGTTTTGATAAGTCTAAAGCGAGAAAATACCAGCATTTTTTCATTTCTAACACCATTTTGTACTGCGTAAAAGACAAAAAATAATAGTGTGTTTTCTGGATATTGCTCTTAATTTGTCTGAATGAAATACACCTTTTAGCTGTTGAATTCTAGCCAAGCTTTAATCAGATATAGCCATATGTAAAAAGAAATATTGCAATATCATAATATATTCTTACCTCTACTTCTCATGCTTGTGCTATTCTCTGTAGTTGGCTTTGAGTATCTCTGTACTAAATGGACCCTTTTATCTCTGTTACAAAGGTTTTAAAAAATAATTAAAAATTAAAACAGATTAGTAGTGTCCTTTGTACCAACCTTGGCTTTTTTCCATCCTACAATATCTAATTTGTTTCCTACTGCAAACAGAATTTTATTTCATGCAGCAATCCAATTATGAATATGACAAAAAGTGATTTTTCTTCAGGCAATTTCTCCACAAGGGTTCTTTCCTTTTCCTGAGCAATTTCCATTAATTAGCCACATTTTATTCATCATTGGCAACTGCATTCAATTTTGACTAGGCTAAAATTTTGCTGTTTGGTTACCCGTAATTTCTCCTTTTTCCATAATGTTTTATACCCATCCGAAAACAAAGTTAAATTTTTCGATCACATTAATTTTGTTGTCTGCAACTGCTTTAAATTTGGACTGGTCTCAAATTTTGTTGTTTGGTAAAGAGTTGATTTTTTATTGGTTCTCTAGACTTTATAAGGATGTATTTTAAAGTGTCTACAGAAATTTGTCTAAGGATATTATATATGTATTAACCCATTACCACACAATCTCTACTTTTGACAACCCTGAAAAAGAAGCCTTTAGAAAACATTGTGGGAAAAGGAGAAAATGCTGGTAACCAACATTTTCTCCTTTCCCCACAATGTTTTCTAGCCTTCACAAAACAAATTTCAAATTTTCAGTCTCTTTTATTTTGTCGTCTGCAAATGCTTTCGATTTGGACAAGCTGAAATATTGTCATTTCGTAATGAGTTAAATGTCTTTCAATGCTTAACAGAAACAAAAAAAAAAGTACATGTTATATGCAGTTTTGACAACATTTTCAGTGTAGATTTGTGTAAAGAAAATAGACATAGGCATAAAAGATTTTATGACAACTATAAATTCATGTTCTATCATTGACTAATTACCATGTAACATTGACTGATGACTACTTTTATGTTTTAGTGAACAGCAAGCCCCACCACCACCTGCTCCAGTACAGAACAGAGCTCCTACAGGTATATTTCTTGTTATACTCAATACTCCTGAAAAATTTCAAGCAGGCTGCTTTGCAAAATATCCAGGTGAAATGTGGGCAAAAACCACAACTCTTTACAACACAAGTCAACATAGAAGTGAACTCAGCTGAATTAACTCTTTACCAAACGACAAAATTTTAGACTGGTCCAAATTGAAAGCATTTACAGACGACAAACCAAAGTGACGGAAGAATTGAAATCTGTTTTTGGAAGGATAGAAAACACTGTGGGAAAAGGAGAAATGCTGGTGTAACCATCATTTTCTCCTTTTCCCACAATGTTTTCAAAAGGCTTCTTTCACAGGATGGTTAAAAGTCGGGATTGCGTGGTAAAGGGTTAAAAGCTCCTACAGGTGACAATTTAATGTGACTCAAATGATTGGATTTGCATTTGATAAAGAATTAAATACATGTATTGTGGGAAAAGGAGAATTTGCTGGTTACCAGCAATTTCTTTTTTTCTCAAAATGTTTTAAGAAAGTCTTTTCCCCCAGGATTGTCAAAACTGTTGTAGTAAAGAGTTAACTCTTTACCAAACAACAAATTTTGGAATAGTCCAAATTGAAAGCACTTGCAGACAACAAAATAAATGTGAATCAAAAATTGAAATTTGTTTGCAAAGGTTAGAAAACATTGTGGTTATAGCAGACAATGCTAGTTACCAGCATTTTCTCCTATTCCCACAGCGTTTTCAAAGGCTTTCTTTCTCAGGGTCGGGATGGAGTGGTAAAGAGTTAAACAATACCCCCAAAGCAAATGCCTTCCAGTTATGGTAAACAAAGTCAATAGTATATTCAGGGGTGAGTGAGAAACTAACCCTCTACAACCCCTTATTCTAATGATCTCTTAGATGAAAATAGGCTTTTGAAAAAAAGTGTTGGAAAAGGAGAGAATATGTTTTACCATCTTTCTCCCTTTTCCACAATGTGTCCAAGTTAGAATTCATCTCTGGAGTAATACCATATTTGTTGTCTGCAAATGCTTTTAAGATGGGAAGGTCCAACATTTTGTCATTTAGTAAAGATTTAACTCTTTACCAAATGACAGAGTTTCAGACTGGTCCAAATTAAAAGCATTTGCATAAGATAAAATGAATATGGTGAAGAATTGTTTAGGGAAGGGAAGAAAACATTGTGGGAAAAGGAAGAAATGCTGGTTACCAGCATTTTCTCCTTCTTCCCACAATGTTTTCAAAGGCTTTCTTTTCTCAGGGTCATTAAAAGTTGTGATTGTGTGGTGAAGAGTTAATCCTGTTAGGGTGACTTCCAGTAATGCCTGAAAGAGTTTTGGCAGAAGTTGGATTTAAAACAGGAACCTCTGAATGGCTGTGCAAGATTGAGACTAAACCTGCTAGCTCAGTGTATTGGAATCGCGACTTGGTGGTCAGGATTCGATACTTGGTGTACGCAAACGTTCTTTCTGGCCCTTTTCACCGCTGATGCATGTGAGAAAAGTATTTAGTGGCCTGGAAGGAAAGTTGTGTCAGTACTGGTGTGAGAAAGCTAGGCAAGACATGTGTAAGTGCACGGACATCAGTGAATGATACAGGGTTAAACTCCAGTACAATCAAGCAAACAAAGAATGATAGGTATGAAATACCAGGGATTTTTAAACTATGAAACCTAAAATTAATTATAATCTTAAGACTGATATTATGAATATTTTCAGCACCTAAACCAGGTGTATGGTCACCAGGACAGCCTGCTGGTGGTGCACCCACAGCCAAGCCTTTTGTCCCAGCTGTTCCCCCACCTGCCCCTGTCTCTGCCCCAGTCCCTGCTGCACCCAGGGTACCCCCAGCAAAGCCAAGTGGTGTTGGTGCTATGAGAGGAAAGATAGGGGATGCAGTCATCAAGAGTGATTCGACTAGAGTACCAATATGTGCCTCCTGTGGGACTTCTATCAGGTAGATTGACTCTTGACACATTTCTTTTTTCTTTATATGACCCTGAAAAAAAAAAAAAAACGCTTTTAAAACATTGTGGGAGATGGAGAAAATGCTAGCAACCAGCATTTTCTTTTCCATAACTTTTTCTATCCATTTAACCCATTACCACACAATCCCTACTTTAGACGCCCCTGAGAAAGAAGCCTTTTGAAAACAATGTGGGAAAAGGAGAAAATGCTGGTAACCAGCATTTTCTCCTTTTCCCACAGTGTTTTCTACCCTTCCTAGAACAAATTTCTGTTTCTTAGTCACCTTTATTTTATCGTCTGCAAATGCTTTCAATTTGGACCAGCATTTTCTCCTTTTCCCACAGTGTTTTCTACCCTTACCAGAACAAATTTCTATTTTTGAGACACCTTTATTTTGTTGTCTGCAAATGCTTTCAATTTGGACAAGTCTAAAATTCTCGTGTGGTAAAGAGTTGAGGACAAATTTTATCATTTTGACGAAAGTTAGCTTGTCATATAAGAATGCTAGAAGTAAGTCTAATTGATTGATGATGGTGCAACTTGCGATATTGTTTCAGTTATATGTATGGCGACTGCATCATGTATGTCCAGGATTTCATCAGTACTAGGTGAGGTGTGTTGCCGAAGGACACTCCCAAGAAAATTCCAGTGCTTCATGTGAAGATCAAACCCAGGATGCAGGTTTCTTGTCCTATACTTTAGCTCTTTACCAAAGGACAAAATTTTAGGCTGGTCCAAATCGAAAGCATTTGCAGATGACAAAATTAAAGTAACTGAAAAATCAAAATTTGTTTTGTGAAGAGTAGAAAACATTGTAGGAAAAGTGGAAAATGCTGGTACTAGCATTTTCCCCTTATCCCGCAATGTTTTCTTAAGGCCTCTTTCCCAGGGTCGTCACAAGTAGGGATTGTGTGGTAATGGGTAAAACTGCAGAGTAGTGTAGGACCTAGGTAAGTCCTCACTAATTTCTCAAACAAATTTGCAGACGACACCATAAATGTAAATCAGAATTTGAAATTTTGATTTGGGAAGGGTAGAAAATACTGTAGGAAAAGGAGAAGATGCTGGTTAGCAGTATTTTCTCCTTTACTTGCAATGTTTTCAAAAGTTTTCTATCATGGGTAGCTAGAAGTTGGGATTATGTTAAGTGTTAAAACTATGAGAATGATATTCTTTGGGGAACAAGAGAAGAAATGAACAGTTATGGCTTTGGCTGTATGTACTGAAAGAATGGACAGCCAGATCAGATCATTATAATGTGCCTTTCATACCAGGGTTTTCTCCTTTTTCCACAACGTTTTCTACCTTGCTGGAAACAAATTTCAATTTTTGAGTTATGTTTATGTTGTGGTCTGCAAATGTTTTCAATTTGGACCAGTCTTTTGTGATTTGGTAAAGAGTTTTTTGGGCTTTTTTCCCAGACTGATAGTTTCAATGTTGTGTATTTGGCACATACGGTAAAAAGTTAAGACTTATCCGAAGCAGTCACAGACAACAGATCAAATGTAGCTCAAACAAGTGCCATTTATCTTTTTAGGTAGAAAAGATTGTGGGACATGGAGAAAATGCTGGTTCTCAGCATTTTCTTTTTTTTTTCCATGTTTGCAAAAGTCTTCTTCCTGAAGATTGCTAAAGCTTGTTATTGTTTGGTAAAAAGCTGAGAATTGACTTTATCGCCTCTGCCTTATTTCTCTTAGAGGTCCATTTGTGACGGCTATGGGTAAATGTTGGTGCCCAGATTGCTTTATTTGTGCCAACCCAAAGTGTGGTATCAAACTGATTGACATAGGATTTGTGGAGGAGGGAGGATTTTTGTACTGCGAGAAGGACTATGGGCTCTACTTTGCTCCACACTGTGCCAAGTGTAATGGTGCTATTATCGGGGTAAGTGAATCTAAACCTGTACCAAACAATGAAATTTTAGACTTGTTCAAATTTGAAGCAGTTGCGGTTAACTAATTTAAGTTAGTTGCAGCTCAGTGATAAGATTTGCCTGTTGAAGTGCAGAAAACATTGTAGGAGAAGAAAAAAATGCTGGTCACCAGCATTTTTTTCTTTTCTGATGAACTTTTCATAAGTCCTCTTTCTCAGGGTCATCGAGACTCCTGTTCTCTAACCTGTCTGAACTGAAAGCATCCTGCTCTCTAAACTTTTACATTTGGTAATATTGTGCTTAGCTCTCATTAATTAATTTATCTACCAGCAACTTTAGACTAGTGTTACTGGTATTTGTTTCAGACTTACAAAATGATGCTGTATGAAAATACTACGGTTTGAATAATAATATCTGAATCTGTGCAGGACTTTTGTAAGTTTCAAATATGAATTTATCAGAATGAGGCTTTGGTTTGGATTACTTTGAACAAGGCTTTGGTGTTGTCCAAAAATATAGACTAGTTCCACTGTATACTAATCTAATAGAACTAATTATTGTACCCTGGCATGTAAAACAGCCTCATAACATTGTCCATATACTAGTATTTGGCTCTGAATACTGGTATGCTTTTGCTGTTTTATTCTGAATAACACTGAACTGAGTAGAATTTATAACATGATTTCAGGAGTGTGTCAATGCTCTCAATAAGCAGTATCACCCAGGCTGTTTCCTGTGTCACCATTGTGGAGAGCCCATAGGAGGGAACCAGTTCCATTTGGAAGATGGACACCCATACTGTGAAACACGTAAATATCTAAAATATTGATAACAAGGCTTTTTTTAAATGATTGACTTTACTTTTTACAAAAACAAAACAGACTTGAAAAAAATTGAAAATTTTTGCAGGTAAAATAAAATTTAGTAAATCTTTACCAAACCACAACATGAAGGCTTACCCAACTTGAAAGCATTTGCATAAGGCAATTTGAATATAATTCACATGGTAGAAAACATTATGGAAAAAAAAAGAAAATGCTAGTTGCCAGCATTTAGCCCTTTTCTCACAATGATTTCAAAGGGTGTCCTCCTCAAGGTTGTGAAAACTAGGGATTACGTGGTAAAGGGCTAACATGGTTTAAAAGATTGAATAGGATTTCATAGGATTGAAAACAGTCATAAAAAATGCTGATGGTTGTCATTTTATCCTTTTGCCATGTTTTCATAAACTAAAAAACTATAAGAAGCAGCAGTTTTGTTTTGCAAAGGGTTAAGCATTTTCCCTTTTCCCACAATATATTCCACTGTTTCAGAGGTAAATCCAATTATTTTCAGTGACATTTAGTTTTTTGTGTGCATATGCTTTTAATTTGGCTGATCCCCAAAAACTTTGTTGTCTGGTAAAGGTCTTTGAGCAGATCCTGTTTGAAGGTAAAAAGAGAAGCTACTTTTGTTTAACCCATTACCAAAAATCCTGACTTTTAAGGACCCTGAAAAAGAGCCTTTGGAAAACACTGTAGGAAAAGGAGAAAATGCTGGTAACCAGTGTTTTCTCCTTTTCCTACAATGTTTTCTACCCTTCCCGAACCAAATTTCAATCTTCAGTAACATTGTTTAGTTGTCTGCAAATCCTTTCAATTTGGACCAGACTATAGATTTTTCATGTTGTAAAGAGTTAATGAGCAATTTTTCCTGTAGATATTTCTGGCAAAGTTTACAGTTGCTAAAAAATATGCAGTTGTTTTATGACATTCTTGATGTTATTATGCACACTTGCTGTGAAATAAGATGGTACAAATTACTGTCCATTAATTGAATTGACTTCTTGCAAAAAGATCCAACACTGTATAAACCTTGATGTGAGTTTAACTCTTTAGTAAAAATGAAAGAAACATTGTTGGAAAAGGAGAAAATACTGGCCGCCAGCATTCTCTTGTTTTCCTACCAAGTTTTCAAGAATTGTTTCCTTTGGATTATGCTTTAAAATAGTGCAAAAGTGATTATTTTCAGTTATTGGTGAGTTTTTCTCACACACTAATGAATGAAGCATAATGTTTCAAAAGGCCATAATCTTTAAATACAAGTATAGGAGCAAACAAATTCTTGTATCAAAACCAATATATTGAATGGTGCACGTAAAGGTTGCATAAAATTTACATATGTTTATTGAAATTTCCTTTGCTCTGTGTCAAATGACAAAATGTTACTTGTCCAAATTGAAAGCATTTGCAAACAAAATCATATATGTGACTCAAATATCAAAATTTGTTTTTGAAAATCTAGAAAATATTGGAAGATTGGGGGAAAAGAGAAAAAAAGTCATTAGTTACAGTATTTCCTCCCTTTTTCGAAATGTTTGCTTCTTTAGGTTCAATAATCTTGACATTATATGATAGGGTTTATGTTTTGTAAAATGTTAACCCTTTACAAAACAAATCCCTGTTCTGGTTACCACAAATTTTTCAGCCATTTCAAAGATAGATACAGATAGATAGATGAGCTGCATGTTAATTTAGGATTCTTCTAGAAATAATTTTGTTTCATTAGTAGTTTTTAGATTCTCATTCAAAATCGGTCATGCTTAAATCTTTATTTAATTCATCTTTTCTTTTGCAGACTGGCGTCAGATGTTCCAGACCATGTGTAATGGCTGTGATTTCCCTATTGAACCTGGCGACAAATGGGTGGAAGCTCTGAACCAGAACTACCATTCAGAGTGCTTTAACTGCTCTGTAAGTTTCAAATTTATTAACTATGCCTTTTATATTCAAAACTTTGTAGCCTTGTCTATGAGATTTCAACAGATTTGTCTTGGGTAATGTTTGTAGCTCCACTGGCCAAATTATGAAATGGCTTTGCGGTTTCATACAAAAATTGTGAATAGGGTTGTTTTTTTTCATACCTCCATGAAAACAAAGAAAAAATTCTCTTCATTCCTTATAATTCAATGTCACATGACTAACAAATATTCACTTGAAAAATACTAGCTACTTTTTTCTTTGAAAATCCAAAATTGAGTATTTATTCAATGTCCATTTCATTCATAATTCATAGCACAGTAAAACTGCTGGTTCATGACATAACAATGACGTAAATTTTGTGACGTCATTATAGTATTGAACATTTGCAGGTTCAGTAGATTTATTGTTAGAAGTGCAATACGCTAGAACTGAGTTGAAAATAAGATTTTGTTAGAACCCAGCAAAGTGACAATGTGTTTTCAGCTCTCTCATTGAATTTACTGTTGGATATTTTTTATCGGTATTTAGTGAAAACAAATTCAGCTAGCAGGTTGAACTTTGGATTCAGTAAAAATCAGAAAGAAAACCATTAGAAAATCTTGTATACATGTTTGTATACATTACTTTGACTGCAAAAGTAGTCTATGATGCTATGAAAAAAAAAAAATTAAGCCAGTCAGAATTCGCCATTGTTCATGAAAACAACTAATATTGAATTATTTCTAAATTAATGAGATAAAGGCAGGCTTTTCTTTGATATGATTTACTGAACTCATAACCAGATGCCAAAATTTTAGATTGTTCAAAATTGAAAGCATTAGCAGACAACAAAATTAAAGTGACTGAAGAATTGAAATTTATTTTGAGAGGAGTAGGAAACACTGTAGGAAAAGGAGAAAATGCTGGTCACCAGCATTTTCTTCTTTCCCCACAATGTTTTCAAAAAGCTTCTTTCATAGAGACGTGAAAACCAGGGATGGTTTGGTAGAGTCAAAATCAGTATTACTGCATCTATTTTCATGATGATCTGTTATTGGAATCACACTTTTTATGGGGTTTTCTCTTTCACAGACTTGCCAGGTGAACCTAGAAGGACTAGCATTTTATGCCAAGGGAGGAAAACCATTTTGCAAGAAACATGCCCGATAAACTACAACAAGAACAAATGTTTATATTTGTTAAGTACATAGAGTGATATCCCTTTGTTCAATGTGATGTAATAGATCTTGCCTGGAGAACTCCTGGTTTAACTAATAACCACACAGTCCTGAGTTTTCAAGAACCTAATTAACCCTTTACTCCATAGATACTCATTTCTACGCATTGCTTGTAGGAGCCTTTGGAAAACATTGTGGCAAAAGGTGAAATTGCTCGTGATGAGCAATTTCACCTTTTGTCACAATGTTTTCTATACTGTCAAAAGGTGTCATTCAAACATAAGAAATAGCTTCATCCTTGCTGTTATTTAGGGTCAGTTAGAGATACCATAAAAATGTCTTATGGGGTATCGGGTTAAAAAGACCTTAGAAAATATGGTAGTAAAAGAAGAAAATTTTGGAACCAGTATTCTCTTCTTTTCTCCTCAAAAAATTTCTGTCCTTTCAACGATTTATCAATATTTTGAGCCATATTTTGTTTGTCGTCTGCACATGCTTTCAATTTGGACAAGTCTAAAATTTTTGTTGTTTGGTATAGGGTTAATTCATTACTTTCTGATACAAATTTACATCCAACAGCTTAGAAAACTATTTTGCAAAATTTGAAGATATACACTTGCAGATAACAAATTTAATGTAGCTGTTATGGTTGATTTGTCTGTAAACAAGTATAAAACATTATTTAACCCTTTCCCAAACGACAAACTTTTAGACTAGACGAAATTGGAAGCATTTGTAGACGACAATTTAACTCTTGCTGAAAAGATGGTTTCTGTCTATGATAGGGTAGAGAACATTGTGGGAAAAGGAGAAAATGCTGGTTACCAGCATTTTCTCCTTTTCCCACAATGTTTTCAAAAGGCTATCATTCCAGACCCGTAAAAACCAGGGATTGTTTGGAAAAGGGTTAAAAAAAAAAGGAGAAAAAGTTGTAACCTGCACTGGTACAGTGTTTTCTATCCTTATAGAGAAACATTAATTTGTGAAGGCTGTGGATTCTTATTTAGTAGAGAGTCATTGAAAGCAGCAGCCATAGATCAGAAAAAAGTTTAGAAAATTTAGGATTTAGAAAATGGGTGAAAAAGTCCAGGAACACATGAATAGGTGCCCTGATGTAACTAAAGTACATTAAAAACATCTATTTTTTTTTTTAATTTGAAATACATCTACATGTAAGTTTAATATGGAAAAGGGGATAGTGAAAAAAATCATCGTAAAACTTCGTACTTTGGAACAATGTTTCACTTTGCCATCATGTTTTTAATATCCTGGCAAGGTGATGTGTTAAAGTGCATGCAACAGAGAGAAATATGGTTGAACATTGACTTGTAAGTGCCTTCAGTTTGAATTAATAGTTTCTGAATACCCATTTATATGTACAGCTTCTTTGCTGTGATAGTTTTTCTCTGCATAAGATATGTTTAAAGTCTCCTAAATAAACTTTCTTTTTTCAATGCAGATAAATTTTAGATTTATACTCGAGTATAAACACATTTAACAGGTTGCATTCAAGGCAGTTTTTAGATGCCAAAGAAAGTTATGAAGTTAAGATTGGACAAAAATTCTAAGGAAAGAAAATAAGGAATTTGAAACAAAACAAGATCATTTTCAAAAATCTATCAAATTTATCTATCAAAGTTGTTCAATGAATCTCAAAATTTATGAACTTTGGTTGCACTACCACAGACAGCTGTCCATGTCATAGTGGTCACCTCAATCAAGCAATCAGTCTTTTCGAAGAGCTCAGCGTTTCAATTGCTGTTTGTAATAGAAAAGAAAATTAACATCCAGGCAAATACTTTCTCTAAAAAAGTACTTCTTAACTTTTTACCACACAATCCCGACTTTTAATGACCCTGAGAGAGAAGCCTTTAGAAAACATAGTGGGAAAAGGAGAAAATGCTGGTAACCAGCATTTTCTCTTTTTCCTACAATGTTTTCTACCCATCCCAAAACAAATTTGCATTTTTCAGTCACATTTATTTTGTCGTCTGCAAATGCTTTCAATTTGGTCTGGTCCAGAATTTTGTCGTTTGGTAAAGAGTTAATGCTTCCAGTGCTGTTTGTTAAATGCAGGTTTGACCATAGTTTGAGAGGATGATAGAATGAGACTGTAACCCTCTATGAAACAATTGTGTGTTTTTTATGGCTACTTTTGATTGTGGATAAGGGAGAAAGATCTGAAAACGAGCATTTTTTCCTTTGCCTACAATGTTTTCTACTGTTTCAAAGACAAGGTCTATCTTCAAAGACTCATTTATGTTTTTATGTGCTTATTTTTATGGATGGCAGAATTGTCTTGTAAAGGGTGAACTAAATGGAGAAATAAGATGGATGACTTCGAAGAGAAAAAAAGATGGTGCTTTCAGCTGGAAATTGTTATATATATTTTGTTATTGGTGAATTATTTATATAGTGATTGTTTACTTACCAGTTTTTGTCTATATTCTGTAGCTGAGTTGACCCCTTACCGATTGATAGTACCATAATAACTGGAGATAGAGAGTCACCACATAGAATAAACTTGCTGAAGACAAGTTAATAAATATCCTTGTGAAATAAGTGTAATCAAGTTGAATCTAGGTTGAGTCCAAATTGAAAGCATTTGCAGACGACAAATTAAATATGAATGAATGAATGAATGAATTTATTTGACTTAAACAAAGTTTTTCGTCATACAATATAATTATACAAATAATGTAAATGACACGTGACACACACACACTCTCTCGCGTACATCTCACAAAACATAATATAACCTATCACACTATCTATTGGACATATGAATAGTTGCACTCTTTATCAGTGCAAATCCTTCAGTTAATGTAACGTTTTCATTTTTTCAAACGAATCTGGCATGAGGTTAACCTATGCAGATACGAAGAAAAGCTAAATTTAAGTATTTCTTGAGAAAAAAAAAACAACGTTAAATAGAAGTAACGTTAGAGGATGGGTAAAATACTAATCGTAATTTCCTATAGCGTAAGTAAAAATCAGCTTTCGTTTAGGTCGCTAAATTGATGTTCTTCTGTGGATTGCCTCTTTTAAAAATAGAGACAAATTGAATAATGTTCTATGGTTAGTTGACTGCAGTAGGGAAATTAGCTTGAACATACTTGGTTTTTTGTAGTAAAATCTTTTGATATATTTAACCCGTAAGTCTAAATACTGGTTACAGATAAGGATAAAATGGTACTCGTCTTCAATATCGCCGGTATTGCAAATTTGACATGTACGTAAAGATCTATCAAGACGGTTTCTTTCGTATCTACCGGATTCAATTCTCAACGAGTGAGAGGATAAACGTATTTTGGTTAGCTGTATCCTTAAACATTTACTGCGGATAAGATCAAGATATGGCGCATAATCAAATTGCGGCTTAATTACCTTGTACAGTGTCAACACTCTATTAGCTTCCAAATCTGAAAGTACGCTTTGTATAAAAGTATCTATAAGTCTTTGTTTAAAATGTATTGGAAACTTATCTTGATCTACACACCATGGATTTTCCCATACATAAGGGTAGCCGTTGTTGCATAAAATATCTTTAACTTGCTTTAGCCAGTTTCCCAGACCCTTGCAACAATCATCTAACAGCTGACTGTAAATATGTCTCAAGATGATATTGCTGGTGGATAATAGTTTAAACCAGTATTTGATTATAGCTACGTATCTATTAATAAAAAGTGGATATCTTCCAAGTTCAATATAAACACCTGCGTTACTCGTAGATGCTTTAACTCCTAGGAGACTTTTAAGAAATTTCAGATGAAGTCTTTCTAGCTCCTTAGATTTGGTGAAGCCCCAGATCGGACTTCCATAATTTAATAATGAGGAGATAAAAGTATCAAAAAGTTGTAATGAATCTTTGGGCTTTAAATCAAATTTCATAAGACGAATACGTAGTACATTCATGGCCTTTAAAGCTTTTCCACTCAGGTATTGTTGATTGGCAGTAAAAGATCCTGTGTAATTAAAAACCACCCCTAAGTAATTAAAATCGTTTACCACAGAAAGGGGTTTTCCGTTATAATACCATACCTCATTATCTCGTAATCTCCCCCTCTTTCTAAAAACAACTACTTGGGTTTTGTCTGTATTAAGCGATAGCCCCCATGTATCGCAATAAACTGTAAAATATGACTGAGAAATTGAAAATTGTTTTAGAAAGGGTAGAAAATATTTTGGGAAAAAGAGAAAATGCTGGTTGTTAGTGTTTTTTCATTTCTTCATATTGTTACCTTGATTCATGCTTGCTTTTCATTATTTTACAAAAACTCGTCAGAATTGCCTGCTACAACTTTGTATTACAAGATGATTGGTTTGAATGCTAGATATACAGGGCAGATCTTGCATTAGGCTGAGTGGAGGTGGTCTTAGAAAAAAATACAAAGGCATTGATTGTTTTATTGTAGAAGTATTGCACCATTCTTGTCATGACTTGACTCTTTTCCAAAATACAAGTTTTTAGACAGGTCCAAGTTATAAGCAGTAGCAGACAACAAAAGGATAGAAAACATGATGGGAAAAGGAGAACATGCTGGTTACCAGCATGTTCTCCTTTTCCCACATGTTTTTAAAAGGTTTCTATCCCAGGGTCTAAAAACCAATGTGTGGTAAGGGTTAATTTAGGATAAGAAAGGAAGATATACAAATGGCTATCACTTTGAGTATAAAAGTACTAATGTCCACCACGATAAAATTACATGTTACAAAGGTGACTAACCATGATCTTGTTAGGAGTGTTACATATATATATATATTATAGAAACCTTTTATTCAGTTAGAATCACTTTAATTGAAGAAAAAAATACCAGTGAGTGGCTGAAATATCAGTTTTGAAACCCCCGCAAAACAATGTTTTCAGGGTATACTGGAATCGGCCTGTCTGTCCCTGTGTGTGTCGGCGTGTGTGTCTGTCTGTGTGTCCGTCTGTGTACAAAATACTAGTAATTGCCTGTTTCTCAAACCGCTGGCATGGGTATTAAGTCACATTCAGTGACGGCTCTAGTTCTAAACGGATTCACCCTTTATAAGATCATGAAATTCTAGACTTGCCCAAATTGAAAGTACAGACAACTAATTTATTGTGGTTAACCCTTTTCCACACAACAAAATTTTAAGACTTGCCCAAGTTGAAAGCATTAATTAGTAGACGACAATTTACGTGAGGCTTGTATGTTGGGATTTGTCTTCAAAAGGATGCCTGTTAAAACAAGGAGATTGTGTGGGCAACTCATTATTGTTTTTAAAACATCATGACGGAAGAAACATCCGCATAATGCTTTGTCAACCACAGACACTGGGCTGTCTAAATTTGGGCTAGTCTAAAATTTCATTCTCACATAAAGGGTGAAACAGCAAGTGAAGTCGGTGATTCTAATTTGTTGATGTTTTTCTTTGTATGTTACTTGTTATATATACATTACCATATCCTGTTATAGACACTGCTGTTTTTACCTTAATCATACATTATATGTGCTGTCATTTTCATCATTCTTACTAACTTTTCATGACTTCTTCTTTCTTAACTCTTTACCAAGTGACACAATTCTGACTTGTCCAAAATTAAAGCAGTTGCAGATAACAAAATGAATGCTACTCAAGAACTGAATCTTTATTTTGAAAGAGCAGAAAACATTATGGGAAAAGGAGAAAATGCTGGTAACCAGCATTTTCTCCTTTTCCTACCATGTTTTGATAAGGCTTCTGTCTCATGGTCATAAAAACCAGGGATTGTTTGGTTAAGGTTTAACCTTTTTCCTGCTAAATAAGGGAAATGAAACTTTCAGGCCGAAGGTCAAATTGTTAGTTGAAAGGTAATGGGGAAAGATATCTGCTTAGTGGACATTTTGGATTCCAAGTTATTTTACAAATGTTGTGCAGTCTGACCTTGATCTACACTGTCCACAAAAGGTCTATGAGAGTGCTTGGCAGTTTATGAGGATTGAAGATTTTTTTCAACTCTGAAATGGACAACAAAATTTTAGAACTGCAATTGACTATTCAGATGTGACTGGTAATACATTAATTACTTGAAATTACACAATGTTATACCTTGCTTAGTGTATTAAAGGAAGACTTACCTTGAAACTGCAGGGTAAACAGCAAATGATTTCTTGAAAATCTTGGTTTTTCTCACTGATCTCTTGTCATTACTTCATAAATCAACCTTAAAGCATTTACGGAATTGCCAGTGTTTATTATCAAATTCATGGAAAAAAAGTCATTCATACTTGTACATACATGTTGTTCTCTGCATAATTTAGTTTTTACTCATTTAAAACCACCTTTGAATACTAAACGCCAACACATTAAAATTTCAACTTTATTTGAAGGTGTATGATTTGAGAAAAAATTGAGGCAAAAGGAGAAATTGTTGATTATGGCCTGTTTCTCTTTAAATTCAATGTTTTCAGAAACAGTCTGCCGTAAGGCAAATATGAACTACCACCTGGAAATAATGTGCTGCAACTGGTTTGTAATTGCCTCAAAACCACTCTCAGTGAGGCTATTTTTCCATTGTTTGGTAAGGAGTCGGTATGAAATATCTTTGTTAAATATTGTCCTTTTTTCTGCCTCTTCATTTGTCCAACAATGAATCTAGCATTATAATTTCATAGATATTTCCATCATAACCTCTGCTTTTGTATTTAGTTTGTTCCCGTGGATTGATGTATTAAAAAAGCAATAAAGTGATAAAAGTTTTAATATTGAGTTTATAATGCCTTGTTTTGGTATCCACTGTAATGCCTTACCTATAATACAGTTACTATGTAGTCTTATTTTTAAGCAGACTACTTGCTTGCACAGGTGGCTCAAAGTAGAGTTTTGAAGGAAAGTACTTTCCTTTAACCCATTACCACACAATCTGACTTTTGACGACCCCGAGAAAGAAGCCTTTAGAATGGTAACCAGCATTTTCTCCTTTTCCAACAGTGTTATCTACTCTTCACAAAACAAATTTCAAATTTTCAGTCACTTTTATCTTGTTGTCTGCAGATGCTTTTGATTAGGATAAGCCTGAAATATAATCATTTGGTAATGAGTTACTTATCACCTAACGAAAAAGGTTTTAAGCCTTGTCCAAATAGAAAGCATTTGCAGACGTCGATATAAATGTGGCTCAAATAATGGAATTTGATCTTGATACAGTACAAAACATTATGGGAAAAGGAGAAAATGCTGGTTATCAGCATTGTGACCCCAAGGGCCAGGCCAATTTTGACCCCAGGACTATAATTTGAAGAGACTTTGTAGAGGTCCACTAGATAAAGCTACACGCCAAATTTGGTAGCCCAAGGCTCTATGGCTGAAGAAGAATTTTAAAGTTCTCCCTATATAAGCCCATATAAAAAAATTGTAGTTTCAGAGAAGATGTTTGGAATAAAAGTTACACACACAAGCATGGACAGACGCACGACAGGCCATGACATAAGCTCGCTGGCCTATGGCCAGTGGAGCTAACAAGTGGGCCAAGATTTTTTTTTTGTTTGAGGTATTGAAACTTTGGAAACAAAACCAGTATTTTGCCAAGCAGTTTTGAAAAGATCACCTGTAAAAGTCATTTCAAAATCTGTCACCACCCGTATAATCATCACCGCAGCAATCATGTTGATGAATTGGAATTCTGCAAATAAATCTTTGGATAGATCACCCAAGGACAATTTCTTGAAGAAGAGCACATTGCCTGTTAGTGAGTAAAAACTGAAGTCGAACAAGAGCACCACATGCAAGTGCCAACAATTGGCTGTTATTTTCAATGGATAAAAATTGACCTAAGAAGTTTTGTAAAGGATCACCCTAGGAACATTTCTGTGAAATTATTTCAAAATCTGACTAGCTGTTTCAGAGGAGAAGATTTAAAAAAAAAAAAATCTTAGAAAATTCCATTTGGTTGCAATGGCAACCAGAGGTTTTGATTAACAATTTTTAACAATTTTTGATTAACAGTGTTTAAAGAGGACCTCCCAAGGAACATTCCAGCCAAGTTTGGTCCAGACTGGCCCAGCGGTTTAGGAGGAAATGATGTTTAAAGAATTGCTGACAACACACAACAGATGACACACACTGGACGACAGACTCCTGGTGATCCTAAAAGCTCCCCTTGAAGAGCATGTTGTGCTCCGGTGAACTTAATAGTTAGGGAAATTGTGTTTGAGGACTACAACAAAAGATTTAGAACTTTCTGAGAACCTTAAATTTCATGACATAATAAAAGGATCCATTTTTAGCTCCACTGGCCAAAGGCCAGTGGGCTTATGTCATGGTCCATTGTGCGTCCGTCCGTCAGTGCAGTAACTTGTTTTTTCAAACATCTTCTTTGAAACTACACGCCAATTTTGATGAAACTTCACAAAAATGATCCTGCCATGGCCCTCTTCAGAATTTCTTGAAAGAATTTAATTCCTTCTTAAACTCTGGTTGCCATGGCAACAAATCTTAAAAATATTGGAAATCTTTGAAAATCTTCGTGTCTGAAACCATAAGGAAATCTCCTTGCACCTAGCCATAAGGCCCACAGTGTAGGACCGGAAGTGTGCATTGTTTGATATTGTATGTCACTTGGGAGTCTGTACAGTGGCGAAATGTCACTTGATTCTAGAAAACTGTTTCCATGGTAAGTGAAGTTAATATTTTTTCATTTATTTTTATATTTGATTGAATTCTTTCCATCCACATGTACTTTTGATATATTAAACATGCCAGGCACCTGATCGTGCAATATGCAACCTCCTTATAGCAATAAGAATGTTTTGATCATCTTGATGTGAGAAAATTGAAATGATTTTCGACTACAAAAAATAGCAGAATTTTCGCTTTAGTGCACACGAGAGAGTTCTTTCTACGATTAAAAGGTCTGCCGATGTGTCTGCTTTCTCTTTTCATCAACAAGTTCCAAGTTGTGACCTTAAAAGCGATTAAAATGACGAAATTCCAGCATGTTTACCAACAGAATTTTGTACTGTCACTTGTATAAAATAGTGTAGATCTCAAGTGACTGTACAACAGCTTATCAAGTGACGGTACAAATTCCCTATGTTGACATGCCATTTTAAACGAACGATTAGGAGGATTGTAGTCGATTTTGTTACCAATTCTTTACATGTTTTCAAACAAAAGTGAATAAAGACACTGTCTCTACATTTTCCATTCAGCAAAAAAGCTTTTAAGGATGATTAATCAAACAAAATACCGCGTTGTTTTTAGGCAAAATCATCTGTATTTTAGTATGATTACATGATCAAGGCATCCTCATATCTCCAGGAAAGCTTTTCAGAGCACACGAGTGTTCTTGATACGGTCTATGATTAACAAACAAACAACTGGATATGAAGGTTTTATAATAGCTATCAAAATAAATGAAAAATCACCAGCTTGACTTACCGTGTGTTAGCAATTTTCACGACCAAGTGACATTTCACCGCTGTACAGACTCCCAAGTGACATACAATCTCAAACACTGTACACTTCCGGTCCTACACTGTGAGGCCTAGTGCTACCAAATTTTGCATGTGGCTTTATATAGTGGGCCTCTACCAAGAGTGCCAAATTTTCCCTTTTTTGGTGCCGTCCATGGAGTTAACTCTTTACCAAAGGATAAAATTTTGGGCCAGTCTAAATTGAAATCATCTGGAGACAACAAAATAAATGTAACTGGAACATTGAATATTGTGTTCTGAAGGGAGGAAGCCAATGTGGGAAATGCTTTCAAAAGGCTTCTTACACAGGGTTTTGGAAAGTCAGGATCATCTGGTAAAGGGTTAAAATATTCAAAACCACTTTGAAGAGGTTGACCCAAGCAATATATCTGTGGAGATAGCAATCAGCAATGAACTTTGAGAGACGTATAACAGAATTGTTGACACACAAGGCACAGTGCATGCCAATATTGATTTGCCTCACTACCTCATCTTGAGGATTTATTGTTCCAGTAACAGTAAGTAATAAATTATTTTTAAAATATGGATAATGAAAGTGGATTTTACATTGTGATTTTACATTTTATCATACACATGCTCTTGAAATGAGAACTTTACCAAAAACTTTATATACAGACTTGTCACAGTAGCATCAAATTGGCATTTGATACCAAAGGTTTCAGACATTGTCTCATGTTTTCAATACAGTCCATTAACAGATGACATGTTCAGTCAAAACACCTCTTATCTGGATTACAGCTGCAACACACACATTGAAATTTGTGATGACATTGTCACATGTCTGAAGAGGGATTCTCTGAATTTCCTGATAGATGTTGGTCTTCAAGGCCTCAATGATCTGGGTTGTTGTAGTATAATCTCTTCTTTAGGTGCCCCCACAGTAAGCAGTCTCCGCGGGAAAGATAAGGAAATTGGGAAAGCAATGCTGCAGTCCAGAGGAGTGTGGATTGAACGTGTCATCAATTATTGAACAGTGCGGAAAACAAAAGACAAAGTGGGAAATCTTAGGTGTTAAATGTTGATCTGACGCTTTTGTGACTTCTGAATAAGTTCTTTCAAAAAAAAACTTCAGTACAACCAAAAAGTGATTTTATTTTATTAGCTCATCCTGTATATTTAACCTCTGTGATTAACTTCTGTTGTAGCCACAATTTGTTCTGCTGCAATACACATCAGTGCAAGAATCATTGCACTTTTGCAAACAGGATACATCGAATAGGCTTTGCACAGAGATATGTAAACCGAGTCTGATACAATGAGAATTATTTTTTGTGAAAAAGACTTTGATATCACAAAATATGGATATTTTATTGTTGGCTTCAGATTTGTCTTTATTTAGGTGTATGAGGGTTAATGAACAGGACCTTAGCTGTTTCTTTTGAGGAAAATGGGGCTTGAAGATTGAGAAGTACATTTCCTGAAATCTTTCTAACAAGTTTTAATATTGTAAAACAGCTTTAACATAAATAAATATACAAGCAAATAATGTCAAAATGATATTAAATTTTTTTAAAAATATATCAAAGTAACAATGTCAATTTACATGTAGGCCATGATGGCCCTGAAATGGCTCACCTGAGTCTTTTGACCAATCATGACCCATTTTCAATTTCTTTTGAGACATTGTGACAAATATTCTACCAAGATTTTCATGAGTTATTGATCCGAAATGACCCACTCCCAAGCTGGTGCAAGACCAACATTCTGACCAAGTTTCATCAGTATCACATTTAAAATGAAGCCTCTAGAAAGAAAAAAAAAAATTAAAAGATATGACCTAGTGACCTAGTTTCTGATCCGACATTACCAATTTTCGAACTCTTTCAAGATATTATCAACACAAATATTCTGACCAACTTTCAAGAGTTTCGGACTAAATTGTGCCCTCTAGAGCATACACAAGATTTGACCTAGTTTTTTAATCAAACATTACCCATTATCAAGAACTTTTGAGATATCACTAAGACAAACATTCTGACCAAGTTTCATGAGTACTGGATTGAAAATGTGGCCTCTAGAGCATACAAAAGGTTTTTCTACGATTTGACCAAATGACCTTGTTTTTGACCAGACATTACCCATTATCAAGCACTTTTGAGATATCACAAGAACAAACATACTGACCAAGTTTGAAGAGTATCAGACTAAAATGTGGCCTCTAGAGCATATGCACAGGTTTTTTTTTTTTTTCATTTTTGTTATTCGGTGACCTAGGTTTTGACCCCACATGATTGATTTTTAAACTCATTCAAGGTATAAGCAAGACACAACATTCTTACCAAGTTTCAAGAGTATTGGACTGAAAAAATGTCCTCCAGAGCACATATATTACAAGGTTCTTCTAAAATCTGACCTAGTGACCTAGTTTTCGACCTGACATGACCAGTTTTCAAACTTGTCTGATATGTCATCAAATATTCTGACCAACTTTCAAGAGTTTGGGATTGTAAATGTGGCCTCTAGAGCATACACAATGCTTTTTCTACGATTTGACCTGGTGACCAAGTTTTTGACATCATAATTATGACCTTTCTTTTGTGCTTGTCCAAGATATCATTTATATAAATATACTGACCAACTTTCAAGAGTTTTGGACAGAAAATGTGGCCTCGAGAGCATACACGAGATTTTCCTAAGATTTGACCTAGTTTTTGATCTCTAATGGCCCTTTTTCAAGCTTGTCCAAGATGTCATCAAGACAAACATTCTGACCGCCTTTCAAGACTGTTAGGTTGAAAATGTGGCCTCAAGAGCGTACACAAGATTTTTCTAAGGTTTGACATGTGACGTAGTTTGTGATGCAACATGACCCATTTTCGAGCTCCTTCGAGATTTTATTGAGACAAACATTCTGACCAAGTCTCATGAGTATTAGGCTGAAAATGTGGCCTCTAGAGCGTACACAAGCTAAAGAAAGTTGATGACATGATCCACGACGGACATAGCACGATCACAATAGCTCACCATCAGCACTTCTCGCTCAGGTGAGCTAATAAATAAGTTCTGCATTCTGAAGCTAAAAAAGTTCTAATGTAGCTAGAACAATGCACAGATTTGCAGTGTAAACTGATTCTTAACACTTTATAAGATAGCCAAGTTTGAGACCTGTTTGTATTGAAGTATGAAAACATGTCTAGATGTCAAATTTGGCTTAACCCATTACCACAGGGTCCTGTGTGGCTCAGCGGTAAAGTGTAGGACTCGTAACCTGGAGGTCCCAGGTTCGAGCCTCGCTGGCTCCACTGGGTTTTTTTTTCACAGGAGTGTCCTTGGGTAAGACACTTCACTAGCCTAGTACTGGTGAAACCCAGGAAACATGAATATGTGAACTGTTGCCGTGATATGACTGAAATACTGTTGAAAGCAGCGTAAAACACCATTCAAATAACCCATTACCACACAATCCCTACTTTTGACGAACCTGAGAAAGAAGCTTTTAGAAAACATTGTGGGTAAAGGAGAAAATGCTGGTATCTTTTCTCACAATGTTTTCTACCCTTCACAAAACACATTTCAAATTTTCAGTCACTTTTATTTTGTCGTCTGCAAAATAATGCTTTCGCATTAGACAAACCTAAAATTTTGTCATTTGGTAATAAGTAAAATGGCAGAATGTGGCTTTGAAAGAATCAAAAACATTTTTTGAAAATGCTAGATACCAGCACTTTCTCTTCTTCCAAGAATGTGTCCTAATTTTTTTCTCAGGGTCAATATAATGGGATTGTTTGGTAAGGGATTTGTTTTTCATTACTGTAATTTTACATATAAATGAATAAAAAGAGATCAAACTCTAAATATCATTTTGAAAAAATGTAATTTTACATGTATATTAACCCTTTACCAAACAATCCAGTATTTTCACTTTTAGAGAAACCTTCTAAAAAATTGTGGGAAAAGGAGAAAATGCTGTTAACCAGCATTTTCTCCTTTTCCCACAATGTTTTCTAATCTTCTAAAGTCAAGTTTCAAATTTTGAGTCATGTTTATTTTGTCATCAGTCTGCAAAGACTTTCAATTCTGACAAGTCTAAAATTTTATCGTTTGGTAAAGAGTTAACCCATTACCACACAATCCCTACTTTTGATGACCCTGTGTAACAAGCCTTTAGAAAAAAATTGTGGGAAAAGGAGAAAATGCTGGTAACCAGCATTTTCTCCCCTTCCAACAAATGTTTCTACTCTTCACAAAACAAATTTCAAATTTCAGTCACTTTTATTTTGTCGTCTGCAAATGCTTTCGATCTGGACAAAACATAAAGTATTGTCGTTTGGTAATGACTTAACTCAAATCTAATGGGTTACAGAACTTATCCTTGGAAGCCCTTATGCATATGATATTTCTAGTACAGAAAATCATCCAAATAAGAGCCATTATCTCCCAATAGGTGGCATTCTTCAAATACACATCTACCTAATTTGGGCATTGTGGGACACAAACAGACTAAAATTCAAAACAACTGTTACTTTAAATTCCAAAATGAAACAAAAGTTTACTCAATAAAATGCTACCTGGTGCAATTTATTCAGCTACAATTGGCTAGCATGTAATCTATGCACCAGCCATTTATTATTATAACTGCCCAGGGCTACAGGCTTAGGTAAAGGTTTTGATATGAGCCTTACTTTTCCCAAGTATTAATTTTGGGGATGGGTGATGCATCACAGCAGACAGGTCGAATCTCCCAAGATATCACATGGGCAGACAACAATAAAAGAGCAACTTAAGAGCTATGTTTGATAACAATGCCCCTACAAAGACGAAAGTAGAGGTCTACAATCTGACTGCTTAATTTGTGCAGTCTGACCACAGTTGTACGAAGACTGCAAAAGAAGCTGTGTCATGACTGGCACTCTGACAGCAAAGTTCTCTCAACATTTAATCCTTGTAATGCTGGGCCTGAATTTATTTGCTAATGTTGACAGTGTTGATCAAGATTGGGCTGCATGAAATGTGGCCTCTGATCTTGGATATACACTGTTTGTTCTTCACCAGATATTTTGACAATAACAGCTTTGATTTTGCAATATTTACTATGAGGGAAAAAAAGATACATTATTGCTTAAATATTGCTGGTTACAATCAGTGTAACCCTTTATGACATAATATAAATTTAGACTTGTCCAAACTGAAAGCATGTACAGACAACAAAGTAAAGCTAGCTAAAAGGATGGAAATTGGCCTCGACAGAATAGTAAAACATTGTGGAAGAAAGAATATTAGTATCTAGAACTTTAGCTTTTCCCACATTGTTTTAAAAAGCTTTCTTCCACAGGGCATTTAAAAAATGGGTAAAAAATGCAGTAAAGGGTTAATCCCTTATCTGACAACAGCTATCCATGCAGGGGACATCAAAAGTGATTATTGTATCAAAAGTGACGACTGAAAAAGGAGAGAGACAAAGTTTCAATTGCCCATGCATTATTCGCCTTTATAGGAGCCATGTGCTGTGAAGAAGGCTTAATGTATCCGTGAATAGTATCGACCCATGTCAGCCTGCGCAATCCACACAGGCCGACATTGGCTGAACTTTTTGATATCTGTCCATGTTCTGCTGGTCTAAGGGAGGGCATATGTAACACATGATTTGGTCAATTATTACACAAAATTGATTTTTATGGATCCATGATTAATCCTTTACTCCAAAGATACTAATTTCTACGCATTGCTTGTAGGAGCCTTTGGAAAACATTGTGGCAAAAGGTGAAATTGCTCGTGACGAGCAATTTCACCTTTTGCCACAATATTTTCTATGCTATCAAAAGGTGTCATATACACATATGAAACAGCTTCATCCTTGCTGTTATTTATAGTCAATTACAGATACCATAGAAATGCCTTATGGGGGTCAAGGGTTAAATAATGACTTTTAGGTATGATGTATCGCGAAAACTCTTTATGCCCTCTTTTACCAGAGCATGGCACATACATATATGTATCAAATAGCCTGCTGTGTCAGAGCAGATATTCAAGATGTCAAAAAAACGTTTTAGGTTAAAGTGACCAAAGAAACTTTACAAATGGCACAGATCAAGATTAGTGTCCAAAAAATGTTCAGTCTGATCTTAGATCTACACCATCATGCAAACCCATCAGATCTATTTCATTTTCAGAGAGCTGTACTCTACCACCAACAAAGCTCGAATATTTTTGGCTCCAAGTGAGATATGGACAGGCGATAACACTGGCGGATCCAGGGGGGTTCGGGAGGTTCGGACGAACCCACCTTAATTTCCAGATTTTTTTTTTTTGATGGACTTCCAACTCATTGGCCACTGATTTGTGCTTTGGGTCCGTGTCTGCATATCTGAGATTGACTGAGTCGAACCCCCCCTGAAGAAATCCTCGATCTGCCCCTGGATGATTGAAGGTCTGCTAATGACACATTATCTATATATCATTAAGCAGTTTTGCAATATGGACAGGAAAGAATACATGGATCCGTGGAAATCGATATTTGACCAATCAGGACATCGCATTTATTCTACCCGATTCCCTACCTTGGTTTCTGCTATTTTGGCTCACAAATAAACGACTGTTAACGTTGGAAGAATGCAATTCTCTTTATTTATGTTGTGTTTTTAACGTTTGATTTTTAAAAAAAAGCTTAAAAAATGTGCTTTGCGAACGTGTACTGATGACAAGAGATCACGTAGAGGCTATAGACAAGTTTAAATTGTGATGATTACTGAAAATTTGAACTTATGCAAAGAGCTGATCAGCGCTGGATAATGGATTAATTCAAAGTATTCTATAATTTTTCCTCTCTGAAAGAAAAAACTGGAAAACAAAGGTAAAAATAGACCTGTATGAAGTATTAATAAAAAGAAAATACTTTTACTTGAATATCTAACCTTGTTCAATAACCTATGCACATCCAAAAAGTGGCCACGTAACTTGTCACCAATGTTTCAATTTGACATTAATCTTAACCCATGGTGCATGAAGAATATGCTGAATGTGTACTGGGATCGTGTATTCGATCTCTGATGTGTAGATATAGATCAGATTGCAAATTACATGATGATTAGTCTCGGATTTAAAAAAGCCTGCTGATAACAACAAGCACTTTGACGGGTAGTTCTTCCTTACTGGGAGTTTATTTCAATTTTAAAAAAAAGTTTGTGAGACCTTCTGATCTGGTGGAACTTGGAAATTTTTCTCTTGACTTATCTGTTTTAACCGTTTACCACATAACGGGTTTTAGCGGCCCGTAGAAGGCTTTTGAAAGCATTGCGGAGACAGGAGAAAATGCTTGTAACATTCATTTTTTCCTTTTCCTTTCCTCACTGTCTTGCGCTTTTTCAAAAACAAATTTCAATTTTTGAATCATTTATTTTGTTGTCTGCAAATATTTGAGTTTGGATTGCTCTAAAAATTTTGTCATTTGGTGACGAGTTTAAATGGATTAGCACATCTGCACATTAGCACAAAGGGTGTGTTGGTAAACTGCTAATTTGATAGGAAGTGTATTTGATTGCAAAAGAAATTACCGCTCTAATCAACTTGACCACCCGTTGTCATCAGTATATCATATACTACCGTCAATGATATTAACAATTTTCTTAATTGACAACACGCTTAACGCATTTTATAATCCATCACGCAACCCTTTTCCCCTTAACCTGATATTAAAATTTTTCATTAACTTAAACTTCTCTGTAGAATCAGACATTCTATAAACTTTTTGAAAGGTTTGTAATTCAGTGTTATTGAATTTGGTATGCTGCTGAGATGACTTTACTAGCCCAACGAAAGCAATAAGTATCGTTAATTCCATTATTCTGTGGCAAAACGGAGATTTGTTTTTTACATGTTCAAATTTTTGTTTAAACATGTAAATCTGTTACATTGTACGTCGCCCCCGTAATTCGCCCTTTTAATACGTCTCCGCATGTAAATTATTAAGCATCTTTAAATTACTTACTGAGAATTTATCATCGATAGAAATATATGATTAAAATACTTTTTCCGGAATTTTATTGAGAGAAACAGTCATGACAGCACGATTTAAGTAGCCTATCTGCTATACTGTATATGTATTGACTACGTTTGTTTGTGAGACCTTGGCAACAGTAACTAAGGTAGTCGGTTTATCTTATCACCACGGATCCATGTATATCAATGGTAATAATATGTACATCAATGAATCAAATAAAGTGTGTCATTTTTCACAGCAAAAATACATATGAGCAAAAAGGGTTGGGATTTTTCAATCACAGTCTTGGTAAAGGAATATGAGGCAAGAGAAAAGAAATCTTCAAAAACGATACTAACCCAAATATAGGACAAAGACTTGCCTTAAGAATCGCTTATATCATTCTAAAAAGTGAATCACAGTTTCATTTCATCACCAGTCCTTAACTCTTTACCACATGAGAAAATTTTAGACTGGTCTAGATTGAAAGCATTTGCAGACAACAAAAAAAAGGTGACTAAAAAATAGAAATTTGTTCTGGAAAGGGTAGAAAACACTGTGGAAAAAGGAGAAAATGCTGGTTACCAGCATTTTCTCCTTTTCCCATAGTGTTTTCAAAAGGCTTCTTTCTCAGGGGTATCAAAAGTAGGGATTGTGTGGTAATGGGTTAACTCTTTACCAAACAAAAATAATCCAGACTAGTAAAAAAGTGAAAGCATTTGAAGACAATAAATGTATCTCAAATGATAAATCATGTTAGAAACAGGGCAGAAAAAATGTAGGAAAAGGAAGGGGAAACTCTAATTACCAGCATTTGCACCCTTTCCAACAAAGTTTCCAAATAAGCATCCTTCTTCACTGGTTAAATCTTGGATTGTTTGGTAAAGGAATAATTGCTTTTTCGTAATAAAACAGACATCTTTTAACTAGAGCTATCACTAAACGTGATCATACCCCCCACCAGCTCCTTGTCACAAAACATCTCTTTGTAACAGAATGCAGCATGGTGTAGTATAAAAGAAAGATTAAAAAAAAAGACTATTTGGGAAAAAAAGAGAAACAAAGGGAAACCTGTCAATGGAAAATTATTAAACTGTAAACAAGTTATAATATGCACATACATGTATTTATTTTATAGGGTAACTTCCTTTGAGGTTTGTTAGAAATCTGCTCAGCAGTTATTGCAAAATGGAGTGGACAAAAAAAATATAAAAGGGCCGTAAGTAATTGGAAAATCATTCAAGCATAAACAAATTGTAATATGCACATCTTGACCTCAGACTGAAAATCATTCAACCATAACGCATTATAATAATACATCTTCATTTCATAATGAAATTTCGCATGAAGTTTGACTGGAATCTGTCCAGTAGATACTGAGAAATAGAGCTGACAATTGAAATCTGTTGAGTAGTTATTGAGAAATAGAGTGGACAAAAAAATTAATGAAAGGGCCATAATTGCTTTGAAAATCATTCCACCATAACCAAATAATAATATGCACATCTAAGCTTCATGCTTAAACTTCCCATGAAGTTTAACTGCAACCCATCCAATTCATACTGAGAAATTTGAGCAGAGAAAAAAAAATTCATAAAAAGGCCATAACTCCTTTGAAAATCATTCAACTGTAACAAAATTACACCATGCGCATCTTTACCTTATAATAAAACTTCCCATGAAGTTTGGCTGAAAGCTGTCCAACAGTTATTGAGAAACAGAGCAGACAAAAACATTCATCAAAGGGTAGTAACTCCTTTGACAATCATTCAGCTGTAACTAAATTACAATATGCACGTCTTGACTTCATAATGAAACTTCCCATGAAGTTTGACTGAAATCCATCCAGTAGATACTGAGAAATAGAGCAGACAAAAAAAATAAATTTGTCCAGAATCATCAAAGGGCCATAACTCCATGAAATCTAAATAAACCATAACCAAAATAGGATATGCACATTCTGCATGATACTGAGTCTATCTGTCCAATAGTTGATGAGAAAAAGAGCGGACAAGAAATTTCATGAAAGGGCCATAACTCAGTGAAAAATCAATGAACCATAACCAACATTTCATATGCACATCTCTGCTGGATACTGAGTCTACCTGTGAAGTTCGAATAAAATTCGTCCAATAGTTTATGAGAAATAGAGCGGACAAAAAGCTACAGACCGACCGACGGACGGACAGCTGTGTTAAGTATTCTATCAAAAGTATAATTTATTTTCATCAATTCAGCAAGGGCACCATCATAAAGAGAATGACAAAAAAGGGCTTAGCTCTTAGAAATTTTATTTAATCAACCAAGAACAATTTATGATATGCACATCTTTGCTGAGTGCAAAGTCTATCCATGAAGTTTGAAAGAAATTTGTCCAGAATCATCAAAGGGCCATAACTCCATGAAACCTAAATAAACCATAACCAAAATAGGATATGCACATATCTGCTTGATACCAAGTCTATCTGTGTAGTTTGAACCAAATCTGTCCAATAGTTGATGAGAAAAAGAGCGGACAAGAAATTTCATGAAAGGGCAATAACTCAGTGAAAAATCAATGAACCATAACCATCATTTCATATGCACATCTCTGCTGGATACTGAGTTTACCTGTGAAGTTTGAATAAAATTCGTCCTGTAGTTTATGAGAAATAGAGCGGACAAAAAGCTACAGACCGACCGACGGATGGACCGACCGACCGACAAGCTGACTCCTATATACCCCCCAAACAGAGTTTTGGGGGGTATATTAACACTGTGGCATTAAATGAACAAGATGACCAGCCACAATAGCTCAGTTTGGAGACATGAGACTTGTGAATATCAAATCTTGGGCCACCTGAGAGTATGGGTTCAATCCCTACAGCTAGCCATCTAAGTTTACCAAAAGGTCTTCTGGATGATACATTAAACCTACTTTCTGTGTGACTGTTTACTCCGTCTTGCACCATCCCCAGTAACATACCTATCAGTCTTCAAAAGGCAGCATAATAAATTATGTTTAACCTTGTCCAACCTCTTACCCAGATCAGAAAAATCCAGACCCAACTGTATTGAAAGCTCATCTGACAGGATTTTTCATTGAAAGAGTAGAAAGCACGGTGGGAAAGTAGGAATTGCTGAGATTCCTCTTCCATTGAGTTCCAGATTTAAGTCCTTTGTCTGACATCTATGGACTCCTTTCCATATCTGAGGATGACCTGACATCAGTGACGTTCCAATATTTCATTGTCGGCAATATTCGACGGCTTAGCAGCGAGTGACTTTCAGTATGACAGATAGTCTTGTTTGACCATAAGTTTTAGGACAGCTGACAAAATAATTATTTTTTGTAGACCAAAGTTTTGGGACACGGAAAAAAATAATTATTTTTTACTGTCCACAATGAAAGCATCCAGTTCAAAAAAAAAAATGAAGAAGTGACAGAACTGCAGGTAAAAAGTAGTGTGGGAAAGGAGAAATGCTACAAGCTGGTTCCAGAATCTCCTTTTCCCAGTGTTTTCAACAATTTGGTGAAGGGTAAAAAATATTGCAAAACTTGGTTATAGGTAGATGGTAGAAAGCTTTGTTGAGCATACATTACTTTGTGCAGGCCCCTCTTGCTGTCAGATATTACCAATATGAAAAATAAATGTAAATGCTCAAAACAAATAATATCATTACTATCTCTAATATCAATTAACCCATTACCACACAATCCCTACTTTTGACGCCCCTGAGAAAGAAGCCTTTTGAAAACACTGTGGGAAAAAGAGAAAATGCTGGTAACCAGCATTTTCTCCTTTTCCCACAGTGTTTTCCACCCTTCCCAGAACAAATTTCAATTTTTCAGTCACATTTCTTTTGGTGTCTGCAAATGCTTTCAATTTGGACCAGTCTAAATTTTTCTCATGTGGTAATGGGTTAACCATAATCCCTTAAGTTTATAAAACATTTTTTTAAACTCTCTCAAATTGATGTCATCTGCAGCCCCCAAATTCGAAATTGGCACAAGTAGGCCAATGATCCCTGGTACAGGAGACACTGTGAATAAAGGAGAAAATGCTGGTGATCAGCATTTTTGTCCCTTTCCCATTATGTTTCTGTAAGCCTTCTCATAAAGGGTGATAAAACCACTGGATTTTTTGATAAAGGATCACAAATTGACATGATAATTTAAGTTCATCACAAATGAAACAGGTTAGCAGGAAGGAATCATTAAAGTGAATTTTGTGTTTAACCCTTTACTAAACGATACCTGTTTTAACTAGAGCTGTCACTGAATGTGACTTAATACCCCTGCCAGCGCTTTGAGTGACAAAAAGTCAAGTTCAAGGGGAGATAATTCCTCAACCAGGAAGAGTTGACACTTGAAAATTGTGTCATGCAAATATTCAATATATAATCTATACATGTGCAAAGTTTCAATACAAGTTTTTGAAGGAAAACTGTAGGAGGACTTTGCCACCCAAATTTACTATTATTTTGTACACAGACAGACACACGGACAGACAGGCTGATTCCAATATACTCCCGAAAACATTCGTTTTGTGGGGGCATAATAATGACCCTGTGAAAGACAGCTTTCAAAAGCCTAGTGATTAAGGATGAAAATGCTTGTATGCACCATTTTCCCTCTTTCCCACAATGTTTTTTTCCTATTCAACAACAGAAAAGCAGAGATCATAGTTTGGGCTACCTTTACTTTGTTGTCTGCAGATGATTTCAATTAGATCTATAACAGGTTTAGAATTTTGTCATTTTGTAGGGCACATGTTAGATAAGTAACCTAAGTCCAGAGATTAAATAAAATGTGTTATCTCAATGATAAATACAATCAGCATCATTAAAGTAGTTAAAAAAGAACACTAAGAAATCTTTTGGTACAGGGGCAGAAACAAAATTCCTCCAAATATTAAACAAAATATGAACACAGACTTGGGAGGGGACCTCTGGAATAGGTTGCTATGGATACACTTCAATCTCACTCATTGACTAATCACTGTACAGTCTAAATTTTCTTTTGTAATGTTCTTTTTATCTGAAAATAAAATAAACAAGAGGCATGAGTCTTGGGTTGTCATATTGCCCACAATCTTGTATCCATCCATTTTAGCATAGCTTTACACAGATCCAACACAAATACTATTTTGAATGTCAAGTTGGATATAAACAAGAGGGCCAAGGTGGCCCTGGATTGCTTACTTGAATTTTTGAGAGAACCACAACCTTTTTTTTTTAAGTATTGAAATTTTGGATGAAAATAAAATCATTATTTTGCCAAGCAATTTTAATACCACCCCTACAATAATCACCACAGCGTGCAAATAAAATTTTGGAAAGGGTCATCCATGAAACATTTCTGTAAAATTTGACCAGCAGTTGCAGAGGAGAAGAATGGTTGGCAAGACAACCAGAGTTTTTGATGGAATCAATTTCTGTGAACAATTTTTAAAGAAGACCTCCCAAGGAACATTCTAGCCAAGTTTGGTCACGATTGGCCCAGCGATTTAGGAGGAGAAGATGTTTAACTCATTACCAAACAACAAAATTTTAGGCTTGTCCAAATCGAAAGCATTTGTAGACGACAAAATAAAAGTGACTGAAAATTTAAAATTTGTTTTTTGAAGGGAAGAAAACACTGTGCGAAAAGAAGAAAATGCTGGTTACCAGCATCTTCTCCTTTACCCTCAATGTTTTCAAAAGGCATCTATCTCAGGGATATGTAAAAACCAGGGATTATTCGGCAAAGGGTTACAGCTGAACTTACCCATAGACTGCTCCAGAAATTTTCATGTTGTTAGCTGGTGCTTGAGCTACTTTCCTAGCACAATTCTCACAGTACAGCTTACCCTCCATCACAAAATATCCTACAGAGATTTGAAAAACACAGATTTCAGCCAGCAGTGAAATGAGAATACTTTTGACAGAAATTAACTTTCTACCAAATAACAAAATTTCACACTAGTCCAAATTGAAAGCATTAAATTTCGTAGACAACAAAATAGACAATACTCAAAAATTGAAATTGAAATTTTGTTTCCAGCAGGGTAGAAAACATTGTGGGAAAATGCATAAAATGATGGTTAGAAGTAATTTCTCTTTTCCCACAATGTTTTCTACACTGTCAAAAAATTTCAGCACATTGTGTCACTATCAGACATTTTGTCTGCAAAAGCTTTAAGTTTGGAAAAGTCTAGAATTAGTCGTTCGGTAAAGAGTTAACACTCTACCACAGAACCCCAAATTTTAACGACCTTGATAAAGAAGCTTTTGAAAAACACTGAGGGAAAAGGAGAGACTCCTGTAACCAGCAATTTTTCCTTTTCCCACAATGTTTCTACCCTCCCAAAAACAAATTTCAGTATTTGAATAACATTTATATTGTTTTCTGCAAATGGTTTCAATTTGGACCTGTCCAAAATTTTGCCATTTACTAAAGAATTTAAATGTTTTCTGCATTGTTATTCTTGGGCTTGTGAAAGTAGTGAATCTGTTTTAGAAAAGGATATAATGCTTCTCCTATATGTCCCCTTTACAGGTTACAGCATAATAATCTTTCTATCGTGGTATATATCGTTCAATAAACCACAGTTGTGAGTTAGAAGGCGCAATAAATAATCCATGAGAGCGCTAGCCCGACTGGGTCATTCATTGCTCCTCATAACTCACAATGTGGTTTATTGAACGATAAACCACAATAGAAAGAAGATCATTTCAATTCTAACATGGCCAATTCTTAATGAAAGGAAAACAAGTTCAAACTTGGAATAAAAACGCGGCTGAAGATTATGTTCCATTGAATAACTCACACATTGAATGACGTCACTCTATATAGGATGGTGTCACTCTACATGGATTGTCACAGATTTTACCACACTTTCCTGCGCTGTGTTTATAGAGCCAAATTTGTGTGTCATGTTAGTATATAAATTGTAACATGACACATGAGTTTGCTCTATAACCACAGTGGTACAAAAGTGTGGTAAAATCACTGTCATTCTTCATAATGTGACATCATTCTGTAAAAAGTAAGTAAGTTATCTAATGGAATATAATCCGCAACAGTTGTGTTTTCGCTCTAAGTATGCACATGATTTCCTTTCATTAAGAGTTTGATATGTTCCTATCAAAAAAATCTTCTTTCTGTCATGATTTATCGTGCAATAAACCATGTTGTGAGTTTTGAGGCACAATGAATAAACCACTTGGGCTATGGCCCTTGTGGATTATTTATTGTTCCTATTAAGTCACAACTATGGTTTATTGAACAGTAAAACACTATAGAAAGAGGATTATTTCTTAGTCACATGTTTAACCCTTAACAATAAAATTTGTACTTTTAACAACCCTGTGAATGTATGCTCATAAAAACACAGTCGGAAAAGGAGAAAATGCTGGTATTCAGCATTATCTCCTTTTCTAAGAATGTTTTCTGCCTTATCAAAATACAGAAATAATAATTTAGGCTACTTTTATTTTGTCAACAGCACATGCTTTTTGATTAGGTCAAGTCTAAATTTTGTCGTTTATAGAGTTAAATAAGATTTGACTCTGGAAGGATTAAAAACATTGTGGAAGGAAAAAAAAGATGGTAACCAGCATTTTATCAATATAAGTGCAAAGTTTCAATACAATTGAAGGAAAACTGTGCATCATCATTTGAATTGCTTCATGAAGGGTTAATGCAAGTAGTTTCAGTCGTAATCGGAAAGACAGTATCATAAAAAGAAGTATTTTTGCTAGGAAAGAAGGTATCAGGAAAAAAAGGATCAGTTTCTGTTAAAGTTATGATACTTTATCATTATTTATTTCAGTCATATAATTATGATTTGATACTTGATGCCATTAATATATGACATCTTAGCACACTATAAATGCTAGTTAGAAACATTTTTTTTCTTTTTCCGGCAATGTTTGTCTTTTACCACCATAATTTGGTAAGCAGTCAACTTTTTAAAACTCACAAACTGTGAATACTGAAAGGAAACTGAAAGTTAAAGATTGATCAGAAATGAAATAAAATGATGAAAAAAAGAAACCATATTATTAGCAATTTGGAACTAACAGTGACCTAATTACTGGTACAGAGAAAACTAGAGTTGTCACTAAATGTGACTTAATACTCCTGCCAGTGCTTTGACTGAAAAAGTGTCAAGTTCAAGGGGAGATAACTCCTCAACCAGGAAGAGTTGACACTTGAGAATTTTGTCTTGCTAATCTCCAATATATGATCAGTATATGTGCAAAGTTTCAATACAATTGAGGGAAAACTGTAGGAGGAGTTTGTGACACAAAATTACAAGTATTTTGTACACAGATGAAAACACAGACGGATAGACACATGGACAGACGTACACATGGACAGACAGGCTGATTCCAGTATACCTCTGAAAACATTCGTTTTGCGGGGGTATAATAAGACATCAATTAGGAATATTTCGATGGTATTTACAAAAATAAAAAAATATGCACAAATCAAAATAATTTTAATTATTATTATACCCCTGACTCTTTCAGGTATCAACAACCAAAGAGGAGTATGCTTATTTCTTTGGGATAAAAGGCACAGCAATGTTTAGTATTTCATATTGCTCTTGTTGTATATTTGCTATATCTGGGTGAGAATAAAAGATATTTTCTGTTCTGTTTATTTCTTATCTATCTCAGGCCAGAAAAGATACAAATATAAATGTACAAAAACCACATTTTTTTCAAACAAAATCAATATAACCTGTCAACAAAATGTTTAGATCGTATACCATATTAACTTAGTGTCTAGTTGGCAACTGATACTTTTTTCTGATAATTTTCATCTTTTATTCCTGATACTTCCTTGTCTACAGCCATTCAGTTTGGTCCAGTCTAAAATTGTGTAGTTTGTTAGAAAATTTAGTTGACAGTCAAAGAATTACAGTAGGTGGTAATTAAGGTTATAAGCAGTGTATAAAGTAATAGTTCCCCACCTTTCTGTTTCAGATAAAGACCACATTTTGAACACCTAAAACACTTCTCACAAAATGGCTGACCTTTCACCCGAACAAACACACCACTGAAAAATAGGACAAAAGAGTCAAACTTAAGAATAGTATTAATATTCCCTTGCCTTAGGTTCTAAGCTACAGCAGATGCCAATGCTGTCAGATCTTTTTCAAAGAAAATTCTTCATAAAATTAGGGATAAATTTCTAAAACTATGTATGCTACCTGCCCTTCTCCCATAGATTCACCTTTTGATTATATGCAATCAGCCCAGTTTGAAGTAAATATGGTTACTAACAAGAAAGATGCGAGGTAAGGGATCTGAAGTCTAATCTGGGAAAGCAGCGTCACCTTTGGAAATATCTTAATCAAGGCACAAGCACTGGATTAACAGGAAGCAAATATGAAAAGTGATTCATTGACAAAACTTGTGAAAGCTTGATTCACAATCAGTTCAAAATAAATATACATGTATGTTGAACACTTTGCCCAACAAAGCTTTTAATGTAAAAGTGCTGAGAGAAATCATAAAACTTGAAACTTGTTTCACTTACCTGGCAATGTTACCACAGGCTGAACAATGCACACTTTCTAGTTTAGGGATGGTAGTTGTACCTGGGGGTGGCCCTGTGGGAGCTTTCACAGACTTGAACCCTACAGGAGCACTGCTGCCAAAATCTTGGCCTGAAAAGTGGGAAAAACATTAAGATATCAACACTGAAGTCTAAAATTTTGTTGTTTGGTAAACAGTTAACATACCTGACTATGGTATATAAACAGGAAAACATTTTTAAACCATGGTTTTTGATGGTTAAAGCTAAAAATTTGCCAAGCACAATTGTATTATAAACTTGATAAAGAAATCATTTATTTTTAATACAATACAAGTGCAAAACATGGTAATTATAGTACCAAATGTAATGCATATTGCCAGACTCAAATTATGTCTTGATTCAAAGCCTGTAATTATGTGTAAAAGGAACATTCAGAAATCTGTTACAATAGTGCAAATGTACAAAAAAGATCAAATGCATCATGATGGTTTCCATTAAATATCATTGGTGTGGCACTTTTAGTTACTGTATTAGCATAGTTTTGATCTTGACAGTGCTAAGTAATACATGGATCTGTGGTAATTGGTATTTGACCAATCAGGTCATTGCATTTATTCTACCCGGTGTGTATCGATGTGATCTGCTATTTCGGCTCACAAATAAACGACTATTAACGTTGGAGAGATGCGATACTCTTTTTTTATTTTGTGTTTTTAACGTTTGAATTTAAGAAAAACCTTAAAATATGTGCTTTGTGAACGTGCACCGTTGACATGAGATCACGCAGAGGCTACAGACAAGTTTGAATTATAATAATGACTGAAAATTTAGACTAATGTAAAGAGTTCTAATGAGGGCTGGAAAATGGATTTATTTACGTGTTTTCTCCTCTGAAAGAGAAAAAATTGAAAACAAAATTAAAAATTGACCTATATGAAATACGAATAAAAAGAAAATATGTTTACTTGAATATCTAACCTTGTTAAATAAACCTATGCACATCCAAAAAGTGACCGAGTAACTTGTCACCAATGTTTCAATTGGACGTTAGTTAATCTTAACCCATGGTGCATGAAGAATATACTAAATGTGAAGATATAGATCAGACTGAGAAAATTACATGATGTTAAGTCTTGAATTTAAAGTACTGCTATTTACAATAAGCACTTCAAATGATGTGTACTTCTTACTTCCTCATTAAGAATAGATTTCAATTTTAAAAAGGTTTATCTTTTGTACTGGTGGAAATTTAGCTCAATGTGCAACATGCTAATTCCTCTCTTGACTCAGCTTTTCCAACCGTTTATCACATAAACCCGAGTTTTAAAGACTCTTAGAAAGCTGTTTAAAGTTTCGCGGAAAAAGGAGAAAATACTTGTAACATCCATTTTCTCCTTTTTTGACAGTGTTTTGTGCTCTTTCAAAAACAAATTTCAAGTTTTGAATCATTAATTTTCTTTTGCTGTCTCCAATTTTTGAGGTTGGATTGTTCTAAAAATTTTTGTCATTTGGTGACGAGTTTGAGTTGATTAGCACATTTGCACATTACCACAAAGTGTGTTTTGATAAACTGTTAATTGATAGAAAGTGTGTTTGATTGCAAAGCAATCTGCCGCTCTAATCAACTTGACCACCCATTGTCAAAAGATAAAACAAACTATCGTCAATCATATTAACAATTTCTTAATTGATAGCACACTTATCGCATTTTAAAATCATCAGACAACCCTTTTCCCCTTAATCCGATATTGAAATTTTTCATTAACTTAAACTTCTCTGTTGAATCAGACAATCTATAAATTTTTTGAAAGGTTTGTAATTCAGTGTTGTTTAATTTGGTATGATGCTGAGATTACTTTACGAGCCTAACGAAAGCAATCGGTATTTGTAATTTTATAATTCTGTGGCAGAACAGAGATTTGTTGATTTTTTTCCCTTTTGCGTCGAAGTTCAAAATTTTGTAAAAACATGTAAATCTGTTACATTGTCCTGGTAATTCTCCCTTTTAATACATTTCCATGTGTAAATTTGTTCAAGAATCATTAAATTACTTACCGAGAATTCATCATCGACAGAAATATACGATTAAGATATTTTTCCGAAATTTTATTGAGAGAAACATTCATGATGGCACGATTTAAGTAGCCTATCTGCTATACGGTATATGTATTGACTGTGTTTGTTTGTGAGACCTTGGCAACAGTAACTAAGGTAGTTGGTTTATCTTATCACCATGGATCCATGTATTGTTGATGCAATAGCATCTTTGATGGCCATTGAAATGCAATAAATAAAGTTTAGGCAATACATCAAAACAAACTTAACAATTTTGCATGATGTTAAATATGCATGAATAACATGAGTATCAGTCTGGTATATTTGTTGTAGACAATTTTTACCCTTTTTGAAGACGCACATGATTATTAAAGTGGTTTTGAAAAAGTGTAACATGATTATTCCAAGCCATTGCAGGGGCGTAACCAAGAAAAACTAGATTATATGCACGCCGAAGGTCCAGAAAATTAGAATACATTTAATACGGTAATGCAGTTGGCCATTTATAATGCAGGTGATAAGAGCAATTCGGGATCAGCCGAATGGAATCTGAGCTATATAATTAAGATATTTCTAATATTATCTGTTTTAGAAGAACATAAGCAACCTACGACCTATTCTCGATTTTTTTTAAATTACTTACACAGTCTAACGTACAAGCCCAAAACCGTCCTCAAATTTGAGGACAGCGGTACTTTTGGAAACTGTTATGTTAATAGCCTGATTATCACCATAATGGCCATTAAATGTCTTGGTCAGCCCCGTATCTAAACAATCCGGTTTCTGACCCTCATCCCTTGGGAGATTTTTGAAGATAAGATGAACAACTCTGGGGCTAGGCATTACTGCATGACAGACCCTTTTTCATCTGTAAAACTTATCTCAGTTTTAAAACTTTTTAAAGTTGGAAAAAGAAAGATAAACAAGACCAGGATGGAATAAAAATTATAAAGTAAATATAGCACTTTTTACATGTTTCATGTAGAATAAAAAAAAACAGAGGTTGAAAATGTGGTTTGCTAGAGAAATTAGTTTGTTTTACACCAAAATGTTTCCTGCAGACTGTTCTTCCAAAATCATAGGACTGAAAGCGCTGAAAAGATTTTTTTTTCAAAAGTTACTTTTGAAAAATAGGAAGTTTTGAAAAGATGCATGCTTTATAGATCATCTTCTTTTAAAAACCTTTTCCCTGCAATCCTCGAGAGGCAACAGTGTTGTGCCATGTGCCACACAGAAACTTATTGTAAATGATTGTTGTGATAAATTTGGGTAATATGGCATCTAATGCAGTCTCACTCAATCATAGATTATTTTATTTTTGCTGCATTTTGTGTACCACTGAAAAAAAGTTACAAAATATAACTTTATCTGTAAGTGTAAATATATTTGGCAGTTACATTTTGGAAAAAAAGGAGCCAATCTACTTGTCAATCTATTGGATAGTCCCCTTGCAATCAAAAGAACTGTTTTTATCAGATCAATTGTGATGCCACTGCAATTATTTAAATGCAACCTTGCATTATCAACATTGTGTTGTTTTGATGCTGTGCAAAACTCACAAAACTTTATAAAATTCTGACTCAATGTCTGATGTAAAAGTGGGTGGATAAAGGGCTTTGTGGTCAAAAGGAAAGACCACTGTTCTTTTCATAAATTTTTCATTCTTTACTGATAGTTCGCCTACTACCACCTTGCTTGATTTAATGGTGAATCATTATTGAAGTTTGGTTAGACTAGGAACGCTGAAATGCTCCCTTGGAACTAGTGAAAAACAAGTTAAAAAGTTTGTGTTTACTAAAGAGCCCTTTTTTTAAAACCAAAAAATCTGATTTGACCAAACTCAGGATACATATTTTGTTTGTTAAGCTTCAAAAGCAATGCTCATTGCCTAAAAATCTAGATTATTAAGTGTGTATAATCTCAGGAAACCTCATTAATTTTGTACAAGGAGTTGAAACTAGAGGCGCTTGAGCGCCTGTATCGCTCCACAGGCCTGATTTTTCTGTACAGGTGAAGGGAAGTTTTTTACAATTACCATTCATTCCTGCATTTTAGGTCACTAAAGAAAACAAGAGGGCCAAGATGGCCCTGGATCGCTCACCTGAATTTTTGAGATGACCATAGTCTATTTTTTTTTTTAGGTATTCAAACATTGGAACCAAATTTATAATTTTGCCAAGCAATTTTCAAAAGGTCACCTGTAAAAATCATTTCAAAATCTGACCATCAGTTTCAAAAAGAAGAGTTTTTAAGAATTCTTCATTTCTGTATAAGAGCAAGTAGCCCCCATCCATGAGAGCCATGTTTCTTGATGGATTAAAATTTACAAACAAGTTTTGAAAAGGGTCACCCAAGTAACATCTCTCTGAAATAATTTCAAAATCTGACCAGGGGTTTCAGAGAAAGAGAATTTTAAAGAATTTCATCATGTCCATATAGTGCAAGTAGCCCCCATTCACAAGACCATGTTTCTTGATGCATCAAAATTATATGTACAGCTTTTGGAAAGGGTCCCACAAGGAATATCTCTGTCAAATTATTTTAAAATCTGACCACAGGTTTCAGAGAAGAAGAATTTTCAAGAATTTCTTCATTTCCATATAGTGCAAGTAGCCCCCATTCACTAGAGCCATGTTTCTTGGCCAATCAAAATTTTGCGAACAATTTTAGAAAAGGGTCACCCAAGGAACAAGTCTGTGAAATTATTTCAAAATCTGTCCAGCCATTTCAGAGAAGAAGAATTTTCAAGAATTTCTTCATTTCTATATAGTGCAAGTAGCCCCCATTCACCAGAGCCATGTTTCTTGACCAATCAAAATTTCGCTAACAATTTTTGAAAAGGGTAACCCAAGGAACAAGTCTGTGAAATTATTTCAAAATCTAACCAGCGGTTTCTGAGAAGAAGAATTTTTAAGAATTTCTTCATTTCTGTATAGTGCAAGAAGCCCCCATTCACCAGAGCCATGTTTCTTGACAGATCAAAATTTCGCGAACAATTTTTGAAAAGGGTCATCCAAGGAACATCTCTGTGAAATTATTTTAAAATCTGACCAGCAGTTTCAGAGAAGAAGAATTTTTAAGAATTTCTTCATTTCTGTACAGTGCAAGAAGCCCCCATTCACCAGAGCCATGTTTCTTGATGGATCAAAATTTCATGAACAATTTTTGAAAAGGGTCACCTAAGGAACATCTGTGTGAAATTATTTTAAAATCTGGCCAGCGGTTTCAGAGAAGAAGAATTTTTAAGAATTTCATCATTTCTGTATAGTGCAAGAAGCCCCCATTCACCAGAGCCATATTTCTTGACGGATCAAAATTTCGCGAACAATTTTTGAAAAGGGTCACCCAAGGAACGTCTGTGTGAAATTATTTTAAAATCTGGCCAGCGTTTTCAGAGAAGAAGATTTTTAAAGAATTTGCTAAAAAATTCCATTTCGTTGCCATGGCAACCAGAGTTTTTGACGGAATCAAATTCTGTGAACAATTTTTAAAGAGAACCTCCCAAGGAACATTCCAGCCAAGTTTGGTCCAAATCCGCCCAGCGGTTTAGGAGGAGTTGATGTTTAAAGAATTGTTGACGACGCACTGACGGACGACGCACGACGGACGACGGACACCGGGTGATCCTAAAAGCTCCCCTTGAGCACGTTGTGCTCAGGTGAGCTAAAAAGCTATGAAAATCATTGTGAGAAAAGAAGAAAATAAAAGTTACCTGCATTTTCTTAGTTTGACACAATAATTTCTACCCTTTTTGATACAAGTTTTACTAATTTGAAGATTTATTATGTTGTCTGCAACATCTTTCAATTATGGCCAGTTATAAAAATTTTGTCTTCTAGTTTAGTTAACTCATTACCAAATCACAACATTCTATGGTTGTCCAAATGGAAAGCATTTGTAGATGAAACTAGAAGGCCCTGAAGGGCCTGAATATGCTCTACTGGCAGAGAGTTTGCTTTCAAATAAAGCATACATAGGAATTCATTACGCAAAAATACAAAATAAATTGACATTTTCAACTCAAAATGGCTACTTTTCCATTACTGTTGGTTGAATTTTTTCGAACTCAACAGGGTTAAAAAGCTATAGATGGGATAAACAAGCTGCAAAATTCATAAAATCTGATCACAAATAAATACTTTATCATGTAAACAGGCAATGAAATTGTTCAATTTGAAAAGACTACTTTTCCCATACTGTTTGTCAGATTTTTTTCAAAATTGATAGGATTAAAGCTTTTGATGAGATTAACAAACTCTGCAAGTTTCACGGAAGTCTGACCAAAAATGAAGACTTAATTGCGTAAACAAGAAATGAAAGTTTTCAACTTGAAATGGCTACTTTTCCCATACTCTTTGTTGAAATTTTTTAAAAATCAATAGGGTAGAAGCTACTGATAAGATAAACAAACTCTGCAAGTTTCATGGAAATCTGACCTAAAATAAAGACTTTATTGCTTAAACAAGAAATGTAAATTTCAAACTTGAAATGGCTACTTTTCCCATACTGTATGTCAGATTTTTTTCAAAATCAATAGGGTCAAAGCTATTGATGAGATAAATAAACTGTGCGAGTTTCACGAAAATCTGACAACAAATGAAGACTTTATCGCGTAAACAAGAATTGGAGATTTTCAACTTGAAATGGCTACTTTTCCCATACTGTTTGTCGGATTTTTCTCAAAATCAATAAGGTTGAAGCTATTGATGAGATAAACAAACTGTGCAAGTTTTACGAAAATCTGACAACAAATGAAGACTTTATCGCGTAAACAAAAATTGGAAATTTTCAAATTGAAATGGCTACTTTTCCAACATTGTTTGTTGGATTTTTCTCAAAATCAATAGGGTTGAAGCTATTGATGAGATTAACAAACTGTGCGAGTTTCATGAAAATCTGATGACAAATAAAGACTTTATCGCGTAAACAAGAATTGGAAATTTTCAAATTGAAATGGCTACTTTTCCCTTACTGTTTGTCGGATTTTTCTCAAAATCAATAGGGTTGAAGCTATTGATGAGATAAACAAACTGTGCAAGTTTCACGAAAATCTGACGACAAATGAAGACTTTATCGCGTAAACAAGAATTGGAAATTTTCAACTTGAAATGGCTACTTTTCCAATATTGTTTGTTGGATTTTTCTCAAAATCAATAGGGTTGAAGCTATTGATGAGATAAACAAACTGTGCAAGTTTCACGAAAATCTGACAACAAATGCAGACTTTATCGCGTAAACAAGAAAAAGACTAACGGACGGACAGACGGACGGACGGACAGACAGACGGACGGAGGGACGACGGAAACCCCGCCATGACATAAGCTCTGCTGGCTGAAAGCCAGTAGAGCTAAAAATACTAGTTTTTCTCTTTAAACATAATTAAATGGTTTGAAAAAAATTAAAGCATTAACAGTCAAGGCAACTTTTCATAACCCCAGACCTTGGAGCATCATGACTGAAAAGTATTTTTTCTCAGTGTTTAATATTCCTCAAAGGAGCCAGCTTGACTCCTTCAATCTGTTTATAGAAGGAAGCAGTTTTGACCCATACTATTCTTCCAGTGATATGATTAGGTCAATGCAAGTTACTGATGCCCTCTGGGTTGAGCACTTGTTGGATCAGTTTGGTACTGCTGATGAAAACAGCCAAGTGCTGCTTTATTTTAAGGAGAGCAGAGACTAGATCATGCAGAGGCTACAGTTTTGCTTTGGTTCTTATTATTCAGAATATTTCTTTTTGTCATGTGAGAGGAGTTTTAGTTCTAGTAAGTTACATGCAGAAAGAGTTTAAATAATCACTTAAAGCTAAATAGTATGTGTTGAACTGATCCCTTGAAAAACATCATTTTAGAAGCCACAGTCTGTTCTCTATCAAAATGAAACTGTTGCATCTGGAATGATATTTTTCCAGAAATCAGACCTTGTGACAGTGTTTTAATACCACATCACGCAGATTTGGTTACTGCATTGTGATCGACAGTTAAATTCTGGTAACTTTATTCGGTAATTTGGATTTTATCACGTTTGGCTGACTCCAGTGAAGAATATTTCTATTGCAAAGGGACTCCTGGCTCTGTGGTGCATTGCCAAGCGACACTACTAATAGACTAGGACCACAGGCAGGGATCAAACCTAGACTTCTTTATTTCAAATTGAATGTCCAAACCACTGGGCTATAGATAGTCCCCTTACACTACAAAGATGATCAGACCTATCCAAACTGAAAATTTTTGCAAAGTAAAAAAACTTGTGGGACTATAATGTCTCTGTATTGCATATTCTCTGCAGACTGATCTTGACCAATTCTGGCCATAAAAGCAACTATAAATGGAAGTTCCAAAATGACATGTAGAAGGTTATGTAATTTTATAGGCTTATTTTAATTATCACCACATGTTTCCAACTTTTTAAAACCCTGAAGAAAAAAGCTTTTTTTGAAAAAAAATGTAACTAGTGGTTTGTCCTTTTTCCTCAATGTTACATTTTCTACCCTATCAAAGACAAATTTCCTAATTTGATTTACTTTTAAATTGTTGTCTTACAATTTGGACAAGTCTTTTTCTTTTTATTAGAAAGTGGGCTTGTATGTAAGACTGTATAGTAAACAGTTCACTCAGAATTTTTTTTATATACATTGTATATTTAATTTTTTCTAGATTTACTTTGCTCTTTGACAATAATCATACATTAAGATGCATGACAAAAATGCATTTTGGTACATGCACATTTCCTTTAGTCTCCAAAACTTGTGCAAAAAGTCCCTAACTTAATAAAAGCAAACTTCGAGAAAGTTCGTGATACATAGATTGATACATTCTACCAGCACATAATCCTCTAACTAAGGAAGTTGAAACATGTTCAGAATTGTTCCCTGGAAGTGGACACAGATTTGCAGTGCTATAAATGCGAGATTTTCCTGGGCTTATCAGTTTTAGGATCAAGTTTCACACAATGACCCAGAGAACAGACTTTCTGGTCAGACCAGTTGGGACTAATTACATGTAATAAATTATCCTGTCTTATCAGGGTGCTTGACAAGGTAACTGTTCTACTAGAATCTGGGATTTTCAGAGAAAGTGGGCTTGTACGTAGGACTGTACATGCATTGTGTGCGTAATAGAAGTTACGCCAATGCATTGTAAAGTGTCATTTTGATGGATTGTCAATGCCTATAGTACTTTAGTACTGGTGCAATGAAGTGGTCACATTTTTGTTGTTTAATTTATTAATTTTGTTGTTTAATTATTGAGTACAGAGACAATTGCTAAAAATACCTGAAATGTCCACAGAGATTTTGTTTGTATACCTAAACTCTCAAATTTTAAAAAAATTGACAACAAAACAGACTCTGAACACACCTGCTGCTTGCATATTCAACTTTCCTTCATTTCAAATACAAATGATTTCAATTTTAAGGCTAAATTTAAGAAAAACAATTGAAATCATTGCTCGTATCTACTTTAAGTTAAACTGTTGTTAATTTAGGTTTTAGGAACCAGAAATTTCATTCTTTTTGTAATCTAAACCTAATTCTTAATTTTGAGGGACTTATTTTATCCTAAGATTAGAATTGACAAAATTTCATTCAAATTTAACTTGTGTTGTGGTCTTTTGTATTTGTTCATTAATAAATACTGTTAATTGTTAAAGGCTTGTTGCTGTTTTCTTTTCTCGTTGCGCTTGGCTCATAACAACATCTTGTCGAGAAATAAACAAACCTTGTTTTCAATTTTCGTAACTATAACTTGGACAATTTAATTTCAAAGACATAAAATATCTTTTCTCATCTTATTCACAGATGTTCTTGTCCAGAACAATTATTTCATTGTTAAAACATAGTTATTTTAACTTAGCTATAATGGAATATTGTTTGACAGAAGTTTTTGATTCTTGGACCATGTGATATCAGCGTGCAAAGACATCTATCATCTGTCATTTGATTATGTTGCACAACACATAACTTTTTCTTTGCAAGTCATTTCCTTCATTGAATTAGAAGTTCTACTAATTTTTGTACATACAGCAGCCTCCAAATATCTGATATACCAAAACTGTATAAAACATAACAGCTCTAGATACAAAATAAAAGCATCATACTCTACATCTACATTCAAACAGAAAATACACTTACCTTTATCTCTGTACCAGACAACAAATTGTAGGCTTGTTGAAATAGAAATATTGGCTGATGACAACTTAGAATGTGGATAGAATGGTCAATTTGACTAAAGGTAGGGTAGAAAATATGGCTGGAGAAGGAGAAAATACTGTTTTCAAGTTTCTCGTTTGATTCAAAACTTGTCAAAATTTTATCATAAAGGATTGATGATACTAACTGCAGAAGCTCCCTCACTGCTAACAGAATTCTGAACAAAATATGTACCGATATGAAATGGGTTTCACAGAATGATCACTCATAGACATTTAATCATGCATCAACTATAATTCCTTGGTGTTCAACATACTTTTTCCAGAGATTTGTAATTTTGCTTTTTTATTCTGACAGACTTAGAATAAATATGCTTTTAACTCTTTAGCACACAATTTAACTACCATGAGAAAGAAGGCTTTTGAAAACATTATAGGGAAAGGGAGATAATGCTGGTAACCAGCATTTTCTCCTTTTCCCACAATGTTTTCTACCCTTCCCATATCAAATTTCAATGTTTGAGTCACATCTATTTTGTCATCTGCAAATGCTTTCGATTTGGACCAGTCCAAAAATTGTCATTTGGTGAAGAGTTAAGCTTTTATATCAAACTTGTGACTACTATGACCAACCCCAGCAGAATAAAGGTCACTTGTGGGTGTATCTAAATAAGGTGCAATGTTATAAATCCTGGGGCATGGTTAAAACAATTTGTACTTTTGTAAATGGCCACAAGACATTGGACACTTATTCAGTGAACCCTTTAACACATAATTCAGTTTTAACAACCCTGAGAAAGAAGCTTTTGGAAAACATCATGGAACAAGAGCGGCAAATTGTCACAAGATACGCCCGAGCCAATGCAGTTATCGAGGGGGAATAATAAACATAAAGGGTAGGTACAGGAAAATAACCATGCAGCAGGAATCATGTAAGTGATTGAAATAGGCATTAATGTCTCCTCTAATGTTAAGGAAACATGCATGTAAAGTTTCAGGTCATTCCAACATGAAAGACAAAGTTATATTGTAGAGAAGCATAAAAAGCTTCAGAAAAAATCAAGAATAGGGAATAATTCCAAAAGGATATTGAGTAAGGTTACGGTCTAGTGCATGGCAATTTTCCTAACTGCAACAAACATGTTTACCAAGTCTCAAGTCAATTTGACTTGAGGTGACAAAGTTCCCTTCCAGACAAGCATGAAATACTGTAAAGATGAAGATCAAAGTGGAATTACTCAAAATCTGCGCTAGGTAGAGTTATTGTTCTTGCACACTGTGCTCTGTAATGTTGCAACAAACATGTATACCAAGTTTGAAGTCATTCTGAATATTGAGATGAAAAAGTTATATTCTGGACAAGCAATAAATACTGTAAGCATGACAATCAAAGGGAAATAACTCAAGGATAGCACCAGGTAGAGTTACAATTCTTGTGCACTGCACTTCCAAATATTGCAACAAATAAGCATACCATATTTCAAGTCATTCCTACATTAGGTGACAAAAGTTATGCTCAAGATAAGAAAGAAATGCTATAAAACTGAATATCTAAGGGGGCATAACTCAAAATTTGTGCTAGGAAGAGTTATGAGTCTTATGCACTGCACCTCGTAATTTTTCAACAATCATGCATACCAAATTTGAAGATGTTCAGACTATACTTATAAAGTTATATTCCAGACTAGCATAAAATGCTGTAAAAATGACGATCAAAGGGAAGTAAATGAAAGACAGCACAAGGTAGAGTTATGGTTCTGTTGCACTACACTGTATTATTGCAACAAACACGAATACCAAGTTTCAAGTCAGTCGGACCAGAGATGACAAAGCTTTGCTCTTGACAAGTAGAAAATGCTGTAAAGATGAAGATCAAAGGGAAATAACTCAAAGACATCATAAGGTAGAGTTGTGGTTCTTTCGCACTGCACTCTGTATCATTGCAATAAACAAAATGCCAAGATTCAAGTCAATCAGACCTGAGATGACAAAGTTATGCTCTGGACAAACAGAAAATGCTGTAAAAATGATGATGAAAGGGAAATAACTCACAGACAGCACAACATAGAGTTATGGTTCTTTTGCACTGCACCCTGTATCATTGCAACAATCACAATTGCCAATTTTCAAGTCAATTGGACTTGAGATACCCAAGTTATGCTCTGGACAAAGAACTGGATGCCGCCCTCCCACCTTGATGCCATGGGTGATCCCATAATATGTCCCATCTTCGACGGGGGCATATAAAAAGGACAGAAATGACAAATACCATCTCTTGAGCCATATGTAAATTGTTGTCTGGACATGCTTTCAATTTGGCCAAGTCTACATTTTTGTTATCTGGTATAAATCCAAGTGCTACTGGGCAATTTAAAGGGACCAAAAAAGCTCCAGTGGAGTATGTGCATCTCCTCTGACATCTTATGATTCTCCTAAATTTTTCTAAGCAGATTCAAACTTATACATACCAAATCAAAGACATGCACGCAATACTACCACTTATCCCTTTAACTCTTTACCAAAAGACAAAATTGTATTAAAACTGGAAAAATTGAAATCATTTGCAAGCAACGCCTTAATGTGGCTCAAATGATTAGAAAGGATAGAAAACACTGATTACCAGCATTTTCTCCATTTTCCACAATGTTCTGAAAAGCCTTCTCTGTCAGGGTCTTTAAAACCATGTGCGGTAAAAGGTTATCAACCTACCCAAAATTTGGCAATTCTCAAGTGAGAATGTTCTGGAAACATTATGGAAAAGGAGAAATGCAGGTTACAAGCATTTTCTCCTCTTCCCTATTCATTTTGTATTCTCTCAAAGACAAAACACCATCATTAGAGTTAGATTTAATTTATGTGGTGTATATATAGAACAATACCACTATTAGTTTAAAATTGAATTGAAGACCCTGTATTGTATTTTGTGCAAAGCCAAAAGAAGTAAACCCAATTAAACTAATTTTTTCTCAACCAAATGAGGTTTTTAGTACATTTGATTGGGCATGAATATTTATAGATTGAAATAATTGATTGTAATCTTGGGAATTAAATGTTAATGACCACAGATATTTCAAAATCATAGTTTTTAGGTACAAACTTAATTTTATTTGATATATTAACATGGTTTCTCTCTCATCATGCATACTCCTGATTCCACTTAATGATTGAAGGGAGACCACCACTGCACAAATAATCCTATTTCATGAGTATTCTCCCTTTAACCAAATATTTATTTATTTGCTTGGTAGGTTGCCAATATTTGAATATTTCCCTTTTTCTTTCAAATTATTAATTCCACACAATGGCTTTCTTGACAAATAGTGCTCCAGCTTTCTCAACGCTTTGATTTTATCTACACTTAGTCTTGCTTTCAACTGGGACTAGCATAAAACTTTTTAGTATGATAAAAAGCTAACATACCTCTTCTGTTGGATAAACAACAAGATAACAGCAGTAATTATTAAGAAGGCAATGAAATACTGCAAATTTAATACTTACATATCATACTGTTTGACATTTTTTTTTTTCAAAATACATCAGAGAAGATGAGCCAAATACAGCCATTAAAGGGATCAAACAAAATTTAACTTCAATCCTATATCCAACTGTCACAACTTTTGAAGACCATAAGAAAACTTCTAGAACCCGTGAAGGCAACAAAGAAAATGCTAGAATTTTTCCTGCAATGTTTTCTACCCTGTAAATCTACATCCAATGCTTTAAGCCACATTAAATTTTTGTCTGCATAGGCAATGGCCAAATCTGAGTTTTTGTTGTTCGGAAAAAAAATTAAATGGAGACCAGTGCTCTCTCCATTTCCTGCAATGTCTTTTACACTTTAAGCCATGAATCCCATCTTTTGTGCAAATTTTCACTTTTTGCTTGCAAATGTATGGTGGCAATTTTTCTGCCGCAAGATACAAGATAGCTATTACTATTATCTAAGAGAAGTATCATGAGAAAACAAAAATTTTCATTATAAAAATACCATGATAGTTCTCTTGTCATATTGCTTTCATGCCACAACTTACATTCATGATATCTATAATTAGATATGCTTTCAAAACAGCTTTGTATACAGCCTTATGAATTCTCCTTTTCTCGGAAAGGGTTTAATGTCGTTTGCATGTCAAGTTGTAAAGTGATTTTTCAGACTTCTGATTATTTCAAGTCTTGTTAAAATTTACCTATTAAGCTACAATTGTTAATGATTTGAAATTTTACTTTCTTCAATCTTGTTAAGTCAAAAACTGTCAAGTTCATCCATATGATGAACTTTCTATTCACAGCTTTTGAGAGACAGATAGAACTATCACGACAATTTTATCTTGAATGTCAACTTTTTGCACGGTTGAGAAATTTTGCGATAAAATAGTACGTTTATCGTGATACTTTTTTCAAACTTTTTACTACCGCAAAAGATTTCCAGGAAACTTTTAATTTATTGCTTTTTTTTTTCAAACTTTTTACCATCTCGAAAAGATTTCAAGAAATTTTTTAATTTATTGCAATAATTGTTTAAAAACATGATCATGAAAGCTATCTTGTATCTTGTGGCAGAAATATGTCACCATACAAATGCTTTCAACTTGGCCAAATCTGATATTTTCCTACATGGTATGGACATAACAACTGACATTATCCCCAGTGTGCTAGGGTGTTAAAAAATACAAAGAAAATGAAAAATGTTTGACATACTTTTGTTAATGGGAGTATTAGTTTGAACAATTTCTACCGATGCATGCGTAGAGGGAGGGGTAACATCACTTTCAGGCGGCAAGCTGTTATTTGAGTCAGTTGGCTGTAAACGTTCATTCATATCCTCAGAGAGATTTGTCAAGGGTGGAGGATTGACTTCATCACCTGGGTTAGAGGATGGGGAGGTTGGGTCTGCTTGGTCTGAGTCTAGTCTCTGATATGTACCAGACATTTTAGCGCCAACTGGGTCAGAATCTACATCCAAACTGAAAAGAAATTGTAGAAGTATAATATCGTAACCAATCTACACTCTTCTACTTATCAGTCTGGAGTAAAAATACTTTTATGTCCCAATATCAGTCAGTTCCAACAATTCATTTTGACAGGAATTCTATTTCAGTACAGCCTCAAAGATACGAAATCATCATCTCAAGATACAGGTAACAAGCATGAATCTTCAGCAAGAAGGTTACTGTCTCAAGAATGCTTGCCTTGGAAAAGTCATCCCGAATTAAGTTGAACAGATCTTGGTTGTGATTATGTAAATCTCATGAGTGTTAGTGAACTACTTTTTGAAATAACATGAGCCAGTTTTGAACTAGTTCTATATCTGATCAAGGCAACCATTCTGATCTTGTTTTCATAAGTATCAAACTGAAAATGTGGCCTCTAGTTTGCACGTAAGGTTTTTCTGAGATTTGTTCAAGTCACATATATTTTGACTTGATGTATCCCAATTCTGAAGTTGTTTGAGATATTATCAAGACCAACATGGGGACCTCCTTTAATGAGTATCAGACTTAAATTTGTGGCCTCCAAAGAGTACACATTCAAGGTTTTTCTAAAATTTGTCCTAGTCACATACTCTTAGATCCAATTTCAAAATTGTCAAAAATGTCATTAAGAGAAAAATTTTGACCAGCAAGTTTCATTAGTATTGCACTGAAAGAATTTGGTCTTTAGTCCACACTATTTTTTTTATTTGTTTTCTTTAAAGATTTGCCCAGTGACTTGCTTTTTGACCCAACTTGACCACATTTCACACTTTAAAAAAAACCCCTTGATTAAGACTGAAAATGTGGCCTCTAAATTGGTCACAAAGTTTTTGACCCATTATGCAACCAAATTTCAACTCTGTCCAATGTCATCAAGCAAAATGTTCTATGTTTCATCAGTATCATACAGAAAGAGTCTACACATGGTTACTAAGGTTTGGATCAACTTCCACCATGAAGTATCAGAGTGAAGATGTGGCCTCTAGATAGCACACAAGGGTTTTCTGAACTTTGTCCCTGTGAGCTTCTTTCTGATCCAGGATGATCCAATTTTAAATAGTATGAAACATTATCAATATAAACATTCTAAGTTTTACAAATATTCAACTAAAAATGTGGCCTCTATACCACACACAAAGTTTTTTTAAGATTTGTTCCCAGTGAGCTTCTTTTTTACCAGACATATCCAAATAACATTTGTTCAAGATATTACCAAGAAAGACATTCCGACCAAGTTCAATGAGTATCTGACTGAAAATGTTGCTTCTACAGTGCATAGAAGGTAATTATTGAACAACAAACAATGCACAAAGGATGATGAATACAGCATGATCACAATTGCTCATTGTTAGCTCTTTGTACTCAGATAAACTAAAAATGATATAGGCAGAAAAGGTACTGACATATGAATATTGAAACTCTTTCAGTTTAGTTATATCTACTACAGTTGAGATAATTATTTTCAAAACTGTATGTTGATCTAACTCAGCCTTGCACAAGGAGCAGTTGCTTTTAACTCCTTACCAAAAGACAAAATTCTAGATTTCTTTAAATTGATAGCATTTGCAGACAACAAAATAAATGTGTTTCAAACATTGAAACTTGTGCTGGGAAGGATATAAAACATTGTGCAAAAGGGAAAAATGCTGGTTAAAAAGAAACGCTACCTTTGAAAGTGTAGACAGTACAAAATGGGTGTTTGGGTGACAAATAAAAGAAGAAACTGAATGATTATGTAACAGAATGATTCCTTTTCATATCCATTAGCTAAGAAAATCTGTGAAAAAGAGCAGTGGGGAGTGGAGCCAGGAAGGGGGTCAGAGGATTTAGCAGTGGTACATGTATTGATTTACAGTAGTAACTATTGTTTATAAGACTAGTAGATGGACCCTCCAAAAGACCAAAAGAATGAAAATGTCAACATTTTTCATTAATTGAGGAATGTCCACATGTTTAGTTTTCACTAATTGCAAATTAATATTCATTTATTTAAATCTAATACCAAGAGGTGGGTCAAAAACCAGCTTATGCAGCTAGACAGAAAAATTGACTAAGTATGCGCAGATATCTTTCTGCAAATTGTTCAAAAAAGTCAAATTTGCTTGTAATATCAAGGGATGTGACATACACCATCTGGAAAACACAAAACACTTGGGCTGGTATTCACCATTCTCACAAACATTCATATTCTTATTCTCAAGAATATTCTAAATTTAAAAGTAACACAACTTCAAATTTACAACACAGAGTAACACAACTTCTAACTGCTTAACCAAATGGTCTAGCTATTTAGAACCTGTATTACTTTTTATCATAGAAATTGAAACTTGAAAATTTGCTTGAACATCTTTTTCTATGTACACTAAAGATATGTACAATACATACTAAGTTGTGTTGAAAAATAAATGAAATGTTGAAATGAAAAATATAGAATTTGACTAACGGTGAAATTGAGCATGGTGAATACAGACTCTGAAAGAACTACATGTATAATGTATCTGTGGAAAAATTACTGATAAGAAGCTGTTTTTTCCACTTATCTAATAGTAAAATGTGCCTCCATGAATGTATCGGTGTATGTGTCCAAAAAAAAAAGCATTTGCAGACAACAAAATAAATGCGACTCAAAAATTGAATATGTATTTGGCAGACTAATATTATGTCTGCAAACATATCATATCACATTATTGGAAGCTTCATCTTCTTGTAAAGAGTTAATGGTAGTTCAGAAAGTGTGGTTCTAACTGTTGTATATTTACAGAAGTAAAACACAAGAAATACAAATATATTATGTTGGGGGAGCTAATTTGGCCTCTTTTATGTATTGTTTACTACTAGTACATTGTTTCTGTCCTTCAACTTACTTTCAGAAACAAATTGAAGACGTAAATCCCTCATGTTTGACTGGTTTTCTGATAAACAACCAGGAATAATAATCTGGAATACTGATAGACTTGGCACAGTCTTAATGTCAAGGTTATTTTCTTCTGACTCTTCCAACAGGTAATTACATCAGGAAGTTAGAACTTGGATGTGCTGAAAGCTGACATTCACTTATTGAGCCCCTTTTTACTAAATCTTCTCTTTAACAACCCGAGGAAGACCACCTGTTGAAAACATTGGTAGACAAAATTTACTGCTTTTCTTACATTGTTTTCTACCCTTTAACAGATAGATTCCATCACAAGAGTAACTTTTAATTTCTCGTCTCCACATGCTACCTATTTGAACAAATCTTAAATGTTGCTGTTTAGTGAAAGTTAACTCTTTACAAAACAACAATTTTTTTATCTGGACCAAATTCAAAGCATATGTAGACAACATATTTAACCTTGTTAGTATGATGATTTTTGCCTATGATAGGATAGAAAATACTGTGGGAAAAGGAGAAAATGCTGGTTACCAGCATTTTCTCCTTTACCTACAATGTTTTCTATAGGTTTGTTTCTCAAGGTAGTTAAAACAACAGGGCCAAGATGTCCCTGGGTTGCACACTTGAATTTTTTAGAGGACCATAACCAACCTTTTTTTAAAGTATTGAAATTAATTGGAAACAAAATCAGTATTTTGCAAAGCAATTATGAAAAGGTCACATGTAAAAATCATTTCAAAAGCTGTCACTATCCCTACAATCATCACCACAGCCTTGTTTTTGGTTTCAGAGAAGAAGAATTTTCAAGAATTTCTTACATGGCTTTATAGTGCAAGTAGTCCTAATTCACCAGAGCCATGTTTCTTAATGGATCAAAATTTCCCGAACAGTTTTTGAAAAGGGTCACCTTCTAAGAATTTCTTCATTTCTGTAAAGTGCAAGTAGTAGCCGCTCCCCCCCCCCTCCATTCACCAGAGGAAAGTCTCTTGACGTATCAAAATTTCATAAACAATTTTTGAAAAAAAGGTCACTTAAGAAAGATCTCTGTGAAATAATTTCAAAATCTGACCAGCAGTTTTAAAGAAGGAATTTTAAGATTTTTTTCAGTTCTGTACAGTGCAAGTAGCCTCCATTCACCAGAGCCATGTTTCTTCAAAGATCAAAATTTCCTGAACAATTTTTGAAAAGGGTCACCGAAGGATCATATCTATGAAATTCTTTCAAAATCTGACCAGAGATTTCAGAGGAGAAGATTTTTAAATAATTTGTTACAAAATTCCATTTGGTTGCCATTGCAACCAGAGGTTTCTGATGGAATCAAATTCTGTGAACACCTACTAAAGAGGACCTCCCAAGGAATATTCCAGCCAAATTTGGTCCAAATTGGCCCAGTGGTTTAGGAGGAGTTGATGTTTAAAGAATTGTTGACCACAGGCACAAGGTGATCCTAAAAGCTCCCCTTGAGCACTTTGTGCTCAGGTGAGCTAAAAAGGATTGTGTGGTAAAGAGCTAATGTCTCACACTGTCCTCAGAATGTTGTTGTTTTTAGCTCCACTGGCCAAAGGCCAGTGGGCTTATGTCATGGTCCGGTGTCCACCGTGCATCCGTCCATGCATCCATCCGTCCGTGAAAGCGTTAACTTTTATTTCAAACATCTTCTTCTCTGAAACTACCAATCCAATTTTGATGAAACTTCACAGAAATGATTCTGCCATGGTCCTCTTCAGAATTCCTTGAAAGAATTTGATTCCTTAAACTCTGGTTGCCATGGCAACAAAACTTATTTTTTTGCCTAGGGCTACCAAATTTGACATGTAGCTTTATCTAGTGGACTTTTACCAAGTTCCTTCAAATAATAGCCCTTGGGTCAAAATTAGCCCTGCCCTGGGGGTCACAAGTTTTATATGGGCTTATATAGGGAAAACTTTATAATCCTTCTGGGAACTAGCCATAGGGCCTAGGGCTACCAAATTTGGCATGTACATGTACCTTTATCTAGTGGACCTCTACTAAGAGTACCTAAATGATAGCCCAGGGGTCAAATTTGGCCCGGCCTGGGGGCCACAAGTTTTATATGTGGGGGGAGGGGGTGTCATAACTTTCTCTTAGGATTTTATAGATAAATTTTAGTATATCCTGAATTTTGAAACCAGTTGGCCAAACAATGTAATATTTGGCTTGTAGTGTTTTTACTTCTTAGCCATTGGAGCGATACAGGGCCATCATGGCCCTCTTGTTCCAGTTAGCAGAACAGAAGAAAAGCGACAAATTGAGTTATTTTTTTCTTGCTTTCTCTCTTCACAAAAAATGTTTTATTTAAAAACAAATCATCAGATAAAACCGCAAAACAAATACACTAATATAATGTTCTCTGTGTCTCATTTAACTCCTGCATTTCAAATTATGGGCAAATAACAACACATATTTCTGTAGGTTTACTATAGTTGTATAACTTGTTAATGACTCAAACAAAGGGTTGCTAAACTAGGTAGGGTAAATCTGCCAAATCTCGGACAGCATCAATATTCGGACATCACCACATCGGGGAAAAAAGAGATATTACAGGCGTTTCACAGCAGGAAACGTCTAAAAGAATAGTTTCGTTGACTCCTACACCGGTTATCAAGCAAATCGCATGGAATACAGAGTCTAACAGAGCACTGATTACGTTTATACATAGGGATATGACGTAACAGCCACTTTCTTTCTGACGCAAACAGAAACTTCCAACGATCGAGTCATGCCAACTCCAGGTATAGGCAGGACTTTTACGTGGTTGTTTATGACATTATACAAAAAATTCTGAACAATCAAATTAAATGCTACTTAGAGATATGATAAAAGGTCATTAAACGAAGAAATGAGAGTCTTCCTAAAAAATAGTAGGAAAAAATTGAAGTGTCTGAAGATCAACGATCTTTTCTATAAGTCGTTAAAAGTCGGACAGGAAAAAAATGTGAATTCAATAGAAAACCGACACATTTGGAATGGATCTATCAATTTAAAAAGAAATAAAATGTATTTTAATGTTTTTGAACGAAACATTCTAACTGATCTTTCTCTCATTAGTAACAATAATATCTACAGAGTGGGTATTGAGCGAGGCTTGAGAAGCTCTGGTGGGGAAAGTGGGAAAGGACAGGTGTACAGTCGAGGCCAGTAAAATTCCTCTTTTTGAAAGAGTTTGATTAACTTTTCCCTGATATTTGTTTCACACATATAAGGAGAAGACCTATATCTTTCAAAAAACACTGGTTGGAAAAGGTTAAATTGCTCGTAACATGGAAAATTTTCTGTCCGAACTTATACGATTGTATGTCCGAAGTTTAACGAAGTTTGTCCAAATTATGCCGTTTAGCACAAGGGTGCATTTTCTTTTAATTTTCAGGATATTTTCGACTTTTTCGTTGTTCAAGTTATAAAATACGAAACTGTAATGAACGAATTATCAAGGGAGGTCACCTGACGATTATTCGCTTCAAGTTCAAGCTCTCAGCGACGGTTTATGTGAGCACCAGTGATTTTTGTCCGACTTTTGGCTGATTTACCCTAAAGCTAAATACAATAGGTAATGTCAAGTATGATATTAAATTTTGTCACTTGAGAAAATAATGTTCTCATTATTAAACATCAGTTTGGAAACAGGTTGCTCATTGAATTCAAAACTCTGGTTATGCCTCCTGGTGATTTCTATATAGAGGCAAATGATAAGTAAGCAAAGAAACAAAGTTCAGCAAACTGCATAAAGTAGCACTTAACCCATTACCACACAATCCCTACTTTTGACGCCCCTGTGAAAGAAGCCTTTTGAAAACACTGTGGGAAAAGGAGAAAATGCTGGTAACCAGCATTTTCTCCTTTTTCCCACAGTGTTTTCTACCCTTCCCAGAACAAATTTCAATTTTTCAGTCACCTTTATTTTGTCTTCTGCAAATGCTTTCAATTTGGACCAGTCTAAAATTTTCTCGTGTGGTAAAGAGTTAATATATTTACAACAAGTTTACAGAATAGCAAACATTCCATTACTAAGTACTTTGTGTAACTCTAACCTAGGGAATGTATGACATGCAAGATTTATGTACATTAATTATAAATAGATCTATATAAACACTTTATTGCATGGGGTTGATGCAGAGAGAAAAAAACTGGATTCATTTTCAGTCCTTCACCAAATTATTTCCTGTTTAACTCTTTACAAAAGGACAAAATTATAGACCAGTCCAAATTGAAAGCAAAAATTGAAATTTGTCTTGGAAAGGGTTGAAAACATAGTAGGAAAAGGAGAAAATGCTGGTAATCAGCATTTTCTCCTTTTCCTACAATGTTTTCCAAAAGCTTCTTTCTCAAGGTAGTTAAAAGTCAGGCTTGTGCGATAAAGAGTTAACTCTTTACCAAACAGCAAAATGTTGGACTCAATTCATACTGAAAGTGTTTGCAGACAACAAATTAGATACCGGTATAGTTCTAATACATGCAACTGCATTTTCTTTGACATGCTAGAAAACATTGTGGGAAAAGGAGAAAATGCTGGTTACCAGCATTTTCTCCTTTTCCTACAATGATTTCAAAAGCCTTATTTACAAGGGTCCTTAAAAGTTTGCACTATGCGGTAAAGGAGAGGGAAGGTTTTTTAAAGCCTTGCTGGAATTACGGTAAATTTGTGTTTCAACAACCTTGTGAAAGAAGCCTTTTGAAAATGTTATGGGAAAGGGAGAAAATGCTAGTAACAAATATTTTCTGCTTTTCCCACAATGTTTTTCTATCCCATCAGAAAGGTTAAACTCATTTGTATCAAATTTGAAATTGTTGTCTGTAAATGCTTTCAATTTAGGCTGAAGTAAAATTTTGTTGTTTGGTATAGAGTTAACCCATTACCACACAATCCCTACTTTTCACAATCCTAAAAAAGAAGCCTTCAAAAAACATTGTGGGAAAAGGAGTACATGCTGGTTACCAGCATTTTCTCCTTTTCCCACAATGTTTTCTACCCTGCTCAAAAACCAATTTCAAAGTTTGAGTTACCTTTATTTTGTCGTCTGCAAGTGCTTTCATATAGGATCAGTCCAAAATTGTGTCGTTTTGTAAAGAGTTTAATGTTTTGCCAATTATAAACCCTCACCCTGTGCATATATTTGGATGATTTATGTATATTTCTCAATGCTGGAAGCATATATATAAATATGCATGAAACAAATCGCGTAAGGTCATCATGGCCCAAGGTCTTCAAGGCCAAGTCTCTACAGAATCTATCCAAATTGAAAGCATTTGTAGACGACAATTTCAAAAGGGCTGAAATGGTGAAGTTTTGCTTTAACCCATTACCACACAATCTCTACTTTTGACGCCCCTAAGAAAGAAGCATTTAGAAAACATTGTGGGAAAAGGAGAAAATGCTGGTAACCAGCATTTTCTCCTTTTCCCACAATGTTTTCTACCCTTCACAAGACAAATTTCAAATTTTCAGCCACTTTAATTTCATCGTCTGCAAATGCTTTCGATTTGGACCAGTCTAAAACATTGTCGTTTGGTAATGGGTTAATAGTGTAAAAAACTTTGTGGGAAAAGGAGAAAATGCTGGTTACCAGCATTTTCTTCTTTTCCCACAATGTTTTCTAAAGGCTTCTTTCTCATGGGTGTTAAAAGGCGTCATTGTGTGGTAATGGGTTAACCAAACAACACTGGGTTTTAGTGGCCCCAAGAAAGAAACATGAGTAAACACTGGGAAAAAGAGAAAAATTATGTTGTTTACCAGAATTTCCTCGGAGTGTTTTCCACAAGGTTATCTAGTCTACCAAGCAGGGCTCCAGATAAGTGGGAGTGATAATGTATTCTAAAGTCATTGTATCTCCTCCAGGGTTAACCCTTTACCACACAATGAAGACTTTTGACGACATTTGGGAAGAAGCCTTTCGAAAAACAATGTGGGAAAAGGAGAAAATACTGGTAACCAGCATTTTCTCCTCTTCACACATTTTTTTCTACCCTATCAAGAAACAGTTGCACCATTTGAGCCACATTGAAATTGTCGTCTGGAAATGTCTTCAATTTGGACCAGTCAAAAATTTTCTCATTTGGTTAAATTGCATGTGATCTACATTATCATATATAACCAGCCCCTACCCACATGCTGAATGTTACATTTATTAATCTACTGTTTATCATGGAAAAGTGTTATCATATACAAATCTGTTGTGAGAGCAATTGTATCATCAACATAAACAACATGTTACATCAATCAATTAGTTGGTTGCAGCATGATATATGAGGGTTGTTCTCAAAGTCTTGAGACTGTCTATAATTATCTTCTCAGCTTGTACAGAACAAAATACACACCAACATGAGGCAGTATGCCTTCCGAGTTTTATGGGAATCATAAATTTTATCAGATCCTATAGTTACTGTGTCGTTACTGTGTCGCCACACCAAGGCAACATAGCTTGACTGTCAAAAGGCACTTTTAAATGTTCATTTTTATAAAATATCCCATATTCATGAAACCTTTGGTAAAAATCACATAAATTATGGCATCAAAAAATCTGTAGAAGTTACGAAGCAAGAATGAAGCAGTCTCTTATGTGTATATGACAACTTTTGATAGTGTAGAAAACATTGTGGCAAAAGGTGAAATTGCTTGTGACGAGCAAATTCACCTTTTGCCACAATGTTTTCCAAAGGCTCCTACAAGCAATGCGTAGAAATGAGTATCTATGGAGTAAAGGGTTAAAATAATCTCAAAACATTCAGAACAACCCTGTAAAGTGCATTCCAGTTAATAATTATAGCACTTCTTCAACCTTTCCAACATAGCTCTTTCAGTGCCAAAAAATGTAACCTTTTTCATTAGCTGAAAAAACAATCTACTTGGTAAGTTTTAATCTGATAGGGTACATTTCATAAGCAGGTAATATAGATCTAAGATAAGACTGTTTATTCATTGCAGTCTGATCTTGATCTATGCCATCTGCAAAAGCCCCTGTTATTACCCATGTTCCTGAAAGGATTGATCAGAAAAAGAAAAAAAAAGATATGTCATGCAATAAATGTTTCTCTCAAAAGTTGATAAACATTTTCTTTTTGATTTTTTGGAAGAACATTAACCCTTAACCAAATGACAATATAATTCTTAGACTAAACATTGAAGGCATTTGTCGACAAAAATGTATATATGACTCAAAAACTGAGTTTTTTTTTTGGTTAAAAGGGGTTTTGGAAAAAAAAAAAGAAAAACTTGGTGACTAGCATTCTTTCTTTTTCCCAAAATGCTTTTAAAAGCCATTTTAAAACTTTCTTCCTTGGGTTTATCAAACATGAGGATTGTATGGTAAACAGTTATTACGTATGTATGTACTTCCACCCACTCTCTTAAGCAGTCTTTACCACTCAATCCTGACTTTTGACGACCCTGAGAAAGAAGCCTTTAGAAAACATTGTGGAAAAAGGAGAAAATACTGGTAACCATTAAACTTTGGATTATGTTATAGGAGGCGATAATTTCCCTTTTTACTGAACATCCCACTTTTTAACCCTTTACCAAACGACAGAATTTTAGACTGGTTCAAATTTAAAGCATTTGCAGATGACAACGTGAATGCGACTGAAAATTTTAAGTATGGTTTGGGAAGGGAAGAAAATGTTGAGGGAAAAGGAGGAAATGCCGGTCACCAGCATTTTCTCCTTTTCCTACAATTTTTCCAGAATACTTCTCTCTCAGGGTCGTAAAAAGACAGGATTATGTGGTTAAGGGTTAAATGACCCTGAAAACAAAGCAGAAAAAGGATAAAATGCTGCATCCAGCACCTACACCTTTTTTGAGGTTGTTTTTTTACCCTGCACTTACTCCCTTTTCCTATTCTTTTCTACCCTATCAGAGTCAAACCAGGGAGAATGGACAAAAGCCCACTGGGACAAAAACCCACTAGGACAGAAGCCCACTGGACAAAAGCCACTGGACAAAAGCCCACTGCTAATTTTGGCAGGAAGGACAAAAGCCTGGACTGCTAATAAAAAAGTATCAGAACATCATCTTTTTATCACTTTTGTAAGAAACCATTTTCTGCTTTTCACATGATGTTTTCTGCTCTTCTAAAGACTTGTCACATCATATATACAACTTTTTTAATCAAATACATGATTATAACAAAAAGTGGGCTTTTGTCCTTGTGGGCTTATATCCCAGTGGGCTTTTGTCCTCGTGGGCTTTTGTCCTACACCCTCAAATCTCATGAGCTACATCATGTTTGGTTTATTGGCTTCTGCTGCTTTCAATATTGATGAGACGAAAGTTTTGTAGTCTGGCACATACTTCAGATGGAACTTTGAAAAATACTTGAAGCATGTCATGCAGATTTGATATTGAAAAAGAGTCTTGACATAGAACAAACAAAGCTAGCCCAAAGAAAATCCCTAAACTTTTAGATTAGGAAAGCAAGACTAAGTGATCTAGACCTAAATGACCCAAAGAGTGCTCACAGTTAGAAAAGGTACCTAACGATTGACCAAACAATCCTGAGGTGAAGTCTTGAAAACATTGTTGGAAAAGGAGAAAATGCTGGTAGCCAGCATTTCTTCTTTTCCCACAAAGTTTTTCCCACAAGCACACATAGTTTGAGTCGCATTTATCATCTGCACAGTCATGCTCTCAATTAAAAAAAGTCTAAGAATTTTTGTCCAGTAAAGGATTAACTCTTTACCACACAATCCTGACTTTCAATGACCTTGTGAAAAATCCTTTTGAAAACATTGAGGGAAAAGGAGAAAATGCTGGTAACCAGCATTGTCTCCTTTTCCCACAATGTTTTCTACCCTTCCCAAACCAAATTTCAATTTTTCAGTCACATTTAATTTGTCATCTGCAAATGCTTTCAATTTGGACCAGTCCGTATTTTTTTCATTTGATAAAGAGTTACAGACTTAGGTTCAGACTACCTAATGATTTTTATCACAAAAAGGAATAGCTTGGCTGTACATGAGTGACTGGATTCAGGGAAGTAAAGAAAATAGACAAGGTAAGACTGGCAACATCTGTAAGTCAGCATTAATATAAAATATGCCAGATGATGTTTTTAGGCTTTTTTTTATTAGCCATGAATCCTGGGGACCGTTTTACCTAACTATTTACGCAACATAAATAAGAATTGTTAGTACAGTATCCTGGTGTTTTTAGTTAGCTATTTACCAGCAACCCTGACTTTTATCCCTTTACTGAACCACAAATTTTTAGACTGGTCAAAACTGAAAGCATTTGAAGAAGACAAATTGTATATGTGACTCAAAAATTGAAGCTTTTTCTGGGAGTGTAGAAAATATGGGAAAAGGAGAAAATGCTGTTTAGCCATGTTTTTAAAAAGTTTCTTTTTCAGGGTCATGAAAACCTGGCATTGTTTTGGAAAGGGTTAAGCACCCTGAGCTGCTAGGCTTATAAAAACTAGAGGCCCTGAAGGGCCTGAAATTGCTCAACTGGCAGTGATTTTGCTTTTATGCTAGCATATATTAAAGATTCATAATGTAAAGGCAAAAAAACTACAAAGATTCACCCATTACCAGATGACAAAATTTTTGACTGGTCCAAATTGAAAGCATTTGCAGACAACATAATAAAAGTGACTGAAAATTTGAAATTTGTTTTCTGAAGGGTAGAAAACATTGTGGGAAAAGGAGAAAATGCTTGTTACCAGCATTTTCTCCTTTTCCCACAATGTATTCTAAAGGCTTCTTTCTTAGGGGGTGTCAAAAGTAGGGATTGTTTGGTAATGGGTTAAAACAAGAAATGCTGATTTCATCGTGTAAACAAGAAATCAAAATTTTCAACTTGAAATGGCTAAGTAACTTTTCCCATACCGTTTGTTAGATTTTTTTCAAAATTGATACGGTTAAAGCTATTGATGAGATAAACAAATTGTGCAAGTTTCACAAAAATCTAAGCACAAATGCAGACTTTATCAAGCAAACAAGAAAAAGACTAACGGACTGATAGCCGGATGGACAGAGGATGGAAACCATGCCATGACATATTAAGTTCTGCTAGCTTTCAGTCAGTAGAGCTAAAAATTGGGGGGAAAAGGAGAGAATGCAGGTAACCAGCATTTTTTCATTCTCCTACAATGCTTTCTAACCTTTCACAGCCAAATTCCAGCATTTCAGTTACATTTAATTTACCATCTGCAAATACTTTCAATTTTGTCATGGCTACAATTTTGAAGTCAGGTAAAGAATTAAGTCTGTTTTCATGGCCTTACTGTGCATTTTCTGGACATTTCACAATAAGGGGCCAAGCCTTGGTAGCTCATTTGGTTATGGATGGGACCTGAAAACAGGTCACTTGTTTGATCCCCGGCTCAGCAAATTTCTTTCCGAGAACTGATGTCATAGAGACAGGATTCATTCTTCTCTCATCCCTGACCATTGTTACGATGATAGTAAGGAGGGAAAGCAGTCAGTGGCTTGGACAGAATACTTTGAGGAGTACTGGTAAAAATAAGTCCAGGAAAGCATGGATAGGTGCACTTGCACCAGCATATATAAGGAATAATGTGGAAAACGACATTGAACAAATAACATCAATCATCCACTGCAAGAGTATAATGTAAGGGGGCACTTTACTAGATTTTGCATGGCAAGTTTTTCAGAAAGACTCAACAAAAGCCTTTAGTTTTCATTTTCATACGAAGATGGCTTTAAAATAGAATAAAAATAAATACGTGAAAAACAAAAGAATTACTAAGATTTTTGTCTTTCAGCAGTAAATTCCATGTACTATTTGTAAGGTATATTCAATATAGTGTCAGTAACAGTATATTATACTGTCAGTAACAGTAAAGCTATTATTGCATTAGAGGGGAAAATACATTTAAAACTGTTAAGATTCAACTGGCATTTAAATCATTACCAAATGACACAATTTCAGGTTTGTCCAAATTGAAAGCATTTCGATAGGTGAGTGCAATACTATTCTAAGAGTCTGTACATTGTACAGGCACTTAGAATAGTGTTGCACTCAGCTATCGATTTGCAGATGACGAAAAAAAAGTTACTGAAAATTTTCAATTTGTTTAGTAAAGGGTAGAAAACATTGAGGGAAAAGGAGAAAATGCTGGTTACCAGCATTTTCTCCTTTTCCCACAATGTTTTCTACAGGCTTCTTTCTTAGGGTAGTCAAAAGTAGGGATTGTGTGGTAATGGGTTGAATAAGGGCTCTAAAAAGTTTTTTGTCCTGTAAATCTGTTGCTAGTTTTTCAAGCATTGTGAGAGTCAGTTTACAAATTTCTTCAGAAGTTATCATTAATTTTTTAAACAACATGTCACTAAAAGGAAAATATATGTCTTGGCAAATGGTTGACTGAATTACTTTTTAAACTACATTAATATGTAATCAGTCATATCACAGCAAAAATCCTTTTATTCACAGCTTTTCTGGATTTTAAAAATACTTGGCTTGAGTTCTGCATTGCCTTGCACAAGGACATCCCCACATCAATTCACTCTGAGCCAAGATTGCAACAGGATTGGTGGATTACACATCCAAGGCTTTTACCACACAGGAAAGGACTATTCCATTGGCCAAATTTTGTCTTTCAACAGTAAATTCCATACCCTGTTAGTAACAGTATATTCCCTATACTGCCAGTAACAGTATAGCTATTATTGCATTAGAAAGGAAAATACATTTAAAAAGATTAAAATTAATATGGAATTTAAATCATTACCAAAAGACACAATTTTAGGTTTGTCCAAAATGAAAGCATTTTGCAGATGACAAAATAAAAGTTACTGAAAATTTTCAATTTGTTTTATAAAGGGTAGAAAACATTGAGGGAAAAGGAGAAAATGCTGGTTACCAGCATTTTATCCTTTTCCCACAATGTTTTCTGAATGCTTCTTTCTTTGGGTAGTCAAAAGTAGGGATTACGTGGTAATGGGTTGAATCAAGGCCCTAAAAAGTTTTTTGTCCTGTTATCCATCACTACTTTTTCAAGCATTATGAGAGTCAGTTTACGGATTCCTTCAGAAGTTATTATTTCTAAACAACAGGCCACTGAAAGGTAAACATATGCCTTGGCAAATGGTTGACTGAATTAGTTTTCATATTACATTAATTTGTGATCAGTCATATCACAGCAAAAATCCTTTTATTCACAGCTTTTCTGGATTTGAAAAATACTTGGCTTGAGTTCTGCATTGCCTTGCACAAGGACATCCCCACATCACTTCACTCTGAGCCAAGGTTGCAACAGGATTGGTGGATTACACATCCAGGGCTTTTACCACACAGGAAAGGACTATTCCATTGGCCAAATTTATGGAGAAATTACTATTTACTTGTGTATGAACATCTACATAGCAATCTATGGTATCTAGAATTTACCCTTGAATTTGTTTCTTTATTCCATCAACTTGAGCAGCATAAGTTTCAGCTATATTGCTTGCAGAGTAGAGCCCTATTGGAGAGTTAAACTGAGCATGAACAACATTTGGCACTGGCCTTTTGGGAGACTGTGGAGGGGCTCCATACTGGGGCTGTCCTCTATACTGGGGTTGGCCCGCATACTGTGGTTGTCCTCCATATTGGGGTTGGCCTCCATATTGAGGTTGACCTCCATATTGGGGTTGGCCTCCATATTGTGGTTGCCCACCATATTGTGACTGAACCTGATACTGAGGTTGCTGTTGTGGTGGTGGTGGTGGTTGGTATTTGGTTGGCGGTTGTTGTCCAAATCCACCAAAAGGTTTTGCTGATCTGTTATATGAACTGCCAATTTTTAAAGATTCCTAGAAAAAATATTTTTTTCATATGTTAAATTTCCCTGATAGCAGTTATTCTGTAACCAAATGACAAAATCTTAGACCAGTCCAAGTTGAAACATCTGCAGATAGCATGAAATTGATAATTGTTTAGAGCAGAAAACGTTTTGAGGAAAGAGTAGAAGACAATACGAGGGGTAAAAAGAAAATGTTGGTTTTCAGCATTTTCTCCTTCTCCCAAAATGTTTTCAAAAGCTTTTTTCCTCAAGGTCATAAAAAGTGAATGCATGGTAGATTATTTATCTATGAATAAGTAAAGTTCATTTTTTTCCCATTAACTCGTTTGATCAAACGACAAAACCTTAGGTTTGTCCAAATCCAAAGTATTTACAGACAACGAAATGAAAGTGACTGAAATTTTGAAATTTGTTTTGTGAGGGGTAGAAAACATTGAGGAAAAAGGAGAAAATGCTGGTCAAGCATTTTCACCTTTTCCCACAATGTTTTCCATCGGCTTCTCTCTCAGGGTCGTCAAAAGTAGGAATTGTGTGGTAATGGGTTAAGCGACAGACAACAAAAAAAAAAACCTCTTTACACTCACCATTGACATGTCAGTAATTATGCTGAACAGATCTTCTCATTTTGCACAAGTATTGTTTTGACAGGTTATTTATTGAATGTATTTGCTCAACATTGCAATTTGCATACTCATATGAATCAAATTCAATCTATTTTTCTGATTAGCAAAATGATAGAACCTTGTGTGTCTTTACTGGAAACAGCATTGACTCATTATCAAAATGATAAAATTTTAGCCATGACAATTTTGGAAGGTTTAAAAACAACAAGTTAAACATGTGTCAAATGATGGGATTTATCTTTGATAGACCAGAAAAAATTGCCAAAAATTAAAAAATTAATTTTAGCTATTTAGCAGGATACAGGTTAAACGATGCACTTACAGCTTGGTTTTCTTTAGCCAGAGAGGTTTTTTGAACAGCATAGATTTCATCTCCAGTGGCTGTTTTGATTGGTTGTAACTCATCAGGTTTGAGGTCTGATATCTTGGTCACCTTTGGTTTCCAAATCTGCACAGCCCCTCTGAAAAGAATTTAGTACTCATTAGATCTAATCATTTGAAAAGCAATAAAAGTTTTTACTGGACCAAATTGTACACAATCGTTGACAATATCACGGCGGGGAATCACGTGACACAACAACAACAACAATGACCGTTATTTGAAAAAATTCCCCAATTTCTGGTAAGAAAATCTTCAATAATTCCGTTAATACATGACCGATTGGAATTTGGTTTGAAGCAGAGAAGGCGGAAGGACTTCAGGGATTTGCTTGATGTGTTAGATTTTTTAAACAACACCTGATAAAAAAGTTATTGACGAGCAAACAAATTATCCAGGGTAAAAAATTTGTTTGCTCGTCAATAACTTTTTTATCAGGTGTTGTTTAAAAAATCTAACACATCAAGCAAATCCCTGGAGTCCTTTCGCCTTCTCTGCTTCAAACCAAATTCCAATCGGTCATGTATTAACGGAATTATTGAAGATTTTCTTACCTGAAGTCGGGGAATTTTTTCAAATATCGGTCATTGTTGTTGTTGTTGTGTCACGTGATTCCCCGCCGTGAATATATTGAATATAAATGATGAATTCAGTCTTTGATACATTGTACAAAGGAGAAAATACCAGCATTTTCTCCTTTCTCTTCAATGTTTTCAAAGGCCTTCTCTTTCAGCCTCATTAAAACTTAGGACTGTGTGGTATAGATTGAACCCAAACTTAACACTTTACAAAACAATCCCTGGTTTTTATGACCCTGAGACTGAGGGCTTCTGAAAACATTGTGGGAAAAGGAGAAAATGCTGGTAACCAGCATTTTCTCCCTTTCTCACAATGTTTTCTACCCTTCTGGAATCAAAGTTTGGAGATACGTTCATTTTGTCGTCTGCAAGTGCTTTCAAACTGGATAAGTCTAAAATTTTGTCATGTGGTACATAGTTAAGCAAGGACATCTTTTTACAGCTCTGAAAAAAATTGACAGTAACGAAGCAAATACTTGACACAAACAACTGTTTCTTTTTCAAAAATGTCTTCTTTATCTGTTAGTGTTGGGAAAAAACCACTTTCAGTTCCTTCATTATTTGTACTATCTAGGCCTGAAAAAACCCATCTGTGTTTCTCGACCCTATATAGAAAATGATGCCAACCATTAAATTTCTACCCTAAGGTTGATACTTTTTTTTTCAGGTGCCATTTCAGTACATGGTCCATGTAAAAAAAAGTTTAAAGAAAAAAATCCCTACCTACAAATGGAAACCAATGATATTTTTTGGGTAGGTCTTGGTATAATGTCTAAAACTGTCCTATGTGGTTACTAATTTGCGATTATGTCGGGTGATTAATCTTTTATCAATTAAACTAGTGTTTTAATGACACTGAAGAAGAAAAAATTATTGGAAAAGGACAAAATGCTAGTTATCCTTTTTCAGATACATGTACTTCAAATAAAAATCAAATCATTTGAACCTCCATGTACTTTGTCAAAATGCAAGTGACAATTTAACTCGATACCAAACCACAAATTTATAGACCTGTCCAAATTAAAAGCATTTGCAGACGACAAAATAAAATTTCAAAAATTGAAACTTAAGTGGTAACAATTAACTAAAATAAAAAAAGAAAAAATGAAATAGGTAAGATCTGAATTCAAACGGTAGTTATTTTGAATCAGAAAACTACCTCTCTGACTGTATTGTCTTCAAAATTCACCCAATTTTCAGCAGTACACGAGTACATGTTCTTTGACTATCTCTTGTTGGGAAAAAACTATATGGATTGGGGGATGTCCAAAGTAACAAACCAGTAAAATCAAGTAAATGCATTCCTTTTCTATCCATGGAAAAGAAGAAACATCATACACACTGGGCATAACTAAAGCTACTTTGAAGGATTCAAAGTAGAGGAAGTGGAAGGAAGCACTTAACTCTTTACCAAAGACCAAAGCTTCAGATAGAAGGAGTAATTTTGATTTCAAAATTGATAATATGAATTATTCTCCACTAAACCCCATAATGTGGGTACTTCTTTGAACCTTCTTGTTGAGATGATTCTAATGAGTACACATAACATTGGGTTTGGAAGAGAAATAATGGATTTTGAAGAGCATCACTCCTTCTTATCTGAAGCTCTGAGAGACAGAATTTCAGATTCTTTCTGATTGAAAGCATTTTCTGACAAAAAAATGAAACTTGAATGATTGAATTTACATTTAGAGGTGTACAAAATTTTGCAGGAAAATGAGAACATGCTGATAACAGGCATTTTATTGATCCTTTTTATTAGTTTCAAAGCTTTCTTTCTCAAGGTTAGAATGGTGTCTGGGTAATTATCCATCAAAGTTTGGCAGCAAGTGTGACAATTTATTGCAAAACACTATCAACTTGATGTAAACACAGCTGGAACATAAAAGTTACAGCATCTGTTTTAAATATCGAGCATTTTGTTTACAAAACACATCTACATGTACAACAATTGCATCTCCTTCCAGGAAATTCTGATTTCCTCACTAATATTTAGTCTATTTTTACTCAATAAATAAGTTACAAATAAATGAATAATAAATATATATATTCCACACAACAGAAGACAGACTTTCGGCTCTGTAAATCTTCCTATACGGTATAAAATGTATTCTTTGCTCCTAAGAAAAACCCCGCAATGTTGACTCTTAAATATCAGTACCTCGGGAAAGAGGCCCTCTGAAAATATTGTGGGAAGAGGAGAAAATGGTAGTAACCATTTACTCAATGGTTTTTACCCTATAAAAGAAAAATTGCACCAATGAGCTGCATTAAAGATGTTGTCTGCTTACAATTTTGACATGGCTGAGATTTTGTCGTGTGGTAAAGGGTTAACTCATTACCAAACAACACAATTTTATGTTTGTCCAAATCAAAAGCATTTGCAAACGACAAAATAAGTGACTGAAAATTTGATATTTGTTTTGTGAAGAGTGGAAATCATTGCGGGAAAAGGAGAAAATGATGGTTACCAGCATTTTCTCCTATTCCCACAATGTTTTCTAAAGGCTTCTTTCTCAGGGTCATCAAAAGTAGGGATTGTGTGGTAATGGATTAAAGCATCTAGATAATGCATCAAACATGTTCCAAGAATGTGGTCACATGATATAAATCTGCTTTGTCCCCAAAAACTTGCAGAATTGTGAGGAAGAATTTACCACAGGAACTTGACATTCTATAACCAAAATAAATGACAAAATATGAAAAAAAGATCTCCCCTATAATAGGGGAGATTTTTTTTTGTCATATCTTATCATTTATTTTGGTTATAGAATGTCAAATTCTTGTGAATTTACCAATATAGAAACTATATGATGAAAAATTTTGACCCAAGCTAGCCTGCCCTGATACAGGCTGACCTGGGTCGAAACTTTGCAGATGCAACCCACATATTTGTCCAGTATGATTGAAATTGAATTGAAAATATTGTTTTGTTTTTACCTTAACACAGTAAGTTCAAGATCATTGCAAGATCGTATTATTGCCATTTTTGCTTGCTCATGTGTAAGCTCATCTGAATTAGTATCGTTGATCAGAATGATCCCATCTCCGGGTCTCAAACCACATCGTTCTGCAACACTCTTAGGCTGCACCTGTAGTCAATAAAATTCTTAGAATAAAACTTGTTCTCCCATTTGCATAACTCTGTCAGTGGTTATGAATTCTCACAATCCTCTGTGCATTCCTTTGTTTTGGTTTTTTGGTATTTGCTTTCAAAAATGGCTCAAGCCTTTTAACGATGACAAAATTTTACACTAGCCCCTGTTGAAAGTATTTGCAAATGATATGTGTGCTGTGTGTCAAATAATGAGGTATGTCTGTGAAATGGCATAAAACATTGTTAGAAAAGGGGAAAGAAGCTGGTGACCAACATTTTCCCGCTATTCTGAAATATGTTTAAAACCCATCTTCCCAAAGATGACCACAACATGGGACCAGTTTGTAGTAACTGTTAACCCATAACTGCACAATCCCTACTTTTGACACCCCTGAGAAAGAAGCCCTTTAGAAAACATTGTGGGAAAAGGAGAAAATGCTGGTAACCAGCATTTTCTCCTTTTTCCACAATGTTTTCTACCCTTCACTAAACAAATTTTAAATTTTCAGTCACTTTCATTTTGTCGTCTGCAAATACTTTTGATTTGGACAAACCCTAAAATTTTGTTGTTTGGTAATGAGTTAAGCTCACTTTGTAGGCTAACATAAAATTTTAAAGACAAATCAAATCCTTTGAAACGGATAAAATCTAAAATTCAATCAATTGGTAAAGAGTTTATAATGATAAGCTCTCTCTTTCTATTGCAATGTATTTGGTAAAACTTTCACCAAATAATTTTCAAAGGGACAAAAACAACCTTTTACCAAATAACTCTTATGCTTCAATGCCTTAATTTCAAGCTTAGCAGTGCAGTTGGCAGCACACATGACTTAAAACCATGGTGTTGGTGGTTTGAATTTCAAGCTCCACCAATTTTTTTTTCAAGGATTGTGGTGTATTCAACAAAAAACTACCATAGAAAGAAAATAATTTCTTAATAAACCCTTTACCACACAATATCGACTTGTAATGGTCCTAAGAAAGAAGCCTTTGGAAAACATTGTGGGAAAAGGAGAAAATGCTCGTGACCCTACCCTTCCAACAACAAATTTCATTTTTTCAACCACATAATATTTTGTTATCTGCAAATACTTCCAATTTGGACTGGTATAGCATTTTATCACTAGGTAAAGAGTAATGCATCCTACAAACAAACCAAACAAAAATAACCATCCTCTGGGAAATGAAAACATGTGCGGATTGTTTGGTATTAACTCTTTACCACACAAAAAAATTTTAGACCAGTCCAAATTGAAAGATATGCAGACGACAAAATAAAGGTGACTGAAAAATTGGAATTTGTTCTGGGAAGGGTAGAAAACACTGTGGGAAAAGGAGAAAATGCTGGTTACCAGCATTTTCTCCTTTTCCCACAGTGTTTTCAAAAAGCTTCTTTCTCAGGGGCGTCAAAAATAGGGATTGTGTGGTAATGAGTTAATGAAGTAAACAGGAATTGGATATCTACATCTACCTGGTGTATGGTTCATCTCTCTACCAAACGACAAAATTTTAGACTGGTCCAAATTGAAAGCACTTGCAGACGACAAATTAAATCTAACTTAGAAAATGATTTTTGTAGTGGAAGGGGAAGAAAACATAGTGGGAAAAGGAGAAAATGCTGGTTACCAACATTTTCCCCCTTTCCCATAATGTTTTCAAAAGGCTTCTTATACAGTGGTGTTAAAAGTTGTGATCGCGTGGTAAAGAGTTAACCCTTTAATATCAAACTATCCTAGGTTTTTACAACCCTGAGATAAAAACCTTATGAAAACTTTGTGGGAAAAGGAGAAAATGCCGATGACCAGCACTTTCTCCTTTTCCCACAATGTTTTCTACCCTGTAGAAACAAATTTCAATTTTTGAGTTACGATTATTTTGTTGTCTGCAACTGCTTTCGATTTGGACCAGTCTAAAATTTTGTTGTTTGGTAATGAGTTTTTCAAAGCATAATACCCTGAAAAAGAGGGGTTTTGAAAACCTTGACAGAAAAGAAAGAAATACTAATTACCAGCATTTTTACCTTTTCACAAAATACCCTATCAATGAGATACACTGTTCAGTTTGAGGCACATTCTACTTTGTCATCATAATGGCTACATCTAAATTTTGTTGTCCGGTAAAGAGATACCACAGCATGACAGGGTCAAAAGTACACATTTTTGTATACCCAGTGATTTTAAAATTTCATAAGTTAAATAAATTCAAATTTTCTATTCAATATCAAAGTTAGATTTTCATGTGAAATTCAATATACTGTTGATTTTGATATTTTAGGCATGAATTGTGGATTACCTTAAAATTTACCCTTTACTTTGACTCACTGCAATCTGAATTAAATTTGCAGCAAATGAATTTAAAAACATCATTGAAAAAAGGGATAGTCAACAATTATTGATTGATTGGTTGATTGGTTGGTTGGTTGAATGGTTGGTTGGTTGGTTGGATGGATGGATTGATGGATGGATGGATGGATGGTGATGTCATTTCTAACAATTTTTCAGTTATATCACAGTGACAGCTCGCATTTCATGTATTTCCTGGATTCAACTAGGCTAGGGCTCTGAAGTATCTTGCCCAAGGACAATTCCATAAACAAGAGCAGTTAGAGATGGGTTATGCTCCCCTAATAGGTGCTTGTCATAAAATGTATGAAATTAATATAAATTCACTTCTTTTATCCTAAAATGACTTGTTCATGCCCCAAAAATTGAAGTGAAAAGGCAGTTACTATCATAGAGATATTTCCAGTATATATTTAAGTCAACAAACAAATGGACAGACTGACAGCAAAATTCTTTTGGGGAGGATAGTAACTGAAATGTGAAATTTTGGCCAGCAAGATAATGGAGAAAAACTGACTCTACCTCTACCATGAAGCCCCGTTTTACTCTAAAACTTCTTGAAACATGGAAAAACTACATTTTCTATTAATCATTAAGATCTATCTGTTCATGAATTTTGATATTAAAGGTGGGTATTTAGAATTTTTACATCTCACCAAATTAAAATATATATGTATCACTGAAATTTATATGGAAAAATAATACAAATTATCAATAATTAAGAATCATAAAATTACAAATAAAAAAAAAATTTGATGGTATTTCCTTAAAAGGCTACGTAGCCTCTTAAGCTATTTTTAGATTTCGCGCCAAAAATCAAAATCGCATTGTGGGAATGTCAAGTGACTGGCACGTGACTAATAATACTTAAATTCCATTACAAAACAAACATGTAAAAATTTTTTTCCACAATGTCTTCTTCAGACGCTATGTTTAAACTTTGTCTGTGTATTCCTGTATGTAAATGAATTAATTGATCATCTAAAAATAGAACGTGTCTCCCGTTGGTGTCAATCTGGGCTGTAGTAAATCTCTAATTTCTCGTGTTGTCGGATGGTTTTGGACTACTGGGGTTTCATGAACGCAAATCAAAAGGCCTTGGGAGTATAAGGATGATTTTCTTGCATTTTTGTAAAATTTTCTTCCCAAAATCTGAAGGGCCACCTTTAATAGCTGTAATACTTTTGGAGTAATAGCCATCACAAACTTGTAGAGGACACTAAGCCCCCTTTTCCCTTCAGACAATATTGCATATTAATTGGAATAAATACAAAGGGTGTGTGGTTTGTGGCATTTTTAAATAATAATTCAAATTTGAAATTTCATAAAATTTTGAGCAGTAATGTAGGAGATATTACATAAAACAATTTTTTTAAATGAAGCCCCCTTTTTTCCATGATGCAGTCTGAAATTGAGAAAGTGGGGAAGAGGTATCTTGGTAATGTTACAGCGAGTTCAGATTTGAAATTTCATGAATTTTTGAGCACTAATGTAGGAGATATTGGAGAAAAACAATTTTTTACATGAATCCTCCTTTTTCCGCCACGCACCCTGTAATGAGAAACCAGGAAAGAGGTATCATAAAACGATTTTTTACATAAAGTCCCCCTTTTCTGTGATGCAGCCTGAAATTGAGAAACCGGGGAAGACTTAGAGGTATCCAGGCAATGTTCCAACAACTTCAGATTTGAATTTTCATGAACTGTACTAATGAATGAGATGTTAGAGAAAAACAATTTTTTACATGAAGCCCCCTTTTTCCACATTGTAGCCTGTAATTTAGAAACAGGGAAAGAAGTATCTGGGCAACATTCCAATGAGTTCAGATTTGAAATTTCACAAAGTCTGGAGCACTGATGTCGGAGATATTTGAGAAAAACAATGTTTTACATAAAGCCCCCTTTTTTCATGACGCAGCTTGTAATTCAAAAATAGGGAAAGAAGTATCTGGGCAACATTCCAATGAGTTCAGATTTGAAATTTAATGAAGTTTTGAGCACTGATGTAGGAGATATCCGTGAAAAACAATTTTTTACGTGAAGCCTCCTTTTTCTATGACACAGCCTGAAATTAAGAAACCAGGAGAGATGTATTAGCACATTGTTCAAAGGAGTTCAGATATAAAGTTTCATAAACTTTGGTCAGGGGGTTGTGGAGAAATGGCTTCTGACGGACGAACAGATATACGCACAGCGTGGCAACCATATGCTCCCACGAAATGTTTCGGGGAGCATAAAAATCCAGTGGATCTAGTGAGGCTGGACTGATGGATGGACTTCACAGAGTGAAGACCAAGAACAACATGCATGTATGTACACTGTCTAGCTCCATTCTCTTTCCTCTTCTCTGATTAAGACCTTAATAATTGTATTTTCAAGATTGCTATTGCCCAGAGGGTCTCAGCAAAGTGTAAGTGTAGATCAGAGATCAAACAGAACAAACTATGCAGTCTGATCTTATTTTACACTGACCAAAAAAACCAAATGTATTTGTGAAACTTTTAACCCTTTACCAAATGCCAAAATTTTAGACTGGTCCAAATCGAAAGCATTTGCAGACAGTAACATGAATGTGACTAAAGAATTAAAATTTGTTTTAGGAAATGGAAGAAAACATTGTGGGAAAATGAGAAAATGCTGGTTACCTTTCCCTACATTGTTTTCAAAAGGCTTTTTCACGGGGATGTTAAAAGTCAGGATTGTGTGGTAAAGAGTTAAGAAAATGAGAAAATTTTAGAAAAGTTCAAATTAAAAGCATTCATTTTTTGTACATGGCAAACAAATTGTGCCTGATATGGTTAGATATGGCCTTGAAAATTTTCAGAATCTTCCTTCTTTATGACTTTTAAAACAAGACTATGTAAAAACATGAAATCTGGATCAAATTCCAATGATACTGACTATAAGCATTTTCATGGAAGTAAATATATGAATATTAACCCATTACCACACCATCCCTATTTTTCATGACCCTGAGAAAGAAGCCCTTTAGAAAACATTGTGGGAAAAGGAGAAAATGCTGGTAACCAGCATTTTCTCCTTTTCCCACAATGTTTTCTACCCTTCACAAAACAAATTTCAAATTTTCATTCACTTTTGTGTCGCCTGCAAATGCTTTTGATTTGGTCAAGCCTAAAGTGTTGTTGTTTGGTAATGAGTTAAATAGGATAAGAGTAAAATGCAATGAACCCTTTGCAAAATGGTCCTTTTTTTCTGTATGATCTTTAAGAAAATGGCTTTTCCAAATACATAAATGTTTTGTGGGAGAAGAGGCTGGTGACCATCATTTTCCTTCCTTTCAAAGAGAAATCTCCTCTTTTTATGCACTTCTTCTTAGATAAAGATTTTAAATGGACAAGTTTAAAAACTTTGTTTCCGGGTAAGAGTGCATCTGTGAGGGTGTGCAGTTTATCTATGACGTGCTGTGGTGTAGGTGGTAGCATTACCCGCAATATGCAACCAGGAATCAGTTTTCTTGTTGCTACGACAACGTAGCTATGCCATATTTAGAAAGCTACTTCAAGACGAGGCTTCGATACGAAAACATTATATACAATACTCTGACATCCACCTACATTTCTCAAGTTACACTTACTGTCAATCAAAAATCACCTGGCGAATGCTGGGGTTATTTTTGGCTTAAAGATAGATCTACGAAGTTGACGGGTTTTCCATCTTTAAAAGCTACATGGATTCCTATAAATGTTTGGAAGCTGCTATACACATAGATCTATAGACAAACGTATACCAACTTAAAAGTGTTAAAAGCGAGATTTTATATTTAACCTATGCCAGCGTTTCTATTTCAATCTGAAAATCTATAGCATAAACAGTAGCTGTTATGCGCACATATACTTCGCGAAGAGAGTATGTAAATCTTGTATGTATATAAAAATACCTTACCACTTGAACCGATAAGGGGGTCTTAAAATCCACTCCACCTTGTAAACGAAATCCCCAAGATATTCCCGAGTCCCTACGGGACAGTTGGATAGTAAACATTTCTGGCTGTTTTTCACCCATTGCACTGTTTATTTCGATAGCAATCCAGAAATAGAGAGAAAATCTGTAACACAATTTTACCTACACACTACTTTCTCCCGTTGGTGCATGAGCCGTAAAGTTCGTCTGCAACGTAAATCGGCGCGAAAGTGGGCGGGGCAACATAGTCATATCGGAAATGTTTCGGTATCGAGCTATTTCCGATTTCACTTCGTCAGAAGATTCCTTACAAAATTTCTAACAAAGTTTTGGTACAAAGTTTATGTGCGGTTGTACTATTTGAATGCAAAGTAGGTGACGCGAATAAAATTGCTATTGTCGACAAGTGACTTATCGACATGAAAGACAGTTCTTAAACTTCCTGCACATTTACCAAGGTTAACCCTTTACCTCATAATCCCGAGTTTGACTAACCTAAGGTAGAAGGTTATTGAAATCATTATGGCAAAAAAGGGAGAAATGCTGGTAACCAGCATTCGAACAAATTTGAGATATATCGTCTGCAAAATACTTTTAATTTGGACCAAACTGTGCGGCTGGCATTATCTCCCGCTAGATGGCATTCTTTAAATACTCATCTATCTGATATGGGCATCCTGGGTACAGAGCCGAACCACTTTCCTACGAGACAACCGTTACTTTTGAATTTCAAACTGAAATAAAGGTTTACCCAATAAAACGCTACCTCGTGCAATTCACTCAACTATGATCACTAGTTTAGAGAAATCTGTTGCTAAAGAAGGTCTCATTGCTTATCAAACGTATTGATACGTAAAACAACATTGCTACTTTATAGAGCGTAATATTACAGTCAGCCCGCTTTTGGGGCTAGTAGTGATGTGTCATATAAGACAGTTGAATCTTCGAAGAATATGACATGCGCAGGCAACGGTGCGGCTGGTTAAGAGTTAAGAGAAGTGAATAAAATGTCTTTGCCGATTAGAATGATAAAATTTACTATGCAAAATGATATAACAAACTGACGAAACGTTTGTTTAGGACAAATAAATAGTATCTCCAATGATAATACCTTATTCGGCTATGAAACCATATAAATTATCATGGACGAGGGGGAAGTATCCAAAAACAGAATTTATCCTTTTCCGACAAAGTGTTCAACCATTTACCACACGATCCCGAGTTTTAACCATCACGAAGAAGATGTCTTTTTGAAGCATTGCGGGAAACAGAGAAAATGCTGGTTAACAACATTTTTTGCTTTTGCCATAATTTTTTCTACTCTTTAACCCATTACCACAGCATCCCTACTTTTGACGAGCCTAAGAAAGGAGCCTGTAGAAAACATTGTGGGAAAAGGAGAAAATGCTGGTAACCAGCATTTTCTCCTTTTCCCACAAAGTTTTCTACCCTATCAAAGAAAAATTGAATTATTTGAGCTACCATGAAATTGTCATCTGCAAATGCTTTTAATTTCAATAGGTCTGAATGTTTCCTTTGTGGTAAAGGGTTTAAAAGAAAAATAACATATTGCCACTCATTTAATTTGTCGTCTGCACGTTCTTTCAATTTAGACAAGTCAAAGATTTTTTCGTATGATGAAGGCTTTAACCCTTTACCACATAATCTCACACAATCAAGATCCTGAGAAAGAAGCCTTTGGAAACAATGTAGGAAGAAGAGAAAATGCTGGTAACTAGAATTTTCTCCTTTTCCAGTGATGTTTTCTGTTTGTTCAAGGACAAAAATTATCAATTGTGAAACACACAATTATTGCTTTTAATTTCCTTCATTTTTGTTATGAGTTCGAAGCCTTGATAGGTTTTCCTTAAAGTTGGTAAAACGCGTGAAGGGTAAAACTCTTTAGGGATATACGTATAAGTCCGGTGTAATGCAAAGAAATTACCCTCCCCTACAAAATGACCCGGGTCATTATTCTACGTAGATAAATGATACCAGAAGTCATTTCACTACATAGAGGAATGACCCGGGTCATTATTCTACGTAGAGAAATTACCCTATGGGATCATTACTCTACGTAGAATAATGAACAGGGCAATTCCTCTACGTAGAGAAATGATCCATGGGTTATTTTGTAGGGGAGGATCATTTCTCTGCATTACGCCGATCTCTTTTCACGGCTGAAAATACAACGCATTGTTACCGAGAAAGATTGCTTGACATAGCAAATGGATATGATATATCTAAGATCAGTTTGCACATTGTGTGCAATCTGATCTTAAACTTTACAGTCCGCCAAAGACCTTGCTTTGGAGCTGAAAAGGTTTTGAAAGCAAAGCTTCTGCTAGACTTTGTGTTGTTGCCTACAACCACACAACCCCTACTTTGGACGACCCTGAGAAAGAAGCTTTCAGAAAACATTGTGGGAAAAGGAATAAAATGCTGAAAACCAGAATCTTCTCCTTTTCCTGCAATGCTTTCTACCCTCCAAAAAACACATTTCAACTTTCCAGTCACTTATATGTCGTCTGCAAATGATTTTGATTTGGACAAACCTAAAATGTTGTCGTTTAGTAATGACTTAAACGCATTTCTCCTCTCCCATGGTGTTTCCAAAAGCTTTCTTTCCCCAGATCATTTAAACCGGGAATATTTGGTAGAAGTTTACTAGCCTTACTATACATTAACCCATTACCACACAGCAAAATTTTAGACCTATCCAAATTGAAAGCATTTGCAGACCACAATTTTAAAGTGCTCAAATGTTACAATTTTCCTTTGGTATGGTAAAAAACTTTGTGGGAATAGGAGAAAATGCTGGTTACCAGCATTTTCTCCTTTTCCCTCAATGTTTTCAAAACACTTCTTCCTCAGGGATGTTAAAAGTCGTCATTGTGTGGTAAAGGGTTAAAAGTGTGATTCTTTCGCACATGGCTTAATATTTCTTAAGCCTAGGTCTATACAATTATTCGAAATTTAAAGCAACTGCAGACGACAAATTCGAAATCGGTACGAATGGGATTTTTTTTTTCGCGGATAGTCTGGGGGCTATTAAGATGATATCAGAGGTCGTATCCTGGAAAACTCGTATGCAATCTCAAGGGTACAAGTTCCTGGATACAAGTTCTCTGGAGAACTCGTACCCCCACTAATACATTATAATTATAGTCTATCCCCATGTCAACTTTTATTATGCCGTTAATCTGATGCAGATTTAACTCTCCCGAATCTGAACGAACCTGAAGAAAGGTTCAGAGGATCTTGGGGGAAAGGAGAAAATTCCTGTAACCAGCGTTTTTCCCCATTTTCCACAATGTTTTCGACCCTGTTGAGGGCTACTGTTTCATTTGTCTCACTTGCGAATGTGTTTTGCAGAAGCTTTAAATTTAGAAGAGTGTAGAATTTGTCGTTTGGTAGTTAAAGCAGTATACATGTATCTCCTGCCATCAAAAATTTGCTGGGCAGTGTCAAATAAACATATCTGCACAGATTCGTCATAGTACGGATTTTGCTTGTATGTCTGAGAAAAAAGTCTCTTTCACTCGTTTCTAGGATTTGAATATTTTCACATTAATTTGTACGGCTTTTTGAAATTCCAGTATTTCATGAACACTCCTACTTTCTCTCCACTCTGTTCACACTGATTTACGTCGATGAGAATTTGTGTGTGGCACGAACCCAAACCAGCTGAAATTAGGAGTAATTTTATGGTCAAAGGGAGAAAACTCGTATTTACTGACATCACCTTTTATGACAGAGTTACTTCCCTTACATTTGTGGACAGCATAAAACCGAAGACGAATAAACATCATTGCAGCTAGTGAAGACGACCTGTATCGAAAAAAAAAAAAAATGTTCGTTAAGCTGTCATTATTTCTGGTAAAGTTTGAGACAGGATTGCAGATGCTGCTACTTTTCAAAAACATCATGAAAGAAGACAAAAGAAAGAAAAACCAATTGCAGACATGGTTACCATTATGTAAACAGGTGGTAGTCTCCCTTGTATTTCGTCACGTTTGTAAACAAGGCGACCGCCGAAATTAAAACTTGTAAGTAACAATCCGGTTATCAAAGTAAGAGCTCACACAGAATCTAAATGTGATTTTTACAATTATATTCATCAACTGATGAATTTATTTGATAAATAGCTTTTATTATGTTACAAAATTTAAACTTAAACTAACGACATGCATTCGTTCAATAGGTTTTCGAGGTTATTGACGAATATCGTTAATATGGGCTGTACTGTCAAATTCCAATCATTTTTTTTTTGAGCAGCGATCGTAAGAAACAGGGGACAGACAGTGAAAGCATACAGATCTGGGTTTCTAAAATCGGCTTGAAAGTCTCATTTTACTTATTTAGCAGAATAAGTGTTAATGGAGGGTTTGGGTTTTCGGTAGATCGTATGGGTATATAAATTAACCCTGCACCGGTTCTTTAAGTTTCGGTGTGACCGTCTGTAATAGTTGAAAAAAAGTCTATTCCGGGAAAGGGGGCGGGGAATAACAATAAGGGAGAGTACTCTTCATTACTTATGGAAGCCAGATTGTTCGAGTTTTCTCCCTTTGAGCATAAAATCACAATGTAATCCGACGGTGAACAAATCTGGGACAAACCCGAGACCGATCAACAGCAATATTTAGGAGCTTTCTCTCGTTTCTAACTCTATTGTCTGTCTCATGGCGTGGTTTGCGCCGTCCGTCCGTCTGTCTTTTCATCTATTAATCTTTTTCATGCCAGTGAAGACTGACCTTAACAAACAATAACGACGACGACGACGACAACAACAACATACTTAAGCCTACATGTATTTCGGGTGTACTTGAACGTGCAGGCTAATCTTAAATATACACTATCGATTCAGAACAGATTTCCAAAAGAAAACTCCTTTGAAATAGCAAAGACTGGGTTTCAAAATTGGCTTGAAAGTATCATGTTACTTATTTAGCAGAATAAGTGTTAACAGAGGGTCAGGGTTTTCGGTAGACCGTATGGGTATATAAATTAACCCTGCACCGGTTCTTGAAGTTTCGGTGTAACTGTCTGTAATAGTTGGAAAAAAGTCTATTCCGAGAAAGGGGGCGGGGAATTTAAAAATAAGGGAGAGTACTCTTCATTACTTATGGAAACAAGATTGTTCGAGTTTTGTCCCTTTGACCATAAAAACACAATGTAATCCGACGGTGAACGTATCTTGGACAGACCCGAGACCGATCCGCAGCAACATTTAGGAGCTTTCTCTCGTTTCTAACTCTACTGTCTGTGTCATGGCGGGGTTTACGCCGTTCGTCCGTCTGTCTGTCCATCTATTTATCTTTTTTCATGCCAGTGAAGACTGACCTTTACAAACAACAATAACCACGACGGCGACAACAACAACATATAGATTCGTAATGGCTTCAGCCGTACTAGGGACTATGAATTTTCCTCTGATTCGCCAATCTTTCTTTTTTGTTCGGGTAAATAGTGTATTTTTTTTTAATGTTTGATAGAGATATAGGAAAATAAATATTTTTCAAAATGATTTTAAAGGGTTTACGGCAAAAACACCCCAAAGTCCAATTTTGAGTCATAACGTCCCACAGGTAAAACGCCCCAAATTTTGGTTAACTCATTACCAAACGACAATATTTCAGGCTTGTCCAAGTCAAAAGCATTTGCAGACGATGAAATAAAAGTGACTGAAAATTTGACTGAAAATTTGAAATTTGTTTTGTGAATGAAGTAGAAACATTGTGGGAAAAGGAGAAAATGCTGGTTACCAGCAGTTTCTCCTTTTCCTACAATGTCCGAAGGCTTCCTTATCAGGGCCATCAAAAGTAGGAATTGTGTGGTAATGGGTTAAAACGTTGCACCAGGGACATAGATGAAATTGTGTGTTACAGGTCTCTGGTTGCACCAGCTTCTACTTCTAGTCTAAATAATGAGACACCCCTGTGATCTTTTTCATATATAGACCTTTACTGTACACTGTACTGTCTCAAGTCCATCATAAATTTTCCAGTAGCAAATATAGTGTGCTATACTGACTTTCTGTTTCATCAGTTTTATCTGTATTGCAGCAAAATGCAATACTAAACATGACCAAAAACAAATTGTTAAACTATTCATTACATAAAAAGCATGTAGAAGTCGTTTACAACATTTTTATCTCGGAAAAATTACAGACAAAATTTATCATGTGTGATGGCCATTTTGTATGTTTTCGGGAACGTAAACAACTCGAGTAACTGATGAAATGCATGTTTTTTTTCTCACGATCAGCGTTTGAATTGAAAATATTTGTATTTCAAATGAAGAAATATTGAATACGCAAGCCACAGGTATGTTTAAATCCTAGTTTTGTGCTCTATTTGGGAAATTATAAGAATTCAAATATGCGCACAAAATCTGTGCAGAACTTTCAACTGATTTTGTCTTGATTGTCTCTACCCAGAGGCAACCAGTCAAAAAGTAACATTGCCTTTGGGGACAGTTATCTGTAATACACCAACTTTAAATAACATCTGAAATGAGTGAAAATGTCCTCATTTCAAGGCTTTATTGTCTATATAACATTTCAATAAATAAAGGACTAAAAATAATCATGTAGCGTGAAATTTGATTAAGTGTAAAGTAAAATTTTACTTTCTGGTGAATTCTTTACTCATTACCAAACGACAATATTTTAGGCTTGTCCAGATTGAAAGCATTTGCAGACAACGAAATAAAAGTGACTGAAAATTTGAAATATGTTTTGTGAAGCGTAGAAAACATTGTGGGAAAAGGAGAAAATGCCTGGCTCTGCTTTTCCCACAATTGTGTGGTAATGGGTTAAGGTCGTTTGAAGGGTAAGCCAATCTTTGACTGGTCTATTATCACAAAAGGCCTTTTCTTGTCATAAAATCTTCTTAACCATTGACCATATGACAAAATGTGTTACTGATCCATATTGAAAGCATTTGCATACCACAAAATATATGTGACTGAAAATTTGAAATTTCTTATAGGAAAGGAAGAAAACATTGTTGGAATAGGAAAAAAAAAATCCTGTTTACCAGCATCTTCTCCTTCTTTTCCTACTTGCTTGCTAACACACTGAACTCTCTCAAGGTTGTAAAAAGTAGGAATAGTATGTAAAAGGGTCAGAGCTCCAGATAGAGGGGTGATTTCAGTTTTAAAATTGAAAATATTGATTATTCTCCGCTAAACCCTATGTCAGTGAGAGGATTCTAATGAGTACCCACAACATAGGGCTTGGAAGAGAAATAACGGATTTAGAATGCCATTACTCCCTCTTCTTTGGAGGTCTGAAGGGTAATGTCTTTTCAGAGATGTATATCCTCAACTGTGGGAAAAAAAGATAGTGCTACTCTATTAGAGATCTCGACACCTGTGATAGAAGATGTAGATGCAGCCAAAAAGCCAGGAAAACAGAAGAAGAAAAAGCGAAAAGAAAATCAACCTGAAAAAGAGGACAGAGCTTTGAGACCCGAGGAAGAAGAAGAAATCTTATACTTTTTCAATAAGTGTGATCGTGTGACTTTGAAAAAGCTTATCAGAAATTCAGGACAGCTTTTCCAGTCAGCTGATTTTACAGATTGTGAAGAGAGGCACTTTGAAAACAAACCTTGTAGTTACACAGACATAGACGATTTAGTGATGCGTACCAAGATGGATAGCTCCAAACTGCTGAGACTTTACGAAAGGATTAATATATTAAAGCTGAAAGAACAAACAGAGTTTGGTATACCAAGGCTGGCATATAAGTTTCCTGTTGCAAAAATGAAGGTAATTCAGGCTACTAGTATCTGTATCTAGCTTTGAAATTTGTTTGGCATCTCAGGCTGATAGAAAATAAAATGGCACGACTTGAAGAGGTTACAGGTTTAACTCTACCTCATAGATCTGATAAAATTTCATATTAAAAGAATTTACAGGTGATAGCTTAACTTATTACCAAACGACAATATTTTAGGCTTGTCCAAATCGAAAGCATTTGCAGACGATACAATAAAAGTGACTGAATGTTTGAAATTTGTTTTGTGAAGGGCAGAAAACATTGTGGGAAAAGGAGAAAGTGCTGTTTACCAGCATTTTCTCCTTTTCCCACAATGTTTTCTAAAGGCTTCTTTCTCAGAGTGGTCAAAAGTAGGGATTGTATGGTAATGGGTTAAATGAGGTTCAAATTATTGAATTTGCCTTTGATATGGAAGAAAACATTGTGAAAAAAGGTGAAAATACTGGTTATCACCATTTTTCCTTTTCTCACAATGTTTTCAATTCTTCAAGGTCACTGAAACCAGGGATTGTGTGGTAAAACGTTAACTCTGTGTTATAGTAAATGCACACTGACTATTAATGGCTTTATGATTGTACAGACTTTTCTTTTCTAATTATCCCGTTTTTTTTCTGAAAACCATTCTAGCTAAAATTTTATCTGAAGCTTTGCTAGAGTAGGAGCTTTTGCCTCTGCAATTTTTATCGAGAAGTAATAAACATTTGAATTTTGTACTTATCCAGTAACAAAGTGACTACCCTGTATTTCTCTGTGTATCTGTGTATGTTGGAGGGAATGTATTGGTCATTTGGCAATTTTTAAGTCAAAGGGTACTTGTACATTCTGCTAGTCACTCCGGACAAAAAATTGAATTATTAATTACACATGTTTTTGAAAAAAAAATGTCAAGAAAAATTAAATTATTTATTCCAAATTATTAATTTACCCTCTTCCAATATAGTGGAGCTCATTACATGTTTTCCCATAAGGAAGGATTTAGATCAGACTATATGAAATAAGAGGTCTTGCTTGGCTCCTTTGTAAAATAAGAGACTCACAGCCTGGAGACCCCAAGTTTCAGCCTCTTTTCATGGGAATGTCCTTGAGAAAGTTACACTTGTGACTTAAGAGCCTTAGCCTAGCACAGGTTAAAGAAATGATACATATGAATATGTGGGATATTGCTTAGACATTTCTTCTTTTACCCAAAATGTTTTCAAAAAGGCCTCATTTTAAGGGTAGCTAAAAGTCGTGGGGTCTGACGAATCACTGAAATACCCCATTCTGTTTTATAATTAGTTATCAGTATAAGTATGAAAGAATTGTATTTTTCATTTATTTTTTAGCACAAACTTATGTTTATATTGATGAGAGGTGGATAGTTGAAAACAAAATGACAAAATAAAAACATACCACATCCGCCGTAATGAAGGGTCCTACTGAAATACGCCATGGAGAATTTATATGCCATGGATAGGCCATTTCGGTGATTTGTCAGACCAAAAAGTTGGAACTGTGTTGTAAAGGGTTAATCCATTACCACACAATCCCTACTTTTGATGCCCCTGAGAAAGAAGCCTTTAGAAAACATTGTGGGAAAAGGAGAAAATGCTGGTAACCAGCATTTCCTCCTTTTCCCACAATGTTTTCTACCCTTCACAAAACAAATTTCAAAATTTCAGTCATTTTTAATTTGTTGTCTGCAAATGCTTTCAATTTGGACCAGTCTAAAATATTGTCGTTTGGTAATGGGTTAAACTGATACAAAATACAAATTTCAAATTGGTTGTCTGCAGATGTTTTGAACTGGAAGACTCATTGTGTTATTTGGAAAAGGATTGAAGGGTATAGCAGTGAAAAGTTACATATTTTTATCTGATTAAATATATTTTTTTGTATTCATAGAACGTGGAGAATGTAGTTGGTGTGGATATTTTTGCAAATACCCTCTCATGGGCTGTGATGACACCAAGTAGAGAGCTTCTGGATACAGGCACAGAGAAACTTTCAGAAAAGCAAAATGATTATAACCCAGACAAACATCATGCAATGGTAGGTAGTAATGCTTAGTTTTTTGTAATTGTTTACCTCCTTACCAAACAAAAAAATTAAAGATTAGTCCAAATATTGAAATGATTAGCAGACAAATAAATGTGAATCAAAAATAGAAACTCCATTTGGGAAGGGTAAAAAACATTGTGGGAAAAAGAGAAAATGCTGGTTACCAGCATTTTCTCCTTTTCCGACAATGTTTTCAAAAGCTGTCTTTCTCAGGGTCGTTAAAAGTTGAGATTGTGTGGTAAAAATTTAAATTCTTGTTTTTGCTCTTTCTGAAGATAAGACAACATAATTTAACCCATTACCACACAATCCTGACTTTTAACGACCATGAGAAAAGAGCCTTTAGAAAACATCGTGGGAAAAGGAGAAAATGCTGGTAACCAGCATTTTCTCCTTTTCTTACAATGTTTTCTACCCTTCCCAAACCAAATTTCAATTTTTCAGTCACATTTATTTTTGTCGTCTGCAAATGCTCTCAATTTGGACTGGTCTAAAATTTGCCCGTGTGATAAAGAGTTAAGACACATCCAAATTGTAAACATTTGCAGATAATATATCAAATATGGCTGATACGGATAATGGTGAAATTTATGTTGACATGGTAGGAAGTGGTATGGGAAAAGGAGAAAAATTTGGGTTTTTTTCCCCCATGGATTTCAAAAGCATTGAAAGAGATGTGAAAACTTGGGATAAGGGGTTGATCCAACTAAGGACAACACTGCCTTTTACTCATTACCAAATAGCAATATTTTAGGCTAGTCCAAATAGAAAGCATTTGCAGACGACAAATGTGGACGAAAAATTGAAATTTGTTGTTTGAAGGGTAGAAAACATTGTGAGAAAAGGAGAAAATGCTGGTAACCACAATTTTTTCTCGGGGTCCTCAAAAGTAGGGATGGTTTGGTAATGGGTTAAATTAAAATTATTTAACAACCTTTTAGATTTCTTCAAATAACCATTGTCAGACCAGGTTAAATTTGAAAATGATGAGGGTTGTATTTGAGAGGAAAGAAAACAGAAAAAAGAGAAAATCCTGATCTTTAAGTTTTCCTACAATGTTTTCTTTCCTATCTAAAGCATCTTTTCAGTCGTATCCATTAACATGTTATCTGCAAAATGCTCCCAAGATAGACTGAGAACCTCTTATCTGGTAAACCTTTAATTCCAAGGCTGTCAAGTGTAGATCAAGACCAGACTTGAAAAAATGTGCAGTTTGATCTAGGATCTACACTTTTTGATCAGGAGATATTTTTCTCAAAAAAGTCTGTATGAAATACCATTTTCAAGTGTTTTAGTATAGGTTTGAAATGTCCTTTTAACCCTTTCCCAAATGACAAAATATTAGACTGATCCAAATGGAAAGCATGCGCAGACAACAAAATAAACGCAATTCAAAAATTGAACTTTGTTTCCAGCAGGGTAGGAAACATTGTGGGAAAAGGAGAAAATGCTGGTTACCAGCATTTTCTCCTTTTCCCACAATGTTTTCTAAAGCCTCCTCCTTCAAGGTCGTAAAACCAAGGATTGTTTGGGAAAGGGTTAACTTATATAGCATGTAAAGGGTTGATTTTATTTTCTTTTGTTTGTCCATTTCAGATGTCATCAGTTCTGAAATTAGTTCCTCCATCAAATATGTACATTATGCACAGTCGTATACCTAGAAAAACAGTGGTCTACAAAAAGACCAGGCCATACCAAGTCTTAATGGAAGCTTTGCTCAAACTAAGTCTCAATCTGAGAATGAATCGGATGCAGAACAAAATGGACGAGGACTCGGAGTTAGAAAACTTTGTGTATCATGTGAAACTATCTGATCTGGACCTGTTTCATAAAATAGTTGTCGGTGAAGACTTGTTAACACTGAGGCCATTTTACCTTGAATGGGCTAGAAAAAATCAAGGACCTTTACAAGGAATGACTACAAAAAAGTATGAGTATGATCTTGGAACAACTGAGTTTGACTGCAAATGTATATTCCTGGCCGACATAGCTTGTAGATGCCTTGGGAAGAGAGACAGTGATTTTCCTTCAGCATATTTCCCCCCAGTGCAAGAATATTGACTTCACTTGTAGCTCAAATAACTACAGTTATGGAGACGGTTGTGTAGGGGTAGGGCATCGACTGCCTCACATCAGGGGTTTGGCGAGTGAATTATACTGCTCAAAATTTTCTAAGGATCACCTTAAAAGATTCACCCTAAATATATATGTGGCATTTATCATGTATGGTTTTACAATGTGTTACATTGCTATAATGATCAATAAAATGACTAGTGGAAATGGATCTCTAAGCCTTTACATCACAATGCAGACTGTTAACAGACACAGAAAGAAGCCCTTGGAAAACATTGTTGGAAATGGAGAAAATGCTGGATACCTTTTTCAACAATGTTTTCTACCCTATGGCAGACAGCTTAGTGCATGTTGCATATAGTTTTTGGTCAGCAAATCCTTTCAACCTGGACAAATTTGATTTACCATATAACCCATACAGAAATATGTAGGTGATCCCTACCAAAGTTTGAGTATAATATGTATCATCACCAGTCATCACATAAATAGAGTTTATTTTATCAGCATGTGGTTAGTATGGGGAAATGTTTGCGGAAAAAGGGAAAGCTATGCAAAAATAACGAGTGCCAAAAAGCACAAGTCATTTTCGCGGACTTTTCCCTTTCGAGGCAAATATTGTAATGCCCCAGCTCTGGACTATGAACTAACATTTAGCGTAAATAAGTAGAACTGCTGCAGTGAGGCATTTTACGTTTATTTCTAAGTCCTATCTTGTTGGTACGAAATACAGACGTAGATTGAGAAAGCATTTTTATTGTTGAGTTCCACTAGTCGGTAGTGTGCTATTTGTGCAGTAAAATTCAAGGCGGAAAGGATGGGTGAAGATCAGCCTGCACATAATGTGCAGTCTGATGTGAATCCTTGGTATTCGCAAAACTTTGATGCTTGATTACCAGCAAGATAGTTTAGAAACGTTATTTAAAATAGTGACATACTTTTAGTCTTTTCCTGTAAGAGTTGGTTCTTGCGTGATGCATGGGGCAAATCACGACTGATAGACACTGTTAAAAAGCCAGTTGACATGCATATAGAACAAACAGTGAAATGCCATTTTATCTCACATCTGTGCCTGTGCAGCTTGCATGGGTTATTTTTAGAGTCATCTGTTGTAGTGTTGACCTTATTGCTCAGCCTCATGTCTCTGTCAAATCACTTGTTATTAACCTTAATTCTTTATTAATCACTATTTTGTTCAAGTACGTGTATTTTGTCACAAGTTGGCTCCTTCTTGGCCTAGTATGTGCATGTAATTCCAGTGATGTTGCAGTTTAAATGTTTGTTCACTGTAAACTTTGCATTTGATCGGCCGTGTTTAAATTGCATTGTGGGATCAATACGCTTGAGTGTATGCAAAGTCACCGTTCCAGATTGTGATTTAAACCCTTCTTATCAGTTTAATACTAGTTAGGTGTGTGTGCTAGTCTGAATCTACTTGTATTTTAACTTTAACTTAAAGGTGGGTATCTAGAATTTTCACACCCCACCAAATAAGAAAATATATATACCACAGAAATTTATATGAAAAAACAATACAAATCATCAATAATTAAGAATCATAAAATAATAAAAAAAATTTTTTTTGATGGTATTCCCTTAAAAGGCTACGTAGCTTCTAAAGCTATTTTTAGATTTCCCGCCAAAAATAAAAAAAGGATTTGTGGGAATGTTAAGCGACTGGCACGTGACTAATGACGCTGAAATTCCATAACATAACAAACACGTACATGTAATTATTTTCCATAAAGTCTTCTTTAAGCGCTATGTTTGAAGTTTTGTCTGTATATTTCCGGTGTGTAAATGAACAAGGTACTCGTGTAAAAATAGAACGTGTTTCCCGTCGATGTCGACCTGGGCTGTAGTAAATCTCTAATTTCTTTTGTTGTCGGATGGTTTTCGACCACTGGGGTTTTATGAATGAAAATTATAAGGCTTTTGGAATATAAGGATGATTTTTTTTGTATTCTTGTAAAATTTTCATCCCAAAATCTGAAGGGCCACCTTTAAGGCAAGCAAGCCTATCTTGCCATTTTTTTAGCGTCGCCATCTTGCAATTTGGGCCAGGCTACCAAGCGTCGGTAGTCACTACCAGAAAAAGGGTATCTACTGTTTTTCTACCAGTTTTTGGTCAGGGTCGCTATATAAGCAGTGCATTTTTTGAAAGTCGAGGATTCGATTTCTGAGAACTGAAAAGAGGAGTCACGGCTATTTGTTTGTCAAAAACATTGTAAGAATGCAAACTTAGATTCTTTTTAAATCATGTAAACTTCGAAAATAGAAAGAAGTCTCAAGCCATAGAGTTTTTAGCTCTACTAGCTTTCAGCCAGCAGAGCTTATGTCATGGCGTGGTTTCCGTCGTCCGTCCGTCCGCCTGTCTGTCTTTTTCTTGTTTACGCGATAAAGTCTTCATTTCTGGTCAGATTTTGGTGAAACTTACACAGTTTGTTTGTCTCATTGATAGCTTTAACCCTATTGATTTTGAAAAAAATCCAACAAACAGTATGGGAAAAGTAGCCATTTCAAGTTGAAAACTTCCATTTCTTGTTTATGCAATAAAGTCTTCATTTCTGGTCAGATTTCTGTGAAACTTACACAGTTTGTCTCATCGATAGCTTTAACCCTATTGATTTTGAAAAAAATCTGACAAACAGTATGGGAAAAGTAGCCATTTCAAGTTTAAAATTTCCATTTCTTGTTTACGCGATAAAGTCTGTATTTTTGGTCAGATTTCCATGAAACTTGCAGAATTTGTTTATCTTATCAATAGCTTCAACCCTATTGATTTTGAAAAAAATCCAACAAACAGTATAGGAAAAGTAGCCATTTCAAATTTAAAACTTCCATTTCTTGTTTACGCAATAAAGTCTCTATTTTTGGTCAGATTTCTGTGAAACTTACACAGTTTGTTTATCTCATCTATAGCTTTAACCCTATTGATTTTGAAAAAAAAATCTGACAAACAGTATGGGAAAAGTAGCCATTTCAAGTTTAAAATTTCCATTTCTTGTTTACGCGATAAAGTCTATATTTTTGGTCAGATTTCCATGAAACTTGCAGAGTTTGTTTATCTTATCAATAGCTTCAACCCTATTGATTTTGAAAAAAATCCAACAAACAGTATAGGTAAAGTAGCCATTTCAAGTTGAAAATTTTCATTTCTTGTCTATGTGATAAAATCTTCATTTTTGGTCAGATTTCTGTGAAACTTACACAGTTTGTTTATCTCATCAATAGCTTTAAGCCTATCGATTTTGAAAAAAATCCGACAAACAGTATGGGAAAAGTAGCCATTTCAAATTGAACAATTTCATTGCCTGTTTACATGATAAAGTATTTATTTGTGATCAGATTTTTATGAATTTTTCAGCTTGTTTATCCCATCAATAGCTTTTTAACCCTTTTGAGTTTGAAAAAATTCAACAAACAGTAATGGAAAAGTAGCCATTTTGAGTTGAAAATGTCAACTTTTTTGTCTTTTTTGCGTAATGAATTCCTATGTATGCTTTGTTTAAAAGCAAACTCTCTGCCAGTAGAGCATATTCAGGCCCTTCAGGGCCTTCTAGTTATTGAAAGCCGGAGTAATATTTGATACAGCTTTTATCTTTTTCTGACAAGTTTTTCGTTCCGCTTTGATTATATATATAGAAATACACATAGGCTGAGGGCTAATTGACCGTTCCAAATAGAAGGGAAGTTTTACTTAGTAGAATGCACGGAGCTCATCTTGTGATGCTGAACTCTTTATTATACTAGGCTGTTTGTAATTTTAAATGGTGTTACAGTAATCTAACCTTATTCATGAATTTTCAACTGATGTAATAAAAGCTGTCTGCATTTTTATCAAGCGTTGCTTTCAAATTCCATCCACATTGCGTAAGGTTTACCGAAAGATAGAAAGGGATCAGACCCCACTCTACCAAATCCAGATATTGATCCGCACAAGTCTGTCTTTCGTACCAGCTGGACCGTAACAATATTTCCCAATAATTTATTACCCACAAGCTGATGAAATAAATTATATATTCCCTCTGATTATTTTGTCAACAAATGCCACTTTTAAAAGTAGAACAAAAAATGTAGTTCCAGATATGGGATTTTTGAATTAAAAATTATCACACTGACAGACGTACATTAGATATGGGCCATAACAAAAGCTTGCTAGCCTTTTGCAACTGGAGCTAACAATTTAACCCATTACCACACAATCCCTACTTTTGATGCCCCTAAGGAAGAAGCCTTTAGAAAACATTGTGGGAAAAGGAGAAAATGCATTTTCTCCTTTTCCACAATATTTTCTACCCTTCACAAAACAATTTTAATTTCAAATTTTCGGTCACTTTTATATTGTCGTCTGCAAATGTTTTTGGACAAGGCTAAAATATTGTCGTTTGGTAATGAGTTAATTAACTAGCTTTTTGTCAATAAAAATACTTTGGTTGAGAAATCAGGATTCTTGTTTTCTTTGACCCTTTACTACATTATCCAAAGTTTTAATGATTCTGACTGGAGCTTATGAAAACATTTTGAGAAAAGAAAACATGAGGGCCATGATGGCCCTGTGTCATTCCACTGGCTTTTTAAGCCTTTAACAAACAAACTGAACTGTTCATGACCCTGAAAAAGATGGCCTTTGAAAACAATGAACACTGTCAGGAAATACAAGCAGGTTAATTCATTGGCATGAAAGGCTAAGTTCTTGAAAAAAAAAAAAACCTGAGTGATAGTATTCTTACTCTGAATTTATTATTCCACTTATGTGAGGATAACTATTGGCATTATTATCTAAATGAATCACTCTCCCTGAAAACAATATTTTCTAAAAAAAAAAACTTCATGTCTAGCATCAATTCTGTATCACTGCAGTATGATTTTCAAGGGAGGTAAATAGTAACATTTTGTCTTTTTATAAAAAGAGTTATTTCCCGTGATTAATGTTTCAATTGAAGTGACAATATTTTGAAGCCCATGTTAAACTTGTGATCCCTCGAATTGAGCCAATTTTGACCCTAGGCCTATAATATGAAGACTCTTGTTAAAGGTCCATTAGATAGAGCTACAGCCCAAATTCAGTAGACCTGGCCCTTGTGGTTTCAGAGAAGAAGATTTTTAAAGATGTTATTTTTTTCCCAGTCTTGTTGCCATGGTAACCACATTTTTTGAAGGAATCAAATTCTTTCAGGAAATTCTGAAGAGGACCATGGCAGGATCATTTCTGTGAAGTTTCATCAAATTTGGGAAATTTCAGAGAAGATGTTAGAAATAAAAGTTAACGCACGCACAGGCAGATGCACAGACGGACGACGGACACCGTACCATGACATAAGCCCGCAGGCCTTTGGCCAGTGTAGCTAAAAATGGTACTAACCAACAGTTTTTTCTTTTTCCTACAATTTTTTCCAGCCTGTTAAAGACAGAAATGATCATTTAAGCTATATTCAAGTTGTTGGCAAATAGTTTCATAATCATTTTTGTTGGTAAGAGGTATATACATGTAAGGTCGTAACTCATTACCAGACAACAGTATTTTAGACTTGTCCAAATCAAAAGCATTTGCAAACGACAAAATAAATGTGACTGAAATTTTAAAATTTGTTTTGTGAAGGGTAGAAAACATTGTGGGAAAAGGAGAAAATGCTGGTTATCAGCATTTTCTCCTTTTCCTACAATGTTTTCAAAAGGCATCTTTTCCAGGAGCGTCAAAAGTAGGGATTGTGTGGTAATGGGTTAATTATTTGACAAGCAGTATGTTGGTCTAGCGACGGGGAGATGTAAGGCAGGTTCATATCATTTGTCATTGGGATTTTATCAATGGATGATGCAAGGTTTGCAAAGTGATGATTTCCAAACAATCCATGTTCAACAACCCTTGGAAAAAAAGACACTGCTATGGTAAAGTGAGGAATTTGTGATCCAGAGGCATGGGGCCTTGTTTGGGCCTAACTGGATTCACTTGATTTTTCATTGGACTGTCCTTGGGCAACACACTTTGGAAACGTAGTAGTTGTTGACCTAGAAAATACATTAACATGTGACATGGCTTGGTGATAGACTGAAGTATATGCCGACAGGCAATTGACTAAAAGGCAAAATACTTTTCCCACAATGTTTTCTACTCTTCCCAAGAACACATCAACCTCTGCTGAAGCATGTGAGAAAAGTAGTCAGTGGCTTTGGAAAGAAAGTTGTGTTAGTGCTGGTGTGAGAAAGCCAGGAAACATATGTGCATCACCATGTGCCATGATATGACCTTAGCTGTTAAAGTGGCAATAAAACCCAATACAAACAACCAACCAATAAACCAAGGACAAATCCATTTAGTATAGTATGTAGTAAGCATGTAATGTTGTCTCACATTCTGCTTCCTGCCTACAAATATTTCCAAGTCTGACAAATTTATAGTAGTAAATTGTTAACATATTCAATTTTATGGGGTTGCAGGTTTCATTCCCAATTACTAGTCTTTATTTCTTGCTTTCCGGTAGGATATCGAGAAATAGCAGCGAAAATATTTTTCGATCTTACACTGGTACCACCAGTGAAAATATCGATTTTCATGTTCTTGTTGCCTAGGTAAAGTTGCGCGTGCCTCACAACCAGATGGGACATATGACGTCATATACCTTACATTTCTCGCGCTTGACGTAATATTGTAATGTGTTGCTATGCCGGAGGGGTACGCCATGGGGAATAACAGAAAAGAACCATACTGGATTTTGATAAAGCTCCTCCCAGAAAGGGTTAAAAGCATGAAATAAACAGAATATTTGTTTCTTTTTCCGTGAAAGATCGAAATTTATTTCATCTCTTGAACACCCTCGGTAATATTTTAAAATATTACTGATGGTCTTCACTCAATGAAATAAATTTCGATCTTTCACCAAAAAAACCCCAAAAATATCCTCTTTGTTTTTGTGGTATGTTTCATGGTACCCCAGAATGACAAAGAGTGGTGATTTCTTCACAAAAGATTTTGGTCAAAATCTGTTAGTCAAGAACAGCTTCTTTAATTTGCTTTAACTTTCAAATAAAAGTTCATCTGTAAAACTTTAGGAATTTGGAGACCCATCTCTTTTTCAACCAAGGGGCATAAATCTGAAGGTGCTATTGCAAATACTTAGCTTCAGCAAGTTATTTCCCTCTTGAACATGGTACTTTTTAGAGCTGTAAAATATTTTCCTCACAAGCATTTATTTCAAAATTTGACAAAGGCAAAAAACATGATGATAACCTGTCTATACTGAGCAATCACCTACTTCACCTCTACATTACAAGTATGCATGCACCTGGTAAATCAGAAGAAGAGAAAAAAGGAATAACATTGAGGCACCCTTTTATCTTGTTTCGAGCAAGGGGCGTAAACCTGTAGATCCTCTCGCAAACACTTAGCTTCAGCAAGTTATCACCCTTTTTAACACAGTAATTGAAGAAGGTGTAAAATATTTTCTTTCATGAACACAAATCAGAACAGAAAGTGGGATATTATCACATGTTGTTTACTAGCAAATGAAGACGATTGTGAAAAAGTCATTTAGAGGTAAATCAGAGTTGTACAACACAAATTAACATTTAACCCATTACCACACAATCCCTACTTTTGATGAACCTGAGAAAGGAGCCTTAAGAAAACTTTGTGGGAAAAGGAGAAGATGCTGGTAACCGGCTTTTTCTCCTGTTCTCACAATGTTTTCTACCCTTCACAAAACAGAATTCAGTGGTGTCTGTGGTGGTAGTAGTAGTAGTGGTGAGGTAGAGAATTGGCCTCATAACCTAAAGGTCCTGAGTTCAATACCCGGGAGCGGGTGTCAACTTTGGGATTTTTCATAAGCCCATGCATTCAGCGCAAGTACTAGTGTAGTTCCCAGGAAACAGAATAGAGAGATTCGAATAAGTTGTAAGAACTTGTTTCTCAATTGATGTAAAATCAATAGGTTTTAGCTAAAATTCAAATTTTCAGTCACATTTACCAGTATCTAGTCATCTGCAAATGCTTTCGATTTGGACAAACCTAAAATTTTGTTGTGAGGTAATGAGTTAATTCCTTCAAAGTATAACAAAACTTAAGACTTGCTTTTCAAGGCTTTTTCCTTCAATATCATTAAAACACAGGATTGCTAGGTATAAAATAAAACAGTAAGTTTAACTGATGTAAATCAGAGCTCTTAAACCCATCAATGTACAGTGCAGGTTAAAATTGCTGATGACTGCTATTGCCTTGGAAAAAACGGCAGCAATTTGTAATGCACAATTGCCTGCAGTTGTAGAAATTGTAGCCTGAAAATTATATGTGGCTTAAATTGTTGGATATGTGAAAGGGTAGTCCACTTTAAGGTACAAGGAGAAAATGCTGGTAACCAGCATTTTCTCCTTTTTCAGTGATGCTTTCACACACAATTTTTGTGAGTTTTGTTTTGGGAAAAGGATTATAATATAAGATGACAAAGAAAGAACTATATACACGTTTAACTATTCTTGTCTATAGCTGTAACTGAATTTATGTGTCCATGTATACTCATTAACCATTTGCAAGGCAACAATGTCCCAGTCCTGAACAAATAGAATGAATTTACAGATAAAGGTAGTTCAAATGATGACAGAAATATCAATAAATGATTAACACACGTCCCCTCCCAATCACAGCACTTGCATCTTTTCAACCTGGAGTTCCTGCTTTGTTAATTTCAACATCAGCTAGACCGAGATACTTCCAGTCCTCTTTCGTCATAAGTTTGCTGAAAATAAACACAAAAGAATCTATGGCTTACAAAGATATCCAGCTTTGGGCTTCTAGCTATACATGATTGAAGTGCTGTGTGTAATGTACCGAGTCATTATACTATACATGATATTTTTTACCTCCCAGCAGTAGGTGTACCATGGTCTATCTTTATTGCATTCCACTTGTTAACAAAAGTAACAACCTGACTACAGCAGTATTGCAGTAAAAATGCACAAAGTAGTCGAGATCAATCTAAAAAAAGAGTTTCATTACCCCTGATATTATTTCAATCAATCAGGTTTGTGCATAGTACTTTAACCCTTTCCCCCATAAGGCATTTCTATGGTATCTCCAACTGACCCTAAATAACAGCGAGGATGAAGCTGTTTCTTATATGTAAATGACACCTTTTGAAAGCATAGAAAACATTGTGGTAAAAGATGAAATTGCTCGTCACAAGCAATTTCACCTTTTGCCACAATGTTTTCCAAAGGCTTCTACAAGCAATGCGTAGAAATGAGTATCTATAAAGTAAAAGGTTAAAAAGAGTTTCATTACCCCTGATATTATTTCAATCAATCAGGTTTGTGCATAGTACCTTTGCTACATATGCTTAGGTGACACATCACAAGAAATGAGAATATTTACCCATGGGAAAAATATAGTTAGTCTAAGGCCTGGCAAGCTGGATTCAATTTTTTTTCAATCTGTCTGGATTGCTGCCCAGTATATTTGTTACGGTCTTGCTTATCTTTTACCCCACCAACTGATGTATATACACAGCCATCTATGAGCTATTATATAATTATGGCAGATTTTAGGAGACACGATTTTTGTTAATAAGTTGGCTTTTTTTGTTTGATAAGGTTCCTTATATCCACACTGGAATATTGTCTAATGTGATGCATTGCTAGTCATAACACATCGACATGTCCTTCATGTAACAAAATTGTAAAGTAAAAGAAATTCCATTCTAATTTACAAAATAAATATTTTCTGGTTCAGATTATATTTCACTTGGAATCATCTGTATATTTATTTTATATTAATTGAGTATTCTGGAACAAAATTTTGGCATGTTATATGTCAGAAGAGATCAGTGTTTTGCAACTATTTTAATTTCTTGAAAAGGTTATATAGATCTAGTAAATGATTCCTAGCTGTTTGTACTAAAAATGTAACTGTATTTTCCGTTTGTTCCCAGAAATTGTTTTTATTAAACGTCGCAGCTTCCTTTCATGAGCACATTTTTTTATCACTATTATATAAACGACTCATGTTTTACAGCAATGACACGAAATGTTACAGCGCAGACACATATAAGTATCAAAACGGTTTGTACTTAGTGCCTTTATTTGAGAAAAATCAAACGAAACAATAATTGAATAGTTACACATGAAATGAAGAAAAGTCATTTGCACCAAAAATACTGTCTTGTTGACTTTAAATGTTATTACAATTACATTTATTTCAATTGCTCTTCTGTACCCACTGTTAACTATATTCATGCTATATGCATTAAAAATATCATTGCTATATAGGAAATAAATCCGTTACATTATGGCATTTCAACAAGAGGGACATTGGCCCTGGAGTTCTCACCTGAGACTATAGCCTTATTTCCCTCATGTTTATGTGATGAACTTTAAACTAACCTGTGACCCCAAGGGCAGGGCCAGTTTTGACACTAAGAGCATAATATGAACAAACTTGGGAGAGGTTCTATAGGAATTGCTACATGCCAAATATCAAAGCTCTATGCCTTCTAGTTTTAGAGAAGAAGAATTTTATAATTTTCTGTCTTTGTTCCTATTTTTGAACTTGTGATCCCCAGTTTTGACCCCAGGGGCATCATATGAACAAACTTGGTAGAGGTCCACCAGAAGATGCTGCATACCAAATATCAAAGCTCTAAGCTATCAAGTTTCGGAGAAGAAAATTTTTACAGTTTTTCTTCTTTGTTCCTGTGTTCGAACTTACGACCCCTGGTACAGGGCCACTTTTAAACCCAAGGGAATCATATGAACAAACTTGAAAGAGGTCCACTAGGATATGTTACATTCCAAATATCAAAGCTCTATGCCTTTTACTTTGTGAGAAGAAGAATATTAAAGTTTTCATTCTTTGTTCCTATGTTTGAACTTGTAATCCCCTGGGCGGGGCCAGTTTTCACCCCAGGGGCATCATGTGAACAATCTTGGAAGAGGCCACTAGGAGATGCTACAAACTAAATATCAAAGCTCTACGCCTTCAATTTTCAGAGGAGAAGATTTTTAAAGTTTTCCTTCTTTGTTCCTATGCTCAAACTTGTGACCCCCGGGGTGGGGTCGGTTTTTATCCCAGGGGCATTATTTGAAAAAAACTTGGTAGAGGTCTACTCGGAGATGGCCACATACCAAATATCAAAGCTCTATGCCTTCTACTTTCAGAGAACATTTTCAAAGATTTTGTATTTTTTCCTTTTTGCTGCCATGGCAACCAGAGTTATGAGTGGAATTCTATTCTTTGAACAACTTTGGTAAAGCTTCACCCAAGGAATATCCCTGCCAAGTTTTATCAAGATTGGCCCAGTGATTTAGTGATTTAGGAGAAGATGTATTAAGAAATTGTTGACGGACAACAGATGCTGGACGCTGGACATAAGACGATCACAATAGCTCACCTTTAGCACTTTGTGCTAAGGTGAGCTAAAAAAAGAACCCAGAAAAACACCCACATCCACACACATATAAGCATACACACACACAACGCAGCTGTACTGTCAATGCAGCAAACAAAGAAACTGATGATTGATCATATGTCACAATTACGCTGAATGAACAGCGCACTTGTTAATTTTAACTCATCAAGAGGATTTTCGCTCCATTGGTCGAAGGCCAGCGGGCTTATTTCATAGCATCGTGTGTCTGTCCGTATGTGCGTTGACTTACATATTAAACATCTCCTCTGACACTATCCATCCAAACTTGATGAAACTTTACAGAAATGATCCTGCCATGGCCTTCTTCAGACTTTCTTGAAAGAATCTGATTCCTTCAAAAACTCTGTTTACCATGACAACAAAACTGAAAAATATTGAAATCTTTGAAAATCTTCTTATCTGAAAGCATAAGGCCTAGGGCTACCAAACTTGGCATGTAGCTTTATGTTGTGAACCTCTACCAGTTCCTTCAAATAATAGCCATGGAGTCGAAATTGGCCCCGCCCCGAGGGTCACAAGTTTTATACGGGATTAAATAGGGAAAACTTTAAAATCCTTCCTTAGGGCTTTGTGCTACCAAATTTGGCAAATCTTTATCAACTGGGCGTCTACCAAGAGTGCCCAACTTATAGCCCTGGGGTCAAATTTTGGCCTGGCCCCGGCGGTCACAAGTTTTACATGGGCTTATATTGGGAAAGCCTTTAAAAATCTAATTGTACATGCATAGCCGCAAGGCCTACGAATACCAAATTTGAATGTAGCCTTATCTAGTGGGTCTCTACCAGAAGGGCCCAAATTATATATGGCCTTGGGGTTAAGTTTGTCCCGACACCAGGGGTCACAAGTTTTACCTTAGCTTTTGTGGTGAAAACTTTATAAATGATCTTTTTACTAACCATAATAATATCTAGGGCTACCAAATTTAGCCCTTTTTCATGGGTCTCATGTTTTCCATGGCATTTTGTCTTTTAGGAAACTTTGAAAATCTTCTTGTTTATGGCACAACATTCTAGACCTGTATTGCTTGGTACGGGGGTTTATCTTGTGGACCTCCACCAGGATTCAAGTAATTAAAGCTTTGTGGGTCAATAATGGCTTTGCCCAGGGGTCAAGGGGTCATAACTTTCTCGTAGGATTTTATAGAAAAAAAAAATTGTATGTCTTCAAGTTTAAAACCAATTGCCAAGAGTAGTAATATTTGGCTTGTAGTGTTTTCACTTATTAGCCAGTGGCACAATACAGGGCCGTCATGGCCCTCTTGTTTTAAGTTCTATCCCCTATTGCATCAGTGAAGTAGAGAAACAGATAGATGAAAAAAAAATAGGGCCCTTTTTAGACCTGGGCCTTAGCCTATTGTATGTCTTCAAATTTGAAACCATTTGGCCGGAGTTGTAATGTTTGGCTTGTAGTCTTTTTACTTATTAGCCAGTGGAGCGATACAGGGCCATCATGACCCTCTTGTTTCAAGAGATATTCCCTATTGCATCAGTGAAATAGAGTAACAGAGTAGCAGAGTAAGAATAACAAAGGAAATAAAGCAGCTTTAGTAACGTAATGAAATAGCCAAATCTCAGTGTTGGCATACTTATGGTTACAGTTGTGAATATAATTATAATGAAATAACGAAATCAAAGGTTAGTGTGCAACAACAAATTATACTGTTGCACTCATAAATAGATCATTTTTGAGGTGCTAAATGCTAAAACTCCATAACTGTTCTTAATTCTGGTCCTCTATGTCTGTCCTATTAGCTCTAGTTAAAACTGTGAAAAAATCTGGCCAGAAATATTAACACATTCAATGTGAAGACTGAAAATCAGAAATTGTTTTCAATTCATTCTGCTAGGAATATTTATTAGGTGTTTTACGGCAAGTGAAATTGGTCAGGCTTGATTTTATATAAGTCTTCATACATGTAAATGTGGATTTTTATGAGCATCTTAAATTCAAAAGATTTGTCAAAAAGATTGCATTGTTGCATTGTTTGTTTCATTATTGTAAACATAGGAAAAGTTTAATTTTTGTTATAGGCAAATTTGGGGTAGGCGCGTTTATTAGCATATAAAAAAAATCTGCACCACTTTCAGATCTGGCATCCATGCTTAAAGTGACTCTAATAGGCTATCCTAACTCACTGTACCATTTGAATTTTTCTACCAGATGGATTGGAAAAAAAATTAAAAATAGGGCTCTTTTTTGATCTGGGCCTTAGCCTAAGGCATTCTAGGTTCAAATAATGCCCAGTCTATGCATGTTTCTATGCATTTGTTCATTTTAAGCTCACCTGAGCACAACATTCTCAAGGGGAGCTTTTAGGATTACCTGGTGTCTGTCGTGCGTCAGTGCGTCATCAACAATAATTATTCTTTAAACATCAACTTCTCCTAAACCGCTGGGCAGATTTGGACCAAACTTGGCTTGAATTTTCCTTGGGAGGTCCTCTTTAAAAATTGTAGACAGAATTTGATTCCATTAAAAACTGCTTGCCATGGCAACCAAATGGAATTTTCTAGGGAATTCTTTAAAAATCTTCTCCCCTGAAACCGCTTGTCAGATTTTGAAATAATTTCAAAGGTATGTTCCTTGGGTGACCCTTTTCAAAAAGTGTTCGTAAAATTTTGATCTGTTAAAAAATGTGGCTCTGGTGAATGGGGGCTTCTTGCACAATATAGAAATGAGGAATTTTTAACAATTCTTCTCTGAAACTGCTGGTCAGATTTTGAAATAATTTCACAGGAATGTTCCTTGGGTGACCCTTTTCCAAAATTGTTCGCGAAACTTTGATCGGTCAGGAAACATGGCTCTGGTAACTGGGGGCTACTTGCACTATATGGAAATTAAGAAATTCTTAAAAATTCTTCTTCTCTGGAACCATTGGTCAGAATTTGAAATAATTTTACATAGATGTTCCTTGGATGACCCTTTCCAAAAACAGTTTACGAAATTTTGATCTGTCAAGAAACATGGCTCTGGTGAATGGGGGTTACTTGCACTATAGGGGAAATGAAGAAATTCTTAAAAATTCTTGTTCTCTGAAACCACTAATCAGATTTTGAAATAATTTCATGGAAATGTTCCTTGTGTGACCCTTTTTAAAAATTATTTGTGAAATTTTGATCGGTCAGGAAACACGGCTCTGATGAATGGGGGCTACTTGCACTATTTGGCCATGAAGAAATTCTTTTTCTCTGAAACAGCTGATCAGATTTTGAAATAATTTCGTAGAAATGTTTTTTAGCTAACCCATTTCAAAAATTGATCTAGAAATTTTGATCCATCAAGAAACATGGCTCTGATGACTGTGTGCTTCTTGCACTATAAGGCCGTGAAGAAATTCTTTAGAATTCTTCTTCTCTGAAATGGCTTATCAGTTTTTGAAATAATCTCACAGAAATGTTCCTTAGGTAACCCTTTTTCAAAAATTGTTCGCAAAATGGTGATTTGTCTAGAAACATGGCTCTGGTGAATGGGGGCTACTTGCACCATTTGGCCATGAAGAAACTATTTTTCTTTGAAACAGCTGATCAGATTTTGAAATAATTTCACAGAAATGTTTCTTGGCTAACCCTTTTCAAAAATTGATCTAGAAATTTTTATCCATCAAGAAACATGGCTCTGATGACTGTGCTATTCACACTATACAGACATGAAAAAATTCTTAAAAATTTTTCTTCTCTGAAATGGCTGATTATATTTGAAAAAAATGGCTATGGTTCTCTCAGAAATTCAGGTGAGCCATCCATAGCCATCTTGGCCCTCTTGTTAAATCTTTGTTACTGTCTTTGTTTGTATCATCTATTTGTTTAACCATCACCACACAATGCCTACTTATGATGATCCTGAGAAAGAAGCCCTACAAAACATTGTGGTAAAAGGAGAAAATGCAGGTAACCAGCATTTTCTCCTTTCCCACAATATTTTCTTCTATCTTTCCCAAATCAAATTTCATTTTTTTTGTCACTTTTATTTTGTTGTCCGCAAATGCTTTCTATTTGGAAAAAGAAACTGAAATTTTATTGATTGGTAATGAGTTAAAGGATTACAGTTTACAAATGAAAAGAAAGTTAAAATAACATACTTATCCATTCTACACTGCATGTATTCTTTGGTTTCCACTCTGCACTTTGAATTCTCTTTCTGTTTAACAATACATTGCATAAACTTTCTCATGTAGTCTTTGCAAACACCTGTTATGTATTAAGGAAAAAAGAATAAAGAATCAGTGTAGATCCAAGTTAGTAGTGGTGAAACAGTTTACCGATATACCAATTAACCGCGGTCTGTTCAAAGAAAAAACCGAAACCGGTACGAATTTTACCGTATCGGTATTTCTGCAATATGTCAACTTCTCTGAATTGTATTAGAAGGTCCAGTTTTCCCAAAAATTTTGTCAGAAATGGATCGTTTTTCAACTAACTGAAAGATTTATGAAAGCAAAAGTTGTTTATTTTTTCCACAGGCAGTGTCACCGATGTTAAGGTAAAATTATGACCGCCTCAAGTTCGCGACACGCACTCCAAATAACCGTCGACCATACATTACTGATTTTGGACCAACAGAGTTTGTTATTCCTGTTCTATAACTTTCCTCACACTTATTTTGCAGTTTTTCCCAGTAGATAAGCGGAAAAGCATTAGTAACAGAGTAAGTTAGTGCATCGCACTGTCTTCTCTGTTGAGCTCCCAAAGTTCGTAATACTAATAGTAGGACAGCTGAGCAAGTGTTCAGTACTGCTGGTGACTTTTCGTCAGCACAGCGGGCTTCCCTGGGTGCTGACAAGGTTGACATGCTAATATTTTTGAAAAAGAACATGACTTGACATGTTACTAAGTAATTTATTTGTTTCTATGGACAATTCTTAATTTCTTTGTCATTTCAGTCTAGTCTGTTTAAAGACTAGTCAAATTTTTTAGCATATGCTACTCTAACAGTTACTACAAGTGGTCAGATATGCTAAATGTCAGCATATACAGCATATTGCATTAGATATTGCAATACAGGTCAGCCGTATTGCAATATATTGCGATACGCTTTTTACCGTATTGTTTCACCCCTACAAGTTAGCCTAAGAATTTACAGAGGTGGATAAATTGGATAGATCCTGGGAGAAGTTTGACTATATTTACAGTGGTTTTGATAATAGACATGTACATTACATTTGAATATATAGTAAATGGATTGATGGTTACAAGGTAATTTTCAAATAGTTTCTGCCTTTTCATAACTTGTTTATTCCTAAGGAGGAAAAAAAAAATCAAACATAGGTTATGCAACTCTGTGTATCAAAACAACGGGAACAAGACAGTTCCCCGACAAGACAGTTCCCCGACACACGTTTTGGAGACAGTTCCCCGACAGATTTGGAGACAGTTCCCTGACACTTTTGAAGACAGTTCCCCGACACTTTTGTTTCATGTAAAATTACCTTTTATACTGTAGAATTAACAAAATTATAATTGATAATCATGAGAAATTGATTTATTGGTGGATAATTGATGATGTGATCGGATTATCTGTACCCTGTGAAGAAGATTGCTATATATAAATTGACGGGTAGTTATTGTCTCATGGATGAATTCACAATGAATCACGACTGTATTGAACATAACAGAATTTTAAGGGCACTTTTAGCCAGCATCAAAAAGAGTATTTTGTGTTGATTCTATAAGGCCTTTATTAATTTGTAGCCTTAGTTATGTGTAGGCCTACACGCTTTCTCCTGTTTTATAGAAATAGGCCTACAGTAGAGAGAGGGCGAGGTGGGAGGGGGGGGGTTTACCAAGTGAAATACCTTTTCTGTTTATCTTGTACTCTCGAAGAATTTTACATACATGTATACTGTAGTTCTCTCTTTGTATGCACAGCATTTCGGAAAATGTACATGTAATTTCGATAATGTCTTGATATTTTGTGACGATAGGCTGTCAAATTATTCCGTCAAACTAATTTGTTATAGCCGTTACCACGATGATCAAATGTACATGTACGTACTCGCCAATAACATACATGAACAAAGACTTCAATTAGTCACAAAAGATCATTTATCCATATAATCCCTTATCAAAAATTTCTTTTTATATACGATGATATCTATTTTGTTGTTTGACATCGAACAAAAGTGTCGGGGAACTGTCTTCAAAAGTGTCGGGGAACTGTCTCCAAATTTGTCGGGGAACTGTCTCCAAAACTTGTGTCGGGGAACTGTCTTGTCCGGGAACTGTCTTGAAACCAAAACAACATACTGTTAACTTGTAACTGAACTTCAAGTCAGTTGAATATAAGATTTCCATTCACTGCAACTGTCTCTTACCAAAATATCCATAACCTATCATTCTGTCAGAGCCAGAGGTCTGAAGGAAGTCAGGACACATCAATATATTGCACTTCAAGTTTATTATCTTTTTCTACAAATTATGAGTGTCAGCAGTAAAAACTTTACCACTAAAAGAAGATTGCGATTTTTCTTTTAGTTTCCTGTTCAATGTTTGTTGACGAAAAAAATAAGGCATCGTCCTGCTATTAACATTTACCTTTTCAACCTGACATAAACTATGAGAAAGTTTCCTTCTGAATGGTAGGTCCTATCTTTGTCGTTTCCTTCATAACACTTTTAGATGGCTTACGGTATAGGGAGACGGTCAGTCAGTGATTAAACCCATGCCGAAAAATTGACCGAAATGTTATGAAACCCACTGATACCGCGAAAACGGATGTCAAACTGCAAACGTTCCAAATAGTATGCACTTAAATAAGCTAAAATACGTCATAATTAAAAAATCAACCTTCGTGGTCAAGTGGAAAGCTTCCTTTATCAGGAGGAATCGGAGCAAGTCTTTTCATCGCTGGCGTTGCCATGACTTTCTTACTTTCACTTTTACCGGAAGCTGAACAGTAATACCTGGTACCAGGGGATGACAGATGTTTCGGTAACAGACGAGTTCGGTAACATAGACTTATAGAGTAAATCGATTGGATGTTTCGGTAACAAAGCAAATATATAGTGTTTATGTACCGTGACGTTCTTTACATCCGTTATATGGCATCTTATGTTCACCCTTCTACCCTTTTATCCCTTGGTCATAATAAATTACTGAATGTGGCAAATATTGAGGTAGACACCGAGACCGCCACAAAGATATATTCAAAATGCATAATTAGCGAGCCGTGTAGTGAACTAAATGTGCGTTTGTGTGCACTATTTTCTGCAATTTTTGTCCTCTTTTACAGGTTAACCCATTACCACACAATCCCCTGAGAAAGAGCCTTTTGCTATGAGAAAATGCTGGTAACACTGTGGTAAAAGGAGAAAATGCTCCTGACCAGCAATCCCTCAGTGTTTTCTACCCTTCCCAAACCAAATTTCTATTTTTTAGTCACCCTTATTTTGTCGCCTGCAAATGCTTTCAATTAGGACCAGTCTAAAATTTTCTCGTGTGGTAAACAGTTAAGGATTTATATAACCGTATATAAACTTATCCAACCTTATATCAGCTCTTAACCCTTTACCAATCCAGACTTTTAAGGAGTCTGAGAAAAAGTGAAATTAGTTCTGGGAAGGGTAGAAAACATTGGGAAAAGGAGAAAATGCTGATTGCCAGCATTTTCTCCTTGTCCAAAAGTGTTTTCAAAAAGCTTCTTTCTCAGGGGCGTCAAAAGTAGGGATTGTGTGGTAATGGGTTAAAAGCGTGCATTACATCTTACTGGAGAGAGAGAGAAAGAGAGATAGACAGGATCTGACTGTAATTTTACGTTAATGTTAGGTACGAAATGGCGTGTGTTTTTAACCCTTTACAAGACAACCGTTTAAGGAAGAAAGATAAAGATAATGGATTCAAACTTAATTTCGGTCTTTGATATTGAAGAGAAAACACCCCTGGCTATCAGCCGTTTTACCACAATATTTTAAAAAGGCTTCTTTTTAGGAATCGGACCAGAACAATATTGATCTGTAAATTAATTTATAACTTCTAAACTTCTTTTAACCCGTTCCCATAAAACCCTGGTTTTTACGTGCTTGCAGTACAAGTCCTTTGAAAACACTGTGGGAAAAGGAGAAATTGCTCGAAACGAGCAATTTCTCCTTTTCCCACAGTGTTTTCTACTTCTTAGTGCAGTTTTCTTCCATTTTCATCAAATTCAAATTTTTTGTCTGCAAACACGATCAGTTTGAAAGTGTCCAAAATTTGTCGTTTGGGAAAGAAAAGTCAGACTTTTTAAGTTTTAAGACATAAATGATTTTTACCTGTGCCACACTTTCGGTGATTCCATCTTCCGCACCCGTCACAAGCTATAGCATGAGATCGGCCTGTTTTAATAATGTTGCACGTGATACATGGATGTTGATTAGACATTTTTGTTTCAGAAACTCTGATTTTATGTCGCTCGACAGAGATTATGGTCTAACAAAGTGAATGCTTTATTTGGGTTTGGGTATAAAAGGAAAATGTCGTGTAACATCTATGAATAACTGTGAACAAAAAGTGCTAAAATTTGAGGCTTAATTGTGATCGATCACATATACTATTGTTTTTATGTAGATGTGTGAGAAATTCTTTATCTTATGGGTAACGGGAGGTGTGAAAACGAGTGTAGGATAAAACCCCCCTAGGACAAAACCCCCCTAGGATAAAACCCCCATGGACAAAACCCCCCTAGGACAAAACCCCCATAGGATAAACCCCCCCTAGGACAAAACCCCCATCATATATAAAAAGCATATAAATTTGAGAAAACACACAGAATTTGCAAACAGTTTTAAAGTATTCAAAACAAGTCTCTTAGATTTAAGGAAAAAAATCAAACATGAAAGGCAAAAAATGATTTAGATACTATCTTATTTTAATTTGTACCTCAAGTTTGTTTATAATTTCTATTGATATATCGGTTCGATATATCAACACCTATGCAGACTTGGGCAAGACAGGTGTTGAGAAGGGATTAAGACACCTTATTTGCAAGTTTACACCTGTCATATTCACTAATATTTAGTAGTAGATTTGAACAGATAAAAGCACCAAATAAGAAAAAAAAAAAAATCCTTTGATTAATATCTAAATGATTTTTTCCATTGTATGAATGCATTTATAATTTATTATGAATTCATTATGAATGTATTAAGAAAAAAAAAACCACACTTTTGGTCATAAAGCAAAATTTTAAGAAAAAAACACATTTTTGATCATAAAGCACAATTTAAAGAAGAAGAAGAAAAAAAAAAATCATATCAAATCAATTTAACGTATACAAAAACATTATTGTACAAAAAGAATCATTTTAAAACCATGGGGGTTTTGTCCACTTTTCAGTTAAGGGTATGGGGGTTTTGTCCAGTGGGGTTTTGTCCTAGGGGGTTTTTGTCCTAGGGGTTTTTTGTCCGTACCCCGTGAAAACAGGCGGTTAAAGACACACACCTATACAATAGAACAGTTAATCAGTCGCTCACGTGATGTAAGAAAAGGGAGTTAATATGATCTTTGTGCGTTGTGAAATGCTGAAAACATCAAGTATCGTTGTAAACCGAAAATTTTATTCATTTCAGATATTTCATACATAAAACAAGGAACAGAGGACGTAACAAACATATTATTTGTGAAACATTCACTTCATATTTTTTACAAAGCCCTCAAGCAAAGAGCCTCAGGATTCTGTAGATGGAATAAACATCGTAACAAACATATTATTTATTAAACATAGTGGGAATTACAAAAAAAAAGGTTACATAATGATTTTTTTGACAAAACAAAGGCAGGCAAGGGATATAAAGAACGACAAGGTACGTACACACTATAATTGCTTTGTTACCGAAACATCCAATCGATTTACTCTATAAGTCTATGTTACCGAACTCGTCTGTTACCGAAACATCCGTAAATCGTACCAGGCGCACACTTCACATTCGTGCAGGACGGTTTTCAATCAGTTGGTATCATACCCAATTTTTTTTGTAGATTTAACCCATATGTTTCCTAGCGCGACTCAAAGTCCTTTTGTGGTCAGCGAAGATTTAAGATCAGACTGCACAGAACATTCACTTTAATCTTAGACAGATGCGTATTGGAAAATATGTAAACTATGCAAACTAAATATTTATCATTCTTTTATTTTGTCGAACTTCAATTTTTGTCCTCTAACATGATATTTTTGTGATGAAACAAACACTAGAAAGATTGAAAATATAAAATAAAAGAGCTCTGAGATTTATCTATGACGATTATTCTTCAAGTTATGAAACCTTATTATCAAAATCCAAATTACCAACTCTTAAAGTAAGAAGACTTAGAAACATGGCTTTAGAAATTTTTTAAATCATACACAAACTCCATTCTACCTATATGATTTAGTTAAAATCAAAAGTCTTCCTATTCTTTTAGGTATACAAATGGAGCTGACGTACCACAGGTAATAACCACAGGCTACCGTCTCAACTCTTTCTGCTCTGCTGCTCCCAGGCTGTGGAACTCACTCCCACAACACTATCTCGAAGTAAGAGGTCTGAGCCAGTTCCAAAGCCTCATTGGGGCGTGGGACGGCGAGAGTTGTAGATGTTCTTGTTGTTCTAGCTAGTTTTAATTTTTGTTCAATGCTTCGATTTGAATGCTAATTGCTTCAATAGCTTTCTATCGGTGAATCCTGGTCTACAGAATCCTGAGGCTCTTTGCTTGAGGGCTTTGTGGAGGAGGAGAAACCGTCTACAACAGGACCTTTTCTCTTTTTCCACAATGCTTATGCTATTTATTTTGGTCCATACTTCACTGGTAGAGCGTTAATTTTAGTGTTTTCCTTTTTTTCTGCTTATGTTGATGCCTACATGCTTGGATTGCTATTTTGTGTTTTGTTATGAGCTTAGGCATATTTCTGCAGCCAACTTTATGATGTAGTTTTTTCTCAGTATGAATACTTTACCATATCTAGTTAACAATGTACTTGTCTAGTCTAGGGAGCCCATCAGAGCTGAAAACTCTTGATGGAGTCCCTGCACAAAAAACATTTATATAGCCCAACAAAGTGCAATAACCCATGAGATTACCAAATAAGGGTTCCTTGCTTTCAAATGAAAGTACATAAAATGTCTTTCACCGTGTTGTTGTAAAGTCCATACTTTTTTATGAAGTCATTTTTTTTTTATACCTTTTTAGCTCACCTGAGCACGAAGTGCTCATGGTGAGCTATTGTGATCGTGCTGTGTCCGTCGTCCGTCGTGCGTCGTGCATCGTGCATCGTGCGTCGTCCGTCGTCAACTTTTTACCTTGTGTACGCTCTACAGGCCACAGTTTTGGTCGGATACTCATGAAAGTTGGTCAGGATGTTTGTCTCAATGAAATCTCGGACGAGTTTGAAAATGGGTCATGTGGGGTCAAAAACTAGGTCACTAGGTCAAATCTTAGAAAAACCTTGTGTACGCTCTAGAGGCCACATTTTCAGTCGGATACTCATGAAAGTTGGCCAGGATGTTTGTCTCGATGATATCTCGGACGAGTTCGAAAGTGGGTCAGGTGGGGTCAAAAACTAGATCACCAGTTCAAATCTTAGAAAACTCTTTTGTACGCTCTAGAGGCCACATTTTCAGTCGGATACTCATGAAAGTTGGTCAGGATGTTTGTCTGGATGATATCTCGGACGAGTTCGAAAGTGGGTCACGTGGGGTCAAAAACTAGGTCACCAGTTCAAATCTTAGAAAAACCTTTTGTACGCTCTAGAGGCCACATTTTCAGTCGGATACTCATGAAAGTTGGTCAGGATGTTTGTCTGGATGATATCTCGGACGAGTTTGAAAATGGGTCACGTGGGGTCAAAAACTAGGTCACTAGGTCAAATCTTAGAAAAACCTTGCGTACGCTCTAGAGGCCACATTTTCAGTCGGATACTCATGAAAGTTGGTCAGGATGTTTGTCTGGATGATATCTCGGATGAGTTTGAAAATGGGTCACGTGGGGTCAAAAACTAGGTCACTAGGTCAAATCTTAGAAAAACCTTGTGTACGCTCTAGAGGCCGCATTTTTAGTCGGATACTCATGAAAGTTGGTCAGGATGTTTGTCTGGATGATATCTCGGACGAGTTCGAAAGTGGGTCAGGTGGGGTCAAAAACTAGGTCACCAGGTCAAATCTTAAAAAAACCTTGTGTACGCTCTAGAGGCCACATTTTCAGTCGGATACTCATGAAAGTTGGCCAGGATGTTTGTCTCGATGATATCTCGGACGAGTTCGAAAGTGGGTCACGTGGGGTCAAAAACTAGGTCACCAGTTCAAATCTTAGAAAACTCTTTTGTACGCTCTAGAGGCCACATTTTCAGTCGGATACTCATGAAAGTTGGTCAGGATGTTTGTCTGGATGATATCTCGAACGAGTTCGAAAGTGGGTCACGTGGGGTCAAAAACTAGGTCACCAGTTCAAATCTTAGAAAAACCTTTTGTACGCTCTAGAGGCCACATTTTCAGTCGGATACTCATGAAAGTTGGTCAGGATGTTTGTCTGGATGATATCTCGGACGAGTTTGAAAATGGGTCACGTGGGGTCAAAAACTAGGTCACTAGGTCAAATCTTAGAAAAACCTTGTGTACGCTCTAGAGGCCACATTTTCAGTCGGATACTCATGAAAGTTGGTCAGGATGTTTGTCTGGATGATATCTCGGATGAGTTTGAAAATGGGTCACGTGGGGTCAAAAACTAGGTCACTAGGTCAAATCTTAGAAAAACCTTGTGTACGCTCTAGAGGCCACATTTTCAGTCGGATACTCATGAAAGTTGGTCAGGATGTTTGTCTGGATGATATCTCGGACGAGCTTGAAAATGGGTCACGTGGGGTCAAAAACTAGATCACTAGGTCAAATCTTAGAAAAACCTTGTGTACGCTCTAGAGGCCACATTTTCAGTCGGATACTCATGAAAGTTGGTCAGGATGTTTGCCTGGATGAGATCTCGGACAACAACGAAAATGGGTCATGTGGGGTCAAAAACTAGGTCACCAGGTCAAATGTTAGAAAAACCTTTTGTAGGCTCTAGAGGCCACATTTTCAGTCCGAAACTCTTGTAAGTTGGTCAGAATGTTTGTCTTGATGATATCTCAGACAGGTTTGAAAATGGGTCATTGGGGGTTAAAAACTAGGTCACCAGGTCAAATCTTAGAAAAACCTTGTATATGCTCTGGATGCCACATTTTCAGTCCAACACTCTTGAAAATTAGTCAGAATGTTTGCCTTTATAATATCTTGGATGAGTTTGAAAATGGGTCATGTTGGGTCAAAAACTGGGTCAATAGGTCAAATGTTATAAACACCTTTTGTATGCTCTGGAGGACACATTTTCAGTCTGATACTCCTAAAACTTGTTCATAATATTTGTCCTGGTGATACCTTGATTGAGTTTGAAAATGGGTCATGTGGAGTCAAAAACTAGGTCAATGGGTCAAATATTAGAAAAACCTTGTGTACACTCCAGAGGCTACATTTTCTGCCTGATACTCTTCAGACTTGGTCAGAATGTTTGTTTTGGTGATGTCTCAAAAGAGTTTGATAATGGGTATTTGTCGGGTCCAAAACTAGGTCACTTGATGAAATCTTAGAAAAACCTTTTGTACACTGTAGAGGCCACATTTTCAGTCCAATACTCATGAAAGTTGGCCAGAATGTTTGTCTTACTGATATCTCAAAAGTGTTTGATGATGGGTAATGTCTGATAAAAAACTAGGTCACTGGGAAACTAGATAGTGCATGTTTGGTCAATAAACTCAGGTGAGCGATTTCAGGGCCATCATGGCCCTCTTGTTTTTTCTTTTTACGCTGTAGTCTGTTCTAATTGCCGTATTACAAGCTTATAGCATGTTATTTTGAAAGTGCTTGCTTTTCGCTTCTGTTTTAAAATGTGCTTCGTTTACTTTGTCATTGCATTTTTTTTTTCAAATGTAATTGCAAGTTTCTGTTTTATTGTCTTTAATATTGTATGTCTATGTTTGTCTCATGTACGTATGTCTAAATATGTCGGTAAATAGCGATACATCACTAATGTTATTTTCTTAATACTCTGAAACAGACTTAAAATAAAATTTTGTATCTTGTATCTTGCACTGCCTCATAAGGAGAATTTTATCCAAAAATAACTTTGAATTAGCCAAATTCAGGATCTTACCTGCGGTAGGCCTAAATACCGAAGTCTTTTAATGATTTAGCCCCACATCTAATCAACGAGCTTTTCAGAAGAAGAGAATAGGCCACAGGCAGACTGTTAAAAAAGATATTCGTGTTATCGTCTAAAAGTAATAAATCATTTTAAATATATTTTTTACTTTATGTTTGTTAGTATTTCTTATCATTTTGGCGCAGTGTAATGTTTGTATTCATAAAATTCTATTTTATGTCCGCTCTTTCAAGTTTTGGGTCTAAATTTTAATACCTAGGCACTGGTCTGTAAGCAATGGCAGTAAGACTTTCTTTTCTCGTTTTTCAAAGAATTGTTATATTTCTTGGATGATTGGAACGCAAATTAGACTTGATTTTCATACAGACGTAAATTATATTTATAGTCATTTTCCGCTTCCTACAGACGTGTTATAAATAGTCTTTTTCCACTTGGTTTTTTTTTTGGCGACAGAGATTTTTAGTTTACACACTTGTACAGGATAGTGCTTTATCACAGCAGACACTGGTCAGTTTTCGAAGACTAAGACATACAATGGCCCTTGATGCTAGGGCACGGCACTGTACTTAAAGATTAGAGAAACAGGGATACGGTGCTGTAACCAACCACAGCCATAGTAAGAAGGCAAACAAGTGATCAAGTACGTGTTACAGGATGTTGAAAGAACTTGTTTTTGTCAATAATTTCGAAACAAACTTGCGTGTCCTTAAATGAAATGATGAAAGGGGTTTCTAGAAAATCGTCTGTGCCACATCCTACCAAATCTTTCCGATATATGTTACTAGAAGAAAATGCAAGGAAACTGACCATGATCCATTGCTAGTCACATATACGTGTCAATATACCTGGGATTTGGGAACACGGGGTCCAGGGCTCGATCCCTGGCTACGACCCTTGGCTTGGCCAATTTCTTTCCGAAGATTGATGATAGTCACTGCGACAGGATTCATTCCTCTCCCACCACTGACCATTGTTTCGACGATGATCATGTGGGAAAGGAGCCAGTGGCCTGGAATGAAAATTGTGCGAAGTACCGGTAAAAGAAACTGCAGGAACGCATTGATAGGTGCACTGGCCGCCGCGATATAAATGAAATAACGTTCAAAACAGCGTTAAATACCATATAATCAATCTGTAAAACTGGTAGTTCGTTGAATGTTTTGGTGAAAAACCTGACTGAAATTTATGTACTAGTTCATTTGTCATCGAGACATTGTACATGCATTTATAAATAAGGATTTCTAGGACCATTTTTCATACGCCCGAAGGGTCGTATTATGTTATACCCCCGGTCGTCCGTCTGTCTGTCTGTACGTCCATCCGTCCGTAAGCAATTTATCGTGTGCGCAACTCCTCCTACAGTTTCCATTGGAATTATTTGAAACTTGCCACAATGAATCTCCATGATGTCTAGTTGTCTTAGAATTTGGATCGCTGTAAACATTTGCGTTCTAAAATTATCTGCCCCTGATTTCTGAAATTACAACTTTCCACTTTGAATTTTTGTTCAGGCTATAACTTTCATACTATAAAAGATATCAACATGAAAATACACACAATGACAGAACACATTATAGAGAAGTGCAATGCTCATGAACCATAACTCTGCCACCGTTTTTTTTTTTTTTTTTGAGTTACTGCCCTTTGTTAATTTTCAGTTTGAATTTTTGTCCAGGCCATAACTTCCAAACTATAAAAGCTATTAACTTGGAACTTCATACACTGATAGAACCCATTATGAAGAAGTGCACTGCACATGAACCATAACTCTGCCACTTTTATTTTTTGAATTATTGCCCGTTGTTAATTTTTAGTTTGAATTTTTGTCCAGGCCATAACTTCCAAACTATAAAAGCTATTTACTTGGAACTTCACGCACTGATAGATCACATTATGGAGAAGTGCACTGCACATGAATCATAACTCCGCCACCTTTATTTTTTGAGTTATTGCCATTTGTTAATTTTCAGTTTGAATTTTTGTAAAGATCATAACTTCCAAACTTCAAAATCCGTCATCCTGAAACTTCAAAGACTAATAGAACACATTATGAAGAAGTGCATTGCACAAGAACCATAACTCTGCTATCCTTTTTGAGTTACTGCCCTTTTCACTTTGAATTTTCGTCTGGGCCACAATTTCTAAAATATAAAAGATTTGATCTTGAACCTTCAAATACTGATAGAACACCTTGTGGATAAGAGCAATTCACAAAATTTGTAACTTTGCACCCTTTTTTTTTAGTTATTGCCCTTTAATATTTTTTCACATATCATGGAGAATAACTACTCTTCATTCATGGCCCATCCGTCAATGCAACTCTTTTCACTGACAAGCCCCTTCGGGCGTATATGCGCCGCTCTGCGAAGCTCTTGTTACAGCTGCTGATAAGAAAGACTGAACTATACCTAGACTGCAAAGACTCCTCGCCTCTTTTGTACAGTGGTCGGCCGCTCTCTTCCATAATTGGGAAAAATTCCTTCGGTAATAGAGCGCTTAATATAAGATGTAAAGTGGTTTTATGATGGAGTTACTGCATCATTTAAGCATTCTATGACGTATATTGTCAGGAGCACAAGGCTTTATTTGCTCTGACAACAGATGGGTGACGTCTTCTATTTCCGAATTTGTAAGTTCATGAACACAAAGTTTGTTTTACGGTTTTCAATTTAATACCTGAAATTAAAGTATTGGTGTCACATACCATCGATATCGATATTAAGTAAATGTTCAGACAGTTCGTTTCATAGAAGTGTACCAAACTGTCTCCCAATTCAGCAGAGTTTTTCATAGTGGTTAAACCAGATATTTTTAACAGAAGCAGTCATTTTTTCTACCAGAAAAGAAAATGATGAAGCATCGCAATTTTTCGGTAACACTAAGATAAAGACCGAAAACGAATCATTTGGGTTAACAGGCCAATAGATTGATCATTTAAAAATAATTTAAAACAGCTAAAAATATTCCAGATTTTGCGAAAACTTCAATTATCTCTTACAAGGGCAGCATTGCATCAAGTTTATTGTCGTATGTCAGACCAATGCTAGAGTACGCTTCCTTAGCATGGGATGGTTGTCCAGTTTTGTGTCACTGATTCAAGAAAGATACAAAATTAAGCATCGCGTATCATAACAGGTATTACAAGACCAGGCAGTAACTCTTGAAAATCTGTATAAAGAATGTGGTTGGAAAACATTATCTTCCAGAAAGAAAATTGCAAACTATAAGTAAAGGTGGGTTTTTAGAATTTTCACATCACACCAAATTAAAAAATACACATGTTAATGAATTCATATGAAAAAACAATACAAATCATCAGTAATTAAGAATCATAAAATTACAAAAAAAAAAAACAAACAAAAAAATTTGGGTGGTATTCCCTTAAAAGGCTACGTAGCCTCTTAAGCTATTTTTAGATTTCCCGCCGAATAAAAAAAAGCATTGTGGGAATGTTAGGTGACTTGCACCTGACTAATGACTATTAAATTCCATAGCATAACAAACATGTAATTATTTTCCATAATGTCTAGAACTTCGGACGCTATGTTTGAAGCTTCGTCTGTAGATTTCCGGTATGTAAATGAGCAAGTTGCTCATGTAAAAATAGACCGTGTTTCCCTTCAGTATCGACCTGGGCTGTAGTAAATCTCTGTTTTATCTTGTTGTCGGATGGTTTTCGACTACTGGGGTTTAATGAATGAAAATTATAAGGCTTTGGGAGTACAAGGGTGATTTTTTTTTATATTTTTGTAAAATTTTCGTCCCAATATCTGAAGGGCCACCTTTAATGTATGAAGTCTAAAATGGTCTTGTTCCCCACTACATAGATGAGCTTATACCCACATTAGTTGGCAATAGATTTCAGTTAAGGAAAAGCCATAATTACGAAAATATACGTGCAGGAACGCATATGTTACAAGAATTCTCTTTTCTAACTCGGGGTTACCCGATATGGAATACTCGGAGGATACAGGATCTCGAAGGTAAACAAAGATAGTCACGGTAGACCAGCGTTTGAATTATGTCACTTATAATATGATGTTGAAGTAACATCGGATACATAGTATTGGTGTTGTAGGTTATTGGCCAACATAATAATGAAACAGTTTATGAACATCGTTTCTTATTATATAGTCACTTTTAGGTAATATACTATTTTAAACTCGGAATTATGTTAATGCCGCGAGATTATTCGTATTCACTGGTTAATATTGAACGAATATACCATTTTAGCAATACACTGCCATCTTTAAATCAAAATTCAGTCTTTTCACTACAGATCTTAGGTGTCATCGCGCACTCATGTATAAGGGTGAACTCTAGATATGCATAAAAACATTTACGACGTATCACAAAATTTGATACGGGAATTCTCGGAGTAATTTCTAAATGTAATTTTGTGAACTCGGAGGTTTTTTTTTTTAACTTTTCGAGGAGCTGATTGTTTTTGAAATTGTTAATGTGAGATTATATGAATGTGTCGGTAGGTAGGTAGGCAGAGGTAGAGTTAGGGGATGGCAAGTTTTCAATGTATGCAATGAAAGTAGATGAGTAACCGACATGATAGTTCGTCTTTTTTTTTTTTTGTAGACAGCCACGCATCCCACCTTTATCAAACTGGAACGTACATAAGAATAATGAATTAATACGTATGGAAAATACAAGGTATCCAAAGAGCTGTTATGAAATGTTGAGGCAACTTGATTCCGTAGGAAGATACACTTGCGCAACTGATATAAAAAACATGCTTTATCTTTATGGTTTTGGTTATGTTTGGATTGCACAGGATGTTGGAAATGATGAAAATTTCATAAGTCTCTTCAAACAAAGAATTGCTGATTGTTTCACCCAGCAATGGTTTTCAACTATAGAAAACACACCCAAGGCTCTGACCTACAAACAGTTTAAATCTTTATTACACCCAGAGCTTTATCTCAGTGCCGAAATACCATTTCTTTATAGGAAAATACTATCCAATTTTAGATGCTCTAACCATGGACTTATGATAGAAAAAGGTGGGCATCTCGGAATCGACAAAGAATTGCGTTACTGTCCTCTTTATAGAGAAAATAATATTTTAATAGTTGAAAATGAATATCACTTTTTCTTTGACTGTCCGACTTATGAATCTTTATGAGTTAATTATTTCATGCCATGCTGGCTTCATTGGAGAAATAAAGATGTATTTAACATTATGAAGTTAAGTGAATTGTCAACAATTTGCACTGTTGCCAAGTTTCTAGCTGAGGCATTCAACCTTTGAAAGCATAAACTGAGTAATTTTAAGTGAATGGGACTTTCATAAAGTGTATGTAAATCTTGTCTGTCCATTTATCCATGTATGTTTTGTTTTCTACCTTTATCTAAGCTTGCTTAAAATTCATTTCAGTAGTCTGGTCGCAATATTGTTTTCAATGTTGAAAGCTTTGCTGGAGTGATACTTACTTCAGTCAAGCTATTTGTAGTATTCTTGCCTTTTGGTAGAGCCTTACGTTTCGTTTCGGTAAGGCTCCAAGCATGAGGCACTGATTTTTGTTGTTGTCGTTGTTCTTCCTTAAGTTGTTGTTTTCTTGTTCTTGTTGAAAGTTTAGCTGGAGAGATACCTACTTCAGTCATGCTGTATGTAGTATTATTGCCTTTAGGCGCAGCCTTACGTTTCGTTTCGGTAAGGCTCCAAACATGAGGCAGTGATTTTTTTGTTTTGTTCTGTTCTTCCTTAAAGTTCTTGTTTTCATGTTCTTAAGCATTATATCGGGAAACCATTGAAATTCATTTTCTCAATTGCAGACCAAATTGTTATGAAAATTTTTACGGCTACTTTTATCAAATCCCTTGAACATTAGCTGACCGGAACATTTCAATTGAGAACTCATCTTGACCTGCACAACTACACTCATTCCTATATTTGAAAAAAGAAGCTGATAGTGCAGTCATCAAATTATACTGCGCACTACTTTGCTCTCTGATCTTGACCTGCGATATTCAATTAGTCCAAATAGATGGTCTGATCTTGATCTACGTTGATTTATGACAACTAAGCTATTCTCAGCGCTCTAAAGGTTAAGATGCTATTTAGTGCATGTTCAACGAAAAACTTCTCTTGTTATGCATATTTATCTCCATACAAGTATAATTGTTTTATATCGTTTTATATTGCATAGACGTCATTTTGTAATGTATATTTGTACTAGTTTCTCCTAATAAGAGGTTCAAATCTGGTTTCCATTGATAAAATTTTACACGAGATTCAACCAAATCCTGTGTATTGGTACCTGTGAAAATCATCTTGACGAGACGATTTTGGTGAGTACCAGAACATAGGTTGAAGCTTCTTATAAAACGGTTTTTCAGCGACAACAAATTTTGTCGAGCCCGCTTGCGGTGAGCGAGACATAGTTGTCACAATGACAGCTCGGTGTATATGCATGCGTGCAGCCGCCCACGCGTCCGTCCGAGCCATAACTTCTACAATTGCGGATGGATTTCAACAGAATTTGATACAATTGTTCTCCATCACGTGTCGATGTGCCATTTGAAACATTCGTTCAGGTAGGCCCAAAGTCAAGGTAACACTTAAAAGTCAAATTTTTGTCTAGACCATAACTCCTTCAATTTAAGATGGATTTCAATATAAATTTGCACACTTATTCTCCATCATGAGTAGATGTGCCATTAGAAATATTTTTACGTAGGCCCAAGGTCAAGGTCAAGGTCACGCAGGCTCAACAAGTATTTCCTGGACAACCTTCTAGTTAGTTAAGAGTTTTATGCTTTTGAATGGAAAGATTTAGTGCTGGTCGCTTAATAAAGGTGGTAGCTCAGGAAGAAAGCTTCACTGTGAATTAAACGTCCGATAGAGAATTTACATTGCGAACGTTTGTCCGTTGAAAGGGAGAACATATTTTATTGACAGTATCTTCATCTATATCTGACTTGAAAAAACTTTCAAAACTCTTATGCAAACATTCTTTCATGAACAAGCTGACTTCCTATATTCCAAAAACTGCACTGTCTGAGGGAATTTGTAACGCATTTTGATGTGTTCTCTGTTGAAAACCATTCAACAACATCAAGGAAGAGTAAATAGCAAATATCATCGAAGGGTAATCTTCCAGAGGCAAGGAGTTCATTGTACTTAAGATGAGAATCCATGTGACCTGACTTATCAAGACTTTCTATTTCTTTTGGAAGTAAAATTGAAATTTCGTCAATATCTTGACAAGATATTTGCTTTAAGGTTGTATTAGTATGGGATATAAAACAAGTGCCGTGGTATATGGGAAATATACAATGAGCGTTAGCGAGTGTATATTTCCCATATATCACGGCACGAGATTTTCTATCTTACTTAGACCACGTGACTATTTATTCATGCTTTTTACGTCATGTGCTCATATCTATAGAAGATAAAAAGCTTGTTACAAAATTGAGTCGTTGTAATTGTTAAAAAGAAAGTTTTGCACCTGGTTCAAAAGAGGCATAAGTAAGGTACTAATTTATATCAAAATGTTTAATTATTCAGAATGATTTTAATGAAAGTTAACCTATTTGTTGATTGTTAAGATCGAAATTGTATTTGTCGGCAAAATTTTGAAAACGTGTTTCGATTGATGTAGATTGTCAAAGACAATAGGGACGTTCATCGTTTAGAACTTACTATGTGTCTCTTGTAATTAGACAGTACTAGTCTATTTCATTACGAAACACATGGAATGTTGCTGAGAAATATTTGTTAGTTTTCTTTTGCAATTATGTTTAATATGTAATTTCGAGCAATTTTTGGAAGCAATGTCAACATGAAAACTTTGTAAACTTTGTAGAGCCATTGAGCTTAACCTGTAGGCTGCTAAACGCGACTCAAGGACTTTTAGTGGATAATGTAGATACAGATCAGAAAGCACAGAACCTGTATAATTTGATCTTGGATGTACACTGTCCGATATTAAAGCGATATTTTTCCCTAAAATATCTTTGAAATAACCAAATTTGGGATTTTATTATTGGCTTGAAGGTTTCTTTTCACTTATTAAACAGGTTAAAGGTGGGTATTTAGAATTTTTACAACTCGCCAAATTAAAAAAATATATATTTCACTGAAATTTATATGAAAAAATAATACAAATCATCAATAATTAAGAATCATAAAATTACAAATAATTTTTTTTATGGTATTCCCTTAAAAGGCTACGTAGCCTCTTAAGCTATTTTTAGATTTCGCGCCAAAAATCAAAATAGCATTGTGGGAATGTCAAGTGAGTGGCACGTGACTAATAACACTTAAATTCAATTACAAAACAATCATGTAATAATTAAATTCCATAATGCCTTCTTCGGACGCTATGTTTTAACTTTGTCTGTGTATTCCTGTATGTAAATGAGAAAATTGATCATCTAAAAATAGAACGTGTCTCCCGTTGGTGTCAGTGTGGGCTGTAGTAAAACTCTAATTTCTCGTGTTGTCGGATGGTTTTGGACTACTGGGGTTTTATGAACGCAAATTTAAAGGCTTTGTGAGTATAAGGATGATTTTTTTTTGCATTTTTGTAAAATTTTCGTCCCAAAATCTGAAGGGTCACCTTAAAGGGTTAAACATTACTAAACCAACCTACTCATGTGTAGGTGCACTGACAGGTTAAATTCTAATGCAAACTAAAGAGTTGTCGAATTCGTTGTAATTTCTTAGCGAAAACAAGTGTTTAATCCTTCTCATATTGAAGTTTTAGGAAATGGTTGTAAAGGCAATGGCATGTTTTAAAGCCAAAATGTGAACATTGCACTTTCCACCAGACTGGAGCCTTATTTTTCTACCACCTAAAGCATACTCCATTCGAGAGGTTGCTGTACTTAATCGCTAGTTGAGGGCGATACTATTTTAAGTGATTGTACATTGTACAGACTTGGAATACTATTGCAGTCACACATGAAAATGTTATACCCAGTTCAAATCGTACTACAAAATTGTTTTACCGCGAAGGGTACATTTTGCCCCGACTCGACATTGCAAACTAAAATTGTCGGAATTCACGTGCAAGATATACTAGCATAATATCCAGATATACAACTGCGGGAGTTGTATCTGCGATATATACAATGGAAATACTGAACGCTGATTGGTCAAGTTCCTATAAGCGTGGTCTAACAAGGGATATTTTCAGAGGCTTATAATAAACAAGACACTATTTCGTAGACTTAAAGCGTGATAAGGTTCAGAGACAAACTAGCACCTTCTTCAGTATATGGATCCTGTTAGTTCACCCATATCATGAATATGATGATACTCCGAGTTAACCATATCATACCTCCGAGAATTACCATACCCAAAAATTCGATACCTCCCACTTTCATCTGGTTTAAAGTACGTGGTTTTTTACATACTGGAAACTGAAAATGTGTTAGATCCTTAAAAAAAGACCCTATAATTTAAGACACTAATAGAAGTATTGCGACAAATCACCCTTTGATCTACAATGAGACGGTTAGAGCTGAAACTGATTTTCAAAATAGTAAGATTTCCAGTTCAGATGAATTTTGTCATTGTAAAATGGCCGTGTAAGCTTACACCAATAACGGTTATAGACCATTTGGCTTCTAAACTTAACATATACGATTATTTAATATTCGAAAGGGTTTGTCTTTTAAAAATAACCAGGATAAACATCGAGCCTACTCTACCGTGACTATCTTTGTTTACCTCCGAGTTCCTGTAACCTCCGAGTCTCCTATTTCGGGTAACCCCGGGTGTTCCTAGAGTGATAAAGAACTGCAGCAAATAGGTGACTGCAGAAATGGCATTGATAATGCTAAAGTTTTTCGTTCTACGGAAGCACCCGGGGTTACCCGATAAAGGACACTCGGAGGGTGCAGGAACTCGGAGGTAAACAAAGATAGTAACGGTAGAGTAGGCTCTATGTTTATCTTGGTTAATTTTTAAAAGACAGACCCTTTCGAATATTAAATAATCGTATATTTTAAGTTTAGAAGCCAAATGATCTGTAACCGTTATTGGTGTAAGCCTACAGGCCATTTTACAATGAAAAAAAAAATCATCTAAATTGGAAATTTTACTATTTTGAACATCAATTTCAGCTCTAACCGTCTCATTGTAGGTCAAGGGGTAATTTGTCGCAATATTTCTATTAGTGTCTTGAATTATAGGGTCTTTTTTTAAGGATCTAACACATTTTCAGTCTCCAGTATCTAAAGAATCACATGTTTTAAACAAGATGAAAAAGGGAGGTATCGAATTTTTGGGTATGGTAATTCTCGGAGGTATGATATGGTTTACTCGGAGTATAACAATATTCATGATATGGGTGAACTAACAGGATCCATATACTGAAGAAGGTGCTCGTTTGTCTCTGAACCTCACCAGGCTTTAATTCTACGAAATAGTTTCCTGTTTATTATAAGGCTCTGAAAATATACCTTGTAATACAGGCTCTAAACAAATATCTCTTCAAAATATTGACGAAATTTCAATTTTACTTCCAAAGGAATAGAAGGTCTTGAAGAGTCAGGTCACGTGGATTATTATGTACAATGAAATCTTAGCCTCTGGTAGATTGCCCTTCTATAATATTTGTTATTAACTCTCCTTGATGTTGTTGAATGGTTTTCAACAGAGAATACATCAAAAATGCGTTACAAATTCCCTCAGACAGTGCAGTTTTGGAACAGAGGAAGTCATCTTGTTCATAAAAGAAAGTTTGCATAAGAGTTTTAAAAGTCTTTTCAAGTCAGATATAAATGAAGATACTGTCAATAAAATATTTTTCTCCCTTTCAACGGTCAAATGTTCGCAATGAAAAATACTCTAGCAGACGTTTACTTCACGGTGAAGCATTCTTCCCAAGCTACCACATTTATCAAGCGACCAGCACTAAATTTCCCCATTCAAAAGCATAAAACTCTTAACTAACTAGAAGGTTGTACAGGAAAAACATGTGACCTTGTCCTTGGGCCTACGTGAAAAAATGTTTCAAATGGCACATCTATTCATGATGGAGAACGATTGTGCAAATTTATGTTGAAATCCATCTAAAATTGTAAGAGTTATGGTCCAGAAAAAAATGTGACCTTCAAGTATGACCTTGACCTTGGGTCTACCTAAAAGAATGTTTCAAATGGCACATCGACATGTGATGGAGAGCAATAATTGTGCCACATTCTGTTGAAATCCATCCACAATTTTAGAAGTTATGCTTCGGATGGACGGGCAGACGGACGGACGCACGCACGCACATACACCGAACTGTCATTGTGACAACTATGTCTCGCTTACCGCAAGCGGGCTCGACAAAAATTGTTGTCGCTGAAAAATTGTTTTATAAGAAGCTTCAACCTATGTTTTGGTACTCACTATAATCGTCTCGTCAAGATGATTATCATAGGTAACAATAACTCAGGATTTGGTTGAATCTTGTGTAAAATTTTATCAATGGAAACCAGATTTGAACCTCTTACTCGGACAAACTAGTACAAACATACAGTACAAAAAGACGTCTATGCAATATACAACGATTTTACAGCTCATAAAGTGACAAATTTTCAGTTGATTTTTATCCACAAATGAAGTTTTAACATGTAGACTTGAATAGCCTCTATGAGCGGTTTTAAAAGATACACAAAGGCGTAATTAAAAGCAAAAATATGAAATAGTAATGCACATTCCAGTTTAATAAAGGTGGGACGCAAGGCCGTCTACATAAAAAAAGACAAACTATCCTGTCGGTTACTCATCTACTTTCATTGCATACATTGAAAACTTACCTTCTCTTAATACCTACCTCTGCCTACGTACCTACCGACACATTCATATAATCTCACATTAACATTTTCAAAAACAATCAGCTCTTCGAAAAATTAAAACCTCCGAGTTCCCAAACCCATACCTCCGAGTTCACAAAATTACATTTAGAATTACTCCGAGAATTCCCGTATAAAATTTTGTGATACGTCGTTAATGTTTTCATGCAAATAGAGTTTATCCTTATACGTGAGTGCGCGATGACACCTAAGATCTATAGTAAAAAAACTAAATTTTGACTTAAAGATGGTAGTTCGTTGCTAAAATGGTATATTCGTTCAATATTAACCAGTGAATACGAATAATCTCGCTGCATTACCATAATTTCGAGTTTAAAATAGTATATAATCTTTAAGTGACCACATAATAAGAAACAATGCTCATAAAATGTTTGATTATTACGTTGGCCAATAACCTACAACACCAAAATTATCCGATGTTACTTTAACATTATATAATAAATGATATAATTCAGACGCTGGTCTACGGTGTCTGTCTTTGTTTACCTCCGAGTTCCTTTACCCTCCGAGTGTCCTCTATCTGGTAACCCCGGGTGGGAAGTGTTTATCAGGGAATCCGAGAGGTTTACATAACGTCGTGCAGCTACAACTCATGATTCATGTACAACAGTTGTGTGACCTGGAGCCACTTGCCCGACAAGTAGTAGGGCTATCCCGAGAAAATAACTTTCATCATTTTTTTTTCTTTACTTACCTTTGTTCCTTTTGATTGACTTGTTTCTTTACCAAATTTTCTGTTGTATGCATGTTTTTTTCCATTCATGACCGGAAAGACACTGTCTTCTCTACATGTTAGCCCGAAATTTATTTATTGTATGTTTTTTTTTTAAATATTTCTGGTATTATTGAAGACCTTATTCTGTGTACGTTAAAAAAAGGGAATGGCCGAAGCTAAGTTGTGAGAACTTGTGGCCAGACCCTTTTGCCTTATTTGGATGAATACTGTCTTTGTTATATAGAAAACTTTGTATACAATTGGCAATAAAATATGTTTAAACTTAGAAAAGTTTGCGGCTAGTCCACATTTATTTAATGAATAAGATGTGTCTAAGTTATTAGATTACAGAAGTAGATGTTGTTAGATTACAGAAGTATATAGTATTTGCAGTCTGGAACGCGCAAAGAGACTTAAAGGCCCAGAGGTAAATTGAATCTCAAATCAAGTAAAAATAAATTAAACATAGGGCTGCTTGGTTATTGAAACTTCGTAAAAGTTGCGATCTACCTTTTCTTTATCTTTTACCCGGTCTTAAGATTCATCATTATCTGCCAGCGGCTAACACGTAGGCCGACCTTACAGTACCAGATTGTCGTATTCATAATTATTTCTTTACTTTCAAAAGGTGTGATTTAGATTTAAATGATTTCAACGCCCGGGTTGTTTAATTTTGTCGTCCATTGGGCCTTTAAAAGTCAATCCAAAAGCACAGTAATGGGCAGTCGGACAATATGTAAGATTATCAGTCAAATGCGTTTTCAGTGGTAGGATTTTCACCTTCACCTTCCTTTAACCCTTAGACTGCATAGCGAGACTCACTTACTTTTGCAGACAGTGTAGATGAAGAACAGACAGCACAGAACCTGCAATTTCATTTTTGATCTACACTGCCTGATATGTCTACATATTTTATCCCCCAAAATTTTGGAAATAGCAAAATTTGGATTTTCACCATCGGCCTCATTTACTTATTAAAACTTCATTTAACTTATTTAGCAGTATAAGGGTTAAAAGAAGAGAGGTAATTGTATACGAGCGTATAAATCTGCTTTTAAAACTTCTGTTCATTTCTGGTGTTCAGAAGATTGTTGTAAAGTTTAGAGTTAGATTTTTGCAGTACTTTCTTTCATATATTTGGCCAAGTTTTGTATGGTAAAAAGTTAAAATTCATATCTAAGTTTTTTTGTTTGACAAAATGGACTTTTTCTTATGTTAAGGTACAGGTCAGACAATACCATTTGTTAGGGTTAAACGATGCGAATCCAAGTTAAAAATATTAGTCTTTTTTCAGTTCTCAAGAAGCGCTGAGAGAAAAGTTCAAACTATCTTTATACACAGTCTGTAACTCAAATAGATCTCTTAAAAGCGATGCCAATTTATTATGCCCCGCCGAAGGCCAAGGGATATAGTTTTAGCGTTGTCCGTCCGTCTATCCGTCCGTCTTCCTTGTGTCCGCCCCGGCGTATACCTCCAATAACATTGCACAGAATTTCGTGAAACTTTTTACATTTACCCATTCTGCCGTGACACTTTTTTTTATTCGATGCAAAATGGCCCACTGGGAGCGATTTTAAATTACGTGGTCGAGTACACTTTTGATGTTTTGAGTCTTATCTTCAACACTATTACAGAGTTTTTAGATTTAACTTGTCACACTATCAACCACCATTACGAACAAGACTTCAAGGATTGGAGAAAACGTCCGAATGCAACATCAAAAAGTTTTCAAAAGCAAGAGCGCGAAAAAACTTGAAAGCATGGATCGATCGGCGCACCCGAAATGGTACAGCTGCCATGTATCCCGTAATGTTTATTTCTGTATTCGGAATTTTCTGTACCTCAGACAAAGTGGAAAAGCCCGAGTTCCTTCGTATTGGACAAGATCTCGTGAGAGCCTCGATTGTAGACTCTAACACTGTTTCAAATCACGTGATTGTCAGAGATTAAGGAATGGCTGGACTAAAACGCGCTTAGTGCCAGTATTTTACGTCACTTCCGTCTGCCATGTTTGAAAAATCTACTACTGGTGTAACACCAGAACGAAATGTTTCCGGGTCGTAGTATCAAAAGTAGTCCCACTTGAAAAATTTGATACCAAGCCCTCTGCCACACTGTTTATCATGAAGTATGAGAGGACAGGTCTAAAATGTATTTCTGAAGTTAATTTGATTAATTCCTCAGAGAATGAATGCATTTTATGTATTTCTTTTAGGATTATTTTTTGGTATGTGACCAGGCAAAGAGACATGATCTATCACCAGTTAGGGCCTAGACCGACAGCAATTTTCCGAGGGTCCATGTGTTTGAAGAGGAATGGCAAAAAAGTTCATCCCTCATGATGCCATTTTCTGCTGCTTTTTGTAGAGGGTAATGAACATATATTTGAAGGAAAAAAACTGCATAGCTCCCGCTTCGTCAGGGATTCAGCAGCAGCCAGTCAAAGACAGTGGTTTTTACTCTATTTTCAATGAGCGAAAAAGTTACCGGTGTGACACCTAGTTGGGCCGAGATCCAAAAACAAGAAATGGCGACTGTGATCTTTTGAAGTGATGGATTTTGATGAAATTCGGAACACATACAGCTCTGATGATACTGAATATGAAGTATCAACAAATATAATAACCAAAACCAGGTATTTTTAAATTTCATCGCATTTCTTTTTTTTTTTGGTTCTTTGGTTCAACTGAAATTGACACATTGCATCGGCTTAACACTTGGTTCTTGAAAGTGACGTAATTTACCCCGTCGTCTGCATAGCCTAAGCCTTAATAAAGGGTTAAGATGATCAGCAGTCACTTTCTGTCTGTCTGTCTGTCTATCTGTGTGCTTGGTGTCTCCTGTCTCTGTCTGTCTGTCTGTCTCTCTGTTTCTTTCTAAACAGAGGTTGAAAAAAAAGGTCTCTAACAGATTTTAGGAGGGGTTGGGGGGTTGACTAAACATTGTGGATTGTGGAAAAAAGTTAAAAAAGGGTCTCTTACAGAATTTTGGAAGGGGGGGGGGGGGGGTGACTAAACATTGTGGATTGTGGAAAAAAAGTCGAATCTTTGACAGGAAATTGGATTAAGTTTGGAAACTTGCAGAATGGGGAAGGCTAAACATTGTTGCAGAATTTGAGACTCTGCTTCATGTGGGATTTCGGATAGGCTATTGGGAAGGGGTTCTGTATGACAAAATATTGTGGGGGAAGTTAAGTAATTTTGTTACGCCTTCTCATTGAATTCTCTGTTTCGGCCAGCATCAGGCCATCATCAGTGATGCTGCTATGCACCAGACAGAGTACTGACCTGTATGATCATTACCTCACTCTGTCTCAGTTCTTGTTTTTCAACCCACTCCTCTTTATCCTTTTAATGTTGGTTGGATGTGCAGGCGCAGGAATGAAATCGGTCGTCTAACACACCTATAGTGTAATCTGAGGTACGAACGGCTGCATTCTCTTGCATTCTTTGGTATTCATATTCGAATCTCGAGCGCACAGCTTGTCTCTTGTTTTTGTATCGTCCAGTCTTTTTAGCTCACCTGAGCACGAAGTGCTCATGGTGAGCTATTGTGATCGTGCTGTGTCCGTCGTGCGTCGTGCGTCGTCCGTCGTCAACTTTTTACCTCTAGAGGCCACAGTTTTGGTCGGATACTCATGAAAGTTGGTCAGGATGTTTGTCTCGATAAACTCGGACGAGTTCGAAAATGGGTCATGTGGGGTCAAAAACTAGGTCACTAGGTCAAATCTTAGAAAAACCTTGCGTACGCTCTAGAGGCCACATTTCCAGTCGGATACTCATGAAAATTGGCCAGGATGTTTGTCTCGATGATATCTCGGACGAGTTCGAAAATGGGTCATGTGGGGTCAAAAACTAGGTCACCAGGTCAAATCTTAGAAAAACCTTTTGTACGCTCTAGAGGCCACATTTTCAGTCGGATACTCATGAAAATTGGTCAGGATGTTTGTCTGGATGATATCTCGGACGAGTTCAAAAATGGGTCACGTGGGGTCAAAAAGTAGGTCACCAGGTCAAATCTTAGAAAAACCTTGTGTACGCTCTAGAGGCCACATTTCCAGTCGGATACTTATGAAAGTTGGTCAGGATGTTTGTCTGGACGATATCTCGGACGAGTTCGAAAATGGGTCATGTGGGATCAAAAACTAGGTTTCCAGGGCAAATCTTAGAAAAACCTTTTGTACGCTCTAGAGGCCACATTTTCAGTCGGATACTCATGAAAGTTGGTCAGGATGTTTGTCTGGATGATATGTCGGACGAGTTTGAAAATGGGTCATGTGGGGTCAAAAACTAGGTCACCAGGTCAAATCTTAGAAAAACTTTGTGTACGCTCTAGAGGCCACATTTTCAGTCAGATACTCATGAAAGTTGCTCAGGATGTATGTCTCGATGATATCTCGAACGAGTTTGAAAATGGGTCATGTGGGGTCAAAAACTAGGTCAGTAGGTCAAATCTTAGAAAAACCTTTTGTACGCTCTAGAGGCCACATTTTCAGTTGGATACTCATGAAAGTTGGTCAGGATGTTTGCCAGGATAATATCTCGGACAAGATCGAAAATGGGTCATGTGGGGTCAAAAACTAGGTCACTAGGTCAAATGTTAAAAAAATCTTTTGTAGGCTCTAGAGGCCACATTTTCAGTCCAAAACTCTTTTAAGTTGGTCAGAATGTTTGTCTTGATGATATCTCAGAGAGGTTTGAAAATGGGTCATTGGGGTTAGAAACTAATTATCAGGTCAAATCTTAGAAAAACCTTGTATATGCTGTGGATGCCACATTTTCAGTCCAACACTCTTGAAAATTAGTTAGAATGTTTGCCTTTATAATATCTTGGATGAGTTTGAAAATGGGTCATGTTGGGTCAAAAACTGGGTCAATAGGTCAAATGTTATAAACACCTTTTGTATGCTCTGGAGGACACATTTTCAGTCTGATACTCCTAAAACTTTATTTGTCCTGGTGATACCATGAATGACTTTGAAAATGGGTCATGTGGAGTCGAAAACTAGGTCAATGGGTCAAATATTAGAGAAACCTTGTGTACACTCTAGAGGCTACTTTTTCTGCCTGATACTCTTCAGACTTGGTCAGAATGTTTGTTTTGGTGATGTCTCAAAAGAGTTTGATAATGGGTAATTGTCGGGTCCAAAACTAGGTCACTTGATGAAATCTTAGAAAAACCTTTTGTACACTGTAGAGGCCACATTTTCAGTCCAATACTCATGAAACTTGGCCAGAATGTTTGTCTTATTGATATCTCAAAAGTGTTTGATAATGGGTAATGTCTGATAAAAAACTAGGTCACTGGGAAACTAGATGGTGCATGTTTGGTCAATAAAGTCAGGTGAGCGATTTCAGGGCCATCATGGCCCTCTTGTTGTATTTTTTCAGATTTTCTGCTCTTCTCGCAATTATTTGTAACCGCCTATTTGCCCATATGCATAGTGCAGTGCCGGAAATTTTCCAGAGTTTCTTTTTTATTGCTAAGTCCACAATATTATTTGATCGTAGAATTTGAGCAGATAGGCGTCCGGTAAATGTCCGAGAATAACTTATACTTTTGCTCATTCTGGCGGTTGCTGCTCTATTGAAAGCTTCACATTTCTGTGTGGATGTCCTAGAGCTTACACTAAAAATCGCAGACTCACTAAGTCGCATCTGCAATATTTATTCCATCAGTACTTTGTCAGAATTATTCATCCTCAGATATGTTATCTTCCCAGGACCGAGCACACTTGACTTGTACCACAAGCAGCCAATTCCTTCCTCACTGCAGACAAGGGATTGAGTTGGACAATCACTGCAGTTACCTGCATAGCATTCAACAGTGGCAGAACGTATTTCTGGTAAGTTTGGGATCATTCTTGTTACATCTCCTTTGCCTTTCACTGTCATTTGCTTGATGATAGCACTGCTTCTGAGTTGAATGTCTCTGGCCAGGACACTTTGAGCACGCTGTCTGTCTCGCTTATTTTTCATCGGAAACATATTGATGCTGAATGCAGCGGAGCGCATTTTCCTTTCCTGGCATGCTGCAAGGTGGTTTGGATCTGCCTGTCTGGTCACTTCCCAGCATTTCTCCAATTTGTCATAAAAATCCTGCATTCCAAGGTAGGACTTGGTATCTCCATCAGTTGAAAGTGTCCGTACATAGAAGTTCTCAAGCGACAGGTCTTGGGCAATGTTGAAGGCCAAGCGTCTTTCTGAGTGGGGTTCGAAGTAATACAAGTTTGCAGTACATCCAGCATAACCACCGGGGCATTTGACCTCAAACCCTTTGTTTTTAAGTACAGCACCAGTCAAGCAGAGCTTGTTTTCAATGGTTAGTCCGATAATGTAGTTCTTGTCAGTATGGTTCTCGATAGCAATGGGATATGCTTGAGAGGAGCTCTGGCCAGGCTTGTATGATGATTTCATATGCTGTCGGTTGTATCTCGCATCCATTGAGATGTCTATCTGGTAAGGGTCAGTTGCATCATGGAGGCTGTTGTGTTGCCGCACTAGAACCCTCTTAACTGCCATGTCTTCACAGTTGATCTTCTCAATCTTAGTACTGACTTCATTGGTAAGAGTCTGTATGTGGCTGTCTGCTGGAAATGGTAAATCTAAATGGCTGAAGAAAGGCTCTGCTCTGGAAATTAGCATGGGAGAATCAAGAAGTGCTGCTGCCAAGTTGGTGTTAATTGAAACTCTCTTGGTCTTCTCCATTTCTTCATAGAGTTTTAAAAAGTGTTGTTTTGTATGCACAGTTTGTACATTGGAGCTTGATTTTTGTCCCAAGTCCATACTTTATTTCTTCTTTGAACTCTAGTGTTGGATTTCGACACATAGTTTTGGAATGTTCTCTCAGGACTGTGTTAAACATCTCGAGCAACTTAGCTAAATATACTATTCGGTTCCCGGTAAAATCTTTCTCCTCTATCTTTTGTTGTCGTGAGCGTAGATTGTAAACTCTCTTCGTCTCAGTGCAGGAGCCAGGCTGTTGAAGATCTTGCAGTGCACAGCTACCATTCTGCCTCTTATTTTGCCCAAGGTCTCCGTATTTTTGTGGACTAAGTTTGTTCCCTACAGTGAAGAAACAGTTTTTTGCTGCGTTTCTCTTTCTATTTCCTTTAGGCATGGTCAATTTAAGATTCCAATGTCTTCTACAATTTTCTGTCTAGTATTGTGTTAAATAAATGCATCATAGAATTCTCCTTCCCTTTTTATAATCCTATTGGGCTGTTGATACAGTAGCAGAGTTTGTCTATGTTATTAGTCTGTTGACACTTGACATCTTGAAGTTATTTTGTCATCCTTTTCTTACATAATACAAACATGATAAGAATTCTTTAGTGTTAGTGAGTTTCAATTTTGATGATGATAGTAGTAGTAGTAATTGTTGTTGTTGTTGTTCAAGGATAAGTCTTGGTAAGGGATACATACATGTAGCTCTCTAGGTTTTACACTGTCCAGATCAATTTTTGCCCGATTTGAGAACTTCCTCTGAGGATTTGGAAGTACAATCTTATTTGAAAAAAAGGCTGTTTAATGTAAATCAGTTCTTATTTCCTGATGTAAATGTGTCTAATGACTTGATAAAACAGAAGTTCCTGACCATTTGCTCCTCTTCTTCAGACGTTTTAGCAAAGTTTGAATGAAAATTCAAAGAGTTTTACCTAAAAAAAGTAATGTCTTGCCTCATTTTAGCTCCTTTTCATACCCTGTTTTTTCACATTAAGTTTCCTTTGTAACTATTATAAAGGGGAAGGTTTTAGGGCTAGAATGTTTTTTATTTCATTAAAATCCATAAGGTTTTGTGGAAGTTATGGCTGAATAACAGTTGATAGTGACTGGGGCTTAAAATTGCTCTTTTGTCTTGTCTTGGCCGCAAAATCATGCATGTATGAAAACTTGTGTCATTTTCTGTACACTGGTCTGATTTCAAGTCTGTAACCGGTGTTAATCTCGTTTCAGTCTATTTCATTGATTAAAACCATAGAAATGCTTATTTGCGTAAAATCCAGTTACAAATAGGTGTAACATCAGAACTAAATGCTTCCGGGTCGTAGTAGTCAAAAGTAGTCCCACTTGAAAATTTGATACCAAGCCCACTGCCACACTGTTTTATCATGAAGTATGAGAGGACAGGTCTAAAATGTGTTTCTGAAGTTAATTTGATTAATTCCTCAGAGAATGAATGCATTTTATGTATTTCTTTTATGACTATTTTCTGATATGTGACCAGGCAAAGAGACATGGTCTATCACCAGTTAGGGCCTAGACCGACAGCAATTTTCCGAGGGTCCATGTGTTTGAAGAGGAATAGCAAAAAAGTTCATCCCTCATAATGCTATTTTCTGCTGCTTTTTGTGGAGGGCATTGAACATACGTTTGAAGGGAAAAAACTGCATAGCTCCCGCTTCGTCAGGGATTCAGCAGCAGCCAGTCAAAGACAGTGGTTTTTACTCTATTTTCAATGAGCTAAAAAGTTACCGGTGTGACACCTACTGCTCCACCACTTTTTTACTTCATGCACGAGCCGGATTTTCGAGGGAAAAAATGTCTGGAAGAATTCGTGACTAAGCTAGTTTTTTGATTGATGACTTATTGATTGTATGATGTTTAACGCCGTTTACAACATGATTTCTTGTTTTCTTGTTTCTTTTACCAGTAATTTGCACAATTGTCTTTCCAAGCCACTGGCTGCTTTCCCACGTAAACATCGTCGCAACAGTGATCAGCGGGGAGAGTACCACCCTTTAAATTTAAATTCGTTAATGTTCTTTGAATCTGATAACTTAAGCCGTAATGCTAACATTGAAATAGTTTATTCTGTCCAAGAATTAATTAAAAATTCAGGAAGGTTTGAACGACTGCTTATTATACGTACCTTGAACCTATCATATACGAGTCGCCATTTGATCAGACTTCTCCAACCTCGAAAACAGGCTGATAATATATATATCTTTTATCTTTATCACTCTTATGTTACATGTATGTAGTACTTTAGTTTTTGGTGTTAAGATGTTTCATTGTCTTTTTAGCTCACCGGAGCAAGTAGTGCTCGGGGTGAGCTATTGTGATCTGTCAATGTCCGTCGTCCGTCCGTCCGTCCGTCTGTCTGTCTGTCCGTCCGCAAACAATCACTAAAAAATCTTCTCTTCTGAAACCGCCCATCAGATTTCAATGAAACATCACAGAAATGATCCCTAGGTGATCCACTTTCAGATACTTCAAAAATTTGAATTCCATGAAGAACTCTGGTTGCCATGGCAACTGTAAGAAAAAACTTTGAAAATCTTCTCGTCCAAAACTGTAAGGGCTAGAGCTTTCATATTTGGCATGTAGCATCATCTAGTAGCCCTCTACCAAAATACTCCAAATTATGACCCTAGTGTTGAAAATGGCCCTATGTTGTGGGTTATCGAATTTCACATAGAGATAAAGAAGGAAATCTTTAAAAAATTTCTTGTCCCAAACCGTAAGGGCTAAAGCTCTCATATATGGCATGTAGCATCACCTAGTGGCCCTCTACTAATATACTTCAAATTATGGCCTTAGTGCAGAAATTGGCCCTATGTTGTGGGCTCTCAGATTTTACAAAGAGATAAAGTATCAAATCTTTAAAAATCTTCCTGCCCCAAACCATAAGGGCTAGAGCTTTCATATTTGGCATGCAGCATCATCTAGTAGCCCTCTACCAAAATACTTCAAATTATGGCCCTGGTGTGAAAATTAGCCCTATGTTGTTGGTCTTGTGTTTCACATAGAGATAAGGAAGGATATCTTTAAAAATCTTCTTGTCCAAAATGGTAATGGCCAGAGCTTTCATATTTGGCATGTAGCATCATCTAGTGGCCCTTTACCAAAATACTTCAGATTATGGCCCTAGTCTTGAAAATGCCCTATGTTGTGGGTCTCGTATTTCACATAAGACCTTAGGAAGGAAATCTTTAAAACTCTCTTTGTCCCAAACGGTAATAGCCAGAGCTTTCATATTTGGCATGTAGCATCGACCAGTAGCCTTCTACCAAAATATTTCAAATTATGGCCGTAGTGTTGAAAATGGCCCTATATTGTGGGGTCTTGGATTTCACAAAGCGATAAAGAAGGAAATCTTCAAAAACCTTCTTTTCCAAAACCGTAAGGGCTAGATCTTTCATATTTGGCACGTAGCATTATCTAGTGGCCCTCTACCAAAATACTTAAAATTACGGCCCTGGTTTGAAAGTTAGCCCCACGTTGTTGGTCTCAGATTTCACATAGAGATAAAGAGGGAAATCTTTAAAAAAATTCTTGTGAGCACTCTAGAGACCACATTTCTTGCTAAGCTGAATTGAAAATTGGTTTGAATGTTTGTTTCTATAAAATCTCACATGAGTCTGCAATATGTCCTTGTCCGGAATATAAATTTGTCGTCCCGAGTCAGAACGACTTCAAAATTGGTATGCATGTTTGTTTCAATATTACTGAGTACCGTGTGTAAGAACAATAACTATACCTAGCATGGATTTTGAGTAATTCCACTTTGAGCTTCATTTTTACAGTATTATTTGCTTGTCCAGAGTGGAATTTTGAAGACTAAAGTCAAATTGACTTTAGACTTGGTAAACATGTTTGTTGCATTGCCTGCCCTTTGCAACTATTATACCTCCTTGGCAACTGACGGTGGGATGGGCATATCTTGCGTCAATTTGCCGCTCTTGTTTCATTATCATTTGCCCTTGAACCTCGATATTTGGTAATTATCTTCATTGTAGACCTTTACTGCTTAGTACTCAGGTGAGAGATATAGGACCATCATGGTCCTCTTCTTTTCTTTTTTCTTTATTATCCCTCATCTACTGAAATGTTTGAAAATGTTTCAGCTGCCAGTAATACTGTTGTTTCTTAAACACGTAAATGAAGGAGGGGAATGGTCGAATATAAGTTGTGAGAACTTGCGGCCAGACCCCTTGGCCAATTTACATGTGTCATTTCATGTCCTGGAAATTGTGTTTATGTATTGCTTTTGTTGAACATGTACATATGTATGGGAATAAAATATATTTAAACTAAACAAGAGAAATTAAACTTGTCGCAATGAGCATCATCAGTCCTCGGAAAGAAATCGGCCGAGCTGGTGATCGAACAAGTGACAACCCGTTCTGGATTCCTACAGGCCTATGCTACCTACTGCGCTACTTGGACTCGGTAACTAGTTTCAAAATACCATTTACAGAGACATTCGGATATGCGATCTGTGCCACATCCTACCAAATCTTTCCGATATGTTACTAGAAGAAAACGCAAGAGAACTGACTATGATCCATTGCTAGTCATATATATGGTGATATATGTCAATATACCTGGGCCGAGCCTCAGTAACTCAGTCGGTAGCATGCAGGATTTGAGAACACGGGCTCGATCCCTGGCTACGACCCTGGGCTTGGCCAATTTCTTTCCGAGGATTGATGATAGTCACTGCGACAGGATTCATTCCTCTCCCACCACTGACCATTGTTTCGACGATGATCATGTGGGAAAGGAGCCAGTGGCCTGGAATGAAAATTGTGCGAAGTACCGGTAAAAGAAACTGCAGGAACGCATTGATAGGTGCACTGGCCGCCGCGATATAATTGAAATAACGTTCAAAACGGCGTTAAATACCATATAATCAATCTATAAAACTGGTAGTTTGTTGAATGTTTTGGTGAAAAACCTGACTGAAATTTATGTACTAGTTCATTTGTCATCGAGACATTGTACATGCATTTATAAATAAGGATTTCTAGGACCATTTTTTATACGCCCGAAGGGTCGTATTATGTTATACCCCCGGTCGTCCGTCCGTCTGTCCGTCTGTCTGTCCGTCCGTCCGTAAGCAATTTATTGTGTGCGCAACTCCTCCTACAGTTTCCATCGGAATTATTTGAAACTTGCCAAAATGAATCTCCATGATGTCTAGTTGTCTTAGAATTTGGATCGCTTTTTGCGTTCTAAAATGATCTGCCCCTGATTTCTGAAATAATCAACTTTTCACTTTGAATTTTTGTTCAGGCTATAACTTTCATACTATAAAAGGTATCAAACATGAAAATACATACACTGATAGAACACATTATATGGAGAAGTGCAGTGCACATGAACCATAACTCTGCCACCGTTGTCTTTTGAGTTACTGCACTTTGTTAATTTTCAGTTTGAAATTTTGTCCAGGCTATCTGCAAAAACTATCGACCAGGTCTGCCTGGGCATTTTGTGCAGACTGACCTGAATCAAAACTCTGTGCTAGTTCTCTTGATCAATTTTCTGCATGTCAAAGGATCAGTATACACGCTTCTTGAGTCAGTTACCATACAAAATGGGCTAGTGGGTCTAAAATTATGTGATGACTTGCTTTGTATCATGCATCACGAAGAAGTATTTAACTTTCTTATACTACAACATGGCTCGAATATACATGTATTTATTCAAACGTTACAACATAAGAAGTTTGATAATTCTAAAAGTTTGATACGATATACGTACTTTCATTTTAAAGAAACTCGCGAACAGACATGACGCCATTGACATATCTACAAATGAAATACTGTCGAAGCGTAGAAAATCATAGTCGGTAAAAAACATCATGATTCTCAAAAGATGGAAAGGTCATGACCATGAATCAGGTCTGAGAATGATCAGATATCGCTTTGTGCAGTAGTAGTAAAAAAATTTACTACAACATGGCTCGAATATGTATGTATTTATTCAAACGTTACAACATTAGAAGTTTGATAATTCTAAAAGTTTTATACGATATACGTACTTTCATTTTAAAGAAACTCGCGAACAGACATGACGCAATTGACATATCTACAAATGAAATACTGTCGAAGCGTAGAAAATCATAGTCGGTAAAAAACATCATGATTCTCAAAAGATGGAAAGGTCATGACCATGAATCAGGTCTGAGAATGATCAGATATCGCTTTGTGCAGTAGCGCCGGGTTGCGATGGAAATAATCATACGGCGGGGAATCACGTGACACGACAACAACAACAATGGCGGACATTTAAAGAAATTCCCCCGCTTCAGGTAAGAAAATCTTCAATAATTCCGTTAATACGTGACTGATTCGAATTTGGTTTGAAGTAGAGAAAGTGGGGAAACGCTAGAGATTTGCTGGATGTGGTAGATCTTTTAAACAACACCTAATAAAAAAGTTATTGACGAGTAAACAAATTTTTACCCTGGATAACGTTATTTCTATGGAAACAATGTTATTTTCTAAAATGATATAGTTCATGTCAGGAAATTTTTATGATAACGTTCATGGCATAAGGCGAATTCGGAAGACATCCTTTATGTATAAACGTCAAAGTTCGAATAATTGTACTCATGGTGTAAAATCGTTTTTTGATTGGTCAGAATCGGGTCATGTGATGAAAAAACCTGCATACCATTTTTTCGATGAATGCAATGGGACCACTTTCTGTGTTTCCAAATTGTTGTGTAGTATCTAATTTTAGATTTCATGCAAACTGTTTATGGGCTATATTTAGAGTTCCATCGCTGAATCAGTCAAATGCAAAAAGATCTATTTCTTTCTCTTTAAAAAAAAAACTTGCAAAAAGGAAACTACCGAATAAACCTTGACCAAAGTGATGCGTGTTTATCTTTATTTGCACCATAAAAATACAAAGTACACTATGCCAACAGTGAAACGAGAGTATGGATATACAGAATTTTTTGAAATTTTTTTTTCGATGAATCATCGAAAGTATTGATTTCAAAACCATCAAAATGGCCCCCTTCGATTGAAAAAAAAAATGTTGAAAAGCTAAAATTAGATTGTGTATACATACCCGTTCTACCAAGTATCTGCGAAAAAAATTAACTCGTATTTACTGTCGTATTTGTACGTGATTTTTTCTCTCTATCTTTTCCGAATAGTGATTTAGGTGAACAGCGAGTGCAGTTATAAGGGTAATTATTACCTTTATTATTAAGTTGTCTTATTACATGGCTTAACATAACGCCATTTGGGCGTTATTTGCTATGTTGGTTGGTTATTTCCGTTTATTTATCGTCGCTACCATTTGCCCATCTGAGGCACCCCCCAAGAAGACGGTTAGTTGTTACGGGGGATAGTGCAAGGATACAGGTCGAAACTACTAAGAGCTTCACCTGGTTCTTTAACGTGCTCGGCGTATAGCACCGTCACACGGGACCTCGGTTTAATGTCTCATCCGAAAGACTATTAGTAATTTTAGTTGGCCAGCGAGGAATCTGAATCCAATTTCCCCTTCTGAAGTAATTGAATTCTTAAAGGTATTTGGAGGGAAAAACAGGCTATATTTTTCACCATATGTATTGTTTATAGCCATTCTGTCCATTGTTTCTATATTAGCGACGATTCAGTTCCCACACTGCGTATTAGCCCTTTACCTCATATGCCAATTTTAGGCTCTTCCCATTCAGCAGCAAATAAACATATGATGCTTAAAAACATGGACAAATGGGGAAACAATTATCTGATTGAGTGAAAAAAACATTGTGGGAAAATGAAAAATTGCCCGTTACGAGCAATTTCTCTTTTTTCCAACAATGTTTTCAAAAGCTATCTTCGTCAAAATGAGTATCTATGGGGCAAAAGGTTGATATTTATCCTGTACAGAACAGGGGTGCGTCATAGAAGACAGGTAGAATCCTCGACGGTCATATGTATTATCAGTTTTATTTTAGTAAAGCTTCTTTTAAGGATAGGGCACCCTATTGGGATTCGTGTAAGATCGCCTTTCATCGCCGGAAAAAAAAAACTGTACGGATTCGGCTAAGACTCGGGCAATCCGTGATAGATCAGCCGATAAATGCTGCTTCTCCACATCATTATCTCCCGCTAGATGGCATTCTATAAATACTCATCAAGGGTACAGAACCGAACCACTTTCCTACGCGACAACCGTTGCTTTGAATTTAAAACTGAAATAAACGTTTACTCGATAAAACGCTACCTCGTGCAATTCACTCAGCTATGATCAGCAGTTTAGAGAAATCTGGAACTAAATCGGGTCTCATTTCTCCTCAAACGTATTGATAAGAGCTATTTTCAATATTGCTACTTTATAGAGCGTAATATTACAGTCAGCCCGCGTTCGGGGTTAGTGATGCGTCATATAAGACAGTCGAATCTTCGAAGAATATGACATGCGCAGACAACGTCCCAGCATGGATCAAGGATCACCCAGATCACCTGAGACTTAGCCTGATCCGTAAGATTTTTGGCGATGAAAGACGATGTTACACGAATCCCTTTAGGGTGCCCTATTCTTAAACTCGGTGACAAAACAAAATCTGGCCGCTTTATTTGTTACTCGAGTATAAAGTTTACATAAGTCTTTACCAGAAGACAAAATTTTACACACTTCTAAATTGAAACCATTTGCAGGCCACAAATCAATGTGACCCAAATGACCGAGTTGTCAGAGAAAGCTTAAGAAAGATTGTTGGGAAAGGATAAATGCTGGTTTCTAGCATTTTCTCCTTTTTCAGTTAAGTTTTTTTTATTAGCCTTTATCTTCTTAGGGTATGTAAAACATTGGTGTTGACGACTCCGCTAAATCTTTGCCAGCTGATTATTATCCAGCTCCCTATGTTACACTAGATTTTATTGAGGTCACCCCTGAGGAAGTTTACAAGGTTCTGAAGAATTTAAACATAGGAAAAGCTTCTGGTCCAGATGGAATACACAACAGGATTCTTTGTGAAGGAGCCCCCCAACTTGCTTTCCCTCTCTGCGATCTGTTTAATGCCTCTCTTAGTTTATGTGCCGTGCCTTCGTCATGGAAAATGTCAAATGTTTGTCCCATCTTTAAGGGTGGAGACCCATCTATTCCATCTAATTATAGACCAGTCTCTCTTCTGAATACTATCGAAAAGGTACTAGAAAAAATTATTTTTAATCATGTCTTCTCATATCTTTCCCAATCCAATTTTTTTACTCCGTTTCAATCTGGTTTTTTGCCTGGCGATTCCACAGTTAATCAATCACTGTTACTTTATCACAATATTTGCAAAGCTTTGGATAATGGACATGAGTTCCGCATGGTATTTTTTGATGTGAGTAAGGCATTCGACAAAGTATGGCATAAAGGTCTCTTATTTAAATTGCATCACGCTGGGGTTCAAGGTAGACTTTTAGAATGGTTTACTGATTATCTTTCAGATAGATATCAAAGAGTTGTTCTCAATGGGAGCTACTCTGATTTAAGTATTTTAAGAGCAGGTGTCCCTCAAGGGTCTATATTGGGTCCATTACTATTTTTAGTTTACATTAATGATATAGTCGATAACTTGGAGACTAATATAAACCTCTTTGCAGATGACACTAGCCTATCTCTAGAGATTGATAATCCTGATTCCTGCTGGGCTAAATTGCAGTCTGATATAAATAAGATTAATGATTGGGCACAAAAATGGATAGTCAAATTCAATCCTTTAAAATCTGAGTCATTAGTTATTACACGCAAAAATATAAAACTTGTACATCCTGACTTATTTATGTCGAATGCAAAAATATCAGATGTTCAAATTCACAAGCATTTAGGCATATATTTATCTCATGACGGTACATGGGAATGTCACATCAAAAAGTCCGTGGACAAAGCTTGGATTAGAATAAATATAATGCGCACTCTTAAACGTCGTTTAGATAGGAAATCGCTCCAAACTATTTATTTTTCCTTTATACGCCCCTTAATTGAATATGCAGATGTAGTATGGGATAACTGTCCACAATATTTGAAAGAACAACTTGACAAAATTCAGATTGAATCTGCTAGGATAGTGACTGGCTGTACAAAATTAGCATCCCTTGATGATCTTGCCAAGGAGGCAGGATGGGAATCCCTGCAAGACAGAAGGCGCAAGCATAAACTTATCTTATATTTTAAAATGGTCAAAGGTTTAAGTCCTAACACCTTGAGCTCATTAGTACCTCAAAATGTCGGTAGCATAACCCCATACAGCCTCCGTGGGTCTCAAAATCATCGAATTCCTCAATGTAGAACCGAACTTTATAAAAAGTCTTTTCTTCCCGCGGTCATTGAAATATGGAACGAGCTACCAATTGAAATACGAAATGAAGATTCTTTATCGTGTTTCAAGTACTATCTGAATCGGGACAAACCCAGTCCCAATAAGCTGTACTTTATTGGAGAAAGGAAGCTACAGGTTATACATACTCAAATCAGAAACAAATGTAGCTCTCTCAATCACCACTTATTTTTGAAAAACATTGTTGACTCTCCTCTCTGTACTTGTGGTGGGATTGAGACGAGTGAACATTTCTTTTTTGAATGTAATAATTATGATGCTACCAGGACTAGTCTATTTAATGCAGTATCAGTATTTGGTAATATTGATCTTGAAATGTTACTCTTTGGGAAAGGTAATCTACTTTATCGTGATAACGAGAAAATTTTTCTTGAAGTCCAAAACTTTATTAGGCTAAGCAATCGATTTCAAGTTTGATAATTCTGTTTTCTACCTTTATGAAAAATTTTCATCAAGAATACAGACAATTACTATAGAATGGAACAAATTTATATTTTCATCGTATAAAAGCCATTTAAGAACACTCCTTCACCTTATCTTCCTTACCCTGTCTTTTCCATTACCTTATCTTTCCCCCTTCTCTCTTGTAATTCTCTCTAACTCATTTCATAGTTTTCAATCAAAATATCTTTCTTCTATTCTAAAACATTATTGAATAATATTATCTTTTTATCGCTGTATAGCATATTAGTTTAAATTTGTGACTTGTACTCGCTAGTTTTGGCTTTCAACTTGGAGAAGAACATTATAAGCATTTGCTTTCGCTCTTATCCATTTTGCAAAAAATTTTTGAACTGTATTTGTAAATCATCTTGTACATTTTAGTTGATTTTGCAAATAAAATATGTTTAAACTAAAACTAAAACATTGGATTGTTTGGTAAATGGCTAAAGTTTATATCATATTCATGAATAGATCGCACAAACCAGGACATTCTATATCGATAATATGATCCGGCCTTTCAAAAACACTACTAGTATTTATCTAACGATCTAAACCTTATGTAAATATAAACACTTGTTAAAAATTTTACTGAAATTCGATTTTTTCATTTAAATATGCAGTTTGATTTTTGATTTTCTAATACTCTACCATACTCTTTCTTTTTTAAATCAAAGGACAACAATTTCGTGAAAGTTACTATTTGACATTGTAATGGTAATCGGCAGGTCTTAATGATTATACCCCTTCAAAATGGCCTCCCTTAAGTACAGTGGAATCGGCCTGTTTGTTTTTCCACTCCTCTATCCTTCCATCTGTGTGACCAAAGTTCTGGACAGTCAGGAAGAGCTGCTCGAAGTAGTTATATCTCTGAAACATATCCCAGTGTCTGCTTGTACGTGTATTTTCAATACTTTCATGTAGGCCTACAATATGCTTTTCAGCTGCGTTTTATCTTTACTACGTTATACATTATTATGCGTTTTATTTTTACTACATTATAATATTCTTCGTGAGTTGTACTTTTTTTTGCTATTTTGTAAATCATACGAGTGTTCTTCGACAGAATCCATATTTTGTCGATATTGAAAAAAGAGAATTCTATCTATCTCTATTCATGAATTTTTCTTTTATTTTGATAATACTAGCTTAACTCTTTACCTCACGAGAAAATATTAGACTGGTCCAAATTGAAAGCATTTGCTGACAACAAAATAAAGGTGACTGAAAAATCGACATTTGTTCTGGGAAGGGTAGAAAACACTGTGGGAGAAAGAGAAAATGCTGGGTAGCAGCATTTTCTCATTTTCCCAGAGTGTTTTCAATAGGCTTCATTTTCAGAGGTGTCAAAAATAGGGATTGTGTGGTAGTGGGTTAATAGTCTACCCGTTATTCTATATGCTATTTACGCTGTCGTAATCCAAAGCCTATTGTCCCGGTTAATCGATTTATATCTATACTGTGCGAGGGGTGATTAGAAAGAACGTGGATCAGTGCTGGTATCGCCATTTCGTTATAAAAATATCTTTATCTACTTGCATGAGCCGACTTTTGGAAGCTTTGATAGTCGGTTACCACATAATTAATGCTAATGTTTGCAAATTTTTATAATCCTACGTGTAGTAGTTTTCAAAATAATGAAGCGGTGCACGATCTTTTTTATCACCCCACGTATGAGGAAAAAATTAGCAAATCAAAACTAGCGTTGAGATATACGTGGCAGAGAGGGTGAAAAAAGACTTAAAAGGAAATTTATTAGATAAGGTACGCCGACATATCTATACTTTTGGATAGGTTCTAAGAATGTGCATATAATTTCCGCCATGATTTAGAAAGATTGTGAAGTTTTTACGATTTTTCTACATCTTTGCATTTGTAGAATTAAAAATAAAAAATATCTCGAAGTTCAAACGAGTGTTAAGTCTTTTTTAAATTTTTGCTCATCAGTTCGAAATGATTGAACAATTAATGGATAGTTTCAAGCAAGTTTCAGGGAGTAATATCATTTTCAAATACTTCACTTGTGAAAGGATTAGTCATTCAAGGGCTTCAAAGTTTGGATGTTAAAGCGACAGATAAGGGAAATGTGCATGTTAGAAAAATATTCTTTTTTTATTCTGCTATTCCATTTTCATCAAAACTGTTTTGATCAGGGTATTTCTCTAAATATCAATAAATTGAAGATGAGACCTGATGTCCCGATTTCTTTTTTTTTTTTCTACATTTTGACACTGAAGTTGTCTTAAGAAATACCGGTATATTAGATAATACTAATAATACAAACTATAAAAAGAAAATTATATTTTACAGGATTTCAGGTACAATAGTCTGGATGTTTTTTGTAAAATTGGGTCGTGGTAAATGTTGTGAAGACTGGAACAGTAGCGATTCTGGAACTCCTGACGAGATCGTCTGCGTAAGTATACTGACGTTGGACGAAGTGAAAATACCAATCGGGCAATTTCTGAAGTTAAAAAGAACGTTGGGTCTGTCTTTATCAATTTGATTCTAAATTTCAAGTCTAGCAGCCTGATTTACTCAACTATACCGATACAGCCATTATGATCTTTAGTCTTAGACTAGGAACTCTTATACAAATAAGAAAATAATGGATAAGGCTCAAATTGAATTATATCCGTTAGATCGAATGTTTTTGGTGCCGTTACATCACAGTATTTCGGTTACTGTAAATCACAATTCAACTTCCGGAAGATTGACAAAGTTTCGTTTCATCTGTACGATAATCGATAAAAAGGACTATCATGGCTTATAGTGGGTTTTTTTTTCTTGACGTAGACGTAAAAGTATTGACAGATCTCAATGAAGCTATCGATAACAAAACTATCGAATGAATGTTGCCGGAAACTATTTCATTTTCAAAATTTATGTTTTTACGCATCGGGTTAGAACCAAAATGAGGTCGTGTTTGCCGGATCGTAACCCTTTCACTCATAGGCTGCCACAATTTAATTATGACAGACGTAGGCTGAGACAATACTATCCAGAACCTCCGTGAATTTAAATTGTTCGCTATGCGATTCTAACCCATGACTGAAAATTGTTTTGATTTTTTATTGTCCTTTCGAAAAAAAGAGGATTTTTTTTTTCATTTTGCAGCCGAAGAGTTGGCATGGTCACAAGATACAGTTTGTATATTCTCAGTACATTAAAGCTATTTCCATGTTATTTCTCTTGAAAAAAATTAGTGCTTTTAGTCTTACGCAGTCAGGTCTAGACCCAGGCTACTTTAAAAACCTTGTTACCATGTTTTTGCAGCTGGTTTTTTGAGGTAGATAACATTGATCAGATAACCGAGGATACTTGATGCTTTATGTCGGTTTAGTTCCTTGTTTACAATAGTTCAAAACATGTGTCTAGGCTTCAAGATATGTTGTATGTTTGATACATACGGTACAGCATGTATAGATGTATGCGAAATATACATGATTAAAAAAAATGGATGAAAGAACGTATTAACTCTGCAATTAGTCCATAAAAAGTGATTAGAGGCTGGACAAACTTTCAAAACGAATTCCGTAGTACCTGTACCAGGTAAAACCTATCAATCAAAAACATTTATCAAAATTGGCTGTATTCCAGAAAGATATTATGTACATAAGTAAAACATGTTCTGCTTTGAAAAGAATTGCATTGAAACTCTTACATATGCTTAAATTTGAAAGCAGGCTTCTTTTGGCAAAAGAATTCCTTTGCAGATAGAATTATTATTAGATTAACCAGAATAGTTTTTGCTATTATCAAAATCATTTTGACTCGGGCTCTTTTGGCATCGTTAGCTGTTTTTTTTTTATTTATCATAACAATCTTCAAATAGTTTTACAGTGCTTTAGTGTTCTTACATATGGTATGAGCTTTTGACAAATCGCGTTAGCATTTAGTTTTAATATACCGATTTTCGATCAGTGTGGTGTGACAAGAAGCATAATACCAAATATTTATATGTGTAAATGCCTCCTACCGTGTAGATCTATTAGATAATACTACGTTTTTTTTTACCTCCTGATACTTCATCTATATCTCTGATTTTAATGGCTTGTCGCGGAAGCCTGAGAACTTTTGAAGTTTACATTTAAGAATTACAAATACACCCTTATTTCATGGATCTGCTAAGCCACAGATGCCACCACAGCTTGCGGAGGACTTCTTTATCCGATTTTCTTTTGCAGCTTTAAAAAGGAACGGCGAGAAAAACATTCGGAGTGTCAGGATTACTCCGTGGTCTCTTAACTATTGTAGCATTCTTCTTTTATGTTTTGAATGGTTTTTTTTTTTAAAACATGGTTTACTTATGTAACGCTTACAGCTCATTTACAAACTTTTTTATTCCCACTTCCTTAACTCCATTAATTCAAGAGAAGAACTCTGAAATGCCCGACCAATCTTTTAATAAATTTAAGTTGAATGATAACTTTGTGGCCTATTTTAGACTGTTTAACCTTAAGACTTTGATTAACTGAAAGGAGAGAAAATTATATTGGATGTTGTGAATACCGCTTAGTCAAATTCACTTACTGAACACTGAACACCACATTTTATTACAGGTAGGTCGAACGTACAAGAAGAAAATGCACTCGACCGTCAATATGAGCATGATGACATATTATCAATATATGCAGAGATTGGTGTTTGCATTCAGGGTATGGACAAATGATTTCAAGATTGAGATAGTTGATGTGAATGCGTAACGATTGAAGGTTGTTTCATTAATTGAAACGGAATAAAGTAAACAACAATTTTGACACACATATCTGGTATATAAACGCAAGTACATCACTCAAGATTATATTTGTATATTTTACATTTTGTAATTTAATCTGTAATCTTACAGATACTTGAAAAGTTATATCTAATTCAACGTGACAAACGTTCAAATAAAAAAAAATGAAATAAAAATCGTTCGATGACCTCTGGAACATGGTGTTCTCTACGATTTATGTATTGCTCGTAACTTTTTATGATTCTTATTTCCATACAGAAGACACGATTTTGGTTGAACTGATTGAATTTTCGATTATTTATTGTCTCCACAGGTTACCTCTTAATGAGATTTTTTGCAAGCATAAATCGTGATATGACAGTAACAACCGGTTTTGCTTTTGTTTTCATTCTTCCAGGTATTTGTGTACCCGAAAATGCTTTACACAGCCTTTGGGCACACAGAGATCGTAACTATCATCGAAGAAGGAGAGGTAAGACACAAAAGTCGTCGTTTACAATGTGTGCCTTTGAAATAACTTTTTCACATTTATGTATCTGTTGTAACTGTGCACGACGCTATTTACTATTCGGGTTTCTGATAAAATATGTAATATCACGCGGCGCCACAAAAAAAAAAATTGTGCATGTGGAGGAGGGTCACACATCGGCACACTAGGGATACAATCTTTATGTAACCTGTTTAGAGAATAGCTTTTGTAAGCTTCATTATTTGCCTGACACGGTACGGAATTGTTGTACCATTATGATACATAGTCACCTTCATAGTTAAAGATATTAAGGACCGGTCTGCTTTGTGTCGTTTCCAAAATTAAAGAAAATCTATACTAAGGGAAGTAACTTCCATTTTTCAACAGACATGTAGATTACACAATCGGTGAAGAGACCACTGACAAACTTTAAAATAGTTATTAATGAAAAGAAGAAAACAACCGTTATTCTTTGCTTTGATTAAACATATTATGTAACTCAAAAGTAGACAAAACTAAACTAAAAAAAAAAGAGATTCGTATTGCATAAGATATATATGTTTGGGAATCTTTTTAGTCCTCACATGTTTGGAATCAACACTGACATATCTAGATAAGACATATGATGAACATTTTCCCTTCTCTAGTGCAAAGTTTACACTTGAATTAAGCTATTTAGAAATTAGTGTATATTCCAAATTAAAGATTGTATGTTTTCATTGCAGAAAACGCGGTGCAGCGGATGGATTTTCAAAATACATGTATGGCAGACATAAGGGTTTGCATCCGAGGTAGGATCATTTGCTTGACTGAAATTCGACCTATAAGCAACAACAAGAAAAACAATATAGACACAGCGTGTATTTCTTATTTTAAATAAGTGAGAGCTTATGCATCAAACCTCACTGTGCTACGGCAGTGCTATAACAACGGCTAACCCTTTATCACACAATCCTGAATTTTATCGACACTTCCTTTCCCGACCCAATAGCCCCTTCCCCGAAGGCTTTTGAAAACATTGTTATAACGAGCAGAAAAGTCTTATTAACAATGATTTTCATTTTTTTTCTACAACATTTTCTACCCTATCAAAGACAAATCTCAGCGAATAAGTCAAATAAGATTAGTCCTCTGAAAATTCTGTCTGTTTTGACAAGTTTAAACATTTGATATTTGGTAGAGAGATACAGAACGACTGAGTAGATTTTATTGGTTGCTTGACAGCAAAACGTTTCAGTGCAAGAAAAAAAAAATCATATTATAAGTTCTATTTTCTGCTTTTGGGGAGACAGATTTGGTAGATATGTAAGTATTGAACCATACAGTGAAATTTCTATCTTATTTTTTTTACGACTTTGCAATCCAATGGAGCATATACATAGTATATTAGCCCATAGGAGACAAAAAACAACGAAGGCATGAGATACAACCGTTGAGTCCAAAAGGCTTTGTTCCATTGGTCTTTGTTCGATTTTTGAATTCAATCTTACAGCTCTCGGATTAAAAAATCCTTATAAGAAAAATATTGTTTTTGTTTTTGACCACGAAAAATTCTTATCCTAAACATAACATCAACCATAATACTATATCCCGCCAATGTTCCATTGGTTAACATAAAGAGTAACAGTTTTCTTGCTAAAACATAGAGTAAAACAGGATGAAAATAGTCCTCAATCTTTGATAAATATTAAGGAAACTTCAAACATTGTTGGTAAACACTTCCTTTCTACATTAAAATCTTTTATAAACATAGACAAACTACTTCGAAAACACATATTTATTGAAAATTTTCTATGGGACACTTATTTTGCTGAACAATCAGCTACAAATTTTGTTAGACGTAGGGTAAAAAAAGATTTCAACTGTAATTACCATCTACAATGCCAGCTTCAGCAACTTCTACACTGGAGGTCACAAAATTCATTTTGATCTTTACCAAACGACAAATTCTAAAAGCGTTTGCAAAATGAAATGTGAATGCGTAACGATTGAAGGTTGTTTCATTAATTGAAACGGTATAAAGTACACCAACAATTTTGACACACATATCTGGTATATAAGCGCGTGTACATCACTCAAGATTATATTTGTATATTTTACATTTTGTAATTTAATCTGTAATCTTACAGATACAGGATATCGAAAAAGCATGCAATATGACTTGAATAGTTATATCCAATTCAACTTGACAAATGTTCAAATAAAGAAAAAAAAAATGAAATAAAAATCGTTCGATGACCTCTGGAACATGGTCGTATTTCAACCATTCAGAATCTTTATTTCCATATTTTGGGTTTATTAATTTTATCCTTTGTCTGTAAAAACGTCATTTCGTGTACTTTTGTAAGTAAAGTTATATATGCAGAATGCGTGTTTGGCATATAAATTGATTTATATAGTAATGAACAATTCATACGAGGACAAAGGAATCACTCTGCCTCTTAAAATGTCAGCTTGGACGTGTTCTCTACGATTTTTGTTTTACTCTAACTTTTTATGATTCTTATTTCCATACAGAAGACACTATATAGCACATCTTTTTTTTTCTTTTGGTTGAACTGATTGAATTTTCGATTATTAATTTTATTGTCTCCACAGGTTACCTCTTAATGAGATTTTTTGCAAGCATAAATCTTTATATGACAGTAACAACCGGTTTTGCTTTTGTTTTCATTCTTCCAGGTATTTGTGTTCCCGAAAATGCTTTACACAGCCTTTGGGCACACAGAGATCGTAACTATCATCGAAGAAGGAGAGGTAAGACACAAAAGTCGTCGTTTACAATATGTGCTTTTGAAATAACTTTATCACATTTATGTATCTGTTGTAACTGTGCACGACGCTATTTACTATTCGGGTTTCTGATAAAATATGTAATATCAAGCGGAGCCACAAAAAAAAATGTGCATGTGGAGGAGGGTCACACATCGGCGCACTAGGGATACAACCTTTATGCAACCTGTTTAGAAAATAGCTTTTGTAAGCTTCATTATTTGCCTGACACGGTACGGAATTGTTGTACCATTATGATACATAGTCACCTTCATAGTTAAAGATATTAAGGACCGGTCTGCTTTGTGTCGTTTCCAAAATTAAAGAAAATCTATACTAAGGGAAGTAACTTCCATTTTTCAACAGACATGTAGATTACACAATCGGTGAAGAGACCACTGACAAACTTTAAAATAGCTATTAATGAAAAGAAGAAAACAATCGTTATTCTTTGCCTTGATTAAACATATTATGTAACTCAAAAGTAGACAAAACTAAACTAAAAAAAAAAAGAGATTCGTATTGCATAAGATATATATGTTTGGGAATCTTTTTAGTCCTCACATGTTTGGAATCAACACTGACATATCTAGATAAGACATATGATGAACATTTTCCCTTCTCTAGTGCAAAGTTTACACTTGAATTAAGCTATTTAGAAATTAGTGTATATTCCAAATTAAAGATTGTATGTTTTCATTGCAGAAAACGCGGTGCAGCGGATGGATTTTCAAAATACATGTATGGCAGACATAAGGGTTTGCGTCCGAGGTAGGATCATTTGCTTGACTGAAATTCGACCTATAAGCAACAACAAGAAAAACAATATAGACACAGCGTGTATTTTTTATTTTAAATAAGTGAGAGCTTATGCATCAAACCTTACTGTGCTACGGCAGTGCTATAACAACGGCTAACCCTTTATCACACAATCCTGAATTTTATCGACACTTCCTTTCCCGACCCAATAGCCCCTTCCCCGAAGGCTTTTGAAAACATTGTTATAACGAGCAGAAAAGTCTTATTAACAATGATTTTCATTTTTTTTCTACAACATTTTCTACCCTATCAAAGACAAATCTCAGCGAATAAGTCAAATAAAATCTGAAAATTCTGTCTGTTTTGACAAGTTAAAACATTTGATATTTGGTAGAGAGATACAGAACGACTGAGTAGATTTTATTGGTTGCTTGACAGCAAAACGTTTCAGTGCAAGAAAAAAAAAATCATATTATAAGTTCTATTTTCTGCTTTTGGGGAGGCTGATGAGCAAACTGAACAAAAATGATTGAAACATTCCAGGGCTTTAATTAAAAGCTTATGATACTACAAGCGACAGATTTGGTAGATATGTAAGTATTGAACCATACAGTGAAATTTCTATCTTATTTTTTTTTTAGGACAGTGCAATCCACTGGAGCATATACATAGTATATTAGCCCATAGGAGATAAAGAAGCAACGAGAGCATAAGATACAACCATTGAGTCCAAAAGGCTTTGTACCATTGGTCTTTGTTCGATTTTTGTGTTCAATCTTACAGCTCTCGGATTAAAAAATCCTTAAATGAAAAATATTGTTTTTTGTTTTCGACCACGAAAAATTCTTATCCTGAACATAACATCAACCATAATACTATATCCCGCCAATGTTCCATTGGTTAACATAAACAGTAACGGTTTTCTTGCTAAAACATAGAGTAAAACAGGATGAAAATAGTCCTCAATCTTTGATAAAGATTAAGATCTTTTACAAACATAGACAAACTACTTCGAAAACACATATTTATTGAAAATTTTCTATGGGACACTTATTTTCCTGGACAATCAGCTACACATTTTGTAAGACGTAGGGTAAAAAAAGATTTCAACTGTAATCACCATCTACAATGCCAGCTTCGGCAACTTCTAGTCTGGAGGTCACAAAATTTATTTTGATCTTTACCAAACGACAAATTCTAAAAGCGTTTGCAAAATGAATCAAAGTACTGAAAGAACTGTTAGAACGCGAGTTTAGAATATAAGCATAACATATTGCGTTACATTTTCCTGTACTTAAATCGCCTCTCCTGATACAGCAAAGTGTATAGAGTTGTGCTATAGTCCTATGCAGTGAAGACCAGTTCACCATCCTGAGTTTAAACAAACTTAAAGAAAGCTTGTGAAAATTTCTTGGAAGAAAAAAAAAAAACGAATGGACTTTTCTGAAACTCCTTTCCATTTCATTTGAAGGAAAATTTTTATGTGATAGCAAATGTTTTGCTTTACCGTTACCCGTATATATTTTTACGTTGTATAGAAACTTAGATCCAACCCTCTATTAACCAAATAATGAGTTTAAAAGGTCTTTAGGAAGAAGGCTTGTGAACTTTTGGTCTGAAAAGGATAATACGGTGCTAATTGACAATTTTTCCTTTTCCCATAATGTCCTTCAGACAATGATGCCAAATCAAAAAGCTGCTAGCTGAAAATGCAGTCAATTTTTTGTAAAGAATCAAGAAAGTTTCTCTTTTTCAAAGTTTTTAAATGGCTTTTTTCTCCTTTTTTCTGTCAAAGGTTGACAGCCTCAACCAAGATAGCACAGCCAAGTTGTTAAAGACCACTTACAGGGTAATAAAAAAGAATAATATTAAAATGTGGGTTCAGGTAATTGACAATTTTATCAAGCATGTTCAGCATGGAAAGAGCATAATCTGCCGTCTCACTGAAAACGTCAGTAATTGTAACATGACGCCAATGACAGAAAAAGGACTTTTGAATTGAAATTTGTATAAAAGCACAAAGTGTTAAGAAAATTGAATTAAATTATGACACAAAAAAAACTTACACGTTTTATTGACATGTGTATATATTTTTCATCTCGTTATCTTGTCTACGAAAATGTTACCTTACTTTCCGGACACCCTGTACGTTCAGCTTGTCGGCAAACATGAAAGCAAAAAGAGTGCCTACCTTTCAATATTGAGATACATCCTATTCCTTTATTCGACAAAAATATACCGTGTACAGTTACACAGATACAGCCCCTTGGTTCGTGTTCTTAGAAAATCATGAATATATCCGATGCACTCTAGGACAGCGGGATTCTCCGTGTCAAGATAATTGTATCATTATGTTATTCGGTTTTGGAAAAAAAAGTGTGTAGTTGAAGGAAATTCTTTAGAGGAAAATAAATTGGTTATATAACGTAAAGATTTCAGCTCTAATTATGACGGAGGTAAGTGATTAGGATAACAATTCATTGCGATTAGCGTTATTCTTTACCTGACGAAGAAATTTCAGACTAAGTTGAAATTGAAAGCACTGATTCACGCAGACAACGAATTCAGGGTGGCCCAAATTAGCCACCAAATTTGTTCTTGATACGGTAGAAACATTGTGGTAAAATAATAAAAAAATTGCCAGTTTCCGGTTGAAATTTTCCCTCTCCCCTCGATGTTTTTAAAAGCTTGATTTTCAGAGTCGTTTCAAGTGAGTGGTAAAGGGTTAGATATTAATGAATACTTGCTGAACGTTGAGCACCACGACGACCAAATGAAGAAGTTAAAACTTTTTGCGCGTTAAAAAGGTTACAGATCATGTTATTGTCATTTTTGACGTAGTAAAATCCGAACATACTCGTATGTAAGGAAAGAAACGATCAGACTGGAACCCAGGCTATACATCGGTACATTATGCTGGCCAGAGCTATTTCGAAATAACACATATTGTGATTTCATCTGATTTACCCGTTTCTTTTCACGAGTCTCCGGAATCAAAACTGGGCCACGCCGACGCGTAACAATAACCTAGTCATTAATCATAAAGTCCGGCAAAACTTTGATAGAAGAAAAGTAAGGAGTTTATTTCATTGAAATTTTACTTCTCACAAAGACAGAATAACGTTGCAAACAGAGGAAAGATACGTCATTCAAAGAAGCTCTCCGATTAGTTAGTTCAGGGATCGTAAATTTACATATACGATCCCAGTTGTTTATGCGTTGTGAAGTGGAAGTACGAATGACGTCATTTTAGTAGCTTTCGATTGGCTTATAATAGCTACGGTTTATTTGTTGCTGTAGCAATACCATTGTATCAATGAACTGATCCCAAGTATGTTGCTTTTGTCAAAAACGATGTTTTTTTACGAATTCGATTTCATTCCTTCCAGAAACTTGAAAAAGTTTCTTCTTGCTGTTCTGATTAAATTTACAATGGTCTCGACATTATTTTATTCTTATGTACTCAAGAAGTATAGAACTATTTGAAAGGCGTTTTGATAATGCTGTTCAGAGGCATTTGCAGCAAGCTGCCGAGCGCTGACATATAAAGCCGAGAATGAAGATCTCGCCTTCTGAAAATCCGAAGATGGTACAAATGAACTGAATTTTTTTGAAGGTTGAAAACATTGTTGGAAAGGGAGAAAATGCTGTTTGTATACCTTGAGACAGTAAAACATAAAAACCAACCATATTTATTTTTTATTTGAGCCATGCTCTATAAAAAGTTGCTTTGATGCATGTACAAATGGTATCGACTCATATCAGCCTGCGCAGTTCGCGCAGGCTGTCATGGGTCGAAACTTTTTGCTATGAGTAAACTTCTTTGCTCCTCAAACGACCGATATATTTCTCAATTTAGCGTTTTTTTTTTTTTTTTTACAAAATAAATTGATATAAATATATGCAACAAGTTGTGGGTTCCAACTCCTTTATTACGACTGTTGACAAAACCACAGGAATATTATGAAAATTACGAGCAACTCTGCGAAGGTACAGTCTGGAATAAATAACAGATTTATATACGAATTTATATATGTAAATTGTAACACAGGCGAAAAGTGAAAGCTCTAGAGATACATGTATATAGATTCCGACAAAACTTGGTTTTAGAGATATAGAGGATCTGACTTAAGTTCGCATTTGATATAAACTTTTGTGTAACGAGTACAGAAAAATATTAAAAATAGAGTCTCTTGCGAGCTTAGAAACTTTTTTTCCTTGACAAATTTAGTAACCTTTTATCTCCAAAGCAAATAAAGATTCTTATTTATTATATATAACTGTATTCCAATAATTAGTTCATGAAATGGGAAAACTGTATACTCATGTCTTCGTGTATGCATGTATTGACTCTTACATAAATGGAACCTTTGGGTACCCTTGATAGATGTGTAAATATACAACCTAACCAGGTAAATAAAAGAGAGTGTGAATATATTGACAAGACTAATGTACACGTACGATAAATTGATACATATTTTTATGTACAAAAGTTTGTATCGTTTAATGGTCAAAATATCATTAAAGCCGTATGTAAAAATGTAAAGGGAAGTGATTCAGCCAACATGCCAAGATATTGCCCAGATTCTCTTCCCTTCTTTTCATTTAGTTTGCTGTCCAGATTTTTTCTCCCCTTATTTGCCTTCAATTCAAGTTTTAGTCAATCGTTTTTAAAGGTCAGTGGTCCGTATTTACAGCATCTGTTCATGTCTATTGTGTTATATTTTCGAGAATATTACAGCCTAACGAGAGTCAGGTACACAATTATCAGACTTTTTTTTAAAGTTATTTGTAGATTTGCGCAATGAATTTCATATACATAAAATATCACTTGAGAATTTCACAAACATGCTCGTAACTGAAAATAAAATATCTTGGACGACGCTATGCTCTTACTGATTAAGAGCTAGTTTACAGCATAGAGAAGGTAATTGATACCGCGTCAGAATTTACAGTTAAACCTGTATATCCGATGTATTTCAGTAGCCATTGTCTATATTTGTAAAGGAGCCATGGCACTTCTCCGTAAAGATAATTGGTTTGTGTACAATGATACGGGATACCTCAAATTTAGAACCTTTCAAGAGGTTATGATAGCCATTGCCTTCTTTGTTATTACACGATAATATACATTTATAGTTGATAAATACTGCCATGGCGAGCCATAAAATGATCATAGGCTTGTTCCATTTCTGTGTCTCTAGATACTATTGACATAATTCTACTCCGACTTCGCTGTCTTGTAGCATGCTCCTGTTCGTGTATCTTTTGTTTGTGTTCAGGTGTCGGCTCGGAACTACATGTAATAGCAGCATAGACAGCATCATGAAGATCGACATACACGTTCTCTCTCGGGAAGAAATCGTAAATATCAGATTTTTCGAATAGACGTAGCATATATCTAGAACATCGTGCCAGGTAAACTGTTATATCCAAACATCCAAGCTCAAAAATTACCAGTTTCAGCATATCTAACCCCGTCCCGTCGATAAAGTTAATTGGAATACAGTCAATGATGAGAGTCTTAACCTTGTTTGGACTCGTCGTTTCTTCTTTTTCACCTGCATTTTGTTCGCTTTCGTTCTCCTCTTCAGCAATAGTATTTACGCCATGTTTAATCATTATTTCTGATGGGTTTTCAGCATCGCTTACAGAGAGGTTTGACTTTGTTTCTTCCTGGTGGATTGTTTCATCATCAGACGTATCGCCCTCAGTTTCTACACATTTCTGCACTGCCTTCCTGAAGTTTTCTGCTGTTGCAAAATACAGTGAAGATTCCATCCTAATTATCTTAACATTTGGAATTTCATGAACTCCAGCATATTCATCCTTGTCTAAGTATAGATCCTCCATATGTGTTTTTCCAAGTACCGAAACCCAACCTCTCTGACTTTGGTTAATGACTGATATAAGCGAAACAAGAACTCCAAAAATGAGGCCATATGCAATATCTGCAAAAATACAAACAAGGGCTGCTATAATCCATGTGGTGAAATCGTTCTTGTTTACCTTCCAGAGTTTGGGCAACACCATTACCTGTTTTAGCAGATCCTTCATTGCCACCATGATCATAGATGCTAAAACACATTGTGGACAAGATTCAAAGAACTGACCGCAATAAAATATAAGTATTAGCATTATGGCAGAGGTTGACAGAGCATTCAGCGTAGTTCTAGCGCCCATGCTGGACAAAAGGGCTGATCTCGGCGGTGCAATGCTTGCTGGAATGTTTGAAAAGAAAGAGGATATAATGTTGCACATAGCATAACTATTTGTTTCAATGTTCTCGTCAATTTCCTGTCCATTTCTGCGAGAAATAATTTTGATAACTGATATATTGAGGAAGAACGTCACTAGGCCGACTTGTATTCCGTAAACAAATAGAGTTCCAACTGGGCTGAATGCTGGTAGTACTGGAGACGGTATTCCAGTTTCTACTGTGCCAAGTGCTTTAATACTGAATTTCTCTGGCAAGTTGGCGAAATGGGAAATTATTGTCGCAACAAGAAGCAGAATGAAATCGATTGGTATAGGTACTTTCAGTTTCAGTTTCTCGTTGATAAGTATTTTCACACACAGGAGAATGACAACACAAATCAAGGTAATAATTACTGTTGCAACGTTTGCAGTTGTAATGTTAGCAAATACGCCATAGTAAAGCTTAACAAGTTTGCCAACTCCACTGATAGCTGGAAGTTTCAGACCAAAAGCCGTTTTAACCTGACTACTAAATATATGGACCGCAACACCAGTTGTGAAACCGCTCATAAAGGACTGTGACAGATATGTTACAAGGAATCCCATTCTTAGGACGGCCATCACAAGAAATATCAGCCCCGTGTAAAATGTCATTCCGGCTGTCAAAGCAATTTTATATTTCATAACTGCTTCGCTTTCTGTGGCAAGATCCGCACCCATCGTCGTTGCATTTGCTAGAAGCGACGTATTTGACTGTGCCGTATCCATGATTTTCATAATATTGTCTTGAATTGCAGGTTCTGTAAGCATATCTCCAACAATAATAGAAACGATAGCATTTGTTCCAATAGATGTATGCGTGGCTGCTCCAAACACCATATAGATTACGATAGGAAATATCGTGGATACCATTCCAATAATAGGAGGTAATCCGGCCAGTAAGGCATAGGCTAAACCTTGTGGGAAATGCAAACCGGTGACTGCCAATCCCGCCACAAGATCTGCTATTAGGTTTTCCTTGACATTGTATGATTTAATAACATCTATCAAAGGTAGATAACTTCGAATGACCTTCCAAATCTGTTCACAGAAATATCGTGGTGTTCTGTTTGGCTTCTTTTTACACGCTTTCCTAAATGCTTTTGATATTGGTGGATATTTTCGGTGGACATCTGGTATGTTGGAAAACTGCCGCTTGATTGTTTGAAATTTGTGTCCTGCAGCGGGACCACGCCGCATCTTCATCACTGAGTCACAATGACTGTAAAATAAATGATAGATGTCAAGAAATTTCATTGTCCTTATTTAGTTTATCTTTTTTGTTTTTTTAAAAAAACTTATCTTTGCAGTATGACTTCTCAAAAGGGAGGTGGGGATGAAATTTCATTATTCGCAGTATGTCCACGCACAGCACCTTATCGGAGTCAAATCAACCTTTCACTTAAACAAATATTCGAATCCTTTTATGGTCATAAGGGAAAGGTGTATCTGATTATAAAAAAATGACCTTCTGCACCACTGCAGTGTTAAAACTGAGCTGTAGATAAGAGGGAGTGATGCCATTCTAAATATGTTATTTCTCTTCCAAACGCTAAGTTGTGGGTACTCATTAGAATCGTCTCGATGAGACAATTCTAATGAGTACCCATAACATAGGGTTTAGTGGAGAATAACTTATATTTTCAATTATGAAATCAAAATCACTCCCTCTATTTGGAGCTCTGTTAAAATACATTCTAGTATACATAGGATTTACGTTTCCTTCGATGTTTAATAAACGGATTTAACAAAAGGCATTCTTGAGTATCCTTCAGTTACTTATCTTCAGTGCTAGGTCTGAAAATGTCTGTGTAACAAGATATTAGAATCGAGATTAAAGTCGACACCCTCCCTACAAAAGACTACTTATTTGCAATTACGACGTTGGCAACAGTCGTCTTTCAAAACTTGAATTTGGAGCTTGTCAACATTACTATACCGGCTTTCCCTCAGATAGAGAGAGAGGCACACACAGACAGAGACAAAGAGAGATTGTGGAATAAATTCATTTTTTTTTTTCATATTTATTCATTTTGACCATTTCACCCTCTATTATAGCAATATTTTATTCTATCATTAAGATTTGTTCCAAGTACTTCAGACCTTTGACATAGAGGACATCAATACACAAGGTCATCTAAAGGGCGCATATGGCTTCAAACCACCTTTCTAAATCTTTTGCACCTAATATATAAAAATGAGCTTCGGCAGCCTTTTTTACTTAATTCTTAACCAAACGATAAAATCTCAGCCTTGTGCAAATCCAAGGCATTTACAGACGACAAATTAAATGTGATTGTATTATTGATTGTATGGTGTAAAACCCCGTTTCAACACGTTTTCAGCTTCACATATATCACGGCGACAATAGCCATCTTCATGCTTTCTTGAAGTTTCTGTTACCAGTACTCCGCATAATATCCTTTCCAAGCCACTGGCTGCTTTTCAACATAACCATTGTCGGAACGATGATCAGCGGAGCAGTGAGAAAGGCATGAATCCTGTCGTAGTGACTATCATCGATCCTGGGAAAGAAATTGTCCGAATCGGGAATCGAAACCAACGACCCCCTCTTTTTTCAGTCCTGGGCCCGTATTCACCAGCCATTCTTGAGAATATTCTTAGTCTTATTCTCCAAGGTTTACCAAATCTGTAAGTAACACAACTTCTGATTGCCTAAACCGAATGGTTTAGCCAATCAGAAGTTGTGTTACTTACAAATGTAGAAAATTCTTGTGAATAAGACAAAGAGCGTTCTTAAGAATGGTTGGTGAATACAGGCTCTGTACGCTTTCGACTGTGCTACTGGGAATCGCGTCCTTAAATGTGACTGAAACTTTTTACCATACAATCCCTACCTTTAACAACCATGAGAAAGAAAGCATTTGAAAACATTGTGGGAAAAGGAGAAAATGCTGGTAACCAGCATTTTCTCTCTTTTCCACAATGTTTTCTACCTTTGTAACAGACGAAAATCGACTAATTTTGTGGGTATGCAGATCGTTGTTGTTTTTATTTTAAAAGTTATGTTCCTAGCTTTTCAGTTTCTCTTGACTTTTGATTTCTTCTTGATTTGAATAGACTCCTTTTTCCCTGTGGACCTGCCCTTCGACAAGATACTTGAAAGCCCTAGCATAATACTGGTGAAACTGAGGGATGAATAAACGTGCGTGTACTGAGAACAATATGACTGAATTTAAGTTAAAAGCGGCGTCAAAAACCATTGAATCAATTAGTAATTTCTAGCTCCTGCAGCCTTGTACCAAGAAACCGTCAACAAGTTAACTTTGTTTGATTAGAACATATATACACACACAATTACCGTTGCTTTACGAGTAAAACTTACACTGCTATTATGACAAAAGGATAAATTGCTTTGGCCAAAAAACTTTTTTTTTTCTCACTGTATTTTTCATATTTTTAACCAGATTTTTCTTTTCTTTCTCCTTTGTGTCTAAAAAGAAAGTTTTCGGAACGTCTATATTGCATTTCCTTTACTGGACTTAAAATCAGTTTCACTATTAAAGGTATCTTATTCGTGGTAATCCTAAGTATGATTCACTTTAATCTTTACTATAGACAACAATATTTTGGACTCGCCCAGATTGAAAGGTTTTACAAACATGGCTCTATCGTTGACACTTGCCCTGGTGGTGGTAGGAAAAAAATTTGGAAAAATGAGAAAATGCTTGTTACCTTAAAGGATTTCTTCCTAGGGTTAATTAAAACTCGGGTTTTTGAAGTCAAGGATTTAACCCATAAACACAGACTCTAAGGTAACGCATTTAAACAGGTAAATACAAAATACTTGTTAACTTGGAAAAATGGGCGTGCCACTCAACCAGATAGAAACATGACGTAATTTTTACCCTTCATAACTCGTGCTTTATGTAACATCGTAATGCGTTGTTATGCTGACGGGGTGGGCAACGGGGAATTATCAAAAATAACTGTACTGTGTACTGGATTTTGATGTAAAAGTTAAAAAAAGGGTTAGAAACATGAAATAAAAATAAAATATTTGTTTTTCTTATTGAAGGATCGAAATATATTTGATCGAGTGAACATCATCGGTAATATTTTCACGAGTGGCAAAAATTCCAAATATTCTCTATTTTCATCCAGGGAACGTCATCGGTAATATTTTGACCAGTGGCTGGGCCACTCGTGAAGATATTTCGGACACAATTCAAGAGATGAAATTTCGTACTTCAATATTTCACCGAAAAACCGTGTTTATTTCATGCTTTTAATCATTCTTTTTGAGGAGGGGGCTTATATCAAAATCCAGTAAAATTGTTTTCGGTAATTTCCCTTGGTGTAACCCCTCCTCAACAACGTATTACAATATTGTGTAAAACATGAAAAAATGTAGAGTAAATTAATCCATATTTCCAGTTGGGTGAGTGGCAAGAGCAATTTATCTGGGTAACTAGTGCGTGGGATCTACTGTTTCCGCATTGAATTTAAAGAGTTAGAAGATAAAATCGATACTTATTTACTGGTCAAAACCATAAAGTATAAAAAATATTCAGCCGTTACTCACGATAACTTACCAGAACGCATGAAACAAAAGAACAATTTAGTAATGGGTATATTAAAAATGGCTGAAAGTAAGGGAGGTTATTTGATAAAAAAATTGTCGTCCTCAAATCTTGATCTAATTCGTATAGTTTCAGTCTACATCTTTGTTATCCGGGCTCCAAACGTTCTTAATATCAATCCTATAGTCTAGAAAATTCTCATGAAGTTTTTAATTTTCTTTTAGTTACAAAGCAAGACAATTTTTAATTGGCTAAACCATATAATTATGCCAGTCACAAATTACGTAAATTTTAATCTTATAATAGAACTAGGAATGCAATTGGCATCGGTTGGCTGTTACGGACATTGGTTAAAAGTAAAGATTTTTTAATGAATAAAGTCACAGAGAAAAAATCCTACCATGATGACTTTCTCGGTCCATCCACGGAGAAGGAAACTCTATGGACATTCTGTGTAACGGAAAGCCGCCTCTTGTGGTCACCGCCGGTCGCCATTCCTGGTAAACCTGCCAGATAAAGCAACCACAAAACACGATAGGTAAGAACAACTTGTATGCCTGACAATCGCCTGTGTAATGCCTATGGTAGCAAAAAGCACGACTGTCTATATTAAGGTTTAATCCTTCAAGCTTAATGAATATAACTTTTGTGTGGTTCTTTGAAAACATTGTTAGAAAGGAGAAAATGTTTTCTCCTTTTCTGACAATGTTTGCTACCCTTTCAAAGACGAGCCCCATAATTTGAACCTTAATTAATTAAAATTTTGTAGTCTGGAAATGCTTTCAAAATGGAAAGGTCTGAAACTTTCTCGTTGGGTAAAGAGTTGAAGTGACGCAGTTTCTGACACTTACTAAAGACATAGTTAATGAAGTTTCAAGCATAATTACTTCTTACTCCTCACAAAATGACAAGATTTTAAGACTCGTCCATACTGAAAGGGTTCCCATACCAAAAATTGCGTGAGACTTAAATGAAGAAGTTTGTCTTTCAAAGGATGAAAAAAAATGGAGTTAAAAAAAAGACATGCTAGATCTAGTCTCCAACATTTTCTCCTTAACCCTAAATTCTCAAAGCGATTAAAACTCGGGATTGAGTGGTAAAGTTTTGATTTCAGTTTCAAGAGTAAAAAACGAACCCAAGTATAATTTATTATCTACTAAGCAGCTTCATCCAAATATCGTTATAGGTTTAACCCTTTACCCCATAAGGCATTTCTATGGTATCTCTAATTGACCCTAAATAACAGCAAGGATGAAGCCGTTTCTTATGTGTATATGACACCTTTTGATAGCATAGAAAACATTGTGGCAAAAGGTGAAATTGCTCGTCACGAGCAATTTCACCTTTTGTCACAATGTTTTCAAAAGGCTCCTACAAGCAATGCGTAGAAACGAGTATCTATGAAGTAAAGGGTTAAACTATCTCTTTTTTTTGTAAGCAAACTAAGATCACGCTACTTAGACTAAATGTCTCACCTTGGTCTCATTCACTTTTTTTGCGAATCAGAGAACGTGACATTTAGGATATAGTAAATCCTTTATCACACAACGGCGATAACCCAAAATAGGGATGGCTTTTGCAAACATAGTGAAAAAAGATGTTGTTATCCATTTTATTTTTTCAGTTTGCTGCAATATTTTCTGTCCTTAGAATTTAAGATTTGAACACAAATCCATTCACCTGAGTCATATCCAACTTAATGTCCTGCAAAGTAAAGACAAGTCAAAAATGTTTTATCTGACGTAGAGTTACGAGTATAATAAAAAAATAAGCTGCAATATGAAACTACTAACAGTTCTTTTACAGAACTGTTAGTAGTTTCATATTGCAGCTTAATGAAAAAGACCAATCACTAAACGCGAGCAGCTTCTTATTTTGCTATGTTTTTACAATCGTTGAATGTTAATTTCTTTTAATTATTCATGTTTTACATAAATGTTTTCCAAGGCATCTATTGCAAGTCAGTTTGAGAAGGTAACTTATTTTGCAAATTAGATAGACAATTACTGCGCTTGTCAGACAATTACTTTTTTGGGGATGGGGTGGGGTAGCGGTAAAAATCAATTCACAAACAATAGCAAAAAAGTCTGTGATCGAGACCTCATGCTGTGAGCTTTGTTTCTACTCATAAGCTGCAGTGACGTCAAGCTATATTGACAATGCTTTCTTGGAGAGAGTGCATCTTGTTTGGAACAAAAAGAAGACTTTGTAACAGGAGGAAAGCCTTTTCCTTGCATACAATTTTGGCTCTGTATCTTTGAGCCTTGTACAGGTAAGATATTTACCACAACAATGGAAATAAACAGATTCTTACTAACCCTTTACCAGATGACAAAATTTTAGCCTTGTCCAAATTGAAAGCATTTGCAGACGACAATTTCAGTGTGGCTCAAATGGTGTATTTCTTCATTGATAGAGTAGAAAACATTGTGGGAAAAGGAGAAAATGCTGGTTACCAGCATTTTCTCCTTTTCCCACAATGCTTTCAAAAGGGTCGTCAAAAGTAGGGATTGTGTTGTAATGGGTTAAGCATTTTGATTTTGAACGACTATGCGCTGCATAATATTGAATAAAATATATTTCACTCATCCACCACTAGTAAAATTACAGTCGTCAGACAGCGCGATTAAATGAGCTTTGCGGACAGTTTAGAACTGGGTAGACTGCACCGAAAGCGCCGACTTGGAGAGAGTGCATCTTGTTTGGAACGTAGAGTAAGCCTTTTCCTTGCATACAATTCTGGCTCTGTATCTTTGAGCTTTGTACTGGTAAGATATTTACCATAACATTGGAAATAAACAGATTCTTATTAAGCATTTTGATTTTGAACGAAAGGATTAGACAGCACCGAATAAGCCGACTGAACTTGAACCTACATTTTCCGATATGGTGTCTTTGAATAACTTTGCTAATAACATTGAAATATAAGTATGCGTGTTTCTTTCTTGGGATAAAAAAAAAAACAAGGAACGTATTTTATCGTTGAAGGTTTTATAAAATTCTTCATACTCTGGCTTAACCCATTACCAAACGACAATATTATAGACTGATACAAATTGAAAGCGTTTGCAGACGACAAAAAAAAAAATGACTGAAAATTTGGAATTTGTTTTGTGAAGGGTAGAAAACATTGTTGGAAATGAAGAAAATGCTGGTTACCAGCATTTTTCTCCTTTTCCCACAATGTTTTCTAAAGACTTCTTTCTCAGGGGCGTCAAAAGTAGGGATTGTGTAGTAATGGGTTACGGAACAATCTAAATAAAAGAGGAAGTAATTTACTTAGTACTTACTGCGTATTTTTGTTAGCTGAGCTACATTTATTCTGTTTCACACAAAATGAAAAAAAAGAGTAAAACTAATTACCGTCATACACTTGTAACATACTCGTAAAGTGGGTAATTAATCACTGAAAACTGTATCATGCTTGCATGCATAATTTTAACACAACTTTCGTCTCATGTAAATTATATTTCAAATGCAAGGTTTAGCGGTTGAATATTAAATATAATATGGTAATTATTCTGTTTTACGTTCATTTCTTGATTTGTCCTTCACTTTCACATGCAAACATTTTTGCTACATTGAAACATTTAATACACATACACATTTTAAAGTTAAAAGTATTTGCAGGCAACAGATTAAATGTCATTCTCAAAAAAGTCTGACTCTCAGGCAGTAAACAACACTGTTGGAAAATGGAGCAAATACTTATACCAGCATCTTCTTTTTTTGGCACAATCTTTTACAAAAGTATACTTTCTTCATTTCTTAAGGTCATTAAAACCCATGTTTATATGGTAAAGGGTTAATACAGCACTGACAGTACCTGCAGTAGACAGTTTTTTTTTAAGTTTTACAGCATTCTTCTTGCAAGCATTTTGACGTAAATAAGAAATTATTTGTAAAATATAATCTTTCTCAAGATGAACGTACAAGTTGCCTAAAAGAGCATAAAAACTCTGTTACCGTTACTAATACTGTTATAACATTTGGCTTGCGCCGAGCTTAGGGCAATTATACTGCTTTATTATAGTGACCTAGCAATGAAATCCTGGAATTTCCCAGTGTAATAAATTTTTGATATCATCACTATAGTGACGTTATCAACTTTCACTTTCACTTCCTGCCGTAATTTGGGAACTACTTTTTTTTTTTTACTACATTTTTTTCGACTTTCAAACGCAAAATTACAAAATAATGATGTTAATAAGGTATATAATAAATAGAATAATCAACTGGTTGTTTTTGATATGAAAAATATCTCACTCGGGCACGTCGTAAGGCGTTAAAAAAACTCGTGCTGCGCACTCGTTTTTTCAACGCCTAACGACGCATCCTCGTGAGATATTTTTCATATCAAAAACAATCAGTTGATTATCCTCTATTTCATGTCTCTATCTGTGAGTCCTCTGTGTGAAGGCAGCTACAGCCGTGCAATTTCCGAATGGATTCAAGCGCCCCAGCCTCAATAATAGTGTTTAACTCTGAAAAGTGACAAAAGGTCGCAATTCCGTAGAATGTTGACAGGTCGTTGAGTTGCATTGCACGATCCCCACACGGGTACTGCACAGAGGTCCGAGTGGTGCTCTTGGGGACACGACTTCAGATGGTGTTTGGGCCTTAGATATCGTATCGACGTTAATCGTAGTTCCCGCGAAAGAGCTTTAGCAAGGTTGCCAAACGGTGCATGATAAGTATCTCTACGGTGCCGATAATATCGCATTGATATTAATTTGTCATCCTGCAGTAACCCTACCAATTACAGCTCCATGGCCGTGCGACCGCCTTTGCGAATCAGCACTATCTTATCAAATGGCTCTAAATTTGTTCTTTCGAGCTTTGCCTTTTATTTTAACAGTTGTCTTCAGACGAGTGAAAAAACAGAGATGGTACTGATACCAGCGCTCAGGCTCATGCAGTCTTAAAGTGTCGCACTTGTGATTGTTTTAGGAGGGGCAGATAAATGTTAAGTTGCACACATATGTCTTACAAGAATGCCTTGAACTACATGGATATCGCGAATTCAACATGACATCTCCACACGGAAGCCACACGGGAGCCACACGGGCTCCACACAATTTCTAAACAAAGACTGTGGAGACTGCCTGCTGACTGCTAGATTTCCTTATGATCTCCGCGCGGTTTACATTTGGCTTTACCTCGGGCCTTTACCTGTAGCCCGTAGCTACCTTGGCCTGGGTCTAGGCAATATTAATCTCTGAATTACTCCGTATCACGCTCTCTTAATCGAGCTCTGCTATAGATCTTAGGCATCTATCTGTTTATCGCTACAGTAATTTTTGACTATGTAACGTCCGAACGATAGAGAAGGAAAAGAATGAACTCGCTGAAACCTAGGCTTTAGCAACATGCCGAAAACCGTGGACAAATTAACCGTCAATGCCCGGGGGAAAATGTTATTCAAACATATAGATATGAATTCAGTCACAAATAAGCCAGACAGTGTTCAGATAGTGGCTAAAATGAGTATTTGATTAACCTACAAAGCTCATATTTCGGAAAAGCAACCTAATAATCCTGTGTTATTTCATGCTTTCCGGTAGGAAAGCAAGAAATAGCAGTGAAAATATTTTTTGATATTACACAGGTACGACCAGTGAAAATACCGATTTTTATGTTCTTGTTGCCTAGGTAAATTGCGCGTGGCTCACAACCAGACGGAAATATGACGTCATTTATCTTACATTTCTCGCGCTTGACGACGTAATATTGTTAAGTGCGTTGCTATGCGGGAGGGGTACACCAAAGGGAATAACGAAAAAGAACTGCACTAGATTTTGAAAAAGCTCCTCCTACAAAGGGTTAAAAGCATGAAATAAATAGAATATTTTTAATTTTTCGGTGAAAGATCGAAATTTATTTAATCTCGTGAACACCATCGGTAATATTTTTCGATGGTGTTCACTCGATCAAATAAATTTCGATCTTTCACCGAAAAACACAAATTTCCTCTATTTGTTTAAGACTGCATGACGAAAAATTGTTTGCAGATGGTGGCGTGTTAAAGGTGATGAATGGAGGTGATAAATATCGTTTGTCATCCAGCAAATGTTACAATGTACGTAAAACCTTGTCATTTTACATTTGAGTGAAACTTTACTTTGCACGAAGCCTTAACCTCTTCCCTTATGATGGCTATGTCTGACTCTTGCTGAATGCGGCTTTTACATACTTTGTCACAGTCGAGATGTTTTCCCGCTTGTCTTGATACCTTTTTCAGTTGGTTGACACTAATGATGCACTTTATAACATATAAATTTTATGAAATGGTGAAGATCGTAACTGCATGGAGACGGGATTCGTTTCAAGTTCCGTTTTTAAGTGCATGGTGAGCAAATTCTGATAAAATACAATAAACACCCTCGATAGTTTCTTTTTGAGAACGTTAACAGTTCACCTGCATTTTTGTGGTTAGTTCCAGTGGGACACGGGTCCACCACAAGAATGCAACTCAGGATTTTTTTAAAGTCAGGCGCTTTGCTCCAAACTGCTGCCTCCAAAAATCATGGATTGTTTGAGGATTTGTAAACTTAATATACTTTATACAAGAGAACTCTAAAAGGTACCATGCTAAAAAAAAGAAACGACCCTTCTGGTTCACAAGTAAAATAGACTCATAATATTGTGATACAGAGGTTGGTTGGTTATTCGAGAAACATTGAAGCAAAAGCTTTCGAAAGTTGAGCAATTTCTGTTAATGTGTTTAGAAGTCCTGAATTGCAGGCGGTTGTAGATTGTCTGTATTTGCTCCAAGGTCACATGACCATCAATTTTCATAAACAATAAGATAAAAGGTCAAATGAATATGAAACGTATGTCTGACCTTGCTGGGGTCATGGCGGCGCAAAACATTTTGAATAATGTCGGTTTGTGTGAAAGGTTGCGATCATGTACCATATGTCTAGGGCCTATACTCTCCAATCATTCTCAATTACATTGATAGTGTGAAACAAAGTAGGTCCATAATTATACATTTATGTTAGTTTAGTTTAACCCTTTCCCAAACGACAAATTTTGGACTCTTCCAAACCAAAAGAGTTTGTAGACGACAATTTTAGATTTGGAGAAGATGGCAGAAAGTTCTCAAAAAGGGTAGAAAACACTGTGGAAAAGGAGAAATTGCTCGTTACGAGCAATTTCTCCTTTTCCCACAGTGTTTTCAAAAGACTTTTACTGCAGACACGTAAAAACCAGGGTTTGTTTGGGAAAGGGTTAAACAAATATATTTTACATCGATTGCAAGTTCTTAAAAGTTCTTACAACATAATATATTAATCTCTCTCGATTCCGCTTCATGGGAACTACAACAGTACTCACGTCATTAATGTGCGGGCCAATGAAAAATTCCAAAGTTGTACCCGCTCCCCTCTCTCGAACTCGGGTTCTTTGGTTACGAGGCCGACATTCTACCTCATAATCACGGACAACACACCTTTACGCATATGTTGACTTGATTGTTGTGATGTATCACGGACATGCATTAAGCCTCAATTCCAGGAGGGCCGCTCAATAATATAACAATGGCTTGCAGCACGCGAAAAGGGGCATTCGGGCATTTGCGTATATTGTAGCCTCGGATCAGCCTGTGCAATGCGCGCAAGCTGATCCGAGACAGCACCTTACGACTACATTAGAATTTCCTCTTTATAGTATGTTAGTGGACTTTCGCAAATTAGAAAATCACATAGTAACAGAAATTGTCATTTCGGATTAGCCTGCGAGGACTGCTGCAGGCTGATCAGAGACGGTGAAGTTTACGTAAATGTCCGAATGCCCCTTTTCGTGTTTGGCAAGTCAGTTATTATGTTCTGTGAAAAGGGGTTTAATATATCTGAAAAAGTATTGACCCGGTTCATCCTGTGCAGTCCGTTCTCGCTGACCTTAGTCGAAACGTATTTCCTCTTCATCAGTTTTCTGCACATCTTCGCGAGCCAAGGTTACGATCACTACGTAGATCTTACCTTGGCGGATCGCGCCCGATTTCGAGATTCCCGCGATACGCCCCTATTAGATGCTGGTTATTATTTCCCTTTACATCATATTTCTTATAGCCAATGAAATATCATTTTACAAACCTCTTACGAATGCAATAATTCAACATGAGACAATAACCATAAACATACTTCGACATTCCATTGTCAGATGCTGGGATAGAGCCTAAAACCTCTGATAATTGATTGGTCACACTGAAACCTTCCATAAATATTGTTCGTCTATCTTTTTTCAGTAATAAATCCTTACAGATCCTGCACACATCCACGGTGTTATCCATGTTTACCTTCTATTTTTATCTGAAAGGTCGCGACCTTGTTCTATTTTTATCAAAGATGAAAATGCTACGAGCGATTTGATTCGTGTACATGTAGTTAGAGCTAGCTGCAACCAATGAAAATGCATATCGGTGGAATGTCGAAATCAAGCTCGATCCGCCAAGGGTAGAGTAGCGTAGTGGATCGTTACCCTTGGCTTGCGAAGATGTTTTCTGTCTAAGGTACTCTCTAACTAACGATTTGTTCGGTTATAATGACCATGGATCGATAATTAAAATGATGATTGACTTTGTATAATGCATGACGGGTTGCATTCAACCCCTTTTTGCAAGAGAAGTGATCCGTTTAAAGCATGCATTGGCGAGTTTTTAATGTTCTATAGTATACTCATTATGCTATTTACTTGTTCTTATAATGAAGAATTTCTCCCAACAGTATGATGACAAGACATGTCACATGTCATAAATAGTTAAATCTTTACCACACAATAGAATTTTAGATCTGTCCAAAGTGAAAGCATTTGCAAATAATAACTTCAGTGTGGCTCAAATGATGCAATTGATGTTTGATAGGATAGAAAACATTGTGGTAAAAGGAGAAAATGCTGGTAATCAGCATTTTCTCCTTTTACCATAATGTTTTTAAAAGGCTTCTTCCTCAGGGTCGTTAAAAGTCGGCATTGTGATGTAAAGGGCTAAATACCACATAATTTGTTCTTAAAGTGGTATTAGAGCAAGGTCAAGGTGAAATCACCGTCAAATCGTGTATTTACATCTCTCACCTTTACCGCCGGTCGGAGACTGTACGGTACACTACAGTAGCTGTTCTTGGTTGTGTGTTGTACGATGCTTAATTTATTTTCAATGCATATGCATTATCTCCCACTAGATGGCATTTTCCAAATACTCATCTATCTAATTTGGGCATCCTGGGTACAGAACTGAACCACTTTTCTACGCGACAACCGTTACTTCGAATTTCAAACTATATAAAATAATCGTTTAGTCCTACTCAATAAAACGCTACCTGGTTCGATGCATTCAGCTGTGATCAACAGTGTAGAGAAATCTGGAGCTAAAACAGGCCTGATTTTTCCTCAAATGTATCGATAAAAGCCATTTTCTCCATTGCTACTTTACAGAGCGTAATATTACATTCTCCCCGATATCGGGGAGAGTGATGCGTCATATAAGACAGGTAGAATTTGGTAATTTCTCTGCATTACACCGGCCAGTGCACACATTAACCTGTCTGACTGCTCATCTTAGCAGTATAAGCTGCTGATATGCTTTAACTTTAAAATTCATTTCGGTCTTCGGTCAATTTTAACAATCAAAATGTGATATTTTATTAAACCATTGCCGAGTGATTCGGTGTGTACATGTCACTATTTTTTACGATCTTGAGAAAGGAGCCTTTAGGAAATATTGTGGGAAAAAGAGAAAATGCCGGTAAACAGCATTTTCTCCTTTTCCTACAATGTTTTCTACCCTTCACAGAACAAATTTCAAATTTTCAGTCACTTTTATTTTGTCGTCTGCTAATGCTTTCGATTTGGACAAGCCTAAATTATTGTCGTTTGGTAATGAGTTAATTGAAGTACATCAGGGAAAACACTGTTGATAAATTTGGAAAAAGAACAGTGATCGTCATTTTGTGTTTTTTCTTCAAAGTTTTCTACCCACTCATACGCTAATCTCATAGCTTGAGTTATATCTGATATGGCTTTTAAAGTACAATTATACAGACGAGTCTTAAAGGTGGGTATTTAGATTTTTCAAATCTCACTATATCAAAAAATATATCACTGAAATTTATACGAAAAAACAAAACAAATCATCAATGATTAAGAATCATAAAACTACAAAAAAAAAAAAAAAAAAAATGATGGTGTTCCCTTAAAAGGATACGTAGCCTCTTAAGGTGTTTTTAAGTTTCGCGTCAGAAATAATATAAAACAAACATTGTGGGAATGTCAAGTGACTGGCATGGAATATGACGCTTAAATTTCAAAACGCAACAAACAGGTAATTACATTTTCCATAATATCTTCTTCGGATGCTATATTTCAAGCTTTATATGTGTATTTCTGGAATGTAAATGAGCGAGTTGATCTAGTAAAAATAGACCGCGTTTCCCGTCGGTGTTAACCTGGGCCGTAGTAAATTTCTAATTTCTCTTGCTGTCGGTGGTTTTCGACTACTAGACTTTTATGAATGAAATTCTAAAGGTTTTGGGAGTATAAGGATGCTATTTTGTATTTTTGTAAAATTTTCGTCCCAAAATCTGAAGGGCCACCTTTAAATTGTTCTTCCGATAAAGAGTAAAGCGTGAAAAGCTAGGAGTATTTTCAACTCATTTACAATTTTCAATTTTCAACAATATTTGTTCTATTTGTACAAACATGGTATTATCGCAAATCGATATTTCCTGTTATTTACATATCGTCTGTGTCTCAGTGTACATTAACAGAAGTAATGTTGAAACGTCGTTCACAGTTTACTTCATACCCAAACGTTTCATCCTTTAAATAACCTCCCTGTGGAGAAAATTCATTAAAAAAAACCTGTTACAAATTAAATGCCAGGGGCACCTTCACTGAAATTCGTGCGCATGAAGTTTGCGTAAGTTGCCTTTTGTAATAAGCAAGTGTCAAGTCTGATATATGTATCACTGAACAGCACAACTTTACGATTTGAATAAATATCTGCTTAACTTTACGTCAGTTCATATCTTTGGGTTCAGTAGGAATCGTATGTGAGTATTTTCAGTTTTCGTTCTAACTGTTTAGAACGTGTGTGCTCATGTCATATTCTTCGAAGATTGGACCTGTCTGCTATGATGCATCGCCGATCCCTTATGCTTGGAAAAAGTAGAGCTTACACCGAAGCTATTAACCAAGCCTGTACAGGCTGTTTTGATAAATGGCCGGTGCATAGGTTACATGATTCGCACTAGGTAGCGTTTTATTCAATAAATGTTTATTTCAGTTTGAAAAAAAAAAAGATGTAACAGTTATTGCGTAGAAAAGTACTGTGGGTTCTGTACCCAAAATGCCCAAATTAGATAGATGAGTATTTGTAGAATGCCATCTAGCAGGAGATAATGTTGTTTAGAAAGACCTGTAAGGTGTGTCACATGATCGATAGAATGCCTTGAATGAGTATGATGACGCCATAACTGCTGTCATCAAGATAGACGGGTTGACTTATCGAAAGGCAATTACACTGTTGACTGCATATTAAATATTCAGTTTCTTTTTGCTTTCAGGACTAAGTGTCGTTTAATTATGACTGACTTTAATAAACTTTAAAAAAAAGTACCGTATCGCACTCATTTTAGAAAAAAAGCCTATTTAAATTTTTGTTGAATCACCCGTGATGTCATATAAAACGTAAGTAAGTTCCCATATCTGAATGAATGGATACCAAGTAGAAATTAACCTTTGTACTAGTTCTGTGAGCACAGCTATTTCTCCAAAATACCAAAAAACCCAGATTATTTCAGAATGGACATCGGGATATCATTTTCCAACAATGACGGTATCTTTTCTATATATCTGAGTCATTCTGTGGCTGTGTATAATGAATGACAGAATAGCAAAAGAGAAACGGAAACACGAACATGTACCTTTCGAGATCTGGATAGTAAAATCTTTGACCATGACAAGAGGAGATTGTGCTCTTCCTTCATTCGGCATAAGTAAAGTCTTGGAAACACATTTTCGATATACAATCAATTTGATCTTCGATAAATGAATAGGTTTTAGATCAGTCTCTTTTCTTATACAAAATTTTCGACGTTCAAAATTTCGTCGGTTTGCTTCCAAAACCTCGTAACTACAGCTTATAACAAGCTGTAGTTACGAGGTTTTAGAAGTAAACCGACGATTTGCTGCATATTTCAGAAATATGGTAAATAAAAGGTTCAGATCGTCACAGAATTATAATGATGTGTGTTTTTGGATGTTGTTGACCAAAATTGGAATAATTTACATGTTTTCTTTTTGCGCTCCAATGTGCTATGAGCAAATTGAAAAACAGTTATTAGTAACACATCTTGAATCAAGAGAATAATGGAATGTCATGGGTGGATTGGGCGTTCCTCATATAATGTGTTGGTGTATGAAAATATTAGTAATAAATAGAAGATCAACCACCTCCTGACACTTTGCATATGGTCAGGCAGGCCCCCAGACGCCTGGGCTTTAACGTCAACTTTTGAAGTTGGCTTCTTTAGGGCAAAATAGTGAAAGGTTGTTCTGAAGGAATAGGTGGTTGGTAAATATCCCTTTCCCTTAGGATTAGTACAGAATATGTAACCAGGTCTTGAATCTACGCTGTCTGGGATGGTGGAATTCAGCCTTTTTGATGCAAGCGAATTCATCACTAAAAGTTACTGAACCCAGGCAGTCCATGAACCCTTCTTAACCCTTTACCACAGCATCACAAGTTTAACGACCCTGTAAAAGAAGGCTTTTGAAAACATTGTGGGAAAAGGAGAAAATGCTGGTAAAACCAGCATTTTCACCTTTCCCCACAATGTTTTCTACCCAATCACAAAACAAAAATCATAAATCCAGTTACATTTAATTTTTCGTCTTCAAATGGTTTCCATTTGGACCAGTCTAAAATTTTGTCGTTTGAGAAAGAATTTTAAGAAGATAGAAACTTTCCTTTAATGAAAACGCTACAAACACAAAATGCTATTTTTGGAGCTGCTTTGTTTTGAGGTAATAAGATGAATAGTTGAAGTTTACCCTATTAAAACACTCGCTATTTGATTCACCTGTGAATACTGTGTTTATTTAAGTCTGCGACCAAAAAAATGCTTTACTGTCCTTGCAAGGTTAAAAAAAAAAACAAGATAGTAGTAAGGTCGTTTTTAAAGGCAGCTCCAATGACCTTGGTATGTTCATGGCCACGAGGTGCTGATCAACTGTGAAGGACAATGCAATATGTAAGTTGTAAATTAACCCTTCACCAAACCACACTATTTTAGATGCAGACGACAAATAAATGTAACTCATGAAAAGAATTTTTTTTTCAGCCGTGTAGAATAGATTGTGGAAAAAGGAGAAAATGCTGGTTACCAGCATTTTCTCCTTTTCCCACGATTTTTTCAAAAAGCTTCTATCTTAGGGTCGTAAAAACCAGTAATTGTTCGGTAAAGGGATACAAATGCGATAACTATATAGGTCTGTATTCACCAACCATTCGTAATTTCATTCAAGTCCGATTCTTGGCTAGAAAGTAACGCAACTTCTGATTGCCTTAAAAAACATTTTAGTTTAGCCAATCAGAAATGTTTCTTTCAACTGAAAAGAAAACTTGAGAATTAGATATAGACTATTTTAAGAATGACTGGTGAATACGAGCACTGGGGGTCTTTGATCATGTTTGTGTTCTCTCTTGTCATATGGAACTATTGACATTTACTAAGTGACAAGCACACAAGTATTCATGGCAGTATGTTGATGTGAAGCAAAGTAGGGTATTCTTACCTTTTCTCTACCACTCCCATCTTCGCAAGCCAAGGCTGACGATTTACTACGCTACTCTACCCTTGGCAGATTGAGCTTGATTTTTACATTCCCCCGATATGCTTTTTCATTGGATGCAGCCAGCTCTAACTGCAACGATTGAAATCGCTCTTAGCATTTCATCTTTGACAAAAACCGAATAAGGTCACGACCTTTCGAATAGAAGGTAAACATGGAAACCCAAGTGGATGTCTGCTTATCGCTTCATGTTGAATAATTGTATTCGTCAAGTAGTGACTGTAACCTTGGCTCGCGAAGATTTAAAAACTATGGCGAATATTGAAATTTATTTTATGAAGTCTGTGCGGTGCAATTTTAGAACTGGGTCAGTATTTTCATTTCTGAATTGCGTTTTTTGTCTTATTAAAAATCTAGACTGTAACACAGAAATTGTATCACTTTCAAGTTTAGAAAATTTGAATGAATTAGAGTAAGAGCATTATCAAAACCGTTTACCCAATGCCGTTTTAATGACCCTGAAGAAAAAGACTTTTGAAACGAGGGGCATGCTAATCACTGGCAGCTTTTCTTTCTCTTGCATTTAAAAAACAGAAATCACCTATTTAGGCACAGCGATATTTTAATCGAAAAACGCCTTCTTAATCAGACGAGTTTTCATTTTTCGTTTTTGAATGAGTTAGAAATGATTCATGAATATGGGTCTTGTCGCTAGAATGGTTGGTTAATACGGACAACTTTCAGAGCACTAAATGAATGGAACAGTCTGTTTGCATTGTCAAGGAATAGTCAAAATATTGTTGCTTCAAGGCTGTTTCGGCCAGCACAGTCCAGGTTCCATACAGTCCGACCTTGACCTATGTTATTCCTCAAACAACTCGTAAAGCTGAGTTAAGTCCGTAAGGATGAATATGATGTTTAACAGAAAGGAAACTAGGCTCTACCCAATGTGCCTTGGCGGTTTGTGGCGATCAAGATCACATAACACAGTCTGATCTTGTATCCATGGTAATAAACATGGTGAGATTTACCACGCAAAAATAAGATTAGATCGTGCTTTTGGGTTTTCAATTATTTGTCTGAAGTTCTAATAGCAGTTTGAGGGTTAAGAATTTACAAAATGCAAATGATTTCATTTTGTGGCTCTCTTCTGATTATTTGTTTATTCTGTCATACATATACATATATAAGAACAAAGCAGCGCGAATTTTGATCTTTGTCGAAATATAAAGCTAAGTGTTAACAACTTTAAGCTGAAACAAAACTTGTTTTTCACTTGTTAAGATGTGAATCAGACCTGTCTACAAAGTTGTGGGCTTGAAAATGCATGTTTTTCAAAGTTAAAGAACAACGAACACCATTTTGAGGGTGTAAAACACATTCTATGAACTTGTGTATTTTTTCCGACTAAATTCAAATATTTTCTGTATGGTGTGAAAGTCAGGCTTTTCGAGGAATCGTTGATTCAAAGCGTCGGCCTTCTATCTCTGCCAATAATGTAAAATGGCGTCAATGTACTACAGCAGTTGCAATAAAATGCATTCCAGCTAGACATACTTACCGTCAAAAGTCTAAAAAAAAGAAGTTGAACGAAAAATTCTACTTGCACCTCTAAGCATTGCACTTGTTTATGAGCAGGCGCATCTTGTGCAAGAAAATACAATTACACGCAATGTGCAAGATGGCTCATTGTGCGCTGTGACATAAGCGAATGGCTTTAGTCTTAAAAAAGACCTAAACCCTTTCCCAAACAATCCCTGGTTTTTTACGGGTCTGGAATAGTAGCCTTTTGAAAACATGGTGGAAAAAGGAGAAAATGCTGGTAATCAGCATTTTCTCCTTTTTCCACAATGTTCTCTACCCTATCATAGACAGAAATAATCTTTTTAGCAAGAGTTGAATTGTTGTCTGCAAATGCTTTCAATTTGGTCTAGTCCAAAAATTGTCGTTTGGGAAAGGGTTAAAATCAAGCACCGTTCTGTTGATGGTTAAACTTAGGAAAAGGTTGAAAGAGTTATATTTAGGCAGCAAAACAGTCAATAGTCTTTTAAGTACAGCTTTACACAATTAGTGTTAAATGTGGCGTATTCGTCAAAACATTTCGATTTATTGATTGAATGATTAAATGCTGTTTTATGCCATTTTCAATTCTATTTCATATCACGGCAATAGCTTGCATTTGTCCTGGGTTTCACAAGTACTAGGTCTGAGCTCTGACGTGCCTTGCTCATGGACACTCCTATGTAATCTCCGTGCTTCAAAAGAGGCTGAAACCCATGGCCTCCAGCCTGGGTCCGTATTCACCAACCGTTCTTAAGACTGTTCTTTGTCTTAATCTTCAAGAACTTCTGACTGTGAAAGTAACAGAAATTCTGATTAGCTAAAGAAAATGGTTTAGCCAATCTGAAGTTATGTTACTTTCACATTGACGAAATTCTGAAGTATTATACTAAGAATGTTGTGAGAATGGTTGGTGAATATGGACCCAGATTGCGAGTCCTACACTTTAACAATGAGCCCCCCCCCCCCCCCCCCCCCCCCCTGGACTAAAAAAGGATTTCGGAAAAGAGGAACAATAGGGGTTCAGTATAAGAAAGTTTACTTTCAGCTCATTTCGTCACATGTACAAATTTGTTCCAGAGCTTTCTAAAATCTCCTTCTAATAGCAGCCCGTGACTGACTATGTAAACAGCGCGGATCAAGATCGGCTTACAAGCATATGTAGTCTGATGGCCATTCAGACTTTTCTGCAAGGGATTGTTTGCTGAAGCTTTACAAAAAAAAAAAAAAATTGATGGAGGAAAAGAAGAAGAAAAAGAAGCAGATGCAGAAGAAGAAGAACATATAAAGATTTCTTTCTCGAAGTAACGTGTCCATTATACGATCCTCCCCTCCCCCCACCCCTGCAAAAAAAAACCCCTAAAACCTTTAAAACATCGCTTTGCTTTGATCTACTTACCTAAGAAATGGAGGTTATTTTCCGAGTTTGAGATACTTTTGCTCATGTTTATGCCGAGATCGGATCTGGTTGTCTCCCAATTATTGTGCAGTGAATTGTGATATTCCGTGTTGCAAGTGTTACACACGATTACACCGTTTGGTTTGTAATCGAAACTCTCTGTAGACTGCGATAACATGTTACGGGTTTAAAAACATATACTGTGACAAGAAATACCTTGTTCCAATTCAAACAAACTTGTTTGTAGTTTTTTTGTTCAATTTCTCATTAACTTGTTCTGTTTGGAAGCTCGTCAAAACTGTTCTTTTAACCTTCTCCTTGGACGATTTCTTGAATCTTAAAAATAAATCACCCGTTTCTTTATTCCAAGAGTCATTTTGAGAGGTTCCTATATTTCTTGAATCCGATTAATTATTCACTCAGTTACAGTCATGCCAGAAAAAGAACGTACTTTTTTTCCGAAATGCGAAGTATTTACGTTAAATCCGAAAATCCACAGCTGCAGTCCGGAGCGTTTGAGTCGTATACATAGGCTATGAACAAAAGTCTTCTCAACAACAGTGCCATTTGGTTTCACAATTTTAGTTTGTTCAGTTGGGAAAGATTTTCCTTATGATGTCTCAAATAAATAATCTGTTCTTTCATTCTCAATTTAGAACTTAAACTTGTCAAAGAAATAAGAATTCCATACTTCCACTTTATGCTGCATTACAATAATTACTGCTTTTGCTAGCAGCTGTTTTCAGTATTGTCATCACTGAAGTATTTCCAAACAATTTGAAAGTGAATTGGAGCTCCTATCGAAAGGACGTTTTTTCTCTCTCTTTTTTATTCTTGAGAAGGGGAAAGACAAGGACTGCTATTGACAGGACAAAAGTACCAAGGTGATAGCTGTATATTTGATGAGTTCCGATATTGATACATTTGTCTTGTCGTGGTTGAAAAATAATCCGTTTCTGGTTTGACCTTCAAAGAAACAGAATCTTTTCAGAAACTAAAACCTTGTCTCGATGTGAAATAGCAATGTTGTCTGGCAACGAAACCTGTTTTCTAAGAGATCGCAAGTGGACAGAAAATATGGATTCATGCTAACGATTGTACACACATCTTTCTGTACGTCTGTGTATCTTCGACACCAAAGATAGAATGCATTTTCTCTTCAGAACAGGATTCAGCGGACAAAATGGATTTCATGAATCCATAATTGTGTGATAACTTGCATGGTATAATGCTACACGGTGATACATTTTGTACCCTTTGCTAGAACATGGTTTATTATTATACTGCAAAGACACTTCTCGTGATCTGATTGGATAATATGCCTCGAGCATATCTTGTACACTGGCAAAAACCACGTAAAACCAGTTTCCCTTTTGGGTGGCCTGTAAACATTACTACACTTGCAGCACTCTCTTGCACTCCGGATCATTACATTCACCTCTGTAGTGGGCTCAGAAAGTAGTCCGTCATTACGTCATATTTTTGTCACGTGACCATAACTCAAAATGGCTACACAAACGCCGGTGAAAGAAAGACCAATATCGATTGTTTCGTGTGCTGTTCAAACAGCATGCGACCAATCAGACTTAGTGATAGGAAATGAACAAAAGAGGGATTTTCTGAAAAGCCTAAATATCTTTAAAGGACGACAACTTGATTTTTAATCGTACAGACTTAGATCCAGCGGTGCGTCAAATCAGTTGTCATCATTCAGGGGGGCAGCCATTTTTGTTAAAATCGGCGTAAGTTTCTGAAAAGTGAAGAGGCTCGAAAAAAATACTTCCATTTTATACAGGTAAATTCATCAGTTTGAACGCACCTATAATGTATCCAGAATCATATTTCCTTTGTCTAACTTACAATTTTACATATGAAACAGCTAAACAGTAACAAAACATCTTTTCCTCGGTTTGACAAGATTCTTGTCATTTAGCCCATCGCAGAGATGTATGTGAGGTAACGAACGACAACTCTGCTCGGAGATTGCACTTGCAGCACAACATCCAAAATGGCGGCGATGATCGATTACCAGACTGCACGTCTATGCACCAAACCGCACGTTCTAGTGACCTCATTTCCCAGTGATGTCAGTTTTCATTGAATTGGGGCACGCAGAATGAAATTTTTATTTCGTCAGCATACTGGTTTCGTAAGACCATAATTATAATAGGAAAATTTCGCTTAACACGCTTTAAAAGGGTGAAACTTTGCAGTATAATAAATTTGTTGTAAGGTAAGGTGGCAGGGGACTTAGAAACTTGTTCACGACAGTGTCGAATCATGTCGCCCCGAGCCGAAGGGGAGGGCGACATGATTCACCACAGCCGTGAACAAGTTTCCAAGTCGCCTGCCAGTTGACCGTACAACTTATACTGTCTGGGGGAGACTTGGTGCTTGGTTCTAGACTAGAGGCCTCAATTGGAATCCTATGGCGAGCAGGGTAAAGCTTTAGAACTTTTCACATCACTATGGACCTTTTAAGCTAGAAGAAAAAGAACTTGTGTGTGTACATGGACGTTACAGATACAATATTTGTGGTAGCAGTGAAACGAAGAACAGACTATGGATATCCATTGTTCCTTTACAGACTATTAAAAAAATGATACTTTTGTCAACTTTTGAACTTGTCTGTGGTCGTTGCAGATACAATATTTGCAGCAGTGAAACAAAGAACCGACGAAAGATATCAGTTTTTCTTTTACAGGCTATAAAAATTGACAAGTTTGTCAAAATTGAAAGCACTAGCTGACAACAAACACAATTCACCATATATGTTACAATTTATTTTTGAATACACAGACGACAAAATTTTAGCCCTGTCCAAATTGAAAGCATTTGCAGACGACAATTTCAATGTATGTGGCTCAAATGGTGCAATTGTTTATTGTTAGTGTTGAAAACATTGTGGGAAAAGGAGAAAATGCTGGTTACCAGCATTTTTTATCTTTTCTCACAATGTTTTCAAAAGACTTCTTTCCAAGGGTTGTCAAAAGCCGTCATTGTGCGGAAAAGGGTTAAATATCTATGTCTGATATGGCCATTCTATGCTATCTATGATTTGGAAAAGTGAAATATATGCGCCACACCTGAAAATATTACCAATGAGGTTGACTGTACTAAACAAGTCGTCTTATTTATGTGGATTTATTTTGCTTTAAAATCGGAAGAATCATGAAGCAACAAAGCCTTTTAACCCTTTACCCCATAAGGCATTTCTATGGTATCTCTAATTGACCCTAAATAACAGCAAGGATGAAGCCGTTTCCTATGTGTATATGACACCTTTTGATAGCATAGAAAACATTGTGACAAAAGGTGAAATTGCTCGTCACGAGCAATTTCACCTTTTGCCACAATGTTTTCAAAAGGCTCCTACAAACAATGCGTAGAAATGAGTATCTATGGAGTAAAGGGTTAATATCAGGAAAATTGACCAAAAACAATATTACGACCACGGTCAGGGGAGGAAAAAATGTGGGAGACATAAAAGTAAATATCAGTCACATTCACTTAAATTTCAAAACAGTTTATTACACAAACCTCTGAGAGACGATAAACGTGAATTACTCCATTTACATTCAATTCAGAAAAGTTGCACCTTATCAACATATATAGCACTTACAATTACAATGTATACTAAAAAAACGTTTACTGTACACAAATTAAGCCTCAAAGAGCTGGAAATACAAACTGCCAAGGTTTTCAATTTGACCTGTCATGCAAAAAAGGGCCATCTGGGAACTGTGACAAGTGCGCAGATTGCACAGTCTGACCAGGTCGATACTTTCCGCTTTTATGATATTTTCTGTATGAAAACTAGTCATTCTACCTCACTGTACAATCATTTTTGAACTATCAATTTAAATTGATCTGCACTATCTTTGATCTGTTTTTATCCAACTGATGTACAGAATACCCAGATTGTCCCTTTATGTGTGACGGGGCACAGATTTTACAAACAAATGATAAAAAGATGTTGCTTATTGCGTTCGATATTTTAGCTTTAATCACAGAGATGTACGTCTTCGCGAGCCAAGATTACGATCACTACGTGGATCTTATCTTGGCTGATTGAGCCCGATTTCGAGGTTCCTGCGATGCGCCCTCTATTGGATGCTGGTTATTAACCCTTTTTACATCATATTTCTAAAAGCCAATGAAATATCGTTTTACAAACCGCTTAAGAATAAACATGATGCGATAAGCACACATCCACGTGGGTTTCCATGTTTACCTTCTATTCGAAAGGTAGTGACCTTTTCTATTTTTATCAAAGACGAAATGCTACGAGAGATTTCATTCGTTGCAGTTACAGCTGGCTGCATCCAATGAAAAAGCGTATCGGGGGAATGTAAAAATCAAGCTCGATCCGCCAAGGGTAGAGTAGCGTAGTCAATCGTCAGCCTTGGCTTGCGAAGATGAGTGATGTATTGTGTTGACGTAAATCTAAATGAGTCATCCCAGGCAAAAGGGAGCTTGATGTATCTCTGTGATCCATGTTATTACAGGAAAGTCATTACTTACATGTGCAGGTAACTATGGTTCCACAAAATCTATGTTATCTACAACCGATTGAATCATAAGGTACACTTGTTGTTTGACATGCAGAAAATCTACCAAAAAGCAAAGGTTTCGGCCCAAGTCTGCCTGTGCGGACTTTGCAGGCTGATGTGAATTAATATCTTTTGCAATTGCATTAAGCTCCCTTTTTCAAAGTGAGCAACGCAAAGTACATCTTTAGCACAATCCGACAGACATGTATTTTCGGTCGCAGTAATACATTTTTTATCGACAATGCACCGTCAATATCCGGTTGAGTTCCGTCAATTCATTTTACGTTTGTTCATTTTTGTCTTCACATTCAAATAAAAAAGGATATTTTGCCTCAAGGGCATGTGGTATAGTCCCTTAAAGGTAACCCACCATCAACTTCCGGGTGAGTTTCATTTTGGAAATACATTCTATAAACCCTACTTTAAACTTTCATTTGAAAGAAAAAACCACGCTCTGTGTAAACGAGGCTGCATTATAAAAAAGTATCGACTCAGGTCAGACTGCGCAGTCCGCGCAGGCTGACCTGAGTCGAAACTTTTTGCTAGATGTTAATTTTTTGCATGCCAAAGGATCTGTGTACCGCATGATTCAATTAGTTGTTGTAGAAAATGGATCTATAATCATGTAATGGCATGCTTAGTACATCGCATCACGGAGAAGCATTAAGGGTCCTTTCCCAGAGCTTGGCTCAGCTGTTTTTGCCACAATGAACAGAAAAACTTCTAACTTCTGCAATGGAATAGTTACTTCCCTTTACAGCAACCAATTCTGTTGACAGTAATGTATCCTGCACTTCTAGTGAAATATGGCTTTGCCACAACGGAAAGGAATATTTAACGATATTTGTTAGAAATCTACATTTCAAACCCGCAAATAATACACAGTGAATTTCCGGTTGCTTGGGATATTGCATTATGGGGATGCATAAAACACTCTTTTGCCAGGAAGCAGCTTATATGGCTTGCAACATTTTGCGTAAAGTGTCGGCTCAGATTAGCCTGCGCAGGCTTATCCGAGACGGCACTTTACGACTACATTAGATTTTGTGCTATATTAGACTTGCGCAATACAGAAAAAAAAAAAACAAATAACAACGGAAAGTGTCGTTTTGGATTAGCCTGCGCGAACTGCCCCTTTTTGCGTGTTGCAGGCCACAATATGTAAGGTTACAGGGTTCGTACTTACCACCAATTCAAATATACTTTTATTTTAGCCCCCCTCCCCTCCCCCTGCCCCCAATAGGTTGAGACAACAACGAGGTTATTTCCAGATTTTAGAAAATCGAATAAACTTAAAATTTAATTGGTAAAAACGCGGCTAGACATGAAGATGTCGCACATTCTATATCTTATATTCCAGACCGTGTTTCATATCTACCACACAGGGTACATAGAGAGACACTGGATTGATACACAGACTACAATAGCACGGACTCAACTTGCTAACACTATGTGCAAAATGCATGCTGCGCAAGGCATTCTTAAAAGGATGAAATGTCCCGTTTATACTCTTAATTACTGGCTCGGGATCTCTCAGTTTTTCTGGGAGAAAGTTCTTATGTTCCGGTTTCCAGACTTTTTGGACATTCTGGTTGGTCACCTACGTGTCGTCACGTCGCATATCCCGGTCACGTGACCTCTCCACATCATTGCTGGTCCGTTTCTTTTTCATTGACAAATCTAAAGGTTCATCATTGTATAAGTCACTGTACTGCCTTTTCAATGCTTTATGGTTGATATCTGTAGTTTCACAAATGTCTGTACAATGAGCTGAGAAAGTTGTTGTCGGACTACACAAACTATTGCACTTACATGAGTTATTGCCGAACACTTGCGCACTGGGATAATCACATGACTGGATAACGGTACCATGCCCTTTAGTATGGCTATATGCAGCACTTTGATGATTTGTGGATGTAATACTGGAGTATGCTAACGTGTCATACCGATATAGTCTGTCTTCTCGAGATGAGTGGTGTGGTCTGAAAATAGAGAGCAACAAACTTAACATTTTACCACACAATGCCGACTTTTGACGCTCCTGGAAAAAAGCCTTTTGAAAACATTGTGTGAAAAGCAGAAAATGCTGGTAAACAGCATTTTCTCCTTTTCCCACAACGTTTTCTATCCGTAAAGAGTAAAAAATGCGCCATTTGAGCCACGCTGAAATTGTCGTCTGCAAATATTTTCAATTTGGACAAGACTAAAATTTTGTCATATGGTAAAGAGTTAATATAAATGTACGCTATTGGCTATAGGAGCGTTTTTTACTATAAGAATTAACCCAGCGTATGCCAGCGTATGGAGACAACTTGGAATTCGATGACAAATGCGGGCAAACGCTGATGTTCGTTAGCTCACAATTCCAAACTCATAAATAAGATCATTGCAGTTCGTTTGGTGAATGCAATGTGTATTTAATCATACTTGTATAATATAGACTCGTTCTGGTATCGTTTGAAGTTCATTTTAATTCATTATGTTTACTCTCAAGGGCCTTATGATTTCAGACATGAAGATTATCAAATATTCAGTATTTTTTAGTTTTGTATCTATGGCAATCAGAGCTTTTTGAATGAATCAAATTCTTTCGAGACATTCTGAAGAGATCATGACAGGATCATATCTGTGAAGTTTCATCAAAATCTAAAGTTTGGTTTCAGAGAGAAGCCTGAAATACGAGATAAACTGACACACGAACGGACGGACAATAATGCACATTGGGCCATGCAATTAGCCCGCTTGCCTTCGGCCAGCGGAGCTGTAAATGTGGCCTCTAGACTACAAACAAGGTTTTCCCGGATTTTTTCCAGTGACCTGGTTCTTTCTTACCAAACGAGACCTTACATTTAACTTGTCCAAGATATCATCAAGTTTAATATTCGGACCAAGTTGCATAAATATCAGGCTAAAATATGGCCAATCGAAGGGACACACGATTTTTCTAAGACCAATGACCTACATTTTAACCCGATGTGCCCCAATTTTAAACTAGTTCCTGATTCCATCAAGACATACACTCATTCATTAGTATCTAACTTTAGTATCAAAATGAAGCTTCTCGAAGGCACACAGTGTTTTTTTTTTTTTCAAGATTTGGCTCCGCAACCTTCCTTCTGACCCTATAGAACCCAATTTTACACTTGTCCAAGATATCACCAATACAAAGATTCTGACAAGTTCATGATTATCAAACTGAACAGAAGGCCACTAGAGTGCGCACAAGGTTTAAATAAGAGTTGGTCCCGTGACCTACTTTTAGACTCCATGTGACGAAATTTCAAACTTGTCTGAGATATCAACAAGCCACAGATTCTAAGAGTCACGAGTGTTAACCCTTTACTCCACAGATACTCATTTCTACGCATTGCTTGTAGGAGCCTTTGGAAAACATTGTGGCAAATGGTGAAATTGCTCGTGACGAGCAATTTCACCTTTTACCACAATGTTTTCTACACTATCAAAAGGTGTCATATACACTTAAGAAACGCCTTCATCCGTGCTATTATTTAGGGTCAATTAGAGATACCATAGAAATGCCTTATGGGATAAAGGGTTAAACAAAAATGAAGCCCCAATGGTGCACAAGAGTTTTTCCAAAGATTTGGCCTACTAAACTTCTCTTTGACCTGAAGTGACCAAATTCCGAGTTTGTCCGAAATATTTTCAAAACAAACAAGTTTTGACCAGTTTAAGAGTATCAGACTGATTGAAATGAAGTCTCTAAATGTATATTTCAGGCCAACATAACCTGAAACATGAAATATTATCAAGACAAGCATTCTGACAAAGTTTCATGAGTATTGTTCCCAAAATGCCGTTTTTAGGGTACACTAAAGGTAATTTTTGTCACCTGGACGACGCATAACAAATGACGCACCACAGACAAAGCACTGTCAAAAGCTAATCTTGAGCACTTAATGCTCAGGTGAGCTAAAAATGATAATTCTGGTGACTATGACAATTAAAAGTCAAAAGGTTGAATTAATGGACCAATAATGAGTAAATGTTTGCCTTGTGGCCACCACAGGCAAAAGAAAGAGCGGAGTTGGAAGACAGTAAAGATCAAGATTAGGCCGCACAAAACATGCAGCCCAAAACTTTTGTCTATAACACCCGCTTGTATAGTACAGCCTTTAACTCTTTTACTACACGAGAAAATTTTAGACTGGTCCAAATTGAAAGCATTTACAGACGACAAAATAAAGGTGGCTGAAAAATTGAAATTTGTTGTGGGAAGGGTAGAAAACACTGTGGGAAAAGGAGAAAATGCTGGACCAACATTTTCTCCTTTTCCCACAGTGTTTTCCAAAGCCCTTTTTTTCTCAGGGGCGCTAAAAGTAGGGATTGTGTGGTAATAGGTTAACAAAAAATATCTCTCTAAATTTTGGTTAACGGTTTGTTCAACCTTCGAAATAATGTCGAGATTAAATATTTGAACCTGAGTGATAGGTTGAGATTATTTACCTGTGGATATTTTCCCTTGATGGATCTCTGATAATTCTGTTTCTGTCCGCATCATTGTTCAATGGAGGAATTCGCTGATCTTCATGGAATGTGTTAAACTTGCCAGGGGAAGTAACGACATGTTCAATAGTAATACGTGGCACTGGACTACCTCCCTTTAAATCTTGGGCATTATAAATATATTTATGTTAAGGGTGCTTTGTTACTTATTATACTCTGTCGAGTGCATGTTGCGCACGGGCGCGTCTCATTGTAGTATAAATAGAGAGCGCGCCTCTTTTCTGGTCATTCGACGGCTAGACTACACACGGTTTACGACTTCGTATAACCCGCCCGCCCACCCGTTTTCTTTCTTGGAGGGAATTACTTCATTATTGCATACATTTCTGTATTGCTTTATATGTTTTTCGTATATTTAAGATGTTGATATACATGTATGTTGAAAAATTCGATTACAATGCGTAGTCTAGGCCGCTACTCCTATTTCCGACTTCTGTTGTTTATTATTCCATAATAAGTTCATGCAATGGAACATAAATGTTTTATATTTGTCTGAGTGGAACGAAAGAAAATATAATCTAGTTTGTTTTTGAATGGTTCCCTCGCCTCAGTTAACTCCTGTGATGCGGCCGTATCTGATAATGAGTGTGCATTTGAATGGTCTAAAAGGTATGGCTTAAAGGCTACAGCTAGTTTGTGAGGAAATTCTGCTTCTTTTTGACCTGTTCGTATCTGTTGACCAATGAACTGTTCTTTTATGATCTCGCTTGGTGGCGTTGGCGGGGGTGTAACCGTTACTTCATAATGTTGAATCACTTCTCTCCTTGTCTCTCTGCATTTAGTTTCGTGTTCTTCACCTTTGTCGCAAATTCTCTGAGAAATGTCTTGAGCGAATGATTCTTCTGCTTCTACAGCTGGTTCAGCTCGGCAAACTTGATTGTTACCGTGGATTTCTGTAAAAAGGAGACATTTTACTTTATATATGGCCTGCAACACACGAAAAGGGGCATTCGGGCATTTGCGTAAAGTGTAGTATTGGATAAACCTGTGCAGTCCGCACAGGCTAATCCAAGACGACACTTTCTGTTTTTACGTCATTTTCTGTTTTGCACATGTCCACTGTAGCCCAAAATCTATTGTAGTCGTAAAGTGCCGTCTCGGATTAGCCTGCGCGGACTGCGCAGGCTAATCCGAGACGACACTTTACGCAAATGTCCGAATGCACCTTTTCGCGTGTTGCACTCCATATCACAGTCATTCCACTTGCTTTTCGCTTTCAGTAAAGGAATTTCAGTTCAGCTCAAAATACCCATCCAACTCTTTATACCATACAACATTTTGGAACCCGAAAACTGATACCAAGACTGGACGGCAAATAACCAACTGCCTGATCTTGGATCTCGTTTTACCACTATCGATTGAGATTCATTATTCATGTAGTCTGACCTAAGCAACCTGGGCTGAGACGACATTGTACGTAAATATCAAAATGCCCATTTTCATGGCGGCCATTGAACGGGGGTACTACATATTTATTCGCTTTTGAAAAGTGCCTGTGGAGGTAGCCATATTATTTACTAGGCTTACAGTCATTTTGTACGTAGGTCATTTAGTGCCTAGGCCATTTCGTATGGCTTTGGTCATTTTGTCAAAAATCAGATGGCCAACAGTTCAAATATTTGTCATGTAGTATCACCACGTGGACCTCTACAAAGTTTGTTCAAGTGATGCCCTTGGCGTAAAAAACTAATCCGCCATAATTCCTATTTTAGAAACAACTGATTTGCGGCGCCAAAATTGCATTGGTGTTATGCAATATTTTCTTCTATATTTTTTAACCACTTGTTAAGTCAAGCTTACAACATGAATCATTTTTTTAGGTTCCAGTCGGTTGCCTTTTTCGCCGTCGAAAGAAATAAGATTTCCAAATCTGGCCGCGTGGCTGAACGAGTTGAACGGATGGGCGCCATTACACAACAAGGAACACTATTTCTGTGGATAAAATAAGTCGTATTTCTTCACCGAGAAAAAAGGGATAAAATAACAAATTTATGAGATGCCAAAGTCTTGGGAAATGGCCTTCACATAAATTCGAATTATTATCGCGATAATCACGTTTTGCGCGTGACGAGACATAGAATCCGCTACCGATCGAGATTTGAATATGCCGCAGACGACAATAGAAAATAGAAACGACGCGGCACTTTAAAATGGGATCAACAAAAACCATGGGTTTAACAGAAATCATGGGATCAACAAAAATCAATATTTTGTGACTTGATGTTTGACACCATAGTCGTTAATGGATAATTCTTTACCAAACGACAAAATCTTAACCTTGGCGAAATTGAAAGCATTTGCAGACGACAAAATAAACAAGACTCTAAAACTGAAATGTGACTTTAGAAGAATAGAAAATATTGTGGGAAAAGGAGAAAATGCTGGTTACCAGCATTTTCTCCTTTTCCTACAATGTTTTCAGAAGTCTTCCCCTCTCGGTCGTAAAAATCAGAAATTTAAAACAGTCTCTGTTCTAATGACTTGAAAATGGAGGATTTAGAAAACGCTGTGGGTGAGAAATCGCTGACAACCAGTGTTTTTTGCCTGGTTCAACTATGTTTTCTTCCTGTCAAGAACGGAATATCAATACTTCTGTCACGTTCAATTTATCGTCTGCATAATCTTTCAACTGGAAGCAATCTAAAATGTTAGTGTTTAGTACAAGATTGGTTCGTGGACGTTTTTCGGCTTGCATTTATGTCCTGTGCATTTATAGGGTCCGTATTCACCAACAACTCTTATGATCATTCTCAGTCTATTCTCCGTAACTTTGTCAATGTGAAAGTAACAGAACTTCTGATTGGCTAAACCATCTGGTTTAGCCAATCAGAAGTTCTGTTACTTTCACAGATAAAAAATCTTAAAGAACAAGACAAAGAATGTTCTACAAAATGGTTGGTGGATACCGACCCAGGAATATGATAATGAAGTATACTTATTGACCAATGGCCGTATGTTGAAATTATACTTGTGTCACTTTGTTTATCTCTGTATCAAAGGTATTTCAGTCAAATCACGATTCACGAAATCGTGTCTTTTCAAGGATTTCCCAGCAGTAGGCAAGGACTATCTGCTACTCCGCCCACGGATAATCCCACGTGACCTGCGCCATCTGCATGAAATGAACCCCGATTTCCTGATTAATTTATCAATACACCAAACAATACTGAGTTGTAACGTCCCTGAAAAGGACAGGTTTGGAAAACATTGTGGGAAAAGGAAAAAAGTGCTGCTAATAAGCATTTCTCCTTTACCTCACAATCTACCCTTTCAGAGATAATTTCCGTCATAAAAGTCACAATCAGTTTGTCGCCTGTAAAAAGCTTTAAATTTGGAAATGTCTAAAATTTTGTAGTTTGGTAAAGAGTCACAAATCAAACGCTTTCCATGCATCAGGACTTACGAATTTCCAGTCTATTCACCAAATTTACGAAGACCGATTCTGTAGTCATTCAAACAGAATAATGTACCTACCATTTGGCCTATTTCCTTTGCATGGTAAACTCTGCGTACTTTGATCAAAGTTGCTAAAATTAGAGTCATCTTTAGACCTAGAGGAAGAAAAAGAAGCGACCTGTTAGCTCCACAAATCATGCAAAAGCTGCTGCAAACGGACTTTAAAACATCCTTACAAAGAAAGGATAACTCTTAACGTGTCGGGCATCACTTATACTCGTAATATATGTGCGAGCACCGTGAATAAAGGAGGACATCATGAGAACGAACAATTTCTTAACCCTTTCCCAATCAATCCCTGGTTTTTACGACCCAGAGATAGAAGCCTTTTGAAAACATTGTGGGAAAAGGAGAAAATGCTGGTAACCAGCATTTTCTCCTTTTCCCACAGTGTTTTCAACCCTACTCGAGACAAATTTCAAGTTTTGAGTTACCTTTATTTTGTTGTCTGCAAGTGCTTTGAAATTGGACAGGTCTAAAATTTAGTCGTTTGATAAAAGGTTAAGCCACAATATCTTCAAAAGAAGTAACGCTTTCCCAAACAATCTTGAATTTTAACTACCCTGAGAAAGTAGGCTCTTGAAAACACTGTGGAAAAAAAGAGAAAATGCTGGTAACCAGCATTTTCTCCTTTTCCCCGCAATGTTTTCAAGCGCACCAAAGACAGATCTTATGGTTTTAGCAATACATGTATTTATTTGTCGTATGCAAATGCTTTCATTTTGGAACCATTTAAAATTTTGACGTCTGCCAAAGGGTTAACCGATATTATGAAACGATTATACACTTCTGGTAGAATTGCTATGGTTACTCATTACCGTCTTATATTTCTTTCCTCTTATTTCTTTCAGAAAGATAATGACATAAAGAAATAGAGGATCCACGCAAGGATGATAATTATTAGATCTTTATATAGTAGAAATATAATTTTTACCCCTCTAGCGGACAAATCCTCTAACCATATTGTCACAAATGGAGAACAATGCAAAGCCAGTCGTAGAAGAAAGAAGAACAGTGAATTTTGGCGTTCGGGAATGAAATATAAACGATCTAACATAGAAAAACTTATGGAACGCTGTAAAGAAATAGTCAAGCCCGGTAGCCCAGACACCGTTCAGGGCTTACGACTAGGTATCTTTGGTTCGAACTGCTGGCTCAGCGAATATTTCTCCGAAGATTGATGATAGTATCGCCACTCATCATTATTTCCACGATACCTTTGTGGAAAGGCAGCCATTCGCTTGGAATTAACGCTGTTTTAAGTATTTGTAAAAGAAACTTAACCCTTTACTCCATAGATACTCGTTTCTACACATTGCTTGTAGGAGCCTTTGGAAAACATCGTGGCGAGCAATTTTACCTTTTGCCACAATGTTTTCTACACTTTCAAAAGGTGTCATATACACATAAGAAACGACTTCATCCTTGTTGTTATTTAGCGTCAATTAGAGATACCACAGAAATGCCTTATGGGGTAAAGGGTTAAGGAAAAATATCACAGTAAAATATAATGTTCTACCTTTTCAAAAACGTAACCCAAATCTTGAGCCACATTTATATATATTCTCTTCACAAACTTTCAAATCGGACCAGTCTCTGACTTTGTCATCTGGTACAGAGTTATGAAAAGACGCTATTTTGCTTCAAGTCGACATTAAAAATTTGACAGGATGCGTGTCGAAATGATATCATACATTTAAGCTATGCTCCGACAAAAGCGAGCTTAACCCTTTCCCAAACAATCCCTGGTTTTTACGGGACTGGAATAGTAGCCTTTTGAAAACATTATGGGAAAAGGGGAAAATGCTGGTAACCAGCATTTTCTCCCTTTTCCCCTAATGTTTTCTACCCTATCATTGACAGAAATCATCATTTCAGCAAGAGTTGAATCGTCGTCTGCAAATGCTTTCAGTTTGGTCTAGTCCAAAAGTTTGTCGTTTGGGAAAGGGTTAATAGATCTCTGTGATCCATGACACCAAGCGAGTCTTCACATAATTAGAGATTAATGAATTCCATACAATCTAACGATTAACTGAATCTGGAAATAGAATGGTCTTTGAACACAAAGAAAATCGGACATTACCAAAGCGCAGTTCGGGCAGGCTGACCTTAGTTCACACTTTTGTGAAGACGCATTAGGCCAACTCTTCACTGAGAATAGCTCATAATTATGTACATAAAGGCATAAAAGAAATCACTCACTGTACATCAGTATTTGCGACAAAGTCTCCTGGACTATCAATGGCTTTATCGTTCTCTTCGCCTTTGGTTTCATCAGTACTAGCATGGGTTACTGTAACACTTGTATCGGAGTCTGTTTCACGTCCGGTCTCGGTCTGAACAGTCGGCGCATCTATGTCTGTGTTCGTCTTAATATTAGTACGCTTCTTTTTCAATTTCTTACTGGATTTCTTTTGTAGACTCTGAAATTAGAGAGAAAATTTTTATAATAAAGTTACGCAATATTTGTACGGAGATGTTGGAAAAAAGGGATTAATATAAAAAAAGAATAAGTTTGTAACATTAGGACTTTTTTTTCAAATTTATTTTGAATGATTCAGGTTATCGTTTAATGTCAAACAACTTACACGTAAAAGAGTCGTCTGATTTCTGATCCACACCGTCAGCTTAGCTTAGACATTTTAGACAAAATTATCATTAAACTTGCGATAATTTGGATCTTACATCTAGACTGTTAATACCGTCTGAGTTCACTAATCCTTATCCAGCGAAATAACTTATAAGATGAAATTTTAAATTTCAAATGTAAACATTGCTTTTTCAAAGTTAAGTTTTGGAGAATAATATCTCCTAATCGGACAGTGTAGATCCAAGATCAGACTGCACGTTCTGTGCAGTCTGATCTTGTATCTACACTGTCCGCAGAAGGTCAGCCAGTCGCGCTTTGTAGCCTGTATGGGTTAAGCGCTCTATGGTTTATAATGGTAGATTGCAAGTCGTCCGCGTGCAGGGAGGCGTTAACTCCGAATGTTTCCGAATGTTCATTGAGTACTTTGTTCTACAGGAAGTTTACTCGAGTGCTCGGAGTACATCAAAATGCACTGAGTTTCCGAAGTGGAAAATCCTTTCCCGTTTTCACTTGAAAGTCAAAAACACTCAGCCACAAGAAGTTCGTAACCATTACATTTGGATATTCATGACTACCTGACGGAAATTTTTATTTATGATTCCATCACCACACAATCCAGACTTTTAACGACGCTAGAGAGGACTTTTAAACACACTGTGAGAAAAGGAGGAAATTTTGAACTGTGGAAAATGGAGGAAATGCTGACAAGCAGTATTTTCGCCTTTTCCCACAATGTTCTCTCCTCTCCGAAAGACAACCCAATCATCTGAGTCATATCTAATTTGTCGGCTGCAAAAGCTTTCATTTTTTTTATGAAAGTTTTGTCGTTTGAGAAAGAATAATTTCATGTAGATGATGAAAGGTTACTAAGTTTCGACTTCGGCCATTGTTATATACTCATAATGGCTTAACCCTGTACCACACAATCCCTGGTTTTTACGACCATGAGATAGAATCCTTTTGAAAAAATTGTGGGAAAAGGAGAAAATGCTGGTAATCAGGATTTTCTCCTTTTCCCAAAAGGTTTCCTACTCTGCTGGATTCAAATTTCAGCAAATATTTGAGTTACGTTTATTTTGTCGTCTGCCTGTGCCTTCACTTTGGACCAGTCTAAAATTATGTCGTTTGTTTTTAAGGGCTAAAAAATTTCCTGCGCCTCAGTTCTGAAACTTGTGAAGTATTTCGGGAAGTAAACTATGGCCGAGTGGTTTTCTGCGATAAGTAAAAAAGTGTATCAGTCCATCAAACTGGTTCCCAGCCCGTCCGTCCACCCATCCTGTACCCTTCTCCTACTAAACAACTTCAAATGAAGCTTTCGAGCTATCAGTTAAAAATCAAAGTTTTGCTATTTCAAAGGTATTTCTGGGGAAATTATCGGACAGTGTAGAGACGGTATTTTAAATCTTTACCAAACGACAAAGTCATTAACTGGCCCGAATTGAAAGCATTTACAGACGAAAAGTGAGACCGAAAAATCAAAATTTGTATTAGGAAGGGTAGAAATCATTGTGGGAAAAGGAGAAAATGCTGGTTACCAGCATTTTCTCCTTTTCTCACAGTGTTTTCAAAAGGCTTCTTTCTCAGGGTCGTCAAAAGTAGGGGTTATGTGGTAATGTGTTAAGCATATGTCCGAATGCCCCCTTTCGCGTGCTGTAGGCCATATAACAATAGACTGAATCATAAGGTACACTGGTCCATTGACACACTGGAAATTGACCGATACCAGAAAGGATCGACCCATGTCACACTGTGCAGAGTGCGTAAGCTGATATGGGTCGATACTTTTCGCAAGTGTTAGAAACCCCCATTTCACAGAGCCATGGCTCAGATGTAAAATATTCATTAAATAAAGGAGTTGTTATTGAGACGAATTTCCAAGCTACTCATTGTTTTTCAGAACACGTAAACCAGTCAAAAGTATGTTGAGCGTCGGACAAAGAAGAAAACCAACCTAAAAACCTAAGATGTCGCCATTCAGATGCATCATTTTTGCGTAAATAAAAATGTCGAGACGAATTTCCGAAAGGTTTTTGATACATAGATTGCCTATAACGCCTCGTCCTGTCTAGACAATTTATTTCATCCCGTATGATACTAATGAGATACAAACGTTCCGAATACAACATAGTGAATAACCTCGTAATCGTTTCATCATAGTGTGTACCTTCATATATGGCTTGCAACACGCGAAAAGGGGCAAGGGGGTGAGGCGGGGGGCAGTCGGATATTTGCGTAAAGTGTCGTCTCGGATAAGCCTGCGCAGTGCGCGCAGTCTTATCCGAGACGGCACTTTACGACTACAGTAGATTTTGTGCTACAGTAGAAGGTGCAGTTCGTAAATGTTGCAGTCAATGGCAGAAAAAAGGATTCTGAAACTTGAAACTACCATGCCGCATTATCCTTTTTGTTTACATCGATGATGGCCAACTGTTAGTCGACTTTTTTTCGTAAACCTCTGCATTGAAGGAGTAGTGACATAAACACCACGTGATCATTAAAGGCGCTGAAACAAAACTTTCATTCACTCGATCGTTTTTGTCCCCATTCACAGGGTTAACAACCTACGTCATAGCATACGTCATCAGAGACATTTTAAATCCGCCATTTTCGTTTTAAAAAGGTAAGTTTTTCAGTTTGTACATTATTGCTATTGAAGATCTGTCCAAACAAAGCAGTGCTTATGGTACCTGACAACTTTCTTCGTTAGTATACATAATATTTTGTTCATTAGTTTCATTGTTTTTGCGATTACCTCCGCACAATTTTCGAAGCCGGTGACACATGTGCGATTTAAAAATAGATCTCATATACAATGCCGTTAAGAGTAATTGTGTTGAAGTGTTTAGAGCTACACCATTGTTTCATGGCATTTTGATTTCACGAATAGGACAAATATATTTACCGTCACCAGATGAAGTAGGTATTCTAAGTAAATTTCAGATACATATATCTTTTTAAAGTAATTAATCTGCTCTTTGCGCATAAACCGGCGGCTATTCCGACATCTCTGTTATGACGTAGGTTGTCACCCTTGATTCAGTCTATGCTTGAGAAACGTAAGTTTATCGACATTGTAAACAGAAACGACGACACATGCTGATCATCGCTTATTCATTTATCATCAATACAGGTACATTTTTGCACTCGTATATCACGGCAATCATTGCGGTACATGACACCTTCGAGTTTTCTCCGATCTTATTGTATGTGTTGTGATCGGTTATCCGATATACTTTTGAGTTAATAAAGAATCCATCTATCTATCTATAAATGTCGAAAATTGCCTATTTTTGGACTTTACTGCGGCTTTAACCCTTTCCCAAACAATCCCTAGTTTTTACGGGTCTGGAATAGTAGCCTTTTGAAAACATTGTGGGAAAAGGAGAAAATGCTGGTAACCAGCATTTTCTCGTTTTCCCATAATGTTTTCTACCCTATCATAGACTCAAATCATCTTTTCAGCAAGAGTTGAATTGTCGTCTACAAATGCTTTCAATTTGGTCTAGTCCAAAACTTTGTCGTATGGGAAAGGGTTACGGATAGAAAGCGTCTCTCCTCCATACATTTATAGGCAGTGTATTTTGTAAGATACACGTTCTTTTTGCATTATTTTGCACATGATATCCTTGACTAAAGATGTTTTTATGAGATAGATATAGGTTTTGTGAATGTAGGCGTTTAACCTCTTAACGTACTTTTTACATGTTGAATATGTAGTAAATCTCCGGCTTGCAACACACGAAAAGGGGTATTCGGATATTTGCGTAAGGTACATGTATCATCTCGGATCCGAGACGGCACTTTGCATCAATGCATCAACGTTAGATTTTGTCTTACATTAGACTTGCATGGAATAGATAGATTTTCGGTCTCACAATCAGCGGCGAACTTGATGCTATGCTAACGTAAACATTTGTAGTGTTATTGGTGTTTTTGGCGATTTGAATGTACTCTTATTATGTTTGTACGCACTTAGACGAGTCGGCACTTCAGACCTTTGATTTCAACCCGAATAATGTATTTATCATACAACATACATCAGCGTAAAAAATAAAAACCCTCCGCGCCGACACCGTTTTACATTAATTGCGTCTTGTCTAGGTGGAATGAGAGATAAGAACGCGTAGATCTTCGGCTTTTTGACCGAGTCACGCAGAAAACCTTCATCTATTCTTTTCTCCGTCAGGGCCTTTATAGACAGCAAAATTACGATCCAATCAAACTCAAGAGTTCTTCTTTAATAATCGTTTAGGCTTGAATACAGAATCAGACGGTATAGATTAAAGATCGGATCGCGCGCTCTGCTATCTCCTTACAAGACAATCCCTAGTTTTCACGACTCTAAGGAACAGGCCTCTAGAAAACATGGTGGAAAAAGGAGAAAATGTTGGTAACCAGCATTTTCCCCTTTTCCCACATTGTTTTCTACCCTTCCTAAAACAAATTTCAATTTTTGAGTCACTTAAATCTTGTCGCCTGCTAATGCTTTCAATTTGGAATAGGTTAAAATTTTGTCTTCTGGTAAACGGCTATCGCGCTGAAAGTCTTCAAAGTCTCTAGGTATAATTTTTTACTAGATACATTCTTTGAGTGGGTGGGGGTGGGGGGAAAGAATGGGTGGGGGTGGGGTGGGGTAAAAACTCGGAGAGCAATTCAGCTGTTCCGTTTCGAGAATAGTTGTTATACTATTCACACACGCACAAAAAAAATGAGAGTTATTTCATTTCAATGCGAAAAGGATGAAAAAGATGTTTACCTTTTTATTACCTTTCATCTTTATACAATTTGAAGTAGCAATTGAAATGCATCGATAAATCAATAAACAGACCTGTAAGCCCATACTCATGTATTGCTATTTAACGTTGAACCACCATTTACGTTTTGTCAACTTCAATAGTCGTACCGGGTGAAAACACCTCGATTGACACAGTATGCAATACACGGAGGCTATTTGTTTTTTAATGTGAAAGACCGAAATTATTTCATTGAATGAACATCATCGGTAATATTTTCACGAGTGGCTGGGCCACTCGTGAAAATATTACCGATGATGTTCAAGAGATGAAATAAATTTCCATCTTTCACCGAAAAAAAAATGAAATAAATTTCCATCTTTCACCGAAAAAAAAAGAAACAAATATTCTATTTATTTCATGCTTGTAACCCTCTTGGGGGGAGGGGGGAAGACTTAATCAAAATCCAGTACAGTTTCTTTTCGGCTCTGTGCAGTCTGATCTTGATCTACACTGTTCACAAAAACTTCTGGTTCCCTTAAAAGTAAGCATAGAGATAAATGTTCGAACAGGATGTTTAATGCATCTGTAAAAAGTCTACATTGATCTATTTTATTTGCTTGTAAAAGTGCATTACAAATGAGCAGTAAGTCTCCTTTTCACATACCACAGCTAAAATAGATTCGACCAAGACAAAGCGTTAAACAGAAAACTGAAACAGAAAGAAGGCACAAAATTGCTTTTCAGGACGGAAATACGGACAGACAATCTGACTCCAGTATCCTTCTGCGTAAGTCTTTGTTGGGGTGCACGATAAACAAACAAAAAGGCCCGAATTACGATTTCCAGCATGTTCCCCCATTTTCTTACTACTCGGCTTAATCCGCGTTAAACGTGTGACAAGAGTCTGTAAAACCGATATAGCCGTAGTCACGGGAACTATTCCCTTCGTAAATTAATCATTAAATACGCACGAACGCGCTGCTATCGGAATTCTATGTATAAACAAAATGTGCGTCATTCGTGCGTCGGTTATCGGTTTTCCCGCCGTGTCAGGAAAATAAGAGCAAATGTAAGGGCAAAAATACTTTACTCCTCTAATTTCATCTGGATTAGCACATTCTTAATCTTATTTTGAAGCCTTGAGTTTTCTACATTTGAAAGAAACACAGCTGCTGCTTGGCTAATTTGATTTAGCCAATCAGAAGTTGTGTTACTTTCTAGGTATAGAATAAAATCAAGAATGCTCTAAAGAATGGTTGCACTCTGAAATCAAAACCACACTCGCTTCCAAGCCGAGCTCCCTGATTGGTTATATAATGTGTCCACGTGATTAATGCAATGTACAGTTAAATAAAAGGGTATCAGCGAACGGGCTTTTCAAAAACTCTTCTAGGGCAATATGTGAAAACAGGCGTGTTTGCAGACAACAAAGATCAACATAAGACTGCACAGAACGAAGCAGCCTAATTTTGATCAGCACTGTCCGCAAAAAAAAAAAAAAAACCCTTAGCTGTCTGGATATCGACGCCGGTCGGTGTAACAATATTGAGTTCCCCAATGCTTGGCCTCAATAGTGTTTATTTAACTAGCATTCTCCCTAAGAATCATGCAGATGGTGATAAGTGACTAGTCACAGAATTCATTGGTTTAACCCTCATTCCATCAGACTTGTTGAAAAACTTTCCCAAAACAAAGCATTCCCATTTTCTGACAGTGGTTACCATGGAAACCAGAAATCAAAATTTCACGGAAATTGGTCGAAAGTTGTCAGTCAAAAAATTGAAAAATGACACTTTTTAGGGTGGTTTTTGACAAATCATTATTATTTAGATTATCTAACTACTTCTTATATTACAAAAAGGACATGAGTAGTACTCAAAATTACATTGAAAAATGGAAAATGTCACTTGCATTGTGTTGCATAGCAACAGAAGTTTAGCCGTAGAAACCAGTTTTTCAAACTTCCAATTTTGAACATTTTCAAACCAAATTATCTTCTAACAGCAAAGGTGCATATGAAAAATACATATAGGGCCTAAATCAGCAACATTTGATTTTTCACGGCCAACAATAAAAAAACTCAAAATGTTTATAATTTTTGTTACCATGGCAACAAAAGTATTGACCCGTCAGTGATTTTGCAAAAAAAGTGGCAATTTCAAAGCAAATTATCTCCCTTCTGCAAAGAGAAATATTAACAGTGTATTTACATATTAAATGATCCACATCTGTTCAACCAATAAAGAAAAAAAAAGTTCTGCAACAATCCAAATATTAGTTACCATGGCAACCAAACTCTCCAACAGTTTGCGACTTTAACAAAAATCAGCACATTCAAAGTAAACTACCGCCCATTTAGATAATCTATACTACTACTTATGTTAAAAGGAGGACATGAGTAGTACTCGAAATTATATAGAAAAATAAAAAAATGTCACTTGCATTGTCTTGCATAGCAACATAAGTTTAGCCATAGAAACCAGTTTTTCAAACTTCCAATTTTGAACACTTTCAAACCAAATTATCTTCTAACAGCAAAGGTGCATATGAAAAATACATATAGTACTCAAACGAGCAACATCTGATTTTTCAAAGCCAACAATACAAAAACTCAAAATATCTATAACTTTTGTTACCATGGCAACAAAAGAATTGACCCGTCAGTGATTTTGCAAAAAAGTGGCAATTTCAACGCAAATTAATTCCCTTCTGCAAGGAGAAATATTTACAGTGTATTTATGTATTAAATGATCTACATCTGTTCAACCAATAAAGACAAAATTAAGTTCTGCAACAAGCCAAATATTAGTTACCATGGCAACCAAACTAACCAACAGTTCGCGATTTTAGCAAAAATCAGCACATTCAAAGTAAACTACTGCCCTTTTAGATTATCTATACTACTACTTATGTCAAAAGGACGGCATGAGTAGTACTCGAAATTACATAGGAAAACATAGAAAAATATAAAATGTCACTTGCATTGTGTTGCATAGCAACAAAAGTTTAGCCATAGAAACCAATTTTTCAAACTTCCAATTTTGAAGATTTTCAAGCCAAATTATCTTCTAACAGCAAAGGTGCATATGAAAAATACATATAGTGCCTAAACGAGCAACATCTGATTTTTCACAGCCAACAATGAAAAAACTCAAAATGCTAATAATTGTTGTAACCATGGCAACAAAACTATTGACCCGTCAGCGTTTCTTAAAAAAAGTGGCAATTTTAGAGCAAATTATCTCCCTTCTGCTAGGAAAAATATTTACAGTGTATTTACGTATTGAATGGATCCACATCTGTTCAACCAATACAAAAAAATCTAAGTTCTGCAACAATCCAAATATTAGTTTCCATGGCAACCAAACTATCCAACATTTTGCGATTTTAACAAAAAGCAGCACATTCAAAGTAAACTACCGCCCATTAACAAAGGATTACATTGATAAGTAATACTTACTTAAATTACCCACATCTGATTGTCAATATTAAAATGTAAAGAAAAAAATTATGGCCCAGTCATATTACCATGGCAACCAAATCAATGAACCATAACAAATAACAGCTTGTTCAAAGCAAATTAACCCCTTCCAGCTAAGAAGCATCTGAATAAATTAAACCTACTTTAAATGACTAATATGTGTTATGCACATACAAAAGATAAAAAGTATTCACCACCTCAGAAAAAAAAAAATGTTACCATGGCAACGGAATAGTAAACTCATCCCCATAAAAGTATGAAAAATAACAAAATATCAAAGATCAATAATTCTTGAATATGCAATCAAGAGTTATTCTTCTTATGCACCGCACCACACTTCTCGTTGATGAGATCTATCCATCTGTGAAGTTTCATGTTTATCACTCAAATAGTTTTTGTGTTATAAATGCTCTAGACAAAATTTAAGTGAGAAAATAAAGGGCAATAACCCTTAAAATATGCAATCAAGAGTTATGGTTCTTATGCACTGCACTTCTCTTTTATGAGATCTATCCATCTGTGTAGTTTAATTTTTATATCTCAAATAGTTTTTGAGTTGTGCTCCATACAAGAAATTGGGATGCGAAGAGGGATAGACAAATGGAGGAAGAATGGATAGACAGACAGAAAGACAGACAGACAGACGGATGGCTACTATTACCATATACATAGCCGCCTTTTTGGCGGGAGATAATTAGCATGTATGCTACTTTATGAATGAAAACTAACATGCCATGAACTACTAGTATGTATAGAGGGGTATGAACTAATTGTTGGTCATTCTGTTTTATAGATACAGTAATTGTATTTTCTCAATTTTACAGATATGTTGCCACTTTGGCTGCCATGGTAACCTGGAGTATGATATGATATGCTCATTGTTATTTTTTTCACGGACAACACATTAGATTAATAGCGATTTTTAAAAACCAAGTTATCCAGTTTACTTATTCTTGTCTCTACAATTATGACTTGAAAATAAGCAAAAATTGCAGTTTTACGCCAGTGTCGAGATTAAGGTTGCCATAGAAACCAGAGTTTTTTAAGGAATAAAATTCTTTCTAAAAAATTCTGAAGGGGATCATGGCAGGATCATTTCTGTGAAATTTCATCAAATTTGGATGGGTAGTTTCAGAGAAGAAGATGTTTGAAATAAAATTTAACGTATGCACACATGTACCACGCATGTGTACGCACACACGCACAGACACACAGACGCAAGACAGATACCTGGCCATGACATAAGTCCGCTGGCCTTCTGCCAGTGGAGCTAATGAAACTGACATGCCATGAACCATATATAGAGGGGTATGAAGATTCTAAATTATTGTTCATTTTTTTCGACAGATAATGGTATTTTCTCAATTTTACCGATACATTGCCACTTTGGCTGCCATGGTTACCTAGAGTATGATATGATATGCTCATTGTTATTTTTTCATCGACAACATGTTAGATCAATAGCTATTTCTAAAACCAAAGTTATTCAATTTACTTACTCTAGTCTCTACAATTTTGCCATGAAAATAAGCAGAAATTGCAATTTTATGCCAGTGTCGAGATTCAGGTTGCCATGGAAACCAAATTAAGACACAAAACCAAAATATCTTGTTTGCAGCTTTTCAAATTTGTATTAATTCTTCATATGTCATATTAACTGATGTTCAAATATTTGTTTTTAGTGGTCATTTTTTGCATAAAATACAGCATTTTCCAAATTTTACAAATCTGTTGTCACTTTGGTTGCCATGGTAACCTGACCTAAAAACATTTTGACCTTTTTTATTTTTTTATTTGTGACCCAATACATTAGTCTTTATGCCCAATATTGAAACCTTAAATCCTAGCTTTGCTGTTAGGAGATAATTGAGATAGAAATTTGTCAATTTAAGTCACCAGCAGAAACGCAAAATACAGCCTTAGTTCGTTGCCATAGAAACACATTCTGCAAGCTTACTTTTGCTATTGCATTCTTGATATTGTAAGCCAATACATGGGTGATTATGGTATAATAACACAACTGACTGGACTTTTGATGACAAATATGTTGTATTAACTTCAAAGTGCTTAACTTTTCAAGTTTTAAAAAGCAAAAAATATGCCTCTGGAGGCAAAAACTTTCTGTGGCTGTTGCCATGGTAACAGCATGACAATAAAAGTTTCCCTTTGGCTTTTGAACTTTTGTGACTAAAGGAATCAACTGCACTAACTTTTTTTGGTATTCTGAAAAAGTCACTTATCACCATTTCTACAGGGCCTGCATGATTCTTAGGGAGAATGCTAGTTAAAACGCAAAAACCTACTTTGAATTTAAGCTAAATACTTCCTATAGCTGTCATCGTTTGGTCGCTGTTAGATCATTTTAATAGCCATAAGCGCTATCAACTTGTCATACTTAAGGATAGTTTCTTCGTAAACTTCCTCTCTGTATGACTATATAAACCACCGAATTTATTAGTAATTTGAGTGTAAAACTGATCTTCGCATTTGATACTTTTGGCTTTGTTTGCACTCCAGACATCCGTCTGTACTAATAATCCTATATCGAACCTGGTGTTGAAGATTCTATTAAACTTTGAAAGAACTGAACTGAACCCCTGTTATTCTTTACCCGAGGCGGCCGTGTTACACAACGCATTTTGGTGCCGAGACCAGTGATTCTATCTGCCTGATAGAAGAAGAGGAACAGTCCTTCAAGTAAGTTGTGTCTTTACTCATTGTTACTTTAATTGTTTAGCCAGTTTCTTGTCTTATTGCATTGTATTTCAAAATGGAAGACTTACCAACTATGTTTCAAAACTTTACAGCTCAAATTAATAGACTATCTAATCAAATGACGGGCATAAATTCCTGCATTGGCAACTTAAGTTCATCGATAGCAATTCCTTCTCTTTTGGGTGATAGTAAATCATTTAATAATTGGATTAAATGTATAGAAAAACAAGCCATGCTTGAAAATTTAGATGATGAGGGCATAAAACGGCTCACTTTTAGATCTACCAGAGACGCGGTCTCTGATTTTGTGCAGAGATTTTTGCAAGAACATCCAACCGAAAATTGGCAAGCATTAAAGCGTGAATTGGCCACACGATTCTCTGAGGTAACCGACCAAATGCAAGCGTTTACCCTCCTTAGAACAGTGAAACAAAGACCTTCAGAAAACATTCAAATTTATGCGGAAAGGCTACTTTCACTTGGGAAGGACAGCTTTCCACCTGGTACTGATCGAAGAACAATAGAGAACCAGTTAATAGGATTTTTCATTGATGGGCTTTGTCAAGATTCACTGAAAATGAAATTGATGCGGATAACCCCGACAATTTTCAAAACGCTGTACGAATTGCCTTACAAGAACAAAATCTTAGAAAACGTTTTAATTTAAGAACAAGCAATCACTCAAATTACCATAACCAACACACGTCACATGAACCTGTGGAGGTAGATCACATAAGACCAAGAGCGCGTAGGGATAATAGGTATATGCGGGATAGGCATCGGCATCATATAAATGAAGTAACGGAAAACCAAAGTCATAGAAATGAAAGTCAAAGACATAGGAATCAAAGACTTTGTCATAGGTGTGGCCGACCTGGCCATTTTCAGAGGGACTGCAGAGCAAATTTGAATAGAACACAAATTAAGTCGGAAAACTAGGAAATCCTTTTGTGACGAGCCCAACAAAAAGGATTCTAGCAAACAAAAATCAATACCCACTTACAAAGTAAATTTAGCTGGCAACCCTAGTTCATGTTTATTGAAAATTGAGAAACAGAAATTTCGCGCAATAATTGATATCGGCGCTGAAGTAAGTTTAATGCACACAAGGGTATATAATGCATTAAAATGGGCTCCCAAAAATCTTAAGAAAAATGTAAACATTAATTTGCAATCAGTGAATGGAGGAAACATTGGTGTAAAGGGTCAAGCACAAATTGATTTTGAAATTAAGGGTCAGAAATTAAAGCACATTTTTTTAATAGTTGAAAACATGAATCGAAATCTTATTCTTGGTCGTGATTGGATGGTTCAAAATGGTGTAAGACTGTACTTTGACTTAGGATGTTTTCGTATAGGCAAAACTTACATGCCCCTTGAGGAAGACATTCATGTGGCATCTGTTCTCAGATTAAATTCTAAAGTCGATATTCAACCGCAAACATCAAAAATAGTTTGGGGAAAGATGAGGCATAATCCATCTCTTAAATCAAACAAAACCTACCAAGTTACAGCTGTTGACTATGGTTTCATTTCTAATGAACCAGGTCTAATGGTTTCAAATTCCATCGGTAATCTGACAAACAACCGAAAAATTCCCGTTCTTCTTGTAAACAATACTAACAAAACTTTTAGGATAAAAAGAGGCAGTGTAATTGGAAAGGTAGCATTAACAAATAACAGTGAAATATCAGTTATTGACACTTTCAAAAATGAAAACAATGTTATCCCAGAGTCATCAAATAGCACACAAAATAATGATTCATATGACCTGACAACAATGATCAATGTGCCACCAGAACATAAACAAGACATAACCACTCTTGTAGAACAAAATAAAGATATTTTTGCACTCAAAGACTCAGAACTAGGTAGAACGAACACAATCAAAATGAAAAATGATACAGGAGATAACCCATCTATTAAATTGAAATCATATAAGACCCCCCTTGAACAATAGAAAAGTTGTCGAAAATGCTGTATAAGATATGATGCAGGCTGGTGTGATACGTACGTCAAGGTCACCTTGGTCATTTCCGGTCGTAATCGTAGACAAAAAGGACCAGTCTAAGAGATTTTGTGTTGATTTCAGACAATTAAATAAAATTACAAAGAAAAATTCTTACCCACTACCTGTAATTGATGAAATTTTGGCATTGTTGGGTAGGCTAAATATTTCTCCACACTGGATTTAAAAAGTGGATATTGGCAAGTAGAAATGGATGAGAAGGATAGGGAGAAGACAGCTTTCACATGTCATGCTGGGCTGTTCGAATTTAATGTTATGCCATTTGGATTATGTAATGCGCCATCTCTATTCCAAGAACTCATGTCAAACGTTCTAGAAGGCCTTGATTTCTGTTTTGCCTATATTGATGATATTTTAATCTTTTCAACAACAATTGAGGATCATTTGAAACATATACAAATCATATTTGAGCGGCTTAGACAACATGGTTTGAAGCTCAAACTCAAGAAATGTAATTTCATCCAAAAAGAAACCGATTATCTTGGCTTTGTTATTGATGAAAACGGTATTCGACCAGACAAAGATAAAGTTGAGGCTATCAGACGTATGCAAAATCCCACTTGCGTAAAACAAGTTAGGAGTTTCATAGGAATGTGCAGCTATTACAGAAGATTTTTGCCAAATTCCTCTGATATAGCATCACCTCTTATTGCATTGACAAAGAAACATGCCAAGTTTAAATGGTCTTATGCTTGTCAAAAAGCATTTGATGAACTTAAAAAGCATCTTACTAGCATCCCTTTGTTGGCTTATCCAGACTTAAATAAGCCATACATTCTCTATACAGACGCTAGTGACAAGGCGATCGGAGCTTGTCTTACACAACAATGTGATCCGTCTGAAAGTTTTCTGCCTGGAATAACAAATGAAAAACCAATCCATTTCATTTCTCATAAGCTCAGTGACACACAAAGACGATGGTCTACTATAGAAAAAGAAGCTTTTGCAATACATTACGCTCTGCAACGATTAGATCACTACCTTCATAATGCTGAATTCATTATCAGAACGGACCATAAGCCACTTAAATATTTGCTTGACGCACCGATGCAAAACAAAAAAATACAACTTTGGGCTTTAAGTATTGCTGGGTACAATTGTAAAGTGGAATACATAGAAGGAACAGCAAATACTTGTGCAGATTTGCTTTCTAGACCTATTGAATCTTATGCAACTGAACACTTTGTTGTAGAACCAGACATAAGTAACAATACTTTAGAAATAAGTGCAATTCAAACCAGATTGATCCAAAGTCATTTGCAAGTTATAATCTTAAAGAAAAAGGCACTGAAGACCCTAAGAAAGAATGTCTGGGATTTGACATGATTGTAGAACTAAGTAAGGACAAAAAAATTAAACAACTTTTGTTACAAAATGATACCCCGAATTCAGTAGCAAAACACCATCTTGTTCTACAAGACTTAGTTCACTACATAAGTAGCCCTGATGATCAGCCTACTCTAAGACTTTATGTGCCACAACACTTAAAGATAAGGTTCTCTTACAATTCCATGACCGTAATGGACATATGGGAATAGATAAAACCTTTGATACAATGAGGTCAAAGTACTATTGGCAGAATATGTACAAAGAAGTGACTGAATACATTTCGAAATGCATAACCTGTAGTAAACGCACACTTAAAGCTCAGAAAACTCCATTACAAGAAACAGACTTTCCGACCTATGCATTTGCAAAAATTGGATTAGACTTATCAGGACCTTATTCAACCACAATGTCAGGCAATAAATATATTGCTAGCTCTGTTGATTGGTACTCAGGCTGGCCTGAGGCGTTTCCAATTCCTGATAAGAAAGGTGAAACAATCGCACACTTATTAATTGAGGAAATATTCCCTAGATATGGCTCATGCTTACAGATTGTCACCAATAACGGTACAGAATTTGAAAATAAGACTGTTAAAGAAATCATGGAAGCCCTTAATGTCTCACATATCACTACATCTTTCTACCATCCACAAAGTAATGCGAAAGTGGAACGCTTCCATCGAACGCTACATGACATTCTAGCAAAACTAATAGATGACCATATTGATAAGTGGGACTTGTATCTCAATCAGGCTTTAGCCGCCATAAGATTCAACGTCAGTGAGTCTTCAAAATTCTCACCATACTTCCTATTGCATAATAGAGATGTTGTTTTACCATTAGACAACTTGTTGAAACCTAGACGCAAATATCAAGGCGAGGAAACGCATCAGATTGCGCTAGAACAACAACACAAAACGTTCATGACTGCTTATAGACACATGAAACGCGCAAAACGGAGACTGGCAAAATATGCTGACAAAAACAGCAAAGATACTGAATTTAAGGTCAATGATCCGGTATATTATAAGAATTTCCGTAAGTCAAACGAACTTCAAAATAACTGGCAACCCTATTTCAGGATCATAGAGAAAAAGGGACCAGTAAGTTATACAATTAAAGATCAATTAAGCAGTAGAATAGTCAAGGTCCATGCTGATCAAATCAGATTAGCCCCAATCGACGAATGGAAAATAACTGATAGCCTGACCGGCAAACGCAAGAGACGTACTGCTTATGTTGCTTCCCCAGAAAGTTCTGATTCTGAAGAATCAGAAGGGAATAGTCAGAAACCTTTTGTCAAATTAGTTAAAAGGCGTAGGCAAGAAAGATACTTGTCAAGTGACGAGGATGATATTCCTCTAATGGAACTTTCAAAACGACTTAAAGAGCAACAGGCTAGAGAAAATGAACTACAATCTACTAAGTTAGAGAGTCCTATTAGTGATTCCATGAAATCTGAGGAGAGTGATATTGATTCCTCTGATGGAAATAATTACACTGACAGCACAGACAATGAAAGTGACAAAATGTCTGTTAATCTTGTTGATAACCGGCACAAGAAACATTTCATAAAAAAGCAAAAGAAACCTAAGACTGTTAAGACAAGCAATGGACAGAGTCGAATTAAAAACCTCCTAGTTGCTTTGGCAGATATGATTTAAAACATTGAAAACTCAGAGCTATTGTTTGCTCTTCAAAAATGTGTAAGAATATAAGGGATGTTATTGCAAACTATTTTGCAACACTTTTACCTACTGATTACCCCTTTTATATTTCTCCCTGTAAACTACTCATTTTTTTCCTTCTCTTACAGAGATGATATTATTTCAGACTCTTGTACTGCTATTGTTTAGCCATGCTAATACTTTGCTTATTACGCAGAATGTAGCTTTTCAAAAAGTCAACGAAATAACAACTACTCGTTCTAGATGGTTGGTTACTTTTATAATAGACTTAGAACCTTATGAGCACTTTATCAACAAAACAGGCGACGACTTTGTAAAAATTGACAAAGCTGTTTCAACAATGAGTGCTTTACAAGATAAATCAGCATCTCATGGTTTCTACGATCTTAAACCTCTCTTCAGTGGAATTATCACCGAACTTAAAGCAGAAATTGCATCCATGAACACGACTTATACAAATCTTCGTAATACTTTTGCAACTATAAAGTTACTACAAGTTAGAGAGATCCTTATTGCCATTTATTGGGTCAGCCCTTAGTTTTCTTTTTGGAACTGTGTCAGATGCAGATCTTAGTTCTATCAGACGCAATATAGGAATTTTGACTCAAAATCAGAAAAAGATTGCTCATGTTGTAAAAGAAAGTCTTACTGTCATCAACACAACGAAAACAGCTGTTGCTGAAAAATAGGGTAGTTATAAACAAAATACTTGATCAACTGAAATACTTTGATGCAAAAATGAAGCAAGCAAATGATAGGGCTATGCAGGAAACAATGAAGGTTTCAATTCTGTTACAATCATATATAAAACTAGATAGGTTACTTGCAGAACTAACTGATTTCATGCACAAGGCAGTGACAGACATGGACATGTTACAGATGCAGCTTAATATGTTATCTCTAGGGCATCTTTCACCAAGTACGATCCCCCCCTAACGAGTTCCGAAATTTACTTTTAGATATTCAGTCTCACCTTCCATTTTATTTAGAACTACCGAGTGATCCAGAGAAAAATCTTTGGGATTTCTATAACTTACTTTCATGCCACGCAGTCTTGGATGGAAATAAAATTTATGCAGTAGTTTCAATTCCACTTCTTGATGCTAATGCTAAATTTGAAATATTTAATGTTCATAATCTACCAATACCATTACACACAAATCAAAGTCAATCTAATAGTAATATGATAGCAACTTTTGACCTTGAGGCTTCATCGATTGCAATTAATGGTGACAAAACAAAGTTTGCTCTGTTACACAACTCAGAAACGAAACAGTGCACAAAACCTTTTCATAAGTTTTGTAAATTGCATAGCTCCATTTATCCGATAAACGTTAGTAAGTTATGTGTTATTGCTCTGTTCTTAAATAAATCCAATGATATAGAAAACTATTGTCAGAAACTTGTTAAACCGTCTAGTCCATTACCCCTTGCCACGTATCTCTACGATGGTACATTGGTTATAAGCACAATTACGTCATTACGATTCACTGTAGTTTGTCAAGATTCAAAATTGAGAGATTCTACGCAGATGGTCAACCCGCCTCTTGGTGTTCTAAAGTTAGGACCTTCTTGTACTGCTTCGAACGATTACTTGTATTTGCCAGCTTTCTACCACAACGAATCTAAGTACGAAATCAGTGACCCGTTGGATGATCTAAAAATATCTACTAATTTCACTGCAGAATACTGGAAACCTTTGATACAAAAAGTACCTAGTTTTAACTTAACAAAACTTCCAAAACACCTCAAATCCTTACGTGAGATTCCTATGGACAATTTAATTAGAAGATTTCCTTTCTGGGCATATATCATTATAGTTTTAGGAGTTTTATTGTTGACAAGTCTTCTAATATGCAAATACAAATCTAAATTAGTCCGTAATTGTCTGGTGGCTAAACTTTTGAGTAGCAAATTGAGTTCTGATACACAAACTGGAAGACAGAAGATGACAGCCTCGCCGATACCTACTAGCAAAGTGAACGCAGAACCGACGGCTCCACTCATACTATCGAAGAACACACTAGCTGATAACATTTATCCAAAGTTAGATCTTTCAACAGTTCAGTGACGTTTTCTTTCTTTTTGCCAACAATAGAGAACAATTCAAAAATTCCATGTGTAAAGCAATCAAAGAACACTTCGTCTATGTGTCATTTCGTAATCCTTCAGAAGAACCTTGTGAATACGTAAAAACAACAGTTCCTTTAAAATGTCACTATCTGATACTTCAGAAGTTCATCAGAACGTTATTGTCAACTACGTGTTGCCGTGATCATATTCAGCGGATGGAGAAGATACTCCAGCAATGACAGAACCAATAGTAGATGTCATGTTATGGACTGGCTGCGTGTTAAAGTTCAAGAGATACAAAGGATTGTGTCAACGACAGTGCAGTACCGAACATTGACAATCTTTGTTTAAATATTTGTTTATATCTTGTTGTTTATATGTTTATAGACATAGTTGTAGAGATAGATATACTTGAAAGTATTTATTATCAAGTTGATTTGCTAATGTGTAAATAGCTTATACTTAACATTTTTCTTCAATGATAATTACAATATTATCTTATATTCAAGTTATATAGATTAAGTCCTCAATTAAGATTTCAGGATTATCTTCATAAAGTTAAACTCTCAATGTTAGCTTTTCAAAGATATCATAATGTAATTTGTTGTTTTTGTTGAACCACAGTTCTGTGTTATTCTCAGGAATACTCTGTATGTATGTTCAATTGTATATATGTTTTCTTTGAAAAAAAAAAAAAAAAAAATGACAATGGAAGGAGTGTAACAATATTGAGTTCCCCAATGCTTGGCCTCAAAATTGTTTATTTAAAACGCAATAACCTGCTTTGAATTTAAGCTAAATACTTCCATTAGCTGTCATCGTTTGGTCGCTTTTAGATCATTTTAATAGCCATAAGTGCTATCAACTTGTCATACTTAAGGATAGTTTCCTCGTAAACTTCCTCTCTGTATGACTATTTACCACCGAATTTATAAGTAATTTGAGTGTACAACTGATCTTCGCATTTGATACTTTTGGCTTTGCTTGCACTCCGGACATCCGTCTGTACTAATAACTTTATATCGAACCTGGTGTTGAAGATTCTATTAAACTTTGAAAGAACTGAACTGAACCCCTGTTATTCTTTACCCGAGGCGGTCGTGTTACATCGGAATGTCTTACAGAAATTCGCAGTTCGATCTTAAATCATATTCCATGTTCTAACTATCTGATATGGCCTACACTGTCTACAAAGCCAAATTAAGTTATCATCTATTTCCAAAGGGTCATAATTACTATGGAGAGTCATGCCTTAGTCTATAAATAGATTCTACGTCGATACAATAGTATCTCAAGATGTCAAAAGTCACGTCGAGACACAATGGTGTGATCTGTCTTCCTTCATGCTTTGAAGTATGCTATTCAGTTTAGTTTAAAATATTTAATCTACATCGATTGAGAAACAAGTTAATACAACTTATTCTTATCTTTCTCGATTCTGCTTCCTGGGAACTAAACCAGTACTCGCGCCGAACGTGTGGGCCAATGAAAAATCCTGAAGTTGACACCCGCTCCCAGGCATCGAGCTTGGGAACTTATGGTTACGAGGCCGACGCTCTACCTCAGAAAAGCGGCCACCACAGGCTGTAGTATGCTATCCTGTCACTGTTTTCAAATAAAGGGTGCCATTTCAGGGTTCTTCGTTGCTCAGTGATCTCAAGGCGTTGCTTTGTGTGTCCGAGTCTCGTTAGCGAAGTAGTGTAGGAATTTCCTTGTGCAAAGCACTGCAGAGCTACAATCTTGTTTAGGAAATATCCAGTAAAAGCAGAAACTGAGTTATCTGCCTCTTTGGTATCATGTTGTTTGACACTTTCAAGCCGATTGTAAATCCCAAAATTTTGCAACTTTTTTTTTGGAGGGTTGGGGGGTGGGGTGGAATATATCGTTATAGTCATTATTGGACAGAGTAGATCGGAGATCAGAGTGTACAATCTGATCTTGTCTGATCTTGATCAACAGTGTTCGCAAAAGGTGCTTGAGTCGCGCTAAAGGATGAAATACAGACCACCACAATCTTTTTTTAACGTAACTATTTTATAAAATACTACTGTTACTATCGATTACATGAAGTGTACTTCAAACTATCCTTGCATGGGGCTATATTTTCGCATTGTCGCGTTACTTCTTAAGTTTCGTTAATTGTAACCGCTTTCAGTATTATTTGTAAGAAATTGCTTTTTTTTCAAGCCATATCTAGTTTACAAAATGAAGGAGAAATTGCACCTTGTCATTCCAAAATGACTTGCAACATGCGAAAAGTGGCATTGCATAAAGTGTACGCTCGGATTAGCCTGCGCAGTCCACGCTTGAATACATTAGATTTTGTACTACAGTAGACTTGCGAAAAAAACAGAAAGTGTCGTTTCGGATTAGCCTGCGCGGACTGCGCAGGCTGATCCGAGATAACATTTTACGTCCGAACACCCCTTTTCGTGTGTTACAGGCCAATTATATAAGTACGTATGTATCGATTGCGTAAGTTGTGTCAGTAAGCACTATGCTTTTACCACACCATCCCGAGGTTATAATAACCCTAAGGAAGAAACCTTCTGAAAACATTATGGGAAAGTGAGATGATACTGGTAACCAGTATTTACTCCATTTCCAACAATTACAATAAATGATTTCGATTTCGATTTGTAAATATTCATGCCCCATGAAATATGATGGCGAGAACTCACGGGATTAACAAGTCATGGAATGAAAAAGGGAACGAAAAAGCCAAGGACCAAATGGTCGGTTGACAAATTTTTGTATCATTGCACCAATACAAGGGTATTGGCGATTAAAGCGATTTTGTATCAAATATTAGTATTTCCCCAATCGATGGCCCAGTGTATTTTGATATGCCATTTCAAATTACATATCAGAGTGCTACCGAAAAAACTCATTTGATATTTGCAAAAAATGAGTTTAATTGGGTTTATTTCCTCCGGCTTTGCACAAAATACCAAACATGATCTTTAAAATTCAATATTGAACTCATAGTGGTATTGTCTGCGAAAAATATCACAAAAAGGCTTAATATATAGGAAAATAATTTTTGACCGGACACGTAAAAAGGAACTATCTGTGAATTGCAAAGTGTGGATCAGAGTGCGCGGATTACGCAGGCAACACAGGCTAATCCGAGATGGCACTTTACGAATACATTAGATTTTGTCCTACAGTGGACTTATGCAAAACGGAAAATTCCAAAAAAAAAAAAAAAAAACCGGAAGGTGTCGTTTCGGATTAGCCTGCGTGGACTACGCAGGCTGATCCGAAACGACACTTTACGCAAATGTCCGGGTGCCCTTTTTCGCGTGTTGCAGGCCAATTATGAGTGTTAGATTAATAAGGTGCTGCATACCTGCCGACATGGTATACGTCATAATCTAAAGCTTATACATCAACTATGGTTCGATCCCTTGTGGCCGTGCTGGTCATACTGACCAATCTAATCTTTGATCTACAATGTGCACAAGAATACTACTGAAAATTTTTTCAAGTTGTTGGCAGGTTTATTTTGAACAGGGCTAACACCAATTTTTCCTTTTGCCACAATGTTTCCGAAAGGCTTTTTCCTCAGGACTGTTTTATCGCGGAATGAAGGAAATAGGTTAACTTTAGCATTTTCGCCGAGCCTGGTAGAGAGTCGGTAGTGTTTAGGGGTTTAGCGAAGATGGTTGCTGGCTCTAGTCTTCAGCTCAGCCAAGTTCTTTCAAAGGATTGACGATAGTCAGTGCCACATGATTGATTCCTCTTTCACATTGACTGTTAAGTGGGAAAGCAGCTAGAGGTTTGGGAGTTAAAGAAGACTTTAGGAAAGAAATGGACCAAGTGTACTCGCAGGGATCTCCCTAGCATCTGAAACTCAAGAGTCATTGACTCTTGGGCCACAAATTCCAAGAGTCAAATTGAAATTTTCAAGAGTCAAAATTTTCAATTCAAGAGCTAGGTTGGTGCCAGTCAAAGAGTTTTAGTAGCCAAAAGGTTGATCCGTCAAAACGCAGGATCAGTCAATGAGCCTAGTCACTGTCACTTGGTCTTAGTGTCATTTTCTAAGTATTTCATGACTCTGAGTCCTGTAAGATCAATATAAATCTAGATCTACAGCTTTGCATCACTGATATAATTTGTAAGTCGTTCAGTTCATTTAACTATTTTTGATGATTTCATTGACATTACATATATTAGAGAGCCAAGTATTGAAAGTCAGCTTCAAATTCCTGTGCTTGTAGGCTGGTGAATGATCTAAAGGTTCAATAAAAAATATTAATCAGGCTTAACCTTTCACCACACCAGGGATCTTATGTAAGATCCCTGACCACACTATCCCCAGTTTGAACAATCCTGAGACAGAAGGCTATTATTAATGGCAAAAGAGGTGAAAATAGTGGAAACCAGCATTTTTTTTCTTTTTCCAACAGTGTTTTCTACCTTTGAAAAGGCTTAACACTTTCTCCCAGTCAACAATTAAATTGTCTGCAAATTCTTTCAATTTATTCAAATCTGAAAATGTGCCATCTGCTCAACAGCTATTTCTATTTCTGCATACCAGTCATTAATTCATGCATTGCAAAAAATATTTGTGACACGACTTTGGTTAAATTCATCGCAGAATATCTGTTTTGTCTTTCAAATGATCTAAGAAATATCATTTCACACTTAACCTTTTTTGAAGATGCCGATCTCCGAAAATGATCAGGCAACAACCTTGTCTAGCTCCCATTTGGCGTAATACAGACCTTAGTATTCTTCAGAAGAAAAAGAAATTTATGAGAGAAGAATTCTGTAAGGCCACACAAATTTAAAAGGTCAAGTAGATCTATTTAAAAAAAAAATCGCGTTTGACGGTGTCAAATTACTTGATAAACGAAAGTAAAACTTCGCTTACATGTAATTCGTTCTGCACCACAGTGTCCAAAAAATTGCGATTGTTCATGAATGTATTCTATAAATAGAACAGGCGTACCCGGTATCTGGCCAATGCGCCAGTTATCGAATCTTCGTCTACTGATAGTTAAGGGAGATGCAAGGGTTAACAGCTTAGGATACCCGATATACGACAATCAAGTTGGCGTAGGCCGATTTCACAGTTTAGGAAGTGTTCATTATGCAATACTGATAAGAATTTGACTGTCGGCCATATTATCTGATTACGTTTTTTACAATCGCCAATATCGGCACTTTTGTTTTTAATCGCCAGCAATAAAATTTAATCACGCCTACGGCTTATATGGTTGACGCTTAGGCCAGAATTCGCGTGCGTCAATTTGACGTATGAGGTATTTTTTTCGAGCGTCAAATCGGGGTCACTAACGATTTTCAAGCGTCAAAACCCGAGGTCCCGGGGCAAAGGAGATCCCAGTACAGTACTGGCTGCCGCGATATCAATGAAATAATCTTGAAATCGGCGTTAAGCCCCTTACAGATAAACACACACGTACAAAGCAAACAAACAAAATTCGCAATGTATAATAGGAATAATAATAACAATAGGCTGATATCACCGTTCTATTATCCAAGTGTATAGAGTACACTTAACGTATACATTTACCCTTCTATGACTTCATCTCGGTCATTTACCCCAATCTGTAATGCACCAATATCAAGGTAACGTTTACCAGAAGACAAAATTTCAGACTTGTCCAAACAGAAACATTCGTACAAGATAATGTAAATGCGACTAAAATGACGGAACTTTTCTTTTAAAGGGCATGAAAACATTATTGGAGAAGGAGAAAATGCTGGTTACCAGCATTTTCTGCTTGTCAAACAATGTTTTCTATGACGTCTTCTTTAAGGTCAAAAGACATATGCGAGTTCGATAAAGGACCAAAACTTTTAAAGTAGCTTAAAGGCATCTCCGTCTATATATAATCTCACGGTTTATATCAATATATACCGCAAGCTGTTTATGAACTCAATGGACGGGTTAGGACGGGAAGGGTGCCTAAGAACTTCGAGCCTGCTAAAATGTTTTGCAATCCATCCCGTAATTCTGCTAAATAACTATAATAAAATCTCTATTTCCATAGTAAAAACCAAAGTATTGACATTTCAAAGTTTTGTTTTGAGCAATGATAGATACGAGTATCTCCTTCTCGGACAGTGTAGATTCAAGATCAGACTGCCTGGTCGGTGCAGTCTGATCTTGATATTTCCTGTCCGTAAAAGGTCGGCGAATGCTTTCAATATGGACAAGTCTAAAATTTTGTTGCAAAATCAAGAGAAGACCACAGTGTCACGCAGGAGCCTAAATTTTAAAGACGCTTACTGATTATCCTAAGATACGACGACGTCTTGTCTCTCCGTTGGTTGAACTCGTCTGGCGGGAACCAGAAAATCAATTCATCTCGCTTCAAGCCGTATTTAATCTGAACCCACAGAGCGCTAAATTATCACGTTACTGTCTGTAGACGACTTTAATCGTCTTGCTGCAGACGAACTTTGTAAACATTGTGGCAAGAAGAGTAATGTTCGAAAAGAGCAATTTCTCTTGTTTGCCACAATGTTTTCATAGGTGTTCAATTTAACAGACATGAAGTTGACGTTCATTTCCCATATATTTCACATAAAGTTATATGAAATGATTCGCCAAAAAGCCTGTCTCGGGTGTGTGGTGGCGCGTAACACCCTTCGGAAAAGGGAAATTATATAGAAGCAGGAAACACCTAAAATATAAAAAGTGTCGAAACCACTCTCAAAATATATATTATCTATATCATCTCAAGTAACTAGACAAGACGGTTCAAAGAAGCCACAAGTTCTTTGCAGTCTGACCTTAATATACACTGTGTGAAAAAGCACTTCCGTAAGCGAAGGGTTAATCGACTGTCAATACTTTTCCCTCACTCTGCCCACTTCGGGAATTGTAAAATCAAGTTGCGGTTTCGGTAACGATCGGAAATCCTTTACAGTTGTAGCGACTGGCGTTTGCCCGAAATTGACGTTCTAGCCTTTCAGCGCCATTTGCAAAAACGGGGCGTTTGCAGACGAAACAGATGAAGATCGGACTGCATAGAACGTGGAGTCATAGCTTGAATCATTACCATCAACGTGTTTAAAGCCCAATGCTCTCCTTGGTGAACACAAGAAAAAAAAACGGGAAAGAAACTGAAATAAGCCGTTAAATAGGTAACGGCTAAAAATTTGACGCCGAAAGAATTAAATCGGAAACGAAAAATTACCAGAGGAATAGACCACTAACATAGATCTACTTTGACCTTTAGCCGCGCTCAGGAATCGAACTGGTGACCAGTGACCACTGGGTTTTAAGCAATGCACATTACCGACTCGGACTGAGCTAAAGGCAGGTTGTTTTGGGGTTTAACACCACTTTAACATCTAAGATCATATCATGGCGGTCGGTGACGCACATGTGTTTCCTGGCTTTCTCATACCAGTACTAACACAACTTTCTTTCCAAAGCCACCGACTACTTTTCTCACATGCTTCAGCAGAGGTCAGTGGTGAGCTAAAGGACTTAGCTGTCAAGTAAACAATGTCAGAGTATCTTTTATCTTTGGATGATAGAATTTTAGACCAGTCGAAACCTGTAGCGCTTCTAAACGACTTGAAAAAATAGGACGGCAAAGACGGTACGTAACATTCCTTGACACGATTTATAATATTTTGAGCAAAAGAAAACATGCTGGTAAGCAGAATTTTCCCCTATTCCTATCATAAACTCATAATGCCTTCTTCCTCAGGATGGTTCCAACTGGGGGATTAGAGCTCCAGATAGAGGGAGTGATTTTGATTTCAAAAATTGTAAATATAAACTATTTTCAACTAAATCCTATGTTGTGGGTACTCATTAGAATCGCCTCATCGAGACGATTCTAATGAGTACCCACAACATAGGATTTTGAACAGAAATAATGGATTTAGAATACCATCACTCCCTCGTATCTGAAGCTCTTGGGATAGTTTGATAAAGACGGTTATGAACGCGATAATCCATCTTCTGGGGGATGTGAGATCTATAAGTGATTCCGGTTAGCAATCTCGGGAAAAAAAAACAATGGCGCCATGTGACTACATCATTTTTTCCTCGCTTCTCGGCGTTATCTTGCATTCAAAGTGTAAGCTTGTCAGTACAACTCGGTTATGGTTACCAGAGTAACCATTTCCATAGCATATCGCGGACGGTATAGATCAAGATCAGACTGCACAGAACGTGCAGTCTGATCTTGGATATACCATGTGCGTTACCTGATGCGAAAGTATGACCATATTCATCTTCAGTTTTGCTGCGGAAATATTCTGTTAAGCCATGACCATAAATTTCTGCAATTCACGCAATGCTTTCTCAATTTTAGACAAATTCATTATTCGTATGCAAAAGCAGTTTCAACGTGGATATGTGTGATGTTATGTCGTCAGGACCCGTATTCACTAACCATTCTTAAGAACATTCTTTGTCTTATTCATTGTTTTCTACATTTGTAAGTAACACAACTTCTGATTGGCTAAACCATTCAGTTTAGCCAATCAGAAGTCGTGTTACTTACAAACAGAAAACCTTGGAGAATAAGACTGAGAATATTCTCAAGAATTGTTGGTGAATACGGGCCCTGGTTATGATTAAACCTCGGAAATGGTCGAATTTACTTGAGATTAAGACAGAAAGGGTAAAGCGTCCTACCTTATGTAGACGCCTCGTTTGGCTTTGCAGCACTCTGTTACTTTACAGTATTGCAGATGAAAAGCAAACGAAAAAAAAATACAAAGATAAAATAAAAATTCAAATAAGCGCCTCTCTCCTAACATAATGCTTCTTTTCTATATATGTATCCGTCTGGGAACGTCGATTATCAATGTTTTCACAAAGACGTTTCAATTAAATTTGAATATCTGACCTGCTTTTAGCCAACAGTGGTTTTCAGCAAGGTCTGTGATATCAAACGTTCCAAAGTGCATTCTGATTCTGATTTTGAACATTGAAAGTAACAAATTTCTGATTGGCTAAACCAGTTGCTTTAGCCTATTAGAAATTGGATTTCTTTGAAAATGGGACTTTTTTTGGAATAAATCAAAAATAATTTGTGCATATAGGTGGAGACCAGTTGATTAGTCGTTTGTGTAGGTGAGAGATATTCGAGCAGAGGAAACTCGTACAACCAGAGAGTGTGTACCGGTAAAACCAGAGAGAGCGTGCTGGTACAACCATAGTAAGAGATTGCTCTAGAAGAGCAGCCACCATCCCCCCTCTCTCTCTCTCTCTCTCTCTCGAGGGTTTGGGACTTTTTAACGCTGATGTTTTGTTTTTCCTATAAATAACTACAGGATGAGTCGCATCCAGCTTCTGATTTTACATCGATAGTACAACTTTGCAAAATACGACGCGAATCATGGACAGCTGCCTCATCTGTACTACAAACGTTTGCCGAACACATGGCTGATCCTTGAAGTTTATTTGCCTTCGTGTGAGATTTGCAAGACGTAATGGCGTCCAATATCACGTGTATCTGGTCAGGCGACGGTTTGCAATGAACAGAGCTCGTGCTGCTTTAAGCGGACCCTAAAGCAACCATTTTGAACTAAATCAGAAGCATCAGTATTTCAATATTTTTACTGTTTTACTGCTAAGCACGACTAACTGATCTTTTGAGGACAGTATAAATCAAGATCAGACTGCACAGAACGTACAATCTGATGGTGGCTCTACACTGTCCGATAAGGAGATATTTTCTTAAACAAAAATATCACCCGAAATAGCACAGTGAGTGTTTATAATATCGGCTTCAAAGTTTCAATTTAATTATTTAAGTGGTTACAAAAATCTTAAAAAAAAACCCAAATCAATCGCATATCTTGAGCTCCTGGTTGCCATGACTGCCGTGTATAGCAAGATAGGAACTAAAAAATTACAGGAATTATAAAAAAAAGTAAAGCAGGTGACTTTGAAAACGTTCTTGCAGAGAATAAGTGATGACTAGCTTAAAAATGCACCAAGGAGATGCATTTACCCACCTTTTCCCAGAACATCGCTGATCTTCAACAACACCTTGGAAAAGGCAATGTCACCATATACATTCAGAGGAACAAAAACAAAATATATATCAGTTATGAAGGGTTGTTAATATTGGAAATTGTACATGTCTACCTACGTGGCCTTGACAATTGCCTCACTTCCTGCATAAAGTTGTTTCCAACCCCACTATAGACAATAGCTATTTCATTTGTCAACTGCTGATCAATTAGATAGATAAACGCAAATCTGTTGGTTTATTTGTCAACCCAAAACTTATATAAACCAACTGATTGTCTAGATACCTCAACAGCTTTGCAGCACTTCTTCCGACGAGTAAGAAAAGCAAGTTGTATCATGGCAAGACTTATCGTCGCGCTTTTGGTCATCGCTCATTTTACAAGTGGCATCTTATGCTCTGCTCCACCTGTAGATGATGCTAACGTTGAGTTACTGTGGGAAGGTGATGTGACTGACGGTCCTGCAGTCGAGGAGTGGGTAGAGCAGGATAACTACCCTGAAATGGCTCCACCCGTTGCCATTGAAAATCAGGCTTTGGACGCAGAATACATAACAGACCAAGGTAAAGATTCTCGTATTTCATTTTTTCATTAACCTGCTAAATAACTAAAATACATTCGTCAGTTCGACAGTAATAACGTAAATATTGCTATTTTAACCCTTTCCCAAACGGCAAATTCTGGACCAGACCAAATTGAAAGCATTTTGCAGATGACAAATTAACAGTTGCTAAAAAGATGATTTTTCTATATGACAGGGTAGAAAACATTGAGGGAAAAGGAGAAAATGCTGGTTACCAGCATTTTCTCCTTTTCCCACAATGTTTTCAAAAGGCTTCTATTCCTGACCCGTAAAAACCAGGGATTGTTTGGGAAAGGGTTAAGCTATCTTTTGGGGAATGATCAGTGTAGACCCAAGATCAGACTGCAGGTTCTGATCTTGATCTGCACTGTACACAAAAGGTCAATGAGTCTTAACTACTGCAGTAACCATTTCTTAATTTGCTCATTTCGCTTCTTTACATTGCCGTTTACTTCACTATGTTGTTGGCAACTTGCCTGATACTTCTTCCTCCAATTTGATTATTGTTTCGCCATTTTGAAACTTGAACTGGATTTTTGTTTGACTGTTAGTTGCATGTAAATATATTTAGCGTCATAGCCGTATCGGACGGTATAAATCAAGATCAGTCTAAAAACAAGATCAAGATGAATTAATTCAAATTAGTGCCCAAAGCATTGGTATCAGTGAAAAAAAACAACAACTGTTTTTAGGGTTACCTGCTGTATCCTCACTTTTTATATGCAACTTAGACATGGCCATTAATTGCAACTAGCAACGTCCTTGCCATGTCCGGTAGTTCAGCTGGCAACGGACAAGGCTTGAAGTCAAGGAGTAGCTTGTTCGATTTCTTGGCCCGGCCAAATTCTTTGTAGGGATTGGTGACAATCAGTGCGCCAGGATTTAATCCTTTCCTACAAAAGAATATTGTTTCGACCATGTGTGAATGTAGCCAGTGGCTAGGAAACTTTGCACAAAAACTGTAGCTTTAACTCTTTACTAAATGCCAAATTTTAGACTAAGTCTTGTCCTAATTTTCAAGAGTCTGTAGACGCTAGAATAAATGTGAATCAGAAACTGAACTTGTATCATTTTGACTTATCCTAAACGGTATCTAAATATAGAGCTTTATTTCATGCTTTCCGGTAGGATATCGAGAAATAGCAGTGATTTTTTTTTCTATCTTACACTGGTACCAGCAGTGAAAATACCGATTTTCATGTTCTTGTTGCCTAGGTAAATTCCGCGTGGTTGACAACCAGATGGAAATATACTTGTATAGAGGATATTTGGTTTTTTCGTGAAAGATCGAAATTCATTTCATCGAGTGAACACCATCGGTAATATTTTGACGAGTGGCGCAGCCACGAGTGAAAATATTGCCGATGGTGTTCACGAGATGAAATAAATTTCGATCTTTTACCTTAAAAAACAAATATTCTATTTATTTCATGCTGTTAACCCTTTCTTTGGGGACGGCATCGGTATCTAAATATAGAGTTTTATTTAATGCTTTCCGGTAGGATATCGAGAAATAGCAGTGATTTTTTTCTATCTTACCAGTATTTTTTTCTATCTTACCGTACCACCAGTAAAAATACCGATTTTCATTTCTTGTTGCCTAGGTAAATTCCGCGTGGTTGACAACCAGATGGAAATATACTTGTATAGAGGATATTTGGTTTTTTCGATCTTTAAAAACAAATATTCTATTTATTTCATGCTGTTAACCCTTTCTGTGGGGAGCTTTATCTAAATCCAGTACAGTTTTTTTTCCGTTATTCCCCGTGGCGTACCACTCTCGCATAGCAACGTATTACAATATCACGTCAAGCACGAGAAATGTAAGATTTATGACGTCATATGGTTGTTAGGCACGCGCAATCTACCTTGGCAGCAAGAACGTGAAAATCGGTATTTTCACTGGCGTTACCAGTGTAAGATCGAAAAATATTTTCACTGCTTTTCCTCGATATCCTACCGGAAGGCATGAAATAAATTTCGATCTTGACCAAAAAAAACAAATATCCCCTACATATTCTTATAAATAAACCACAATACCTGAAGGTGTATGAGCCATGCTCTGGCAAAAAAAGGGTTTAATAAACATATAACTCTGTAATGTATAGATCTTTAAAATCCATTTCATCCAACAACTAACAGAATCATGAGGCATCTTGGTATATTGGTCCTTTGACATGCACGAAATTTCAAGATAGCTAAAAGGTCTCGACAAGCGTATAGCGCAGGCTGACATTAGTCTAGACTTTGTACATGCATAAGATCCCCTTTATAAACAGTATAGATCAAAGCAAAAGAACAGGTTTTTGCTAATTTACCTATGTAGGAATCGAACTTAGTTCGGCAACATGAAATAACTCTATCAGTCTTCCTGGACAATTGGACGTGTGAGAATAAAACCATACGCTTGTGCCTTAGATTACATATCTGCAAAACTCAAAACTTTAGACTTGTAAATGTTGGAACCATTTGCAGACGACAAAATAGATGTCGTTAAAAATGTTTGATATTTATTTATGAAAGGGTAGAAAACATTGCTGATAAAGAATAACATGATGCTTACTAGCATTTTCTCCTTTTCTACAAAAGTTTCAAAACTCGGGGTTGTTTGGTAAAAGTTCAAAATATATCGTGTCCCAAATTATGTTGAATAACTATACATGTGTTTCATTGGTTTATTTTAACGAGGGTAGATAAATTCCTGTGCCTTCTGTACTCTTAATTTGCGAAACAAAAAATCAGTTTTCTCCTTTGGCAATCGTCACCGCCACAGTCTCAGCGACTTACGCGGCTTAACCCTTTACCTGATATGCCAACTTTAGGCTCTTCCAATTCAGCAGCAAATAAAGATATGATGGAAAAAATATGGCCAAATGGGGATACAATTAATTGCTTGAGTAGACAACATTGTGGGAAAAGGAGAAATTGCTCGTTACGGGCAATTTCTCCTTTTCCTACAATGTTTTCAAAAGCAGTCTGTTGTTGATGTGTTAAAACGAGTATCTATGGAGCAAAGGGTTAAGCCGGTCTTTCACTGTACTCCTCTTGGCCGAGTCGAGCCCCCGGAAGGTCAGTAGGTAGCTTTAAGGACATGAGAAGAGGCGGTCGCTAGTTTGATCCCTAGGCTGGCCAATGTTTTTTCGAAGATTGATGATAGTCATTGCAACAGGACTCGCTCATCTCTCATTGCTGAGGGTTTTCCTGTAGTTTTTCGTTTTTTCTTACCCAATACTCTTCACTATACTCTTTCCAAAACACTGGCTTCTCTCCCATAAAACCATTGTCGAAATAATTCATTTAGCAGGACAAAGGTTAAGATTCTTTCTACCAGTTAATGGTGTTGATAATCCTACTATTAATGCTAATGATGATGACGATGTACCGTTACATTGTATATCACTTCCTATGGTACTTCCACCGCTTTCAACATTATATCAGTCTTATCAAGGCGACAGCTCACATGTTCATTTAACCCTTTGGCTGCTAGGCACGACTCACTGACCTTTTTTGGACAGTGTAGATCAAGATCAGACTGCACAGAACGTGCAGTCTGATCTTGGATCTACACTGTCCGATTAGGAGATGTTATTCCCTCAAAAAATAACTTTGAAATAGCAATATTTGTTGGGTTTTTTTTGCTATCGAGTTGAAAATTTCATTTTAGTTATTAGGCAGAAGAAGGGTTAAGCCCTGGATTTCTCCAGCATTTGCAAGGACTCTGGAGTGTCGAATCTAAGAACTCTTTAACGAGAACCTCAATTCTTCCAGTGTGACTCGAACACGGGGCCTTCAGGTTACGTGTCCAACACTTTACCACTGAGTCACGCAGGGTTCAACATTAACCCTTTCCCAAATGACAAAAAAAATTAGGCAGTCCAAAACTCAAAGAGTTCGCAGTTGACAATTTTGAATTTGATGAGAATGGCAGAGATGGTTGGTTGGTTGTATTGGGGTTTAACGCCACTTTTACAGCTAAGGTCATATCATGGCGGTCGGTGACGCACATGTGTTTCCTGGCTTCGTCACACCGATACTTACACTACTTTCTTTCAAAAGCCACCGACTACTTTTCTCACATGCTTCAGCAGAGGTGAGAGGCGAAAATACGTCGGAAAGAAAGTTCGCCTCAACCGGGTATCGAACTCACAACCACCAGGTCATGAGTCCGACACGCTCACCACTCAGCCACCCGGGCGGGCAGAATGGCAGAGACTTTGCCGATAGGCTATAGAAAACACCGTGGAAAAAGAAGAAATTGCTCGTTACGAGCAAGTTCTCCTTTATCCACAGTGTTTTCTAAAGACTTGTAAATTCAAGATCAGACCGCATGTTTTGTGCGGTCTGACCTTGATCTACACTGTACGCAGAATGTCTGGGAGACGCTCTTAGCGGGTTAAGGGTTAAAGCACTTTGTAGTGGTACCATAAAAATATTTTCTTAAAGCTGTATGTAGAGTTACCTGGAATGTTCTGTATCTTTTCAAACGCATAAATTTACTGAATAGTTTAACTTTTCCCCAGACAATCCTGACTTTTAACGACCCAGGTGTAGAAAAATTTGAAAACATTGTGGGAAAAGTGAAAATGCTGGTAACCCTTTTCCCACAATGTTTTCTATCCTGTCACTGACAAATTTCATAATTTGAGTCACGTTTGTCGTCTGCAAATGCTTTCAATTTGGACTGGTCTACAGTTTTGTAGTTTGGTAAAGAGTTAAGCTAACATATCGCCTACCGATGCTTACATTTTTGACAAATTAAAAATTTTGTAGTTTGGACGAGACTTTATCTTGACAGGTGTAGACGGGTACCAAGATGAGATTCAAAGACACATTTCTGGACTGGATGAAAGGCTAAGAGCGCTTGAAAACTCAAACGACGACTTGAGGATGAAGTTGAAAACGCAGCAGCTGAAAACCGATGAGAAAATCATGGTAATTTTTATCTTTGTGTGTGTGTGTGTGTGTGTGATATTAAATTCCTTACGACACGGTCTCATCTTTTAACTACCATGAGAAATAAAGCTTTTGAAAACGTGTGGGAAGAGAAGAGAATCCTGGTTAACCCGAATTATACCTGTACTTAGCATTGTATAGCTTGCTCTGAAATGCTGCGCCACTCGTGAAAATATTACCGATAGTGTTCACTCGATGAAATAAATTTCGATTTTTCACCGAAAAAGACAAATATCCTCTATTTATCGGTGAAATAATTTAGATATTTCATGGTTACGACCTGTGAAAACACCGATATTTATAGTCTGACTATTCAATTCAAGGCCGTTGTTCCCGTGCAGTAGTTACCTTGGTAAAATTGGGCTAGCCTCAGAACCAGATGGACATATGACGTAATTTACCTTACATTTCTTGCGCTTGACGTAATATTTTAACGCGTTGCTGTGCGGAGGGGAGTACGTCATGTGGAATAACCGAAAAGAACTGTACTCGATTTTGATGCAAGTTCCACCAAAATTGGTTAAAAGCATGAAATAAATGGAATATTCGTTTTAGTCAGTGAAAGATCGAATTTTATTTCATATCATCAACATCATTGGTTATATTTTCACGCGTGGCTGCGATGCTCGCGAGATAAAATGAATTTCCATCTTTCACACACAAAAAAAATCCTTTATGTATTCCACATGTATACTTTGCAAATTATAATTGTGTGGTCTAAACAACGTCATCACACATTAACAAGCAAACACCGATACAGCCAGATAGAGACGCTTTATTAGGCAGCACTGACAATCCATACAAAAAATGTTATATTTACCGCAATATTTACCACAATACAAAACGTAAAGGAATTTCCTAGTAAGGATACTGGCCGTCCACGTAAAACCCGTCAGTGAGAAGAACCGTGTATCCGCAATATGCACGAAACAACTCGTATGTATGCATTAACCATGTTAAGACAAACGTTCTCCGCTATACTACGTACCGCTGAGAATTTATAATTCTGTAAGGCGCTATATACAACTGTATGCTATAGTCTACAATGCTAAATATAATTTTTTATTTCATGCCTTCCGGTAGGATATCGAGGAATAGCAGTGAAAATATTTTTCGATCTTATACTGGTACCGCCAGCGAAAATACCGATTTTCACGTTCTTGTTGCCTAGGTAAATTGTGCGTGCCTCATAACCCGATGGGAAATATGACGTCACATACCTTACATTTCTCGCGCTTTACGTAATATTGTAATGCTTTGCTAGGCGGAAGGGGTACGCCACGAGGAATAACGAAAAGGAACCTTATTGCATTTTGATAAAGCTCCTCCCAGAAAGGGTTAAAAGCATGAAATAAATAGAATATTTGTTTTTTTCGGTGAAAGATCGAAATTTATTTCATCTCGTGAACACCATCGGTATTATTTTCATTCGTGGCTGCGCCACTCGTGAAAATATCACCGATGGTGTCCACTCCATGATATAAATTTCGACCTTTCACCGAAAAAAAACAAATATCCTCTATGTATTCTATATAGAACATAGACAGATTTGTTAGTGAAAGAGAAGACCTGGTCAACCAGACGCTACAGAATCTGCTGTCTGAGGAAGACGGATGCAGGCGTAAGTCATACTTAAAACCTTGATCTTAAACCTTGTTTCTTCAAATATGACTTATGAAAAGAATGTTGGAAAGGGAGATAATCCTTGGAACCAGCAATATCTTCTTTTTCCACAGTATTAGTTGTGCGGTCAGGTGGCAGGGGACTTGGAAATTTGTTCACGGCTGTGGTAAATCATGTCGCCCCGAGTCGAAGGCGAGGTGGCGACATGATTCACCACACCCGTGAACAAGTTTCCAAGTCCCCTGCCACCTGACCGTACAACGAATTTATTATACTGCAAAGTTTTCAAAGCGCGTTTAAGCGATTTTTTCCTGTTTTATAATTTCACGAAACGAGTATGCTGACGAAATAGAAATTCCCTTCTGTGTGCCCCAATTCAATGAAAACTGATGTCACTGGAAATTGAAGTCACTAAAACGTGCAGTTTGGTGTATAAATGTGCAGTCTGGTGATCGATCGACGCCACCATTTTGGATGATGTATTGCATGTGTAGTGATGTTTACGGGGCACTCAAAAGGGAAACTGGTTTTACGTGGTTTTTGCCAGGGAACATGATATTATGTTCCCGTCATGTTAACCAATCAGATCACGAGAAATTTCTTTGCAGTATAATAATGATTTATGTCAACTGCAATACGAATTGAATCGTTTACGGATAAACAATTTTCTCTTTGTCGGTCCTATAACATTTTCTACTCTTTTACAGACAAGACGCAACATGTCCCTACTAAAGGTATTACCATTCTAACGGTTCTGGTGCAACTGAAATGAAATTTCCCATTAGTTGATAAATTAGGATTTATACTGATATACTATTTTTGCACATTTCTAACCGACTATGTCCATCTTGAAATTATTTGTTGATACTTTTGTTAGTTTCCTGAATAGGGAGGTAATTATTATCTCGTTTTAAAATGACAATATAGTGGATTTAGATTTATAAATAATAATTCTAATAATGAAAAACAAAAAACCAAAAAAAAAAAAACTCAGTTAGATAAGTACTATATTACCCATTTTTAATCATAGCTGAGTTTGTTGGAAAAAATTATAACGTTAGCGGAAATAGCTATTTTCCACCAGGATGGTACTACCCTAACCCAAAGAGCACCAAATAGAACCAATAGATATTTTCAGTTTAGAAATAAAATCCAAACAATTACGTTTTCAAGATCTTTCTTTCTCCGAGATATCAAGCAAAGGTTTAACCCATTCCCTAATACACCATTTTGAGACCGTCCCAAATTCAAAGAAGCTGCAGACGACAACTGAAATGTGGCTATTAAAAGATTTTAAGATACAGATTGCATGGGAAATATTGTGGAAAAAGGTGAAATTGCTCATTTTGAGCAATTTCACCTTTTCCCACAATGTTTTCCTAAAGCTGTTTTCTTCAATGTATTAAAATGAGTATATATGGAGGAAAGGGTTAAGCAAAGGGCCGAGCCCGGTAGCTCAGTTGGTTGTGTACTGGACTTGGGAACAGTGGGTCGAGGGTTCGATTTGATATTGATCGACATCTGCTGTAAAGGGCACTACTAGTATATTCGTGACAGGGGTTTAGCAAAATCGCGAGTTTTAACCCTTTACCCCATAAGGCATTACTATTGTATTTCTAATTGACCCTAAATAACAGGAAGGATGAAGCCGTTTCTTATGTGTGTATGGTACCTTTTGATAGCATAGAAAACATTGTGACAAAAGGTGAAATTGCTCATCACGAGCAATTTCACCTTTTGCCACAATGTTTTCCAAAGGCTCCTACAAGCAATGCGTAGAAATGAGTATCTATGGAGTAACGACCCAGAGATAGAAATCTTTTGAAAACATTGCTGGAAAAGAAGAAACTGCTGGTTACCAACAATATTTTTCTACCCCGTCAAAGATCATGATGCTTCAAATTTAATCACATATCGTCGGTTTACTTCGAAAACCTCGTAACTACAGCTTGTTACAAGCTGTAGTTACGAGGTTTTGGAGGAAAACCGACGATACAAATTGTCATCTACAAATGCTTTGAACTTGGACCGGTCTACGTTTTTTGTCGAATGGTAAGGAGTTCAGGGTTAGTATGTTGTCTTCAGACGCTTTCAATATGGATGAGTCAAACATTTCGTGATTTTGATAAAGAGACAAGTCCATTTAGATTGACCGTAGGATGTAGAAAGTTTGCCAAAAGTTTGGTGCTGCAGAAACTTTCTTTTAACGGGGAATCCTATAGCGCTTTTTACAAATCCACTGGCTGCCTTCCCACATAACACTTTTTGAAAAAAAAAAAAGAATTCAGCAGAGAGCGAGCGAGCGAGCGAGTGAGAGAGAGAGAGAGAGAGAGGGAGAGAGAGAGAGAGAGGGAGAGAGCGAGCGAGCGAGTGAGAGATAATTATCATTATTATTATTATTATGTATACTGTATTATTTCTTTAATTATTATTATTATTATTATTATTATTATAATAATAACAATGCTGATGAAAATGGTAATATCGTTGACGATGAAAACGGCGAGGACCGCGATAGTAATGATATTGTTGATGATGATGATGATGATGATGATGATGTGCTCCTAGAGCCAATGTATGGCATTAATCATTTCTATCAATATAGAGTACCATCTACATGTATTATGCCACCGTATATCATTTCTTACTTATATACTTAAAGCAAAAAAAGTGGCCTTCTCAGCTTACCTGAGTCGCAATTTGAACAATCTTGGACGAAAACAAACGGTGAAGTTCGACAGAACCACACTAAACTATGGCAGAGGTTACTGTGCATCAACAGGGATCTTCACCGCACCATGGAAAGGAATCTATGTCTTCTCATTCTTTGTTGGCAAGTATATTTCGTTTTCTTTTTTCTTAGGCTTGTCTCTTTACCAAACGACAAAATTTTATAATATAGACTTGTCCAAATTCAAAACGATTGCAGACTACAAAATAAAGATAACTCAAAAATTGATATTAGTTTCCAGCAGGGTAGAAAAAATTGCAGGAAAAGAAAATGCTGCTTAGCTGCTTAGCAGCATTTTCTCCTATTCCCACAATATTTTCAAAAGGCTTCTATCACAGGGTCGTCCCAAACTTAGGGTCTCAAGGCTTGTTTATGAAAGGGTTAATCCTTAGGATGCGTAGGATGGTTGGTGAATGCGAGCCCTGGGCGCGAGCATTTAAACATTTCTCTTTTTCTAAGTAACTCGCTCAAGTGATCTTCACAATTATTTGCAAACTTTTAAATGGTATGATTTAAATTTAAATGCATTTTAACAACCGAATTGAAATACTTAAGTAGCCATAGAGCCTTAACCCATTACCACACAATCCCTACTTTTGACGCCCCTGAGAAAGAAGCCTTTAGAAAACATTGTTGAAAAAAGGAGAAAATGCTGGTAACCAGCATTTTCTCCTTTTCCCACAACGTTTTCTACCCTTCAGAAAACAAATTTCAAATTTTCAGTCACTTTTATTTTGACGTCTGCAAATGCTTTCAATTTGGACCCGTCTAAAATATTGTCATTTGGTAATGGGTTAAAAGAACAGGGGTGGGGAAGGGGTCTATTTAACTATTTACCACATAATCCAGAATTTTAACGACTCTGAGAAAGAAGCCTATAGAAAACATTGTGGAAAAGGGAGAAAATACTGGTAACTAGCATTTTCTCCTTTTCTCATATTCTTTCCTACCCTATCAAATTAGGAAATCATCATATAAACAAGATATAATTTTTGTCTGCAGATGCTTTGAATTTCGTCCAGTCCAAATATTTGTCGTTTGCTAAAGATTTAAAAAGGTTCATAAATTAGTACACTAAAATATTATATACACAGTCAGTCATAAGTTAAGCATCACCAGAACAAATACAGTCATATTTTTTTTTAAATGGATAACCTTTTATTTAGTATATTTTCAAGCTGTGTACGGACCCACTAGACAAGTAACAGGCTGATTTACGAGCCAAATGAAAGGATGGATACGAGAAAACTTTCCGAAGCCCAGAAATGGCAAATTGTGGGTATGAGTAATCCTGGTGTAAGCACATGGGCTATTGCTGGTCAGTTTTGGTGATGCTTAAGTTATGTCTCACTGTATATTTGAAGGTCAACGTGGTCACAACCAAATATTTGTGGAGCTGGTGGTGAATGGAGCAGACAAATCTGACGCTGCTGTGGAAACAACAACCTGTTGGCAGGATTCCCAAGGGGGGAACGTCGTTGTTCTCAGATTGAGAAGACATGATCGTGTCTACATCCGAAAAAACATCTGGGGCTCGCACATTGAGAGCTCCTCGAGCATTCGGCTTTCCACATTTTCTGGCTTCTTGCTCTATCGTTTGTAGACCTATATATCAGGGCATCTGCTTGTAAAATCTAAGGTCATGCTGATATAAATCGTGCAGAAACTCTGAAACTTTTATCAATTTTAGCGCAAAAAAAAGGAAAAAAGAGCTTCTAGGTACGACATACGTCAAGAGCGGACTGCATAAGGCTTGCAACAGCCGAAAAGGGGCATTCACACATCTGTGTAAAGTGTCGTCTCGGATCAGCCTGCGCAGTCTGCGCAGGCTAATCCAAGACGGCACTTTACGACTACATTACATGACCATCAGTAGACTTGCGTGAAAAAGAAAATCACAAAATATCGAAAAGTTTCGTTTCGGATCAGGCTGCGCCGTCCGTGCAATCTGATCTGAGACGAAACTTTCCGATATCTTGTCACTTTACGCAAATGTCCGATTGTCCCTTTTTGGGCGTTGCAGGCCATATAATGCGCTGTCTCAACTTGGATCTATCCTCACCGTCCGCATTTTAATACAATCCATAGGATAAAATCTTTCTAATTTTCAACGTTTTGCCATTTCGGTAGTAAAAGATCATGAATCTATTTGATCCCGAAAGACTTAAATTTCGGTTTTAAGAAGACGAAAAAAGAAATGGAGACTCTAACATCCATAAGCAGATAGAAGGAAAGCTGCTGAATTCAAAAATTATAGTACACAATCCCGAATTTTAACAGTTCGGACAAAACGGCCTTTTGAAAACATTCTTGGAAAAGGAGAAAATGTCAGTAATCTGCAGCTTCTTCATTACCAACAATCTTTCTCAATTTTTAAAGGCAATTTCCACCAGTTTGGTGTTCTTTAATTTGCAGCCTAACCTACCGTTTATTTTGTACAGATTTTATTCATATTATGGTAAAAATTTAACCTTTTACCAGATGAAAAAAAATTGGACGCATCCATTATGATACAATTTGTAGATGACAAATTTTATGAAGATTAAAATATAAATAGAGTTGGGCTTCCAAAAAGTAGAAAACATTATGGAAAAATGCTAGTTAGCATCCTTTTCTCTTTTTTTTCCAAGATGCAGTGGGGAATTTCTTTCATAAGGTCGTTAACCCTTTCTGCGAAAACATGGACTGTTGCGGACCGCATAGATCTAGATCAGACTGCACAGTACTTGCAGTCTGATCCTTGATCTATACCATCCGCTTTTTTGGTCAAACCTATAAAATTAAAATCTTTGTACGTTTCAATGTATTGTACTCAGAGCTGCCGAAAGACGTCAAGTTTATTTAGTTGTCGCAGGAACAGTTTATCCTGCTAAATAACTAAAGTGAAATTTTCATTTCGATATTAAACAAACAGATATTACTGTTTCAAAGTGATGATTTGGGGGAATGATACCTTCTTATCGGACAGTGTTGATCCAAGATCAGACTGCACGTTCTGTGCAGTCTGATCTTGATCTACATTGTCCGCGAAAGGTCAGCAAATCGCGCTTAGCAGCCTAAGGGTTAAGTCAAGGCACTGTGCGATGCAGGTTTAGATGACATCTATATCATGGTGAATTTAAGTTTTACAAGTACTTGCCAGGGATTGAGCAAGAACGGACCTTGGTTCTGATAATATTTCTCTCTTTTTTTTTTATTGATTATATTTCTCTCTTTTTTTTTTATTGATTATATTTCTTTTTTATTATTATTTTTTCTGTAACTCTTTACCAAACAAGAAAATTTTAGACTGGTCCAAATTGAAAGCACTTGCAGGCGACAAAATAGTAGTAACTGAAAATTGATATTTGTTTCCAGCAGAGTAGAAAACATTGTGGGAAAAGGAGAAAATGCTGGTTACCAGCATGTTCTCCTTTTCCCACAATGTTTTCAAAAGTCTTCTATCTAGGGATCGTAAAAACCAGGAATTGTTTGGTAAAGATTTGTAGTAGACCTGTAACACTTCTAGTGGAATAAAATAAATGGAATAAAAATTCTTGATAGCTGATAAAAAACGGATTTATACAGATACAAAACTTTTGTACATTTTCAACCAACCAGAAATTCCATTGATGTCTATCTTGAAATTATTTGTTGATGCTTTTGTTAGTTTCTAGCAAGGGCAGGTAATCACTAACTCCCTTCGTAATGAGAATATAGTGGTTTTAGATTTATGAATATATGAATATATATTTATGAATATATTTATTTATAATTCTAAGAAGGATAAGAAGGGGAAAATAAGTGGCTTGAGTAAAGTAGTACAATAATACTCATTTTTAATCACATAAAATTTTGTAAGATATATATTACATGTATATAAGAATTATTATAGTGGAAATAGATGTTTCCTATTACGGGTCCACTACCTTAATTATTTCTCTTTTCACAATTTTATTTCGTCCTTTTCTTTTTCTACTACTTCGATCTGCACAGAAATAGAAAATAACAAATACAAGAATGGAAACACAAGATTGTTGTTTAACTCTATGCCGGATGACAAAATTTTAGATCGGTCCTATTGGAAGTATTTGCAGACGACAAAATTTTAGATTGGGCGAAATTCAAAGCACTGGCAGTCGACACATGGTCACAAATCATGAGATTTGTCTTTGGAAGATTTCGACTTAGTAATAATAGAAAATAGCATTTTCAAAAAATTACATATATATTGATGAAAGTAGATTTAATATTTACGAGACGATAAAATCGTAGTCTCGTCCAAATTGAAAGCATTTTACAAATATCAAATTCAATGACTTCCAAATGGCGAAATTTGTATTATTGAAAGTGTTGAGAAAACATTGGGGGAAAAAGAGAAAATGCTGGTTACCAGCATTTTCTCATTTTTCCGCAATGTTTTCAAAGGCCTTTCTCCTTAAGTCATCAAAACATGTGATTGTTTGAAAATTGAAATTCGAAGTAGCATAACCTAATAAAATGTATTTCTGCAACGTGGTGTTTGTTGATTGGCATGTCCGCTGACATTCATGTCCTAAAACTTAGAGGAGGCATTTGAAGGTCAAGCCTCAACTACAAAGAACCATTTAACTCATTACCAAACGACACTATTTTAGGCTTGTCCAAATCGAAAGCTTTTGCAGACGACAAAATAAAAGTGACTGAAAATTTGAATTTTGTTTTGTGAAGGGTAGAAAACATTGAGGGAAAAGGAGAAAATGATGTTTACCAGCATTTTCTCCTTTTCCAACAATGTTTTCTAAAGGCTTCTTTCTCAGGGTCGTCAAAAGTGGGAATTGTGTAGTAATGGGTTAAATGTTTACCAGACAAATTTTAGCCTTGTCCAAATTGAGAACATCTGCAGACGACAATTTCGGTGTATTTTTGCTTTGACAGTGTAGAAAACATTGTGGGGAAAAGGAGAAAATGCTGGTAACTGTTTTCAAAAGATTTCTTTCCCAGGGTCGTTAAAAGTCGTCATTGTGTGGTAAAGAGTTAAATGAATCAAGTTCTGTGAAAATGAGTTTTAATGTATTTAAAAATAAAAAGGCTTCCACCTAAGTAAGTCTGTACAGTCCTAGCAGGCTGACTAGAGTCGAAACTGTTTGTTATTAGTCAAATCTTTGCTTGCCAAAGGACCAATCTGCCTACCACTGGTCGATTGTTCGACGAAATGGGTCATATGGCTCCATAATTATGCGATGGATTGCTTGGTAAAGTATAGCACCCAGAATCATAAACCCCCCCCCCCCCCCCCCCCCTTTTACCAGAGCATTGCTCATCTGTCTTGGTAAAGAGAGAATAATTTGTTAAAGGTGACGCACAAGCTTCGAGACCAGGGCCCGTATTTACCAACTATTCTTGAAACTATTCTTAGACTTATTCTTCAAGGTTTTCTAAATTTGTAAGTAACACAACTTCTGATTGGCTAAACCGAATGGTTTAGCCAATCAGAAGTTGTGTTACTTACAAATGTTTTCTAAAGGCTTCTTTCTCAGGGATTGTGTGGTAATGGGTTAATATCTTTTTAGCCTTTACTAAACAAGTGGAACCTGTGATAGAAAAAAAAAATAAAGAAAACAAACCATTTCAAGGGCTTTGCAATCAAAAAGCCTTTTCAGTACATTCACTTAGAATGCAGATGTTTCCTTCACGTGCATTTCCCATAGCAAAACTAGCTCGATAACTTGCTCTAGACAGATAAGCTCGATCCACAACGCGGTCTTCTTGCAATATTGCAGTTCATGGACTGTAAAATGGCGTACCTACAGCTCTTCTTCAGAATTCTTTTATCGTTAACAATATTTAATGTTTGCCCTTCTATGCACTCAAAAGTTACTGAAAATCAAATGTTGGAAAGATTTGCTGCGATAGAAGAGGCTCAGGCGATATGTTGTCCAAATAATGAAATACTTGAGAATAAATTCAAAATACTAGAGAAGAAGAATGAGGAACTGGAGAACAGACTCGGGGCGCAGCAGTTTGAGAATACAGAAATGTGGTCCGAACTCAAGGTAAATTTCTTTTAATACACGTCACCTTCAGCTTACTATTGTCCTTTTGCAGTAGATAACTTTTGAAGACTTTGTGGCTAAGGGAGAATTTACTTTCTGCATTTTTGCTACATTTCTTTAAATTCTTTAAACATGTAATCTTCATTCTAGTTATTATCAGTATCACGTAGAGATGTTCTTCAAATCTGATATAGGAAGTAATAAAAAAAATCGACCTATTGCTGATACCAGATTTAGCTGGAAATGCCGGAGCATTTACCCTCAAATGTAGGTATATAGTGGAACCAACCAACCAATGACTCTTTGAGCTTCTTTTCTAAGAAAGCTAAATTTATACGGGCTATTTCTTAGAGTCTCAACAAGACGATAAAAGAACTACACTCCAACTACTGCATGATATTAGCCTCGAAAAATCACTCACAAAAAATGAAAAGTCTTATCAGTTGAGACAAAATGCCTTTACTTGGTCAAAGATATCATATTACCCTAAATGAGATAACATCGCTCAGTTTCATTCAAACAGAAATTGTCAAAGCAACATCAGAAACACACTATCATTCCGTCTGACAAAAAGTATGGAACGAGCTCAGTCTGCCCCAGACTCTTAATTTCAGTCGGATTTTTATGGAGTCACGTTAATCCCTTTTTTTTCAAAGGCATAGCTCACGTGTTATATTGTTCATGGACGTGCTAAACGAGCTATACGTGCTATACTTGCACAATTAAATTTTGTGCTCAAGACTACCTTTTTTTTGTTGTTGTTTCATTTACAGAAAGGAGTTTTATGCATTGTTTCTCAAAATGTCTCTCAAGGGGAGGTAAAATATGCTAATTCACTCTGTATATAACATACAGGAATCTGTACAGGCGAAAGGTGAACTCATAAACCAGACCATCACGAGGCTACAACTAAACCAGATTGACTTCCCACCATCTAATGCTCGGCGTCAATTAGGTAGCGGCTTCAATGATTATGCAAATTACTTCCTTTTTACTAATATATACATGTATTGCAACTTTTCAAGATAGGGCAACACGACTGTATAAACTGGTCTTTGTGATCTTGATCTAAACATTTTGTTAAGTCAGCCGTTAGGCAATATGCGCAGAGAAGTGGATTAATTTGTGAGAGTGGGTTTCTTTTCTGAAATGGTGGAACTCGGCCAGATCTGTGGCTTTAGTGAATAGGGCATGAAAATTTGGTAATGATACGGCTGATTCAGCTTAACGGATGACGTGGTTTAGTTTGTCAATTCACATTATTTGAACTTGATCTAAAGATATATTAACGGTCAGTTTGTTCTTCCATGGTGATGATTTTCATGTGCAATTGAATAATTTACAGATACATTTACAGTCGTTTTCAGCCAGTTTTTTCCCCTATTTCATCGTTATTTTATGATACTGTTATTATCCTTGTATCTTGATGCCAAACATGCCTCTGATGGTAGAAAGACTGCACGGATTACGACGGATAGAAAATACTCTTCATGTTTTGGAGGCCTTTCAGCGATCGCTGATTTAGTTTCCGATTTTAAATGATTGGTTTATTGTCGTGTTTAACGCCGAATGCAGTATAGGGATCTTTTTTTCATAATCGCTGTCCGTACCATCAAATTGCACCAAGCATTGTGAACTATTAATACAAAACCCTAGACAATCAAGGCAGGGAGAAGTATCTAAAGTGTCGGTTAAGCCCATGAACGAAATAGCAATAAAGTCGCATAGCTCAGCTTATGGTGGTCCCAGAATCATGGTATCATGTCAAAAATTTGATTAGTTTTATCTTCCGTGAACAATCTGGCAAATGCCGATACTCTCATTGCAAATGGCTACTCAAAGGAGCTGTCAAAAGAAACTATCTTTCATTCCCAGATATCTAAGATAAGACGAGGACAAGTATTACAACAACAATGTCGAATTGAAAAAAAAAAATCATATGAGCCATGCTTTAGCAAGAGGAAGATGAATGCACCTCCATGATATACTATAATCAGCATGACATTACAGAATTATGGATCGAAATAATGGTAAACAGATCTTTTGACGTGCAGAAAAATAATCCGAACAACCCATGGAAAAAAGTTTCATCAAGGTAAGCCTGTGGTTCCTGCGCAGGCTTATATAGATCGATAGTTTTTGCGGATGCTTTTAGCCCCTTTTTTCCCTATCTTTACCAAACAGGATCCCCGTCCGGTGTAGCATTCTCAACATATCTAGATCATAACGTGGATAACCTCGGACCAGCCGAAGTGATAGTTTTTAACCAGGTACATCTCAACGCTGGCAACGGTTATAATGAAAAGACGGGCGCATTTACTGTCCCGATCAGCGGCGTTTACGTATTTACTTTTTTTATCGGTATGGCATTTATCTTTAACTTTCTTTTATCAGTTTTTAAAACAAAGAATATACAAATTCTGCTTCAAGTCTTCTTTCAAAATAGATATTTGAGCATCCGTTTTTTAACTTAGATGAAAATTATTTTACATTTTGGTGAATTTGCAGACAGCATATCGTTGATTTACTTCGAAAACCTCGTAACTTCGCTAGCTTGTCGAAGTAAACCGACGACATGTAGAGATAACGCAGCAAACAAGGCACAGAGGATCTAGTCTTATCTCGGAACAGTTATTTTCAGACATGAAGGACTCAATTTTCAGTGTTTTTCATGTTAGAAATCAAGAAGATAAAACCGATAAGATTTGTTAATTCTAATATATACATTAATGAACATCTTGAATGCAGGAACAATTCTACATTCAAGTTAGGTTGGACAAGCTGATTTTATAGACAAGACGGATTTGTCACCGATAGATATTGGTACAGTTTGGACTTTGCTTGTGCACGGGGGTAATACCAAAATCGCTATTTCTGCTGTCGACCGAGCTGGTACTGCGTAAAGCTGCTGTCGACCGAGGAATACGGTTTTCGACCGAGCAGTACTGCTGTCGACAGGGGGACAAGGTGATTTAAATACGCTATAAGTGTGTAATTTTACTATATGTTTCTATATTTTTGGGTTTAAACAGTTTCTGAAATATTTTGCTATTGTTTTAAGTGTTTTGGAAGTTTGGCTTATATCCTGTTTTAACACTGAGCGCAGTTAATCGTGAAAATATGTAAAATAAGTATTTTCGGGGAAATGATTCTTATTCAGTGTCATGGCAAATCGAGGGCGGTACAATGCAGATATATCATAAGTATACATGATTACCTTTTATTTGTGTGTGTGCATGCGCTTATATGCATCTATGGCACCTTTTATGTTTTCGCTGATACTGCTGTCGATGATCTGAAAGTTTACCGGGTACGGTTGTCGACGTTACTGGATACGGCTGTCGATGATTGATCGAGAGTGCAACCGACAGATTTTTCTGGGAAATAACCAGTTAAACAATAAAATTTCTGTTACATTCTTCGTCAGTCATTGTGTCCTTCGAAAGGGTTACAGTTTGTTGATTCAGATGTCAGTCTAGACGATTGTGTCGCTACTAGTGCTATGATTCATTCATTTCAACGAATAAAATGGATGTATACATGCAGTTTGTACGTCCTGATAAATGCAAAACACCGTTGTGTATCCGTACTTTTTGGCACAAGCATTTACTCATGGGTAAAAAGCAAGTCCTGTGGTTTGTGCACTCTTCAAGAACATGCAGTTAAGCAGATAGCAATTTTTAGTGTTTGGTGCGGACCGTTTAGTTCGACAATTTGGACCAATAGCTTGTAAGGAATTATTAACTCTGCAGTTATCGTGTGCGAAATCAGGTTTACATGTGAGATGTGACGCAGAAAAATAGCAGTTATTGCATATGCGTACAGCAAAGGTTTAGGCGATCCTGCGCACCCCCACAGTCTCTTTCTCTAATGGAATCAGATCATCATACAACATACGGAAGTAGCCAAACTTTCCATTTTCTGGATTTAGAGTTTTTTACGAAATTGTAGGGCCTGTGACGGATGCCTTGAGCACGCATGTTCAATGACTTCGTGATGAGCAGTGCACTTATACGAATAGTAGCAGCATATGTATTCAAGCATTTCGACGTTACACCAAAATGCGTCACTGTAAGTCCAGGAATTGGCCCAACTAGTATACATTAACCTGAAAATACACATACATGTATACACGTATAACACAAAATAAAAGGATTTGAGAAAAATTATTTGTTGAGAAAATGCAAGTGTTTGCCTTTCACAAATCATAGCGGTATGCAGAAGTCAGATGTCAGAAGCATGATATACGATGGATATCCTTGCAAGTAGGATATTATGCCATGGCTCTGTTACCATAGCAACCAAAATGCTGTTTTCTGTTCACTTAAAACTTTCAAAGAGAATATTTGCAATGGTATCCATCGTATACCATGCTTCTGATACTACAATCCTGCATACCGCTATGATTTTGTAAAAGGCAAACACTTGCATTTTCTCAAACAAATAATTTTTCTCAAATCGGTGTTATATGTGTCAAATCAGTAAAAAATTTGAACTTAGAATGATCTTGGAACATGAAGAATGGTCTTGGAAAGAGAAACATTTTGACGTAAATTCCATGTAATCCGTCCAAATTTATAAGGAAATTATAGAGGTCTAAAATTCTGTTGTGTGAGTCCAAAATGAGACTGTACGCTGATCATCACATATGAAATCATTATCTTAATTAACATACCTATGCAATTTAATGCTGTGTGACATGGTGTCAGAAGATGCATTTATTCGGAATATAAACCTTTGTATCTTTTCTTATTTCTGATCCAAACATAGATTTTAAGGTTTCTTTGAAACCGCCTCGGTGAGGCGGTTCTAATGATCAACCAAAACCTATGTTTTAAACAAAAATAAGAAAAATAGCCCATACCCCTGCAAACCCCACTTTTCACTTTATAAAGTGGGGTTCACAGGGGTTTGAACTGCACGGGATTGTTAACGTAATGAATAATCACTTTGAAGTAAATACGCTCAAAGTTGACGGCATATAGAAAAATTCCCAGATAATGGACAAAATGCAATCTTTGCATTCAGTGCAATTGAATTTTTTTCTTATTGATTAGAAACTCCTAACCGTTTGCTGAAAATCTGGAAAGTTTTCTTTGACCAGGTCAAAATATTTCAAAGCATGCAGCCGCTCTCTAGAGATAGCCATTGCAAATTACTCAAGGGCCATATCTGCTGAGCAACCCTACCGATTACCATGAGATTTGTTGCGAAATGTTCCTCTCTCCATAGGCGCTTGAAGTTCTTCGCTCTGAAAACCCCCTCAAAATGCCAAATATCAAGGTTAATATTGACGCAATCTATATGAATTTCGTAATGGCTCATGTAGCAAAAATATTTAGAATTTTTGACCTGTTTTTGCATTTATACGTCAAGCGCATGTGCTCTTTCCGACATCATTCTTCAAGAGTATTTGCACATGTTTGCAGCTCTATTCCTTTATCAAAGTACTGAAAATACTGACAGACTAGCGAATTTGGAACTAGTGTGTGGTTATGGTAAATGTAAATCTTTGTTGATTTATACCTGATTGAAGAAATATTGTCATATCTGGTTTCTGGGTCCGTTCCAGGTCCATCGGTTCAATCGGGTTATTAATCCAAGTTGGTTCAATTCAAATGCAGTTCAATCCATTGACTTTACCCGACGCTCTTGACTATTTTCTTCTCTAGGAAATATTACGATAAACTTCGGTTTGTTAACTTTCAATTTAAAACAGGTTTTTTTGTTGAGATGAAATCTCCTGCCTAAAAAGACATCTTCAGATAGAAAGAAATAAGAGGTAAATTGTGTTTTGCATGTACACCTTGCCTTTTAGTTATTTCCATAGCATAGCATTTGAAAAGATAAGACAAATATGATGCGGGCTATAAACAAAATTAATACGAAGTTTCATGAAATTTTGTCCAATAGTTAAAAAGATATCAGTCCGTAATGGAAACATACATCAAGCCCCCCCCCCCTTTTCCGATGACACGGCATCAAATGAAAAAATGAAGAAGGAATCTTTATCGGTGGACTATCGTAAGGAATATATTAAGGATGTTTCACCAATTTTCATCAAGGATTTCAAAAGATGTCTGTCTGGACAGAGGAGCAGACAGACAGTGTGGAACAAGATCAGGCTACACAGTCTGTGCAATCTGATCTTGGATCTAAACTATAATGTTATTAATCAAGTGATTTCGTATTGGCCCAGTTACAGGTCCGAGGTCAGCCGTATTGGCCCGAGGCCGAGGATCAATACGGCTGACCGAGGACCTGTAACTGGGCAATACGAAATCACTTGATTAATGACAATTTTATTAATTAACCCTTTTACGACCCTGAAAAAGAAGCCTTCTGAAAAGATTGTGAGAAAAGGAGAAAATGCTGGAAACCAGTATTTTCTCCTTTTTCCCACAATGTTTTCTACCCTGCTGGAAACGAATACCAATTTTTGGGTTACGTTTACTTTGCCGCCTCTTTGAACGTGATTGGCTAAAAGTAAGCTCAGACGCTCACGCAAGTGAACTTTTGGCCAATCACATTCAAGGATTTCTGTATTGGTCGCGGGTCATCAATATTGATACGAGGTCAACTGTATTGATCGGAGGCCAAGTCGTATTAAGCCTGGGTCACGACATGTGTACTATACGAAGTCAGAAATGTGACTGGTATCTCGTGGACCGGTTTCCATGTATAACTTCTATATATCCAATAGTTAATTAATAATAACCGATAATGGGATATTTTTCTTTTACAAAAATATACACATCCGCCAGAATGTTTTATTTAACCTTTTTTTAAGCAGGTTGAGGAATAACTTGGATTATACAGTTAATTAACCCATTACCACAAAAATTTTAGATCTATCCAAATTGAAAGCATTTGGAGATGACAATTTCAAAGTGGCTCAAATGGTGCAATTTTGCTTTGATAGGAAAAAAAACCTGGGAAAAGGAGAAAATGCTGGTTACCAGCATTTTCTCCTTTTCCAACAATGATTTCAAAAGGCTTCTTCCTCACGGGCGTTAAAAGTTGTTGTTGTGTGGTAAAGGGTTAACAGCAACGGATGCAATAGTCAACTATTTAACTCTTTACAAAACCAAACATTTTACGGCCCTCCACATTAAAAGCTGTTCCAGACAATAAAGTTAAATGTGATTAAATTGATGAAAACATTCTAAAAGGGTTGAAAAAACACGAGAAAAGGGGAAAATGCTTGTATCTAGTATTTCCTATTTCTTTTCCCGCAATGTTTTCAAAGGGCTTCTTCCCCACTAATGTGAAAACTTGGGATTGTGTGGTAAAGGTTAATATACAAGACGTTAAACAACAGTTTAATATATCACTTTCGCATTCAAAATGATCTAAATAAGGAATGACTGGAGGAATGAGAAAGGTTCCCTGGCCAGTTAGGGTTTGTGTAGCTGGGATTTGCTACAAGTCACCTGGAGGTATTACTTTTAGATCCATTCATACTTTTATGTACTCCGGGGTAGGAATCAGTGATATGAGCCTGATTTGCATATAGGTCACTTACTTTACCTATAAGCAAGCATCATGTACCTTATCAATGACATCTTGTACAATCTACTGCTTTGAGAGTGGACAAGTTCAAATTGGGATGGTAGAGACTCTGCGCTTGAAGTCAAAGTTGTCGTAATGACTGAATTAAGATTCTTAACAGTAAGGAGTATTTTTTGTGAGGCAGTATTTTGAAACTGTGGGGTTTTTTGTTTACATTGAGTCTGACTCAATCTGGATGCCTATAGACTAGCTTTGCTAGTCTAAAATCATATTTTGCAGTTTTATTCTTAATCTGATTTGACCTTTACATGTTTAAGTATTTACATCTGTGACCAGCCTTGTAGTCTGTTGTGTGAACTATATACGGGCGAGTTAAGGGTGGAGTCATTCTTGGCGACTGTTGCGACTTTTAAGACACCAGTCCGCACAAACATACAAATTTCTTCATGGCTCCCAGTGAAATCTGCCTTATAGTGGAGATTTCAGTAATAGCCATAGAATAAATCATGTATTTTAACACAGATACATGAAATGTAGTTTTCATATTTTGTCGACAGCCGTATCATTCAGACTACAAAACCATCGACAGCCGTATCACTGGTAATCGACAGCCGTATCCTGATATTTTTCAAAGGTCCATAAAATCTTCCAGAGTGCATGAATTATGCCAAACACACTTTGTTGTAGAAGCGTAAATGATACACGAAATATATAAGGCGTTTTGTTGCTTTCGTACCTTTTATAATGCATTAGATTAATGATATTCTATGTAAATTGATTTTTTTCGAAAGAATGGGTATTTTATTGTGTTTTTCAGCGTCACAACTCTCTATAAGTGAACAGACAAATAACACGTTGTCTGTTTAAAAGATTGATAGCGTTTGTAAATGTTAATACTTACGTTTTTGCTTCTCCAAGGGAATCAAAGTCACCTTGTCCCCCTGTCGACAGCCGTACTGCTCGGTCGAAAACCGTATTCCTCGGTCGACAGCAGCTTTACGCAGTACCAGCTCGGTCGACAGCAGAAATAGCGATTTTGGTATTACCCCCGTGTTGTGTGAGACACCGTCTATTGCTTTACACTGTAGTTGGTTTTGACGGCAGTGTACATCAAGTTAAAAAAGCACAAATTATTATACTTCAAATAGATTTAGCGTGATCTTACTGGACACTTTTAGATCTACACTGTCTGCGTTACTGAGACAATCTGAACAAAAGCCACATTGAATTTGCTGTTATGTTTTTGTTTCTGGACTAAACAGTCCATTATGTTTATTTGGCGCTCTTAATACGAATGTTGAGCTATTCGAAGTACGGGTCAAAAACTTCAGCCGGGCATTGATAGGAGCACATCCCGCATGATGTAAACTAAAAGCCCACTGAAACGGCATCAACCACAAAGGGAATCAGATGAATTGGAGTTTAGAATACTGTTAAAATATAACCTGGACATACACTAGTACCGTACAAAGCACTGTACTGTAGGTTTACTCGAAACAAGCTGTAGTTACGAGGTTTTTGAAGTAAACCGACGATATCCTCTTGTAACGGCATAACTCTGCAACAATTTGACGTTGTGTTTGTTGTGTTTCTCTCTTTCCCCCCCCCCCTTCTACATCCAACTTTTTTATGCATTTTAAAACATTAGAATGGCGGAAAATTGTCTTATTGCACAGGTGAAAGAGGCCAAAATCAGCTGTTTGTGAAGCTCGTTGTAAACGGAGTTCCTAAGTCAGATGCCGATGCCGAAACTGTCAGCTCGCATCACGACTCTCAAGGGGGCAATGTCGTGATACTAAAGATCTCAAAAGGGGACACAGTAATGATTGAACACAATACCTGGGGCTCACATATTGAAGGATATCCAGACATGCGACTGTCGACATTCTCAGGCTTTCTATTGTATGCTACTGAAGGTGAGGAGGCTGTAGGAAAGTAAAAGAGACAAAGCATTTTGTACCAAGTACAATCGTGTATCTTTATTATGTTTATTAGAAATCAAGTTTTTTTTTTATTCATAAATCCATTTGATCATAAAAAGTAATGTAGATCTATAATAAGCCTATCATAAAACGACCCTGAGTTCAGGGGAAGCCGAAGAAGAGGGCTGTTGAGAAAGTTGTGGAAAATAAGATATTGCAGGTAATAATGATTTTCTTTTTTCCCACAACGTTTTCTGTCCTTTCTAGGAAAATAAAGTAAACGACAATTTTATCTTTATTTTGTCGTTTACCCACGATTTAAACATATGGATGAGTCTAACATTCTGTCCTCTGATAAAAAGTTATTGACATATGGCCTGCAACACGCAAAAAGCAGTAGTCGGATATTTGCGTAAAGCGTCGTCTTGGATTAGCCTACGCAGTCCGCACAGGCTGATGCGAGACCACCTTTTCCGTTGTAAGGTTATTTTCTATTTTGAGTGATTCTTCTGCATGACGACATCTAATGTAGTTGTAAAGTGCTGTTTTCTGATCAGCCTGGACGGATTGCGCAGGCTGATTCGAGACGACTTTTTATGCAAATGTCCCATTGCCCATTTTCTGGTGTTAGAAGCCAATTACACGTACTCAGATATGAAAAAAAGTTTTGCTTTTCATGCTGTTCTCAAAATTGGAGATGATGTTCCACGATTAATCAGTAGGTTTTTTTCTCAATTACTGTACGCCTAATCGCAGCAAAGAAAACTTTGCACATATTATGTTAATTTTCGAAGCTATAATTTGACGCAGTTTTGGAGAAAAATGAGTAAGTCTTTAAAAATCAATTTGTATTTTAATCGTTGTCCTGCCGTACCAAACGACGGATGAACTTTGCTGAAAAAAAAATATTATCGCCTTGCGTAAGCGTCCAGTTTCCTAGCTAGTCTCTATCAACTTCTATTTTGAAGGTTTCGAAATTCCCGTTAGGATACATGACTGATACCTGGTTCAATAGTCCAAGAAAACAGCGTGAGCCAATACATACGTGTAGGTAATAATAGTTTCAAATAAGATATATAGGATCTGAAATGAGTGCGTTTTTGAGAGAAAATTTCATTAAACGAGTCAAGGGAAATGTTATTTAGCGAGCCTTTGGCGAGCTTAATAACAATTTTCCTAGACCAGTTTAATAAAATCTTATCTCAAACGTCCACAAATGTCAGATTCTTTTTATCACATAACATTTCACAAAATACAGAGCAGATGCTGCTGAAACATTCATAAATGCACCCGCGGTAATATCCAAGGGTAACAACCTACGTCACAGGAAGTGATAACGGACCTGGGCATTTTCATAACTTATGTCCGCCATATTGAAAAGTAGGTACGATATGAAGATAGAATGAGGCTAGCTTGTGTGGATACAAACGGACTACAAAGACTATCATGTATTTATCAAAGACATTAGATGAATACATTTAATATTCTGATGTTTTAGAAAGGAAGCAGATGTCTATATGCACAAACACTTTGACCAAATATCAAAAAATGACTGGGTTTTAATAGTTGGTCGAAGTCTATTCCATTATTATAAGTAGATCTAGTTAATAAAAGCTTTGACAAAAAATAAACTCCCTAGGCATTGTACGCTTTGGAGGTCTAGAGACTTTTTCAGATTATTTAAAGGAACGATTACAAAAAAAAAACAGTCTTACCAAACACGCACATTGACTTTATAACAAGCGTCCGATATCATTACCTGACGTCACATTGACGTACGTTGTTAGGGGTGAATATCCATAAGACCAAATCACTTCTACGGAATATGTACAAAATGACGTCAAAAATGACATCATACAAATGTGATATCAAACGTGTATGAGATAAGAAAATTCATAATGGGTATATTACACTGAAAATAAGGGAGGTTATGTGATAAATCCTTATTCTAATTCTCCAAGATTTTCCAAATTTGAAAGTAACGCAACTTCTGATTGGCTAAACCATTTGGAGACCAAGAACGTTCCTAAGAATGGTTGGAGAATACGGCTCTGATCCATAATAACTCATTACCAAAAGACAATATTTTAGGCTTGTCTTAATCGAAAGAATTTGCAGATGACAAAATTAAAGTGACTGAAAATTTGAAATTTGTTTCATGATGAGTAGAAAAGATTGTGGGAAAAGGAGAAAATGCTGGTTACCACCATTTTCTCCTTTTCCCACAATGTTTTCAAAAGGCTTGTATTCCAGGACTTCGTAGGGCTTGTATTCCAGGTTTCGTATTCACCAACCGTTTTTAAGAATTTTATAAGTCTTATTCTGGAAATTTGAAAGTAATGCAATTTCTGACTGGTTTAACCATTTGGTTTAGCCATTTGGTTTAGAATAAGGTTAGGATTTTTCTGGAGAATGGTTGATGAAGACGGACCCAGGACTTGTTTATTGAATCCTAGAACCAACAAGCTCCTGATGATAGTCATGGCCACAAGACTGGTTCTCCCCTCATTTATTGACTCTTTTAACCCGAAATCTAATGCAAGGCTGACACCTGCACGACTTTTGGCCACGATTTTGTCGTGGCAAGTCGTGCCATTTTGGGGCACGAACTGGGAGGTTCGTGTCTGCTTTGTTTTAAGCAAGGCTGACACTTGCACGACTTTTAGCCACGATTCTGTCGTGGCAAGTCGTGCCATTTTGGGGAGCGAACTGGGAGGCTCGTGTCTGCTTTGTTTTAGACATCTTGTCTCTGTGATATAAATTGTCTCTTCGCTGGCGATCTCTGTAGCAGTGTTCAGGAAGCCATATATATACCCCCGCACCGACGCGAGCGCCACTGTCGCGCAGTAGTCGTGAACTGCTCGTGAACATGTCGTGAACTATTCATAACCTCGACGTGAGCTGTTCGTGAACTATTCGTGACAGTCGTGGCATGGCGCGCACTGGCACGCATCCTCCCGCATCGTCCCGACGATTTCACGAACAGTTTGCGCATAGTTCACGACCCGGTCGCGAAATTTTGTCGTGACCAAAATTTTGAACATTTCAAAATTTTGTCCCTACATGGCACGCAGTCACGACGTGTTTACGCACACTTCACGCCAGTTTACGACTAGTTTGCGCACTGGCACGACTCGAGTCGTGCCAATGCGTGCCACAGAATCGTGCAAGTGTCAGCCTTGCTTTAGACATCTTGTCTCTGTGATGTTTTTTCACTGGCGATCTCTGGAATGGCGAGCAGTGTTCAGGAGGCCTATATATACCCCCGCACCGACGCGAGCGCCACTGTCACGCAGTAGTCGTGAACTGCTCGTGAACATGTCGTAAACTATTCGTGAACTCGACGTGAGCTGTTCGTGAACTATTCGTGACAGTCGTGGCATGGCGCGCACTGGCACGCATCCTCCCGCATCGTCCCGACGATTTCACGAACAGTTTGCGCATAGTTCACGACCCGGTCGCGAAATTTTGTCGTGACCAAAATTTTGAACATTTCAAAATTTTTGTCCCGACATGGCACGCAGTCACGACGTATTTACGCACACTTCACGCCAGTTTACGACTAGTTTGCGCATTGGCACGACTCGAGTCGTGCCAATGCGTGTCACAGAATCGTGCAAGTGTCAGCCTTGCTTAAAGCCAGGCTGACACTTGCACGACTCTTGGCCACGATTCTGTCGTGGCAGGTCGTGCCATTCTGGGGCACGAACTGGGAGGCTCGTGTCTGCTTTGTTTTAGACATCTTGTCTCTGTGATGTTTTTTCGCTGGCGATTTCTGGAATGGCGAGCAGTGTTCAGGAGGCCTATATATACCCCCGCACCGACGCGAGCGCCACTGTCGCGCAGTAATCGTGAACTACTCGTGAACTATTCGTGAACTCGACGTGAGCTGTTCGTGAACTATTCGTGACAGTCGTGGCATGGCCCGCACTGACACGCATCCTCCCGCATCGTCCCGACGATTTCACGAACAGTTTGCGCATAGTTCACGACCCCGTCGCGAAATTTTGTCGTGACCAAAATTTTGAACATTTCAAAATTTTTGTCCCGACATGGCACGCAGTCACGACGTGTTTACGCACACTTCACGCCAGTTTACGACTAGTTTGCGCACTGGCACGACTCGAGTCGTGCCAATGCGTGTCACAGAATCGTGCAAGTGTCAGCCTTGCTTAACTCGAAAGCAAGGCTGACACTTGCACGATTCTGTGACACGCATTGGCACGACTCGAGTCGTGCCAGTGCGAAAACTAGTCGTAAACTGGCGTGAAGTGTGCGTAAACACGTCGTGACTGCGTACCATGTCGGGACAAAAATTTTGAAATGTTCAAAACTTTGGTCACGACAAAATTTCGCGACCGGGTCGTGAACTATGCGCAAACTGTTCGTGAAATCGTCGGGACGATGCGGGAGGATGCGTGCCAGTGCGCGCCATGCCACGACTGTCACGAATAGTTCACGAACAGCTCACATCGAGTTCACGAATATTTCACGACATGTTCACGAGCAGTTCACGACTACTGCGCGACAGTGGCGCTCGCGTCGGTGCGGGGGTATATGTAGGCCTCCTGAACACTGCTCGCCATTCCAGAGATCGCCAGCGAAAAAACATCACAGAGACAAGAGCCTCCCAGTTCGTGCCCCAAAATGGCACGACTTGCCACGACAAAATCGTGGCCAAAAGTCGTGCAAGTGTCAGCCTTGCAGAACTCTTTCCGAGCCTGAGAAAACAATCCACTGAGCGATAGACAGATTTTCTTTCCTTTTTGCCCCGACGAAACAAGTGGAACCTGTGGCATAAAGAAAATTAAAGCAAATAAACCATTCCAAAGGCTTTGCAATTTGAAAGCTTTTTCAGTCCATTGACATGAAGATGTTCCCTTGACACGAATTTCCCCCGAGCAAAACCAGCTCGGTCACTTGTTCTAGATAGATAAGATTGATAATCTTCTTGTAATACTGCAAAAATTGGTGAAATGGCGTACTTACAGGTCTGTTTCGGAGTTCTTTTAAAGTTAACATTCTTTAACTTTTGCACGCCTGTGCACTCAAAAATTACTAAAAATCGAATATTGGAAAGGATTGCTGCGATAGAAGAGACTCAAGCTACATTTTCTGAGAATAATGAAATTCTTGAGAATAGAGTCAAAATGCTGGAGAAGAAGAATGAGGAACTGGAGAACAGACTCGGGAGACAGGAGATTGAGCATGCAGAAATCCAGGTATAATTCTTTTAATACGCATCGCTTTCAGACGACGATTGTCTTGTTAAAGTGGATACTTTTGAAAATGTGACCAAAGGAGAATGTGTTTTCTGCATTAAACACGAAATCTTCATTCTGACTGTTATCAATATTCCGTAGGGATGTTCTTCAAATTCGATATAGGAAGTAATAGGTAAATCGAGCTTTAAGCTTTTTCTAGTACCATATTCAGCTGGAAGTGGAAGCATTTACCCTCAATAGAAGGTGTATAGTGGAACCAACTGAACATTAATTCTTTGCAACTCTTTCCCTAAGAAAGCTAGATTTATACCAGTTATAACTTAGTAACATTTACGTAATAGCCTCAACAAGACTGCAAAAGAACTAAACAGTAAACACCATTGCATTATTTCTATTACACTTCGAATAAATTAGCTTCGTAAAATTCATTGCGAAAAATAACCCTTTGGCTGCTAAGCGCGACTTACTAACCTTCTGTGCACGGTGTAGATCAAGACACAGAACGTGCAGTCTGATTATGGATTTCCACTTTCCGACAAGAAGATATTTCTTCCTCATAAAGTAAGTTTGAAGTAGCATTTTTGAGGTCTGTACTATCGCCTTGAAAGTTTGATTTTACATACTGAGCAGTATAAGGGTTACAGTGTTACTAGTTTCAGACCATTTGCTTTTCTTAGTCAAAATCATTAGATTATTGCCTATGACATAAGACCACAGTTCCATTCAATCAGAAATAAACTCTCTTTCAGTCTGACAAATTATTCCTCATTTATAAATTAGTCCACCTGAAATGCTGGACATCAGTTATAAAAAAAAAGAGAACTGATTTTGACAGCTACACTGTGAGGTGTACTTCTTTGGCACAGGATACCAGAATGTAATGCCGCCCCTCTACGTAAAGTTTTAACTTTTTTCTTCTCTTGTCAACTCCAATTAGAGTTCCAAAAAACACATGAGCATGTGCTGTAAAAATGGGACTTAATGTATCTGCAAAAAGTACGGAATCTGGTAAGTCTGCGCCAGACTGATCTAGGTCGGAACTAATCATCCATCTAATAGCAGCCCGTGATGTTCTATATAAACAGAGCAGATCAAGATCAGCTTACAAGCATATGTTGTCTGATGGCCATTCAGACTTTTCCGCAAGTGATTGTTTGCTGAAGCTTTACAATACAAATTTGATGGAGGAGGAGGAGGAGAAAAAGAAGAAAAAGCAGCAGTAAAAGAAGAAGAAGAAGAAGATGATGATGATGAAGAAGAAGAAGAAATAACACAAAAAATATTATAAAGATTTCTTTCTCGTAGTAATGTGTCAATTATACGATACGATCCCCCCCCCCTCACCCCGCAAAAAAAACACAAAACCCAAAACCTTTAAAACATCGCTTTGCTTTGATCTACTTACCTAAGAAATGGAGGTTATTTTCCGAGTTTGAGATACTTTTGCTCATGTTTATGCCGAGATCGGATCTGGTTGTCTCCCAATTATTGTGTCGTGAATTGTGATATTCCGTGTTGCAATTGTTACACACGATTACACCGTTTGGTTTGTAATCGAAACCCTCTGTAGACTGCGATAACATGTAACGGGTTTAAAAACATTTACTGTGACAACAAATACCTTGTTCCAATTCAAACAAACTTGTTTGTAGTTTTTTTGTTCAATTTCTCATTAACTTGTTCTGTTTTGAAGCTCGTCAAAACTATTCTTGTAACCTTCTGCTTGGACGATTTTCTTGAATCTTAAAAATAAATCACCCGTTTCTTTATTCCAAGAGCCATTTTGAGAGGTTCCTATATTTCTTGAATCCGATTAATTTTTCACTCAGTTACAGTCATGCCAGAAAAAGAACGTCCTTTTTTTTTCGAAATGCGAAGTATTTACGTTAAATCCGAAAATCCACAGCTGCAGTCCGGAGCGTTTGATCCGTATAGATAGGCTATGAACAAAAGTCTTCTCAACAACAGTGCCATTTGGTTTAACAATTTTAAGTTGTTCAGTTGGGAAAGATTTTCGTTATGATGTCTCAATTAAATAATCTGTTCTTTCATTCTCAATTTAGAATTTAAACTTGTCAAAGAAATAAGAATTCCGTACTTCCACTTTATGCTGCATTACAATAATTACTGCTTTTGCTAGCAGCTGTTTTCAATATTGTCATCACTGAAGTATTTCCAAACAATTTGAAAGTGAACTGGAGCTCCTATCGAAAGGACGTTCTTTTTCTCTCTCTTTTTATTCGTCCGAAGGGGATAGACAAGGTCTTCTATTGACAGGACAAAAGTACCAATGTGATAGCTGTATATTTGATGAGTTCCGATATTGATACATTTGTCTTGTCAAAGTTGAAAAATAATCCGTTTCTGGTTTGACCTTTAAAGAAACTTTCCAGAAACTAAAACCTTGTCTCGATGTTAAATAGCAATGTTGTCTGGCAACGAAACCTGTTTTCTAAGAGATCGCAAGTGGACAGAAAATATGGATTCATGCTAACGATTGTACCCACATCTTTCTGTACGTCTGTGTATCTTCGACACCAAAGATAGAATGCATTTTCTCTTCAGAACAGGATTCAGCGGACAAAATGGATTTCATGAATCCATAATTGTGTGATAACTTGCATGGTATAATGCTACACGGTGATACATTTTGTACCCTTTGCTAGAACATGGTTTATTATTATACTGCAAAGACACTTCTCGTGATCTGATTGGATAATATGCCTCGAGCATATCTTGTACAATGGCAAAAACCACGTAAAACCAGTTTCCCTTTTGGGTGCCCTGTAAACATTACTACACTTGCAGCACAACATCCAAAATAGCGGCGATGGTCGATCACCAGACTGCCCATCTATGCACCAAACCGCACGTTCTAGTGACCTCATTTCCCAGTGATGTCAGTTTTCATTGAATTGGGGCACGCAGAATGAAATTTTTATTTCGTCAGCATACTGGTTTCGTAAGACCATAATTAAAGGAAAATTTCGCTTAACACGCTTTAAAAGGGTGCAACTTTGCAGTATAATAAATTCGTTGTACGGTCAGGTTGCAGGGGGCTTAGAAACTTGTTCACGACTATGTCGAATCATGTCGCCCCGAGCCGAAGGGGAGGGCGACATGATTCTCCACAGCCGTGAACAAGTTTCCAAGTTGCCTGCCATTTGACCGTACAACTTATATTGTCTCGGGGTGACTTGGTGCTTGGTTCTAGACTAGAGGCCTCGATTGGAGTCCTGTGGCGGGCAGGCTGAAGCTTTAGAACTTTCCACATCACTATGGACCTTTTAAGCTAGAAGAAAAAGAACTTGTGTGTCCACATGGACGTTGCAGATACAATATTTGTGGTAGCAGTGAAACGAAGAACAGACTATGGATATCCATTGTTCCTTTACAGACTATTAAAAAATGATACTTTTGTCAACATTTGAACCTGTCTGTGGACGTTGCAGATACAATATTTGCAGCAGTGAAACAAAGAACCGACCAAAGATATCAGTTTTTCTTTTACAGGCTATAAAATTGACAAGTTTGTCAAAATTGAAAGCACTAGCTGACAACAAACACAATTTAGCATATATGTTACAATTTATTTTGAATACACATCAGACGACAAAATTTTAGCCCTGTCCAAATTGAAAGCATTTGCAGACGACAATTTCAATGTGGCTCAAATGGTGCAATTGTTTATTGTTAGTGTTGAAAACATTGTGGGAAAAGGAGAAAATGCTGGTTACCAGCATTTTCATCTTTTCTCACAATGTTTTCAACAGACTTCTTTCCAAGGGTTGTCAAAAGCCTACATTGTGCGGAAAAGGGTTAAATATCTATGTCTGATATGGCCATTCTATGCTACCTATGATTTGGAAAAGTGAAATATATTCACCACACCTGAAAAAATTACCAATGAAGTTGAGTGTACTAAACAAGTCGTCTTATTTATATGGATTCATTTTGCCTGAAAAATGGCAGAATCATGAAGCAACAAAGCTTTTTAAAATCAAGAAAATTGACCAAAAGCATAAAGTTCGAGCACAGTCACTGAGGAAAAATGTGGGAGACATAAAAGTAAATAACAGTCACATTCACTTAAATTTCAAAACAGTTTATTACACAAACCTCTGAGACGATAAACGTGAATTACTCCATTTACATTCAATTCAGAAAAGTTGCATCTTATCAACATATACATAGCACTTACAATTACAATGTATACTAAAAAAAAAGTTTACTGTACACAAATTAACCCTTTCCCAAACAAGCCCTGGTATTTACGTGTCTGCACTATAAGTCTTTTGAAAACACTGTGGGAAAAGGAGAAATTGCTCGTAACGAGCAATTTCTCCTTCTCCCACAGTGTTTTCTACCCTTTTGGAGAACTTTCAATTATTTTCATCAAGTTTAAAAATGTCGTCTGCAATTTCTTTCAGTTTGGAAGAGTCTAAAATTTGTCGTTTGGGAAAGAGTTAAGCCTCAAAGTGCTGGAAATGCAAACTGCCAAGTTTTTTTTTTCCAATTTTTGACCTGTTATGCAAAGAGGGACCATCTGGGAACTGTGACAAGTGCACAGATTGCGCAGTCTGACAAGGGTCGATACTTTTTGCTTTTATGATATTTTCTGTATGAAAACTGGTCATTCTACCTCACTGTACAATCATTTTTGAACTATCAATTCAAATTGATCTGCACTATCTTTGATCTGTTTTTATCCAACTGATGTACAGAATACCCAGATTGTCCCTTTTTGTGTGACGGGGCACAGATTTTACAAACCAAATGATAAAAAGATGTTACTTATTGCGTTCGATATCTTACTTTTAATCACAGTGATGTACGTCTTCGCGAGCCAAGATTACGATCATTACGTGGATCTTATCTTGGCTGATTGAGCCCGATTTCGAGGTTCCTGCGGTGCGCCCTCTACTGGATGCTGGTTATCAACCCTTTTTACATCATATTTCTGAAAGCCAATGAAATATCGTTTTACAAACCGCTTAAGAATATACATGATGCGATAAGCAGACATCCACGTGGGTTTCCATGTTTACCTTCTATTCGAAAGGTAGCGACCTTGTTCTATTTTTATCAAAGACGAAATGCTACGAGTGATTTCATTCGTTGCAGTTACAGCCGGCTGCATCAAATGAAAAAGCGTATCGGGGGAATGTAAAAATCAAGCTCGATCCGCCAAGGGTAGAGTAGCGTAGTCAATCGTCAGCCTTGGATTGCGAAGATGAGTGTTGTGTTGACATAAATCTAAATGAGTCATCCCAGGCAAAAGGGAGCTTGATGTATCTCTGTGATCCATGTTATTACAGGAAAGTCATTACTTACATGTACAGGTAATTATGGTTACACAAAATCTATGTTATCTACAACCGATTGAATCATAAAGTACACTTGTTGTTTGACATGCAGAAAATTTACCAAAAAGCAAAGGTTTCGGCCCAAGTCTGCCTGTCCGGACTTTCCAGGCTGATCTGAATTGATATCTTTTGCAATTGCATTAAGCCTCTTTTTTTCAAAGTGAGCAACGCAAAGTACATCTTAGCACAATCCGACAGACATGTATTTTCGGTCGCAGTAATACATTTTTTATCGACAATGCACCGTCAATATCCGGTTCAGTTCCGTCAATTTATTTTACGTTTGTTCATTTTCGTCTTCACATTCAAATAAAAAAGGATATTTTGCCTCAAGGGCATGTGGTATAGTCCCTTAAAGGTAACCCACCATCAACTTCCGGCTGAATTTCATTTTGGAAATACATTCTATAAACCCTAATTTAAACTTTCATTTGAAAGAAAAAAATGAACCACGCTCTGTGTCAACGAGGCTGAATGCATTATAAGAAAGTATCGACTCAGGTCAGCCTGCGCAGTCGGCGCAGGCTGACCTGAGCCGAAACTTTTTGCTAGATGTTAATTTTTTGCATGCCAAAGGATTTGTGTACCTCATGATTCAATAAGTTGTTGTAGAAAATGGATCTATAATCATGTAATGGCATGCTTTGTATATCGCATCAATGAGAAGCATTAAGGCTCCTTTCCCAGAGCATGGCTCAACTGTTTTTGCCACAATGAACAGAAAAACTTCTAACATAATACAATGGAAAAGTTACTTCCCGTCACAGCAACCAATTCTATTGACAGTAATGTATCCTGTACTCTTAGTGAAATATGGCTTTGCCACAACGGAAAGGAATATTTAACGATATTTGTTAGAAATCTGCATTTCAAACCCGCAAATATATTCGGTTGACAATAATACACAGTGAATTTCCGGTTGCGGTTTCCGGTTCCGCAGAAATAGCAGGCTAGAGTCTGACTAAGACAACACAAAGGCATACACGTACTTTTGAGACGGAACAAGAAATGGTAGTGTACACTCACACTATTAAAAAAAACTTGGGACTCTTTAGAGCCAAAAAAACACGATACAATGGGTCACAGAAAACGATGGTCACAGAAAAAGATGCTGTAGATCGGGATTAGAATGCACAGTAAGTGCTTGTTCTTAAGCTAGCTCAATCAAAACCGAGGTGGGCCATTTCAGTTTTCTTATCGTTATATGTCGCAACTGACCGACAGAATTAGAAATTACGACTGCAAAGTATTAACTTTTTTCAAACGGCGTTTCGATTCATATCTTGTAGAGATGACAAAATTTTGAACGTACACAAATCGCGAGCCTGTGCTGTCGATATTACACCTGTGTCTCATTTCATGGTTCAACTCTTCAAAATGTTAGAAAGCATTGTGTGTAAAATGTTTGAAAGCATTGTGTATAAGGGGCCACCACACGCAAAAAGGGGCATTCGGTCATATGCGTCATGTATCGTCTCGGATCAGCACGTAGGCTAGTCTGAAACGACACTTTCCGCTTGTAGGTAATTTTCTGTTTTGCGGAAGTCAATTGTAGAACAACTGTAGTCGTAAAGAACTGTCTCGGATTAACCTGCGTGGAATGTGCAGGCTGATCCGAGACGACACTTTACGTACAGGTCAGAATGCCCCTTTTCGAGTGCTGTAAGCCGATATTTTATTGTGATATCTTACTTCGTGTCTGTTGTTATCTTATGATCATTAATTAACCCTTTCCCAAACAATCCCTGGTTTTTACCTGTCAGGAATAGAAGCCTTTTGAAAACATTGTGGGAAAAGGAGAAAATGCTGGTAACCAGCATTTTCTCCTTTTTCCACAATGTTTTCTACCCTATCATATAGAAAAATCATCTATTTAGCAACTGTTAAGTTGTCATCGGCAGAATGTTTTCAGTTTGGTGTGGTCCAAAATTTGCCGTTTGGGAAAGGGTTAATGCATTCAGTGGGTTGTCAGAAAACAATAAATATTACGGATCCATAATTATTTGATGAATTGCTTGGGATATTGCATTATGGGGATGCATAAAACACTCTTTTGCCAAGAAGCAGCTTATATGGCTTGCAACATTTTGCGTAATGTATCGGCTCAGATTAGCCTGCGCAGGCTTATTCGAGACGGCACTTTACGACTACATTAGATTTTGTGCTATATCAGACTTGCGCAATACAGAAAAAAAAAACAAATAAAAACGGAAAGTGTCGCTTTGGATTAGCCTGCGCGAACTGCACAGGCTGATCCGAACGGACACTTTACGCAAATGTCCTAATGTCCCTTTTTGCGTGTTGCAGGCCACAATATGTAAGTTTACAGGGTTCGTACTTACCACCAAGTCAAATATACCTTTATTTTAGCCCCCCTCCCCCAATAGGTTGAGACAACAACGACGTTATTTCCATATTTTAGAAAATCGAATGAACTTTAAATTTAATTGGTCAAAACGAAGCTAGACATGAAGATGTCCACATTCTATATCTTATATTCCAGACCGTGTTTCATATCTACCACACAGGGTACATAGAGAGACACTGGATTGATACACAGACTACAATAGCAAGGACTCAACTTGCTAACACTATGTGCAAAATGCATGCTGCGCAAGGCATTCATAAAAGGATGAAATGTCCCGTTTATACTCTTAATTACTGGCTCGGGATCTCTCAGTTTTTCTGGGAGAAAGTTCTTATGCTCCGGTTTCCAGACTTTTTGGACATTCTGGTTGGTCACCTGCGTGTTGTCACGTTGCATATCCCGACCGCGTGACCTCTCCACATCACTGCTGGTCCGTTTCTTTTTCATTGACAAATCTAAAGGTTCATCATCGTATAAGTCACTGTACTGCCTTTTCAATGCTTTATGGTTGATATCTGTAGTTTCACAAATGTCTGTACAATGAGCTGAGAAAGTTGTTGTCGGACTACACAAACTATTGCACTTACATGAGTTATTGCCAAACACTTGCGCACTGGGATAATCACATGACTGGATAACGGTACCATGCCCTTTAGTATGGCTGTATGCAGCACTTTGATGATTTGTGGATGTAATACTGGAGTATGCTAACGTGTCATACCGATATAGTCTGTCTTCTCGGGATGAGTGGTGTGGTCTGAAAATAGAGAGCAACAAGCTTAACGTTTTACCACACAATGCCGAATTTTGACGCTCCTGGAAAAGAAGCCTTTTGAAAACATTGTAGGAAAAGCAGAAAATGCTGGTAACCAGCATTTTCTCCTTTTCCCACAACGTTTTCTATCCGTTGAGAGAAAAAATGCGCCATTTGAGCCACGCTGAAATTGTCGTCTGCAAATATTTTCAATTTGGACATGGCTAAAATTTTGTCATATGGTAAAGAGTTAATATAAATGTACGCTATTGGATCTATAGGAGCTTTTTTTTACTATAAGAATTAACCCAGCGTATGCCAGCGTATGGAGACAACTTGGAATTCGATGACAAATGCGGGCAAACGCTGATGTTCGTTAGCTCACAATTCCAAGCTCATAAATAAGCTCCTTGCAGTTCGTTTGGTGAATGCAATGTGTAATTAATCATACTTGTATAATATAGACTCGTTCTGGTATCGTTTGAAGTTCGTTTTAATTCATTATGTTTACCCTCAAGGGCCTTATGATTTCAGACATGAAGATTATCAAATATTCAGTATTTTTTAGTTTTGCATCTATGGCAATCAGAGCTTTTTGAATGAATCAAATTCTTTCGAGGCATTCTGAAGAGATCATGACAGGATCATATCTGTGAAGTTTCATCAAAATCTGAAGTTTGGTTTCAGAGAGAAGCCTGAAATACGAGATAAATTGACAAACCGACGGACGGACGCTAATGCACATTGGGCCATGCAATTAGCCCACTTGCCTTCGGCCAGTGGAGCTATAAATGTGGCCTCTAGACTACAAACAAGGTTTTCCCGGATTTTTCCCAGTGACCTGGTTCTTTCTTACCAAACGAGACTTTACATTTAACTTGTCCAAGATATCATCAAGTTTAATATTCGGACCAAGTTGCATAAATATCAGGCTAAAATATGGCCAATCGAAGGCACACAAGATTTTTCTAAGACCAGTGACCTACATTTTAACCCGATGTGCCCCAATTTTAAAATAGTTCCTGATTCCATCAAGACATACACTCATTCATTAGTATCTAACTTTAGTATCAAAATGAAGCTTCTTGAAGGCACACAGTGTTTTTTTTTTCAAGATTTGGCCCCGCAACCTTCCTTCTGACCCTATAGAACCCAATTTCACACTTGTCCAAAATATCACCAATACATAGATTCTGACAAGTTCATGATTATCAAACTGAAGTGATGAAGAAAGAAAAAAACATTTTCCTATAAAAACATACAAATATATATATATGAGACATTCTCCGGCCTACTAAACTTGTCTTTGACCTGAAGTGACCAAATTCCGAGTTTGTCCGAAATATTTTCAAAACAAACAAGTTTTGACCAGTTTAACCCTTTCCCAAACGACAAACTTTTGGAGTAGACCAAATTGAAAGCATTTGCAGACGACAATTCAACTCTTGCTGAAAAGATGATTTTTGTCTATGATAGGGTAGAAAACATTGTGGGAAAAGGAGGAAATGCTGGTTATCAGCATTTTCTCCTTTTCCCACAATGTTTTCAAAAGGCTACTATTCCAGACCCGTAAAAACCAGGGATTGTGTGGGAAAGGGTTAAGAGTATCAGACTGATTGAAATGAAGTCTCTAAATGTATATTTCAGGTCAACATAACCTGAAACATGAAATATTATCAAGACAAGCATTCTGACTAAGTTTCATGAGTATTGTTCCCAAAATGCCGTTCCTAGGGTACACACAAGGTAATTTTTATCACCTGGACGACGAATAACGAATGACGCACGACAGACAAAACACTGTCAAAAGCTAATCTTGAGCACTTAAAGGTGGGTATTTTGAATTTTTACATTTCACCGAATTAAAAAATATATATATCACTGAAATTCATATGAAAAAATAATACAACTCATCAATAATAAAGATTCATAAAATTGCAAAAAAAAAAATGGATGGTATTCCCTTAAAAGGCTACGTAGCCTCTTAAGGTATTTTCAGATTTCGCGCCAAAAATCAATAAAGCATTGTGGGAATGTCAAGTGACTGGCACGTGACTCATAATGCTTAAATTCCATTACATAACAAACATGTAATAATTATTTTCCATAATGTCTTCTTCGGATGCTATGTTTGAAATTTCGTCTGTGTATTCCTGTATGTAAATAAGCGAACTGATCATCTGAAAATAGAACGTGTCTCCCGTTGGTGTCAATTTGTTCCGTAATAAATCTCTAATTTCTCGTGTTATTGGAAGGTTTTCGACTACTGGGGTTTTTTTAAATGAAAATTAAAAGGCTTTGGGAGTATAAAGATGATTTTTTTTGCATTTTTGTGAAATTTTCCTCCCAAAATCTGAAGGGCCACCTTTAATGCTCAGGTGAGCTAAAAATGATGATTCTGGTGACTATGACAATTAAAAGTCAAAAGGTTGAATTAATGGACCAATAATGAGTAAATGTTTGCTTTGTAGCCACCACAGGCAAAACAAAGAGCGGAGTTGGAAGAGAGTAAAGATCAGGATTAGGCCGTACAAAACATGCAGCCCAAACTTTTCTCTATAACGCCCGCTTGTTTACTACAGCCTAGAACTCTTTACCACACGAGAAAATTTTAGACTGGTCCAAATTGAAAGCATTTGCAGACGACAAAATAAAGGTGACTGAAAAATTGAAATTTGTTCTGGGAAGGGTAGAAAACACTGTGGGAAAAGGAGAAAAGAAAATGCTGGTTACCAGCATTTTCTCCTTTTCCCACAGTGTTTTCCAAAGCCTTTTTTCCCAGGGGCGTTAAAAGTAGGCATTGTGTGGTAATGGGTTAACAAAAAATATCTCTCTAAATTTTGGTTAATGGTTTGTTCAACCTTAGAAATAATGTCGAGCTTAAATATTTGAACCTGAGTGATAGGTTGAGATTATTTACCTGTGGATATTTTCCCTTGATGGATTTCTGATAATTCTGTTTCTGTCTGCATCATTGTTCAATGGAGGAATTCGCTGATCTTCATGGAATGTGTTAAACTTGCCAGGGGAAGTAACGACATGTTCAATAGTAATACGTGGCACTGGACTACCTCCCTTTAAATGTTGGGCATTATAATCTAGTTTGGTTTTGAATGGGTCCCTCGCCTCAGTTAAATCCTGTGACGCGGCCGTATTTGATAATGAGTGTGCATTTGAATGGTCTAAAAGGTATGGCTTAAAGGCTACAGCTAGTTTGTGAGGAAATTCTGCTTCTTTTTGACCTGTTCGTATCTGTTGACCAATGAACTGTTCTTTTATGATCTCGCTTGGCGGCGTTGGCGGGGGTGTAACCGTTACTTCATAAGGTTGAATCACTTCTCTCCTTGTCTCTCTGCATTTAGTTTCGTGTTCTTCACCTTTGTCGCAAATTCTCTGAGAAATGTCTTGAGCGAATGATTCTTCTGCTTCTACAGCTGGTTCAGCTCGGCAAACTTGATTGTTACCGTGGATTTCTGTAAAAAGGAGACATTTTACTTTATATATGGCCTGCAACACACGAAAAGGGGCATTCGGACATTTGCGTAAAGTGTCGTATTGGATAAACCTGTGCAGTCCGCACAGGCTAATCCAAGACGACACTTTCTGTTATTACGTCATTTTCTGTTTTGCACATGTCTACTGTAGCACAAAATCTATTGTAGTCGTAAAGTGCCGTCTCGGATTAGCCTGCGCGGACTGCGCACACTTTACACAAATGTTCGAATGCACCTTTTCGCGTGTTGCAGTCCATATCACAGTCATTCCACTTGCTTTTCACTTTCAGTAAAGGAATTTCAGTTCAGCTCAAAATACCCATCCAACTCTTTATACCAAACAACATTTTGGAACCCGAAAATTGATACCAAAACCGGACTGCAAATAACCAACTGCCTGATCTTGCATGGATCTCGTTTTACCACTATCGATTGAGATTCATCATTCATGTAGTCTGACCTAAACAACCTGGGCTGAGACGACATTGTACGTTAATGTCAGAATGCCCCTTTTCATGGCGGCCATTGAACGGGGGCACTACATATTTATTCGCTTTTGAAAAGTGCCTGTTGAGGTAGCCATATTGTTTACTAGACTTAGTCATTTCGTACCTCTAGAGGTCATTTAGTGCCTAGGCCATTTCGTATGGCTTTTGTCATTTTGTCAAAAATCAGATTGCCAGGAGTTTAAATATTTGTCATGTAGTATCACCACGGGGACCTCTACAAAGTTTGTTCAAGTGATGCCCTTGGCGTAAAAAATTAATCCGCCATAATTCCTATTTTAGAAACAACTGATTTGCGGCGCCATTGGTGTTATGCATCAATACTTTCTTCACTGTTTTTTAACCACTTGTTAAGTCAAGCTTACAACATGAAGCATTTTTTCTAGGTTCCAGTCGGTTGCCTTTTTAGCCGTCGAAAGAAATAAGATTTCTAAATCTGGCCGCGTGACTGTAGGAGTTGGAACGGATGGGCGCCATTACACAAGGAACACTATTTCTGTGGATTAAATAAGTCGTATTTCTTCACCGAGAAAAAAGGGATAAAATAACAAGTTTATGAGATGCCAAAGTCTTGGGAAATGGCCTTCACATAAATTCGAATTATTATCGCGATAATCACGTTTTGCGCGTGACGAGACATAGAATCCGCTACCGATCGAATTTGAATATGCCGCAGACGACAATAGAAAATAGAAACGACGCGACACTTTAAAATGGGATCAACAAAAATCATGGGATCAACAAAAATCAGTATTTTGCGACTTGATGTTTGACACCATTGTCGTTAATGGATAATTCTTTACCAAACGACAAAATCTTAGACTTGGCAAAATTGAAAGCATTTGCAGACGACAAAATAAACAAGACTCTAAAATTGAAATGTGACTTTAGAAGAATAGAAAATATTGTGGGAAAAGGAGAAAATGCTGGTTACCAGCATTTTCTCCTTTTCCTACAATGTTTTCAGAAGGCTTCCCCTCTCGGTCGTAAAAATCAGAAATTTAAAACAGTCTCTGTTCTAATGAATTGAAAATGGAGGATTTAGAAAACGCTGTGGGTGAGAGAGAAATCGCTGACAACCAGTGTTTTTTGCCTGGTTCAACTATGTTTTCTTCCTGTCAAGAACGGAATATCAATACTTCTGTCACGTTCAATTTATCGTCTGCATAATCTTTCAACTGGAAGCAATCTAAAATGTTAGTGTTTAGTACAAGATTGGTTCGTGGACGTTTTTCGGCTTGCATTTATGTCCTGTGCATTTTAGGGTCCGTATTCACCAACCACACTTATGAACATTCTCAGTCTTCTCCAGAACTTTGTCAATGTGAAAGTAACAGAACTGCTGATTGGCTAAACCATCTGGTTTAGCCAATCAAAAGTTGTGTTTCTTTCACAGTTAAAAAATCTCGAAGAACAAGGAAAAGATTGTTCTAAAGAATGGTTGGTGAATACGGACCCAGGGATACAATAATGAAGTATACTTATTGACCAACGGCCGTATGCTGAAATTATACTTGTGTCACTTTGTTTATCTTTGTATCAAAGGTTTTTCAGGCAAATCAAGATTCACGAAATCGTGTCTTTTCAAGGATTTCCCAGCAGTAGGCAAGGACTATCTGCAACTCCGCCCACGGATAATCCCACGCGACCTGCGCCATCTGCATGAAATGAACCCCGATTTCCTGATTAATTTATCAATACACCAAACAATACTGAGTTCTAACGTCCCTGAAAAGGACAGGTTTGGAAAACATTGTGGGAAAAGAAAAAAAAATGCTGCTAACAAGCATTTCTCCTTTACCTCACAATCTACCCTTCCAGAGATAATTTCCATCATAAAAGTTACATTCAATTTGTCGCCTAAAACATTGTGGGAAAAGGAAAAAAAATGCTGATAACAAGCATTTCTCCTTTACCTCACAATCTAACCTTCCAGAGATAATTTCCATCATAAAAGTTACATTCAATTTGTCGCCTGAAAAAGCTTTAAATTGGGAAATGTCTAAAAATTTGTCGTTTAGTAAAGAGTCACAAATCAAACGCTTTCCATCCGCACTTACGAATTTTCGGTCTTTTAACCGAATTTACGAAGACCGATTCTGTAGTCATTCAAACAGAATAATGTACCTACCATTTGGCCTATTTCCTTTGCATGGTAAACTCTGCGTACTTTGATCAAAGTTGCTAAAATTAGAGTCATCTTTAGACCTAGAGGAAGAAAAAGAAGCAACCTGTTAGCTCCACAAATCATGCAAAAACGGCTGCAAACGGATGTTAAAACATCCTTACAAAGACAGGATAACTCTTAAAGGGTATAGCATCACTTATACTCGTAATACATGTGCGAGCACCGTGAATAAAGGAGGACATCATGAGAACGAACAATTTCGTAACCCTTTCCCAAACAATCCCTGGTTTTTACGACCCAGAGATAGAAGCCTTTTGAAAACATTGTGGGAAAAGGAGAAAATGCTGGTAACCAGCATTTTCTTCTTTTCCCACAGTGTTTTCAACCCTACTCGAAACTAATTTCAAGTTTTGAGTTACCTTTATTTTGTTGTCTGCAAGTGCTTTCAAATTGGACAGGTCTAAAACCTTTGTCGTTTGGTAAAGAGTTAAGCTACAATATCTTCAAAAGAAGTCACCCTTTCCCAAACAATCTTGAATTTTAACTGCCTTGAGAAAGTATAGGCTCTTGAAAACACTGTGGAAAAAAAGAGAAAATGCTGGTAACCACCATTTTCTCCTTTTCCCCGCATTTTTGTTTTTCAAGCGCACCAAAGACAGATCTTATAGTTTTAGCAATACATGTATTTATTTGTCGTATGCAAATGCTTTTATTTTGGAAATATAAAATTTTTTTGACGTCTGCAAAAGAGTTAACCGATATTATGAAACGATTATACACTTCTGGTAGAATTGCTATGGTTACTCATTACCGTCTTATATTTCTTTCCTCTTATTTCTTTCAGAAAGATAATGACATAGAGAAATAGAGGATCCACGCAAGGATGATAATTATTAGATATTTATATAGTAGAAATACAATTTTTACCCCACTAGCGGACAAATCCTCTAACCATATTGTCACAAATGGAGAACAATGCAAAGCCGGTCGTAGAAGAAAGAAGAAAAGTGAATTTTTGGCGTTCGGGAATGAAACGATCTAACATAGAAAAACTTATGGAACGCTGTAAATAAAAAGTCAAGCCCGGTAGCTCAGACACCGTTCAGGGCTTAAGACTAGGTGTCTTTGGTTCGAATTGCTGGCTCAGCGATTTTTTTTCCGATGATTGATGATAGTATCGCCACTGATCATTATTTCGACGATAGCTTTGTGGAAAGGCAGCCATTCGCTTGGAAATAACGCTGTTTTAAGTATTGGTAAAAGAATCTTAACCCTTTACTCCACAGATACTCGTTTCTACACATTGCTTGTTGGAGCCTTTGGAAAACATTTTGGCAAAAGGTGAAATTGCTCGTGAAGAGCAATTTCACCTTTTGCCACAATGTTTTCTACACTATCAAAAGGTGTCATATACACATAAGAAACGGCTTCATCCTTGTTGTTATTTAGGGTCAATTAGAGATACCATAGAAATGCCTTATGGGGTAAAGGGTTAAGGAAAAATATCACAGTAAAATATAATGTTCTACCTTTTCAAAAACGTAATCCAAATCTTGAGCCACATTTAATATCTTCTCTTCCAAAAACTTTCAAATCGGACCAGTCTGTGACTTTGTCATCTGGTACAGAGTTATGAAAAGACGCTATTTTGCTTCAAGTCGACATTAAAAATTTGACAGGATGCGTGTCGAAATGATATCATACATATAAGCTATGCTCCAACAAAAGCGAGCTTAACCCTTGCCCAAACAATCCCTGGTTTTTACGGGACTGGAATAGTAGCCTTTTGAAAACATTATGGGAAAAGGGTAAAATGCTGGTAACCAGCATTTTCTCCTTTTCCCACAATGTTTTCTACCCTATCATTGACAGAAATCATCATTTCAGCAAGAGTTGAATTGTCGTCTGCAAATGCTTTCAGTTTGGTCTAGTCCAAAAGTTTGTCGTTTGGGAAAGGGTTAATACATCTCTGTGATATGTTCGTGAAGTTAGCTGCCAGTTGACAGTTGACAGTTGACAATTCAATTGTCAACTGGCAACTGTCAGCTAACTTCACATGTGGCTGCCTATTTAATTTTTCATCCAGCTGCCAGTTCAATTTTCTAAATGCTTAAAGCAAACTGTCAACTGTCAGCTAGCTGCCAATTCGAACTTATTGTGTTAAAAAAGTGAATTGTCAACTGTCAACTGTCAGCCAACTTCATACTTCAGTTGCCAATTCGTTTTTAGTAAAAATAATGTGTCTGAAGCGAAATGTCAACCGTCAACTGTCAGCTGGCAGCCAATTCGAATTTAATATGATGTAAAAGTGAATCTTCAACTGTCAACTGTCAGCCAACTTCACACTTCAGCTGCCAATTTGTTTTTAGTAAAACCACCGTCTTTGAATCGAATTGTCAACCGTCAGCTGGCTGCCAATTCGAATTTAATGTGTTAAAAAAACGAATTGTCAACTGTCAACTGTCAGCCAACTTCACAATTCAGCTGCCAATTCGTTTTCAACAAAACCACTGTTTTTGAATCAAACTGTCAACTGTCAACCGTCAGCTGGCTGCCAATTCGAATTTAATGTGTTAAAAAAGCGAATTGTCAACTGTCAACTGTCAGCCAACTTCACAATTCAGCTGCCAATTCCTTTTCAACAAAACCACTGTTTTTGAATCAAACTGTCAACTGTAAACCGTCAGCTGGCTGCCAATTCGAATTTAATGTGTTAAAAAAGCGAATTGTCAACTGTCAACTGTCAGCCAACTTCACAATTCAGCTGCCAATTCGTTTTTAGTAAAAATACTGTGTCTGAAGCGAAATGTCAACCGTCATCTGTCAGCTGGCTGCCAATTCGAATTTCATATGCTGTAAAAGTGAATCGTCAACTGTCAACTGTCAGCCAACTTCATACTTCAGTTACCAATTTGTTTTTAGTAAAAATACTTTGTCTGAACCGAATTGTCAATTGTCAGCTAGCTGCCAATTCGAATTCAATATACTGTAAAAGCGAATTGTCAACTGTCAGCTGTCAGCCAACTTCACTATTCAGTTGCCAATTCCATTTTAGCAAAACTACCGTCTTTGAATCGAATTGTCAACTGTCAACCGTCAGCTGTCTGCCAATTCGAATTTAATGTGTTAAAAAAGCGAATTGTCAACTGTCAATTGTCAGCCAACTTCACACTTTAGCTGCCAATTCTTTGTTAGTAAAACAACCGTCTTTGAATCGAATTGTCAACTGTCAACCGTCAGCTGGCTGCCAATTCGAATTTAATGTGTTAAAAAAGCGAATTGTCAACTGTCAACTGTCAGCCAACTTCAAACTTTAGCTACCAATTCGTTTTTAGTAAAAATACTGCGTCTGAACCGAATTGTTAATTGTCAACTGGCTGCTTATTCGAATTCAATATGCTGTAAAAGCGAATCGTCAACTGTCAACTGTCAGCCAACATCACACTTCAGCTGCCAATTCGTTTTTAGTAAGAATACTGTGTCTGAAGCGAAATGTCAACCGTCATCTGTCAGCTGGCTGCCAATTCGTTTTTAAATATGCTGCAAAGTGAACCGTCAACTGTCAACTGTCAGCCAATTTCACACTTCAGTTGCCAATTCGTTTTTAGCAAAACCACCGTCTTTAAACCGAATTGTCAACTGTCAACCGTCAGCTGGCTGCCAATTCGAATTTAATGTGTTAAAAAGCGAATTGTCAACTGTCAGCCAACTTCACATTTCAGCCGCCAATTCATTTTTTAAAAAAATACCGTGTCTGAAGCGAAACGTCAACCGTCAACTGTCAGCTCGCTGCCAATTCGAATTTAATATGCTGTAAAAGTGAATCGTCAACTGTCAACTGTCAGCCAACTTCACACTTTAGCTGCCAATTCTTTGTTGGTAAAACCACCGTCTTTGAATCGAATTGTCAACTGTCAACCGTCAGCTGTCTGCCAATTCGAATTTAATGTGTTAAAAAAGCGAATTGTCAACTGTCAACTGTCAGCCAACTTCACACTTTAGCTGCCGTATCTTTGTTAGTAAAACCACCGTCTTTGTATCGAATTGTCAACTGTCAACCGTCAGCTGGTTGCCAATTCGAATTTAATGTGTAAAAAAAGCGAATTGTCAACTGTCAACTGTCAGCCAACTTCAAACTTTACCTACCAATTCGTTTTAAGTGAAAATACTGCGTCTGAACCGAATTGTTAATTGTCAACTGACTGCCAATTCGAATTCAATATGCTGTAAAAGTGAATCGTCAATTGTCAACTGTCAGCCAACATCACACTTCAGCTGCCAATTTGTTTTTAGCAAAACCATCGTCTTTAAACCGAATTGTCAACTGTCAACCGTCAGCTGGCTGCCAATTCGAATTTCATGTGTTAAAAAGCGAATTGTCAACTGTCAGCAAACTTCACACTTCAGCCGCCAATTCATTTTTTAAAAAAATACCGTGTCTGAAGCGAAACGTCAACCATCAACTGTCAGCTGGCTGCCAATTCGAATTTAATATGCTGTAAAAGCGAATTGTCAACTGTCAACTGTAGGCCAACTTCACACTTCAGTTGTTATTTTGTTTTTAGTAAAAATACTGTGTCTGAACTGAATTGTCAATTGTCAGCTGGCTGCCAATTCGAATTCAATTTACTGTAAAAGCGAATTTTCAACTGTCAACTGTCAGCCAACTTCACAATTCAGTTGCCAATTCCTTTTTAGCAAAACTACCGTCTTTGAATCGAATTTTCAACTGTCAACCGTCAGCTGGCTGCCAATTCGAATTTAATGTGTTAAAAAAGCGAATTGTCAACTGTCAGCCAACTTCACACTTTAGCTGCCAATTCTTTGTTGGTAAAACCACCGTCTTTAAACCGAATTGTCAACTGTCAACCGTCAGCTGGCTGGCTGCCAATTCGAATTTAATGTGTTAAAAAGCGAATTGTCAACTGTCAGCCAACTTCACACTTCAGCCGCCAATTCATTTTTTAAAAAAGATACCGTGTCTGAAGCGAAACATCAACCGTCAACTGTCAGCTGGTTGCCAATTCGAATTTAATATGCTGTAAAAGCGAATCGTCAATTGTCAACTGTCAGCCAACTTGACACTTCAGTTGCCAATTTGTTTTTTAGGAAAACCACCGTCTTTGAATCGAATTGTCAACTGTCAACCGTCAGCTGGCTGCCAATTCGAATTTATTGTGTTAAAAAAGCGAATTGTCAACTGTCAACCAACTTCACACTTCAGCTGCCAATTCGTTCTTAGTAAAAAACAATTCGCTTCAGACACAGTAATTTCACTTAAAACGAATTGGCAGCTGAAGTATGAAGTTGCCAGAAGGTTGACATTTGACGATTCGTTGTTTTATTATATTAAATTCGAATTGGCAGCCAGCTGACAGTTGACAGTTGACAATTCGCTTCAGACACAGTATTTTCACTTAAAACGAATCGTGAGCTGAAGTGTGAATTTGGCTGACAGTTGACAGTTGACAATTCGCTTTTTTAACACATTAAATTCGAATTCGCAGCCAGCTGACGGTTGACAGTTGACAATTCGATCCAAAGACGGGGGTTTTCTTAAAAACGAATTGGCAGCTGAAGTGTGAAGTTGGCTGACGCTTGAAAGTTGACAATTTGCTGTTACAGGACATTTAATTTGAATAGGCAGCCAGCTGACAGTTGACAATTGACAATTCGATTCAGATACAGTAATGTCACTTACAACGAATTGGCAGCTGAATTGTGAAGTTGCCTGACGGTTGACAGTTGACGATTCGCTGTTTTATTATATTAAATTCGAATTGTCAGCCAGCTGACAGTTGACAGTTGACAATTCGCTTAAGACACCGTATTTTCACTTTAAACGAATCGTCAGCTGAAGTGTAAAATTGGCTGACAGTTGACAGTTGACAATTCGCTTTTTAACACATTAAATTCGAATTGGCAGCCAGCTGACGGTTGACAGTTGACAATTCGATCCAAAGACGGTGGTTTTGTTCAAACCGAATTGTCAGCTGAAGTGTGAAGTTAGCTGACGGTTGACAGTTGACGATTCGTTGTTATAAGTTATTAAAGTTGAATTGGCAGCCAGCTGACAGTTGACAGTTGACAATTCGCTTCAGACACCGTATTTTCACTTTAAACGAATCGTCAGCTGAAGTGTGAAATTGGCTGACAGTTGACAGTTGACAATTCGCTTTTTAACACATTAAATTCGAATTGGCAGCCAGCTGACGGTTGACAGTTGACAATTCGATCCAAAGACGGTGTTTTTGTTCAAAATGAATTGGCAGCTGAAGTGTGAAATTGGCTGACGGTTGACAGTTGACGATTCGTTGTTATAAGTTATTAAAGTTGAATTGGCAGCCAGCTGACGGTTGACAGTTGACAGTTCAATCCAAAGACGGTGGTTTTGTTAAAAAACGAATTGGCAGCTAAAGTGTGAAGTTGGCTGACAATTGACAGTTGACAATTCGCTGTTTTATCATCTTAAATTTGAATTGGCAGCCAGCTGACAGTTGACAGTTGACAATTCGCTTCAGACACTGTATTTTCACTTTAAACGAATCGTCAGCTGAAGTGTGAAATTGGCTGACAGTTGACAGTTGAAAATTCGCTTTTTTAACACATTAAATTCGAATTGGCAGCCAGCTGACGGTTGACAGTTGACAATTCGATCCAAAGACGGTGGTTTTGTTCAAAACGAATTGGCAGCTGAAGTGTGAAATTGGCTGACGGTTGACAGTTGACGATTCGTTGTTATAAGTTATTAAAGTTGAATTGGCAGCCAGCTGACTGTTGACAGTTGACAATTCGATCCAAAGACGGTGGTTTTGTTAAAAACGAATTGGCAGCTAAAGTGTGAACTTTGTTGACAATTGACAGTTGACAATTCGCTGTTTTATCATCTTAAATTTGAATTGGCAGCCAGCTGACAGTTGACAGTTGACAATTCGCTTCAGACACGGTATTTCCACTTAAAACGACTCGGCAGCTAAAGTGTGAAGTTGGCTGACAATTGACAGTTGACGATTCGCTTTTACAGTATATTAAAGTTGAATTGGCAGCCAGCTGACAGTTGACGGTTGACATTTCGCCTCAAACATAGTATTTTTACTTAAAACGAATCGTCCTCTGAAGTGTGAAATTGGCTGACAGTTGACAGTTGACAATTCGCTTTATTAACACAAAAAAATTCGAATTGGCAGCCAGCTGACAGTTGACAGTTGACAATTCGATCCAAAGACGGTGGTTTTGTTAAAAACGAATTGGCAGCTGAAGTGTGAAGTTGGCTGACGGTTGACAGTTGCCCATTCGTTGTTATAGCATATTAAATTCGAATTGGCAGCCAGTTGACAGTTGACAATTCGGTTCAAAGACTAAAAACAAATTGGCAGCTGAAGTGTGAAGTTGGCTGACGGTTGACAGTTGCCCATTCGTTGTTATAGCACATTAAATTCGAATTGGCAGCCAGCTGACAGTTGACAGTTGACAATTCGGTTCAAAGACTAAAAACGAATTGGCAGCTAAAGAGTGAAGTTGGCTGACAGTTGCCAATTCGCTATCGAATTGTCAACTGTCAACTGTCAACTGGCAGCTAACTTCACGCACATCTCTGTGATCCATGATACCAAGCGAGTCTTCACATAATTAGAGATTAATGAATTCCATACAATCTAACGATTAACTGTATCTGGAAATAGAATGGTCTTTGGGCACAAAGAAGATTGGACAATACCAAAGCGCAGTTCGGGCAGGCTGACCTTGGTCCACACTTTTGTGAAGACGCATAAAGCCAACCCTTCACTGAGCATAGCTCATAATTATGTACATAAAGGCATAAAAGAAATCACTCACTGTACATCAGTATTTGCGACAAAGTCTGCTGGACTATCAATGGCTTTATTGCTCTCTTCGCCTTTGGTTTCATCAGTATTAGCATGGGTTACTGTAACACTTGTATCGGAGTCTGACTCACGTCCGGTCTCGGCCTGCACAGTCTGTGCATCTATGTCTGTGATCGTCTTAATATTAGTACGCTTCTTTTTCAATTTCTTACTGGATTTCTTTTGAAGACTCTGAAATTAGAGAGAATATTTTTACTATAAAGTTGTGCAATATTTCTACGGCGATGTGGGAAAAAAGGGATTAACCCATTACCACACAATCCCTACTTTTGACGCCCCTGAAAAAGAAGCCTTTTGAAAACACTGTGGGAAAAGGAGAAAATGCTGGTAACCAGCATTTTCTCCTTTTCCAACAGTGTTTTCTACCCTTCTCAGAACAAATTTCAATTTTTCAGTCACCGTTATTTTGTCGTCTGCAAATGCTTTCAATTTGAACCAATCTGAAATTTTGTCGTGTGGTAAAGAGTTCATTGCAGCTTCGCTTTACAGTACCAAAAAACTGGCCGCCGCATATTAGAAGAATAAATTTTGTCAAAAATGCGATTGGATCAAAAAACAAAATCCTCCTTCGATAGGCTGAAAGTTGGTCAATAACAAAAAGTTTCGACCCATGTCAGCCTGCGTAGACTGCACAGGTAGACTGGTGTCAGTCCGTTAAATAGAGACTTTTCATTAAAGAACATCATCTAGTAAAACTGCAAAACCAAAACTCTGTGTTCTCAATGTTCTGAATGTCTGATTTAACGCTGTATTTCAGAAGAAGGGCAAGTAACAACACATATTTCTGTGACTTTGCTGTAGTTGTGTACCTTGTTTATTAGAATGACTTAAATGCAGGGCCTGAATGCCAGGCTAACTGCGCAGAGTGACATGGGTCGACACTTTTTGTGGGTGCATTTAACCCCATTTCATACAGCAGGCTAAAAAAAGTGCAAGAGCCAGCTATGCTTAACTCATTACCAAACGACAATATTTTAGGCTTGTCCAAATCGAAAGCATTTGCAGACGAGAAAATGTTAAAAGTGACTGAATATTTGAAATTTGTTTTGTGAAGGGTAGAAAACACTGTGGGAAAAGGAGAAAATGCTGGTTACCAGCATTTTCTCCTTTTTCCCACATTGTTTTCTAAAGGCTTCTTTCTCAGGGGCGTCAAAAGTAGGGATTATGTGATAATGGGTTAACTAAGTTTATTGCTTTTTACATGCTTTTTTAAGAGATTACCAGTACTAGTATCGCAATTTCAAAATCTATCTTTGAAACACTTTTCCTTTTGTATAAAAAAGTATAAGTTTGTAACATTAGGACTTTTTTTCGAATTCATTTTGCATAGTTCAGGTTATCGTTTAATGTCAAACAACTTGACACGTAAAAACCTGAAACCCGATTTCTGATCCACACCGTCCACTTAGCTTAGACATTTTAGACAAAATCATTATTAAACTTGCGATACATCTAAACTGTTAATACCTGTTGAGTCCATGAATCCTTATCCAGCGAAATAACTAAGTTGAATTTTTTAATTCGAATGTAAAGAACCCGAACATTGCTACATGAAAGTTATGTTTTGGAGAATAATATCTCCGTATCGGACAGTGTCGATCCAAGATCAGACTGCACGTTCTGTGCAGTCTGATCTTGGATCTACACTGTCCGCAGAAGGTCAGCCAGTTGCGCTTTGCAGCCTGTGGGTTAAGCGCTCTATGGGTTATAATGGTAGACTGCAAGTCGTCCGCGTGCAGGGAGGTGTTAACTCAGAATATATTTCCGAATGTTCATTGAGTACTTTGTTCTACAGGAAGTTTACTCGAGTGCTCGGAGTACATCAAAATGCACTGAGTTTCCGAAGTGGAAAATCCTTTCCCGTTTTCACTTGAAAGTCAAAAACACTCAGCCACAAGAAGTTCGTAACCGTTACATTTGGAGTTTCACTATATCTGACGGAAAGTTTCATTTGTTCCATCACCACACAATTCAGACTTTTAACGACGCTAGAGAGGACTTTTAAATACAGCGTGAGAAAAATGGAAAATTTTGAACTGTGGAAAATGGAGAAAATGCTGGCAACCAGTATCTTCGCCTTTTCCCACAATGTTCTCTCCTCTTCGAGAGACAACCTCATCATTTGAGTCATATCTAATTTGTCGGCTGCAAAAGCTTTCAGTTTTTTTTATGAAAGTTTTGTCGTTTGAGAAAGAATAATTTCATGTAGATGATGAAAGGTTACTAAGTTTCGACTTCGGCCATTGTTACATACTCATAATGGCTTAACCCTGTACCACACAATTTCTGGTTTTTACGACCATGATATAGAATCCTTTTGAAACCTTTGTGGGAAAAGGAGAAACTGCTAGTAACCAGCATTTTCTCCTTTTCCCATAAAGTTTTCTACCCTGCTGGAAACAAGTTTTAATTTTTGAGTTACGTTAATTTTGCAAGTGCTTTGACTTTGGACCAGTCTAACATTTTGTCTTGTGGTAAAGGGTAAAAAAAATTCCTGCATCTGAATTCTGAAACTTGTAAAGTATTTCGGGCGGTAAACTTTGACTGAGTGATAAATAAAAAAGTGTACCAGCCAGTCCATCAGACTGGCTCCTCGTCCATCCGTCCACCTATCCTCTAGCCCTTTTTTCTCCTAAACAACTTCAAATGAAACTTTCAACCAGACACTAAAAACCAAAGTTTTGCTATTTCAAATGTATTTCTGAGGAAAGAGATCTCCTTATAGGACAATGTAGAGACGACACTTTAAGCAAATGGCCGAATGCCGCCATTGCGTGCTGTAGGCCATAAAACAAATCGACTGAATCATAAGGTACACTGGTCCATTGACACATGTCAGCCTGTGCGGAGTGCGTAAGCTGATATGGGTCGATACTTTTCGCAAGTGTAAGAAACCCCGATTTCACAGAGCCATGGCTCAGATGTAAAATATTCTTTAAATAAAGAAGTTATTGTTGAGACGAATTTCTAAGCAAACTCATTGCTTTTCAGAACACGTGCACAAGTCAAAAGTATGTTGAACGCCGGACAAAAGCAGAAGGAAAACCAACCTAAAAACCTTAGATGTCGCCATTCAGATGCATCATTTTTGCGTAAGTAAAAATGTCGAGACGAATTTCCGAAAGGTTTTTGATACATAGATTGCCGATAACGCCTCGTCCTGTCTAGACAATTTATTTCATCCCGTACGATACTAATGAGACACAAACGTTCCGAATACAACGCAGTGAATAACCTCGTAATCGTTTCATCATAGTATGTACCTTCATATATAGCTTGCAACACGCGAAAAGGGGCAAAGGTGGGGTGGGGGGAGTCGGATATCTGCGTAAAGTGTCGTCTCGGATAAGCCTGCGCAGTGCGCGCAGGCTTATCCGAGACGGCACTTTACGACTACAATTGATTTTGTGCTACAGTAGAAGGTGCAGTTTGTAAAAGTTCCAGTCAATGGCAGAAAAAAGGATTCTGAAACTTCAAACTACCATGCCGTATTATCCTTTTTGTTTACATCGAGGATGGCCAACTGTTAGTTGACTTTTCTTCGTAAACCTCCGCATTGAAGTAGTAGTAACAAAAAACACCACGTGATCATTAAAGGCGCTGAAACAAAAGTTTCATTCACTCGATCGTTTTGTCCCCATTCACAGGGTTAACAATCTATGTCATAGTATACGTCATCAGAGACATTTCAAATCCGCCAATTTCGTTTTAAAAGGTAAGTTTTTCAGCTTGTACACAATTGATGTTGAAGATCTGTCCAAACAAAGCAGTGCATAATTAATGGTACCTGGCAACTTTCTTCGTTAGTATACATTAATATTTTGTTCATTAGATTCGTTGTTTTTGCGATTACCTCCGCACAATTTTCGAAGCCGGTGACACATGTGCGATTTAGAAATAGATCTCGTATACAATGCCGTTAAGAATAATTGTGTTGAAGTGTTTAGAGCTACAACATTGTTTCATGGCATTTTGATTTCACGAATAGGACAAATATATTTACCGTCACCAGATGAAGTAGGTATTCTAAGTAAATTTTAGATACATATATATTTTTAAAGTAATTAATCCGCACTTTGCGCTCAAAACGGCGGCTATTCCGACATCTCTGTTATGAAGTAGGTTGTCACCCTTGATTCAGTCTATGCTTGAGAAACGTAAGTTTATCGACATTGTAAACAGAAACGACGACACAGGCTGATCATCGCTTAATCATCAATACAGGTACATTTTTGCACTCGTATGTCCCGGCAACCATTGCGGTACATGACACGTTCGAGTTTCCCCCGATCTAATTGTATGTTTTGTAATGGCTTATCCGATATATTTTTGAGTTATAAATGTCGAAAATTGGCTATTTTTGAACTTTACTGCGGCTTTAACCCTTTCCCAAACAATTTTTACGGGTCTGGAATAGTAGCCTTTTGAAAACATTGTGGGAAAAGGAGAAAATGCTGGTAACCAGCATTTTCTCCTTTTCCCACAATGTTTTCTACCCTATCATAGACTGAAATCATCTTTTCAGCAAGAGTTGAATTGTCGTCTACAAATGCTTTCAATTTGGTCTAGTCCAAAAGTTTGTCGTATGGGAAAGGGTTACGGATAGAAAGCGTCTCTCCTCCATACATTTATAGGCAGTGTATTTTGTAAGATACACGTTCTTTTTGCATTATTTTGCACATGATATCCTTGACTTAAGATATTTTTATGAGATAGATATAGGTTTTGTGAATGTAGGCGTTTAACCTCTTAACGTACATTTTTTACATGTTGAAAAATGTTGTAAATCTCCGGCTTGCAACGCGCCAAAAGGGGTATTCGGATATTTGCGCAAGGTATCATCTCGGATCCGAGACGGCACTTTGCATCAACGTTAGATTTTGTCTTACATTAGACTTGCGTGGAATAGATAGGTTTTCGGCCTCACAATCAGCGGCAAACTTGATGCTATGCTAACGTAAATATTTGTAGTGTTATGAGTGTTTTTGGCGATTTGAATGTACTCTTATTATGTTTGTGCGCACTTAGACAAGTCGGCACTTCAGACCTTTGATTTCAACCCGAATAATGTATTTATCATACATCATACATCAGCGTAAAAAATAAAAACCCTCCGCACCGACACCGTTTTACATTAATTGCGTCTTGTCTAGGTGGAATGAGAGATAAGAACGCGTAGATCTTCGGCTTTTCGACCGAGTCACGCAGAAAACCTTCATCTATTCTTTTCTCCGTCAGGGCCTTTACAGACAGCAAAATTACGATCCAATCAAACTCAAGAGTTCTTCTTTAATAACCGTTTAGGCTTGAATATAGAATCAGAAGGTATAGATTAAAGATCGGACCGCGCGCTCTGCTATCTCCTTACAAGACAATCCCTAGTTTTCACGACTCTAAGGAACAGGGCTCTGGAAAACACTGTGGAAAAAGGAGAAAATGCTGGTAACCAGCATTTTCTCCTTTTCCCACATTGTTTTCTACCCTTCCTAAAATAAATTTCAATTTTTGAGTCACCTAAATTTTGTCGCCTGCTAACGCTTTCAATTTGGAATAGGTAATAATTTTGTCGTGTGGTAAACGGTTATCGCGCTGAAAGTGTTTAAAGTCTCTATGTATAATTTTTCACTAGATAGATTCTGTAAGTGGGTGGGGGTGGGGGGAAGAATGGGTGGGGTGTGGTGGGGTAAGAACTTGGACAGCGATTCAACTGTTCCGTTTCGAGAGTAGTTGTTATATTTACACATGCACAAAAAAAAAGAGAGTTATTTCATTTAAATGCGAAAAAGATGAAAAAGATGTTAACTTTTTTTATTACCTTTCATCTTTATACAATTTGAAGTAGCAATAGAAATGTATCGATAAATCAATAAACAGACCTGTAAGCCCATACTCATGTATTGCTATTTAACGTTGAACCACCATTTACGTTTTGTCAACTTCAATAGTCGTACCGGGTGAAAACACCTCGATTGACACAGTATGCAATACACGGAGGCTATTTGTTTTTTAACCCTTTACCCCATAAGGCATTTCTATGGTATCTCTAATTGACCCTAAATAACAGCAAGGACGAGGCTATTTCTTTTGTGTATACGACACCTTTTGCTAACATAAAAAACATTGTGGCAAAAGGTGAAATTGCTCGTCACGAGCAATTTCATCTTTTGCCACAATGTTTTCCAAAGGCTCCTACAAGCAATGCGTAGAAATGAGTATCTGTGGAGCAAAGGGTTAATTAACGTTAAAGACTGAAATTATTTTATCGAGTGAACATCATCGGTAACATTTTCACGAGTGGCGCAGCCGATGATGTTCACGAGATGAAATTAATTTCGACCTTTCACAGAGAAAAGACACAAATATTTTATTTATTTCATGTTTTAACCCTCTCTGGGGGGTAAATAATCAAAATCCAGTACAGTTTCTTTTCGGTTCTGGTTCCCTTAAAAGTAAGAACAGAGATAAATGTTCGAACAGGATGTTTAATGCATCTGTAAAAAGTCTACAATGATCTTTTTATTTGCTTGTAAAAGTGCATTACAAATGAGCAGTAAGTCTCCTTTTCACATACCACAGCTAAAATAGATTCGACCGATACAAAGCATTAAACAGAAAACTGAAACAGAAAGAAGGCACAAAATTGCTTTTCAGGACGGAAATACGGACAGACAATCTGACTCCAGTATCCTTCCAGTATCCTTCTGCGCACGTCTTTGTTGGGTGCACAATAACCAAACAAAAAGGCCCGAATTACGATTTCCAGCATGTTCCCCCATTTTCTTACTACTCGGCTTAATCCGCGTTAAACGTGTGACAAGAGTCTGTAAAACCGATATAGCCGTAGTCACGGGAACTATTCCCTTCGTAAATTAATCATTAAATACGCACGAACGCGCTGCTATCGGAATTCTATGTATAAACAAAATGTGCGTCATTCGTGCGTCGGTTATCGGTTTTCCCGCCGTGTCAGGAAAATAAGAGCAAATGGAAGGGCAAAAATATTTTACTCCTCTAATTTCATCTGGATTCGTATTCGCTAACCACTCAGTAGCACATTCTTAGTCTTATTTTGAAGCCTTGAGTTTTCTACATTTGAAAGAAACACAGCTGCTGATTAGCTAATTTGATTTAGCCAATCAGAAGTTGTGTTACTTTCTAGGTATAGAATTAAATCAAAAATGCTCTAAAGAATGATTGCACTCTGAAATTAAAACCACACTAGCTTCCAAGCCGAGCTCCCTGATTGGTTATATAATGTGTCCACGTGATTAATGCAATGTACAGTTAAATAAAAGTGTATCAGTGAACGGGCTTTTCAAAACCTCTTCTAGGGCAATATGTGAAAACAGGCGTGTTTGCAGACAACAAAGATCAACATAAGACTGCACAGAACGAAGCAGCCTAATTTTGATCAGCACTGACCGCAAAAAAAAAAACCCTTAGCTGTCCGGATATCGACGCCGGTCGGAATGTCTTACAGAAATTCGCAGTTCGATCTCAAAAAATCATAATCCATGTTCTAACTATCTGATATGGCCTACACTGTCTACAAAGCCAGATTAAGTTATCATCTATTTCCAAAGGGTCATAATTACTATGAAGAGTCATGCCTTAGTCTATAAATAGATTCTACGTCGATACAATAGTATCTCGAGATGTCAAAAGTCACGTCGAGACACAATGGTGTGATCTGTCTTCCTTCATGCTTTGAAGTATGCTATTCAGTTTAGTTTAAAATATTTAATCTGCATCGATTGAGAAACAAGTTAATACAACTTATTCTTATCTTTCTCGATTCTGCTTCATGGGAACTAAACCAGTACTCGCGCCGAACGTGTGGGCCAATGAAAAATCCTGAAGTTGACACCCGTTCCCAGGCATCGAGCTTGGGAACTTGTGGTTACGAGGCCGACGCTCTACCTCAGAACTGCGGCCACCACAGGCTGCAGTATACTATCCTGTCACTGTTTTCAAATATAGGGTGCTATTTCAGGGTTCTTCGTTGCTTAGTGATCAAGGCGTTGCTTTGTGTGTCCGAGTCTCGTTAGGGAATTGGTGGAGGAATTTCCTTGTACAAAGCACTGCAGAGCCACAATCTTGTATAGGAAGTATCCAGTCAAAGCAGTAACTGAGTTATCTGCCTCTGTGGTATCATGGTGTTTGACACTTTCAAGCCGATGGTAAATCCCAAAATTTTGCAACTTTTTCTTTGGGAGGGTTGGGGGGGGGGGTGGAATATATCGTTATAGTCATTATTGGACAGAGTAGATCGAAAAGGTGCTTGAGTCGCGCTAAGGATGAAATACAGACCACCACAATCTTTTTCTAACGTAACTCTTTTATAAAATACTACTGTTACTATCGATTACATGAAGTGTACTTCAAACTATCCTTGCATGGGGGCTATATTTTCGCATTGTCGCGTTACTTCTTAAGTTTCGTTAATTGTAACCGCTTATAGTATTATTTGTAAGAAATTGCTTTTTTTCTAGCCATATCTAGTTTACAAAATGAAGGAGAAATTGCACCTTGTCATTCCAAAATGACTTGCAAAATGCGAAAAGTGGCATTGCATAAGATGTCGTCTCGGATCAGCCTGCGCAGTCCACGCTTGAATACATTAGATTTTGTACTACAGTAGACTTGCGAAAAAAAAAACAGAAAGTGTCGTTTCGGATTAGCCTGCGCGGACTGCGCAGGCTGATCCGAGATAACATTTTACGCAAACGCCCGAACACTCCTTTTCGTGTGTTACAGGCCAATTATATAAGTACGTATGTATCGATTGCGTAAGTTGTGTCAGTAAGCACTATGCTTTTACCACACCATCCCGAGGTTATAATAACCCTAAGGAAGAAACCTTCTGAAAACATTATGGGAAAGTGAGATAATACTGGTAACTAGCATTTTCTCAATTTCCAACAATGTTTTCTACCTTATTACCTTTCCAAGGGGTATTTCTATTTTTGACTCACATTAATTTTGTCACCTGAAGAGGCTTTCAGTTTGAGCTAGTCAGAAAATTTATCTTTGGTAAAGGGTCATTCCGGTAAAAAAACAATCCCAGTGTTTTATCACGGATCTCGACATGAATCAAAGCGTTGAGAACGCTGAAGTGGTATTTGTCAATACCTATATTTGGTTGAAGGGAGATTGCTCATGAAAAAGCTAGAATGAAACTAAGCTACTAAGCAAATGAATATCTATATTTGGTTGAAGGGAGAAGCTCATGAAAAAGCTACAATATGTTGCTGGTCTCCCTTTAATCATTAGGAGATGTCAGGAGTGACATCCATTGACTGTGGGATGCATGATTGATAGAGAGAAAACCATGTGAATATATCTAAAGACAGAATAAATGGGTACATGTACCTTAAAACTATGATTTTGAAATGTTTTTGGTCGTAAAAATTCAATTCCCAACATTACAATAAATTATTTCGATTTCGATTTGTAAATATTCATGCCCCATCAAATATGATTGCGCGCAATCATGGGATTAACAAGCTATTGAACGAAAAAGGGAACGAAAAAGCCAAGGACAAAATGGTCGGTTTACAAATTTTTGTATCATTGCACCAATAGAAGGGTATTGGCGATTAAAGCGATTTTGTATCAAATATTAGTATTTCCCCAATCGATGGCCCATTGTATTTTGATATGCCATTTCAAATTACATATCAGAGTGCTACCGAAAATCTCATTTGATATTTGCAAAAAATGAGTTTTATTGGGTTTATTTCCTCCGGCTTTGAACAAAATACCAAACATGGTCTTTAAAATTCGATATTGAACTAAAAGTGGTATTATCTTCGAAAAATATCACGAAAAGGCTTAATATATAGGAAAATAATTTTTGACCGGACACGCAAAATAGAACTATCTATGAATTGCAAAGTGTGGATCCCGGTCAAAGTGCGCGGATTACGCAGGCTGACCAGGGTTGGCTGGCATTTCCCCCAAGTCAGAGACAAAGTCCATCATTTACGCCACCTTTGATATTTCGTCATGCTTTCAGCTTGGACAAGTCATATTTTTGACGTCTTCTTAACAACAAGGCTGCTGAGCAAGACTCAAGGACCTTATTAGGGTATTGTAGATCAAGATCAGACTGCACAGAACATTATCCGATACCGAAAATACTCTCCCCCGAAACATACCTTAGAAAAAACAACAATAATACTATCAGTTTATAAGTTTCAGTTCATTTATTTAACAGGTTAAGGATTAAGAGCGAAACTGGCCTACGTGAAGATAAATGTACGAGTCGACATTAAATATGAAAATAATTATCACGACAAAACTTCCTCAAGTAAACTTTGAATCCTAGTATTTCACACAACTCTGTCAAATTGTGACATTTTACTCCTCCACCAAAAGTTTTGTAGATCCGCTTGACCCTTTACCGAACAGCCCCTGGCTTTTCCCTCCGAGAGGAATAAGCCTTCTGAAAACATTGTGGGAGAAGGAGAAAATGTTGGTAGAATTTTCTCCTTTTCCCATGATATTTTCAACTCTTTTCAAGTTAACTCAATTTTTGAGTGACGTTTATTTTGTTGTCAGCAAATGCCTTCAATTTGGACAAGTCGAAAATGTTGTCATTTGGTGATGAGTTTAAAAAAAAATCAGTGAAAAAACACAATTGCTTTTCACTCTCTTTAAGACGACACAACTGAAGCCGTGTCCAAATTCAAAGCATTAAAAATTTTGCAAATACTAAAGGAAATGTTGCTCAAATGAAAAAAGGGTCTCTGACGGGGGTTGACATTATTTTCTCCTTTTTCAGCGATGCTTTCTAAAACCTTCTTCCTCAGGAATGAAAATGAAAAAGAAAAGGATTTTCCGGTAGAGTTGGTCTGTTGTCTTTGTTTTCTTTACCGTTAATAAAAAAGAACTGCTCGCATACAAATGTCTTCCACGTAATTTACATTTTTTTGAAAGATCAAGGGTGTATTGTAAACGTGGTATTACGCACGTAGTTTAACTCTTGTCAGTGACTATACGCAATAAAAAAGCAGCCGAAATGGATCAGGATCAGACTGCAAAGAACTTGCAGTGATATTTTTTTTACCGTTGGCTTCTTTAGTCGAGCATCTTACAGAAAAACCTTTACGAGTTTTTGAAGATTTTTACTTGACACGTCGAAAGAGGTAGTGTAAAGTTTGCACTGGGAACGAGTTAACCGTATGTTACTAAACGCGAGTCTCTGGCCCATTGCGGGCAGTGTAGATCCAAGATCAGACTGCATAAAACGTGCAGTCTGATCTTGGATCAACACTGTCCGAAATGGACACCCCCCAAAAAAAACAAAAATTGAAATAGCAAAATTTGTGTGGATACTATTGGCCTAAAAGTTCAATACCAGTTATCTAAGAAGGATAAGGATTAAAGGTCAAAACGTGCGTTCGGTTACAGTGCAAGGCGCCAGATAATCATAAACTTGATCGCCTTGTGATAAAATCCTTCATAATGCAATCTGGATTGCAACACGCCAAAAGGGACACTCGGACATTTGCGTAAAGTGTCGTCTCGGATCAGCCTGCGCAGTCCGCCCAGGCTAATCCGAGACGGCACTTTACGAATACATTAGATTTTGTCCTATAGTGGACTTATGCAAAACGGAAAATTACAAAAAAAAAACGGAAGATGTCGTTCCGGATTAGCCTGCGTGGACTACGCAGGCTGATCCGAAACGACACTTTACGCAAATGTCAGAGTGCCCTTTTTCGCGTGTTGCAGGTCAGATTATGATTGTTTGATTATGGACAAGGTAATGCATATCTCTCGATATGGTACTAAAGCTTACACATCAACTATGGTTCGATCCCTTGTGGCTGTGCTGGTCATACGGACCAGTCTAAGCCGAGATAGTTGCTGGCTCGAGTCTTTAGCTCAGCCAAGTTCTTTCAAAGGATTGATGACAGTCAGTGCCACGTGACTGATTCCTCTCTCACTGCTGACGGTTGTTTCATTGACGGTTAAGTGGGAAAGCAGCTAGAGGTTTGGGAGTTAGAGGAGACTTTAGGAAAGAAGTGGACCAAGTGCACTGGCTGTCGCGATATCAATGAAATAATCGTGAAATCGGCGTTAAGCCCCTTACAGATAAACACACACGTACAAAGCAAACAAACAAAATTCGCAATGTATAATAGGAAACAATAGGCTGATATCAGCAAGTTATCCAAGTGTATAGAGTACACTTCACGTATACATTTACCCCTCTATGACTTCATCTCGGTCATTTACCCCAATCTGTGATGCACCAATATCAAGGTAACGTTTACCAGAAGACAAAATTTTAGACTTGTCCGAACTGAAACATTCGTACAAAATAATGTAAATGCGACTAAAATGACGGAACTTTTCTTTTAAAGGGCATGAAAACATTGTTGGAGAAGGAGAAAATGCTGGTTACCAGCATTTTCTGCTTGTCCAACAATGTTTTCTATGTCGTCTTCTTTAAGGTCAAAAAACATAAGCGTGTTTGTTAAAGGATCAAAACTTTTAAAGTAGCTTAAAGGCCTCTCTCTCTATATATAATCTCACGGTTTATATCAATATATACCGCAAGCTGTTTATGAACTCAATGGACAGGTTAGGACGGGAAGGGTGCCTAAGAACTTCGAGCCTGCTGAAATGTTTTGCCATCCATCCCGTCCTGTAACTGGACGGAGTGACAAGGTACTTAAAGCAAGATGGACGTCCTACACACGGAACTGTCTTACTCCGATCCTATGACAAACACAGTGCAGTCGGGCATCGATTGGCATTTTACCGACCGAAATTACACCTTCTATCTCAACCGCAGTCCGATTTACGATTTTCTTGACCGGGTAAAACTTTCTAAGCACAGGTCCAGCGAGACCAGGGCCCGTATTCACCAACCATTCTTAATAACGTTTTTGTTCTTATTCTTCAGAATTTCGTCCATGTGAAAGTAACAGAACTTCTGATTGGCTAAACCAAATGGTTTAGCCAATCAGAAGTTCTGTTACTTTCACAGGCAGAAAAATTTAAAGAATAAGACAAAGAATATTTTTAAGAATGGTTGGTGAATACGGGCCCAGGGCTTCAGGTATTATTAGGTCAAAATTGCACGTTTACCCTGACTGCAACCCGTTTTCCGGTGTTGTCAGGACGGTTAAGATGTTCCAGGGCCTAGTTTTGTGTGACGGGGGCTAAAGGAACGTATTCAAACCGTCGACGGAAACGATGCATCATTGCATCGTAGAGTCTCTTATCGTAATATCAGATTGCCCGAGTTTCTATTCACACTCTGATATATGGCTTGCAACACGCGAAAAGGGGCATACGGACATTTGCGTAAAGTGTCGTCTCGGATCAGCCTGCGCAGTCCGCGCAGGCTAATCCGAGACAGCACTTTACGACTACATTAGATTTTGTGCTACAGTAGACTTGCCCATAACAGACAATCTCATTCAAACGGAAAGTGTTGTCTCGGATCAGCCTGCGCGGACTGCGCAGGCTGATCCGAGACGACACTTTACGCAAATGTCTGAATGCCCCTTTTCACGTGTTGCAGGCCAAATTATACAGACTGACAATATTTCACTCTCAGCTTCAAACGATAGTGCTGAGTGCGTTATTTTCACGAAACCGAAAACAATTCATTAACCTTTTTTTTTTTGTATTTGCAGTACATTGATCTGATAGACTGATAAGGCATTAACCGTAATTCTGCTAAATAACTATAGTAAAATTATTTCTATTTCCATATTGAAAACCCAAATATTGACATTTCAAAGTTTAGTTTTGAGCAATGATATATATCTCCTTCTCGGACAGTGTAGATTCAAGATCAGACTGGATGGTCTGTGCAATCTGATCTTGATATTTACTGTCCGCAAAAGGTCGGCGAATGCTTTCAATATGGACAAGTCTAAAATTTTGTTGCAAAATCAAGAGAAGACCACAGTGTCACGCAGGAGCCTAAATTTTAAAGACGCTTACTGATTATCCTAAGATACGAAGACGTCTTGTCTCTCCGTTGGTTGAACTCGTCTGGCGGGAACCAGAAAATCAATTCATCGCGCTTCACGCCGTATTTAATCTGAACTCACAGAGCGCTAAATTATCACGTTACAGTCTGCAGACGACTTTAATCGTCTTGCTGCAGACGGACTTTGTAAACATTGTGGAAAGACGAGAAATTGTTCGAAAAGAGCAATTTCTCTTGTTTTTGCGCAATGTTTCCATAGGTGTTCAATTTATCAAACATGAAATTGACGTTCATTTCCCATATATTTCACATAAAGGTATACGAAATGATTCGCCAAAAGGCCTGTTTCGAGTGTGTGATGGCGCGTAACACCCTTCGGAAAAGGGAAATTATATATAGAAGCAGGAAACACCTAATATATAACAAGTGTCGAAACCACTCTCAAGATATATATATATAATCTCAAGTAACTAGACAAGACGGTTCAAAGAAGTCACAAGTTCTGTGAAGTCTGATCTTAACCCTTTACCCCATAAGGGATTTCTATGGTATTTCTAATTGACCCTTAATAACAGCAAGGATGAAGCTGTTTCTTATGTGTATATGACACCTTTCGATAAGAGTAGAAAACATTGTGGCAAAAGGTGAAATTGCTCGTCACGAGCAATTTCACCTTTTGCCAAAATGTTTTCCAAAGGCTCCTACAAGCAATACGTTGAAATGAGTATCTGTGAAGTAAAGGGTTAATATACACTGTGTGAAAAAGCACTTCCGTAAGCGAAGGGTTAATCGACTGTCAATACTTTTGCCTCGCTCTGCCCACTTCGGGAATTGTAAAATCAAGTTGCGGTTTCGGTAACGATCGGAAACCCTTTACAGTTGTCGCGATTGGCGTTTGCCCGAAATTGACGTTCTAGCCTTTAAGCGCCATTGGCGAAAACGGGGCGTTTGCAGACGAAACAGATGAAGATCGGACTGCATAGAACATGGAGTCATAACTTGAATCATTACCATCAACGTGTTTAAAGCCCAATGCTCTCCTTGGTGAACACAAGAAAAAAACGGGAAAGAAACTGAAATAAGCCGTTAAATAGGTAACGGCTAAAAATTTGACGCCGAAAGAATTAAATCGGAAACGAAAAATTACCAGAGGAATAGACCACTAACATAGATCTACTTTGACCTTTAGCCGCGCTCAGGAATCCAACCAGTGACCAGTGATCACTGGGTTTTAAGCAATGCACATTACTGACTCGGACTGAGCTAAAGGCTGGTTGTTTTGGGGTTTCAACACCACTTTAACAGCTAAGGTCATTATCATGGCGGTCGGTGAAGCACATGTGTTTCCTGGCTTTCTCATACCAGTACTAACACAACTTTCTTTCCAAAACCACCGACTACCTTTCTCACATGCTTCAGCAGAGGTCAGAGATGAGCTTAAAGGACTTAGCTGTCAAGTAAACAAGGTTAGAGTAGCTTTTAACTTTGGATGATAAAATTTTAGACCAGTCGAAATCGGTAGCGCTTCTAAACGACTTGAAAAAATAGGACGGCAAAGACGGTATATACGTAACATTCCTTGACAGGATTTATAATATTTTGAGAAAAAGAAAACATGCTGGTAAGCAGAATTTTCCCCTATTTCTATCATAATTCCATAATGCCTTCTTCCTCAGGATGGTTCCAACTGGGAGATTAGAGCTCCAGATATAGGGAGTGATTTTGATTTAAAAAATTGAAAATGTAAATTATTTTCAACTAAATCCTATGTTGGGGGTACTCATTAGAATCGTCTCATCGAGACGATTCTAATGAGTACCCACAACATAGGATTTTGAACAGAATTAATAGATTTAGAATACCATCAGTCCCTCGTATCTGGAGCTCTTGGGATAGTTTGATAAAGACCTTTATAAACGCGATAATCCATCTTCTGGGGGATGTGAGATAAGTGATTCCGGTTAGCAATCTAGGGAAAAAAACAATGGCGCCATGTGACTACATCATTTTTCCCTCATTTCGTGGTGTTATCTTGCATTCGAAGTGTAAGCCTGTCAGTACAACTCGGTTATGGTTGCCAGAGTAACCCTTTCCATAGCATTTAGCGAACGGTATAGATCCAGGTATCAAGATCAGACTGCAGAGAACGTGCAGTCTGATCTTGGATATACAACGTCCGTGACCTGATGCGAAAGTATAACCAAAATTCATCTCCATGCAGTTTTGCTGCGGAGATATTCTGTTACGCCATGAACACAGATTTCTAACAACCCTGACGGAGATGGCTTTCGAAAAACATTCCGGGAAAATTAGAAAATGCTGGGTACAAGCATTTCTGCAATTCACGCAATGCTTTCTCAGTTTTAGACGAATTGATCATTCGTATGCAAAAGCATTTTCGACGTGGATAAGTGTGAAGTTTTGTCGTCTGCTTATGAATAAACTTCGGAAATGGTCGAATTTGCTTGAGATTACGACAGAAAGGGTAAAGCGTCCTACCTCATTTAGACACCTTGTTTGGCTTTGTAGCACTCTGTTACTTTACAGTATTGCAGATGAAAAGCAAAAGAAAAAAAAAATACAAAAATGAAATAAAAATTCAAACAAGCGCCTCTCTCCTAACATAATGCTTTCTTTTCTATATATCTATCCATCTGGGAACGTCGATTATTAATGTTTTCACAAAGACGTTTTTTAGATTTCTCCTAGGCTAATTTGTTTCAGGAGGTAATTCGGTTAACTAAAACGCGTTCAACTTGATACTCAAAATATTAAAACAACGTAGAAACTGTTTGTCAACAACAATCAGTTTTTTTCCGCACAAGCTGAGTGATTCAATCTAACAGTTGCAGACACCTTGGTACCATACTACGGTGTTCCATCCGCACCAAAATTTGATTTCGTTGCTGCAAAACACGACAGGAAAGATAATAATATTGCGTTGCAGTCCTTCTGTTTATTTGTTTGATTTTCTTTTATTTGATGGTCGTCACAACCGGTTGCCGAAATGGGCGACGCCCCTCCCACGACTGTTTTTTGACGAAAGCGCAGGATACCGGACGAAACCCATCCCAAGTTACACCTATAGTTCTCTGATGTGCTCAGTGTATAGCACTGTTACATAGTACCAAGGCTGCAAAGCGCGACTAGCTGACCTTTTGCGGACAGTGCAGATCAAGATCTGACTGCACGGAACGTGCAGTCTGATCTTGAATCTACACTGTCCGATATGGAGATATCATTCCTTAACCCTTTACTCCATAGATACTCATTTCTACGCATTGCTTGTAGGAGCCTTTGAAAAACATTGTGGCAAAAGGTGAAATTGCTCGTGACGAGCAATTTCACCTTTTGCCACAGTGTTTTCTATGCTATCAAAAGGTGTCAAATACACATAAAAAATAGCTTCATCCTTGCTGTTATTTAGGGTCAATTAGAGATACCATAAAAATGCCTCATGGTGTAAAGGGTTAAAAAATGACCGTTTGAAAGCGCGATATTGTGGTGTTTACTATCGAATTGTAAAAAAAATGAATCGTGCTGGTTATTTAACAGGATAAGGGAAAACGTCTCATCAGAAGCACTATAAGTGATTTGAGCTGACCGGCTGTAAGAATCGAACCTGCACCATTGTGTGGCCATAGATTAGAGATTCTCATTTTTTAAAGCGAATACATACTTTTCACTCGTCATAACTTTGTAACTACATTTCAATCCAAAATAACAGACGGATAATCCGGATACTGATTTGCGAGTTATGTTTACGACTTCAAACTTTGCGTGAATATTGCACATATTCAAAAGGCAAATTATACGACAACTGTCGCTATGTCGCGATACTTCGATAATGCAGGATTTAATTGATATCTACACTACAAAACTCGATTTGTCCAAATTGAAAGCAATTACAGACGACACAATGCATGTAGCTCACTTGATGGCATTACACTTTCAACAACTCACAATCCTATTAAAAGTTGTGTAATAAATGTCGAAACTGCAAACTCTTCAGTCCAAACATCGGTTAACAACACAAGTCGCCTTTGTGCACGTAAAGCGTTGAAATCGATGAAAATAAATCTTATAAAAGAGCCATGCTCCGGCAAAAAGGGGCTTAATACATCTCCGTGATCCAGCATGGTACCATGCAAGGTATCACCTACACTTGGGTCTATAATAATTATCAAAGTTTTTAACAAACCAACTTAATGGTAAAATAGACTGGTCCATGGGCAAACAGAAAATGGACCCAATGCGAAAAGCATCGACCCATGTCAGCCTGCGCAGATTGCGCAGGCTGACATGGGTCGATACTTTTCGCAGATGCATTGAGCACACTTTCCACGTGCACACGTTGAATGTTTTTCCCTTTCGTGTTCTTGCATCCAAGGCAGTGAAATTCTGTGGGTTTTTTACATTCAATCTTTCAGTTTTTCCAAAAATTCATAAACCCCATAAACTTCGACTTTTTCCTCCTCTTGATGCATCTACCAGTACTGAGGTGAGGGATTTTCTAGATTTTTCCGAGTTCAAAGGTTTTACAAATGACATATCAAATATACCTGTAGTTAAATTATTGGCGGTTTTCCTTGAAGAGGTAGCAAACATAATGGGAAAAGGATAAAATTATAAACGGTTTCCAGCAGTTTTCCTTTTTCCGCAATGTTTTAAAAGACTTCTTTCTCAAGAGCGCGGGGACCAGGAATGGCTTGGCACAGGGTTACAACAGTTCGGTGTACCTACCCGGCGTTTACTGTAAATCTACGAGTGTGTGTTTTATTGATCTGAATAACTGTCTTCATAAATCAAGGTAACACTTACTTGAAATGAGCAATAAAAGGTATAGTATTATGAAGGAAGAGAAAGAGAGAGTGAGCGAGAGAGAGGGAGGGAGGGAGAGAGGTAGGGAAAGGGAGGATGGAGCGGGAGAGAAAGGTTAGAGAAATAATGTGAGGGGGGAGGGATACAGGAGATTATGTATTAAAGAAAATAGCGTAAATGGTGATAAAAAAGAATAAGAAGGATTAGATAGATTGGATAAATGTGATACCTTTACAGTAACTGTTCCATTATTGTTATCAATTGTAAAATGTTCGTCATCTGCCTGAGGCAAGGGATCATCTTTGGCTTTCAATAAGCCAGTCTCCATTAAAGTTTTCAGGCTAATTCCATTATGTCGAATTGACCGTTTCCAATACTTAGCTGACCGCCGTCCACTCACATTCTGAAATTCATTCGGCGTAAGCCATTCGTTTTCATATAATACGCACTCTTTTTTACTTCCAGCAAACAGTTTAGACACATATAACACAGCTTTATTCGAGCCACATTCAACATCCAAACACATTTCCCCGTCAATAGTTCGAGGAACCATTTTTGTATCCTCGCAGTTATTATTTAACTCGGATTTTATTCCCATTGCACTAACTCCGTCTTTCAGCCTCCGACTACGTGTAAGGTCTCGTATCAGTGTATCGCACGATACGGTTTAAAATTTTATCTCTCTTTAACTTCCGTGCCGGACTGTGGATTTATTCACAGCGGTAATAGCGGTTGACGCAACATCCGTAAAAACTCCCCGTTTACTCATATCGTAAAGCGATCGTTTATAACCGAGTTTTCTTCTCTACCGCTATGAACTGTCTGACACACTTTTACGACTTCCATTTTTCTTGTGACGCTTCTCCATTTCCGTAATTTCGTCTGCTTTCTTTATAAATAGCGTTCGATATCAAATAGCACGCGACTGAACGCGGATCTATAATGTTACAACGCGGTTAATCTATTTTCGCCCACTTTTCGGAATGAGCTTGTCTAAATTTACGGGTTATTCGAAATAAATAAAAGGAGATGGACTTTTTCCGTTCGTTTTCTATCCAAGAGCCGCTTTTTTCACATGACTGCGAGTGAATGCTTGTGGGCAGAATGGAGTAAAACACACGATTTAATTATTCTTTCGTGCGTTGAACTTATTTTTACGTCAATGAGAAAACCGATAATTTACACTTTTCGGTTAAAAAACACCTTTTCTCCCTTTTCACATACGAAATCGACCAAGAAATAAAATGTTCTCACTCTCATACATTGGCGAAAACTAGCGTCATGGATTTCGGTTTTTCTTTCGTTGTTTTAACCCTGAAAACGCTTTTCACAACCACAGATGCCAAAGTGGCTAGTGTAGGTCAAGATCAGACTGTACAAAACGTGTACTCTGATCTTTGATCTAAACTGTCCGCATGGCTAAGACGTTGTCCAAAAATAGGAGACAGTTACCGGGATCTCTTAATATTCATAGCTGTCTCCACCTTCTCAACTATAGATACCCTTGCGGATAATGTAGATCAAGATCAGACTGCACAGAACGTACAGTCTGATCTTTGATTTACACTATCGGCTTGACTGAGACATTGAGAAAAATAGGAGATAGTAACGGTTCTTTATTATATCCGTAGCTGTCTCCTTTTTTTTTCTTTACCACACGAGAAAATTTTAGACTGGTCCAAATTGAAAGCATTTGCAGACGACAAAAGAAAGGTGACTAAAAAATTAAAATTTATTCTGGGAAGGGTAGAAAACACTGTGGAAACAGGAGAAAATGCTGGTTACCAGCATTTTCTCCTTTTCCCACAGTGTTTTCAACAGGCTTCTTTCTCAGGGATTGAGTGGTAATGGATTTAAACATCAAACCCTTTTGCTCTTTGTCATCAAATCGTTGGATAAATGAGTGAAAAAAAGAATTAAGAATCCATGGAAAAGAACAGTGCTGTTTCGAAACTACAATTTACGACAATGTCCGAAAGTCTTTTTTGCGTGTTGCAGACCATTATTAAGCAAACTTCTCGTCTCCACCCACTTCATCCGATTACACCTTGAACGATTAATCCAGGCATTCATGAAACCTGAGGGAGAAGGTTTTAGAAAACATTGTCGAGGAAAGTGGAAAACCCTCTCTACACTTCTCTTTTCCCCACAATGTTTCCATTCATTCCAGAAATAAATTTTATCATCAAATACACCTCCTATTGGCTGTATTTGTTAAATCTTATTTAGATGAATTTAGAATGTCGTGTTGAATAGAGTTAAAATATCGCGTGTTGTTCGAGTAATTATCGCAGAGTCTGGCTGTCTTCCAGTTTTCAATTGTGAGGACAGTCTTTAAGAAGATTCTTGTTCTATCCTTCTTGTTCGATCCTCAACGACAAACAGTCCGTACCCGGCACTGGTCATATCCAAGTTCGACACTGCTAATCCATAGCTCATTCAGTATACCCCGGGTGATTGGGGGGGGGGGAGGGGCATCAAATCCCTCTCTGGTGGATTGATATGCAGCAGATCGGTACATACCCGGAAATACGCTGGTTTACCTTTCTGAAAATTGTCAGGCTCTTCTTACAAAAGAAAACTTGAGTTTCAATTTTTCTATCCATATGAAAACTTGAGTTTCAATTTTTCTATCGAAATCTTTTTAACTATATTTCAGCTGACAATCAGTTCGTATTATGTTCATTTTTTTAACGTGGTTTATCAATTCCGATTGAAGTTTTCACCGATAGATAGACAGAATGATGTGAATAACTTCATCGGAGTTGATTATGTGGTTACTAAACGACTGAAAGTGGCGCGCTATATATAGAATCACGTGATTCTCAAAATGGAAATCTCCTTGATACGGACCATGTTAGATGCAGAATCGGCCGAGTTGTGACGAGTAGATTCGACCTGTCTTATATGAGGCATTATTCTCCCCGAGATTGGGGAGATTGTAGTAATACGTGCAATAGAGTAGCAGTGGAGAAAATGGCTTTTAGCAATATATTTGAGGAAAATTCAGGCCTTTTAACAGCAGATTTCTTTAAACTGCATGCTGATCATAGCTGAATGAATCGCACCAGGTAGTGTTTTATTGAGTAGAAGTTTATTTTAGTTTGAAATTCAAAGTAACGGTTGTCGCGTAGAAACGTAGTCCGGTTCTGTACCCAGGATGTTCAAATTACGTAGATAGACGAGTATTTGTAGAATGCCATCTAGCAGGAGATAAAAGGCCGTCATTGTACTTTTCTGACCGTAGAAAATTTCATAGAACACCAAACAAACTATTACAGTACATTACGAGACGAAACCTACGCGGCTCAAAATCCAATGATACGTGTTATCGGCTTATCTACAGGAGCAAGACGATTACAGTTAACCCATTGCCTACCTTCGCCACATTTTATGTTCTTTTTGAAGAAAAAAGGTAGACCTAGAATGGCTCTTACTGCTGATCATTGTCCATGGCACACACTCAGATAGCCCTTGAAGCTTCTTTTCTGTGGCCCGAAACATTTCTATACCCATGTAGAATCAATGAGTTGATCCAAAATCGACAGCAAGATCCATATATCTTCGCAGTGCAGAAGCATAATCGTGTGCTCTTAACCCTTTACCAGACGACAAAATTTTGGACGAATCCCAATTGAAAACACTTGCAGACGACCAAATAAACATAACTCAAAACTTGCAATTTGTTTCCCGCAGGGTAGAAAACATTGTTGGAAAAGGAGAAAATGCTGGGTACCAGCATTTTCTCCTTTTCTCACAATGTTTTCAAAACGCTTCTATTTTAGGGTCGTAAAAGCAGGGATTGTTTGGTAAAGGGTAAAACTCTTTACCGAACGACAACATTTTAACCTGGCACAATATGAAAGCACTGCAGACGACAAATGACCGAATGAAGAATTTTTTGTTTTTGGTAGGGTAGAACCTTATTGGGGAAAAATGCTGGTTATCAGCATTTTCTGCTTTTGCCACAATAATTTAAAAAAACTTTATTCTTCGGAGTCGTAGGTGGTTATGATTGAAAAGTAAAGAGTTAACTCTTTACCGATCAACAACAGTCTTAGACATACCTTATTCGGGAAAAATGCAGACTACAATTCAGGATCAAGTGTTAAGTTCGCTCATAAAAGGATAGGGTAAATTGTGAGAAAAAGAGAAAATGCTGGTTACCTGCATTTTCTTCTTTTCTCACAATGTATTATTAAGCCTTTCTTTAGAGTCGTAAGAACACTTTATCGTGTGGTAGAGGATTAAACCTCGGCAAAATGACTGAAAAAATCCTAGTATAATATATGTGAATGAATCTAGTTTAGTACCTATTCACTTACAGCAAAAAGCATGTGGCAAAAGAAGGAATTACTCGACCTGAGCAATTTTTCCTTTTCCCATGTTGTTTCAAACGCGAAAAAACTCCACATGAAGCTATGGGTAAACGATATAATTATCTTTCCGGACGTAAAGATAATTACGGTTTGCGTAGTCTCGTTTTATTGCACTCACGTGTACGATTTACGACCCTCTATCGGTTTATATTTATTCCTGTGGGCATCACTACCTTCTAACCCTTTGCCACACAGTGACGACTGTTGACGACAATGTGATAGAAGCCTTTTGAAAACATTGTGGAAAAAGGAGAAAATGCTGGTAACCAGCATTTTCTCCTTTTCCCACAATGTTCTCTTCCCTTCCTACAACAAACTATTCTAGTTTCAACACTACCTTTTAACCCTTCGCAACGCAATGACGACTGTCGACGACAATGTGATAGAGGCCTTTTGGGAGAAGCCATTGTGGGAAAAGGAGAAAATGTTTTCTTCCCTTCTTACAACAAATTTCGATTCTCTAGTCAAATTCATTTTGTCGTCTGCAAATGTTTTTAGTTTGGACCAGTCTAACCAGCATTTCCGCCCTTTTCCCGCATTGTTTCTTACCTTGTCCAAGACAAAAATGACTTTTTTCCCCCAGCTACATGTATTTTTCGTCCGTAAATGCTTTCATTACGTACAAGTCAAACAGTTTGCCGATCAAAAAAAAATATCGGGGATCATTGATCGGTGGTCAATTATTGATTGAACTCTCCGTCAGGCAACAGTATTATAGAAACGCACATTTCGAAAGCACTTGCAAGCGACAGATTAAATGTTCAAGGGGCGAATTGAACTGCTTTGATAAACAGTATTACAGAGCTGTAGATAAAAGGGAGAGATAGTATTTTACATCCTTTATTTCTTTTTCAAACCCTATGCTGTGGATACTCATTAGAATCGTCTCGATGAGACGATTCTAATGAGTATCCATAACATAGGGTTAAGTGTAGAGTAATCAATATTTTCAATTTTGAACTCAAAATCACTCCTTTTATCTGGAGCTCTGATGTACGAGATATAAGATCCGACTGCAAAGAAGATGCAGTTTGATCCTGATATCATACTGCTTAATTTGTTGCAAGATGTAAAGATCTACAGCCCCATGCACCCCAACCCCACCCACACAAACGCCTACGGTTTTTGTTTTCTTGCTTTATATGACCGGTGTACACATTTTTAACTTTTTACAAAACGACAAACATTTTGAAGTTGTCAAAATTAAAAGTATTTGCTGGTGAAAATCTTAGTTTAAATGGCAAATGGGTGAAAATATTGTGGGAAAAGGAGGAAGTGCTGGTTACCAACTTTTTCTCCTTTTCCCTACAATGCTTTCAAAAGATTTCGTTACCATGGATTTTTGTGGCAAATGGTTAAGTTTCAATCGGCAGCTCAACCAGTAATAGAACTTGGTATAGACCTTGGAATCATTGGCAAGATGGCGTTCTCCAAATACACATCTATCTAATTTGGACATTCTGGCTACAGAACCGGACTACTTTTTTACGCGACAGCCGTTACTTTGAATTTCAAGCTAAAATAAACATAAACTCAATAAAACGCTACCTGGTGCGACTCATTCAGCTATGATCAGCTGGCATGTAACCTATGCATCAGCCATTTTATTAAAACAGCCCCTACAAGCTAGGGTAATAGCTTCGGTGTAAGCCCTACTTTTCCCTAGCATTTGGGATCGGTGATGCGTCCATAACAAACAGGTCAAATCTTCGTAGAATATGACATGCGTAGACAACTGTCATTGGTATGATTCTCAGCGCGAATGATCTCTTTCAAGATTTGATGGAGGTCATTACAATATGTTCTATTCCTCTCTTATCGCTCAATTTTATGTTGACTATTTTACGTGGGAAAGCAGCCAGTGGCCTGTGAAGAACATTCGAAGCACTTGTAAAAGAAACTCCTGGAAATCATGGAAAGGAGAACTGGTCGTCGTAATACAAACTGGTAAATGAATTAAGTTTGGTTTTTGCATTAAACATAAGAAAAACAACCCAGCAGTCGTATATCATCAAATAAACTGAATCATGTCTTGTGAAAAGGGGACTTAATGGATCTGCAAAAAGTATCGTCCCATGTCAGCCTGCGCAGTCCGCGCAGGCTGACATGGGTCGATACTTTTTGCAATTGATTAATGTATGCATGTCAAAGGACCATTTTACCATTAGATCCAGTCCATTCTTATACAAAATGGATTTTACGGTTTAATTATTATATGACAACTTGCGGTAGAATGCATCACTCAGCTGTACTAAGCCCCTTTTTGCCAGAACGTAGCTTATTATTTTTTTTCAGCCCTCAGGATTTAAAATTTGATCATTATCATTTTTTCTCTACGCCAACGTTGCATTAAGCCCCTTTTTGCCAGAACGTGGCTTATTATTATTTTTTGCAGCCCTCAGGATTTAAAATTTGAATCATTATAACATTTTTTTCCCCTCCGCCAACATTTACGTAATATAATATTTAAAAAGATAAAAAATAAAACCCCGTTCTGTCAACAAACTGCCGTATATCCTGTTATATTTATAGCCTCCTTCATAATTATTCGACTGTCTAACTCTTTACCATACAAAGATATTTGGGACTGGACCAAATAGATATCTGTTCCCAGAAGGGTAGAAAACATTGTAGGAAAAGAAGAAAATGCTGGTTACCAGCATTTTCTCCTTTTTCTACAATGTTTTCAAAAGACTTTTATCATAGGGTCGTAAAAATCAGGGATTGTGTGGTAAACGGTTGACAGATTACAAGTTGGACTTCTACAAATCCAATTCAATGTATCTAAAAAAGTGAAAATTATCCTTGAGAAGATAGAAAATGTGCTGGGAAAAGGAGAAAATGCTGGTAACCAGCATTTTCTCCTTTTCCCACAATATTTTCAAAGGGCCTTTTTCTCAGGGTCATTAAAACCCTGGATTGTGTAATAAAGGGTTAACACTTCTCCGCCCTAGAGGAAAGCAGCCATAGAAAACATTGCGGAAAAGGAGAATATGCTCGTAAGCAACATTTTCTCATAATATTTTTTACTCTTTCAATGACAAATTGTTTCACAACAGTCGTATCTATATTGAAACCTGCAAATGCTTTCAATATGGACCAGTCTAAAATAATATTGTTTTGGGAAGAGACTCCATTGATCACTTTAAGCCCTGAATAAATGTATCGAGGCTATTTATTCACAAAAAACAACAATGCATTTCTGTCTGAGGTTGTTTTGGCAGAAAAATATGTAAGGACAATTAAGACCTATGATCAGACTGCAAATTCTATGCAGTCTGGTCACAATCTACACTGTCAACACAGGTGATTGAATCTGGATTCAGTGCGTACACGGTAAAAATTTATCTAAGTGATATATATGTTCACAACATTCAGCTTGCTTGTCTAGACTGTTTCACCTTTTTCAAGCCCACCCGGGTGGCTCAGTGGTGAGCGTGTTGGACTCATGACCTGGTGGTTGTGAGTTCGATACCCGGTTGAGGCGAACTTTCTTTCCGGCATATTTTCGCCTCTCACCTCTGCTTAAGCATGTGAGAAAAGTAGTCGGTGGCTTTGGAAAGAAAGTAGTGTAAGTACCGGTGTGAGAAAGCCAGGAAACACATGTGCGTCGCCGACCGCCATGATATGACCTTAGCTGTTAAAGTGGCGTTAAACCCCAAAACAATACAATACAATTCACCTTTTTCAAACAATTCCTGGTTTTTACGACTCTGAGGAAGGAGCCTTCAGAAAACACTGTGGGAAAAGGAGAAAATGCTGGTCAGCAGCATTCTCTTCCTTTTCCAACAATGTTTTCTGTTCTTCTAAAGTCAAGTTTCAGTTTTTGAGTCACGCTATTTTTGTCGTCTGCAAATGCTTTCAGTTTGGACAAATCCGAAATTTTGTCGTTTGGTATTATGATTTAAGTCACAGTAAGCCTATTCACTTTTTTCCACGGTGTTTTCTTTTTCGATACATACAAGTCCCATCATTTAACCCATTACCACACAATCCCTACTTTTGACACCCCTGAGATAGAAGCCTGTGGAAAACATTGTGGGAAAAGGAGAAAATGCTGGTAACCAGCATTTTCACCTTTTCCCACAAAGTTTTCTACCCTTCACAAAACAAATTTCAAATTTTTATTCACTTTTTATTTTGTCGTCTGCAAAAGCTTTCAATTTAGGCCATTCTAAAATTTTGTCGTTTGGTAAGGGGTTAAGTCACACTAGATTTGTTGTCTGCAAATACTTCCATATTTGGCAGGTCCTAGGATATATTGTCTGGTATAAGGATATAATGGTTTGTGACCCATCACGCAAAAAGGGACCTTCTGGGAACTGCGAAAAGTGTCAACCCTGGTCAGACTGCGCTATTCGCGCAGGCTGACCAGGGATGAAACTTTTCACTTTAATGACATTTTCTGTATGAAAAGTGGTCATTTTACCTTTTTATACAATCATTTTTTGTATTATTAACTTAAAATGACTTGCACTATCGTTGATCTGTTTTCATCTAATTGATGTATATAATTCCCTGATGGTCCCTTTTTGCGTGATGGGTCACATTTATATAACTTTTGAAATCTTAAGCTCAGCACGAGTATTGGTCCTGCTGTTACTCTATCAGAATTGAACATGACAATCTTTCCTATCGACTGACTGCCTTCCCGCTTGCACGTGTAACTCTTTACCAAACGACAAAATTTCAAGGTCGTCCGCTTTGGATGCATCCGGGGACAAAAAATTAAATTGGCTTGAATGATGGTTTCATCTTTGACAAGGATAAAAAATATGCGAGATATAAATGTGGTTACCATCATTTCTTTTCCTTTTCTCACCGTGATCGCCTGGAGAGTGCAGTCTGATCCAGATAGTTCTGATTAAAACAGCCTTTACTGTGAGAGTACTATATTGATGAAGTATTTCCTTTTTCAGACAAAATAGTATTAGAAACATCCAAAATAACCTAATACCAATAGTTTAACTTTTGCTAGAAAATATTTAAGCCATGCCTCGTGAAAAGGGGATTGATACACTTGCAAAAAGTATCGACCCATGATAGACTGAGCGGTCTGCGCAGGCTGACATGGATCGAAACCTTTGGCTAATTGTAAGTTTTCTGCTTCGGAAAGGACCTATCTTACTTATGATCAACTTTGTTGCTAGACAAAATGTTTTATTCTTAATCCTAAGCCATGTACCATCTTGCTTAGTATAAGGAGTGCAACACGCGAAAAGGGTCATTCGGACATTTGCGTAAAAAGGCGTCTCGGATCAGCGTGTGCAGTCCGCACAGGCTAATCCGAAACGACACTTTACGATTTTATGTGATTTTCTGTTTTAAGCAAGTCTACTGTAGCACAAAATCTAATGTAGTCGTAAAGTGCCGTCTCGGATTAGCCTGCGCGGACTGCGCAGGCTAATCCGGGACGACACTTTACGCAAATGTCCGAATGCACCTTTTCGCGCGTTGCACTCCAAATTAATGTATCAAGGATATACGTTTTTTTCCAAAGCACGGCTTATCGCTATATAATCTGAAAAATAAGAATCGAGAGCAGCGAGTAGCTTTTTAGATCTCATCCTATGGTGGCCAATTTCTGCCATGAGATACGAGATATCTGACACGATAAAAAGCACGACAGAAAACTATCGCGATAAATTAAAGTGTCCTGGAAACTTTATCGAGATAGTGAACAATTTCCTGAAAACAATATCACGATAAACTTAATATTTTAACTCAAATTTCTCAATCGTGCAAGAAGCTGACATAAAAAAGAAGCCGAGATAAAATTTTCGTGATAGTCCTATCTGTTTCACGATATCTATGAATAAAGAAATTCATCATTTGGATTAACTCAGTAGATTTTGACTTCAGAAGATTACATTAAGTTAAAACTCGAATCATTGACAATGGTATAGTTTAATGAATAAATTTCGACAAGTCACGAAATTGACAGAAGTCTGTAAAATCATAAAGACAACTCGAAATGCCTCCTACGAACAGCTTTAAAACCATTCAGGAAAAAGGAAATGCATAAGGTTGTAAACGAAGATGTTCCGAAACCGGATCTAATTTTAGATACCTCAAATATCAGTTGTGGGCACGAAAGAAAAAAAAAATAACAGTTAGAATTATGGCGATATTTTCATCCATATTTTTTTCTTTTATCACGATACTTCTCTTAAATTATCGCAAAGTAGACAACTCGTATCTCGCGGCAGAAACATGCCACCATATCATCCACATGCTCTATCAAAGCAGCATAAGTCGTGCTCAGTGCTCTAGTGGCTGAACTCTGATGGCGTCTTTCGAGGAACTGGGAGAAAGTTGTAATAGAGGTAAGCAGTCCGAAAGATCAAATTTTACGTTTTTTTTTTCGCTGTTCGCCGCCTAAGGAGTAAAAAAAAAACGAGGGAAAAACGCCTCTGCTTCACCGATATTTATTGTTCGTTCCGCACGAGATCGCGTAAATCAAATAATCACGAACTGAAAATACTTACAGAAACGCCTGCGTCATGTAAAAGTGCGTTCTTCAACATCAGGCGATATCAACTGCTTAACGCATCCCACAAACCTTTTGCGGACAGTGTAGATCAAGATCAGACTGCACAGAACGTGCAGTCTGATCTTCGATCGACACTGTCCGACAAGGAGATATTTCTGCCCCAAAAAATAAGATAAAAACAGAAACTTTTGGGCTTTTTCAATCAATTTGTAATTTTCATTTACCTTGTTAAGTGCGATAAGGATTAACTCTTTTGCCGCCAAATAAACAAACCCGGCTTCTGTCGACGGTGAAAGTTACAATCCGCTAAACTCTCTATGATATGAACCATGCTCTGACGAAAGTGGGCTTAATGTACCTCCGTGATGCGTAAAAATGGGCAGGTGATCCCATAATTATTGATATAAACTCACCACCGTTTTAATAATGAGGTATACTGGTCCTTGGACATACACAAAATTTAGCAAAAGCGAAAAGTTTCGACCCAGGTCAGCCTACGCGAACTGCGTAGGCTGACCTGGATCGATACTTTTCGCAGATGCATTAAGCCCTCTTTTCAGATAACATAGCTTATATATTTATTCAGTTGGCTTGGCTAAACAAGAGGACGGTATGAGTCTAAGATCAGACTGCATGTTCTGTGTAGTTTGATCTAGATCTATACCGCCCACAGAAGGGCATGCTTTCTCCTGTTGCACAGACAGGGTTAATTGTCTGATTTATAGTTTAAGTCTTGGCTCTGCTAAATTATATACATGTAGTTTGTTCTTTGTTTGAATGGTGGTTTACTCTGCTGTAAAAGATAACGGCATCACACAGCGAAGGCTATATATCTCATTCATGTCTTTCTCAGCTTTTCTACATAACTATTTGCCTAAAAGTTTTGCCTCACATTGCCCATGGACACTTTCACGTGACCTGCGCTGCATTATCTCCCGTTAGATGACATACTACAAATAGATATCTATCTAATATGGGTATATTTTAGGTACAGAACTGGACTACTTTTCTACACGACAACGGTTACGTTGAATTTTAAACTAAACTGAACGTTTCCTCAATAAAACGCTGCCTGGTGCGACTCATCAGCTAAATCATTATAGTTGAGAGAAATCTGGAGCTAGACCAGGCCTGATTTCTCTTCAGGCGTATTGATAATAGCCATTTTCTCCATTGCTACTTTATTAGCGCGTACAACTACAATCCCCCAATTTTAGGGGGATTGATGCGTCATAGAAGACAAATCCAATCTTCGAAGAATATGACATGCGTAGACAACGCCTGCGCTGTGATTGATCTTTGAATTTTATGATTACAAATCAAATGCGTTAAAGCCCCTGCAGCGTACAAAAGCAAACAAAGTAGATGTTAAAATGCATTTTTATTAACAGGCTACCCTTTAAAAGCATAGAAATTGTTTAGAAGTTATCCAAACAGACCGTGGGCCTTTGAATTTGTATGGCGTTTACAACTCATATAGGCGAGTGTGGCCTCGGGAGTTTAAGCCCGAAAAAGTGGGAGAAGCTGTTTGTGAGAAGAAAAAATATCAAAAATAACACAATGATAAAACCACAAAGTGCGTAGGAAATTACGTTTTTTCTTTCACTAGGTATTGTTGCAAGAATTTCAGATCCTTGTTGTACGAGTCGTACAATAACAACAAGCTTACATGTATACAGATATACCACAGGCAGATGTACTTTTGAAGGGGTCTTTCAAGTTTGTATGTCGTAAATAACAAGTTATTGTAAGGAACCGATATACGAGTATATTTATGTACAAAACCGGAAAAGTTGGCGAATTCCGCTCCAACACACGTTTTTGTAGGTATCCAAATGATTCATTAAACTAACACACGCCTTTGAATGTATTATATTTAATAAACTCTACATAAAAACCAAACATGTTTTGGCTAACGCCTCATTAGTAAATATGTTCAGCAATGCTCTGTGAAAATATGTTTAAATGCCTTTTTCAACAAAAAACATTAGCCTGATAGATCAGCCTGTGCAGTCCAAATAGGATCGAACGAAATCTGCTGCTATTAGTAAATTATTTGCATGTAAAAGGACCAGTCTACCTCATAATTCAGTCAAACGTAAGACAAAACGGACTTTATTGATCCATGTGGCGACTTGTTTGGTATAATACATCACAGAAAGGAAATTAAATCCCCTTTTGCCGGAGCATGTATCATTTATAGATAATACTGAAACCATGACTTGCCTGGAACACGCAAAAAGGGGCTTTCGGGCATTTTAATAAAGCGTCGTCTCGGATCAGCCCACCCAATCCGTGCAGGCTAATCTTAAACGGTACTTTCCGTTTTTATATAATTTTCTGTTTTGCGCAAGTCTACCGAAGCACAAAATCTAAAGTAATCTAATGTCGTAAAGTGTCGTCTCGGATAAGCCTGCGCGGACTGCGCAGGCTTATCCGAGACGACACTTTACGTAAATATCTAAATGCCCCTTTTTCGTGTGATGCAGGCCGTATTGAGTCAAACTTGGTAAACTGCGCATTTAGTTTGACTTCAGATCACGAAGTCTGAAGCAGTCCCAGTATGAGATAATATGTTCGGTTGAGAATATAACCTGTACTTATAAGAATGTAGGTCAGAAATATCAGATTATAGTTTGTCTTTTAAATTTATCGTTATAGAAAGATCAGTTGTGATTTTTTTACCTTTTAACCCATTACCACACAATCCCTACTTTTGACGCCCCTGAGAAAGAAGCCTTTTGAAAACACTATGGGAAAAGGAGAAAATGCTGGTAACCAGCATTTTCTCATTTTCCCACAGTGTTTTCTACCCTTCCCAGAACAAATTTCTATTTTTTAGTCACCTTTATTTTGTCGTCTGCAAATGCTTTCGATTTGGACCAGTCTAAAATTTTCTCGTGTGGTAATGAGTTAAGGTATCAATTTTTACGATCACGATGAGGAAAGCTTTTGAAAACTAAGTTAAATAAAGAGAAAATATTTGCTCTTCTGAAGCCAAAATCATTCATTACTGAATGCAGAGAGCCAATAGCTGAAAAACCAACCTCGAAAGAAAACAGGAAGAGAATAATTATTTTTCGGTGGTAAATCCTATATAGGCTACGTAGCCCTTTGTTTATTTTCAGATTTTGCGCTAGAATTTCGCAAAGGTTTGTGGAAGTGTCACATCATCCATAACACGTGTCAATTATGTGGAATGGTATTCCAATAAATGCGGTGATGATGTATTCGATCGTATAAAAATGGAGTTTCCAAGTTCAAGACGACGAACCCCTAATTTGAGAGCTGGATTTGCACTGTTTCACCGCGTGTTACCCTTCACTTTCTTCACGGCGGGGAATCACGTGACACAACAACAACAACAATGACCGTTATTTGAAAAAATTCCCCAACTTCAGGTAAGAAAATCTTCAATAATTCCGTTAATACGTGACCGATTGGAATTTGGTTTGAAGCAGAGAAGGCGGAAGGACTCCGGGGATTTGCTTGATGTGTTAGATTTTTTAAAAAACACCTGATAAAAAAGTTATTGACGAGCAAACAAATTATCCAGGGTAAAAAATTTGTTTGCTCGTCAATAACTTTTTTATCTGGTGTTGTTTAAAAAATCTAACACATCAAGCAAATCCCCCGAGTCCTTCCGCCTTCTCTGCTTCAAACCAAATTCCAATCAGTCATGTATTAACGGAATTATTGAAGATTTTCTTACCTGAAGTCGGGGATTTTTTTCAAATAATGGTCATTGTTGTTGTTGTTGTGTCACGTGATTCCCCGCCGTGTTTCTTTATCTCTGCATAAAAGTATATTCTATAGTCTTGGTTTATTAGGTTCATATGTGTTTGACAAAAACTTTCAATTTACAGAAAAAGAAAACTCTAAAAAGGTCCCTGTCTAAAAGGCCCATCTTTCATCTGCGCAAACAGGTACTTGCCATTTACGTTACATATTTTTAGCACTGACACATTTGAACCTGACGATTTTCATCATTTGATTCGTGTCAGAACTTGGAACATGACAACTGTCTGTGATGTTTCTCGGCGTAGAGGTGTAGATTTGACGTCGTTTGATTTAGTCTTATCGTCTTTTCAATTCAAAGCTTGTTCAATAATGAATATATAGTCAGTTTACTTCAAAAGCCTCGTAACTACAGCTTGTTAAAAGCTGTAGTTACGAGGTTTTCGAAGTAAATCGACGATATATAAGATGTCGCAGTGATATAATTATTATTGTCAGTTTACTTAAAAAACCTCGTAACTGCAGCTTGTTACAAGCTGTAGTTACGAGCTTTTTGAAGTAAACCGATGATATAATGTTGAAAGTGGCGTAGAACACTCTCTCACTGTCGGGTGCATTACAGATGAAGGCAGCTCAAGTTTCCAACACGGTACCGTTTTCGTCTAGTTATTTCACGCTGTGAGGACGATCAAACTCTCATTCTGCGATTTATTACCCCTTGAAGGAAAGGGGAGATCAATACAAGCTGGTGGAGAAATAAATCTAGTAATAATTGAATCAGGCGACACCTAAATCAATCGTCTGTTCTAAAATTGTCGTTAATAAAACGTGAACGCGCCATGTCAAGCATACACAAACAGTCGCCTTACTTTTTTCCGTTCTTTATCGTCTGGGGTCACACGTAAAATTTTTCAGTTGTATAAGTTTGTGTCCTGCTGATCAATGGTATGACGCACGTCCATGGCAAGTCCTTCACTAACAACCCTTTACTTATAACAAAAAAAGACTCGTCAAACTCGAAGCATTTGTGGACGACTGTTTAACTCTTCACCAAACTACAAAATTCTAGACTGGTCCAAATTTAAGGCAGATAACAAAATACACGTAAATGGAACTCAAAAATTGAAATCTTTTTCCACTAGGGAAGAAAACATTGTGGGAAAAGGAGACAATGCTGGTTACCAGCATTGTCTCCTTTTCCCACAACGTTTTCAAAAGGCTTCTATTTCAGGGTCGTAAAAACCAGGAATTGCTGGCAAATATTACACGGAAGACGTGATTTCTTTTCTCAGAAGATACGTAATATTGTGCAAGAGGAGAAAATGGTCGTTTCCAGTATTTTCTCTTTTAAAAAAATATACTGTTTTGAAGCATAATTATTTGTCCTTCGAGTCGTTAAATCACGGAATTATTTGGTGAAGGGTTAACTTAACGGCAGACAATATACCATTATCTCCCGCTAGATGGCGTTCTACAAATACACATCTATCTAATTTGGGCATTCTTGGTACAAAACCAGATAACTTTTCTATGCGACAACCGTTACTTTGAAGTTCAAACTAAAATAAACGTTTACTTAGTAAAACGATACCTGGTGCGATTCATTCAGCTATGATCAACAATTTAGAGAAATCTGGAGCTAAAACAGGCCTGATTTCTCCTCAGACCTATTGATAACAGCCATTTTCTCCATTGCAACTTATTAGAGCGTATTACTACAGTCCCCCCCCCCTTTCCGCACCCCACAAAACTGGGCGTGATCCGTCATAGTAGACAGGTCGAATCTTCGACACAGACAACGAAGAAAATACAACTCATTGGTACTCGGATAGGTGTTTCATCTTAAAAATCTGACTAACCAGGCGGCCGTTATAGCGGCTTACCTTCAAATCTATGGTTTACTTTTACAGTTGATCACATAACTCTCCTTGTTTTCAATGTAATACAGCCATTACGAATTTTCTTGTTTCACAGACGTGTGAGATAAGAAAATAGTGCTGCATTTGGTCAACACTCTGTAACTATACGCTTCATTCTAATACATTACTGACAAGAGAAAAAGAAGACGCAAGAGCGTCAAAGGTCGCCCGAAAATGATTTTTTTTTCTTTCCATTATTAAACAAATATGCAGTCAAGAGAATATATCCAATTTTTTCAGTTATTCTTCATTTGAGAAAAAAGTAGATATTGTTTTCTAATAAACTTACATGACAATAGTGACCTACATTGTCATATAACAAACTGTCAAGATAAAGTATGGGTTTTCGAGCTGGAAAACGTTCAAATGCCCCATTTACATTTTATGCTACTTTTATGTCTATTTTCAATTTCGCCATCTGAGAATAACTGCATAATGAAAAAAAAAATGCGACAAATATATTTTTTCAGCCATGATTACAAAAATATTGTATTTCGTTTATAACTGGAGATATAATTGGTCAATGACTACAAATAAAATAAACACATTTGAAACCATACGTGGTTACCAAATACTTTACTTTACAACTCATATTATAGTAAATTATATTTCCGATGCGAATTTTGTTTTTCCATTGCACCTATCCCGCGCAATGGAAATTTGAAATGAAGTTTTATTATCTGGGTACTCAATAGGTATTGGAAAAAAAGTTTCAGTTTATTTAATTTATAACTTATAACTTAACACATAATCTTTATTTTGCCCACCAAATGACAAAATTTTTCGAACAATCCGAAATATCTGAGGACGGTGTAGATCAAGATCAGACTTACCAAAATTACAATCTGATCCTAGATTCACGCAATGTAATGTACCAGTTTATAAAATGATACATGTAACCAAAGCCGATCAGTGAAATATCTGAAGAGGGTGTAGATCAAGATCAGACTTACCAAAACTGAAGTCTGATCCTAGATTCACGCAGTCTAATGCATGTTAGCTGATATATAAATCAAGTTATTATCCATTTTAAAATTCAATCTGAACTTTAAGACCTGTGTTGGGTGCATTATATTGTACTTGTTCGAACTTGGTAATTTTTCCATTTCCCCTTCTGAGATTACCTGCTTAAAGAAGGAAATATTGCTACAAATATATTTTTTTAACAGTAAAAACTTTATATTTCAATATTCCTGCAGATATACCCTAGGAAAGATATACGAGTACAAATACACACGTTTGAAATCATACATATTTACTTTATATAGTAACAAATGTATAATGTCTATTGCGTACAAGTTTTCTTTTCCATTGCGCCAGTCCCGCACAAAGGAAATTTAACCCTTTCCCAAACAATCCCTGGTTTTTACGGATCAAGAATAGTAGCCTTTTGAAAACATTGTGGGAAAAGAAGAAAATGCTGGTAACCAGCATTTTCTGCTTTTCCCACAATGTTTTCTACCCTATCATAGACAGAAATAATCTTTTCAGCAAGAGTTTAAATTTCGTCTTCTAATGCTTTCAATTTGGTCTAGTCCAAACGTTTGTCGTTTGGAAAGGGTTCAAAGGTTTTAACATCAGTACTTATAAGCATAAAGAAATTCTAATCATTTTCTTCAATTTACTACCCATAAGAAAATACATGTACATTAAAGACCTGTAACACTTTAGGTACAATATACTGTTGGTAAATTTTTCATTTCGCCATCTAGGATTTTCTTTTCCATACCGTCCATTGCTCTAAAATATTTCCATTCCGCTCTTTAGGCCTACCGGTAAAGAGTCATTATCTACCGCTAGTTGGCATTCTATAAATACTCGAATCATCGAAGAATATTACATGCACAAACAACGGTAGAGAGTAGGAGTAGTTCTGCATTTCCATTGGTTCCTAAGATCATGTGACTGGACGAGTTCATTTGCGTTAAAAATAGATGGATTCTGCACAAGAACATTAATTGTTTCACAAAATGTTGCGCAGCAGACCGTTAATAATTCTTTCACGATTCTTTATCGGTTTAAAAACAAGTAAACAACCTCAAAAAAGGTGAAGAAAACCCCACACAACAATTTCACATACATTCACACCTATTTTACCAAATTAAACCTGGCGAATATGATGAAAGATTTCAACCGGAAGTACCTACACTCTCCATGAACATCTCTTCCGAACTATATTAAATATAAGGTCGCCGGCTTCTGCCGGGCGACCAATAAAGGTTCCTAATTGAAATTTGTGGTCAGAATAATTCTTAAACCTGATAAAGTTGTAAATTTAATCACTTGAAAACACAAAACAAAATCAATATGTGTAAGTTTCTTTGGAACTATTTTTCGTTCGTAATGTACCTGTCAAAGTATGCGCACAGGCTTCATGTAAATTTCACTATGCATGATACATGTATGCCTCTGGTTTAACACATTTTGGACTATAAATTCTTGCTATACAGTAATGTGATAAAAAGAATCTGACACTCTTCGGTTTTTTTTAGGTAAAAAAGGCTCGCTTAATAACATTTTTTGTAGACTCGTTTAATAATTTTTATCTCAAAAACCAACTCATGTCAGATCCTATATTTTGAAGAGGAAAACATTTGAAAGAAATCAAAATATTGCTTTTAGTAGAACGAAAGGCAACATCTAAAAAGGAAATACGAACTTTTTCATCTATCTCAAACGCTTTATTCAGATTTGAGAAAAGAGAATGGAGAAGTAAGATTTTCATTTTGACAAGTGAGTTTTCAATAGCAATTTTCGTGGACAATAGAAATTTACAAAGGTTTTCAGTTTCCCTGGACATGATTCGTTAACTGGGCAATATGTCAACTCCGTTAATGCTGAATAGCAGCCAGTGGCAGGTAAAGAATGTAGCATGTAATGTATTAAATTGCGCATTAAAAGACACGGCGAAGAGCAGTTACCGCCGTGATTTAACTAAAATTATGATGACACTGAAAAAGATGAACGGCAAACCGGTTTCAGGAGAACGTAAGTGAACAATGATTTCTATAAAAAATCTGATACCTGGGATTACCTGCTTAGTCGATAAAACACTGATGCAATAATCAGTTTACATGCTTGCGAACTCGGTGGTCAGCCCTGCCGTATTCTGTATCGTCATCGACAACGTTTTCTACTTCATGAAAGAAAAATAATACCATTTAAGACTCACTGAAAATGTCGTCTGTAAATGCTCTCAATTTCCGTTGTCTGCGCATGTCATATTCTTCGAAGATTCGACTGTCTTATATGACGCATCACTACTAGCCCCGAAAGCGGGCTGACTGTAATATTACGCTCTATAAAGTAGCAATGTTGAAAATAGCTTTTACGTATCAGTACATTTGAGGAGAAATGAGACCTGCTTTAGCAACAGATTTCTCTAAACTGGTGATCATAGTTGAGTGAATTGCACGAGGTAGCGTTTTATCGGGTAAACCTTTTTTTTGTTTTAAATTCAAAGTAACGGTTGTCGCGTAGGAAAGTGGTTCGGTTCTGTACCCAGGATGCCCATATCAGATAGATGAGTATTTATAGAATGCCATCTAGCGGGAGATAATGCTCAATTTCAGGGCGCAATTTTGTGATCTGGTATAGGAATAACATCAAGGCGGGAAACTAAGCAACAAGGGCAAGTAACTCTGTTATACTTTTGACACAGTTATGCATTTTTCCCGACTTTTAGTATTTACTGAAAAAGCAAACACAGGTGAGCGTTGTTACCTCCATGCGGTGATCTTGTTCATTTTGTAATCGTGTACATGAGTTCATCTTTAAAGCAAAAATATGTTTATTACAGCGTTAAATAAACAAAATCTGATTTAAAGATATGATGAAATACTTTGAAAAGCATGACTCTGACAAATAATTTGTAACTTCATTAAAGCCCAAATAGCTGCCAATAATTAATAAAGAGGGTTTTAAATTGCTATTAAATTTAGATAATACCAACTTAATTTGATAATTATTGTGAAGACGACCATCTGCTATTAACATAACTTATGTCTTAACGTTAGTCGCCGGTAGAAAACATGTATTTTCAAACCACGTTGAAAAGTAAACAAAAGTTAAAGCGATCTGGCAACTTTAACCTAGGTTTAAGGTTCACTTTCTTCCAGCGAATAACACTTAGACCGATCGAACGATATCAGATTGTCACATACACAATAATATTCATACTTTTAAATGTTATGATTTAATTTTGTTTACTTTTGAAAGCTGTTGTGGCTTTAAGTTAAAAAAATCCATGCGCCGCATTCGTAATTATGATACATGTGCTCACCACAACGTAAGTCGCTCTAATGAATAGTGTAGATTTTGATTGGTGCGTTGGCTGCGCATGTCATATTCTTCGAAGATTCGACCTGTCTTATATAACGCATCACTCCCCCCAATATTAGGGGATTGTAGTAATTCGCTCTAAAGTAGCAATAGAGATAATGGCTTTTATGAATAGGTCTTAGGAAAAATCAGGCCTCTTTAGCTCCAGATTTCTCTAAACTGCTGATCATAGCTGAATGAAACGCTCCTGGTAGCGTTTCATTACGTGAACGTTTATTTTAGTTTGAAATTCAAAGTAACGGTTGCCGCGTAGAAAAGTAGTTCGGCTGTGTACCCAGGATGCCAAAATTAGAAAGATAAGTATTCGTAGAATGCCATCTAGCGGGAGATAATGAAGATTGGTGTGCATAGATTCTGCGATGAGATTGTGCATATGTCTGCACTGCCTGATATTATCTAATGTTTCTGACAAAAAAGTCTGTAGATCTAGCATTACGATATTTGCAAGTGATCATATAGCACATTGCATTATTCAGCGTTCTTATGCAAGCTTTATGGTTTATTGTGGTGAAAGAATAAGAGCTATTCTCTGCGAAAAGGGGGTTGGTTGCATCTGCAAAAAGGCTGACCTCAGTCTAGAATTATTGCCATTGGTGAAAGGCAACCTCATAAATTAGTCCTTAATTTCACGAATTTTATTTCATGGATCAATAGTTGTGAGATGACCTGAGAAAAGTTTCCTCCAAAAAAATCGTTTATTGAACTCTCCTTTCTTTGATCAAAATATTTTTGTGTGTGTTTACACACGAAAAAAAAAAAACTCTGGCATAATTTCGCGAACTTCCAGGACAGCCCTCGTATATCTACTAGAGGCTCTTCCTATGGCCCAACTGGTGAAGCCGTAATCAGAAAATCCTGGTTCGATCACAGTTGGCGACGCATGTCACGTGGGATTGTCTCTGGGCAAGGCTTTTTTATGATATTGAACCCTGCATCAAGCAGTGCCGTATTTTAACTGGTTTGAGAAAGGTAAAAAAAAAAATCTTTTGAAAGCACAGGTGCAAAAGGAGAAAATGATGGTAACCTGCGTTGTCCTTTTTTCCTTTAATATTTTCAACTCTATCACTGATAAATACGATCGCTGAATAAACATCTAATCGTCATTGCCCCGACCCCCCCCCCCTTCCCCCTGCCGAAATGTTTTCACCAATTTGAAACTTTGTTGTCCGGTAAGCTCTGACCCATTACCACACAATCCGTACTTTTCACGAACCTCAAAGAGAAGTCTTTCGAAAACATTGTGGGAACAAGAGAAAATGCTGATAGCCAGCATTTTCCCCTTTTCCCACAAAGTTTTCTTCCCTTCAAAAAACAAATTTCAACTTTGCAGTCGCTTTCATTTTATAGTCTGCAATTGCTTTCGATTTCGACAAACCTAAAACATTGTCGTTTGGTAATGAGTTCAGAGAAGCGACAAGCATTGCGACAGAAGCTCGACAACGCCAAAAGGGCCAGACAAATCAGATAAACATATTATTCATCACAGCGTGAACTGCGTCATACTTAAAGTTCCCCCATAGAACGTGAAATAATTTTATAGAAATTGATACTGCTAATCAAGGAAAAAATACTGCAATTAAATTGTGATGTACTGCATTTTCTGTATTTCTTATGGAGTATCCGTACACGTCTTTAGTGGGTCCATTGATCAGTGAGGGCGTCTTGTTAAGTTCGATCTTGATCCACACTTTCCTCGTTTGCTTTGCGCTCTGACTTCGACCTTAGTAAAGCTGAGTAAATCATAGTGAAAGAAAAATCTATTTTTCAAGCAGAAAATTAAGAGCTAAATCACGTAAGGTCATGGTTACTCTGGACAGTATAGAACATATACGAATTCACTCTTTACTCCCTAATCAGTCTGATCTTGATCTACACATCTAACATACACGCAAGTAAGCTTTGTTTGGCGTTTAATGAGCTACCACTGTACCAACGAGAAAAATATAGACTTATCCAAAATGAAATCATTGGCAGGTAATAACATAAATATTGTTCAATACATTAATGGGATCGGTCTCTTCAAGGGTTGGGGGAAAAAACCCTTCTGGGAAAAGGAGAAAAAATACTGGTTACCAGCATTTTTTCCTTTTCCTACAATGCTTTTTTTTTTTAAAGTGTATTTCTTGGCAAGGATCGGTAGACGTCGGGGTTGTGGGTCGAAGGATTACATTTAATATGAAATAGCGACGCAATTTATACTGCGTGTTAAAGAAGTAAATCATGCGTATAATCGGGAATAAGGAAAATATTTCACGTAAAAGTGAGCCAACATTTCTCTACGAAATTCGGCGTCTTGCTTTTAATTCATCCATTTTGTAGCCAGGTCTGGTGTCAGTTAGCCAAAGCACTTCCATATTAGAAGACTATCTTTACTGGTAGAGGGTTTGAATTTGGGACTGGAAGTCTTGTTTCGATCCCCGTCCTGGACAGTTTATTCATAGGCCTCGCCACCTGTCATACATGTGGCTGGACACAAATAACCTGGTCCAACATTAGAACAATTCCAGACAGTTTCCGCGGCGATCTTTGTCTCCGGGAATTTTCTTTAGGTCGAATTTATCCTGCTAAATAGATTAACCCTTTCCCACGCAATGACGACTTTTGACGGTCCTTGGAAAGAAGCCTTTTGAAAACATTGAGGCAAAAGGAGAAAACGCTGGTAACCAGCATTTTCTCCTTTTCCCACAATGTTTTCTATCCTATCAATCAACAATTGCTCCATTTGAGCCAGATTGAAAATGTCGTCTGCAAATGCGTTCAATTTGGACAGAGCTGAAATTTTGTCATCTGGTAAAGGGTTAAAGGAAACTTTCTTGTCGGTATTAAACCCTCGATTGGTTAAATTTAAAATTCAGATTTTGGAGGAAAAAAAAGTCCTGATCTGAGAGTGTAGATACAAGATCAGACTGCATGTTCTGTGCAGTCTGATCTTGATTTACACTACCCCCCGAAAGATCAGTGAGTTACGCTTAGCATGCAGTCTTGAGGTAATATAGAGAGAGTTTATGTAGCTTTGTCTAATATAACTTAGGCCTTATGCCTCCTTGCCACAGAGCTAGCTATTGTAACGACATTATTCACACAGACTGTTTGTAATGGACCAGGAGGCGAACTTTCTTTCCGGCGTATTTTTGCCCCTCACCTCTGCTGAAGCATGTGAGAAAAGTAGTCGGTGGCTTTGAAAAGAAAGATTTGTAAGTACTGGTGTGATAAAGCCAGGAAACACATGTGCGTCACCGACCGCCATGATATGACCTTAACTGTTAAAGTTGCGTTAAACTCCAATACAACAAACCAATTATGGACCAGGACTGCATGGGTTCGATACCCATCATGGGCAGGTTATTTATAACTATATTTATGAAAAAAAGCTGCTTTTAGGTATTTTTAGAGCTTCACGTTTCAGCCAGGCATGTCAGTTATAAAACATTATGTTTTCCTCTTTCTATATCCATGCATTAACTCTTTCGCAAACAACAAATTTTGGACTCTTCCAAACCAAAAGAGTTTGCAGATGACAATATTAGATTTGGAGAAAATTGTAAAGAAAGTTCTCAAAAAGGGTAGAAAACACTGTGGGAAAAGGAGAAATTGCTCGTTACGAGCAATTTCTCCTTTTCCCACAGTGTTTTCAAAAGACTTTTACTGCAGACACGTAAAAACCAGGGCTTGTTTGGGAAGGGTTAAATCATAATTTATATTGATTACCTGTATTTTTGTTTAGGAGTTTGAAGCAAATTTGTTAACTTAGCCCTTAGCACCGAAACAACCAAGCAGGCGTGTTTAGTCTAGAAATACAACCCGACTTATTGAACATTTCAGGTTGCTTTTTGTACAGAATGACTGTGTCAGAAAGAAAGCCAGTTAGATCAAAGATCAAGCTTCATGTTTTGTGCGGTCTGATTTTGATCTACACTTACAACCATGGCAACTTCAGGAGTGAAAGGCGCTTTAGGCTTTAAAATGAGCAACATCCACCTCCATCGAATCCTGGCGTCTCTCATCTTCGCAAGCCAAGGTTACGATCAATGCGTTGGTGGTGATCGTAACTTTGGCTCACGAAAATGCAGTTACCTTTGCCGTTAGTGTGAATCAAGATAAAATTATTTGAAACGTACAGTCTGATCTTTTACATTCACTAACCGTCTTGCGAAAAGGAGTATCTTTTAGCTTTGTCTAAATCTGAGACTTCTAACTGTGGTTTTTATTCGTCGCTCTATGGGGCTAATAAAACACACCCCTAAACTGTTTAATCGGTTAGACACGTGTATGACCTTTTATATGATATTCAATTACACTTTAATATTATGACCTATGTAAAACCTTTATAAAAATTGATCTGTATTTTTCTCCTATCAGTTTCGTGTCCTCACTGTCGCATCGCCTAATTCATCTTCGCGAGCCAAGGTTACGATTACTACGTGTATCTTACCTTGGCGGATCGATCCCGATTTCGAGATTCCCGCGAAATGCCCCCTTATGGATGCTGGTTATTATCCCTCTTTACATCATATTTCCTATAGCCAATGAAATATCGTTTTACAAACTGCTTACGAATTCAATAATTCAACATAAAGCAATAACTACTAAAATACTTTTTACAGATCTTGCACACATCCACGGTGTTATCCATATTTAACTTCTATTTTTATCCGAAAGGTTGCGACCATGTTCTATTTTTATCAAAGATGAAATGCTATGAGCGATTTGATTCGTGCAGTTAGAGCTGGCTGCAACCAATGAAAATGCGTATCGGGAGAATGTCGAAATCAATCTCGATTTTATCTACGAAATAGACTAGCACTCGGCCATACACAAAATATGCCAATAGCGAAACGTTTCAGCGCAGACTGACCTGAGCCGATACTTTTCTCAGTTGCATTGAGCCCCCTTTTTCAATGAGCATAGTTGAAAAGGTGCACCTGCCGACTGAAACAATGTTGAAATTAGCTTTAACCCTTTACTCCATAGATACTCATTTTGACGTATCAAAAACAGATAGCTTTTGAAAACATTGAGGGAAAAGGAGAAATTGCTCGTAACGAGCAATTTCTCCTTTTCCCTCAATGTTTTCCACTTAATCAGATATTTGTATCCTCATTTGTCCATATTTTTGATATCATATCTTTATTTGGTGCTGAAATGGAAGAGCCTCAAATTGGCATATCAGGTAGAAGGGTTTTAAAGAAGCACAGCGATGAGGATAGAAACGAATTGGAATGCTGCAGCACCGTAATCCATCTGAAAATGGCCGGAAAAGCCTTAGACAATCAATAATCGATCTTGGAGCCAACTATATAACAAGGGAAGAAATCCGATCTATACGTGAATCACTCATCATTTTTTTACGTGGCTGTAACATCAGCTTAGCGGCTAATTCTTTACCAAGTAATTAGAAGACTTTAGAAAAAAACTGTTGAAAAAGGAGGAAAAGCCAGTATCCACCATTCATTTCTTTTCTCAAAATTCTTTCCTGCCTATCGAACACGAATTGTGTCATATGAGTCACACTGTGTCATCTGCAAATACTTTCAATGAGGAAGAGCCTGAAATTGTGTCGCCTGGTAAAGTGTTAGGGCTTTGGCTTTGTATAATAAGGAAAGTCGGGCCAGATCGCCGATGACGGTACAGGTTATACATTAGCGTAATCGTAAGAAAACACTGCCGATCCCCAGCCACTGATACTTTGTTCTTTACAACTGCGCCATCTATAACCTTAAATTTAGGATTCTGTATGGCCCAGTGGTGAGGTGCTGGGCTCTTAACCCGTGCCCAAGTACAAGCCCTACTCGAAAGCGCCAGGCGCTTCTTTGGAGTGTCCTTTAGTGGGACATTTCAGACCACTAGCTTCATACTGGTGAAACTCAGGACATATAGGAAGGCATTTTGAGTTGGCGCCGCAACTGGGGCGCTGAGCAATATCAAATCAATCGATTTTTAACCTAAAATACAAGTATCACTATATGACCTACAACACGCGAAAAGGAACATTCAGACGTTTGCGTAAAGCGTAGTCTCGATTCATCCTGTGTAATCCTCGCAGGCTTATCCGGAATGACACTTTCCGTTTTTATGTAATTTTCTGGTTTGCGCACGTCTACTGTAGCACAAAATCTAATGAAGTCGCAGGCTGATCCGAGACCACAATTTACGCAAATGTCGGAATGTCCCTTTTCGCGTGTTGCAAACCATATTAACTCATTACCAAACAACAATTTTATAGGCTTCTCCAAATCAAAAGCATTTGCAGAAGACAAAATAAAAGTGATTGAAAATTTGAAATTTGTTTTGTGACGGGTAGAAAACATTGTGGGAAAAGGAGAAAATGCTGGTATCAGCATTTTCTCCTTTTCCCATAATGTTTTCAAAAGGCCTCCTCCTCAGAGTCGTAAAAACCAGGGATGTTTGGGAAAGGGTTAAGTTTTAGGCTGACTAATCAAATACCTTGTGTCGTAGGACCAAACCTATAACTCAGAGCTCAGAACATTTCATTCGTGCAAATTAGCCTCCGTTCATAACAGTCATCACGCATATAAATAACTAGTGATTACACCCTTGGTATAAGAGCACAACAGATCAACCGTAAACGGATGGCAAAGAACGGATATAGTCTCAATAGTGAGACGTTTACCATGCTAACGTTATTTTTCATATTTAATATTTAGAGGTTTATTGTGCATCGTACCGTTGTGAATTTTAAAGGTGGCCCTTCAGAATTTGGGACAAAAATTTTACAAAAATACAAAAATATTGTCCTTATACTCCCAAAGCCTTACAATCGTCATTCATAAAACCCCAGTGGTCGAACACCATCCGAGAACACGAGAAATTAGAGATTTACTACGGCCAAGGTCGACATCGAAGGGAAACACGTTCTATTTTTACATGAACAACTCGCTCATTTACATACTGGAAATACACAGACGAAGGTTCAAACATAGCGTCCGAAGGAGATATTATGTAATGGAATTTAGGCGTCATTAGTCACGTGCCAGTCACTTACATTCCCAAAATGCATTTTTTTTATTTTTGGCGCGAAATCTAAAAATAGCTTAAGAGGCTACGTAGCATTTTAAGGGAATACCATCAAAAGATTTATTTGGGGTAAGTTTATGATTCTTAATTATTGATGATTTGTATTGCTTTTTCATATAAATTTCAGTGATACATATTTTTTTTTGATTTGGTGTGATGTGAAAATTCTAAGTACCCACCTTTAAGGTCGGAACGCTATGTAACGCACTGCACCACCGACTTTCTGTTTCGTAGATTTAATCTGAATCGCAGTGAAATTTTGAGTGACGCACATGACCAAAGACAAATCTATCTTCAACTAATGCGCTATTAAAAGTCGTAAATCTTGAAAAAAAAAACTCAAAAATTTTACTGTGTTCGGCAGGCGTTTGGTGTCTATTTTGAGAAATCTTAATATCTCGAGTAAGAGGTGCTGTAAACATATTTTCAACTATGTATAGCGTTTAAATTGAAAACATTCATATTCAATACGAAAGATTGTTGAATGGGTTAGCAACAGATATTTTTAAAGTCCAGTTTTGTCGGCAGGTGTGAAAATTTAAGAGTTTAAACCTGCGCATAAAATCTGTGCGGAGATTCCAAACATTCATTTCCGCAATCGTCTCTTCCGTATCTCTAAACCCGTTAGCGACCATTCAAAAACTAAAAACGCATTCGGAGACAGTTGTCTCTTCTTATAACGGACATATTCCTTTAAAACTTGTCGTTTTTTCATATAAATAAGTACATATTAAAAGATTAATAAAACCCAGGAAAGAGGTAAGTAAATCAGCGGCCGCCGTCACGTGAGTGGAAAGAGCGACATTAATCACTTTGTAATCGCAGCCATCGAGCAACCATGTCATTACGTAGTTCTATAAAAAATGTACATTTATCTGATTGTAGACTTTCTTTATCTCTAAGTACTGTATAAAAAGAATCCTATGATGTCAGATAAACCAGACATTTTGCGTAATCGAGTGCTATTTTTAGATCCCCCGTGCCTACGATATTAACGAGTCTGAAACACCTTTCTGGACGTCAAGTCTCTCTTGTGACGCGTCATAAAAAAGTCAATACTATACATTGATTGATCCTTTTTATGTCCGGATAGTAGAAAAGTGTAGAAAACATTTAGGAAAAAGGAGCAATTGCTTGTAACAAGCAATTGCTCATTTTCCCTAAAAGTTTTCTATGTCATTAAAAAATTTATTTTACTTTTTTTTATTGTTTTACTTTCTTTTATTGTTTCTTCTGTTCGTTATTTACGCATCATGACTTGATGTGTATTGTAATCGGTAACAATACGATCGCACGTTCGAAACTCAAGAAATGGAGAGCTCGGAAAATTAAACTTTGACGGTGAAAGAACAAAGTAAACAATTTTTGTTATTTCATTTTTCTTTTTTCAGGCGCCATATTGTTTTACCTTGGGCCTTGAAAAATTAATGTAACAACCATACGGTTTGTGTTTCTTTTTTACTTGTTTAAAGGGAGCTGAACACATTCTCTCACCCATTGCCACACAGTCCCTACTTTTGACGATCCTGAGAAAGACGTCCATAGAAAACATAGTGGAAAAGGGGAAAATGCTGGTAATCAGCATTTTCTCCTTTTCCCACAACGTTTTCTACCCTTCCCATATCAAATTTGAATTTTTGATTTGCATTTTTTTGTCGTCTGTCGTTTGGTAAAGAGTTAAGAATATTTATTACAAAAAATCTGATCACTGATTACCAGAATGAATATATTGGGTTGTGTAAAATGTAGTAAACCAGAGGTTCTGTCCGTTCGAACTTCGAATCGATCATACCACATCTCGAAGACTCAGTTGTTGCGAAAGAGTTAATTCTTGTGGTGCCACTGAAGCCAACCAACGTATTTATTTCTGGCATGGTATTGTGGGAAAGCATACAGTAACTTTTGAATAGGGTGATGCTTCGGACTCGTAAAGAAACTCTAGAAACGCAAAGACAGTTGCACTCGTCACTTTAACATAATACAATTGATGGAAAAGCTCTTACGCCTATCCATTTAATACGAGCCTATGCGTGTATTTGATAACGGATCATAGACTTTTTCAATGTCAAGTATTGTTCATACACGCACATGTTCACAGTCACAACGCTCCTATGGTCTTTGAAACTTGACATCATCTGTCCATGTGGTACGAATGAAATTGACCAATGCTCTGTGAAAAAGGGGACTAAGTGCATCCTCAAAACGTTTCGACCCAGAGTCGAAACATTTTGCTATCGGTCAATTTGTTTCATATGAAAGGACCAGTCTACCGCATGATTCAGTCAGTCGTTAAAAATATAATTTACTTCGTAAAATTCATCAGAGAGATTCATTAGAACCCCTTTTACAAAAGCACGGTTCACTTCTGTTGAAAGCGGCGTATAACAACTCAAACCAACAAAGATACCGAAACTGCGTAAAGCATTTCTCAAACGTACAGCTGATATCGATTCACCAACGCAACTCGCTAATGATCCTTGAAACGTGACAATATGTCGGCAAATCCAAGAGCTCTTGCCTTCCCGCCAATAAATCTTTAACACACGCACACACGTGCGTAAGTCCCCGGCTTTTACCCTATAGATCACGAAGTAAAACCTTTCAATTGTCGGAGATACACTCTTACAAAGAAATTCGAAGGCGTTTTCGGTGAATGTTTTATCCAGAAACCATTGACTTACGTTATCAAGATTCAAAACGGATTGCGCCAAAATTGCATTCTATTGTTAAACTTAAAACCGCTCGCAATTGTGTCTGACGTTCAGCGGAGCCGGATAAAGGTTAACTCTTACGTTGCTAAACGCGACTCGCTGACCTTTTCCGGAAGATGTAGATTAAGATCAGACTGCACCGAACGTGAAGTCTGATCTGGGATATATATTGTCCGATTACACAACTATCTTACTGCCAGAAATACCTTTAAAACTAGCAAGATTTGGGGTTTTGCTATCGGTTTAAAAGTTTCTTGTTAGTTGTTTTGTAGTAAAAGGATTACATGCGTCATCCAGGCGTTCTCTTTTTTTATATATTATTTTTTTTTCTCCGGCCGAGCCATTGAAATACGTAGATCAGAGGAAGTCTAGTAGACGCAATAATAATGTCATAACCTTTATTTGACTATGAAAATCGAATTCGTTTGAAACAGGCTCCGGCAAAAGGTGATTTTAAAACTCTTTACCACACAAGAACAATGTAGACTTGTCCAAATTTAAAGCAGTTACAGATGACAATTTCAAAGCAACTCAAATGAGGAAATTTGTATTTGATAGGGTAGAAAACATTGTGAGAAAAGGAGAAAATGCTGGTTACCAGCATTTTCTCCTTTTCCCACAATGTTTTCTAAAGGCTTCTTTCACAGGGTCGTCAAAATTAGGGATTGTGTAGTAATGGGTTAATGAATCTCCGTGATTCAATTACACCAAGCAAAACATGACATAATAATGGATCCATAAAAAATCCGTTCTGTCTATCAATCGGTTGGATATAGCAGTAGAATGGTCCTATGACATGCAGAAATTTACAAAAAGCAAAAAGTGTCGACCCATGTCAGCCTGCGCACTCCGCGCAGGCTGACACGGGTCGATACTTTTTGCAGATGTATGAAGCCCACTATGCACAGAGCAAGGTTCATCTATTAGCCACTCCAGACGATTTGTTTGCGTCTTGCGGAACTTAACTCTTTACTCGATGATATGAATTTAAACTTGTCCAAATTGAAAGCGCTTGCAGACGGCAGTTCGTGCATCACTTAATCGATTGTATTGTAAATTTGTAATGGGTTAAAAGATTTTGGGAAAAGTAGCTAAGGCTGGTTACAGGCACCTTCTCCTTTTGCAACAAAGTTTTCAAAAGCCTTTAATCCCTGCAGCGGTTAAAATCAGCATTCCTCGCTGAAAGGTCCAAATACCAGGATAAGAAATTTTAGAAAAAAACCCACATTTTTTCTTCACAATGTTTTAGTATAATTATAATTCATGTTATTGCTAGTCAGTTGACACCCCATCCCCCATCTTCGCCAGCCAAGTTTACGATCACTACGTGGATCTTACCTTGACTGATTGAGCCCGATTTCGAGATTCCTGTGATGCGCCCTCTATTGGATGTTGGTTATTACTCCCCTTTACATCATGTTTCTAAAAGCAAATGAAATATCGTTTTACAAACCGCTTACGAATACACATGAGGCGATAAGCAGACATCCACGTGTTTTACCTATTATTCGAAAGGTAGAGACCGTGTTCTGTTTTTATCAAAGATGAAATGCTACGAGCGATTTTATTCGATGCAGCTAGAGCTGGCTGCATCCAATGAAAATGCGTATCGGGGGGTTGTAAAAATCAAGCTCAATCCGCCAAGGTAAGATCCACGTAGTGATCGTAAACTTGGCTCGCGAAGATGCCCATCACCCTGCTCGACCTCTGCTAAATTCTTTTACTAGAAAAATATTACCAAGGAACAGGCCATTGTTGTCTTCTAAAGCGTATAGCGCTGTACTTCTATTGACGTATTTTCTGCACTTCTACTGGTGTATATGCACTGCACTTCTAATAACGTAGGATTATTTTCTGGTGTATACATGTACATTTACCTTTAAATGGCATATGAACATTGTACTCTAAATGACGTATATGCAACACCCTTCCAATTTTGAATGTGCATAGTACTATTTATTATTATTGTGCACTGTTACATAATCTCATAATGACGCATGTGCACTGTGCTTCAAATAAAGGATGTCTATTGTTCCTGTAAAGGTGCATGTGCATTGTCCTTCTAATGACGTATTTAAGTTTACACTGCCCTTCAAATGGGCATGTACACTGTACTTGCGATTATGTATGTGCACTATTCTACCGAAGACGTGTGATTCAATAAACATACGCGTAATGCCTTTTTGACTTCGAATGCACATTGCACTTACTTCCATCACATTATTATAGTGAACACCATTATGTTGTAGATGCATTGCCCTTCTCATTACGTATGTGCATTGTCTGTCTGATGGCATATGTACAATATCTTTCTGATAACGTTTTTTTTTTTATCGTCTTTCTGATGACGTAGGTAAAGTGTCCTTCTGATACCGTATGCGCCTTGTCCTTCTGATGATAAATGAATATTGACCTTCTAATGGTGTAATGTACATTGTCCTTCTGACGCACATGAGCGTTCTCCTTCTGACGACGTATCTTCATTGTCCTGCTGATAACATAAGAACATTGTCCTGATGATGACCTCAGTCCATTGTCTTGCTTATGAAGTATGTGCATTGTCCTTCTGATGAGATAATGTACCTTATTCTTCTGATGAAAAAAAATATCTGTATTGTCCTAATGATGGCATTTGTATACAATATAGTTGTACGGTCAGGTGGCAGGGGACTAGGAAACTTGTTCACGGCTGTGTTGAATCAGGTCACCACTTCGCCTTGAGCAAGTTTCCAAGTTCCCTGCCACCTTACCGTACAACGAATTTATTATACTGCAAAGTTTTGCCGATTCAAAGCGCTTTACGCTAAATTTTCATGTATTACAATCTCACGAATCGAGTATGCTGATGAAAGAGAAATTCCCTTCTGAGTGCCCCGATTCAATGAAAACTGACGTCACTGGAAACTGACCTCACTAAATGTGCAGTCTGCTGATCGATCGACGCCACCATATTGGATGTTGTGTTGAGACATTCAAAGGGAAACTGGCTTTACGTGGTTTTTGCCGGGGAACATGATATATAATGTTCCCGGCATATTAACCACTCAGATCACGAGAAATTTCTTTGCAGTATTATAATACTCTTCCGATGACGTATGTTCATTGTCGTGTTAATGATATATGTGCTCAAGATATCAGTGCATTGTCCCTTTGATGTTCTTCTTATCTTATAATGTGCAATGTTCTCCAAACACTTTCTGTGCAATTTACATGCATTTCTAGTTAGGTTTGTGCTGCATGCGTATGATAGGGCATGTTTTTTTTTGCTGGTTATGGATGTGCATTGTATTTTTAATATCAAAAGTGCACTGTTTTGTAATTGTCTCTAGGGTATTGCACATCTGATGGCGTACATGTGCTGCCCTTTGAATAGTACATACGCATTGTCTTCTTATGTTTACTGAGCCTTTGAAAGTTTTAAGCAATGTTCTTCTCATCGGGTATGCTCGTCATCCTTCCAATGGCATATGTACACTGTACCTCAAATGGTGCACTGTACATCTCTTGGCGTATAGGCTTCATACTTCTTCAGGCGTATTTGCAATGTCTTTTTCATGTCGTATATACATCGTATGATCATTGCATCCCTAATGACGTATGTGTAATGTTCTCTTAATGCAATAAAATGCATTCTACGTCTAACGGTTAATAGATGTTGTATTCTGCAATTATGAGCAATTATAGTCCTTTAACAGTGTCTGTATACATGGTACTTCGGATGGTATAGGCGCATTGCACTTCTTATGGCGTTTGTTAATGATATTAACGTATTATGTTCGTATGTTCGTAGTGCGTCTGGTGACTATGGAGCAGTAAATATCGTCACCTTAGAATAGAAAGGTTCTATCTGACATTTTGGTCAAAATTGAGATTTTTACATTTTTAAAGAGCATATCAATCAATGCAACTTCTGTATAAAAATCAGATCCATATTCCAATAAATGGCGAAGATATTGAACAAAATGTAAAGGTTCTATCTACCTATCTCAATATACGTTAGTAGAGAAAGGTTGTAAGTGTGCATCAGTTGGTAGAAAAAGGACCTATATGACAAATGGGTCCTTTCTATTCCAATGAATTACTTTCAATATTAGGACATTGTGACACCGAAAGGTTCTATGTGACAAATAGAACCTTTCTATACTATGGAAAATGTATCATCCTAAAACATATGCCCTCTTTTTCAGTGATAGCAAAATATTCACAGGATAGCATTTCATGTCTTGTTTGATAGCAATTAACATTCTACACAATACAAACAAAATAATCAACACATTTTATGGATCTGGTGAGGAAAAATTGATCATTTTGAAAGGGAAGTTTAACTTTTTTAACAAGATTAAAAATTAGCACTTATAATTATTATTGATAATAATGATATAAGTTTAACTTCTATGAAGACTAAGTTTGAACCAATGTTTCACACAGAAAGCCATTTTATTGTTTTAATCCTTTACCTACAGCTTCATAATATGAAACCTTAAATTAAATTTTCTTAGTTTCAAGACATAGTTACCTTTGTTAGCTCAAGTGTTTCCTGGGAAAACCCTTGGTAAGGCGATAGACTTGTAATGTGTTGTCGTTGTGCAAAAACTAAATGACATTTTGTAACCAAAAGAGAGCTTTTCTTCAACGGAAAAAAATGATAATACCTATACCCCAAATACCTCACTTTTAACCCCACACAAACGGGCAGATTATGAAAGTCCGAAAAAGAAGACAGACATCATGCAGGAAAAGAATGAGGAATGAAAACCAATGGAATTCTTTCATACGTAAACGAAACAGGAATGAAGGCAAATCCTATGTGTCACAATCGGGGAAAGTAGTGAAAGAAAAGCAAGTACAGCCACAGAATTGTGATAAATGCAGATTCAATGCAGATTCATAAGCGAGGTTGAAAGAAATAAAATATTTGACATGTATTATTTAATTCCAAATTACCAGTATGAAAGACAGTGATGTTTCATATGCAATGTTCTTACCCAAAACATTCCAGTATGAAAGAAAGCCGGAAAGAAGCAATATTCTCTGCAATATCACCTGCCTATCAATAATGAAAATGTAAGGGTATGCGCTAACTTCTTTCGGAAGACACTAGATATCGGACATAAACTTGTACGTTATACACTGGCAAGAAAATTACATGGAACATTTCAAGGTGAGGACAGAAGAGGACGAAACCAACTAGGCACAAAAATTTCTGAAGAAACTGTAAATCTAGTGTGTGCGCACATTGATAGTTTCCCAAGGATGGAGTCACATTATTCAAGGAAAGGTATGAAAAAAGAATATTTGGCCCACCATCTTACTATCAAGAAGATGTGGGAACTATACAAAGACGGGTGCAGAAACAAAGGACTAACCCCTGTAGAGGAGGGTAAATACAGATCAATTTTCTGCGAAAAGTTCAATCTCTCTTTCTTCAAACCAAAGAAGGACTAGTGTTCTACTTGTGCTAAGTATCAACGGCATCAAAATGCTGAACCAGTTGCAGATGCCATACAATGATGAATATGACAGACACCAGCGAAGTAAAATAGAGGCCCAAGAGGAAAATGAAAAGGATAAAAACAAAGCAAAACTTGACCTAAAGTACTGTGTGGCTACTTTTGATTTACATGCTGTTTTGACAACGCCTTGTTCCCTTGTTAGTGAACTGTATTACTCTCGCAAAGTTATGCTGCTACAATCTTACAGTGTATAATTTGCGTGATAAGCAGGTATTTTGCCATTTGTGGGATCAAACACCTGGAAAAAGGGGGTCATGTGAGATAGCTACTTGTCTATTGCAGAGTTCACAATCTATTTGTCAGTCAGGGAGAGTTGAAGAAATTACCTTTTACTCTGATACATGTGGTGGTCTAAATAGAAACAAATATGTAGCTGCGTCATACATGTACTGTATTACCAAAATACCACAACTAAAGGCAATTAATCATAAATCTTTGCAGTCAGGTCATAGTCAGATGGAATGCTACTCTGTCCATTCTACTATCAAACAAGCTAAGAAATCTATAACCATCTATGTCCCTTTAAACTGGAGTACAGTTATTAATATGGTCAGGAGGAAAAACCCGTATATTGCAGTCCCATTGAAGTTTGACTATGTAATGAAATTTAAGTCCCTGGTGACGAAACATCGGTCTTAACCTGCAGACTACAACCGACAGTTGTAGAGTAAACTGGTTGAATATCAGATGGATTTGTGTTGAAAGAAAAGAACCTAAAACATTATTAATTTTTTTATTTGACAAAAATAACTTGTTGAAAGTGAATACAATGCAGAGAGAAACAAGGAAGAAAAGTCGAATCCAGGCATGGCCAATAAATGGCTCAGAAATAGACAAAATGCTACCTCACACGAGTACCAGTTTCAGAGCAAAAGAAAAGTGATCTAGTTAATTTGTGTAAAAATGAAATCATACCAACTGAGTATCATTCATATTATTCTAATCTACCATCTGGCAAGGGCTTCAAAGACAATATTCCGTATGGTTCGGAGGATGAAGATACATATAAGTGACTTTTACACATATGACTGATTTAACTGACAGGTTATGCATAGGGAACATACATGGAACTAGATAATATGCTTTTTCTTTATATTTTGATAACCATAATATCACACAAACATGAAAACGTTCTTCTACAACAAAAACATGTAATAACAGTCATAATGAACGTCGTTCATTATAATTTGTGGTCACAATCTGTTGGAATTGAAAGGTTGTATTTGTCACATATAGCCTTAGACAAGCATTTATCGGCAAAGTCATTTCAAATGAAAAGGTTATATTTGACACATGGAACCTTTCTATGTATACCGAACTACCCTCGGCCTTATAAACTTAGTTGGAAGTGAAAGGGCCTATCTACATTATTGATCTTATTGGTAAAAGTATTGATAATAATCACATAAAATATATACAAAATGAAACAGTAAATTCAAATGCATAATCAGTATAAAAATTGTATTTGTGGAATTAATTTCGGAATTTTGACAGAGCTTCAAACCTTTAAACGCGATTTTCTCAAAACTATCAAAATGTTACATAGAACCTTTCTATTCTAGGGTGACGATATATGTAGATTTCAAACGAAATAGTAGATAAATCGGTTTCCAGGCAACATCAGGTATTGGAGCCTGAAGATGCACATTCTTGCAGTCTGACCTTGATCTACGAGTCCGAAAATTTTTAATAATGTCTGGAAGTGAAAGACCAACACTTTATTAAACTGAGAGCATAATAAGCCAGCTGCTGGGTTTGGTCCAAAGTCTCTTATTACAATACATAAACAGATAAAATCAAGATCGGAATCAGCTTACAGTTGTAGAATTATTAACCTTTAGGCTGATAAGTGCGACTTACTGACCGTTTGCAGACAGTGCAGATCAATATCAGACTACGCAGAACGTGCAGTCTGATCTTAGATCTACCAAGAGATGTCTTTTCAAGAAGAAATACCTTTGAAAGAGAAGAATTTTGATTTTTACAATCTGGCTTTTTAAGTTTCATTTTCTTTCTGTAGCACGATAACGGTTGACTTCTGAGACAAATCTGCACCAGACGACTTGTTACGTATGAAAATTCAACATCGAGTTTAATGACCTACGTGAGAAAACATGTAGAACCTCAAGTGCCTGGTGAATTCAAATCTATTTGTTTTACACTGACAAATTCTTAACCCTTTTCCTTCTAAGTGCGACTCACTGACCTTTTGCGGACAGTGTAGATCAAGATCAGACTGCACAGAACGTGCAGTCTGATCTTAAATCTCCACAGTCCGGTAAGGAGATATTACTCCCCAAGACATAACTTTGATATAGTATTATTTGGGTTTTTACTATCAGTAAAAATTTGAAAATTTCATTCCATTTATTTAGCAGGATAGGAGTAAAAACCTAAATCGGTCACTCTCGATGATTACTTCCTCAACCGGTTCTCGTAGTTGTCCCAAGCAGCGGGCTGTCCTAATGGTTGACCCACTTGTGCTCATCCCAGGATTCGAACCCAGAACCAATAGTCGGCCTCTACATTACTGTCCACCATTGGAGAAATTATTCGGTAGTCAAAATATTTTCAAAAGTATTATGCTCCTTACGAACGAAGTCCGTAACAAAGAAACAAATAAACAAATGCAGAAGTAAGAGACCGGGCAGGATTTGAACCCTAGAACGTCCGCACGAAAGACCAATACTCTAATCACTGAGCTAAAGAGATATCTCCCCAACGCTATTATTGTATTTAAATCGGGACGAAGCCATGCATGAAGGAGTGGCCTCCCGTATAAGATGCTGCAAATCGTGACAAGTTTTTTAACCCATTACCACCCAATCCCTACTTTTGACGCCCCTGGGAACAAAGCCTTTTGAAAACACTGTGGGAAAAGGAGAAAATGCTGGTTACCAGCATTTTCTCCTTTTCCCACAGTGTTTTCTACCCTTCCCAGAACAAATTTCAATTTTTCAGTCACCTTTATTTTGTCGTCTGCAAATGCTTTCAATTTGGACTAATCTAAAGTTTTCCAATGTGGTAAAGAGTTAAGGATAGGAAAGGGTTACAACAAAACAGGATGACCTCGTTCGGTTCAAAGTACTTATCGGTAGAATGCTAACAACGCTCCATATATCTATAAAAATCCCAGACCAAATTACCTCTTTACCAAACGACAATACTTTAGACTTCTCTAACATGGAACCATTGCATACGACAGAATAGATTCTGCTAAATTGATGAAGTTTGTCTTTGAAATGGTAAAACATTGTTGGTAAAGGAGAAAATGCTTGTTCAAAGCATTTTCTCCTTTTCCAACAATGTTTTTAAAAGTCTCTCTTTCAAGGTTGTCGGGATTGTGCAGTAAAGTCTACTTTTCAGACATAATCGATCTAGAAATGATACCCATTTAATTGCAGTTTTCAGGTTGCTCTTGTCTGTAATATCCCGGCACAGCTGATAGTGTAGATCAAAGATAAGGCTGCATATTTTGTGCTTTCTGATCTTGATTCACACCAACCAATAAGGTATCTTAACTCGTGAAAAGCGCGTTAGGGGATAATCCGACAGAATTAGGCTAACGTAAATGCACTAAGGCAACTTGGGAAAGCTACAAGCGATACTGTGATAGGATACGATACTGGCGGTTTCGAAAATACGTTGATAAACATTTAAGCGCCAGATAAAGACCAACTGTGAACAATCCTTCTCAAGTTAAATCCAAGGATAAACTTTATTCATACCATTAAAGAGTATGCCGATTATTGTGCAATCTGTTAAAGTTCAGCTCATCAAAATTCTTCAGGCAGAAATATAAAAATTAAACTTGTATAAACCTTGGAAAGATTTATTGAATGAAAGTTAGATGTATTTTTATACACAGAATTATTTACATAATTTTGGTCGTCCTTTGGCCTTTAATGTTTCACTCGTAAAAACGCGTATTAGAGCTTTTGGCAAGAAGTTCGATTCGTAGTTATAACGGAAAAATGTCGTGTCATGACACTGTATATTTCTAACGTTATTTCGGAAACACGTCACGTGTTTTTTTTTTTTAAATAGTTTCTTTACTAAGTGACACATTTTTTGATATGTCCAAAATATCAAAAGCATTTGTAAAACTAAATAAAATGTTCATTAAATTGTGAAATTTGCATTTGAAAAATTAGAGCATAAAATATGTTTATATTGTTTTCAAAAGTTAAATTCAACACATATAGGAAGTGAATGCGTATTTTTTCATTGTCCTAAGTGCTATAATGCGCATTTAAAAAGTAATTAGCCTAAGTAAATGTAGGACAGAGTACCATCATTTGCATACATTGCTTCAGACAAATTCCTGTGAGATTCATTCCTTGTTTTACCACATAATTATAAAAAATATGGTTCTCAAGACTTAGATAAATAAATAAAGGCTATTACAACTTATTTTTTTCAGAAAAAAAAAAATCCTTATAGAACAGCGTAGACACAAAATCAGTCTGCACGTTCTGTGCTGTCTGATCTTGATCAGCACTGTCCGCAAAAGGTCAGTGTGTCGCGCTTATCAACCATAGAATTAAAGCTAGAGGACTCATTTATATTTTCACTTCTTTTTAGGACAGAACTTTCAGTACTTTGATTTGTAAATGTAACAATATGCTTTTATATTAAAATCATAACCGTGAATGAAAGGTTTCAATTCACCTTTTCCAGCACTTAAAGCATAACCAAAACGATTTAAGAATAAGCAGACTCATTTTAACTCATTACCAAACGACAATAATTATTTTAGGCTTGTCCAAATCGAAAGCGTTTGCAGACGACAAAATGAGTGACTGAAAATTTAAAATTCGTTCTGTGAAGAGTAGAAAACATTGTGGGAAAAGGAGAAAATGCTGGTTACCAGCATTTTCTCCTTTTCCCATTATGTTTTCAAAAGGCTTCTTTTCCAGGAGCGTTAAAAGTAAGGATTGTGTGGCAATAGGTTAAACTATAATCCTGCGTTCGTGCCAGTAGGTGTATTCTGGTGAGAGTTTAAACCAAACTCAGCCTGCATCACAATCTGATCATGCCCACTGTGACACTTATTGCTGCTCTTTTAGTAGCTTTGGTCATATAAAGCATTAATACATTGTCAAAATAATGTTTCAAAATTGATACTTGTTATCGTCAACAACTTAAATTCGGCAGGATAAGCACCTACAGAAAAAAGCCATGCCCTGGCAAAAGGAGGCTTAATGCATCTCCGTGATGCATGATGCATAGCAAGCGGTGACATACTTATGGATCCATATTTTTAACAACAGACTTAATCATGAGGTAGACTGGGCCTTTGACATACAGAAAATCTTCCTGTAGGGAAAAGTTACGGCTCAGGTCAGCCTGCGCGGACTGTGCAGGCTGACCTGAGTCGATACTTTTTCGCAGGTGTATAAAGCACCCTTTTCACAGAGCATGACTGGTATAGATTCTCTATACTATTGCTTACGCCCTCTCATACGTTATAAATTCCTGAACGCATGCTGTTCGAATTCTGATAAGATAATTATAAGATAAGAACGGAAGTTGCGAATTTCACTTTTCCTTGCTTTGTACGAAACAAGAAAAGTTTATCCTTGGTCCAATTTAACATGTTTTTCTAGGCGTCATTATTACAAGTAATTCTGGCGAAAAAGAAAGAATATGCATCAGGAATACCAGAAAACTCTGTTTGAAAACGAGTATGCTTAATGTCTTCAAAAGCCATCTGAATACTTGTCTTATTCAAAGGCCTGTTCGAGGGTGTTACGATATTTTTTTTTACTTTTTCAAAAGACGTTTTCTGAAGCTTTTTTTCTCACACGTGTTAACCTTTTATCACTAGATCCCGATTTCATAAGCCCCCGAGGAAAAGGTCTGAAACAATTTGGAAAAAAGAGAAAATGCTGGTATCGAATATTTTCTGTTCTTTCACAACGTTCTCTGTGTTTCCAGAATCAAATTATATCAATATATTTTAGTAAATACAAAAAAAAAAAGCCGCCGGGTAGGCACCTCTTATGCTTTACATGACTGCCATTCTTTCCGCGTTTTTTAAGTCGCGTGATCTGGACAGCGGTCTTCTTTCTCTTTTTCAGCGAAGTTTTTACTTTTTCTCCTGCTTAGATTTATTTACTTAACCCTTTCCCAAACAAGCCCTGGTTTTTACGTGTCTGCAGTACAACTCTTTTGAAAACACTGTGGGAAAAGGAGAAATTGCTCATTCTGATAATTTTGTGCCATTGTTATGAAAGTTAAAATTGTTGTCTGAGAACTCTTTAACCCTTTACCCCATAAGGCATTTCTGTGGTATCTCTAACTGACCCTAAATAACAGCAAGGACAAAGCTGTTTCTTATGTGTATACGACAGCTTTTGATAGTGTAGAAAACATTGTAGCAAAAGGTGAAATTGCTCGTGACGAGCAATTTCACCTTTTGCCACAATGTTTTCCAAAGGCTCCTACTAGCAATGTGTAGAAATGAGTATCTATGGAGTAAAGGGTTAAGTATGGAAAAGTCCAAAATTTGTCGTTTGGGAAAGTGTTAATGAAAATCTACTGTTTGCAACCATGGCAAACAACCACAATCAATCCTCATGTTTCTGAACTTCGTCATATAAATATAAACCACGTCCATTTCCTGTTTCGGGTGTTTTTTTTTTCCGCTTTATTTACAAAAGCATGCCGAAACATACTGTGTATCAGTACAATTTTGCAAGAAAAATGGATATAAACAGCGAATTCTGTGACAGTCTGCCTTTTGAACTCACCACTATTGGAGAGATGACCTCTCCAGTTATAAAAGAAAGGGAAACTAGTACTAGTCCGCGTGTCGTAAACGTGTTACGCTGAACTGTCATCGGCGGACCTTTTTTGACATGCCGCATATCTTACAGGAAATTGAATTTTACGCGTTGTTTTCAGATCTATTTATATGACGCCAGTGCTCACAATATCCAATCCGTTGTCGCACAAGACGGTCGGTAAAGATTGGAAATGTCTTATCAGTCGTGATGAAACTCAATACTTGTTGAAACAATTTCAACTCAGAAGATGTTTGCCATTCTTGCTAACCATAAATTGCTGTATATTCAACGAAAAACTTGAGCCGTTTGTATAAATTCAAAAATTGAAATGTCTTGTTTTTTTTCACAGGGGAAATCAACTCATCATATCCATAACAAGAAGTACCAAAGATCAGTCTGTATGTTCCCCAGTCTGATACTAATCCCTGATATCTGGCAAAGCGAATTGAGCCGCATTAAGCAACTTGATGAATAACTAAACAGTAATTAAGATTATATGGCTTGCATCAAGCGAAAAGGGGCATTAGAACATTTGCGTAAAGAGTCGTCTAGAATAAGCCTGCGCAGTTCGCGTAGGCTAACCCGACACAACACTTTCCGTTTTTATGTAATTTTCTGTCTTGCACAAGAGTACTTTGGCACAAATTCTAATGTAGTCGTAAGGTGCCGTCTCGGATTAGCCTGACTGGCGGACTGCACAGGCTTATCCGAAACGACACTTTATGCAAATGTCCGAATGCCCCTTTTCGCGTTTTGCAAGCCATATATGCAAACTACACGGAAATAAATTGAAGTATTGTGTCTACCAGGACACAAGGACACTCGTGACGAGGATATTCTCTTACTGTTACACTGTTTGCGAAAGTGATCTACTGCAAGACATAATATAAATGCGGTTAATTAGAATAACTTCCTTACTTCATACTACTTTGCAATATTTGAACTATATCCATTATGTATCTGTTTCAATGTAGGTTACAGTAAAAGTGGCATCTTATCAAGAACTTTGCTTTCAAGTTGACGATAACCACACGATAAAATGCATAATTGTTGTGGTATTTGTCGAAGACAATACCACTATGAGTTCAAGATTGAATTTTGATAACCATGTATGGTATTTTGTGCAAAGCCGAAGGAAATAAACCCAGTTAAACTCATTTTTTCTTAGGCAAATGAGTTTTACGGTGGCACTCAGATATGTAATTTGAAATGGCATATTAAAATACATTGGGCGAGGCCATCGATTGTTGAGATATTTATTTTTGATTGAAAATAGCTTCTCTCGCCCATAGCCTTTGGCGCAATGATACAAATTTGCCAATTGACCCTGGGCTTTTACGTTCCAAAACCAATTCGTTCCATGGCTTGTTCGTCCTATGATTGCGTGCTACTCCATTTGATTGCTCATGAATATTTATAGATCGAAGTAATTGATTGTAATGTTCGAAATTAGATGTAAAAGGCTAGAGATATTTCAAAAGTATAGTTTTCAGGAGTAAACTTAATTTTGTGCGATATATCAACAGGATTTTCCTCTCTATTCGTCATGCATCCTACTGTCAAGTGGCGTTACTCCTACTTCCTCCTAATGATCAAAGGGAGACCACTTATACAAAAATAAACCAACCTTTTTCATGAGTACTCTCCTTTCAACCGAAAAGGTATTCATTTGCTTAGTGGGCTGACTTTTAAGCCAATATTTGAACAATATGTCCCTGTTTCTTTCAAACTATTAATTGCACACAATGGGTTTCCTTGACAAATATCACTTCAGCGTTCTCAACGCTTTGATTTGAATAGCCAAATACTGCAATCGAGAAAGATTCATATTCAAATGTAAAAAGGATGCAGTAGCCAAAGACTGCCACACAGAGTATTTTTTTCTGATAGAAGTCGCTATTCTTTTAAAAATTACAATGCTGACATTATCTACAAAATCTCGATCACTTCAGTTTAAACGATGTCTACTATGTCGTCGACTGGACAAGATACAATCGATTAGGACAAGATGTTCGCTAATATGTAAATTAATTCAGTAACCTATGCAAGTTAGGCTCATCTTCACTTATCCCAATGTAAACTTTTTCAGCCTCGTGTTTTTTAACGGTGTTGCAAGTCTCATTTAGCGACAAAATCCAACGGGATTGACTTTTTAACTCATTACCAAATGACAATATTTTAGGCTTGTCCAAATCGAAAGCATTGGCAGACGACAAAATAAAAGTGGCCGAAAATTTGAAATTTGTGTTGTGAAGGGAAAAAACATTGTGGGAAAAGGAGAAAATGCTGGTTACCAGCATTTTCTCAATTTCCCACAATGTTTTCGATAGGCGTCTTTTCCAGCAGCGTTAAAATTAGGGATTGTGTGGTAATGGGTTCACGGGATCGGATCGTTTTTCTTCATCTTGTATCGAACGAGTGTTACCCTGACCAAGGCCTGTTTATTCCACAATCACAAATCTGTCATTTTTTTCTATTTCTTTTTTTAATTTTTCGATTTAATGTTTTTCCTGTGATTATTTGACAGAGGTTTCGCAACGGCTTCAAGCGTCTGAGTCATATTGGCGGTACTACTTTACTTAACAATATATTTCCAGGGTTTTACCATCCACGGCTTTTCTCTATGTCTTGCCAAATTACAACTCACAGTTTCATTTCGCTTTGCAAAATCCAAAAATTGAACCAGGATTTCCACGTTAACTAATCAAAGAAACGTCATAACAAATTCACCATGGAGAACTACTGATCACAATTTAGTGTAGAAGACAACAAAATTTTCGACTTGTGTAAACTGAAAAAAAAAAGAAAAGAAATGCAGACAATTAATTTTTACATGTGGACCAAATGATGGATTTTTTTTTTTGTATAGGCAGGCCCGTCGGAGGAAATTTCATTTGGTCCGGCCAGTAAGGCAAGCGACGAAGTCGCAAAGCCATGCTAGGGGGGTCCGGGGGCATGCTCCACCGGAAAAATTTTGAAAATAGGACGCTCTCTGGTGCATTCTCTAAGACGCTCTATGGTGCATTCTGGCGCATTTTTATAGGTTTATATTATGCATTTTTTTTTTCGAAAATTGGTCTGGCAATTTTTCATTTTCGGCCGGCCGGACCGCTTCCGACGGCCTATTAGGTAGAAGTGTTTGGGGTATTTTCTCCTTTTCTCACAATGTTTTCAAAAAGCTTTCTATCTCAAGGTCTTATTACTGGGGATCATTTGGTAGATGATTTATTTAAAGCATCGCAGAATTAAAATCTGTGTTTCTTGTGGAACACCTAAAAGGCATGACTTTGTGAGCTGTGGATAAACAAAAAACCATTATTGAAAGCGGCATAAAACACCGCGAACAAATTATAGGTTTCCTTTTCGGAAACGAGTTGGAGCATTCGGTTTAGGTAAGTAGCTGATTAGACTGAAGAGCTCTGAAGTAGGCTAATTGCCACTTCTGTAAAGGGAAGCAACTCTTTTTCCACATGCATTCATAAAGGTATGGTTGTGCTTCTTTTCGTAGGAATCGAATACGAGGTTTCCGTTCGTTTCTTATTCAGTCGTGGTCCTTCGGCGCAGCTTTGTAAGGGTGCTAGGTTTTTAATCAGAAGTTCAGGGTTCGATTCTTGCAAGCGGTGTTGTCACACGGAGGTATCTTTAGGCATGGCATGCCGTTCACTACAAAAAACAGTTATATAACGTGTCAGCAAGTGCACCTATCCGTGCATTCCTTGGAATTTCTATCACCAGTGCCTCGTAAATTGTTCTTCCTGATTTTCTGGCCGCTTTCCCAGACCATTGTCTAAACAAGAATCAGTTGTGAAAGAGGGACGTATCCTGTCGCAATTAGTATCATCAGTCCTCTGAAAGAAGTTAGTCGAGTTGGTTATTCCAACCAACAACCGACTGCGCAATCGGATTTCGCGCAAATGAACGAACAGGCTATGTATCCGCAAAATGATGCGACCATTATATCTTTTTTCCATTTTGTATCTGTTAATTTTATTCCTACTAAGTATTGTAAAAAGTTTACACTGCACAGAAAATAAAAAAAAAAAGTAGGCATGGATAGCTGCACTGGTTTCTGGTACAAAACTAAGATAATGTTTAAAATAGCTTTGACAACAACAACAACAACAACAACAACAAAATGTAACGACTGTGTGACACCACGAAACAAAGGAAGCATTTTAAACGTCGATAAGCCTTATCACATAAACCCGCGGGAATATACCATATTGTTGTCTTGATCATGTTGATTATCAGTTCACTATGGTTCTGAAACGCTTTAGAACAAGGAAAGTTGAAATTCTTACTTCACTTTTATCGTTATTTACAGCTACCTACGTTCCGCCTTCTAACCACAAAACGCACGTATCAAAGAATATGACATGCGCAGACAACGGATATTCAGTCTGACTTATGTCTAAAAATTTCATCATGTAAAGGGTTGTTCCTTTTCCATCTAAGTCATGAAGTAAAACTTTTGCTGTAACTATCTGTAATTGAAAATTTCATCTTCAAATGATATGCAAAACAAGGCGAAAAAGAGAATCCATTGCTGGGGCGATACTTTTCATTGTTTTTTTTCATATAGAAAACAAAGTTTTAAAAGTATCTACATTCATATAAGAGTATCCATATGTACGATAACACCGTTTATCTTTTTCAGAATTCTCTTCCTTGTTCAATATTTTACTTACTTGTTACTGAACAGTGTTTTACGCCACTTTTGAAAAAAAAAAAGATATTCAAGTAATATTATGGGGATCGCTTAATTATTCGTGTCTGTCAATGGCTTCAGAAGGGCTGTGAATGTCTGCAAAAAGTGTCCTCTCAGATCTGCCAGCACAGTCCGCCAGGCTGACCTGGGCTGACGCTTTTTCAGATCTATTAAATTCCCTTTTCACAGAGCCTAGGAACGATCAATCATGAACTTATTGGCTGGAGCCTGGGACCACAGGACCACCCTATCACGAATCCTGCCCCTTCACCATCAAGTTACGCACAACTATCCTCAGTGCCTCAAACCCTTGGCCAAACATAAGACATCTTCGCAAGCCGAGGCTTACGATTCACTACACTACTCTACCCTTGGCAGATCGAGCTTGATTTTTACATTCCCCCGAAACGCTTTTTCATTGGATGCAGCCAGCTCTAACTGCAACGAATGAAATCGCACTTCATCTTTGATAAAAATAGAATAAGGTCACGACCTTTCGAATGGAAAGTAAACATGGAAACCCACGTGGATGTCTGCTTATCGCTTGTTGAATATTCGTAAGCGGTTTGTAAAACGACATTTCATCAGCTTTCAGAGATATGATGTAAAGGGTGTAATAACCAGCATTCAATAGAGAGCGCATCGCAGGAATCTCGAAGTCGGGCTCAATCAGCCAAGATAAGATCCACGTAGTGAGCGTAACCTTGGCTCGCGAAGATTAACATAAGAGGAGTTTAAGTAAATGTGGAAAAAGGAGAAAATACTGGTCAGCAAACACCTCCCCTTTTCCAACAATGTTTTCTACGCTTTCATGTACAAAACCCGTCGTGTCTGAAAATACACAACCAGAGACTGTTTGGTAAAGGGTTTAGGGTACATCGATACAATTCTAATGAGTACCCACAACATAGGCTTTCAGAGAGAAGTAATGGATTTAGAATACCATTACACCATTACCCTACCCCTTCCCTTATCTGGAGCTCCGGGTTATTTAGGAAAAACACGAACAATTAAGGCGTTCGATGAAGGAAGCTTTTGGGGCTACTTTATCACTGATCGACAAGAGAGAAACGCAGTGGTTTTCATCGTAAGGTCTGAAATGAAATGAGATTGGCTCCAGCAGATAGTAAGTACCGTCGTTCAAATCCTTTATCAGAAGGAAGAAAATGGCGAAACTTGTGACCATGTGGAAAGATTTAATCTAAAACTCAGTTTCTTTAGTGTAATACTTTCCCTTGTACAAAGGCAAAATAAAGAACTGCAGCAGACAGGGTAGATCCAAGATCAGACTGCAAAGAATGTTCAGTTCGATCTTGAATCTACAGTGTCTGCAACTCAGTTCTACAGTATGACTTTAACCCATTACCACACAATCCCTAATTTTGACGCCCCTGAGAAAGAAGCCTTTAGAAAACATTGTTGGAAAAGGAGAAAATGCTGGTAACCAGCATTTTCTCCTTTTCCCACAATGTTTTCTACCCTTCAGAAAACAATTTTCAAATTTTCAGTCACTTTTATTTTGTCGTCTGCAAATGCTTTCAATTTGGACATGTCTAAAATTTTGTCGTCTGGTAATGAGTTAAAGGCTAAAAAATTGCAAAAATATCAAAGCAGGTCTCAAAATGCATTTAAATTCAAATCATACCATGTAAAAGTATGAAAAGTATTACTGAGATGACAGCCTGTATCTTGTGATCTGGCCATAATGTAAGCCGCTGGTAGAAGACATAATTTTAAAATCGGGCAAAAAGTAAGCAAAAGACACAGCTATCTAGCAGGTTCTAATCTAGTTTTGAAATTAATTTCTTTGTCAGCGACAAACACCTGGACCGACCTTACAATGACAAAGTGTCATCTCCACAATAAAGTCCATACTTTTAAATGGCTTGATATAAATTCAAATGCATTCAAACATTCACTTTTTTTTTACATTTAGCCTTTATTGTTACTTTAAAGTCTTATTACTTACAGTGATGTTGTATTTTTGAAGCAAAAACAAGAATTTTTAACGATGACTGGTTGTGACAAAGTTCTGGAAAAGCGCAATTATTTGCAATTAAAGATGAAGGAGAAAAATAATTGCAGTATACATTTAAATTCTTATTAATCAACACATCATTTAGAATTTCAATTTCCGACCTACGAGGATTACTTGCAATCAGCGGCGATTCAGCCACATTTTGAGATCGCAACTCAATCTTCAGGGAATATTTTTCGGTGAAATGGGTCCTTTAAACTTTAAAGACTAATTAGTGTCCAAAGTATCAACTATATATGGCTTGCAATATGCGAAAAAGGGCATTCCGACATTTCCATAATGTGTCGTCTAGGATCAGCCTGCGCAGATCGTACAGGCTGATCCGACACGGCACTGTAAGACCACATTAGATTTTGTGCCACAGTAGACTTGCGCTAAATTGAAAATTACATAAAACGGAAAGTGTCGAACTGCGAGGGCTGATGCAAAGCGACACTTTACGCAAATGTCCGTATGCCCCTTTCCGCGTGTTGCAGGCCACATGATTTCAATACATCTAATAATGTGTACACTGTTAAAGCCTGAAGGACGTAGCAATGCGATAAGGGCGGGTTTAAAATGAAAATTAGGGAGTTGCCGTATTATGGCTGACATCAGACTTATTCGGTGTACATTTAACCTCTACCATTCGCTCCCGCCATCTTCCTTTGTCCGGTGTACATTTAAAATAATAACGCGACGAATTTATCCTGCGAAAAATTAGTCCTAACTAGAAAAGTGGAAGTTTTAATCGGCTAACATCCACTTTTCGACTTTTCGACTTTTCAACTTTTCGACTTTTCAACTTTTCGACTTTGTCTTTTCCAGGTCGAAAAGTGGAAGTTTTATTGACAATTGTCATGTGAAAAACTTCCACTTTTCTACTTTTCGACCTAGCATTTTAAGGCGAAAAGTGAAAGTTAGTGCTTTCTAATTTCTACTTTTCTAGGCAAACGTGAAGTCGAAAAGTGGAAAGTTTTATGACAATTGTCAGGTCAAAAACTTCAACTTTTCTACTTTACGAGGTAACTTTTTGGCTAGAAAAGTGGAAGTTAGTGTGCCTAATTTCTACTTTTCGAGTTCCTTGTAGGTCGAAAAGTGGATGGCGGAAACAGGATTCCGTAATTTACCCACCTTTTCCAGAACATCGTTGATCTTTAACAACACCTTGGAAAAGGCAATGTCACCATATACGTTCAGGGAACCGAAAAAAAAAAAAAGTAATGAAGGGTTGTAATTATTGGAAATCGTACACGTCTAACTCCATGGCCTTGACAATTGCCTCACTTCCTGCATAAAGTTGTTTCCAACCCCACTTAAGACAATAGCTATTTCATTCGTCAACAGCTGATCAATTAGATAGATAAACGCAAATCTGTTGGTTCATTTGTCAACCCAAAACTTATATAAACCAGCTGATTGTCTAGATAACTCAACAACTTTGCAGCACTTCTTCCGACGAGTAAGAAAAGCAAGTAGTATCATGGCAAGACTTATCGTCGCGCTTTTGGTCTTCGCTCATTTTACAAGTGCCATCTTATCCTCTGTTCCACCTGTAGATGATGCTAACGTTGACTTACTGTGGGAGCGTGATGTGACTCAAGGTCCTGCAGTCGAGGAGTGGGTAGAGCAGGATAACTACCCTGAAATGACTCCACCCGTTGCCGTTGAAGATCAGGCTATGGACGCAGAATACATAACAGATCAAGGTAAAGATTCTCGTATTTCATTTTTTCATTAACCTTTATCCTCCTAAATAACTAAAATACATTCGTCAGTTCGATAGTAATAACGTAAATATTGCTATTTTAAAGCCATCTTTTGGGGAATGATTTCTCCGTATCGTTCAGTGTAGACCCAAGATCAAACTGCAGGTTATGTGCAGTCTAATCTTAATCTGCACTGTACACAAAAAGCCGAAGAGTCTTAACATTTGCAAGATTACAAGCAGTAACCATTTCTTAAGTTGTTCGTTTCGATTCTGTACACTGCAATTTACTTCACTATTTTATTAGCAACTTACCTGATACTTCATCCTCCAATTTGATTATTGTTTCGCCATTTTGAAACTTGAACTGTGTTTTTGTTTGACTGTTAGTTGCATGTGAATAATATATTTAGCGCCATAGCCGGAAAGCGGGGCGTTAGCAGACGGTATAGATCAAGATCAGACTCAAGACAAGATCAAAATGAATTAATTCGAATTAGTACCCATAGCATTGCTATCAGTGAAAAAACAACGACTGTTTGTTCGCCCAGGCAACGTCCTTGCCATGCCCGGTAGTTCAGTTGACAACGGATAATGCTTGAAATCTAGGAGTAGTTTGTTCGATTCATTGGACGTGTGAGAATAAAACCATACGCTTGTGCCTTAGATTACATATCTGCCAAACGCAAAATTTTAGCCTTGGACATTTTAGAACCATTTGCACACGACAAAATAAATGTCATTAAAAATATTTGATATTTATTTATGAAAGGGTAGAAAACATTGCTGATAAAAAATAAAATGATGCTTACTAGCATTTTCTCCTTTTCTACAAAATTTTCAAAACTCGGGGTTATTTAGTAAAAGTTCAAAATATATCGTGTCCAAAATTATGTTGAATAGCTTTACATTTGTTTCATTAGTTTATTTTAACGAGGGTGGATAAATTCCTATACTCTTAATATGCCAACCAAGAATTCAGTTTTTTCCCTTGGCAATCGTCTCCGCCACAGTCTCAGCGACTTACGCGGCTTAAGTAGGTCTTTCACTGTATTCATCTTGGCCGAGTTGAGCCCCCGTAAGGTCAGTAGGTAGCTTTAAGGACATGAAAACAGGCGGTCGCTAGTTTGATCCCTAGGCTGGCCAATGTTTTTCCGAAGATTGATGATAGTCATTGCAACAGGACTCACTCATCTCTCATTGCTGAGGGTTTTCCAGTAGTTTTTCGTTTTTTCTTACCCAATACTCTGCACTATACTGTACTCTTTCCAAAACACTGGCTTCTCTCCCATAAAAACATCGTCGAAGTAATTGATTTAGCAGGACAAAGGTTAAGATTCTTTCTACCAGTTAATGGTGTTGATAATCCTAATATTAATGCTAATGATGATGACGATGCACCGTTACATTGTATATCACTTCCTATGGTACTTCCACCGCTTTCAACATTATATCAGTCTGATCTTTGATGTACACTGTCCGATTAGGCGATGTTATTCCCTCAAAAAATAACTTTGAAATAGCAATATTTGTTGGTTTTTTTTTTTGGTATCGAGTTGAAAATTTCATTTTAGTTACCTAGCAGAAGAAGGGTTAAGCCTGGATTTCTCCAGCATTTGCAAGGACTCTGGAGTGTCGAATCTAAGAACTCTTTAACGAGAACCTCAATTCTTTCAGTGTGACTCGAACACGGGGCCTTCAGGTTACGTGTCCTAAACTTTACCACTGGGTCACGCAGGGTTCAACATTAACCCTTTCCTAAATGAAAAAATTTTAGACTATCCCAAACTCAAAGTGTTTGCAGTTTACAATTTTGAATTTGGTGAAAATGGTAGAAAGTTTGCCGATAGGCTAGAAAACACAGTAGGAAAAGAAGGAATTGCTCTTTACGAGCAATTTCTCCATTACCCGCAGTATTTTCTAAAGACTTGTACTGCAGGCACGTAAAAACCAGAGCTTGTTTGGGAAAGAGTTAACCTTTTCCCAAACAATCTCTGGTTCTTATGGGTCTGGAATAGTAGCCTTTTGAAAACATCGTGGGAAAAGGAGAAAATGCTGGTAACCAGCATTTTCTCCTTTTCCCACAATGTTTTCTACCCTATCATAGACAGAAATAATCTGTTCAGCAAGAGTTAAATTGTCGTCTGCAAATGCTTTCGATTTGGTCTAGTCCAAAAATTTGTCGTTTGGTGGATAATTCCTGTCCGTCTCTCCGTCCTCACAATGTTGTGTCGCCTATCTGTGTTGGTGTAGCGCTTTCATGGTAAAAACCCCAAAAAATGTTTGTGCAAACTTACATTTTGGAATAAAAAAATCTACTTACCGGTTATTGTAAAGTCAAGATCAGCCACCATGTTTTGTGCGGTCTGACCTTGATCTACACTGTACGCAGAATGTCTGGGAGACCCTCTTAGCGGGTTAAGGGTTAAAGCACTTTGTAGTGGTACCATAAAAATATTTTCTTAAAGCTGTATGTAGAGTTACCTGGAATGTTCTGTATCTTTTCAAACGCATAAACTTACTGAATAGTTTAACTTTTCCCCAGACAATCCTGACTTTTAACGACCCTGGTGTAGAAAAATTTGAAAACATTGTGGGAAAAGTGAAAATGCTGGTAACCCTTTTCCCACAATGTTTTCTATCCTGTCACTGACAAATTTCATAATTTGAGTCACGTTTGTCATCTGCAAATGCTTTCAATTTGGACTGGTCTGCAGTTTTGTAGTTTGGTGAAGAGTTAGGCTAACATATCACCTACCGCTGCTTACATTTTTGACAAATTAAAAATTTTGTAGTTTGGACGAGACTTTATCTTGACAGGTGTAGACGGGTACCAAGATGAGATTCAAAGACGGATTTCTGGGCTGGATGAAAGGCTAAGAGCGCTTGAAAACTCAAACGACGACTTGAGGATCAAGTTGAAAACGCAGCAGCTGAAAACCGATGAGAAAATCATGGTGATTTTATCTTTCTGTGGGTGGGTGTGGGTGTGGGTGTGGGTGTGGGTGTGAGGGTGAGATAAAATTCCTTACGACACAGTCTCATCTTTTAACTACCATGAGAAATAAAGCTTTTGAAAACTTGTGCGAAGAGAAGAAAATCCTGGTTAACCAGAATTATACCTGTACTTAGCATTGTATAGCTTGCTATAAAATGGTATACGTATATACAGGTATGATTTATTATTTCTTGCTTTCCGGTAGGATATCGAGAAATATTAGCAAAAATATTTTTCGATCTTACACTGGTATACCACTAGTGAAAATACCGATTTTCACGTTCTTGTCGCCTAGGTAAATTGCGCGTGCCTGACGAACAGATGGGAAATATGACGTCATTTACCTTACATTTCTCGCGCTTGACGTAATATTGTAATTGAGGGGTACGCCACGGGAAATAAGGGAAAAGAACTGTACTGGATTTTGATAAAGCTCCTCCCAGAAAGGGTTAAAAGCATGAAATAAATAGAATATTTGCTTTTCTTCGGTGAAAGATCGAAACTTATTTCATCTTGTGAACACCATCGGAAATATTTTCACTCGTGGCTGCGCCACTCGTGAAAATATCCTCTATTTATTTCATGCCTTCCGGTAGGATATCGAGAAATAGCAGTGAAAATATTTTTCGATCTTACACTGGTACCGCCAGTGAAAATACCGATTTTCACGTTCTTGTTGGCTAGGTTAATTGAGCGTGCCTCTAAACCAGATGGGAAATATGGCGTCATTTACCTTACATTTCTCGCGCTTGACGTAACATTGTATTGCTTTGCTGGGCGGGAGGGGTACGCCACGGAGAATAACGGAAAAGAACTGTACTGGATTTTGATAAAGCTCCTCCCAGAAAGGGTTAAAAGCATGAAATAAATAGAACATTTGTTTTTTTCGGTGAAAGATCGAAATTTATTTAATCTCGTGAACATCATCGGTATTATTTTCACTCTCGGCTGCGCCACTCGTAAAAATATTACCGATGGTGTCCACTCGATGATATAAATTTCGACCTTTCACCGAAAAAAACAAATATCCTCTATGTATTCTATATAGAACATAGACAGATTTGTCAGTGAAAGAGAAGACCTGGTCAACCAGACGCTACAGAATCTGCTATCTGAAGAAGACGGATGCAGGCGTAAGTCATATTTAACCCTTGACTTGACCCTAAATAACAGCAAGGATGAAGCCGTTTCTTATGTGTGTATGGTACCTTTTGATAGCATAGAAAACATTGTGACAAAAGGTGAAATTGCTCGTCGAGAGCAATTTCACCTTTTGTCACAATGTTTTCCAAAGGCTCCTACAAGCAATGCGTAGAAATGAGTATCTATGGGGTAACGACCGTGAGATAAAAATCCTTTGAAAACATTGTTCGAATAGGAGAAAATGCTGGTTACCAACAATATTTTCTACCCCGTTAAAGATCATTTGAAGCATCATTTGATGCTTCAAATTTGAACCACATATCGTCGGTTTATTTCGAAAACCTCGTAACTACAGCTTGTTACAATCTGTAGTTACGAGGTTTTGGAGGTAAACCGACGATATAAATTGTCGTCTACAAATGCTATGAACTTGGACCGGTCTACGTGTTTTGTCGAATGGTTAAGAATTCAGGGTTAGTATGTTGTCTTCAGACGCTTTCAATATGGATGAGTCAAACATTTCGTAATTTTAATAAAGAGACAAGTCCATTTAGATTGACAGTAGGACATAGAAAAGTTTGCCAAAAGTTTGAGTGCTGCAGAAATTTTCTTTTAACGGGGAATCCTATAGCGCTTTTTACAATCCACTGGCTGCCTTCCCACATAACACTTTTTGAAAAAAAAAAAAAAAAAGAAATCGGCAGAGAGCGAGCGAGATAGAGAGAGAGAGAGAGAGAGAGAGAGAGAGAGAGAGAGAGAGAGAGAGAGAGAGATAATTATCATTATTATTATTATTATTATGTATACTGTATTATTTCTTTAATTATTATTATTATTATTATAACAATGCTTATAAAAATGGTAATATCGTTGACGATGAAAACGGCAAGGACAGCGATAGTAATGATATTGTTGATGATGATGATAATGATGATGATGATGATAATGATGATGATGTGCTCGTAGAGCCAATGTATGTCATTAATCATTTCTATCAATATAGAGTACTATCTACATGTATTATGCCACCGTATATCATTTCTTACTTATATACTTAAAGCAAAAGCAAAAAAAGTGGCCTTCTCAGCTTACCTGAGTCGCGATTTGAACCATCTTGGACGAAAACAAACGGTGAGGTTCGACAGAACCACACTAAACTATGGCAGAGGTTACTGTGCATCAACAGGCATCTTCACCGCACCACGGAGAGGAATATATGTCTTCTCATTCTTCGTTGGCAAGTATATTTAGTTTTCTTTTTTCTTAGTCTTGTTTCTTTAATTTTAGACTGGTCCAAATTCAAAGCGATTGCAGACTACAAAATCAAAGTAACTCAAAAATTGAAATTTTGTTTGTTTGAATAGTGTTTTACGCCGCTTTCAACAGTATTTCAGTCATATCAAGGCGACAATTCACATACTCATGTTTCCTGGGTTTCACCAGTACTAGGCTAGGCTCTGAAGTGTCTTGCCCAAGGACACTTCTGTGAAAAAAACCCAGTGGAACCAGTGAGGCTCGAACCTGGGACCTCCAGGTCACGATTCCTACACTGCACCACTGAGCCACACAGGACCCCTAAATTGAAATTAGTTTCCATCAGGGTAGGAAAAATTGTGGGAAAAGGAGAAAATGCTGCTTAGCAGCATTTTCTCCTTTTCCCACAATTTTTTGAAAAGGCTTCTATCTCAAGGTCGTCCCAATCTCAGGGTCTCAGGGATTGTTTATTAAAAGGTTAATCCTTGGGATGCGTAGTTCGACTCACTGTGTTCTTGCGGACCATGTAGATGAGGTCTTGCAGTCTGATCTTGAATTTCCACTTCCCGATATAAAGGTATTTTTCTTAAAAAAAAATGTTTGAAATTACATTATTTTAGTTATTTTAGTTGCTACTATCAGCTTGAAAGTTTTATTGACCATATTTGTATGTTGCAAGATCAAGATTAAATATGATTTAAATTTAAATGCATTTAAACAACCGAATTGAAATACTTTAGTAGCCATAGAGCCGTAACCCATTACCACACAATCCCTACTTTTGACGCCCCTGAGAAAGAAGCCTTTAGAAAACATTGTGGGAAAAAGGAGAAAATGCTGGTAACCAGCATTTTCTCCTTTTCCCACAATGTTTTCTCTCCTTCAGAAAACAAATTTCAAATTTTTAGTCACTTTTATTTTGACGTCTGCAAATGCTTTCAATTTGGACCTGTCTAAAATATTGTAGTTTGGTAATGGGTTTAAAGAACTCGAGTGGGGGAGGGGGTCTATTTAACTATTTACCACATAATCCAGAATTTTTTCGACCCTGAGAAGGAAGCCTATGTAAAACATTGTGGAAAAAGGAGAAAATACTGGTAACTAGCATTTTCTCCTTTTCTCATATTTTTCCCTACTCTATCAAACTCGGAAATCATCATATGAACAAGATATAATTTTTGTCTGCAGATGCTTTGAATTTCGTCCAGTCCAAATATTTGTCGTTTGCTAAAGATTTAAAAAGGGTCATAAATTAGTACACTAAAATAAAAATATTATAAACACAGTCAGATATAACGTAAGCATCATCAGAACAAATTCAGTTATAATTTTTTCAATGGATATAACCTTTTATTTGGTATATTTTCAAGCTATGCACGGACCCACTAGACAAGTAACAGGCTGATTTACGAGCCAAATGAAAGGATGGCTACGAGAAAACTTCCCGAAGCCCAGAAATGGCAAATTGTGGGTATGAGTAATACTGGTGTAAGCACATTGGCTATTGCTGGTCAGTTTTGGTGATGCTTAACATTTTACCAAACGACAAAATTTTAGACTGGTTCAAATTGAAAGCACTTGCAGACAACAAATCAAAGGTGACTGAAAATTTGAAATTTGTTCTGGGAAGGTAGAAAACACTGTGGGAAAAGGAGAAAATGCTGGTTACCAGAATTTTCTCCTTTTCCTACAGTGTTTTCAAAAGGCTTCTTTCTCAGAGGCGTCAACAATAGGGATTGTGTGGTAATGGGTTAACTTATGTCTCACTGTATATTTGAAGGTCAACGTGGTCACAACCAAATATTTGTGGAGCTGGTTGTGAATGGAGCAGACAAATCTGACGCTGCTGTGGAAACAACAACCTGTTGGCAGGATGCCCAAGGGGGGAACGTCGTTGTTCTCGGATTGAAAAGATATGACCGTGTCTACATCCGAAAAAACATCTGGGGCTCGCACATTGAGGGCTCCTCGAGCATTCGGCTTTCCACATTTTCTGGCTTCTTGCTCTATCGTTTGTAGACCTATATATCAGGGCATCTGCTTGTAAAATCTAAGGTCATGCTGATATAAATCGTGTAGAAACTCTGAAACTTTTATCAATTTTAGCGCAAAAAAAAGGAAAAAAGAGCTTCTAGGTACGACATACGTCAAGAGCGGACTGCATAAGGCTTGCAACAGCCGAAAAGGGGCATTCACACATCTGTGTAAAGTGTCGTCTCGGATCAGCCTGCGCAGTCCGCGCAGGCTAATCCAAGACGGCACTTTACGACTACATTAGATTTTGACCATCAGTAGACTTGCGTGAAAAAGAAAATCACAAAATATCGAAAAGTTTCGTTTCGGATCAGGCTGCGCCGTCCGTGCAATCCGATCTGAGACGAAACTTTCCGATATGTTGTCACTACACAAATGTCCGATTGTTCCTTTTCGGACGTTGCAGGCCATATAATCCGATGTCTCAACTTGGATCTATGCTCACCGTCAGCTTTTTAACTACATTCCATAGGATAAAAGCTTTCTAATTTTCAACATTTTGCCAACTCGGTAGTAAAAAATCATGAATCTATTTGATCCCGAAAGACTTAAATTTCGGTTTTAAGAAGAAGAAAAAAAGAAATGGAGACTCTAACATTCATGAGCAGGTAGAAGAAAAGCTGAATTTCAAAAATTACTTTATAGTACACAATCCCGAATTTTAACAATTTTGAGAAAAAAGGCCTTTCGGAAACATTGTTGGAAAAGGACAAAATGTCAGTAATCAGCAGCTTCTTCATTACCAACAATGTTTCTCAAATTTTAAAAAGCAATTTCCACCAGTTTGGTGTTCTTTAATTTGCAGCCTAACCTACCGTTTATTATGTATAAATTTTATTCATATTATGGTTAAAATTTAACCCTTTACCAGATGACAAAATTTCGGACGCATCCTTTAAGAAAGCATTTGTAGATGACAAATTTTATGTAGATTAAATAATAGGGTTGGGCTTCCAAAAAGTAGAAAACATTATGGAAAAATAACTAGTATCCTTTTCTCCTCCTTTCCAAAATGCGGTAGGTGGATTTCTTTCATAATGTCGTTAATCCTTTCTTCGAAAAAACGGACTGTTGCAGACAGTGTAGATCAAGATCAGACTGCATAGTAAGCGCTTTGATCTATAGCGTCCGTTTGTTTGGTCAAACCTATACAATTAAACTCTTTGTACGTTTCAATGGATTGTACCCAGAGCTGCCGAAAGACGTCAAGTGTATTTATTTGTCGCTGGAACAGTTAACGTTTATCCTTCTAAATAACTAAAGTGAAATTTCCATTTCGATAGTAAACACACAGATATTACTGTTTCAAAGTGATGATTTGGGGGAATGATACCTTCTTATCGGACAGTGTTGATCCAAGATCAGACTGCACGTTCTGTGCAGTCTGATCTTGATCTACATTGTCCGCGAAAGGTCAACAAATCGCGCTTAGCAGCCTAAGGGTTAAGTCAAGGCACTGTGCGATGCAGGTTTAGATGACATCTATATCATGGTGAATTTAAGTTTTACAAGTACTTGCCAGGGATTGAGCAAGAACGGACCTTGGTTCTGATAATATTTCTCTCTTTTTTTTTTTATTGATTATATTTCTCTCTTTTTTTATTGATTATATTTCTCTCTCTTTTTTTTTTATTATTTTCTCTTTAACTCTTTACCAAGCAACAAAATCTTAGACTGGTCCAAACTGAAAGCACTTGCAGGCGACAAAATAGAAGTAACTCAAAAATAAAAAAAATGTTTCCAGCAGAGTAGAAAACATTGAAGGAAAAGGAGAAAATGCTGGTTACCAGCATTTTCTCCTTTACCAACAATGTTTTCAAAAGTTTTCTATCTGAGGGTCATAAAAACCAGGGATTGTTTGGTAAAGAGTTGGTAGTAGACCTGTAACACTTCTAGTGGAATATTGAATAAAATTTCTTGATAGTTGATAAAAACGGATTTATACAGATACAATACTTTTGCACATTTTCAGCTGAGCAGAAATTCCTTTAATGTCTATCTTGAAATTATTTGTTGATACTTTTGTTAGTTTCCAGCAAAGGGAGGTAATCATTAACTCCCTTTGTAATGAGACTATAGTGGTTTTAAATTTATAAATTATAATTCTAAAAAGGATAAAAAGGGATTTGGCTTGAGTAAAGTAGTACAATAATAGTCATTTTTAATCACATGAAATTTTGTAGGATATATATCATATGGAGTGCAACACGCGAAAAGGTGCATTCGGACATTTGCGTAAAGTGTCGTCCCGGATTAGCCTGCGCAGTCCGCGCAGGCTAATCCGAGACGGCACTTTACGACTACATTAGATTTTGTGCTACAGTAGACTTGTGTAAAACAGAAAATCACATAAAATCGGAAAGTGTCGTTTCGGATTAGCCTGCGCGGACTGCGCAGGCTGATCCGAGACGACACTTTACGCAAATGTCCGAATGACCCTTTTCGCGTGTTGCACTCCATATAAGAATTATTATAGTGGAAATTGATGTTTCCTATTACCGGTCCACTACCTGAATTATTTCTCTTCTCACAATTTTATTTCGTCTTTTTCTTTTTCTACTACTTCGATCTGCACAGAAATTGAAAACAACAAATACAAGAATGGAAACACTAGTATGAACCGTAGTAACTGTATGTATTGATTGTTGTTTAACTCTATGCCGGATGACAAAATTTTAGATAGGTCCTGTTGGAAGTATTTGCAGACGATAAAATTTTAGATGGGTCGAAATTCAAAGTACTGGCAGTCGACACATGGTCACAAATCATGATATTTATATTTGGAAGATTTCGACCTAGTAATAATAGAAAATAGCATTTAATTACATATATATTGATGAAAGTATAGAATTAATATTTACGAGACGATAAAATCGTAGTCTCGTCCAAATTGAAAGCATTTTACAAATATCGAATTCAATGACGTCCAAATGGCGAAATTTGTATTATTGAAAGTGTTGAGAAAACTTTGTGGGAAAAAGAGAAAATGCTGGTTACCAGCATTTTCTCATTTTTCCGCAATGTTTTCAAAGGCCTTTCTCCTTAAGTCATCAAAGCATGTGATTGTTTGAAAATTGAATTATTGGAATTCGAAGTAGCATAACCTAATAAAATCTATTTCTGCGACGTGGTGTTTGTTGATTAGCATGTCCGCTGACATTCATGTCCTAAACTTGCAGGAGGCATTTGAAGGTCAGGCCTCAACTACAAAGAACCACTTAACTTATTACCAAACGACAATATTTTAGGCTTGTCCAAATCGAAAGCTTTTGCAGACGACAAAATAAAAGTGACTGAAAATTTGAATTTTGTTTTGTGAACGGTAGAAAACATTGTGGGAAAGAAGAAAATGCTGTTTACCAGCATTTTCTCCTTTTCCAACAATGTTTTCTAAAGGCTTCTTTCCCAGGGTCGTCAAAAGTGGGAATTGTTTACCAGACAAATTTTAGCCTTGTCCAAGTTGAGAACATCTGCAGACGACAATTTCGGTGTAATTTTTCTTTGACAGTGTAGAAAACATTGTGGGGAAAAGGAGAAAATGTAGGTAACTGTTTTCAAAAGATTTCTCTCCCAGGGTCGTTAAAAGTCGTCATTGTGTGGTAAAGAGTTAACCCTTTACCCTGTAAGGCATTTCTATGGTATCTCTAATTGACCCTAAACAACAGTAAGGATGAAGCTGTTTCTTATGTAAATATGACACCTTTTGATAGCATAGAAAACATTGTAGCAAAAGGTGAAATTGCTCGTCACGAGCAATTTCACCTTTTGCCACAATGTTTTCAGAAGGCTTCTACAAGCAATGCGTAGAAATGAGTATCTGTGAAGAAAAGAATTAAATGAATCAAGTTCTGTGAAAATGAGTTTTAATGTACTTTAAAATAAAAAGGCCTCCACCTAAGTAAGTCTGTGCAGTCCTAGCATGCTGAACCAGAGTCGAAACTGTTTGTTAATTAGTCAAATCTTTGCTTTACAAAGGACCAATCTGCCTACCACTGGTCGATTGGCTCCATAATTATGCAATGGGTTGCTTGGTAAAGTATAGCACCCAGAATCATAAACCCCCTCCCCTTTTACCAGAGCATTGCTCATCTGTCTTGGTAAAGAGAGAGTAATTTGTTAAAGGTGACGCACAGGCTTCGAGACCAGGGCCCGTATTTACCAACCATTCTTGAAACTATTCTTAGACTTATTCTTCAAGGTTTTCTAAATTTGTAAGTAACACAACTTCTAATTGGCTAAACCGAATGGTTTAGCCAATCAGAAGTTGTGTTACTTACAAATGTTTTCTAAAGGCTTCTTTCTCAGGGATTGTGTGGTAATGGGTTAATATCTTTTTAGCCTGTACTAAACAAGTGGAACCTGTGATAGAAAGAAAAATAAAGAAAACAAACCATTTCAAGGGCTTTGCAATCAAAAAGCCTTTTCAGTACATTCACTTAGAATGCAGATGTTTCCTTGACGTGCATTTCCCATAGCAAAACTAGCTCGATAACTTGCTCTAGACAGATAAGCTCGATCCATAGCCCAGTCTTCTTGCAATATTGCAGTTCATGGACTGTAAAATGGCGTACCTACAGCTCTTCTTCGGAATTCTTTTATCGTTAACATTCTTTAATGGTTGCCCTTCTATGCACTCAAAAGTTACTGAAAATCAAATGTTGGAAAGATTTGCTGCGATAGAAGAGGCTCAGGCGGTATGTTCTCGAAATAATGAAATACTTGAGAATAAATTCAAAATACTAGAGAAGAAGAATGAGGAACTGGAGAACAGACTCGGGGCGCAGCAGTTTGAGAATACAGAAATGTGGTCCGAACTTAAGGTAAATTTCTTTTGATACACATCGCCTTCAGCTTACTATTGTCCTTTTGCAGTAGAGAACTTTTGAAGACTTTGTGGCTAAGGGAGAATTTTCTTTCTTCATTTTTGCTACATTTCTTTAAATTCTTTAAACATGTAATCTTCATTCTAGTTATTATCAGTATCACGTAGAGATGTTCTTCAAATCTGATATAGGAAGTAATAAAAAATCGAGCTATTGCTGGTACCAGATTTAAGTGGAAATGGGAGTTTTTACCCTAAAATGTAGGTATGTAGTGGAACCAACCAACCAATGGCTCTTTGTGCTTCTTTCTCTAAGAAAGCATTATTTATACGGACTGTTTCTTAGATACATTTATGTAATGGCCTCAACAAGACGGTAAAAGAACTACACTCCAATTACTGCATGATTTCTATTCCACCTCGAACAAAATAAAATTATTAGCTTCTAAAAATCACTCACAAAAAATGAAAGTCTCATCAGTTGAGACTAAATGCCTTTACTTGGTCAAAGATATCATATTACTCTAAATGTGATAACATCGCTCAGTTTCATTCAAACAGAAATTGTCAAAGCAACATCAGAAACACACTATCATTCCGTCTGACAGAAAGTATGGACCTATCTCAGTCTGCCTCGACTCTTAATTTCAGTCTGATTTTTATGGATCCATAATTATATGATGACTTTCCTAGTATATTGCATGACGGAGTCACGTTAATCCCATTTTTCAAAGGAATAGCTCACGTGTTATACTGTTTATGGACGTGCTAAACGAGCTATATATACGTGCTATACTCGCACAATTCAATTTTGTACTCTTACCTACTCTTTGTTGATGTTTCATCTACAGAAAGGGGTTTTATGCATTGTTTCTCAAAATGTCTCTCGGGGGAGGTTAAATATTCTAATTCACTCTGTATATAACATACAGGAATCTGTACAGGCGAAAGGTGAACTCATAAACCGGACCATCACGAGACTACAACTAAACCAGATGGACTTCCCACCATCTACTGCTAGGCGTCAATTAGGTAGCGGTTTATTATGCAAATTACTTCCCTTTTAATAATATATTCACCTGTTTGCAACTTTTCAAGACAGGACAGCACGACTGTATAAACTGGTCTTTGTGATCTTGGTATACACATTTACCCTCAAATATAAGTTTGTAGTGGAACCAACCAAGCAATGACTCTTTGCGCTTCTTTTCTAAGAAAGCTAAATTTATACGGGCTGTTTCTTAGATACATTTATGTAAAGGCCTCAACAAGACGGTAAAAGAACTACACTCCAGTTACTGCATGATTTCTATTCCACCTCGAACAAACTGACTAAGTCAGTCGTTAGGCAATATGCGCAGAGAAGCGGATTAATTTGTGAGAGTGGGTTTCTTTTTTGAATTGGTGGAACTCGGCTAGATCTGTGGCTTTAGTGAATAGGGCATGAAAATTTGGTAATGATACAGCTGATTCAGCAGAACGAATGACGTGCCACGGTAGATTCCGTCAAAAAAGTTTAGCGCTTTCTCGTTTTCAGCCAGTTTTTTTCCCCTATATGGCCTGCAACACACAAAAAGGGGTATTCGGAATTGTGCGCAAAGTGCCGTCTCGGATTAGTCCGCTCGGACTGCAACACGCTGATCCGAGACGGCACCGTCCATTTTTATGTCATTTTCTGTTTTGTCCAAGTCTAATATAGCACAAAATTTAATGTAGTCGTAAAGTGCCGTCTCGGATGAGCCTGCGCGGACTGCGCAGGCTCATCCGAGACGACACATTAAGCAAATGTCAGAATGCCCCTTTTCGCGTATTGCAAGCCATATATTTCATCCTTATTTAATGATACTGTTATCATCCTTGTATCTTGATGCTAAACATGCCTCTGATAGTAGCAACACTTCACGTATTACGACGGACAGAAAATGCACTTCATGTTTTGGAGGCCTTTCAGTAATCGCTGATTTAGTTTCGGAATTTAAAAGATTGATTTATTGTACAGTGTTTAACGCCGTTTATTTCAGTTATACTGCTTTCTTTTAGTTTCCTCTACCAGTGCTCCGCACAATATCCTTTCCAAGCCACTGGCTACATTGCCACATTATCATCTTCGAAACAATGATCAGAGGTGAGAGAGGATTGAATCCTGTTGCAATGACTATCGTCAGTCGTCGGACAGAAATTGGCCGAGGCTTTTCCAGTTCTCAATTAGGACAAACCCCTTTTATCTTTCAAACTCTTACACCATATATGGTGGTAATTTATTAATGTTTACACACCTGAGGCACTCTATACACTTTCAAGTTTTAACTTTCCTTTTTTTTCTCTTTAGTTGTAAGGGTTTATCTTTACAACGTGATATTGCATGGTTTTTTTGGGTAGATAAAAACTTTAGTATGCACTGCAGGAATCTTTTTTTTTTAAATCGCTGTCCATACCATCAAATTGCACCAAACGTTGTGAACTATTAATATAAAAACCTAGACAATCAAGGCAGGGAGAAGTATCTAAAGTGTCGGTCAAGCCCATGAACAAATCAAAGGACTGAAAGTCCTGAAAAGCGGATTTGTTGAACAGTTTCAAGCTATTTGGTTTGATGTGAAAAATCTCAATACCAAGGGTAACAACCTACGTCACAGGAAGTGATATCGGACCTGCATATTTTCGTAACTTATGTCCGCCATATTGAAAAGTAAGTATGATATGAAGATAGAATGAGGCTTGCTTGGGTGGATACAAACGGATTACAAAGACTCTCATGTATTTATCAAAGACATTAGACGAATACATTTAATATTCTGATGTTTTAGACAGGAAGCAGATGTCTATATGCACAAACACTTTGACCAAATATCAGAAAGTGATTGGGTTTAATAGTTGGTCGAAGTCTATTCCATTATTATAAGTAGTTAACAAAAGCTTTGACAAAAACAAAGTCCCTAGGTATTGTACGCTTTGGAGGTCTAAAGACTTTTTCAGATCACTTAAAGGAACGATTACAAAAAAAAAACAGTCTTACCAAACACGCACACTGACTTTATAACAAGGGTCCGATATCACTACCTGTGACGTCACACGTATGTTGTGAGGGGTGAATACCCACCCTTTAAACTATTTTCTCCTGTTCCAATAGTGTTTTCAATCATATGAGTAAACTTAAGTTCATTTACAGGTATCATTTTCTTTTGTCTGCAGATGCATTTAACTCTTTCCATATTATAGGCAACACCAGAAGCTTTGGACAGTGTGGGTCAAGATCAGACTGCACAGAACATGCAGTCTGATCTCTGATCTCCACTGTTCCTTGCTTCATTGTAGATTCATGACGAGTTGTTTCTTGATCTTGCAGAAGAAATGTATTTTTAGCCTTTGAGACAATGCAATTAATTTGTTTAGTAGTGAAAGCATTTAAGTGCCTAAAGCTTGTCATATGCGACAGTAATGAACAATGAAATGGCATTAATTTGATCACCATATTTGATTAAAAAACAAGAAGTACCTCAACTTATGCATAGATGGTTGACGTAGACTATAACCTGAACAAGCTTACAAAATTAACTCCCATCTAAATGTGGATCTGGGGTCCTGCATGGCTCACTAGTAAAGTGTAGGACATGTTACATGTACCTGATGGTTAATTTGTTCAGTAGTGAAAGCATTAAAGTGCCTAAAACTTGTCATATGCGACAGTAATGAACAATGAAATGGCATTAATTTGATTGCCATATTTGATAAAAAAAACAAGAAGTACCGCCATTTATGCATAGATGGTCACAGTGACATAGACTATAACCTGAACAAGCTTACAAAATTAACTCCCATCTAAATGTGGATCTGGGGTCCTACATTGCTCACTAGTAAAGTGTAGGACTTGTTACCTGATGGCCCAGCCTCATTGGATTAACAATGTTTTTTCTGCAAGAGTGTCCTTAGGCATGACAATGCAGTGTCCTAGCCTAGTACATATACTACTTAAAGCCAGACATACAGAAATAAGCTAGCTGTAGCAGTCATATGACTGAAATAATGTTGAAAGTGACAGTAAACATCATTCAATTAATCAAATGTGGATCTAACATTGGCCTGCAAGGTTAACTTTCATCTAACATTTCTGTCAGCCTCACAAAATGTAGCTGTTAAGTCTTAGAAAACATTGGTAGACCAACATATTTTCAGTTTTCATTCTTACTTAGGTAACTAAGTAAAACTAACAAAAGTATCAAAAAATAATTTCAAGATAGGCATAAATGGAATTTCTGATCCGTTAGAAATGTGCAAAAATATCATTTCTGCATAAATCCTTGTTTATCCTTATTTATCATCCAATTAGAATATTCACTGGAAATGTATTACACAGGTCTTATTTTAACTCTTTACAACACAATCCAGAGTTCACAACTGTGTGAAAGAAGCCATTTGAAAACAGTGTTGGAATTGGAGAATATGCTGGTAACCAGCATTTTCTCCTTTTCCCACAATGTTTTCTACCCTATTAAAGACATATTCCATCATTTGAGCAACATTAGAATTGTCGTCTGCAAATGCTTTCAGTTTGGACATGACAAAAATTTCATTGTGTGGTAAAGAGTTAAGTCATTTTCCCCATCCCATTTCACCATTAAGGATACAAGGTAAGTGTGGCAATATTATCCTATTTTGAAGGATGTTCAGAAAAAAGAACTTTTGAAACAACTTATCCAATCGGCTGAGCTGTTTTTTGTCTGAGACATTGCTTTAAATCAGATTGAAAATATTAAGAGCTCAGCCTAGGGTTTGTAAACATGTGAGCTTATATTGATATACTAGACATAATGATTCTATCATTCTTTTCTATAGCATTTAAAGCATTTCTAAATTCATCATTGTTCATCATTATGCAAGACTCTTCTAAAAGATTGAAACTTCTGTACTCAGACATTAAGTTTTTGATTTTTACAGTTGCATTTTACAATCCTAGCCTAAGCACAACAATTTCTAAACTTTTATATGGTTGGTATAATCATATAGACTGCAAACAATTCAAATCTAAAATAGTGAGCCAATGAGAATGGAATTTTACTGTATTAGGCAGTCTGATCTTACTCTACCAGTACACCTGTTACAAACTATTACAGACTGTCTTCATTCTGAGGTATAAAGCATGCATTGTTTTGAAACTAGTATGGTTTAGTAAAAAAAAAAACAATACAGGAGTCCTCTCTGGATAAAAGAAATAGTGGTATTTTGTATGCAAGTTTTTACTGAGAGCACATTGTCCTTTCCATGACTCTTAACACATAGTATCCTTTCAAGGTTCCTCTTAATTACAACACAACTTCAAACTATTAATTTAAAAATGAAATACAAAATCAATCTTGTAACAATAATTTGATTGTTCAGGTAGAATAATTTCTTCTTTTCTTTCATAAGAATGTTCTTGGTTTCATTCCTGAGCTCAAAAATGTTTTTTAATAGTCTGAGAGGTGAAAACTAAGTGATGTGTTCAGTAATTTCTAAGATTTAGACCATGTGCAATTCATGAATATTGAATGTACCTTTCTTCTTTAAATAAATGAAAATTTACCTTGTATCTTCATAAAGAAACAAGTCAAGAAAATAATGATTGTACAAAAGAAAGTAAGGTCAACTCATGTAGTGCCACAAAATATTAACTTGAAACCTTCAAGAATAATTTGATGGGGACTATTTTCTGGTTATCAGTGACTATTAGTGTCAACACTGTTTCAGTCTTACAGTGACAACAATTCATCCATTTCTGTACCTTTTGGGTTTTACTAGGGCTAGGCTGGTTCTCTGTGGTGTCTTGTCTATGGGTATTCTACAAAATCCTAGCATCTAGAAGAGGATAGAACCTGTGATAATCCATTAGTGGTCAAAACTGGTCAATAGTGGTCGACTTGTAGAGGTCAACTGGAAATTTAAATGGTCAGATGAGTTTTAAAACCGCAGTTAGGCTAATTTGTGGTTGATTTGTTGTGTGGATTTTTTACCTCAGATAATTTGATTTCATCAATGTGAAAGAGAGGGGTGGAAAAACTGTTTTGTCCCTGCCAAGGATACTCATCAGCTGGCTTTTGCCACTTTTCCAAACTGTGTAGAAGTTCCTAATAAGGTCTTTAAGTTTCATGTTTGACACCTAAGTAATTGCTTGATGATAAGATATTATCATGACTACTTACAAGTCATTATTTCATACTTTAGGAATAAAGCCTGGTGTCAAGGATAATACCCCAAAATAGGGACACATAATTTGTCCATTTGGTAATTTAACTCTTTACTAAATGACAAAATTGTAGGCTGTTCCAAATTGAAAGCAATTGCAGACGACAGAATAAATGTGACTGAAAAATTAAAATTTGGTTTGGGATGGATACAAAAGAACATTGTGGGAAAAGCAGAAAACACATTTTCTCCTTTTCCCACAATGTTTTCAAAAGGTTTCTTACTCAGGGTCTTTAAAAGTCGGGATTGTGTGGTAAAGAGTTAAGCAACACCCAACTGAGGTAGAAAGGGCCAACCTTCAAACCTTTAACTGTTTTGATAGCACTTTATAGATGTAGGAAGACACTTAAATGTACTTCAAAGACATTGATGTATCCCAAACTATTGTTTATTTAATCAGTTAATGCCTTCTTCATGTGTACCAAAAAATTCCTATACATTTATATTAATAACATACCTGCATATTTCACATGTTTGCCTATGAATGACTGCTTTTCTGCAATTTAACATGAGAGGTGGAGGGAGGGAGAGAGGGAGAGTGTGTGTGTGTGTAGAAACATTATCTAACCTGTAAGAAATGATAATCGACAAAAATTGTTTGCTTAAAAAATTGACCTCTATGCAGGTTCAATAAAGAGAGTCATTCTGACAACCTCTTCAGTTGACCAGCAATACTGTCTTTTGAATTATGATCAAATAAAAAAGTGCCTTATTAATAAATGATACTGATGATAATATGATAATAAACCTTCATGTACAAGATAATTATATAAGAGGACAGCTTTTAATATTAATTTAGAAATCAGACAGGTATACATGTAAGCCAGTGATTTAATCAATGAAATCAACCTCTCCAATCAACCACAGCAATCAACCACTTGTGACCAGTATTGACTGTTTATAACCGGTTAAAGGCTGGTCAATACTCATATTGACCTGCTCTTTGCCAACCTTGCACACTATATATTAACTAAATCATTGCAAATATGTGCAAAAAATACCTGTTGTAGCATTATGAGCTACTTGAAATTAATATTTATACACTGGTATAACTGTTATTTATTACATCTAATGCATTTTTGAGTGAATCCATTTTCATGGTCTAAAGAAAAGACTTAACCCTTTCCCACGCGACAAATTTTGGACCCTTCCAAACCAAAAGAGTTTGCAGAAGACAATATTAGATTGGAAAAAAATGGCAGAAAGTTCTCAAAAAGGTTGAAAACACTGTGGGAAAAGGAGAAATTGCTCGTTACAAGCAATTTTTCCTTTTCCCACAGCATTTTCAAAAGACTTTTCTGCAGACACGTAAAAACCAGGGCTTGTTTGGGAAAGGGTTAAAATCATCACACATCATCGGGCAGAAAATAGTCCTTTTTTTAAATATGTGAATCCAAGCCATTGGTACAATTGTAGGTACTTTTGCAGCCAGAATGGATGAAGATCACACTCAGTGCGACATATTGCCATGCAGAGTAAAAAATGACTTTAACATAACTATATTAAAACTTTCAAGTTGAATGTACAAATCCAATTATTGCTATTTTGAAGTTATTTCTTTTGAGAAAAATACTTTCTTACAAGGCAGTATGGATCAAAGATCAGACTGCACTTTTGTGCAATCTGATCATAATCAACACTGTCTGCAAAAGCTCCTTGAGTAGCACTTATCAGCCTAAGGGTTAATGGCATTGGGTCACTCTATAAAAGTTTAACAATTATATAGGCATACTTTCACGCTAAGGTTTGAATTACATAAAACACAGTCACTGTCTTAAATATGGGCTGAGCTGCAGTTCATAATAAGAATTTAAATTAAGTAAAAATAGTTATATAACTTGCTCTGTAAAATGCACTTCTAATTCACAGGATCAGAAATATGTCAAAGATGTCAAATCTATATGTCTAAAAGAAAGACGTATAGATGCATTTCTGTGCATCCTTTGTCATAAATTATCTACGAACTCGTTATTTTTTTTCCGAAATGTCACAAAATAAAATTCAAGGTATCAGAAGGACTAAAAATGGAGTTTTACATCTTGAAGACAAATTGGAAGCCTATCTGAGTCCTTTAGGATTCACGTTAGTGGATGTCTAGTTCACTGAGAAGGACACGATTTTCCATGAAAAACCTTCAGTTAAATTCGTGTCACGGGTTCGTACTTGATTGGGGCCGTTTGTAAATAAAATATTTCTTACCGTCGATGACAAGAGAGAAATATTGGTTCCAAGCTTTTATGCTACAGGATGCATATAAATCAAACATTTTTTATACACCCCACGATCTCCATACTATCAAAAGTTCTGCAAAAATGTTTCAAACAATTCGGAAATTCATCGAGAGCGTCATACGAGTGGCGGCGACTAGGTTAGGTCGACTTTATGGGTTCTGTATATTCGTTATCGACAGGGCTTTTAATTATTTATGGCCAATTTCTAGCTGGCTCTCTGAACAGTGAACAATTTTTTAAACAAGACATGGTTGAAAATGTGATTTTATCGGGGAAAAATTGTTTAATCTCCTTCTTTATATGGCAGCGGACGATACAGGTTGTGAATGAAAGTTCTTGAATGAAAACGAGGGCAGTGTAAATAATGTTCATACGCTACATTTTGAAAAATACAAATACAAACTTTGTTTTAGTATTTAAAGTAATTTAGATTGACAATTGTTTAGTTTTGGTGAAATTTCGATAAAGAAATCAACCTTAATTTGTATGGTTTGTTCAGGATCAGAATTGATCTGATTTCTAGTTTTTTTCTAGATCTGCGTTATTAGCCTATAAATCAGCCATGCAAAACTGAAAGTAAGGGCGCATGCGTCGTTACGGATGATGTATTTGGTTCCGGTCAAAACGATCACAGTAAGCGGATTTGCTATAGCAAATCCGCTAAAAAGCAATAAAGTCGCATAGCTGAGCTTATGGTGGTCTCAGAACTATGGTATCATGTCAAAATTTTTATTAGTTTTATCTTCCGTAAACAATCTGGCAAATGCTGATACTCTCACTGCAAATGGCTACTCATAGGAGTTGTCAAAGCAAAATATCTTTCATTCCTAGAGAATCTAAGGTAATACGAGGACAAGTATTACAACAAGAATATCGAATTGAAAAAACCAAAACATATGAGCCATGCTTTAGCAAGAGGAAGATGAATGCACCTCCATGATATACAATAACCAGCAAGAAATTACAGAATTATGGATCGAAATAATTTTAAACAGATCCTTTGACGTGCAGAAAAATAATCCAAGCAACCCCTGGTAAAAAGTTTCATCCAGGTAAGCCTGTGGTTCCTGCGCAGGCTGATATAGATCGATTGTTTTTGCTGATGCTTTTAACCCCCTTTTTTCCTCTTCTTTACCCAACAGGATCCCCGTCTGGTGTAGCATTCTCAACATATCTAGATCATAACGTGGATAACCTCGGACCAGCCGAGGTGATAGTTTTTAACCAGGTTCATCTCAACGCAGGCAACGGTTATAATGAAAACACGGGCGCATTTACTGTCCCGATCAGCGGCGTTTATGTATTTACTTTCTTTATCGGTATGGCATTTATCTGTAACCTTCTTTTATCAATTTTTAAAACAAACAGTACACAATTTTTGGTTCAAGTCTTCTTTCAAAATAGATATTTGAGCATCCGTTTTTTAACTTAGATGAAAATTATTTTGCATTTTGGTGAATTTGCAGACGGCATATCGTCGGTTTACTTCGAAAACCTCGTAACTACAGCTTGTTGAAGTAAACTGACGACATGTAAAGATAACGCAGCAAACAAGGCATAGAGGATCTAGTCTTATCTCGGAATAGTTATATTCAGACATGAAGGACTCGATTTTCAGTGCTTTTCAAGTCAAAAGTCAAGAAGATAAAACCGATAAGATTTATTTATTCTAATACACATTAAGAAACATCTTGAATGGAGGAACAATTGTACATTCAAGTTACGTCGGGCAAGCTGATTTTATAGACAAGACAGATTTGTCGCCGATAGATACTGGTGTCGTTCGGACTTCGCTTGTGTGGGAAACCATCGATAGGCTAAAACTTTTACACTGTAGTTGCTTTTAACGGCAGTGTACATCAAGTTCAAAAAACACAAATTATTATACTTCAAATAGATTTCTCGTGATCTTACAGGAAAATGATACTCGAACATATATATCAAGGACACTGGTAAACCCACGTAAATATAGTTTCCCATTCGGCAGCCACGTATGCGTATAACTACGTAGTCAACAGAACATCCAAACTGGTGGCGTCGATCAGTCGATATGAGCCGCCCACAAGACAAACATACTGAGTAACATGCACCATATTATTGCTAGTTTCTCTTCATTGTTGTCATAAATACGGAAAGGATCGACAAATTTTGAAAACAGATGAATATAGAACTGTACATGTATTACCGTTTGATGTTATTCTAAAACAAATACAAGGGGGGGGGGGAAAGAGGGGATGAGGGGTTAAAACAAGCCACCACTTCGTCAGGTAAGCAAAAAGTGAAATGTTGAAACGCATATACATTATGCATAACGTGAAAAGGAAAACCTATTTGTCATTTGAGGCAACTGATGGTCGTTCACTTTTGCCAACAAATCATAAAATTCAGAGTTATTTACGTTGAAGTTGTTTAAATCAAAACTGAAATAAAAATACAACGGATGTCTATCGCAGTGACATCATCAACCTTATGCATCAAACAGCACGTTTTACCACGGTGTCAATGTCGTCTCAGATCCCAGTGACGCAGTTTTCAGTAAATTAGCGCTCTCAGAAGGGAAATTCTATTTCGTCAGCGTACTAAGTTTTAAAGACCAAAAAACAGGGAAATTTCGCTCAACGCAGGTTAGGTTGGAACGGTAAAACTTTGCAGTATACTAAAGTCGTTGTACAGTCAGGTGGCAGGAGACTTGGTAACTTCTTCACGGCTGTGGCGAACAATGTTGCCACCTGGCCTTCGGATCTGGGCGACATGATTCATCACAGCCGTGAACAAGTTTCCAAGTCCCCTGCCACCTGACCGTATAGCTAATTATATGCAGAACAATTTCAGATCTACACTGTCCGCGTTACTGAGACAATCTGAACAAGAGCCACCTTGAATTTGCTGTTATGATTTTGTTTCTGGACTAAACTGTCCATTAGGTTTATTTGGCGCTCTTCAATAGGAATGTTGAGCCGTTCGAAGCACGGGTCAAAAACTTCAGCAGGGTATTGATAGGAGCACATCCCGCATGATACTAAAAGCCCACTGAAACGGCACCAAATACCAAGGAAATCAGATGAATTGGACTTTAGAATATACTGTTAGTATAACCTTGACAAATACTAGTACCGTTATAAAGCGCTGTACCGTCGGTTTATTTCAAAAACCTCTTAACTATAACTCGAAACAAGCTGTGGTTACGAGGTTTTTGAAGTAAACCGACGATATCCTCTTGTAACGGCATAACTCTGAAACAATTCGACGTTGTGTTGCTCTCTTCCCCCTCCCCCCTCCCCCCATCTGCTACATCCAACGTTTTCATGCATTTGAAAACATTAGAATGGCGGAAAATTGTCTTATTGCACAGGTGAAAGAGGCGTAAATCAATTGTTTGTGAAGCTTGTTGTTAACGGAGTTCCTAAGTCAGATGCCGATGCCGAAACCGTCAGTTCGCATCACGACTCTCAAGGAGGCAATGTCGTGATACTAAAGATCTCAAAAGGGGACACAGTAATGATTGAACACAATACCTGGGGCTCACATATTGAAGGGTATCCAGACATGCGACTGTCGACATTCTCTGGCTTTCTATTGTATGCTACTGAAGGTGGGGAGGCTGTAGGAAAGTAATAAAGAGAAAGCATTGTGTACCAAGTGCAATTGTATATCTTCATTGTGTTTATTAGAAATCAAGGTTTTTTTTTTCCTATTCATAAATCCATATATCTTTATTTTGTCGTCTACCCATGCTTTCAGAATATGGATGAGTCTAACACTCTGTCCTCTGATAAAAAGTTACTGACATATGGTCTGCAACACGCAAAAAGGAGCATTCGGATATTTGCGTAAAGCGTCGTCTTGGATCAGCCTACGCAGTCCGCGCACCCTGACCGAAACGACTTTTTCCGTTGTTAGGTTATTTTCTATTTTGCCCAATTCTTCTGCATGACGACATCTAATGTAGTTGTAAAGTGCTGTTTTCTGATCAGCCTGTACGGATTGAGCAGGCTGATTCGCGACGACTTTTTACGCATATGTCCGAATGCCCATTTTCTCGTGTTAGACGCCAATTATACGCACTCAGATATGAAAAAAAATTTTGCTTTTCATGCTGTTCTCAAAATTGGAGATGATGTTCCACGATTAATCTGTAGGTTTCTTTCTCATTACCGTACGTCTAATCGCAGCAAAGTTGATAGAGATTAGCTAGGAAACTGGACGCTTACGCAAGATGATAATATTCTTTTTCTCAGCAAAGTTCATCCGTGGTTATATATGTTAATTTTCGAAGCTATAATTTGACGCAGTTTTAGAAAAAAAATGAGTAAGTCTTTAAAAATCAATTTGTATTTTGACCGTTGTCCTGCCTTACCAAACGACAGATGAACTTTGCTGAGAAAAAGAATATTATCATCTTGCGTAAGTGTCCAGTTTCCGAGCTAATCTCTGTCAACTTCTATTTCGAAGGTTTCGTAATTCCCGTTAGCCGCGGATACATGACTGTTAGAATCTGATACCTGGTTCAATAGCCCAAGAAAACAGCGTGAGCCAATACATACTGTACGTGTAGGTAATAATAGTTTCAAATGAGATATATACCGTAGATCTGAAATGAGTGCGCTTTGAAGATAAGATTTTATTAAACGAGTCAAGGGAAATGTTATTTAGCGAGCCTTTGGCGAGCTTAATAACAATTGTCCTAGACCAGTTTAATAAAATCTTATCTCAAACGTCCACAAATGTTAGATTGTTTTTATCGCATAACATTTCACAAAATATAGAACAGATGCTGCGAAAACATTCATATAAATGCACCCGCGGTAATGTCCATAAGACCAATCACTTCCAATCACACAAAAATGTGATATCAAACGTGTATAAGATAAGAAAATTCGTAATGGGTATATTACACTGAAAACAAAGGAGGTTATGTGATAAATCCTTATTCTTATTCTCCAAGATTTTCTAAATTTGAAAGTAATGCGACTTCTGATTGGCTATACCATTTGGAGACCAAGAACGTTCCTAAGAATGGTTGGAGAATACGGGCCCTGATCCATACTAACTCCCTACCAAAAGACAATATTTTAGGCTTGTCTTAATCAAAAGCATTTGCAGATGACAAAATAAAAGTGACTTAAAATTTGAAATTTGTTTCATGAAGAGAAGAAAAGATTGTGGGAAAAGGAGAAAATGCTGGTTACCAGCATTTTCTCCTTTTCCCACAATGTTTTCGAAACGCTTGTATTCCAGGACTTCGTAGGGCTTGTATTCCAGGTTTCGTATTCACCAACCGTTTTTAAGAATTTTATAAGTTTTATTCTGGAAATTTGAAAGTAATGCAATTTCTGACTGGCTTAACCATTTGGTTTAGCCATTTGGTTTAGAATAAGGTTAGGATTTTTCTGGAGAATGGTTAATGAAGACGGACCCAGGATTTGTTTATTGAATCCTAGAACCAACAAGCTCTTGATGATAGTCATGTCCACAAGACTGGTTCTCCCCGCATTTCTTGACTCTTTTAAGGTAAGACCTGTGTAATGGAAAACAGCTTTTTCCACTAAAATATCATCATGCAAAATTAGCTATAATTGAAAATGAGTATTATTGAACTACTTTCACCTTTTCATTTTTTCCATTTTTTCCTTCTTTGAATTATCATAAAATTTTATAAATCTAAAACCGCTATATTCTCAATTGGAAAAGAGATAATAATTACCTCCCCTTTTAGAAAACAAACAAAAGTATCAAAAAACAGTTTTAAGATAGACATAAACGGAATTTCTGATGCGTTAGAAATGTGCAAAGTTATTATTTCTGCATAAATCCTTACTTATCCTTATTTAACAACCAATTAGATTTTTTGCCAAATGTTCACCGGAAGTGCATTACACAGGTCTTACCTTAACCGGAAATATATTTCAACTCGAACTCTTTCCGAGCCTGAGAAAACAATCCACTGAGCGCGAGACAGATTTTCGTTCCTTTTAACGCCGACTAAACAAGTGGAAGCTGTGGCATAAAGAAAAATTAAGCAAACAAACCATTCCAAAGGCTTTGCAATTTGGAAGCTTTTTCAGTTCATTGACATAAAGATGTTCCCTTGACACGAATTTCCCCCAAGCAAAACCAGCTCGGTCACTTGTTCTAGATAGATAAGATTAATAGCCTGGCCTTCTTGTAATACTGCAAACTTTGGTAAAATGGCGTACTTACAGCTCTGTTTCGGCGTTCTTTTAACGTTAACATTCTTTAACTTTTGCACGCCTGTGCACTCAAAAATTACTAAAAATCGAATGCTGGAAAGGATTGCTGCGATAGAAGAGGCTCAAGCTACATGTTCTAAGAATAATGAAATACTTGAGAATAGAGTCAAAATGCTGGAGAAGAAGAATGAGGAACTGGAGAACAGACTCGGGAGACAGGAGATTGAGCATGCAGAAATCCAAGTATAATTCTTTTAATACGCATCGCTTTCAGACGACAATTGTCTTGTTAAAGCGAATACTTTTGAAAATGTTGCGACCAAAGGAGAATGTGTTTTCTGCATTAAACACGAAATCTTCATTCTGATTGTTATCAATATTCCGTAGGGATGTTCTTCAAATTCGATATAGGAAGTACTAGGTAAATCGATCTTTAAGCTTTTTGTAGTACCATATTCAGCTGGAAGTGGAAGCATTTAACCTCAATAGAAGGTGTATAGTGGAACCAACAGGGCATTAATTCTTTGCAACTCTTTCCCTATAAAAGCTATATTCATACGGGTTATAAGATAGTATTTACGTAATAGCCTCAACAAGACGGCAAAAGAAGTAAACAAGACGGCAAAAGAAGTAAACAGTAAACACCATTGCTTTATTTCTATTCCACTTCGAACAAAATAAGCCTCGAAATATCCAATGTGAAAAATAACCCGTTGGCTGCTAAGCGCGACTTACTAACCATCTGCGCACGGTGTAGATCTAGACACAGAACGTACAGTCTGATTATGGATGTCCATTGTCCGACAAGAAGATATTTCTTCCCCATAAAGTAAGTTTAAAGTAGCATTTTTGAGGTCTGTACTATCGCCTTGTAAGTTTGATTTTACATACTGAGCAGTACATGAGTTAAAGTGATACCAGTTCCAGACCATTTACTTTTCTTAGTCACAACCATTATATTATTGCCTATGATATAAGACCACAGTTCCATTCAATCAGAGATGGTCAAAGCAACACCAGAAATACACTCTCCTTCAGTCTGACAAATTATTCTTCCTTTATAAATTAGTGCAGTTGAATTGCTGGACATCAGTTATAAAAAAAGGAGAATTGATTTTGACAACTACACTGTGAGGAGTACTTCTTTGGCACATGATACCAGGATGTAATGCCGCCCCTCTACGTAAATTTTTAATTTTTTTCTTCTCTTGTCAACTCCAATTAGAGTTCCAAAAACGTATGAGCATGTGTTGTGAAAATGGGACTTAATGTATCTGCAAAAAGTACAGACTCTGGTAAGTCTGCGCCAGACTGATCTAGGTCGGAACATTTCGCTTTGTAAATTTTCTGCATTTCTGCAGACATGATACTTCAAATTTCAGTGGGTTGATAGACAAAACGGACACTATGGATACATAATTATGTGAAGTCTTTCCGAGTATAATGCATCAAGGAGATGCCTTAAACCTCCTTTTGCAAAGGCATTGTTCACGTGTTATACTGTTCAAGGACAGTCCATACTATTCAGTAATTTAGATAATTAATTTTCTTCTCTTTCCTAGTTTTTTGTTTCATTTGTGGACAGAGCTTTTATGTAGTGCTTCTCTTAAGTGGTCTACTACAAGGAGAACAAAATGTCCTTCAGTAAAAGTTATATACTAATTTTTACTATTTTGAACATATACAGGTGAAAGGTGAACTCATCAACCGGACCATCACGAGGCTACAACTAAACAGGGCAGCCTTCCTATCGTCTACTGCTCGGCGTCAATTAGGTAGCTGTCATCTATGCAAATTACTTCCTTTAAATAATATTTTCACCCATTTGCACATTTTCTTTTCGCAGCCTACGAAAATTACAGATTATTAAAATGGGGTAATTCTGATCTTATTATAAAACAATGTATTATGTTAATATATTTCGTAGATGACCAGAAAAATGAGACAACCTGATAAAACGAATGACTAAAATAAAAATGGCGCCGATTACAATGGATAAGTAAACCCAAACTATTGCTTAAAGAAGCAGTGATAAAAAATGTTACAAACAGTTTGTTGTAAGAAAAGTGATTTATTTGTAAGGTGCAATGGCGGACTGCCAAGACCCTGACAAACATATGTGTGTCATGCTCTGTCAAAAGAGGGCTAAATGAATCTCCGTGATGGATGATATACAAAGCACGCAATCACATGACCATAGATCCATTAACGCAATTTTTTTTTCAATCAACCGACTGAAATATGATATAGACTGGTTCTAGCAGAAAATTGGTAGATTGCAAAAAGTTTTTGTCCAGGTCAGCCTGTTGTCCATTCCATCAAATTACACAAAACTTTATTATAAAAAATCTGGACAAACAAGCCTAGGATAACTGGGTTGAACAAGCCCATAGACTAAAAAGCCTGTCGATGCAACCAAACCGCAAAGCTGAGCCTGATGATTGTCGCAGAATCATGATTTCATGCCAAATACTTGATTAGTTTTATTCTCATTAAACAATGTGGCAAATACTGGTACACTCATTGGCATTAATACCAATTGCTACTTAAGGCGCGGTCAAATCAAAATACCTGTAAACCTAAATTACATGACTAGATATTCTAAAAAGGACAAGTATTTAAAAAAACAAAATGTCGAATTGAAAAAAATAATATATAAATGAACCGTGTTATAGCAAAGAAAAAGCTAAGTCACCTCTGTGATACATTAAAACAAGTAAAACATCACAGATATCAGGTGCGAGTCCTAAAGAATCCGTTTTGTCTTAGGACCGACTGAACCATTTGGTAAACTGATCCTTAAACGTGCAGAAAAATATCCCAAATGACCCGTGACAAAATGTTTCAACCAGGTCAGCATATGGTTTCTGCACAGGCCGACATAAGTCGATGGTTTATGAAGATACTTTTAACCCATTACCACACAATCCCTACTTTTGACGACCCTGAGAAAGAAGCCCATAGAAAACATAGTGGGAAAAGGAGAAGATGCTGGTAACCAACATTTTCTCCTTTTCCCACAACGTTTTCTACTCTTCACACGACAAATTTCAAATTTTCAGTTACCTTTATACTGTCGTCTGGAAATGGTTTTGATTTGGACAAGCCAAAAAATATTTTCGTTTGGTAATGAGTTAACCCATTTTTTTCCTCTTCTTTTTCCAACAGGATCCTCGTCTGGTGTAGCATTCTCAACATATCTAGATCATCACGTGGATAACCTCGGACCAGACCAAGTGATAGTTTTTAACCAGGTTCAACTCAACGCTGGCAACGGATATAATGAAAACACGGGCGCATTTACTGTCCCGATCAGCGGCGTTTACGTATTTACTTTCTTTATTGGTATGGCATTAATCTTTAAACTTCTTTTATCAGTTTTCAAAACAAAAATACACAATTTCTGTCAAGTTTTTTTTTTTTAAATATATTTGAGCATCCGCTTTTTATTAGCCCTTTCCCAAAAAAGCCCTGTTTTTTTTACGTGTCTGCAGTAAAAGTCTTTGAAAACACTGTGGGAAGAAGAGAAATTGCTCGTAAAGAGCAATTTCTCCTTTTCCCACAGTGTTTTCTATCTTTTTCGAGAAGTTTCTGACATTTTCTCCAAATCTAAAATTGTCGTCTGCAAACTCTTTCAGTTTGAAAGGGTCCAAATTTGTTTTTGGGGAAAGGGTTAAAAGAAAAAACTGTTTTGCAGTTTGGTGAATTTACGGACAGCATATGTCGAGATCACTCAGCAAACTACGCTTAGAGGATCTAGTCTTATCTTGGGACATTTACTTTCAGACAAAAAGTACTCGATTTTCAGTGTTTTTCATGATGTCAGAAGTCCAGAAGATAAAACCGATAGAATAGGTCTTTTTTAAGATACATCAATAAACAATAAACAATGTATCAAAATTCTACATTCAAATTACGTCAGCTGATCAAAGGGAAGACGGGTTTGTCACCGATAGATTTAGGTATCGTTTGGACTTGGTAGTGTGGGACAACATCTGTAGGCGTGAATTTTAACACTGTAGTTGCATAGTTGCTCTTGACAGCAGTGTACATCAAGGTCAAGCATATGTATCAAGCACGACAATGGCAAAACCCATGTAAATGCAGTTCCCCTTACAGGAGCCCCTATACTTAACTAAACCTTCAACACAACATCCAAACTGGTGGCATCGATCAGTGATACTAGTCGCCCACAAGACAAGCATACTGAGTAGCCTGCACCCAATTATTATTAGTTTCAATTAATGGTTTTCATTAAAAAAGAAAGGAACAATTATGTTTGAAAACAAATGAATATAGAACTTTACATGTATTATCCTTTGATGTGATTCTAGAAAATATACACGGGGGCTTAAAACAAATCATCCTTTCGTCAGGTAAGGAAACTGAAGTTTCGAAACTCATACATTTTGCATAAAAGGGTTATATAACGTTAACGTTAAAAGGGTAATATATAATGGTCGTTTAAGGCAACTAAAGATCGTTTACTTTTGCTAACAAATCATAAAAATTCAGTTTCTTACCCTGAAGTTGTGTTTAAATCCATGTTTAAATAAAAATACGATGAATGTCTATCGCTGTGACATCATCAAGCTTAAACACTAAACTGCACGTTTTACCAAGGTTTCAGTGATGTCAGTTCCCCGTGACGTCAGTTTTCAGTCAATTGGGGTACTCAGAAGGGAAATTCTATTTCGTCAGCGTACTCAATTTTTGAGACCATAAAAGATGGAAATTTCACATTAAACACATTGGAATTGTAAAACTTTGCAGTATATAGTAAATTCGTCGTAGGGTCAGGTGGCAGAAGAATTGAAAACTTTGTCACAGCTGTGGCGAATATTGTCGAGAGCGACCTTGAATTTGCTGCTATGGTTTCATTTCTGGACAGCACCTGTTCATTAGGTGTTGAGCCGTTCGAAATAGAGGTCAAAAACTTCATTGATAGGAGTACATCCCGCCGTTACATGAACTAAAGACCCACTGAAACGGCACCAAACACCAAGCAAATCAAAAGAACTGGGCCCGTATTCACCAACCAATCTTAACCTTTCCCAAACAAAGCCTTGTTTTTACGTGTCTGCAGTAGAAGCCTTTTGAAAACATTTTGGGAAAAGGAGAAATTGCTCGTAACGAGCAATTTCTCCTTTTCTCACAATGTTTTCTACCGATTTATAAAACTTTCTGCCATTTTTAACAAATTTGAAATTGTCGTCTGCAAACTCTGAGTTTAGAAGAGTAAAAAGTTTGTCGTTTGGGAAAGGGTTAAGAACGTTCTCTTGTCTTATTCTCCAGAATTTTCGACATTTGTAAATAAAACAAATTCAATTTAACCAATCAGAAGTTGTGTTACTTACAAAATTAGAAAACCTTGGAGAATAAGAGTAAGAATATTCTCAAGAATGGTTGGTGAATACAGGTCATGGAATTGAAAAATACTATTAGCATAACCTAGACAAATACTAGGAACTTTACAAAGCATTGTATCTTCGGTGTACTTCAAAAACCTGGTAACTACAGTTTGAAACAAGCCGTAGTTACGAGATTTTTTAAGTAAACCGACGATATCCTCTTGTAACAGCATAACTCTGCAATAATTTAACGACGTTGTGAACCCCCATACCCACATAGAAGGTTTTTATGCATTTTAATACATTAGAATGACGGAAAATTGTCGTATTGCACAGGTGAAAGAGGCCAAAATCAGTTGTTTGTGAAGCTCGTTGTTAACGGGGTTCCTAAGTCAGATGCCGGAGCCGAAACCGTCAGCTCGTCTCACGACTCTCAAGGAGGCAATGTCGTGATACTAAAGATCTCAAAAGGGGACACAGTAATGATTGAACACAATACCTGGGGCTCACATATTGAAGGATATCCAGACATTCGACTGTCCACATTCTCAGGCTTTCTATTGTATGCTACTGAAGGTGGGGAGGTTGTAGGAAAGTAATAAAGAGAAAGCATTATGTGCTATAAGTACAATTGTGTATCTTTATTGTGTTTATTAGAAATCAAGTTTTTTTTCCTTTTCATAAATCCATTTGATCATAAAAAATTACATGTATAATAAGCCTTTTATCAAACGACCCCAAGCTCAGAGGACGCCGAAGAAGAGGGCCTTTTTTGAGAAAGTTGTGGGAAAATAAGAGATTGGTAATAATGATTTTCTTTTTTTCCTCAACGTTTTCTGTCCTTTCTAGGAAAGAAAAAAAGAAAACGATAATTTCATTCATCTTTATTTTGTTGTCTACCCACATTTTAAAAATATGGATGAGCTTAACATTCTTTCCTGTGATGAAAAGTTTTTGGCAACAGCGAAAACGGGCATTCGGATATTTGCGTAAAGCGTCGTCTTAGATTAGCCTACGCAGTCCGCATACGCTGACCGAGACGACTTTTCCCGTTGTTAGGTTACTTTCTATTTTGCGCAAGTCTTCTGTATGACGACATCTCATGTAGTTGTAAAGTGCTGTTTTCTGACCAGCCTGGACGGATTGCGCAGGCTGATCCGAGGTGACTTTTTATGCAAATGTCCGAATGCCCATTCTTTCGTGTTAGAAGCCAATTATACGCACTCAGATATGAGAAAAAAAAAATTTGCCTTTCATGCTGTTCTCAAAATTGGAGATGATGGTCCACGATTAATCTGTAGATTTCTTTCTCAATACTGTACGTCTAATTGCAGGTAAGAAAACATACTCGTATTATGTTAATTTTCGAAGCTATAATTTGACGCAGTTTTGAAAAAAAATGAGTAAGTCTTTAAAAAACAATTTGTATTTTAACCGTTGTCCTGCCTTACCAAACCACGGATGAACTTTGCAGAGAAAAAGAACGTTATCATCTTGCGTAAGCGTCCAGTTTCCTAGCTAATCTCTATCAACTTCTATTTCGAAAGTTTTGTAATTCCCGTTAGGATACATGAATGTTTGAATCTGATACCTGGTTCAATAGTCCAGGAAAACCGCGTAAAAAGGGCGTAAAAACCAGGGATTGTTTGGTAAAGGGTTATCAGATCATATTGCACGTTCTGTCCAGTCTGACCTGGATCTGCATTGTCTGCAAAAGGCCAGCAAGTTGCGCAGAGCAGCGTTTGTTCAGTTAAATCACACAAATTTACAACAACGATGAAAGCTGGAGCATTGAAGCTGACAAATTGTATATAACAAATCAGTCCATGGTCGGAATATTCAAAATCTCTATTGCTCCCTTTTCTTATTGTATTCTCGAAGTCTGTTTTCTCTGCCTTCCTCCCAATCCTCGAGTCCATCTTTACCCAGAATTCCAAGCATGACTTCTCGCATGAGCTTGTCACAGTCTCCAAATATACGAGCCCCGACCGGAATACCTTTGCTGTCTCTCTCAGAGCAGTAACCATCGTATGGCGTCGTTTGTCTGGAATGATTCATTGAATAAAATCTTTAGAGTTTGGCCTTGATTTTGATCTGCTCTTTTAGAAGACGATTGTGACAAGCTGTTGGCTCATATTACGCACGAATTCAATGAGTTACAAGTGAGAGATTTATACAAAAATGAGAGAGCTCCATGGAAAAGATCGACCATGAACAAAGTCGTGATCGGCATTCGTGCATTTGCGTAAAGTGCCGTCTCGGATCAGCCTGCGCAGTCCGTGCATGCTAATCCGAGACGGCACTTTTCGACTATATAAGATTTTGTCCAGCAGTAGACTTGCGTGAAACAGAAAATAACATAAAAAAGGAAAGTGTCGATTCGGATTAGTATTTGCCGACTGCGCAGGCTGATCCGAAACGACACTTTATGCAAATATCAGATTTCGTGTGTTGCAGGCCAATCATTAGAAACCTTCGATTTCGAAATGATTAAAATTGACGTTTTCCTTTTTTTCTTTTCTTTTAAAGCTCAAATAAGTGAAACTACAACTCTTGTTTTGAGCAGAATCTGTTAGCAATGCGGACAGTGTAAATTCCAGATCAAGACTGAACATTAAGTGCAGTATGATCTCGATTTGCACTGTCTGCTAAACTAATTAATGGTCATACTAAATTCTCAGATATAAACCGACGTACCTGTTACAGATTATCAACCGTATGGGTTGTTTTCCCATTTCTACAAGACTGTTTGCTGGAGAGACCATAAGTGTGGAACCAAGACAAAGAACCAGGTCTGCCTTACGTGCGTTTGTTTGGGCACTCTCCAGAACAGGCTCTTCTAGATAATCTCCGAAATTGATAACAGTATTCATCAGATAACCGTCACAGCCCTAATAAAATAATGCACAGAAAAAAAAAATGCTTTGGCAAAAGTGGATTTTACGCTTTACCAAACAATCCCTGATTTCTACGACCCTGAAATAGAAGCCTTTTGAAAACATTGTGAGAAAAGGAGAAAATGCTGGTAACCAGCATTTTCTCCTTTTCACACAATCTTTTCTACCTTGCTGGAAACAAATTTCATTTTTTGAGTTAAGTTCATTTTTTCGTCTGCAAGTGTTTTCAATTTGGACCAGTCTAAAATTTTCCGTACTTTGGTTAATGGTTAATGCACAACCACGATTCACCATACCAAGCCAGTCATCATGTTATTATGGCTCAATAAAATCTGTTCTGTCAGGCAAACGACGGAATCTTGGGGTAGATTAATCCTATGTCAATCTTTGACATACAAAAAATACCACAAGAGCACAGCGTCTCGACCAAGATAAGCCTGTGCAGGCCGAACTGTGTCGATACATTTTGCAGTTGACTTAAACCCCCCTTTCACTAAGCATGGCTTTACAAGTTTTATTTTAATACTGAAAAGAAATTTCTCGTGATCTGTTTGGTTATAATGTCGGGAACATATATATCATGTTCCCTGTCAAAAACCACATAAAGCCAGTTTCCCTTTTGAGTGCCCTGTAAACGTCACTACACATGCAACACAACATCCAAAATAGCGGCGTCGATTGATCACCAGACTGTACATTTATGCACCAAATTGCATGTTTTAAATAGAGACGTCATTTTCCAATGACGTCAGTTTTCAATGAATTGGGGCACTCAGAAGGGAGTTTCTATTTCGTGAACATACTCGATTCGTGAGATTATAATACAGGAAAACTTCGCTAAACGCGCTTTGAAAGGTTAAAAATTTGAAGTATAACTTCGGCTCCGGGCGACATGATTCACCACAGCCGTGAACAAGTTTCCAAGTCCCCTGCCACCTGACCGTACAACTAATAATGTTGTCGAGCCCTTACGGCTTTTTGATGTCGGAACCCAACCATTGCCGATGATGTCATGTTTATCCGTATATTTGACCTGAATTTATCAAAATAGTCCCTCTTTTGATGTTTACAAAATCGTCTGCTGCAGATTTATTTCAGGAAGCGATGAGTTGAGCGTGGTCTGTAATATTTCAGGGTTGGTTTCATTTGCATGAATAACATCTCTCTATGTCTTTGTTTATGTCTACTTTATTTATTTAAAGTAATAATAGATCCGGAAAGTAAGGATCGAATGTTAAAATGCATTTTTATCATACCATTTAAAAGTATGTAAATTGTTGTAAGAATATTAATCTGTCTCTGTACATAGGGCCGGTCCAAGTTTCAGTCGCTTCCATAGGAATTAATTTTAAAACTAGGCTAAAAGTTGCAAAGTCACTCTACCTTTTGATTCTGTACATAGGGCCGGTCCAAGTTTCAGTCGCTTCCATAGGAATTAATTTTAAAACTAGGCTAAAAGTTGCAAAGTCACTCTACCTTTTGATTACCTTCTGTCTGATTTTGAAATCTATTTCTCTGTTTTACATTATGTTTATGTCCACTTTTGGGCCATTTAGGGGAGCAACGCAAGAATTGATACTTCTAAGGCTACTAGGCGCAACTCTATAAGTTTTTTTGCGGAAAGTTTGAAGATCTTTGTCCCAACTTAGTCCTATGCAGTCGGATACAATGAGAATTTTCAAACGAAAATAATTTTTCAAATTCAAAATATTGACTTTCACTTTCTGCTTATTTTAGTTTTTATCAAATTGATTTTTACAGCGGCTTCAGGATTAGCTTGGACTAAGCAGGTTCTCGCGCTATCGCTACTATAGCGGTGTGCATACTACTTCGAAAGATGTTTTTCAATTACCTTGGCTTGGCACCGCCGGCCAGTTCTATGATTTACTCGGCATTGTTTGCATGTATTTGGAGGTACACATTCCCGTCCTGTTGAGGCGGCTCTGTAAGACATTGCCAAGTCGTATCTTCGCTCACATTTTTCGCACTTTTCTGTGAAAACATTTCCGTGCAACTCGGAGATTTTCGCCGCAGGTATTCCCGACAAACGATGAAGGCCATCCGTATTTTGGCTGATGAGATATTTAAGAAGTCCCATTTCAGTTAACTTTACAAGAGCTTCGTGCGCATAAGTCGGTCTCAAATGTTCATAGCGACAGCCTTTGGAGGTACTTGATCCACCTTTAGCACCTGTTTAGAAATATAAAAGTTATTCTCAAGCAAAAGCCAGTTCAATGGAACTTCCCGATGCATGATTTTCTCCCTTTCCCATTATGACTTCAAATTCTTTCTCATTAGGGTCGTTAAAACTTAGGATTTTATTGAAAAGGGTTATGAATATATTATAGGGGTCGTGCGTGGCTCAAGTGTAGGGCTCAGAACCTGCGAACCCGAGCGACAAGCCTAATTTGTGTTGCAAGCCATGTAGGGGTCGTGCGTGGCTTATTTGTAGGGCTCAGAACCTGTGAACCCGAGCGACAAGCCTAGTTTGTGTTGCAAGCCATGTAGGTGTCGTGCGTGGCTCAGTGTTTACGTGTAGGGCTCAGAACCTGGAGACCCCGAGCGACCAGCCTAATTTGGAAGCTCTCGGTTTTCGTGGGATTATCTTCGGTCAAGAGGCCTTGCCTTGTACTGGTGGAACCAAGGACTGATCCATCGATCAATCAGTCAGCACACACAGATTTCCAATTGGAGACAAATACTTTGCAAATACTTTGCGATTTATTATATGTGCGTTGTGTTTTTAAAAGTCCGTCTTGTCCTATGCACTGTCGGGCTATAGAAATAAACAAAAGAGAGAAAGAAGACAGACATTGATAGACATTGATGACATACCGTAGGCTTTCATCTTGTCACTTCTTGTCCACTTTCCATCTTTACCTCTAAAATCCCCGATCCCTGCAGCTGTGGATATACCTGCACCTGAAATAATATTGAGTCATTTAACTAATTACCAAACGACAAAATTATAGGTTTGTCCAAATCGAAAGCATTTGCAGACGACAAAATAAAAGTGACTGAAAATTTGATTTTTTTTTGTGTGTGTAAAGGGTAAAAAACATTGTGGGAAAAGGAGAAAATGCTGGTTACCAGCATTTTCTCCTTTTCCCACAATGATTTCTACAGGCTTCTTTCTCAGGGTCGTCAAAAGTAGTGATTGTGTGGTAATGGGTTGTCCCTTTATCATACAATCCAGACCCAGAGAAATAAAGGATAAAGCATGCAGGGAATAGTGTAGATCAAAGATCAGACTGCATACTTTGTGTAGTCTATCCTTATCTACACTGTTTGCATAAGGAATCGAATCCGGATTCAATAGTGTAAGGATTTATGAATATTTCAAAACCTTGCCCAATGCTTTTCTTGCCTTTTTTGTAGTGTATATGTCGGGGAAACCTGCTGCTGCCTATTGCCTCCTATGTATCACCTCAATATGCTAACATTTGATTTACCCATTACCACACAATACCTACTATTGAAGACCCTGAGAAAGAAGCCTTCAGAAAACATTGCGGGAAAAGAAGAAAATGCTGGTAACCAGCATTTTCTCCTTTTCCCACAATGTTTTCTACCCTTCACACAACAAATTTCAAATTTTCACTTTTATTTTGTCGTCTGCAAATGCGTTCGATTTGGACAAGCCTAAAATTTTGTCGTTTGGTAATGAGCTAACAGAGAAACCAGTCAGTGGAATAGCAAAAGGACAGTCTGATAGTAAAGATGGCGGAGATAAATTTAGGCGCACTGCCGGTCATAGTATAACAGAAATACTCTTGAAAACGATGTTAATCACCAAACAAACAAAAATTGTGACACAGAATTTTGCTTCAATATCCTGTCTATAGTTAATGGTTTAGAAAAGTTTGAATGCCTTCACTTTATTTTATTACACAAGAGCGACAACGACGAAGTTGACAATACAGAACAGAGCTAAAAGGAAAAAAAAGGGATACAAAATAAATTTTAGAAGAAAGATGGTAAGAAGAAAATAAAAAAGGTATATAATGAGAGAGAGAGAGAGAGAGAGAGAGAGAGAGAGAGAGAGAGAAGGAGAGAGAGAGGGTAGAAAGACAGACAGAAAAAAGGAGACAGACAGAGAGAGAGAGAGAGAAAGAAATAGAGAGAAAGAAAGAAAGAAAGAAAGAAAAAACATGGTATAATAAAATGGTGAATAAATGTTTGGTCAACTCTTGCATAATATTAATAATGCCGTGTGTACTTAAAAAAACGTGGATATTATTCAAAAGAGAGGAACAAATATAATGGGTGGATACAGAGTTATTCAATCGTTTAATACATGTACCAAAAACCCTATTAGATTGACTCAGCATTTCTCCCACTCGCCTCTACCTTTGCTTTACCGCAATAAAAATATACAAAAAGTTGATTTATATGCCTTTAGGGTAAAGGCGGAAGAGGTCTTAAACGGTTTGCATTGATTAAAAAGAAACGCTCTCTCAATCTCTTCTGTAGAACTGGCCTCGACAAACCTGCTAAACCTTAAAACTTTCACAAATATATAAATATCCGTGGAATTTTAGATATTTTGTAAAAGGATTGCAAATATATCTGCTTATGATTCACGACAATGTATCTTTCACAATATCAAGTGACATTATTGGAAAAATTTCAAACATATGTGCAAGTAATATTGCATGCACTAATGGTTTGTCTTGATTCTTTCTAAACTGTCATTATAACCTTTCAGTGCCATTGACTAAGACAAGGCTTTTGCGCACGCCATAGATCAAAATGAGACTGCAAGTTCTGTCCGCTTACGTAGTCAAACCTGTGAGATGTCATTTTTTCAGTAGATTGTATTCTCATCGCCGAAAGCGACTAAGCCTACAATGTGTGCCAAAGACTGGACTTTTACTTGACTGACACTGTCCTTCAGACGGGATTCATCCAGAACACAAATGAAGTAACAGGCAGCAAAGACAGGAATAGAGGTCCATTCCTGGACCACTAAGATAATGATGTACACAACGAGTCCAGGTGTTGAAAATTCGAAGATGTCTCGGTCACAACATTTCACTGTATTATTGAACATTGTAGAACTAGAAGGAAACAGCACGTTCTGTGCAGTAATTGCTATAGGGTCTACAATATCTATGAAAGTATGTAATAAAAGGTACAGCACGACATGCTTTCCAAACCTGTAAAGCATGGCCAACTTTTTCATGCAAATCAAACCCGGTAACTGTTATTTGACCGCTATGTAAGCCAATTAAATTATGAGAGTTTGATCCCTTTTGGCCGTGAAATCGATCACATACGGAATGATATATTGACTGGCGATCTCTGCAAACCCTTTGCACTTATAACCCGAATTTCGCGCTTCGAGTGTAGAGGGTTTCAATTTATTGGAAAACAACTCTGCGGGATATCTGGGGTTGTAAATTACTGGGGTACCAAAACTTGTAGGATTTGTTTTCCTTTCAGGTCTTACAATTTGATCTACCTCGAATTTTACCGAAAGCACGCGTTTGAAAAAATCTGGTCAGCTATAGAAATGCTTTTGACCAGCATTTGCTCTTTTTCAAGCAATGTTGTCATGCCTTAATTGATACAAATTGAATAATTTGAGCCATATTTATTTTGTTGTCTACAACAGTTTTAAATATTGGGGCAATCATACAATGCCAGTTCCTGAAGAGTTAAAAAAAAAAAAGAAAAATATCCGCAGTGCAAGTTTCTTATGATGAGACTAAAGCCGGGGAGGAGCGCGACATGAACGCCCGAAATGTAACAGCATGCACATATGTTTACTGCATCTTTGGAATTTTATCTCTGATTTTTTCATCATAATTTTGAATTCAATCTCTGATATTTTTATTGATTTATCAACAAAAATGGTACAATAGTTTAAATATTTCGGTTGGATATATTTCTGAATAGCTACCCACAAAGTTAAGGATATTATGAAGAGGCTTCTCTTGTTACAATGTTTTTGAAAACATTAATCTCCAACCTGTAGCATAGAGCTATTAAATAGTCAGCAGACGGCATTTTATTGTAATTGTTTTGCATAGCATCGTCAGAAATACATGTTACTGATATACGTACGTGTATATTAGGCTGGGGAAAGTGTGGTGGTAGATCAGACCACACGGGTATCGTCTGATCTATCATAAACAAAACAACCGAATACAAATTGTACTTTTTAACCTTTATGTTCAATAGGTCAGTTCTGTTTAAAATAATTTCGTCATTTTTTAGAAGTCAGTGGTTTTGTGAGCACACGGTAAACATAAATCAGCCTGCACATTGTGTTGGAAAATCAAAATTATCTTCAGGGAAGTCAGAAAGCTTATTTATTGTTCTTTAATATGGCGTAGTTTTCAGTCATTTAGAATATACATTTTTAGCCCTTTTTACACTTTTTTAAAACAACTATCGTATTTTTTTTCTTTTTCCCTCATCGTTTGCATTGTGCCGGAGTTCTCCGATGATGACCGAGTCTCACTGCTAGATAAGACGCCTATCGGGTATCTTGATTGGTGTTACGTAATGGTATACATTGATACACTGATACGGGGTAATCGGAAAAGAAAGTATTAGGAAAAAAATCAGACTCCTTTAGGGAGAGAAACTATATAAGCTTTGATGCTTTCGTTTCAATCCTTTTCGCAATGTGTTGTTGTAAATGAATGATGTTATTATATTGAATAACTGACCTTTTTTTATGAGATCATTCTTAAGGATTTAAAGTCAAGTTTAACAAGATTTTGTATAAGGAAGTCCAATTTGCCGCCTTCTCTCTTTAGCTTTTTACTTGCAAATGTGATGATTAATGCATTTTCAAAAGTATTTTATGGCGACAGCTCACATATTCAAATTTCCTCGCTATTTTCAATCTGATCACATGTATTTTCTCCCTCTCATGTGTTTTCAAAAGTCAACAATTCAATTTTTTTCCCATATGGGGAACTTTTTGACTTCACCAACTTTTAAAAAAAGCAATTTCAGAAAATAAATAAAAAAAAAAAGCAATTTCAGAAAATAAATCAAATGTAGCTCAATTGATATTCTTCACTTTAAAAAAGTAGAAAACATTGTAGGAATAGGAAACAATGCTGGATTTTGGTATTTCTCCTTTTCTCACAATGTTTACAAAAGGTTTTATGCAGGACCGTTAAAATTCGGGAGTGTGCTGTACGGGTCACATCAATACTCCCAAAACGCAAATTGTTTTCTGCTGATTTCAGTCACATATTGATATTGCAACGTCAATTTTTTTAAGCCAAAAGAATTTCGACACATAAAATAAAACCGATTCGGCCCAGGATCAGAGTGCTTGTTTTGTACAGTTTGTTACTGGTCTATTGACTGCATAATTATTATAATGATCCAACAGTACAACAAATTCAATCTTCTTTAGAAATAAAAACTAAAAAAAAAAAAAAAAAACAGAAATAAAAATGCAATTTAAAGAAATTTATGCAAACTAAATTGAAATTATTTTCCGAGAAAGAATTAAAAAAGAAGATACTGGGAAGATAATGGTTTTTACGAATCTCTTAAAAGTTTTCACTGATGCAAATAATATACACGTACATGTATAAAAATGATAAATAAAGTCATTATATACTTGGACAATGTGTAAAAACAGAACCCAAGTTTAACAAAACAATAGACAAGGTTATCATGTCATCAGTTCTTATCTTCCCTTTATCCGTTGCTAAAACTTTTCACCCAGTCTTAAAATCTCACTTAGCTCGATACAGCATTTTTTATACAAAAATTAACGATAGTGTCGTTTTTAAACTGAAATGGACGCAAGATCTCAATTTAACAAATGTAAACGAATACTTTGATCATAATCACAACAAAACAGAGAATACTTCAAGACGTTATAGATTTTTTTCTTGCAATTCATTTTTATGTTATTTAGCGTCAAAAACGGCGCAAAAGCAAATTTCTTAAACCTTTCTATAGAAATAAGAAGGATAATGGGTCAGTAACTTTAAATCAAAATGGACGCAACTTCCCATTTTGCTACAGGAATTAAAATTATATTGAAGTAAAGTAGAGATATTACAGAATACTTCAAGACGTTATAGATTTTAATCATTTTAGAAGAAAAATGTGTTTTAGTCGATCAAAAAAATTTCCCTTCTGAATCCTATATGACAGGCCGTTATCGGAAATCCTTTCGGACCAGATAATCGATAAGTTCCAAGGAGAGTAACTCTTGCTCGACCTGCAGCTGAAAGTTGGGGATGGCAATACAGTAGTCTGCATCTCTGAGCATTTGTACAATTCTTTTGGCCTCTGCTTTCAGCCAGTCATTGGAATCGTGGAATTCTGCTGTCTTACTGGCCTCTTTGACAAGTTTTTCTTCTAGTTCGCTCAGTTTGCCATCTCTTTTTAATGTTCGCATTTGTCGCCAACACTCGTGATGGAACGCAGCATAGCCGTTTTCATCCCAGCTCGCCTGTAATTAATACACTGTCTTGCCCTATTCAGTTTGCTCTTCTATATAGCCTGCAACACGCATAAGTGGGCATTCGGACGATTGCGTAAAGTGTCGTCTCCGATCAGCCTGCGCAGTCCGCGCACTCCGCTAATCCGAGACGGCACTTTACGATTACATTAGATTTTGTTCTTCAATACACCTGCGCAAATCAGAAAACTACATAAAAACGGAAAGAGTCGTTTAAGATTAGCCTGCGCGGATTGCACAGGCTATTCCGAGACGACACTTTCCGCAAATGTCCGATTTTAAGTTACACTTAAGTTACATTTAAGTGCACTTTTGATGTTTGGAGTCTTGTCTTCAAAACTATACAAAGTTTTTACATTGAACTTGTCACATCCATCAACCACCATTAGGAAATGCAGGAAAAAGACTTGCACCCAGTTTGACCGTGCACGACCATAGTTTTATACCCTTGTTTTTGTAATAAGGTCATGGAAAAAGGGGGCTTCATATTATATTTCATTCCATTGCTTGTGAATGCAACTCCTCCCACATTTCTTGACGGAACTGAATAGAATTTACACGGAATGTTTTTCGTCATGTGACCTATCGCATATTATCATGATTTTAGGATTTGAAAAAAAGGGGGTTTCATGTTTTATTTCATTCTATTTCTTGTGAACGCAACTCCTCCCACAATTCGTTACGGAATGGAATAGAATTTTTACAGAATGTTTCTCATCATTTGACCTGTTGGATATTCTCAAGGTTTTGCGACTTGTAGTTGCGTCATGATAAAAGGGGGTTTCATGTTTTATTCTATTTTATTTCATATGAAGGCAACTCCTCCCACATTTCTTGGAAGATTTGGATCGAATTTCCACATAATCATGTGACAAATCACATATTGTCAAGGTTTTGGGATTTGTAGTTGCATCATGGAATAAAGCGGCTTCATGTTATATTTCAGTTTTGTGACCAGTATCCCTTTAATTACTGGTCTTACGAACAAAGTCCGTAACAAAGAAACAAATGAATAAATGCATGGCAGAAATAAGGGTCCGAGCGGGATTCGAACCCCGGAACTCCCGGACGCAAGGCCAATACCTTAACCACTGAGCCAAAGAGATATCTCCCTGACGCAGTAGCCAGGTATTGTATTTAAATCGGGAGAATGCCATGCAGGAAGGAGTGGTCTCCCGTAACACACCCCCTCTTAAAGTCATCATTTATTGATGACTCAAAGCCTTGTTAGGCAGAAAGTCCGATTTTGGACAACAAATGGGATTTATGGCTCAATGGCCAATCCCGGACGAGCCCCCATCTTACGAACGAAGTCCGTAACAAAGAAACAAATGAATAAATGCATGGCAGAAATAAGGATCGGAGCGGGATTCGAACTCCGAACTCCCGGACGCAAAGCCAATACCCTAACCACTGAGCCAAAGAGATATCTCCCTGACGCAGTAGCCAGGTATTGTATTTAAATCGGGAGTATGCCATGCAGGAAGGAGTGGTCTCCCGTAACACACCCCCTCTTAAAGTCATCATTTATTGATGACTCAAAGCCTTATTAGGCAGGAAGTCCGATTTTGGACAACAAATGGGATTAATGGCTCAATGGCCAATCCCGGACGAGCCCCCATCTTACGAACGAAGTCCGTAACAAAGAAACAAATGAATAAATGCATGGCAGAAATAAGGATCGGAGCGGGATTCGAACTCCGAACTCCCGGACGCAAAGCCAATAACCTAACCACTGAGCCAAAGAGATATCTCCCTGACACAGTAGCCAGGTATTGTATTTAAATCGGGAGTATGCCATGCAGGAAGGAGTGGTCTCCCGTAACACTGGACATATCTCAACAGATTTGGATGAGATTTTCACAGATCATGTGACCTAGCGCATGTTGTCAGGATTATGCAATTTATCACTGTATCATGAAAAAAGGGGTCTTCATGTCAAATTGAATTTTTTATCAATGTATCTCCAACTTTTGGACATAGTTTCATGAGACTTCATATTTTTATTGGTTGATCAAAGCCAGTGACCAATGATTCCATTGTGCATCCATCTGTCCATCCATCAGTCTGTTCGTTAACCTTTTAGATCACAAGTAACTCCATATATCCATTCAGCTAACCAGGCAGGTGCTAGAAATTTCAACACTTTAGTCTCTAGCTAGCTGCTTGAAATGGCAGCAATGTGGCAGGGTATATTTTGAGAGGGATATCTTCTAAAGTCCTTGACAAAAATTAATGAAACTTCATGCATGTCTTCCATTGGATAGTTAGTTGATACATTTTTTTATATATGTATATAATGACATGTCATGGAAAAAGGGGGTTTTATGTATATTTTCTTTGTTTTCATTTCATGAAATGCAAAGTTGTGCAAAACGGGCATTTGATGTATAATCCTGTTATACACCTCTTATATATTTCTTTAATGTAATGAAATGCCGTGCCATGGAACAAGGGGGCTTAATGTATAATTTCATCATGCACCAATAACAAAAAGGCCACATGTACATGCAAAACACAATACCTCTAATCTGTATCAAAAAAAGGCCTTTTTCGGCGGAAGATATTATTTCAGCGAAATTGCTTGTTACAAACAAAATTGGGGTAAAATTTTCCCAAGATTAGATCTGGTTAGTAAAATAAAAATTTTCAATTCATCATCCTTCTTCAATACGAAGCCTGTTTAACGACCCGAAGTCACACTTTCCTGTATAATTTAATATATTCTTAAAAGGCCGTTATGATCTTTTCCTAGCAATAAAAGAAATTACCTGTCTTTGAAGGAGTTTTATGGGCCAACTTGTTATATTTTTCGACTAACCTCTAATTTTGTACATTCATCTGACGTGACTTTGAAGCCTCTGACGTCCACTTTACCCGTAATGTCGTTAACAGCCCCCTTCTCACAGGATCGAAAGCAGCATGAAGCCATATTTTCCTGTCACTTGTGAGTATTTGTCTGAAATACCGTCTAGATACAGCCTGAAATAGAGTATAGATAAAGTGAAATAGCACTTTTGCAGGGATATCTTTATCTATTTCAAGCTTTCCGGTAGGATATCGAGAAGTAGCAGTGAAAATATTTTTTGACCTTACACTGGTACCACCAGTGAAAATACCGATTTTCATGTTCTTGTTGCCTAGGTTAATTGCGCGTTTCTCACAACCAGATGGGAAATATAACGTCATTTAACTTACATTTCTCGCACTTGACGTAATATTGTAATGCGTTGCTATGCGGGAGGGGTACGTCATGGATAATAACAGAAAAGAACTGTACTGGATTTTGATTAAGCTCCTCCCAGAAAGGGTTAAAGCATGAAATACATAGATTTTTTTTTTTTCGGTGAAAGATAGAAATTTATTTCATCCCGTGAACACCATGGGTAATATTGTAACGAGTGGCTGGGCCACTCGTGAAAATATTACCGATGGTATCCACTCGATGAAATAAATATCGATCTTTCACCGAAAAAACCTAATATCCTCAATATAATACTTTTACACATTTTAAACCGACCAGAAATTCCTTCGATGTCTATCTTGAAATTATCCATTGATACTTTTGTTAGTTTCCAGAAAAGAGATGTAATTATTATCTCCCTTTGTAATGAGAATATACTGGTTTTAGATTTATAAATGATAATTCTAAGAAGGAAAAAAAGGAAAAACCGGCTCGGTTGAATCAGTACAATAATACTGATTTCTAAGCATTGCAAATTTTGTAGAATAATATTATAATAGGATTAGCTCTAAAGTGGAAAACAAGGACGAGGTACAGGTGTTAGTGTTGATTAAGTAGTTTACATGTTTGTCTTTTTTCAGTTTGTCAAATTAACACTTGAAGTTGTTATATATCCCCACAACGTAGCGGAGGGGGTATACTGGAATCACCGTGGCTGTCTGTCCGTCCGTCCGTCCGTCTGTCCATAGACACAAATTTAATTGTCCGCAGCAAAACTCCTACATTTTTTTCACGTACTGAACTCAAATTTACACTCAAGTTTTCTATATATATGAAGTTGTGCATGTGCAACTTTCATGGCCCTGCTGCAATTTGTTACGGAATTGTCTCCCCTTGAACTTTTTACTTTTGTACTAAACCATACTCCATTCTGTGACAAAGACCTGTTTTTGTGACAAGGAGCTGGTAGGGGTATAATCACGTTTAGTGATAGCTCTATTTAACAATGTCAATCTACTAAATCCCCAATAGATGACAATATGTCATTGTATGGTTAGTCCGAGTGCTGAACTTTAAAACTAGGTAAGACGTAAGCAAGAAGCAAAATAGATCTAAATGGCGAATTTTGACCAACATTTCCATACTCTTTTTAACCGGATGATTTGAATTAAAATTCATTTTAAAGCTTGAATTGTTTACTTTTGGCTGTTTTGGGGGCTTTAAGTCATACCAGCTTGTTCTTCAGCTGAGAGGACCAACACTATCTTATTCCATGACTCGTAGAATGTGAGTACATGCATGCAGGCAGGTAGACTGTTTGGTCAACAGACAGTCAGACAGACAGACAGACAGACAGGCAGGCAGGCAGGCAAGCAGGCAGGTAGACTGTCTGACAGACAGATAGATAGATAGATCGATAGATAGATAGACAGGCAGACAGACAGATACACAGATAGGCAGACCGATATACTCCAAAGCGAACATCGTTCTACATATCAAACGTAGTATAGTAATGCGAATAAAGTATTCGGAATGTAAAAATACAACATAATTGAAAATATGTTTAAATACGAACCCTTTAAATAGACGAAGTTGATAAACCAATCCACAGAGAACGGTCAACAAATCAGTTAAAATTGAAACTATGAAAATAGTAAACCCTCTGTCAGCGATGAGAGGCGTTTGTTTTGTTTGTCTTGGTTATGCATAACAAACATGTTTATAAACCAAATATTCAATGGGAAATACCGCCGGTTTTTCATGACTATAAATAGAATAATGACGTCATGACAGTGTGATAATGATTTTCGATATTACTGGTATGTAATTTAGGTTTATTGCCCTGAACTCTTGGCTGCTAAGCGCGATCCACTGATCCATTACGGACAATGTAGATCAAGATCAAACTGCACAGAACTTACAGTCTGATCTAGGATCTACACAGTCCGATAAGGAGGTAAACCGTAATTTAGTTACTTCCAAAAACATAACTTTGAACTAGCAATATTTGGGTTTTTACTATTGAATTGAACATTTCATTTTAGTTATTTAGCAGGAGAGTGGTTAAGTATAATTATGATATTCCCCCAATGTCTTCTACTAGAATAACCATTTCCCAAACGACAAACTTTTGGACTAGACCAAATTGAAAGTATTTGCAGACGACAATTCAACTCTTTCTAAAGAGATGATTTCTGTCTATGATAGGGTAGAAAACATTGTGGGAAAAGGAGAAAATGCTGGTTACCAGCATTTTCTCCTTTCCCAGAATGTTTTCAAAAGGCTACTATTCCAGACCCGTAAAAACCAGGGATTGTTTGGGAAAGAGATAAGCAACTTACAAATATATTTGTGGCCTATCACGCAAAAAGGGACCTTTTGGGAACTGCGAAAAGTGCCAACCATAGCCGTCAGACTGCGCGAATTGCGCAGTCTGACCAGGGCTGACACTTTTCGCTTTAATGACATTTTCTGTCTAAAAGTGGTCATTGTGCTTTGTTATACAACCATTTTTGAATTATCAACTTAAACTGACCTGCACTTTCGTTAATCTGTTTTCATCTAATTGATGTACAGAATTCCCAGATGGTCCCGTTTTGCGTGATGGGTCACACTTATAAATATAGATATGTAGGAAGAGAAAGAATTTTACGATCATACCAATTTTTGTGGTCTGAAAAAAAAAATACTGTAACGTCATCTAGTTTTTTTTTTTGACAAAAAAAAAAAAATTCATTTAGACGATAAATGCATGTCCCATGCGTAAATTTCACTGGATTATCTTCCATGTCGCTTTGTTCAGTATTCCAGTGATAATGTGGTGACAGTTTATCTATCCATAATTTTCGGATATTCTATGGCAGTCTTCAAGCAGTTTGGATAGGAAAATATTCTTTCGAAAGGACACACCGATAACATTCAAAGTCTTAGAGATCGAGCTTCAGACACCCAATTATCTCCACTTAGATAGCATTCTACAAATACAAATATATCTAATATGGGCATTCTTGGTACATAAGCGGACTAATTTTTCAAAACGACAACCGTTACTTTGAATTTCAAAAAAAAAAAGAAACGTTTACTCAGTAAAACGCTACCTGGTGCGATTTATTCAATTACGATTGTCTAGAAAGTAACCCACGCACCGGCCATTTATTAAATCAGTCCCTACAGGCTTGGGTTTAGCTTCGGTATAAGCCCTACTTTTCCCAAGTATCGGAGAATGGGTGATGCGTCATATATGACAGGTCGAATCTTCGAAAAATATGACATGCACAGACAACGTCAGACATCCAAGAAACAAGAAATCACCCTTAATACTCCAGCCAAAGACAATGGTAATGACTTTATTCTAAGTACATAAGGCTTCCAGCCCATAGTACAAACATTATAGTTAGTAGATGAGTTACATTCAATACTTGACCATGTTAAAATAAAAAAGTTGTAACAATGAGTGCCCAATGTTTTGTGATGGAATTGTGAATGCCGAATCTGGGTCTTATTAAGACAACAAAATAGTTGGTGAATAAACTTGAATGTTTGGTTGAATGACGTTTTATGAAACAATCAGCTTTGTTTCAGTCATTCCACTGTGACAGCTCACATATTCGTATATTTCTTTGGTTTCACCAGTAATAGGCTAGGGCTCTGAAGTGTCTTGCCAAACAACACTCCCACGAAAAACCCAGGAATAAACTTGAATTATTGTGTTTTTAAGTCTTATTACAGTTACAAAACTGTGTTAGGATATTTTTGACAAGATGCAGGTAGTAACTCAACCTATGATAATTAACAAAATTTACTACGTCTTTTGAGTTTTATACTTACCCTATTGCTTTTTTTTTTAATAAGAAATACCATTTTAAGGTAAGACCTGTGTAATGCACTTCCGGTGAAAATTTTATTTGGTTGATAAATAAGGTTAAATAAGAATTTATGCAGAAATAATATTTTGCACATTTCTAACGGATCAGAAATTCCGTTTATGTCTATCTTGAAATTATTTTTTTATACTTTTGTCAGTTTTCTGAAAAGGGAGGTAATTATTATCTCTTTTTTGAATTGACAATATAGTGGTTTTAGATTTATAAATGATAATTCAAAGAATGAAAAATGAAAAAAAATGGATTGGTGAAAGTAGTTTCAATAATACTCATTTTTAATTATAGCTAATTTTGCAGGATGATATTTTAGTGGAAATAGCTGTTTACCATTACACAGGTCTTACCTTAATAAAAGGTAAATACAGCTATCAACTGCAGGGACATATTAAGTCAATTAAAGGTTAACCCTTTCCCAAACAATCCCTGGCTTCTACGGGTCAGAAATAGAAGCTATTTGAAAACATTGTGGGAAAAGGAGAAAATGCTGGTAACCAGCATTTTCTCCTTTTTTCCATAATGTTTTCTGCCCTATCATATAGAAAAATCATCTTTTTAGCAACTGTTAAGTTGTCATCTGCAGAATGCTTTCAGTTTGGTGTGGTCCAAAATTTGCTGTTTGGGAAAGGGTTAAATACATGCACTCCCACAGATGTACATATTCAGGTAAAGCTGTCACATGAAGCAATGGTGATAAGTCTTAAAACTTAGATTTGTAACCCACACTTACTTTAAGGTTTCATTATTCAACCATGTAATGTTCTTTTTCTTATCTTATTTTCAATATCAGCAACAAATTCTTATCAAATTTGTTGCCATTTTAAGTAAGAAAAAGCCACAATACTGGTTTTGTGATTGGTGTCTGTCAGACTTTGTCAGGGACTCTCTTTCCAAGTTAAGCAAATGATATTTGCATGCATGTGTTCAAAAGCCATAAGTAAGGGTTTTCCAAAATGTACACTTCACCTTTTGAATTTAGGTCATCCCCAACTTTATGCTGCAAGTCGAGCAAGAATTACTACCCTTGGATCTGGTCGATGATCTGGTCCAAAAGGATTTCTGATAACGGCCTGTCATATAGAATTTCAGAAGGGAATTTTTTATGATCGACTAAAACACGTTTTTCTTCTAAAATGATTAAAATGTATAACATCTTGAAGTATTCTTTAATATCTCAACTTCACTTCAATATAACTCTAATTACTGTAGCAAATTGGGAAGTTGCGTCCATTTTGATTTAAAGTTACTGACCCATCCTCCTTCTTATTTCTATAGAAAGGTTTAAGAAATTTGCTCTTGCGCCGTTTTTGACGCTAATTAACATAAAAATAAATTGCAAGAAAAAAATCTATAACTTATTGAACTATTCTCTGTTTTGTTGTGATTACGATCAAAGTATTCGTTTACATTTGTTACAGTGAGAACTTGCGTCCATTTCAGTTTAAAAACGATACTATCGTTACTTTTTGTATAAAAAAATGATGTATCGAGCTAAGTGAGATTTTAAGACTGGGTGAAAAGATTAAGCGACGGCAAAGGGAAGAAAAAAAAAACAAACAGATGACATGATTACCTTGTCTATTGTTTTGTTACACTTTGGTCCTGTTTTTACGCATTGTCCACATACATGTATATAATGATTGTATTTATCATTCTTATACATGTACGTGTATATTATTTTGCATCAGTGAAAACTTCTAAGAGATTTGTAAAAACCGTTATCTTCCCAGTATCGTCTTTTTTTTCAGAAAGTAATTTCATTCTTTTTTGTGTTTTTTTAGCATTAATATGTTTGAATTGCATTTTTTTTCTTTTTTTATTCTTTATTTCTAAAGAAGATTGAGATTTTTGTACTATTGGATCATTATAATAATAATAATAGACCAAAAGTAAACTGCACAAGAAATGCAGTCAATAGACCAATAACAAACTTTACAAAAGAAGCAGTCTGATCCTGGACCGAATCGGTTTAATTTTATTTGTCGAAATTCTTTTGGTTTAAAAAAATGACGTTGCAATATCAATTTATGACTGAAATCAGCAGAAAACAATTTGCGTTTTGGGAGTATCGATGTGACCCGTACAGCACACTCCCGAATTCTCCCGGTCCTGAATAAAAGCTTTTGTTAACATTGTAAGAAAGGAAGAAATTCCAAAAGCCAGCATTGTTTCCTTTTCCTACAATGTTTTTACCCTTTTAAAGTGAAAAATATCAATTGAGCTACATTTCATCTATTTTCTGAAACTGCTTTTTTTAAAAGTCAGTTGAGCTACATTTGATTTATTTTCTGAAACTGCTTTTTTTAAAAGTTGGTGAAGTCAAAAAGTTCTCCATATAGGAAAAAGTTTTAAATTGTTGACTTTTGAAAACACATGAAAGGGAGAAAATACATGTGATCAGATTGAAAATAGCGAGGAAACATGAATATGTGAGCTGTCGCCATAAAATACTTTTGAAGTGGCATTAATCATCACACATTTGAAAGTAAAATGGGCTTCTTTTCTGTCTTTACTGCGACTGTTTACCTCTTTTGACATTAGTAGTATCCTGTGAATCAAGAATGATCCTGTACCATATTGGCGTAGAGAATTAGACAAACATCTTGCCGAAGAAATGCTGAAATTTCAGCTGTTTTATTTCGAATTTTCATCTGTCATACCGAAATGAAACGTTGCTTACTAACTCAAATTAGGAGAATTCGTTACGTACATTGTATGTCGTATAGTATAACGTGAAATCATTATCATAAAGAACATAAAAAGTGAGATTTATGTTAATGAAATTACGGAACTCTCAGATATGCTGGCATTTCTTTCTCTCTGCCTCCCTGATAAAAGATGCAAAAGGTTAAGCCTTTGACCTTTCATATTCGTTATGTAAAGTCAGTCTAAGGGATATCGATACGTGAATCAGATACCGCATTTCAGTCGAACGAAAATGAAAAGGACCCGTTTAAATCAAAGCGTTGAGAACGCTGATGTGGCATTTGTCTAGGAAGCCAGTGTGTGGATTTATTAATTTCAAAACAAGAGGGCCATGACCATGACCCAATTTAGAATTCATGGAAAAATTCAAGTTTTCAAGTTAATAGAGCAATGAATGTGGCCTCTAAAGTGCCCTAAAAGAATTTCTTAAATTTGACTGAGTGACCTAGTTCATGACCCCAGGTTACCCCATTCCAAACTCACCCATTATTTCAGCAAGACAAACATTCTGACCAATCCTTAAGTCATTTAAGCAAGAAATGTACCTTCTAGAGTGCCCACAGGGCATTTCTTTAATTTGACCTAGAGACCTAGGTTATTAGCCTAGGTATTCCAATTTTGGATTCATCGTAGATGTTATCAATACAAATATTCTTACCAGTTTTCAAGCCAATTGAGCAAAATATGTGGACTCCAGAGTACCCCAAGGTATTACTTTAATTTTACCTTGAGACCTAGTTTTTGACCCCATGTGACCAAATTTTGAACTGACTGAACACGTTGTGCTCAGATTGACAAACAAACTTAGAACACGTTCTCTACATACCAAATAACAAAGCTCCATGCTTTTCAGTTTTAGAAAAGAAGAATTTTAAAGTTTCCTTTCTTTATTCGAATTTATGACCTCTGGGACGGGGCCAGTTTTGACCCCAGCGGCATCATTTGAACAAACGTGGTATAGGTCCACTAGGAATTACTACATACCAAATATCAAAGCTCTACACCTTCCAGTTTAAAAGAAGAAGAATCTTAAAGTTTTCCTTCTTTGTTCCTATGTTCGAAATCGAGACCACTGTGGCGGGGTCAGTTTTTGAACCAAAGGGCATCGCATGAACAAATTGGTAGAGGTCCACTAGGAGATGTTAGATGCCGTGTATCAAAGCTCCACGCCTTCAAGTTTCAGAGAAGAAGAAATTTAAAGTTTTGTGTTCCTATGTTCGAACTTATGGCTTCTGAGCGGGGCCAGTTTTGACCCCAGATACATCATTTGAACGAACTTGGTAGAGGTCCAGTAGGAGGTGCTAGATGCCAAATGTCAAAGCTTCATGCTTCCAGTTTCAGAGAAGAAGAATTTTCAAGTTTTCCTAAGCAAATTAATACGTCTCTTTGGTTAAAGGGAGATTACTGGTGCCTAAGTTTATGTTATTTGTATATTGGTGGTCTCCGTTTGGTCTTTTAAGAGGGGTCAGGAGTATCGTCCATTGACAGAATGGTGCATGATGGGTAGAGCAAGAAGCCATGTAAATATAACGAATTCAATAAAGTTTATACCTCAATACTACGATTCTGAGATATCGTTGGCCGTCAGGATCTAATTCCCAACAATTACAATAAAGTTTTCTACCTATAAATATTAATGTACAATCAAATGAGTAGCGTGCAATCATGGTACGAACAAGCCCAGTGACGAACTGGTTTTGGAAGGAATAACCCCGGAAGCAGTCAGAAGACAATTTTTTTGCGTATCATTGCGCCAAAAGAACGCTATGGACAGGTGAAGCTATTTTCAATCAAAAAGAAGTATTTCCACGATCGATGGCCTTTTATAGTTTATTTCAATATGCCATTTCCAATTACATATCTGAGTGCTAGTGGAAAGACTCATTTGTCGAGAAAAATTGGGTTTAATTGGGTTTATTTCCTTCGGTTTTGCACAAAATACCATACATGCTCTTCAGAATTCAATATTGAACATTTATTATTGATCTCGTAGTGGCATTGTCTTCGACAAATGCCATTAAAGACGTTTATAACAAATTCTTCCGACAGACAGATTTTTTTAAACTTTGCACATACAAAGCTCATCATGTCTCTTGTAGATTATAATGATAGAAAAGGGGGGTCCCCGTGCTCGTTTCTGAGAAATTCGCTTTTGAAAAAGGTATATACAGTTCCAAAATTCAGCATTTGCTAGATTTAACACACTTTCCTTTAATAGTCAATTAAACAGGAAAATTGCCAGAAGAATATGCAAATATACATCACTTTAGAGAAAAATAATTCAGTTTTGCACAAAAAAAACATATGAAAGCCTGGTTCTGAGCATGGTAAATGTACCAATATGCATTTTATATATAGACCATTGAGTTAAAAAGGGAGATAATTTGAACGGGTTAAGGGTTAATTTTCAATAAAAACATACTTTCTAACGGACAGATTGTTTTAAAAATTTCCACAATCATAGTACTTATAAATCTTGACAATAAGAAACAAGAGGGCCATGATGGCCCTGAAATCGCTCACCTGAGTTTATTGACCAAACATGCACCATCTAGTTTCCCAGTGACCTAGTTTTTTATCAGACATTACCCATCATCAAACACTTTTGAGATATCAATAAGACAAACATTCTGGCCAAGTTTCATGAGTATTGGACTGAAAATGTGGCCTCTACAGTGTACAAAAGGTTTTTCTAAGATTTCATCAAGTGACCTAGTTTTGGACCCGACAATTACCCATTATCAAACTCTTTTGAGACATCACTAAAACAAACATTCTGACCAAGTCTGAAGAATATCAGGCAGAAAATGTAGCCTCTAGAGTGTACACAAGGTTTTTCTAATATTTGACCCATTGACCTAGTTTTTGACTCCACATGACCCATTTTCAATCTCATTCAAGGTATCACCAGGACAAATATTATGAACAAGTTTTAGGAGTATCAGACTGAAAATGTGTCCTCCAGAGCATACAAAAGGTGTTTATAACATTTGACCTATTGACCCAGTTTTTGACCCAACATGACCCATTTTCAAACTCATCCAAGATATTATAAAGGCAAACATTCTGACTAATTTTCAAGAGTGTTGGACTGAAAATGTGGCATCCAGAGCATATACAAGGTTTTTCTAAGATTTGACCTGGTGACCTAGTTTTTAACCCCCAATGACCCATTTTCAAACCTGTCTGAGATATCATCAGGACAAACATTCTGACCAACTTACAAGAGTTTCGGACTGAAAATGTGGCCTTTAGAGCCTACAAAAGGTTTTTCTAACATTTGACCTAGTGACCTAGTTTTTGACCCCACATGACCCATTTTCGATCTTGTCCGAGATATCATCCAGACAAATATCCTGACCAACTTTCATGAGTATCCAACTGAAAATGTGGCCTCTAGAGCGTACAAAAGGTTTCTCTAAGATTTGACCTAGTGACCTAGTTTTTGACCCCACGTGACCCATTTTCGAACTCGTCCGAGATATCATCGAGACAAACATCCTGACCAACTTTCATGAGTATCCATCTGGAAATGTGGCATCTAGAGCGTACAAAAGGTTTTTCTAAGATTTGACCTAGTGACCTAGTTTTTGACCCCACGTGACCCATTTTCGAACTCGTCCGAGATATCATCCAGACAAACATCCTGACCAACTTTCATGAGTATCCGACTGAAAATGTGGCCTCTGGAGCGTACAAAAGGTTTTTCTAAGATTTGACCTGGTGACCTAGTTTTTGACCCCACGTGACCCATTTTCGAACTCGTCCGAGATATCATCCAGACAAACATCCTGACCAACTTTCATGAGTATCTGACTGAAAATGTGGCCTCTAGAGCGTACAAAAGGTTTTTCTAAGATTTGAACTGGTGACCTAGTTTTTGACCCCACGTGACCCATTTTCGAACTCGTCCGAGATATCATCCAGACAAACATCCTGACCAACTTTCATGAGTATCCGACTGAAAATGTGGCCTCTAGAGCGTACAAAAGGTTTTTCTAAGATTTGACCTGGTGACCTAGTTTTTGACCCCACGTGACCCATTTTCGAACTCGTCCGAGATATCATCCAGACAAACATCCTGACCAACTTTCATGAGTATCCGACTGAAAATGTGGCCTCTAGAGCGTACACAAGGTTTTTCTAAGATTTGACCTGGTGACCTAGTTTTTGACCCCACGTGACCCATTTTCGAACTCGTCCGAGATATCATCGAGACAAACATCCTGACCAACTTTCATGAGTATCCGACTCAAAATGTGGCCTCTAGAGCGTACACAAGGTTTTTCTAAGATTTGACCTAGTGACCTAGTTTTTGACCCCACATGACCCATTTTCGAACTCGTCCGAGATTTCATCGAGACAAACATCCTGACCAATTTTCATGAGTATCCGACTAAAACTGTGGCCTCTAGAGCGTACACAAGGTAAAAAGTTGACGACGGACGACGCACGACGCACGACGGACGACGGACGAAGGACACAGCACGATCACAATAGCTCACCATGAGCACTTCGTGCTCAGGTGAGCTAAAAATAAAAATGGCACCTACCCGTGCTTCTTTCCCCAGGAAACAGGAATAGAAGCTCAGCAGACATGGTGGGAAAGAAGAAATTGCTCATGCTCATTAAAAGCGATTTCTCCTTTTCCCACATTAATTTTGGATCCTATACTCCTTCAAAAAATCAACATAGCCTATATACCTCAAATTCATATCAAACCCTTCATTATCTACATGTAGTTCTTTTTTTTATAAATTTGCATACATGATTATGGCTATACGGCTCATAGAAATACAAAAAAAGAAATGTCTCTGGAAAAAATGGGATAAAAGCTCGGCAGACATGTGTGAAAAAGGAAAAAATATTCAGTAGAAGAAATTTCTCCTTTTCCCACAGTATTTTTCTAGGAGGAAATATCCATACTTCCAGAAATATGTATGCTTCAATAACTTCAATTTTCTGCCTGTTTCATTGTTTGCTGTGTAATTCGACTTTTTTTCCAGCTAGTTCTTTACCAGTCATATCATCATTACACTGGCAGGCCAGTCTTGATGCTATCACCTTCATCCTGAAAGGATAGCATGACAACTGGCCTGCCATTGTCAGGAAAACGTCAGAAGCTGTATCATTTTCAGCGTTGGATGGCTGACATTGCGTAAAAAAATTCTTTTTCCACGACAAGTAAGCAATCGTTTTGATGAAAACTTCCCCTTTTATTTCGACCATAGAATACCATGGCTGGTACAACCGTGCTAGTACTATCCGTAGAATGTTCGGTCCGCTGTTACTATTGCCATATGTGCGAAAAATACACAATAGCGCTGATAGTTTAATACTTTCTGTGAGAAATACACATGTGCAGTATGGATGTGCGTAAACATTTATACCAAACGTCGTTAATTGATTATTGAAAACGACATAATTAACCTAATACTCAATCACGGAACATTTTCTGAACGCATTTTCAAGCCAAATTTGTACATACGGTCAAAATGGCTCATAGTATTCACGTCGGGCAGAAATTTGATGATTTTCAAACATTTGAAAGTGTAATAGAGTGCTATAAAAGTGCAGAAAGCTGCAGTTTTACGAAAGGGTTTTAGGATTGTACAAACAGCCCAGCCGCGCGTACAAAAAATAAACGAAAGAAAAAAGTATTACGTATGGCACACTGATCAACGTGAGCCGCGGACACCATGTGTTCTCGGTACACCAGATCAAATTTTTACATGGAAGAACCGGAGGTGGTGTAAGTATTTTCATTTTCATGGACCTGATTTACCTAGAAAGAAATGTTGATTTACAGCAATGTCAAGACAAATGATTGATCTGTTTACATACATACTACGGAATAATAATACCATCATCTAAGCGAGCTGTGGCTTTATGAGCAACTGGGGTCTTATTGTTTTGCAGTTTATTGCCAAATTTTTGACAAAATTCCAAACCATTGTTCATTTTACTAGTTTGTATGATAAGATAAATGTTTTCCTTAAAAGAACACAAAATTTCACTAAGAAATGTCCATCCAAAGCGAAGATATGTGTTTTTGAATGGACCTGGGTAGAGGAAAATATGCTAACAAGACACCAATTTTATTTTCAATGTATGCACATGGACCCAGATCAAAAAAAGCTTGGGGTAACTGGACACCAACCTTTAAATCATCAATATTTCTGCCTGAAACTCGATGCATGGGCTGTGTACGAAGACTATTTTTGTAAACATTATGTCACTACAGTCCATTACCTGATAAAGAGCATGTTCAACCCAATTTCATTACTTCTAGCACTTGCTTTTTTTAATTATTTGCAATATTACGGCAATTTACGAGGTAGACTTACGATGCTTGATCACAATTGAGCGGTCATTGCCTCCAATGTTGGTGCAAGACATGTTCCTTTTTTACAGCGTTTCAGTTTAATGAATGGCGTAATTAACCCATTACCACGCAATCAGGTGCTTTAATGTCCCTGGGAAAGATGGCTTAGAAAAACATTGTCCATAAAGAAAACCCCTATTAACTAACACAGTGTGTACATTATTTACCACATCTGGCCTGATTCTTAGTTTAAATAATTTTTAAATCCGCTTTGCCAACTGTTAGAATGGCGTTGTACCCTTCGTACATTTACATGCGTGCGTTTGTTCGTCTGTAGACGCGTTTATTTCTAAAATTTTTATTTAATAGACTTCTCCTCAGAATTAAACCACCGAGTGGAAATCAACAAAAATCAACGTGGATGATTCCATAAGTTTCTTTCGAGATACTTCGATCCTTTAAAAAACATGGCTTATGTGGAAGGAGTTTATTTTCCGTGTACGTCGCGTTGTGAAATTGTAAAATTTGTCCTCTCTAAAGAACTCAATCACGAGATTGGCATTGGGTAGTTTTCTATCACACTCCTTCAATACATTTTGATCTGTTGAAAAACATGGCTTTTGTTGGTGGGGCTTATTTTCTCTTAGTGTCATAAAGCGAAAGTACTTGCACCTCTTTATATTCATTGATAATAAATGTATACATGTACATGTATTTTGTAACACAGATGATCTCTGATAATGTTTCATTTCATCCAATATGCTGGGTGATCATGATATATGAGATATTCATCTTTATTGTTACAAACTTACATAGTTCTTGGAAATACAGCATTATAGTGCTCAGATATAGTTACAGTTTAACCTATATTAATCAATTACCAAAGGGACGGTCGAAAGAGCTTGCCAAAGGCAGGTGCTTGCTTGATATAGATGAATGTCTACAGGTGCATTGCTATTTGTCGGGAACTAAATATATGCTTGTTTATTCAGGTTGCTTGCTTAATACAGGTGGCCAACATGCCAGGTTTCACTGTATTTCGTATTGCTGAAATTTATTGGGGAGGCCATCAGACCCTCCAACAGTGGTGATTTTAAAATTCAGACTACCAGAAAGTTTGCTAATTCTATATCTTCGAGCGTAATTGTTCTGATACACAGTCCGTTTCGTCATAGTTTTGTAAATAAAGCGAAATAAAAAAAAAAAAACGAAACAGGAAATAGACGTTGTTTATTTTTATATATGCCGAATTTCAGAAAAGATTTCATTTAGTAATTTGCCATGGCTGCATTTAACCTCTCTAATAATTTCCTAGCACACTACGTACCTTTGAGCGATATAAATTTAACCTGATTCTGTTCCCTCTTTTTATCCGTGCAGAAGTCTTTAGTTGGTTCTAGAGCATCGAAAGGTAGTATCAAACTCAAAGTGAAAATTGTACAAGTGAAAAAAATGTCAGTAATCAAGTTGCTGGGAAATTTCAAAAACAAACTTACCTCTTTATCAGTACTCGAATGTTTACAAATATGTCTATTATGCATTAAGCATTATCTTGAAGATAATTAATTTTCATAGTCCCATTCGACATGTAGTGTTCTACAAAAAAGTTTTTAATACCATCAAGAATGAAAGAAGTGAACATTTTCGGTGTATGTACAATCTAACTCAAAGCCGGCGATCTAACGTATACATACGTTGGCCAGTGTGACCAATTCTTGCACTCAAAGTAATGAACACGAATTACAAATTCGTTGATTAGTTAATAGGGACAATGTTTTTCTAAGCCATCTTTCCCAAGGACATTATAGCTCGTGATTGCCTGGTAATGGGTTAATACGACATTCATAAAACTGAAACGCTGTAAACAAGGAACATGTCTTGCACTAACATTGGAGGCAATGACGGGACAATTGTGATCAAGCATCGTAAGTCTACTTCGTAAATTGCCGTAATATTGAAAATATTTAAAAAAAAAAAAAGCAAGTGCTAGAAGTAATGAAATTGGGTTGAACATGCTCTTTATCAGGTAATGGACCGTAGAGGCATAATGTTTACAAAAATAGTCTTCGTACACAGCCCATGCATCGAGTTTCAGGCAGAAATATTGATGATTTAAAGGTTGGTGTCCAGTTACCCCAAGCTTTTTCTGATCTGGTGTCCATGTGCATACATTGAAAATAAAATTGGTGTCTTGTTAGCATATTTTCCTCTACCCAGGTCCATTCAAAAACATATATCTTCGCTTTGGATGGACATTTCTAAGTGAAATTTTGTGTTCCTATAGGAAATACATTTATCTTATCATACAAACTTGTAAAATGAACAATGGTTTGGGATTTTGTTCAAAATTTGGCAATAAACTGCAAAACAATAAGACCCCAGTTGCTCATAAAGCCACAGCTCGCTTAGATGATGGTATTATTATTCCGTAGTATGTATGTAAACAGATCAATCATTTGTCTTGACATTGCTGTAAATCAACATTTCTATCTAGGTAAACCAGGTCCACAAAAATGAAAATACTTACACCACCACCGGTTCTTCCATGTAAAAATTTGATTTGGTGTACCGAGAACGCATGGTGTCCGCGGCTCACGTTGATCAGTGTGGTATGGGATAGAAAACGAGTGCCGTGGTATATGGAAAATATACACGAGCGTTAGCGAGTGTATATTTCCCATATATCGCGGCACGAGATTTTCTATCTTACTTAGACCACGTGACTATTTATTCATGCCTTTTACGTCATATACATGTACTCATATTTATAGTAGATAAAAAGCTTGTTACAAAATTGAGTCGTTGTAATTGTTAAAATGAAAGTTTTGCACCTGGTTCAAAAGATGCACAAGTAAGGTATTAATTTATATCAAAATACTGAATTATTTATTATAATTTTAATGAAAGTAAATCTATTTGTGGATTGTCAAGATCGAAATTGTTTTTGTCGGCAAGATTTTGAAAACGTTATGTTTCGATTGATGGTGATTGTCAAGGACAATAGGGACATTCATCGTTTAGAACTTACTATATGTCTCTTGTAATTGGACGGTGCTAGTCTATTTTATTATGAAACACATAGAATATTGTTGAGAAATATTGTTAATTTTCAATTATGTTTAATATTCATTGACTGATTGAATGAATGAATGGCGGTTTACACCGCTTTCAGTCATACAAAATCACTAAGAGCAATTTTTGTAAGCAATGTCAAGGCAGTGCATGTAAACCTTGTAAACTTTGTAGTCATTGAGCTTAACCTGTAGGCTGCTAAACGCGTCTCAAGGACCTTTAGTGGACAACGCAGATTCAGATTAGAAAGCACAGAACGTGTATAATCTGATCTTGAAAGTACATTGTCCGATAAGGCGATATTTTTTTCCCGAAAAAAATCTTTGAAATAGCAAAATTTGGGCTTTTGTTATTGGCTTGAAGGTCTCTTTTCACTTTTTAAGCAGGTTAAGGGTTAAACATTACTAAACCAACATATTCATGTGTAGGTGTACTGACACGTTAAACTCTAATGCAAGTTAAAGAGCTATCAAATTTGTTGTAATTTCTTAGCGAAAATAAGTGTTTAATCCATCTCGGATTGATGTTTTAGAAAAATGGTTGTAAAGGCATTGGCATGTTTTAAGGCCAAAATGTGAACATTACACTTTTAACCAGACTGGAGCCTTATTTTTCTACCGCCTAAAGCACACTCCATTCAAGAGGTTGCTGTAGAGTTAATCGCTAGTTGAGGGCAATACTATTTTAAGTGATTGTACATTGTATAGACTTTGAATAGTATTGCACTCACACATGAAAATGTTATACCCAGTTCAAATCATACTTTAAAATTGTTTTAACGCGAAGGGTACATTTTGCCCCGACTCGACATTGCAAACAAAACTTGTCGGAATTCACGTGCGGGATATACTAGTATATCCAGATATACAACTGTGGGAGTTGTATCTTCGATATATACAACAGAAATACTGAACGCTGATTAGTCAAGTCCCTACAAACGTGGTCTAAGCATTTATTTCCTGTGCATTGTCTTCTGAGGGAAGCTCGTGACCTGTACTAAGTACTGCTATTGTTTTAAGTAACTTTATCTTCCTGCACTTTCCTTTCGCGCACTTAATTTACTTGTTATTTTTGGCCCAAACGTGTTTATTTCTCATCGATCTTAAAGTTCTGCTACATGTGGTTTTTATATAGATTCAAACAATGCACAGCTTATGCACGAGGCCAACACTCTTGGAATTTGATTGAATGAATGGTGCTTAACGCCATTTTCAACAGTATTTCAGTAATATCGCGTTGGTCAGTGCACGTCCATGCTTTCCTGGAGTTCGTATAACCAGTACTCGGCACAGTATTCTTTCTAAGCCACTGGCTGCTTTCCCACATAACCATTGTCGAAACAATGGACAGCGGTGAGAGAGAGATATGAATCCTGCCGCAATGAATATTGGCCAATTATATTGGAATTCCTGTCCGTTAGTTTTTTGAAACAAGACCTTGTCATACCTCCTCGAGCTCGTTGGTGCATGCTGGAAACTATGTATGAGACAAATATATTGATGCCAAAAGAAGAAAAATGATCCGTGCTTCAGAATTCATACCAGTGACGAACAATATTTGACTCATACGTAGGCTAATATGACTGGTCGAGTTACGAAATTAAGAATAAAGATTTGCTCTTGTCAGATGGGCATCTTGAACTTCGATCAATTTCATTGTCCAATTTAGACCATAATTTCTAAATAAAATGATCCCATCATTCCCCTTCTGTGTTTTAGTGGCATAAAAGTAGCAATCGACCTCGATAAAGCCGTATTTGATGTTCGCGCTTCCGTGTAAATCTTAACGTTCTCCCAAATTCTTTGAGTTTGGAAGAGTGTAAAATTTGTCTTTTGGGAAAGGGTTAAGTGATCAAGTTCACCTAATAATCAACGCAATTATCATTTTCGCTCATCAGTGCAAACTCGCACACTGCAGCTTGATGAGTTTCTGTCCTTTCATGTCGATCAATTAATACAAAGTCATACTAATAACGATAATAATCAAAACTGAAGTAAATTTATAAATTTTTACATGTATATACAAAATACCGTACCTCTAACCTATATCATAAGAATGACTAGAGATACGGTACCGTATCTTTAGACTCGGGGGCGAGAGGTACGGGACCGTATCTCTAGCCATTTTTTTAATATAGGGTAGAGATACGGTGCCGTATCTCTAGCCACTGCCTCCGTTGACTATTAGGTGAACTTGATTACTTCGCCCTTTTTCATGACTGTTACCACCGCTGAAAAAGAAAGGTTTTGGAAAACATTGTTGGAAAAGGATAAAATGATGGTAACCAGTTTTTTTTTACTTTTCCTACAATGTTTTCTTCACTATTCAAAAAATCATGTTGAGTCACATGTAGATCTATTTTGTTGTCTGCAAATGCTTTCAATTTGAAGAGGGTAAAAATTTTGTCCATAGGTTAACTCTAAATTAATGCTTTGTGTGGATGGTAATGAGTTAAGGGGTGTTTGGGAAGATGTTTCATAAGCTCCCAGAGTTCCCTTTCTCTTAACAGTTAATCCTTATCTTGCCGTTCTTGACCATGGGCTAATTTTGCGGAGAGTGTAGATCAAGATCAGCATGCACATACGTACAGTCTAATCTTGCTCCACACTCGAATAGTTTATGTTTATGCCAGCGAAATCCCATCCAATGCCATTTAACTAATTGAAATCAGGTTTTATGCCCGTCAAATATTTCAATTTGGCAGGATAAGGGTTAATCACCACACTGACTAGAAAAAGACCATAAATTATTTGGGGTACGGACAACCCCGACCCACTGGACGTCCCCAAAGGATAAAAGCCCCATGGACACCCCCCCACCCACCCCCACCACCAGGACAAAACCCCAATACCCTTAACTGAAAAGTGGACAAAACCTCCATGGTTTTAAAAACATGCTTATTATTATTATTGTACGATTTAACATCTAAAAATCATTTTATAAAATTGAATAAAATTTACTGCTTTATACACTTGTAGGGGTTGTAAAATTAGTGTTTTTAACTTTAATTGACTTGATAAGTATTTTATTTTCTTAAAATCGTGCTGTATGACCAAAAATGATTTTTATGTTTGTAATCAATAGTTTTTACTGTAAATTATATATTATGAAACATAACAAATTGTAAATAAAATCATACAAAGGAAATATTATTGATATATTAATCAAAGGTATTATTTTGCTAATTATAGCATTATGTTACAATGATAAAATGAAATATATACAAATACATTTTTTTTTGCAAACTTCAGTGACTGCTTTCACACTTTGAAAAACAAACCCAAATCAAACATAATCAAGGCTAAAGATGTAACTGCCTTTCATGTTTGATATTTCCCTGAAATCGAAGAGACTTTTTTTTGAATACCGGTACTTTAAAACTGATTGCAAATTATGTGTTTTTTCTCAAATTTTGAGTGATTCTAACTGTGAATTTTTTTTTATTAAAGATGTAAAGATGTAACTGCCTTTCATGTTTGATTTCATTTGCCACTTGTTTCAGTTTGGACCAATCCAATTTTTTGTTGTCTGGTAATGGGTAAAATGTGTGTGAATTAAAAATTAGGCATCGAATAGGAACAGAACAGAACAGAAACTTTATTCATAATATCAGCTTGAACGCATAGAGTTCATCGCCGAACAAATAAATTATAAATACATACATGGGTATGGACTAAACCGTTAAAATCATTAAAAGGGAGATAAATAATATCAACGTGGAAGTCGCCTTGGGCAAAGCTATTCACGTCTTAAAAGCGAACGCTCCGCCGAAAACGGCCTCCCGCAAGCAGTGAGTTCTGCTAATTGTGTATATAGACTAAACGGTCCTTTAAACAAAGGAAAACAAAGGAAATCAGTACAATGAATGGCCTCGGTAAAAGAAGCAATCACCACGTCCTTCAGATGAGCCATATGTAAACCTACAAACTCAATACTGTAGGAAGAAGACTGGATATAATTATATTTTGGGAAATGTCCAACAGTTAATCACTGACATTACTCAATTCGGTTTTTCTTTTCTCACTTGCCTTGATATAGTAAAATCCAACTGCATTTAATACTTTAACATTTTCACAGTTTAAGAGCTGGATTAATTTTAACATACTTGGTTTGTTATAATAATACCTTTTAAAATACAAATGCTTCAATCCATTATAAGCTGGACAAAATTAATTAAAAATGATATTCATTACCACCTTCATTTAGAGTGCATAGTGAACATATTCTTTCATTTCTAACAGTCTTTCTATGTCGACCTGTTTCAATAAAAAGGTTATGTGCGGACAGACGTAATTTGGCAACAGCGTTTCTGTATGATGTTATTTGCATTTTACAAAGATAGTTTGAAAAACTAAAATCTTCTTTCAGATGCTTGTAAACACTCACATATATGTCAATCAGACGATTACGGAAAATAGGCATAAATATATTTAAGTTCACTGAAGGGGGAAATAACCATATGTCGTAAAAAGCCGTCCTTTGTAATAGTTCTTTTACTTTGTAGGTCCATAGGTTAGAGTTATTCATGTTATCTAATTCTACCAGGACGGTTTGTAAAATACAATTAGATGTTTTATCTGTGAAAAGCTTTATGAAATATTTAATTATTCTTGTTTTTATATTAATATGTAAAGGATATCTTCCAAATTCGCCGTAGGTAGCTGAATTGGTAGTTGTGCTCTTGACATTTAACAATTTCCGAAGAAATTTTCTGTGAAGTCTTTCTACAAGTTCACTTGTCATAAAGCCCCAGACCTCGCTAGAATAGTATAGAATCGATGCGACGAAGGAGTCAAATAAGTTAATCATGATAGTCAAAGGAATTTCTTTATGTCTAGTGATATGTAGTAAATTGCTCATCGCACACGTCGCTTTCCCTGTTAAAGTCTTAAGGACATTTTGAAAACTCCCATTTCTAGTAAAAACTAGACCTAGATAACGGAAAGTGTTGACCTTTTCGATTATACTACCTGAATATATAAACTTAATTTCTTCGGTCAAAGTCCTACCTCTACGAAAGACAACTATTTTGGTTTTTTGAACATTTACTTTAAGGTTCCACTTTTCACAATATTTCTCAATTTCTGTCAGTAATTGCTGGAAGCCTGTAGCGGTATCGGAAATAAGGACCGAGTCATCTGCAAATAGTAATAAATAAATCGATAATTGTCCTTACGTAAAGCATTCGTTTGTATTCTGCTGTAAAAACAACTCGATGTCGTTAACGAAAAGTGAGAATAAGATCGGCGAGAGGGATTCGCCTTGTAACAATCCTACATTATATTCAAATAGCTCTGAAACAGAATTCATATGTTTAACACACAATTTTACATCACTATAAAGTGAACGAATAACGCTAAACAGTTTCCCTGTAATGGTATTCTTGATTAATTTAAACCATAGGCCATTTCGATAAAATAGAATCAAAACACTTTTGTAGATCAACAAAACAACAGTATAACATTTTCTCACTTGCAAACTGTCTTTGAATAAAAGAATTTAAGATTGCATCGACCGTACTATATTTAGCCTTAAGACCAAACTGTGTGTCGCTTAAGACATCGTATTTTACCGGCCATGACTTCAGTCGTTCATTCAATAATGAAGTAAAGAGTTTAGAAAGTAATACCTCGGTAATTGAACTTGAACTTGGTAATTAGTGCGATCGGAATGGTCTCCCTTTTTATGTACAGGTATAATAACACCCTTAGACCATGAATTAGGAAAGATTTTCTTATCCAGTATGTAATTCAATAAATGAACAAGTGGCTTATTAAGGTAGTCTATACATTCTTTAAAATATCCATATACGATATTATCAGTTGAACATGCTTTATGTGTACCTAACTTTTGGACACATTTCCTGATTTCAGCTGTAGTGAATGGTGAATCTAGCTCTTTATATGTACAATGAATATTTTCATCAAAATTGCTCAAAAATTCTTCACATTCGACATCTTGTATTTCTATATCTGATGAAACGTTTTTAAAGTGTTCAAAAAATGTCGAAATATCTATATCTGAGCCATAGTTTGTTCTTTCTTTTGTTTAAATAATTTCCAAAATTCTCTAGGTTTTGTATTTCTCATATTTTATAAATCACTAGCTAATTTTCTATTATATCTACGTTTAGTTAATCTACAATGATATTTGTAAACTTTTTGTCTATTTGTCTGTTTTCATTTTTTTTTTTAAAAAGTTATATTTTTTAAATCCATTTTCATACACTTGTTTTTTTCTGTTGGCAGGTATCATCGAACCAGTTTTGCCTAGGGTATTCACATTGATTGCTAAAATTTGTCCTTTTTGAAAACCTTAATTTGCTTTTCAAAATATTTCTTACCAACTGAGCAAAGATAATCTGAAAATATTTGGACTAATCCGTCAGGTTCAAAATCACGTGAAATGCCATATTCTATTGCTTTATTCAAATATTCAATAGAGGATGCAATATCATTATTAAATAGCTCTTTGTATGAACTATTCCATCTATAAACTGTCTGTACATAATTTTCAACTGAATCAGTTCGTTGATTATTAACAACGATGTTGAATGTAAGGGGTGCGTGATTTGAATAAACATTAAAATCAAGTACAATAAAATCTTTTATCGTATCAAAATTTTCAAACTGAGTCAATAAATGATCAACTGTGCTTTCTCCATTATAGATAAAACAAGTAAATCTTCCTTCATTAGAAGTGTTTCCTATTCGTCTGTTTACAATCTGTAGATCAACTGCCTTACATAACTTTAACAGAACAGATCAGAACATCGTTTATTTGACAAAAACTACATAGTTTATAGTCATATAATAAACAAATTTTTAAATCAAATGCATTTTAGTCACGCGATTTATTAATACACACAATTCAAAATGATCAAATATGAAGCTTTAAATAAATTAATAAGTAAATAGTGAATGGGTGAAATGCTATTTTCAGTATTGAGATTTGAAAGTATTGGTCTGTGGAGGGAAAAACTCATATTGACATATAGAATAAGGGAATTTGTACCGCAATCGGTCAACAAATCCCTCGATCAACCAGTCCGATTGAACGACGAATCAGTCGATCGACTGCCACAATATAATCCATCAATGAATCATTCAACGATGCTGCGTACCATCACCATTGGACAATGAAATATCATGAATGAATGAGAATGTAAAAATGAATTTAAAATTTAACAGACAGTCACCAAACCTGTTTGATCCCCTGACGCATGTTATGCGAGGTATCAAGCCGGTCTGGTGGCCGTAATTTTGTTCGTACCCCAAAAACGGTAAATCGTCCGCAATATAATCCGATTTACACCCAGTTCGTGCATTGAGATCCCCCAACTCTAACATAGAGTAAAATTCCTCCGCTGCTTTTCTTTGCTCTTTTATTTTGGACTTTTCTATATGAATGGAACAGTTTATAACCATTTAAAGATATTTTTGAACTCTTATTAGTCCATGTTTCAGATAAAAATATCAGATCATAATTGCTAATCAAAGTTGAAAATTCAGTGTCATTCAGTTTATCACGTGTAAGACCCTCGATATTCCATTGTAAACACTTTACACTATTCCCGCTATTGTCCTATTGATTTCCTCCCTTTGTTGTAGGTTCCCTGTACAGAGGAAGATAATATTTAGGGAAAGTGAGAAATTGCCTGTCAAACCAATTTCTTTTTTGCCAATATTATATTCCTTCAGATCAAGGACATGCAATCAAGTAATTGCATTATCCGCTCTTCTAATGATGTTTTCTATTCCTAAACATTCAAAGTTCACCTTTCCTATTGCAAGTACAATGATATTTTGTTCTATGTTGTCTAAACCTATTTAAGAAATAAAGTAAAAAGGAAAACAATATGGAGAATATGAAAAATATAGTTATGCTGTTTTTATGCCATTTATTATGATGGGAATTTTGTCCTAGGGGGGTTCTATCTTATAGGGGTTTTGTCCTGGGGGTTTTGTTCTAGGGGGTTTTGTCCTACACTCAAATTATTTTACAGAGATAGAGTTACAAATCTGTCTTGCAGCGGCTATTGTGTCTTCCGGAATGACGTGTTACTTAAAGTAACAATTAGAATTACAATGAAATATTTCATCCCCTTTGTTTCAATTGAATGAATTATGCTTATGCGATCTGAATTGACACTTTGCACATATATACACATACGTACAATATACGAGCTAGCCAAAAATGATGGAAATAGTTTTCTACCTGAGATATGATTTGTCTGCTCCGTTTGATAAATACCGCTACGTTAGAGTACAGCATGTTTTGGATAAATTCAATATAACAAAACGCCAGCTATCCGATGTGATTCAACAGCCAAAAGATAGAGATTGTTTTTGTGGTATTTGTCGAAGACAATACCACTATGAGTTCAAGATTGAATTTTGATAACCATGTATCTTATTTTGTGCAAAGCTGAAGGAAATAAACCCAGGTAAACCCATTTTTTTCTCAGGTTTCCTTGACAAATACCACTTCAGCGTTCTCAACGCTTTAATTATCAACCTGCAACACCTACATCAGAGCAGGCACAGGAGACAGCGTACCAATCTCCTTAGAGAAAATAGCAGTCCCAATTCTATCAGAAAGTGATGTCTGGTACTGTTGACACGGCACTACTAAAGACGCCATATCGAACATCAAAGCTTAAGGGCTCAGCACGATGAACAGCCAATATATACATTTCGCATGCAGCAAGAAAAAACTAAGGGTCATATCAGAAGTTGTTATCTCGTTGACCACGAAGAATTATTTGAAAGCCGGTGTAATGCAGAGAAATGACCTCCATTACAAAATGACCTACGGGTCATTTCTCGACGTAGAGGAATGACACATGGGTCATTTCTCGACGTAGAAAAATGACCCGGGTCATTATTCTAGGTCGAGAAATGACCCATGGATCATTTCTCGACGAAGAGAAATGACCCATGGGTCATTCCTCTACGTCGAGAAATGACTGTGGGTCATTTTGTAATTTCTCTGCATTACACCGGCCTTAAGCTTTACAGACTTGAAGACGAAAACCTGGCTGCGTCGGTAAACAGAGATGGTTTTATCAAACCCCAATACTTACCATTTCTTTGAAATAGTAAACATAATACGGCCCTTTTCAGAGCCACCAAAGACATAGAAAGACATTTTCCCTAATCGTCAACATACCCCCTCCCCCATTTCCAAATCAATCTATAAAAATTAATGATACTCCTTTCATGCTGACCTGTACGACCTTGACATAAAACACTCATGACAACATTGTGAGAAAGGAGAAATTGCTCAACAATACCAATTTCTCAAATTCCCATCAGACTCTGATTCCCATACTCTATATAAAACTCATTTGTTTCAGCATAAACATTGTCGTCTGCAAATACTTTCAATTTCCGACAACATCGCGAGAAGAGGGAAACTGCTCAACAAGAACAACTTCTATAATTTCCCATACTCCACATAAAACTTGTTTCTATCATAATTAACAGTGTCGTCAGCAAATACTTTTAATTTCGGACGCCCTAGAAATTGGCATCTGGGAATGGGTTAGAAAATCAGCAAATGCATTCAGATGCATTGTATCTAGTAAATCGACCCTTACTCTGATCGTCTGCAAATACTTTCAATTTCGGACAACTTTGTGAGAAAAGAAGAAATTGCTCAACAATACCAACTTCTAAATTTCCCGTAATCTACATAAAACTGGTTTCTATCATAATATACATTGTCGTCTGCAAATACTTTCAATTTCGGACGGTCTAGAGTTTGGCGTCTGGGAATGGGTTAGAAAATCCACAAATTCATTAAGATGCATTGTATCTAGCAAATTCGACTCCTACTCTCATGGATCAGAAGACTGATAATTTGAATTGGATGGAAACAATACAATATACAATTCTGTCCCCTTTTACGGTACCGGGAAAAACGGGCTGTTACCGGTGTATATAGCACTTCCGGGTAATAATAGCCTCCAATATGGCGGACAGCCTTGTGAGTTTTTTGGTACGTTGAACGATAGGGTCCAAATATTTCGTCATATATCACAAATGGCTACATTTTCTTTCCAATTATAACTATCAAACTGTTTCTGAAAAAGAAAATATACTTTTTAATGTCGTACAAACACAGTATGGCCAAAAAAAACAACTTAGGTTCGGTAAGGTTCAGTAAGGTTCTGTGTTTTGGCGGACCCGTACTGTATCTTTAGACTCCGAGGCTAGGTACGGTACCGTATCTCTAGCCACTGCTTTTCTCCTTTGCCCACATTGTTTTATTCCCTACCTGAGACAGAAATCATCATTTCAGCAACATTTTTTGTCTGCAAATGCTTTCAATTTGCTCACATCCTGAACTGCCTACCCTCTTACAATTGTTGGTAAATTTTAGTATTGCAATCATGCCACTGACAATTTGCAACATCTTGCAAGCTCACGTACTTGTATATGCTCAAACAGTACTGAAAATTACCCTCTAACCGCACGGCCGGTTGTGCATTCAAACACGGACCTTGTAGACCGAGAATCCCCTGCCCATTCAAAACAGACTTGAGACAATGCACACTGACACAGAGTTGGCCTACCAGGTATCCGGCCCACACCACCCATCACGCAGTTCGTCGTGATCGGAACCTTTTACGGATGAGAATTCACGAGTGGCAGAGCAAGTATTGCCTTAACAAGCCAAATGAATTCTGTCTTTTCAGATCAGTCATCGAAACATTGAGTGTATACACTAATAATCCTTGTCAACACAATAATTGTCTAACTATCACAATTCGCACATGTCAAAATTTTCGTAGTGTACACGGTATTCAAACGCTAACACAATGTTCGAACTATTCACCTCAGAAAATTCTTTAGCGATGAAATATTAAGAAAATATGCTTATAATCATAATACGTAGTACTATATTTTGTAGATAAGGACATTTTCATGTATATAGTTTGTGGTATTAAAGGGACTAATTTGTTTATTTTGTGAACCGAATCACATCATTGATTTTTTAAAAGGTATGGTGTCAGTAGACCATGAAATTTGGTATAAAAGGTGCGGTCTCCAAATAAATGGTTTTCGCTCTCTCTCTCTCATTGCTTGACAGGATAATTAAAATAGATGGTTGGTGTCTTGGATGGGTTAAGTTAGAAAAGCAACTTAATTTTTTTTATATTTTCCCTATTTTATGGGTTTTACAGTTCGTTCAGACGACAGATGACGGCATCTGGGTAGATAAGATGCTTTATCAGTTCATTTGAAAATAAATCGGCTGACAACGCTAAAAAGCGGCCTGTAAGTTTTTTCGCACACATGCGTGGAACATTGACTTATAATGTTGGTTTCAAATTGAAAAAATCAACCGAACAAATTCACTTTTAAAGTTTTAATTCACTAAGTAAAGTCTAGTACATGATCAGATATTGAATGTCATCGCAACGCGTTGATGTAGTAGTTCCGTTTCTGTTTGGCCACGTGACTAACTGACGAATATCAAAAAAATATCGGGCATCCTGTTATCCGTCAGGTAAACCTGGTAGTGACAGGATATATCAACGATTAGGGGTCAGTTTGCAATGCAGTCGGCAACTTTTGTTCAAGCTTTACAATAAAATTTTCTGGCAGTGACTTTGGTAGACTAAACTGTAGCACATTAGCAAACTCACAATAGCATCCACGCTTTTAAATGGTATAAGTTAACTTTTATGTTATCTGCATTTTGCTTTCTTTACTATTGTCTGATAATGTGCCTTTAAAAACATTTTATTATACTGCAAAGAAATTTCTCGTACTCTGATTCGTTAACATGCCGGAAACATATATATCATGTACCCTGGCAAAACCCACGCAAAACCAGTTTCCCTTTTGTGTGCCCGGTAAACATCACTACACTTGCAGCACAACATCCAAAATGGCGGCGTCGATCAATCACCAGACTGCACGTTTATGCACAAAACTGCACGTTTTAGTGACGTCATTTTCCAGTGATTTCAGTTTTCATTGAATAAGGGCACTCAGAAGGGAATTTCTATTTCGTCATCATACTCGATTCGTGCGATTATAAAACAGGAAATTTTCCCCTAACGCGCTTTGAAAAGGTAACACTTTGCACTATAATAAATATGCCTTCGGTTCGAGGCGACATGATTCACCACAGCCGTAAACAAGTTTCCAAGTCCCCTGCCACCTGACCGTACAACTAATAGTGTACCAGGATGTCCGCGTCCTTCGTAACAAAGTGGTGGTACTGTTAGATTTTCAGTGTAGATTGTATAGGTTTGAATCCCGAAGGGCACAAGTCGCATGGAAAGGAAGTCAACAGCCGACCACTAGGATAAATAAAACCCTGGATACATGTAACAATTAAACTGCCGCTGTTCTACGAGTCTTACATCTTAAATTCTGTTGTAAGGGGCGTAACACTCATAAAACTTTTCTTGTTCACCATTCACCAAACACCCTCGAGTTTGAAAGATCCCAAGATAGAAGACTTTCGAAAATACAAAAAAAAATATGGAGGATATTTGGGGGTTTTACCGGTGAAAGATAGAAATTTATTTCATCGAATGAACATCACCGGAATAAATATTATATTTATTTCATGCTTTTAACTCTTCCTGGGAGGAACTTTATCAAAATCCAGTACAATTCTTTTCAGTTATCCACGTGGCGTACCCTTCCCGCATAGCAACACATTACAATATTACGTCAAGCGCGAGAAATGTAAGCTAAATGACGTCATATTTCCATAGATGGTTGTGAGTCACGCACAGTTTCCTAGGTAACTAGAATATAAAATTCGGTATTTTCGCTGGTCGTACCCGTGGAATATCGAAAAATATTTTCACTGATATTTCTCGATATCCTATCGGAAAGCATGAAATAAAAGGAATCAATTCACTTAGTCTTCTGCAAATACTTTCAGCTTGGAGATCCTTTATTGCTCTTTCGTCTGATAAAGAGATAAAAAAAAATGGTCTGTATACAGTACTTACGTAAATGATTACCTCATGAATCAAATTTCCGTAAAACGGCTGAAACATAAATTCATGTGCTAACTCTTTGCCAAACTACAATATTTTGGGCTTGTCCAAATATAATGCATTTGCAGACGACAAAATAACTGTGACTGACAATTTGATTTTTTTTACTGAAGAGTCGAAAACATTGTGGGAAAAGGAGAAAATGCTGGTTACCAGCATTTTCTCCTTTTCTCACAATGTTTCAGCAACAGACTTCTTTCTCAAGGTCGTCAAAAGTAGGGATTGTGTTGTAATGGGTTAAAATGCATTTGAAACTTTAAGGATGGCTTTTAAAAATACGGAGATGACAATCACTTATTGTGTAGTCGGGCCAGGAGTTAAAAATAAGCAAAAGAAAGATTGATATGGCAACTTTAAGGTAAGACCTGTGTAATGGAAAGCAGCTATTTCCACTAAAATGTCATTCTGCAAAATTAGCTATAATTAAAAGTGATTATTATTGAAATACTTTCACCTTTTCATTTTTCCATTTTTTCCTTCTTTGAATTATCATTTATAAATCGAATACCATTATATTCTCAATTCAAAAAAAGATAATAATTACCTCCCTTTTCAGAAAACGAAAAAAAAAAAAGAATATATATAGAATTTCAAGATAGACATGAACGGAATTTCTGATCCGTCAGAAAATATTAAAAAATATTATTTCTGCATAAATCCTTATTTATCCTTATTTATCAACCAATTGGAATTATCACCGGAAGTGCATTACACAGGTCTTACTTTAAACCCAATTTTGAAATTTATTTCTCTTTCAACGGCTAATTATTGGGTCGACCGTACAATAATAAATTGCCATCTTCGAAGAATTTCTATATTTTTGAATTGTATTATGTACATCAAAATGCTTTTAACCCATTACCACACGATCCCTCCTTTTGACGCCCCTGAGAAAGAAGCCTTTTGAAAACACTGTGGGAAAAGGAGAAAATGCTGGTAACCAGTGTTTTCTACCCTTCCCAGAACAAATTTCAATTTTTCAGTCACCTTTATTTTGTCGTCTGCAAATACTTTCAATTTGGATTAGTCCAAAATTGTGTCGTTTGGTAATGAGTTAAACACCGGTACTAAATGCCTTTAAACACGGGTGCTGCTTACATTTGGCCGCAACAGTGCCTCAGATAAAGTCTAGGCCATACCGAGTGAAAGAAAAAGGTCTTGTCTATATCCAAAGCATTTAGAGACGATACATTTAATGCGGATAAATTTTTGGAAATTATCTGGTGGACATGCCTTTATGGCATCTGACTAGAAACCTGCAAAAACGAGAACATGCTGGTCACCAGAAATTTCTCCTTTCCATACAATGCTTCCAAAAGCTGTCCTCGTCAGAGCCGTTGAAAATATGGATTGTGTGGCACATTGGTAATGAAATGGCAGTAAAACATTCAGAATTTTAGTCAAGAATAACATAGTAACTCCATACCAGGCTATAGTCGTTGGTTTGAAAAGCTGTCCTCGATGCCGGTTGACGAAAAGCAATGAGACTATGGATAGGCGCTCTGGTGCACCCGAGCGTATAGCCGAAAACGGCGTTGAAAGTGAACAAACGTGATGAAATAAAGAGATGGGGAAACGGGATACTTGCGGAAACACGATGAAAGTTGGCTTCGGCTATTCATTTATTCTATCGCAACTACTGTAAGCTCTAATCAAAGCTTTTTTTCCAGTCAGCAATATTAATTGTCCTGCATATTTTATCCGGTAAAGGTTACTCCGCATATATATGTAATTATTATGTATATCTTTCATCTATGCGGCAAAGAAATCTTACGACTGTATCAAGGGTAATTAACTCTTTGCCCGCCCTTTGGCGAAGAAAAAACCCTTTTTGTTGTCTGCGTAGATCAAGATCAGGGTGCATAGGACGTGCTGTCCGGTGTCTGATCTTCACTGTCTCCTGGCGACCGTTAAATGTTGACCACAGTCACATTCAGTCGCAACAGAAGTATATTTTTAGATTCGAACAGAAAGTCGATATAATTTAGTTGACCGTGAAAGATTTAAACTTTTATTAACAATCCCGTATCCTATCGAACCTAATGGGAAAAAAAGCTTCCGAAAACATTATGGGAAAAGGAGAAAATGCTGCTAGCCAGCATTTTCTCCTTTTTCCAACAATGTTTTCGTCCCTGTCAAAGACAAATATTCATCATTAAACGACCTTTGATTTGTCGTCTGCAAATGCTTTTATAATTGGAAAAGTTTACAAGGTTTGTGTATGGTTAAGAGTTGATAAGGTAGTCAAAGTATATAAGGATGCTGGTTCACGCCTTCTTCACCATTCGAGAGGACTGGGCACAACGGTTGACAAGATGCTGAAGGTACTAGCAGGTAAACAAATAGAATTTTCTATTTTTTCTTATATCTATTAATTTTTTACTAGATGACAGAGTTCTATATTATTGAAACTGAAAGCTTTTGAAAATGACAAATTAAATGTGGTTCCAATGGTTGGATATGCATCTGAAACCAGAAAAGTGATTTAAAAAAAAAGTTTGTAGGCGGCAAATTAGTTGTGACTAAAATATATAGATTTGTGTTTGAAAGTGAAAAAAAAATATCGTTGGAGAAAAAAGAATCCCCACAATGTTTCGCGTTGGATTCTTCATTAAAACATGTGACTTGTCAAAATTGACTAAAAAATTCTGGGAAAAGAGAAAATGCAGGTCTCAAGCATTGTTTTTTCTCCATAATGTTTCGAAAACCTTTATTATCAGGGTCGTCACCCACAAGTATTTTTTTTTTCGAAGCGGATTAATGAAAAATTAAGTAAGGAAAAATGAGACTGAAAATAAAATATGTTTTTCCTCCTTTGACTAACAATCACGAATTTAATCGGAATGAAACAAATAAAGAGGAAAAACGGTACTTTCATCTCTCTCCTATTCTTTTCCTAAGAAAGTTTAGGCGTTTTTCTTTCTTTCTTTTATTGTTTCATTTCTTTCTGAAGACAGTATTTCTTTTGGATTTTTAACATCTACAAATTAGTGAAAACTCACCATTAGAAAAGTCTGCCGCGTTGGGTCTGATCATGCCGCCCCATTTATTTATTATTATATATTATTTTATTTATAGGCACAATTTACATTTTACCTATGAGCCATGCTCTGTCAAAAAGGTGGTTACTGCATCTGCAAAAATCATCTGCCCATTTTATCCCGTGTAGTTTACGCAAAATGCCCTCTATTAAAATATTTTATTATCAGAATTTTTTCTGCATGTTAAAGGACCAATTTACCTCAGTATACCCATGGTCCTGTCGGTCTTCAGGTAAAATGGTCGTGTCTTACGCGACAACTTACTTGCCGTAAAAGATACCCCCTATTTATTATTTTGTATTTTATCGTATGTCTTATATCATTATTTCAGTATTTTGCGTCCTGGTGGCGCTGTCAGAAAGCTCCATCTTGAAGAGGATAGTCAACGGAAAGGCCATGCAGAGAGGTCAATACCCATGGCTAGTATCCCTTCATTATATGGAAGAAACCCGCTTTAACGAGAAAACCCAGTTGTCACATGTCTGTGGAGGAACCCTTATTGAAAGAAGATGGGTACTTACCGCTGCCCACTGTGTCAGGTAGGTTTAGAATTGTCAATGATGGTCGTTCATCATATGTATTATACTGAATATATTCGCTTATATTAGTGTTAATTTTTATATAGCATTGGCATAGATGAGTTTTAACCCTCCACAACGAATTCTTGTGGTCTACGCTCTGGGAGATAGAATGATTTTGAAAGCAATGTTGGAAAAGAAGAAAATGCTGGTATTTAGCATTTTCTAATTTTGGCAACAATGCGTTCTGTCATTCCGAGAAGAAACCAATCACTTGAACAAAATTTGATTTGTCATCTGCGAATGCTTTCAAACTAGACAGGTCTTGCCTTTCGGTAAAGAGTTAAATCACATGCTCTGCACCACGCGAATCGGATATTAGCGTAAAGTCTCGTCTCGGAATAGTTTGCGTAGTCTGCATACACGACACTTTACGACTACATTAGATTTTGTGCTACAGTAGACTTGTGCAAAACTGAAAATGACATAAAAACGGAAAGCATCGAGTAATCTGCACAGACTGCAAGCTCATCCGAAACGACATTTTACACAAATGCCGTGTGTTTCAGGCAAAATGTTGGAATCTACTTTCAAGTTATCGAATGGATAGGGCGATAACAGATCCCGAAATCAAGTCGATTCAGATCGTTTCATTTCCGAAATCTGAAAGTTAGCGTAACAAAGTCACAACTAGACCAAGCAAAATTAAGCATATTTTTTTTATAAGCATAAGCCAGCTTCATAATGTGATCAACATATGAAACAAAAACTCAAAATTTTGCATTTGCGACTTTAAACATCTTTTTGTTTTGAAAAGCAAGAAATTTGACAACTATATACAAGCATTTTGAGTTACCTTAAATGGTAGACCTTTCCTTTCTATTACTCGCACTTTATACTGGTCTCTTTTTCACGACCTTATCTGTAATTCAACGATTGTTATGTTCTATTTATCAAGTGACTCCACCTACCCCGGATACAACGATCCCTCCAAGTGGAGAGTTATCCTTGGTGAACACAACCAGTATTTGGAAGATGAAGGTGAACAGATCATGAATGTTATTGGAATCTACATCCACCCACAGTATGATTATGCCGGAGAAAGTATGTTTATATCTAGTCATTTTCATCTTTCTTGTTCACAAGATTTTTCTTTCTTTCAAGCGGGAGAGGGCAAGACACTTCAGACATTTAGGTCGAGTTTCTGAAAGAGAACGTTTACTAGTATTTCCCACTTTGATTTACGTTTAAGAATATTATCACGCCGACAAAGCAACAGAACTCTCGTATGTATAGTACAGGCAAGACTTCTGGGTAAAGTGAGTAACATTGATGTGATAAACAGACGACAATGTTTAGGCATGACCGAATTGAAAGCAGACGACTGTTTACATATTGCTCAAATGGCTTGGAAACGTTGTTGGAAAACGGAGAAAATGTTGGTCACCGGCATTTTCTCCTTGTCTCACATTTCTTTTTTAAAAAAAAATTCCTCTCGTTGGGATCGTTACAAACGGGATTTAACGGTGAAGGCTTAAAAACCAGTGTAATCCTACCAACAGGGAGAATCGAAGAACCAATCAATATTGAAATATTTTCTGTAATGCAGACAACTTGTTAAACGACATCGCCCTGCTCGAACTTGCTGAAGACGCCGAAATCTCCCAGTATGTTGGACTTATGGGCATCAATGAAGACGACCAGAAAGATCTGAGCAGATTGCACTGTACCATTGCTGGATGGGGACAAGTCTCTCCACGTAAGTTTCCCTTCTATAATCTTACGCTTTTTAATGGCTGGCAATAGTAAGGGAGGGGAGAGAGAAAAAACCTTTCAAGTGTTGGAAGAATTCATGAACGAAAAATCAAATCAAATCAAATAACTGCATTTGTATTTGAAGGATAAAACACCTATTTTGGAAAAAGAGTAGAATGCACATTTCGCATTGGTTCACTTTTCGAGAACGGTTATCTTTTTCCCCAAAAGTCTTTGTTATTTTCATGATTTAGTAAAATATTATGGCAAGAAATACTTGGCAAGCGACCGATGAATTACCAAAGGGGTCACTTTTAGAGCCAAATGGTGTACAAAGAGAATTAATCAGAGGACGGATCTGTATGTTTTTTGTTTGTTTTGGAAAAAACCGTTCTTTTGATAAATCATGTCGCACAGTGTTGAAGGGAAATCGGGTTTTCAGCATTCTATGCTCAAACAAAGAGACAGGGGATGTTAATGTATCTCAGTGATCCATCAGCGCAAGCAAGACGTCATAGAGTAATATGAATCTATAGAATTCATTTTGTCTTACAACCGGCTCGATCCGAGTATAGGCTGGTCCTCTGATTTTACCTGTAGCAAAGAG